>JARWLC010000002.1:193420014-194650014 GCA_033318265.1 Phyllotis vaccarum
CCTGCTGTATACACAAGACCACTCTAGTCTCTGTGAGTTTGATGAGATCAAGATAGTCTATAATTCTGAGGATCCAAAAACATAAAGAAGACAAGAGATCCAAAAGCTAAGGAAATTTCACAACAACATGGAAATAATAAGGATGCACACTCACAGGAGTATGAATCACAGACGCGAAACATCAAACTTAGAGGTCAGAGTTGGTGAAGACAATTCTTGAAAATTACTACAGTTCCATGTATATCAGGATCACAGACAAGGCTACAGCTAGAGGCACATTCCAGCAGGAATAGGATGATCTGTGGCTAAGAGGTGAGAAACACAGTGTAACACATATGTAAGTGCTCAAAACAGAGAAAAGCCAAGACAAGTTAGAGAAATAAGAAAGGTTAGGTGGGCAGAAGTATCAACATACTTTTATTAAACATGAAGACAATTTGGAGCCACTGATGTGTAATCAGTGGAAGACTCAGTTCATAGATTTTGGATTACAGACAGGTAATTCAGGAAGGACTATTGAATCTCATCTATTTTGAAACTAGCATGACCAGAAACAACAGAATATTTTTGGGAACATAATAAGTAACAAAAATTTTGATAGAAACTGAGTGGAAGGATGAAATTTGAGAAATATTTTGCTACTACAATCAGGACTCTGTGATGCTTTGGAAAGAAAGGAAACAGGATGAGTCCTTCATTGTAGAGGACAGAGTACATAAGCGCGTCTTAAAAGTTTTCTGCTTCATTCTAAATATACAAACATTTAGACAGTACTGTTTCCAGGTAAAAACATCTTTTGCTGTTTCCAGACATCAAAACAATCACAATGGGAGCATCTTAAAGTCAAAACAAAGTTTCAGATCCTTTATGAAGGTAGAGTTTTAATACTCAAGGTTTTGATACTCATCTATTATCATTGTTGTCAAATATCAGACTCTAATATATTGAAAGTACATTTTCAAATGTTTCTGAAAGTGTAGACTGTACTGTTTGATGTCCTTCCATCCTTCCATATAGGTTGCCTTATTCTTAAGGTGATTGGGTATGACTTTAGCAAACAATTAAAAATTATTAGAATGCTCATACTTTCTACACTTTACACATGTAGAAGACTGATGTATATATGTCATATGTGCCAGACACTGGGATGTGCACTGAGGCATGATCATGCTATCCCTGAGCTCAGGTGTTTGTTTAAGTTAAAAGTTAAAAATTAAGTTAAAAGATGGATTTAAAGATTGTTTTACATCAGAAATTATTTAAGGAAGTATAATGATTTTTGATCCTCTCAGACTCTGGTCTCAATTTATCAGTAACCATAAAGTACTAACCTTTCAGAAATAATCTGAAACTTTTCAGTTGTCAGTAATTAGCCCTTGAATTTCTCTTATGAATCTTTGTGTTTACAGAAAATGATAAATTTTCAAATTCTATGTAACCTGACATGTGATTTTATGTCAGTAGAACCCACCACTGCTAGTAGCATGTGTAACACTTACGCATTTTTTATTTATAGTTTTTTCTCTCATACTATATTTTTGTGGAGTCTAAATTAAGCTGTTAAAAATTGGACATAGCCAAGTTCTTGGCACCTTCTGTTCATGATAGGGATGTGATTCAATCTTTGGAATACTACATCTTTACAAAAAAAAAAAGCAGCCAATTATTGGAACGGGATTGAGATAGGAGCTTTTCAGATCTAGCTGTTGCCAGTAACTGAGCAATTTAGGATGTTCTGCCAAGATATTTCTTCTAAAATATATGTTTGAAGTTTAAAGGTGCCATAAAAATTTTAGATGAAAACTTTAATTAGTTAAAACTTAATGAGTTCAAAATCAGGAAAAATATATCTAATTGATTAAAGTTTATTCATTAAATTATTATAACTATTACTATCAAAGAGAGAGAATACTTGTTATCTAACACCAAAATCATTATATTGTTTGTCAGGAAAATAAGATTCAGACACTGTTAGGAATTAGATATCCTCATCAGAAAGACAAAGAAAACAACTTGAGTACATGTTAAAATTACACACACACACACACACACACACACACACACACACACACACACACACACAAAATGTGTGTTGTGTTGTGTTGGTGAGATATCTAAGAGGATAAAGGCAATTTCTGTGAATCCTGTGGGTAAGATGTGATCCCTGAGTCCCTGAGAGCCATGTAAACATTTAAGAGAAAGCCTACTCCATAATGTTCTCCTATGACCTCCATTTTATTACCGCAGTATTTACATTTCCAAAAACACACACCCAGAAAAAAGTCACACGTATGCACTTGGACATGCGCACACCACTCACACACACTAATAGGAGAAATAAAGTTTTAATAAATTTGTCATGTGGGTAGAAGTAAAAGTTTCACACATTAAAACTCCTTCTCAAGTTACTAATCAGGTCAAGAAGATCAGGCCAGCTGTGTAAAACATCACAAAAATATAAAATGTTTACAGCCATGAATGTCCTTGTTATTTCATCTTTTAATCAATACCATGTTCTCTGCTTTGTGTGTACATCACCTGATCTTACTTCTATGAGTATCTTTTGCGTTTTTGAAAATGCTATATTAATGGAACCGTACATTTTACTAAGTTTTTGTTTTAAAGTTTACTTCAAAATTCTTATCTACTACTTAATTTTTTTGTACATACCTGTAGCTCATGCCTCTTTAATAATGGCCAAAATTGTTCATTAACCTTGTGCCACTGTCTCATTTTATCCACTTACCAGGTGATTTTCTAATTTGGTTTTATTTTTATTTTTTTCTTTCTGTAACTTAGCTGTTACAAACGAAATAGGTGTAAACATTCTGAATAGTGTGTCTATGAAAGCCTACGTGTCCTGAGTCTGTCTTGAGGAACAGGATCACTGAATTGTAAGATTTAGCTTTGCAAAAACTTGTAAAACTTTTGGGAATGAGCTCTTTCTTACCCCTTACTCTTTATCTCCAACAGTAATGCACAGTGACTTTCAGGTTTCGATTTAGCCTTCCCCTGGAAAGCTATCTGACATTGTGATGAATTTGTATTTTCCTGACAAAGTGCACAGAATATCTTCAATGTTCTTGTCACCAAAACTTCAGTATTTGTTCAGCCCTTAAACTGCTGTTTACAGGTTAGGCAGTTAGAATGTGACCTTTGGTTTACAAGAGTTGCTTTCACATTATATACTGTGTTATTCATAAGATACATTTCTCGGCAATATTCTGACTTAAGATTTAATTATGTATTTCTAAACTTTGAACAGTGTGTAATTGTATTTTGAATGAAATAATTTATGTATATGCTATATTCATATATTTTGTTCTGAAGAAATTTTACCTATTTAGCAACCTTTCCTCCTCTGTCGTCTAGGAGTTTTATAACTTTAGCTTTTATGTTTAGGTTTATAAACTATTTTAGGTTTATTTGAATATGGAGAGAAAAATAATTCAACATTAGGGTATGGTATTTAAAACATCAAAATTGCTTCAAAGATCTTTGATAACAAAATTATCTTTTCTCTATGACTTTGTTCCTGTCAAGAAAAGGCAAGAGTATGCATGTATATGAGTGTGCTTTTCTATACTACCTTCTCTGTCCCATTTACATGTAATTTCACATATTCTCATACCTTACCTAGAATTAATCTTGGCATTAGTTATTGAAATTTCTTCTTATATAGTACACTGAAATTCATAATAATTAGCTTTTCTATATACATTTTACATGAAGCTTGTTTAATTTCAGCTAAAAATAAGCGGAAGACCACAGGGCTATTGTTGGGATAACAACACATGGTTGGGGATAATTGAAAATTTACATTATTTTTCTAGACTTTGTAATATATATCTCTGCATTGATGTGTGATTTTAAAATAAGAATTCCACCACTGCCATTTAGTTCCTACCACAAAATTTGTTACACATTTTCTCACATTTATCCTTGAGTATGCATGGCTTTGAAGCTGTCATAAGAGACATTTACATTTTTACTCTTCTATTTCATACTCCAAATAATTATAAAAGAAATAATATGGCCATGGTGACACATATCTTTCATCTCAGAATTTGGGAGGCAGAGCCATCTGGGATGCTGGAGAGTTCTAGGTGAGCCTGGTCTACACGGAGAGTTTCAGGGATAGCTGGGAATATACAGAAAGACCCTTTTTTGAAAACATCGTCCTCCCAGCAGCATCAATTAGGAAGACCTCTTTCCCCATATCCTCTCCAACACTTGTTGACAAATATGTCTCAATATTAATTTGCATTTTCCTGATGATTGGGAATTCTGAACACTTTAAAATGGTTATTATTTATGACTTTTTCTCTTCTGTGTATTACCTATTCATCTCTTTAGCTCATTTGTTGATTGGAAATTTTATTTTCTGGGTATGTAAGTTCTGTAGTTCTTTGTAAATTCTGGATATTAGCCTGTCTGGAAATAATTGGGAATTTGAAGAGTTGAAAAAAAAAAAAACTAGAAACAAAGAAAAATCATAATCACTGAAAGGAGGAGTTGGTTCTTTGGGGGGAAAAACAGCAATATTTACAAAACGTTAGCCAAGTTAATCAAGAGAAAGAGGGGATCTGAGAAGGGAGGCAGGCGTTCCCTTGGTATCAAAGGCAATTGAGAGCATCATAAGACTTACTTTAAAAACGTGCGTTCCACTACTGACGAAGGAAATGAGCTCAATTGAAAAAAGTTAAACAGACAAAATAATTTGAAGGAGAGCAAAAAATGAGGATGGAAGAGTTTGGAAAGGAAAGGGAAGGAATAAATGTTATAATTAAATCACAACCTCACAACTAAGTTAAAAATACATTTAAAAAAGAAATGGATTGATTAGTTGACACATACACAACCTATAAAATATAAAGTGAGTGCAAAGAAACAATTGAAACAGGCCTACAGCCTTACTGAAATATAATCAGAAGTTATAGACGAATAGGTGAATTTATTGTGGAATGCTGTGAGAGTGCCAAAGAAGAAATGGTGCCTCTAATTATTCTGCAAACTAAAAACTGAAGAAACTGTTCTAATTCTTGGAAAACACTTTTACCTTGATACCAAAACCATATACAGACTTAACAAAAAAGAAAATTGTTGAGCGATATCTCTTATGAAAATATATAAAAACATTTTAATAAAATATAAACTGAATCCAAGAACACACCAAAAATACTGTTCAACATAATCAAGGTGGTTTCATCCCAGAGATGCAAAGATGGTTCAACATATGTAAATCAATAGAAATCCTTCACCACAGAAACAGACTAAAACACAGACAACTGTTAGTCATCTCACTAGATACAGAAACGGCCTTTAACAGAACATTCCAATATGTCTTCATGACAAAAGCTTCAAGATATGAAAGACATAGCTCAAAGTAATAAAAACAATTTATTGCAACCCAACACTAACATAATTTTAAATGAAGAGAAATTCAAAATAATCCCATTAGAACCAGGAAAAAGGCAGAAAGTAAACTCTCTCTCTCATTGTTCAATATGGTTCTTGAAGTCTTAGTTCAAGTAACAAAATAGCTGGAGGAGATTGAGGGATGGAAGTTGGAAAGTAAGAAGTCAAAGACTGTTTATCTGAAGCTGATGTGATTTTATGTGGAAATGATCCTAAAAACTCTATCAGTAAATTTCTACAAGTTATAAATACTTCCAGGAAAGTAGAAGAATGAAAAATTAAGATACCAGTAGCCCGACTATATAAAAATAACAAACAGACTTAAGAAAAAAACAGAGAAACAACAGCAGGTAACAATGAAATAACTTGTAATGACTCCAGCCAAGCAAGCAAAAGACACACATACACACACACATACACAAAATCATGAAAAATAAAAGAATTTCTAGAGGTATCACCATCTCTAATTTCATGTTGTGCTACAGAACTATAGTAGTAATAGCAGCATATTATTTGCATAAAAGCAGACATTATGTCAATCAATGGAATATAATTAAAGACATAGACATAACATCATGTACCGATGTCTTATGTTTCTTGAGCCAGCTTGTATCTCTAGGCTGAAATCTATGTGGTCATATTGTATGAACATCTTTTCATCACAAACATGGATAATCTCACTAGTAGGACTAGGCCATGACTCATTCGGCGTCCTATGAAATAAACATTCATTTGCTGTAACATAGCCTGCATCACTGTTCTTCTGACTCACATGTGCTTGGGAGTGTGGCAGATTAAACAATGAGACTGCCTATCTACATGGATTCTAAATTACAAAAGAGCAAAGGTCTAGTGACTAAGACTCAGTCACTGTTCTCTAAGATGAGGGCGGAAAGTGGCACATAAGTTGATCAGAGAATGGACCAAAAAAGAATTAATGTTTTAGGCTGCAATGCAGTCTTTGGAAAAGCAGATGAAATGTTTTACTGTTGAGAGAAAACTCCTAAATGGGCTCTATGCAGGTTAGTGTAGTAGAGGACATCTGGGTTGATGATTTCTGTCAAAACATCAAGAAAATATATTTTGGTCTGCTTTTATTTCCTGGGTTTTATTTTTGACAAGATTCACAGCCTTTCCTTAAGTATTTGGATTCTCATAATGCTTAGAGGGTGGTGAAAGAATCGTTTTTATGTTATATTTTCAGACTTAACTTTACTCTTTTCTTATGTAGTTTCAGCTAATTAAAGTTTCAAACTTGAATGTGCAGTATACACACAAAAATACATAAGACCATTTACCACTCAAATGTCACGGTTTCTGAAAAGTCAAATTTAATAAAATATAAGCCGACATAATATTCTCCTTACCAAGATACATGTCTGACTAATAATCCTCTGCACTCTCAGTAACTACCATCTAAAAGCTTGAAATATGGGGACTATTCTAGTCATAAGTTACTGCACTCTGAGTACCTACCATCTAAAAGCTTGGAATAATGGGGACTCCCTAGTCATTCTGACCCTTTATATTGTGCTTTTAAAATCTAGCCAGGAATTAGAAATATCTGGACCTCTCTTACAATTTGCTTTACACTTCATATGCTTTTCAATATGCTCCGTTGAGTTTATAATTGCCAATTATATTTTTACTTCCACGAGGATTCCAAAAATGAACCCAATCAATACAGAGAAGTCCCAATTTTTAATTTTCTATCAAATAACTATGTAAAATAAAAGCCTACAGATTAAAGTTATCTGGCAGTTAAAGAGTCAGTAAAAAACATCAAATCTAAAATCACCGATGTTCTATAATGTCATTATTTTCTCAACTGCATTAATGATTGAAGAGATTTCAGTTGAAAGCTTTCATAGACATGATAATATTCTGTCTCATCTAGAAATATGCTAGGGGCCTGAGAAAAGTTCCTTACAGCCAGGATGGGTCTACCTACCTCTTGAGGGTCTCAAGACTGTTTTTCAAAAGTCTTGAATATTCATGTGACACACAGATTACTGGGATATTAGTTCAACCACCATTTTTTAGTAAGGAAATAAACAGCTCTGGAAAATCTCTAGGCAAAATGAACACAGTAGGAGTGACTGTCTGAAGGGGGACAATAGACAGGAAACTTTTTCTCAGTTCCTATTAGACATCGTGGAGCTGAAGCCTACAACATGTGTCCTGTGAACACCCACTTCTCTCTGTGTGTGATGCTCTAGGATATATAGCAGATTTGGAACTTCCTCCAGATTAAGAAAACCAGAAACTCTCTTTTACCTTATATTACAAATGATTATTGATAAAGGAAACAGTCTTATTTTTGTTCACTTGTTGAACTTAAGATTTCATTCAGTAAGAAACATGTGTTCCTGTCTTTAAATTAAAAACTCTAACAAACATGAATTTTTACCTAATTTGAGGTGACTGGTAATCCTATTTAAGATCTTTTGGTTATGTTAAATTTTCTTTCCACAATGGTCCTTTGGTTTGGGAAGTCAAGACAAATGTGACCTCTTTCCTTCTGTCACTTTACTGCTTCTGCCACCCGCTTGTTATTGTCTACATTTTCTTATGCATATTGAAACAGAAAGAAGACAGGAGTATGAGTTCTTTTAGGAGCCTGTACTAATGTGCAGACTAGTTTTTAATTCTTTCAGAATGCCAGTTATTTTCAGTGGTTCTTCTCCTGGAACATTTTATTGTCTCTTCCAGGCATTCTTGTTGGCTTTTCTGCCTGATTTCCCTCATACCCATTTTTTTCCCCCCAGCAGTACTTTGCTCCTTCTATAACTGAGGAATTTGCTCTTATTTAGGTCTTCTAGACTGATGTGACTATGGCTAGCTTCTAATTTTGCACTCCTTGTCCAGCAACCTCTGGAGAAACAGATCAATTCTGATTTAATTAGACTTTTTGCTGCCAGAGTGCTTAGCCTTTTGTTTGGTCTCAAGATCTCCTGAGAAGATGTCATAGCCCAGTCTATTTTCATTTGATGATTGATTTCTGTGAGAATTCAGGTACAATTCTTCTGGGGCTACTAACAATTTGAATATCCAGACGGTATTCTATGACAAGTGTCTATGGCTACTCACTGGACAAGGTCTACAGTAACAAATATCTGTGGGAAAAAACAGGAACCTAAGCTCAACTCTAGTTTGACCCAGGCTACGTCTTCTTATTTGGTCTGTCCACAGGTTTCCTCTTGTCAATAAGAACTAAATTCCTTCCCCTCTCATTTCTCTTCACTCCAAGGTTTATAATTCTTTTTTTAAATTAAGCATTATTTCATGACTAGAATTTTTCACAGTTATTACATGACTCAATTAGCTGTGAGAAACTGGTTTCTTGACATTGTCTTTTCTTTGGAGTATCTTGTAAAAGAGAATGTTCTCAGAGATATATAAAAAAAAAGAAAAGAAAAGTTATGTTCATGTTTTAAGTCACTAAGTTCTCTTTATCTTGAGCTGTATTTTTGCATTCTTACTGGGAGTTATTTTTATATTGGAGATTTCTCTCTCTAAAAATATAGGCACAAAGATACCATGTAGTTCTTCTGACCAGCACAGTAATTCCTATGCACCCTCCTGACTCCACAATTCACTAGACACCGCAGTGAATGTTCTCTGCTTTCCTCAGATGTAGACACTTCAATAGTGGAAACATTAACCCATTTTCTCACCAGGAAGTTGGAGCAGTCACCTCCTTTACCAGATAACCTTCCTTTACAAAAATTGGGGCACATAGTTCTCTAACTTCTGATCAAGTTTTACCTCTTACTACATGTGTGCTTCCTAACAGGAAACTCATACCTTCAACTTGCATTTCCTGGGAAACATAAGAACATGGCAATATCAATGATTCTACAACATCCACATCTTTCTAATTCTTCATGTCTCTTGGATTAGAATGACTCATAACTAAGGAGTCCCGAGGATAATTCTTGGCTCTTTTTCCTCTTTAATGGTACATGAGTTAATATTCAAACTTGATATTACAAAATACAAAAGTTGGGGAATCATAAAAGCAAACGGTCAGTGATAAACTTTAAGATCTTCCAATCATCATCTCATTGAACTTGCTTTGTTTTTATCTGATTTTTGTGAAATGTCTATAATTTAGTAACTTTACTACATTCTTAATCTATTTTCTGCCTCAATATTAGATTATGTAACTACTCCTTTATTGTTATGCTAACAAACTAATATTCAGAAGCATTTAAAAAGTCAATTTAATTCTTGTTTAATTTTCTTTAAGATAAAATTTATATTTTCTTTAAATAGATTACTTTTAAGCTTTTACTCTTTTTTCATATATTACAGCCCTACAGTAGTTTCCTGTTTTCTTCTTCCCCTCCTTCTAGTCTCCTCATCAATACTCTTCCACAGATATAATTCTTCTGTTTCCCTTAAAAGTAAAAGACCAGACCTTCAGTAATAGTCCTCCAATATGACCTATAAGTCACAATAAAACTGGGCATAAGCCCTTATGACAAAGGACAGGCAACCCAGTAGGAGGAACAGAATAACACGTACAAGTAGCAGCACACACACACACACACACACACACACACACACACACACACACACACACACACACACGCACACACATTGTTGGAAGCTCCACAAAAACACAAAGGCATACAACCATAATGCATTCACACAGATCCTAGCTCAGACCCACCGAGGGTCTGTTTGCGAGGCTCCTTGAACCCTGCTTCCTTGATTCTGTGGGCTTTGTTTTCTGGTGGCCTCTCCTCTACCTTTCTGCCTCTTATAGTCCTTACTCCCAGTCTTCTGCTAGCTTCCTCTGGCTCTCTACCTAATGTTTAATTGGGAGTCTTTGTATGGGTTGAATCAGTTGCTGCACGACTGCTCCTCTGATGACAATTGGACAGTTGAACTAGTCACCTATCCATGAGTATAGCAGAGTATCATTAGGAATCATTTCTTTCTTTCTTCCTTCCTTCTCTTCCTTCATTTCTTTCGTGTGTGTGTGTGTGTGTGTGTGTGTGTGTGTGTGTGTGTGTGTGTGTGATGCTTGATTCCTTCTATCTTGGGTCTCTTGGCTGACCTTTCTCTGGTTCTTGGTCCTCCAGGCTGTGTCTGGAATTGACTCCCTCTAGTGACATGGACCTCAAGTTGGAACTACTCCCACAGATTCTGGGCCACCTCACCCCAGCACATCTTGCAGGTAAGACAGATTATAAGTCAAAGATTTTGTGGCTGGTTTGGTATCCCAGTATTACCACTGGAAGCCTTGCATGATTTCAGAAGGTGTATGGTTCAGGTTCTGCATCCTAAATTTTAAGAAGTCCTCACTAGGGTCAACCTCATAGATTCCAGGGAGTTTTCACTGCACTAGGATTCCACATTGCTCCCCTAACAGCCCCCCATTCCAGTCATCTCTCCTGTACTCTCTCCCTCTCTCCCTCCCTCTCACCATCCGCCTCATCCCTCCTGTACCCATCCTCACCTGCCCAAAGTCCAATTTCAAAGAAACATATGTTCACTATTCTCCTTCTGCTCCTTGACTTTTTAAGAGTGTATAAATTATCACCATGAAAAGTCCACATTCATGATTTGTCTATAGTTTATTTTAAATTGTTTTTTTTCCTGTCTACCTGTGCCATTTGAATTAAAAGCCACAGTTACATATTGGATAGGTCCAGGTATAGTATTCTTGGTGAATTTCAGAACTACTATTGACTGTATTGTATAATAACAAAGAGGGCATAATTTGTAGTTCATATTTGTCCACCAATTTATCTTTCATATTTTAGTTAACTGTGATCAATTGCAGTAAACATATATTAAACATATATTAAATACAAATTCCATACATAATTCACAATATGCTAGTAATTATTTTTTCTGAGTACTAGGATGAAGCCTTGCTGGTCACCCCCATTGTATAAAGTATGCAAACCATTTCTTTCACTGACATATTCATTCTGTGAACACTGTCCTGCTACACTAATCCATTAGCAATTGTCTCAATCATTGTATCTACCATTATGTTATTACCACGCTTGTATTCAAGGGATTGTTATTTTACTTAATAACAATTTTGTGGCCTTAATAATGGCCACAAAATGAAAGTAGTAATGCTGGAGATTTATGTATGTCAAAAAGAAAGTTAAAGTGTTTTCTCTACATGAAAAACTAAGCTGTTTCTTAAGGAGATAAATGAAATTGCATGTCAAAGATGCTAAATTCCATGGGAAGAAAATACTTCTACCTTTGAAGCTGTGAAGAATTTAAAAAATGTGTGATGCTTTTTCTGTCACTCACACCTCAAGTCTACAAAAGGAAGGGTTACAGGGTGGATAACAGTACTTAGCTAAAATGCAAAAGGCATGATCTGAGTGTGGATGTACAGAAAAGCTCAATACAGTAAAGTATAATACAATACAATACAATACAATACAATACAATACAATACAATACAATACAATACAATACAATACAATACAATACAATACAATACAGTGCAATACAATACAATACAATACATTATTTCTGACATCCACTGAAACGTGTATGAATCCCTGTGGATACTGAGAGCAACTGTACTGTCAGAAATAGTTTGACTTATCATACAGTTCTCAAAGTGGTCTTTTCTCCTACATTGTGCCTCAGACGCACTAATATAATTAGTGTTTAACTAATGTTACTTAAAATGCACTGATATTTGTCTGTTTTCTCTTTTGGGCCTTCTCTTTTGAACTATTTATTCTCAGAAATCATGATCACCTATCCACATAATTTCTTAATAGCTTCTAGGCAAATCCTTTATATTGAAGTATTTTTTTTTCTTGGATAAAGGGTTGCTTAGAATTTCTATGTAAGTTTGAAAGATGTGCCTGTATACAGCTTTAATTTTAGAATCAAACAGGGCAGTGAGGGAAAACTATTATCAGAATAAGACTAGGGGTAGACAGAAACAATATAGAACTTTCTTCCTGAAACACTCAATAAAGGTAATTACAAATTGTGTGGGGAAGTTGTCTAACCTCCTCAGAAATTATATAAAAAGAAAACTATCTGTTTTTTTGGGACTTGCTGAGTCAATAATAACCTTCTCATTTCCTCCTTTATTAATGCAAATTAGTAAAAGCACATTTTCTACTTTTAATAAGTACTTTCTTGTCCAACAAACAAATTCTGATGACCTGTTTGTTCCCCTTTAAACATTGGATGCTCAGAGAGACACCCAGAAGAATTAATTAGCATACTTTCATTAATAAGCCTCCAACATTTTATGTACAAAAGCAAACACTTAAAAATTTCTAAATAACATATTTGGAGCTGGAGTTATGGCTCACAACACACTCAGTGATATACTACAAGGACCCAAGTCTGGATTCCTGCACTTAGATTAGAGTCTGCTGTGGCTGAAACTCCAGCTGTAACAAAGACTCTGAGCTAGGTAGACCTTGAGTACTCGGTGGATACCCAATGTAGTAAAAATGGGAACTTCCGGGTTTAGAGACTTAGCTTGAAAAATAAATAAGGTAGACAGCAACTGAGGAAGTCCTATGATTTCAACTCCTGGACTCCACACATGCACACACACACACACGCACACACACACACACACACACACACACACACACACACACACACACACACACACACGACATAATACTACCTAAGGACTACAATGGGGAAAATATTAGTGAGATTAAGTATAAAAACACAAAAAGAGAAAACAGAAAATCTCTTACCTAAAAAATAAACATAATTTTGTTTTAAATTTCATTATATAGGGAGCAAAGAGGTGTCTCCATGGATAAAAGTGCCTGATGTACAAATCTGACCACTATAGCTCAATTACTGAATTCTGCTGTGGAAGGAAGAATACACTACAACAATTTGTCCACATGTAGGTATGCTCAGGCCCAAATTTATGCCTCTCTCTCTCTCTCTCTCTCTCTCTCTCTCTCTCTCTCTCTCTCTCTCTCTCTCTCTCTCTCTCTCTCTCTCCCTTCCTTTTTCCCCATTAAAAATAATTATAAATATGCAGTAGTGGGTGGCATTTATCATTTTGCTAGTTTTATTTGATGCCGTAACCAAATCTCTGAGTCATAAGCTGATAGCAAAATATTAAATACAGAGAAAATTTATAATGATTCTAGGAAATGTTAGGGCAATTGCTTGATTAATTTTCAAATCTTTTGAAAAGACTCCAAACCTAAACTTTCAGAACCAAACTATCCAGCCAGAAATTGTAATGGCACATTACAGTGGGAAAAGTTTTGTTCCCAGAATAATCTTGTTTGAAGAACCTTAGGTTCTCATGACAAAACTTTTCATCACGAAATTATTTTTGAAATAGTGAGATAAACAAATCCCTTTCTTGCATACTTAATAAACATTAAATATATCACATACATTATGGTAGTTTAAAATGAAATAAAATATGAAATTTTTAAAAAGTCTTCTGAGGCTGAAGTAGTAGCTCAATTTCTGGGCAAGCTTGAGAAGCTAAGTTAAATCCCTTAGAAACTATGTAAAATATAAAGTTATGTGATAGTGCATGATTGTAATGTCAGCACTCAGAGGTGAATCTTGGAGGATTTGAAAGGCTTGCTCAGTCAGTCTCATCTAACTCCAGGTTAATGAGATATTCCATCTTATAATACCTAAAGCAGTCCTATGGCCTTACACACACACACACACACACATACACACACACACACATATACACACACATACACACATATACACACATACATACACACACAAATACATACACACACATACACATCCACACATACATACACACACACATAGACACACATACATACACACACATATACACACATACATACACACACAGATACATACAGCTGCATTCTCACATACATGAACATGAACAACCACTTACACACACTCTTGCACGTAAAAAAAGAAAGAGAATGAGACAGAGACGGCGATGATTCCTTGTCCATATTCTTTCAGCTTTTATCTTCCACACGAGTATTAACTTTCATTTTGTACATTGGAGGGTGTAACAGAAGTATAAAATGAATTCTGTCCATGAGCTGAATTGTTTAAGTTTTACTCTAATGAGCATGTAAATTACCGAAAAATTATGTAGCTCATTCAAAAATACTCATTTCAGATTTTATGAGGGTATGTTCATTTTGGTTTTATCCTCTGTCCTAGGTAGAAACCAGGACATGGTGACTATTCTTCATTTGTTTTCTTTGAAATGGGGAGGATTAACCACCTGCTCCAACTTGTCAGCTCCAAAGCGGACAGCTCTTTTGAGAGAAGCACACATTTCTCCTTACTACTTCAGGTTTCTAAGTGGTCTTGTCCTTAGCATTCTGAGTCAACAGTCAGGGATAGACCAATAGTTTGAGTGGTGACTCCCTACACATTTATCATTCTTATTTTGCTGGGGATCTTCCAATGTTTCCTTTCTGATTCCACAGCCATCAAACATCATTGGATGCTGCTGTCAAATCCATCTATCCAAACAGACTCCATACCATAAAAGTCAGCTCTATTTGACACACCAACTAGTCACAGCTCTTTCTATAGTATAGCTCCATGATTTTACAGAGCACATTTTAGTTATTGACACGGAACAAAAACAACTATGGAATTTAAAATAATTTAAAATATTTTGCATTCAAATAAATAATGCCTCCTTATTAAGACAACTTGAAAATTAAGAACAGGAAAAACTAAATAGATGTATTTTCAAGATCCATTAATACTTAGTTGTATGTTACTAGAATATCGCTAGGGCCACAGAACTTATAAGTGCACTAGTTACATGTGTAGTAAAATAGGCCACCGGCCTCTGTCACCAAGCAGTCCTACTAATGAATTTTTTCATTTGGAAGTGGTTTTAAAAAAATGGTTCTCATCAAGTTTACTCAAATATTCTGTTTTTTGCATTAATCTTCTATAAATTGTTCATTTCTATATATTTTCATGAATTTCTGGAACAATTTTGTTTATAAATATATTACTAATCGATATTATTTTCATAAATATATTTCAAGAGCTTTCTACACATATAAACATATTTAAGACTATCAATGCACATTGGGATAGATACATATGTGAAAATCTCTGCAGTCACAATTTTATATTGTCGGAATCAGATGACTGATGGGAACAAGTTAAAGGTTGAGGGGTCTCTTATAACTCACAGTTCATAGACACAATTTACACTGCAGTGAAGGTGTGAGAGGATAATGGTTCAATAGGAGTTTGGTCACAGCCTCATACCTGACTAGAAAGCAGGGCTCAAACTGAAAACACGGGTGTATTTTAATCTTCAAAACTTGGTCCTCAGCCTCCTACTTCCAAAGTCCAGGCATTATATGTTAAATACTCCAAGCCTTTAAAATCCAAACCACCAATTCAGACCAATTATCCAAACACATTGTCGGATGTATTTCATAGCCAAATTGTGATATTATGTTTCTGGTTTCTTCCATAGCACATTGACCATTTTTTTTGTAAGACAAAATACATTCATTCCAACTTAAAATACCACCACCCCCAAGTCTACAGAATTCCAACAAGTCACTTTTAAGACAATAAAAACTCTTAACAGCTGTAGTGGTGATGGAACCAGATCATACTCACTCTACAGTAGCACTGAATAAATAACCACACTCTAAATAGGATAAAAAGCAGGGTAGCCAGGAAAGACCAGACCAAACAACACCAAAACAAGGAGGGGGGTAATTCCAAATCTTCTAGCTATAGTATGAAAATCTGGAACAGTAGACTTCGGTCTTAGAGAAGGATGCTCATGAGAAACTGGTGACAGAAAAGACAAGACTTAGGCTTTTCCTACACTCTAAGACTTCAGCACAGTACTGATGTGTTTCAGCTGCCTATAGGGTTCTCAAACAAAATTGTACATAATGAAGAAATGAACCAGCTACAAACATCCATTACTGGTAAGAAACAGTCCGAGACAATATCTCCCTTATATCCTTGCTGAGTTACATTCCATGGTGAGATGGGGGCTGTCAGTCAACTATGCCTCTTAGATCATTTTCCATTTAAGGGTGAACAACATCTTTTAGGGCCATCCTTCTTATGAAGTACTTTCATCTTCTTAGTGGATGAATACAAATGAAATTCACCCAATATTTCACAGACAGGGATAATTTTATTAATTCGCATCTTGCTTGAATATACAATTTGGGAAGAACATAGCATGTATGTAAAAGAATACACTTGTATTATTCTACTCTAAGCTGACTTTATGTGTTCTGCCTCCTCCATGCTACTGGTGTTACTCTGCTTCCCATGTTGTACTTTCTACTTCCTTGTGAATTTCTTCATTCACGATTTTTGTTTCTTAAAAAAAAAAATCATTAAATTGCAGAAGAACTATTTGAGAATGCCAAGACATAAATTTACATCTTGGTCCTCTTCACTGTAGCCAAAATTTCCTTTCAAATGAAATTATAATAATATTAATTACACTGAAATTTTTGGTAGAACTCATTTTTCACAGGCAGGCATTTTTATTGCTATCCGTGTTTCTTTTCCGAGCACCATCGTCAAATACACTAAGATAACACTTTACCATCATACGTATCTTTGAATGAAAGAATTTGAAATCCAGCAAAGTGGGTGTGATTCCTTAAATTTACGACTGCAACGTTGATTCATCAAAAAATGGAGAATGAAGATACGGTAAAGAAATTCTAAGAGAGATCTTCCTTTTTTTTCCTCAGGAAATCACATATGCTACTCAGAAGTAGTCTCTAAAAACTGGATCGTCTGGCTTACAGAGAAGCAGCATGTGTAAATACATATAAACAGGAAATAGGTAACTGCCTGAGTTCATGGGGTGTATGGAGAGCACAGATTGGCCAGTGGGAATGAGACTAATAATGAGTATGAGTGTGGAGTTTCTCATTATGTAATAAAATGTTCTAGAATGGACTGCACTAATGCTTTTATAACTTTTTGATATACTCAGGATTCTAGATACTGTAATTGAGAATCAACTACATAATATGCAGATTTTACATCAACAAATGCTCTTTTAGAAACTAAAATAAAGGGTACAAATTAAGTTGTGTAGAATCTGTAGTATACAAAGATGAAGAATTATAATCATTGAAAGTAAAGTATACTTTCTTCAATGTTGATACTAAAGTGAGCTGGGTGTGAAAACCATACCATGCACAGAAAACACTATTTCTTAGTGTTTCTTAAAACTGGAATATCTATAAAGCCAGTAAGATAGATATTCACTGAGGTCAGAAATGACTCCATGGAGGGGTCATAGCACATCAGGGGTAATATAAAAATAGAGAGTAAATACTGGAAGATATCAAGCATGGATAGGGTCAAGAGGTGGGAAGGTGACGAACAGAGAAAGGCTTAACCCACATGAAGGATACAAGACAAAGCTGTATGGAAACCTATTACTTTGAACGTCACAAAAGCATAAGAGCTAGAATTGCGATATCCTGCCTGGTTCAGTAATGTTGAACCCTACAGCCATGAGTTACTAAAGCAAATTAACAGTGCCAGGTGTGGGATAGTTGTCACAAATCTCCAAAATAGGACAGACTCTTGCCATTATTCTTGCATGCTTATTAAAGCAAATGATGCACTGTTGCTGAAGACACCAGGTACTTTGGCTGCAAGATATAGAGAAATAAACTGGAACTGAGCTGGAAGATTCCTCCCTGTACTCAGCTTTAATCACTATATTCAATGGGGGATGCTGAGGAGGAAATGTGTCAACAGTCTTAATTATTGAGCTGAGAGCCCTATGAACTACAGTACCAGCCTGCCAGCCAAGATGTTTCCACTGGTATAATAGTGGTATGGCTGTTTAGAGAGCAACCTAGTACTCTGTAATTGTTTCTTAAAGGATGTTTTACATGAGAGAATCCATGGTTGGTAGTGTGAATATAATTCATTTAAAATGGGTAAAAAGGTTCTAGATCTTGATTAGCTAAACTGACACAGTCCAAGTTGTCCCCTAAATGCAGACGTTTGTCTACAGGTGCTTGAACAAATACTTGTCTTTGTCTTAATCAGAGAAATTTCTCTTGGTAATGAATGAGGTCTTTATTGGTTGAATCTGTGCAATAAGAGACAGGAATTGCAGGAATTGGTCTCTTCTCTTGCTCTCTTCCTCCCCCCCCCCCTTTTTGTAGTAGGAAATAGTTAATGCAGAGACACCTAACTGGTGAGAACAAATGACTGTGTGTGCTTAGCCCTAAATGGGCATCTATGTTGTCTTCCCCACAGCTTTACAACATTGTATTCAAATCCAATCTTTTAAGAGCATCCAGAGAGTGGTTAATTGAAGGCATGGTAATTCTGGGTTATTTTGCTGCAGACCTTAAGCGACTTTTAAGGCAAAACCTATTAAAATGAGTTATGCTATTTAATTTAAATAAAAATAGGATGACTAAATCATTCTCTGGTGTTCTGAAAGTGGTTCCTTGTGTTCTGACCCTTCATTTCAATACTAATTTGGAACTGTATGCTGCTGATAATTCCATATACTATCCAAGTTTCTTTGAGGGGAGACATTTTCAGATGCTGACAAAAAGAGTGTTCTTTTACGGTTTAAAAAAGCTTAGACTGATGGTATCTTTTTAACGTCATTTTCTCTGCAAAGTGTGCCTGTTCAGATGGCTGTGAACGTTTTGTTTGCATCACCAATATAGCACTTTCTAGAATATTTCTCTATTATTTCTTTATTAAGTCTTTGTATTTGATTTAGGATAATGTTATGCATGTCTGTTTTCAAATTCTATTTACAGTTTGTTATGGGAAATATTTTGTTGAGTTATTCTTTATAGCTCAACAATGGCTATAATATAACAAGACTACAATAGACATGCCAAAACTCAGTGCTGTATTCTGTGTTCTATTGATATAGACTAATGAAACACCCGCTATAGCAGGATGGCTGAGAGCATAATTTAAAATGAGAAATCATGCACACTCATTTAAATTCAATCTGGGAAAAGTTTGCATACTTTAGCTTATTAATAATTTATACTTTCTTTTCAAAGGTGTTGTCTAGTTATTTCTCAAGTTTGGGACAGGGATTGGTCTAATAGGCATGACTATACATTTTTGTACATTTTGTTTTTTCTAAGAGATTCATATGGTACTGTCTCACAGACTTATTTTTACCCTTTCAGAGATCTTCACTTTAGGATCCTCATTATATTGTGGGAATCTATGTAGCATAAATTCTAATTGGTTTTTAATAATAAAAAACCCTGAGCCAGATATTGGGGTAAATGCTGAAAGATCAAAGAGACAAAGAAGCAAGCCACAGCTACTTCTCACCTCACTAACTCATCAGCCTGAAAGGGGGAAATCCTGTCTCTATGAGTCCTCAGACTGAATGGTTTCAGATTCTGTCTCCACCTCTTTATTGCTCATATTAAAGTTTGAGCCACCACCACCATGACCTGGCTCTATTTCTTTTTTAGACAGATTCAATTTTATGTAGTCAGGATAGCCTAGA
Source organism: Phyllotis vaccarum (assembly GCA_033318265.1). Lineage (NCBI taxonomy): Eukaryota > Metazoa > Chordata > Mammalia > Rodentia > Cricetidae > Phyllotis > Phyllotis vaccarum. Next base: position 193,439,930 of record JARWLC010000002.1, read on the forward strand.
ACTCCTGAACTTCCCACTTCCTCCTCCCAAGTGCTGGGTTTAAAGGTGTGTGCCACCACTGCCTGGTCTATGGTTAACTAGTGGGTAGCTTTGCCCTCTGATCTTCAAGCAAGCTTTATTTTTTAGAACATACACAAAATAACACATTTCTTCTATTTTGCCTAAAATAAAGAAGCTTATAAAACTATATGCAATAAATACAATAACTATATGCAATATATATAGGCAATAATTACTTCAGTAGCTCTACTTATCAATCTTCCCACAGTGTATTTGATTTCAGTGAGATTAGTTGTCTACTGTGGGGTGGATAGTTGTCACTTTTATGGCCAAGTAAGAAGTCAATGACCATGAATCATTTGCCAACAAACTCCTTCACAATTAAGGAAAAGATGATGCTTTAGTTAGGGTTTCTGTTGTTCTGGTAAAACACTTGTCTAAAAGCACCATAGAGGGGAAAGAACTTATTTTAGCTTATACTTCCATATTATCAAAGGTCATAAACTCAAGGTAGAAACCTGGAGGCAAGAACTGAATCAGAATCATGAAGTAACATTGTTTATTGGCTTGTTCCACATGGTTTTCTCAGCCAGTTTTTCTTATTTCACCAAGAACCTCCTACCCAGGCATAGCACTATCTTCATTGAGCTAGAGTCTTACATATCAATCACTAATCAAGAAAATTCCCAGAGGTTTGCCTCCTGACAGTCTGATGGAGATATTTTCTTAATTGAGTATCTCTTCTCAAATGACTCTAGATTTGGGTCAAGTTGATTGAAAACCCACCACAAGAAGTGGCATCAATTTTAAATGGCTTTATTGTGGTGTGATTTACATATAATAAATAACCTTATTTTAAGTTCAGAGTTAGATTTCAATGCATATATTTAATTACATAACCAGCAATGTAACCAACATTCACACCACCTTGGAATGCTTCCCTAGGCCCTTGGCTGATCATTTCTCCAATTTGTGTTTCAGGTAACAGCTGATATCCTTCCTTTCACCATACACTAATTTTACCTGGTCTAGACTTTCACAAAAATGGAACCAAATAATGTGAACTTTTTTGACTATGGTTGCTTTCTCTGAATATAACGTTTTAGTGACTCATGAGTCATTAAATTAATATATATATTTACAGTTTACTGCCTTTTTCTCCCAAAATGATGCTGGCTATGACTATTCAGGATGCACTTATATGATGATGAACACTTGCTTTATTGAGAATTGAAGAATTTGACATTTACAGATAAAGTTTTTCAAAATTCTTTTCAAATTGTCTGAGGGGTTTTTGTAGCTATAGATTTTAATTTCTTTGGGAGCAGCTATCTAGTAGTGAATTACATAGTAAAGGCACATTTAACTGTATAAGAAGCTGCTAAGTGATTCCTTCAAATAGTGACATTATTTATATCTCTACTATGAAAGTACAAAATTTTCAGTTATTACATATTCATTTTAGCAGTTGGTGTTCAAATATTTAATTTTATATATTCTTATTTGTATTCACTACTATCTCGTTCTAAGTCTCATTAAAGTACACCAGATGAATATAGACATTTTTTAGTATGTCTTGAAGTTTTTAATCTTAGATACTTAGGTATCTTCCATCAAGCAAGATTTTATATCTAATGGGATTTTAATAGTAATAAAATGTAGGAATTCATGTGGATACAAAGCATAAAATATATGTAGTAACATATATATGTATATACAATCCAATTTTTTTTTTGCAGATTGTGACTTACATTTTTATGTTCCAAATGGTTCCTACTTTAAAAATAGATTTTCAATTTAGTGAAGACTGTATTTTTATTTTAAAGTTTGTTCTTGTGTTCTACTCAGGATATTTTTTCTTATGTTGATTTTACTAATAATTTCTTTATTTGTCACCTAAGGTTGCTCTCTATTTTCATTATTCTCAGGAGTATGATCTATAGAATGTTATTTGGGGTTTTGTGTGACAGAGGGCAGTGTTTTTATATTGAAAATTGTTTTCTCCAAGATTCTTTACTTTCTGGTTGATTATTTTATGTTTGAAGAAAACTTATTAATATCCATAATGATGTTTGACCTAGTGCTCAGTTTTGTTGCTCTCTGTATTTGCCATCAATAAATATTAATATGCTTTGAATCTTGTAGCTTTGAAGTAAATATTGAATTTAAGGTTTGTCACTTTGAGACAATTTTTTTCCTCAAAATCTTAGTAGCTGTTTAAGTTAAAACTGTAATAATATTCCCTGCAAAGAATAAATAGATTAGAAGGGCTTTACTTTGGCTCACAGTTTGAGAGGACAGTCATGATGTAAAGGAATTTTGGCAGCAGAAACAGGAGCATTCAGTGCATCGTCTCATAACTCAGAAAGCAAAGCGAGTATTGCAGGACTCAGCCTGCTCTCTGTGTGTATTAAATCCAGGACCCAGCACAGTTACAGGGGGTAAGACCTTGGTAACCTTGATCTAGAACCCTTGGATGTTTGCATCCTGCATGGATCTAGACTCCACTGAGTTAGTGACAGTCACCATTGCAGGTACTGTCTTAGCTCCTCCACTTTCAACATTCATTTAGAATCAGCGTATCCATTTTTACAAAAACATCATATAATCTTCCTCCCTTCTTTCGTTGCCGTCCTCTGCATCCTCATTTCCATTCATACTCATCCTACTTTATTTGTTTGATTCTGAGTGTTTCTGGAATGCTATGTTTTCTGCAGTGCCTGTACTTTCACATTTTCCTAAACAAGTTGCAAGGATTCTAGTTCTGCCACATCGTTTCTAACATATGTGATATTGCATTTTTTGTTTTCTTGATAGATGCTATTCTGATATCTATGGTATTTTACTGGACATTTATATTCTTTTGCCTGATGATTGATAATTGTTGGCATATTTGGTATGCTAATTGGCCTTTGTTTTTTAAAAAAACAATGTCCATTCAAGTATTTTGCCCACTGTTACTAAGACTATTTGGCCTTCATGTCACATTGAGTTGTGGGACTGTGTGGTGTGTATAATTTAGATATTAACTCTTTCCTAAATATAGTTTTCTCCTTTTTACATATTTGTGTTATTTACTCTGCCCTTATTTGCTATGTAAAAGATTTTTGATTTTTATGAAGTTCCTTTTTTTTAGTTTTGCCTTTGTTATTTATGATTTTGATGTTATATTTATGTACTGCTAACAAAGCTACATACTAAAAGCTCAATGTTTTTAGGGTTATTTTAAATTGCTCTTTTTTATGAATTAATGACTTTATGTTTAAATGATTTACCTACTTGAAATTTGTTTTGTATATAGTACGAAAAAAATTAGCCTTAGTCCTTTAAAATATAGAGTTTTCCCAAAACTATTTGTTCAGAATAATGTCCCTTCTCTAGTTTGTGATTTAGACCCATATGTCTAAGACCAGTTAACTATGCACTCTGTTTGTCTATACATCTGCCATTTTTTTATGTCATGCTTTTTTAAGTGCCATATTGTTGTGCTATATTTAAAAATAACCAACTGTGATGCTTCCAGATTTTTTCCTGTGATTGCTTTATATGTCATGAAGAGACCATGTACCTCCAGGATGACTGTAGCCTGAGTCAAAAGAGCTATGCCATAGAAAGAAGAACAATATTCATGAACATTAAGATGGATAAAAATATATGTGATTCATAAAGCAACACAATATTATTCATTTATAGAAAGCAAGAGAGCCCTGCATATATGCTAACCTGACTAGTTCTGAGAACTGTAGGCTAAGTGAAGTACTTCATTTGTAAAAGGAAATGTGTTAGTAACATGCTTATGAATTAACTAAATAGATAAATGCAAAGAAAGAAGAATAATATGGGAGTTGTCTGAGTCTGGGGAGTAAAGGAGAGAAAAGGGACACTGCCTTTCAGGGGTGAAGCATTTCCATTATAAAAGAAGAGTGGCTTATAGATGTTGGTGACTGCACATCATTTATGTATATAACTATGCTGCATGATGAGCATACAAGGAATTAATATCATCAAGGAAAATCAGAACATGGTGTGGGAGGTTGTGTTGTTTCATTTTAAATAATTGTCCCAACCACTGGTTTAATAAAAAGAGCTGATTGGCCAAAGGCAGACAGGAAGTGTAGGCGGGACTACCAGACTAAGAAAATCTCTTGAGAGCAGAATGCCAGAGAGAGCACCAGAGAGAAGCCACAGGAAGCAGAGGAGAACCATGCAGCTCTAAAGAAAGGTACCGAGCCGCATGGCTGAACAAGAGACATGGGTTAGATGAAGGGTAGAGAGCTAGCAAGTGATATGCCGGGGCCTGAGGCTGATCAGCCAAAAACTATTGAAAGCGTCTGTGTGTTTCTGTAGGACTGCGGGTCAGCGGGTCTGCGGGTCTGCGGGTCTGCGGATCTGTGGACCTAAACTTTGAGGTTAGGCCCGGAAAGTCCAGGCCAGAAACCTCATACTACAACATGGTGAAAGATATTCCCTAACAGTTATTCTTTTTTGCTGTATATTGCTCATATTATGTTCAGGTATTTTCTCTATATCCCTGATCTCCCCAGGACCTTTAACACGAAGGACTGTTTTATTTTTTCTTTCAGGTTTTATATGATTGATGACATGGGCAGTTTTTTTATATGATGAACCATTTTTGCATCTCTGGGATAAAGCCTACTTCATCATGGTGGATGAATTTTGGATATATCCTTGAATTCAGTTTGACAGTATTTCATTGAATACTTTTCAACAATATTCATGAGGGAGATTGGTCTGTAATTCTCATTCTTTGCTGCATCTTTGTGTGGTTTGGGTATCAGGGTGACTAAAGACTCATAAAAAGAGCTTAGCAATGTTATTTCTCCTTCCATTGTGTGGAACAATTTGAGGAGTATTGATAATAGTCCTTCATGAAATTTTTGTAGAATTCTGTCCTGAAATCATCTGGCCCTGGGCTAGTTTGGGTTGGGAGACTTTTGACTACTTCTTTTATTTCCTTAGGTTTATGGATACATTTAGATCATTTATTCAGTCTTGGTTTAATTTTGGTTAAATGGTCCTGCCCAGAAAGCTGTCAATTCCTTTTAGTTTTTCCATTTTAGTTGAGTACAGATTTTTGAAGTCTGACCTAATGATTCTCTGAATTTATTTGGTGTCTGTTGTTATATCCCTCTTTTTTATTTTTTGTATGAATATTTTATTTTTTTATTTTAGAATAGACTTTTTATTCATGTATTCCCCTGCTGCCTCTCCCTTCCCTCCTCCGCATCTTCTTATCCCCTTCCCCAAAGGGCAAGAAGTTACAAGGTGGGTCAACTCAGTGTGCTCATCTGATTTCCTCATCCCTAAATCAAGACTGGATTGGGTATGCCTATGCCGGGAATGGGCTCCGAGGTGACAGCCCACGCATAGGAACACAGTCTGATACCACCTCTCGAGGCTCCACATAACTGCCTATGTCAATCGGTAGTTGCCTACACTTGAAGGGCCTGGTGCCTTTCCCGATAGTTCCCCAGTGGCTGTTCTTGAGTCAGTGAGCTCCTCAGAGCTCCAGCCAGCCATCACTGTAGGAATTTTCTCATAATCCTATCCCCTGGCTCACACAGACTCTCCTCTCCTGCTCTCAGCTGGACTGGGAGCTTAGCCCAGTGCTCTCTGCCTCCACCTGTATTTATTGTTGTATGTAGGTATTGTGATGACACTTAGGGTGGTTACTCATTTGATTATAGGGGAAGTCCTGTTTAGGCACCTCCTGCACTATTGGTTGGAGACCTAGCCAGGGACATACTGTGGGTTCTTGGAGGTTTCCCTAAAACCTGATCTCTTTCCAAGCCCACAATTGCTGCTTCTATCAAGATATCCATTTCTTTTTTTCTCCTTCTTCATTGTTACTCTCAATCATCTCCTCTCATGATTAGTTCCCACCTCCTCTTGGTTGCAATCCATCATGATCCCAATTTGCTAAGGTGATCATCTCTATTTTCTCTTCATAGGGGAATCTCTGGATGTCTCTGTTATGTTCCTTCTGATACCAAACTTTTCAGGGGTTGTGGTTTGCAGCTTGGGTATTCTTTGCTTTTTGTCTAAAGTCCACTTATGAGTGAGTACATCCCATGCCTATCTTTCTGGGCTTGTGATACCTCGCACAGGAGGATATTCTCAAAATCCACCCATTTGTCTGCATATTTCAAATCCATTCTTCAGTTCAGGGGCAACTAGGTTGTTTCCAGGTTCTTGTTATTATGAATAATGCTGCTACAGACATAGTTGAGATAATGTCTTTGGGGTACAAATATGCATGCTTTGGGTAATATGCCCAATAGTGGTATTGCTGGACCCTTGGGAAGATTTAGTCCAAGTTTGCTGAGGAACCCCTTATTGCATTCCAGAGTGGCTATACAAGTTTATATGCCTACCCCCTCCCTTCCCTACCTACCAACAATGGAGGAATGTTCCCCTTGCTCCATATCCTCTCCAGTATAGGCTATCATCTGTGTTTTGGATCTTAACCATTCTGAAAAGTGTTATTTTGATTTGCATTTCTCTAATGACTAAAGGTGTTGAGCAATATTTTAAGTGCCTTTCAGCCATTCATAATTCTTCTGTTGATTATTCCCCTTTTAACTCTGAACCTCATTTTTAATTGTGTTATTTAGGTTTTCAGTCTCTAGCTTCTTGAGTTCTCTATATATCTGTCAGATATAGGGTTGATGAAGATCTTTTCCCATTCTGTAGGCTGTCATTTTATCTTATTGACTGTGTCCTTTGCCTTACAGAAGCTTCTCAGTTTCAGGAGGTCACATGTATTGATTGTTGTTCTTAGTGTCTGTGCTACTGATGTTATATTTAGGAAGTGGTCACCTGTGCCAATTCATTGGAGGATATTTCCCACTTTCTTTTATACCAAGTTCAGTATAGCTGGGTTTATATCGAGGTCTTTGATCTACTTGGATTTGAGATTTGTGCAGGTTGATAGGTTTGGATCTGTTTACATTCTTCTACATACTACCATCCAGTTATGCCAACACCATTTGTTGAAGATACTATTTTTTTCCATTGAATATTTTTAGCCACTTTGTCAAAAATCAGCTGTTCATAGAAGTGTGGATTAATGTTGGAGACTTTGATTAGATTCCATTGATCATTGATCTACAAGTCTGTTTTTATGCTAGTACCAGGCTGTTTTTATTACTATAGCTTAGCAGTATAGTTTAAAGTCAGGGATGGTGATTCCTCCTTGATATGGGAATGTCTTTCTGTGTACTGTGAATATCAATCTTTAAATAAAGGAGTTATTTTGACCCATGACAGGCACCACAGAAAAAAGTAGGCAGAGAAATCAGAACATAGGTAAGAGAAGCAGGGAGAAGTCAGACAGACTGAGCTGGACACCCAAGAAGAAGCATGTGAGAAACACAGATGAGCCATGGGCTATGTGGCAGACAGATTAATGAGAATGGGTTGAGTTAAGATGAAAAAGCTAGCTAGCAGTGTTCCTGAGCCATAGGCCAAACAGTATGAACTTAGTATAAGTCATTTCTGAGTCATTTCTGGGGGCCTGAGCAGCGGCGGGTGGCTAAGGGATCTGGGGCTCCAGGTCTGTGGGTCTGGACCTCTGGCTGCCTGGGACCAAGAAACCCCATTGCTACACCTCCTGAACACCTCCTGAGGGTTTTTCTTTTTTAATTGAGTAGGATTTTTTATTGAGTAGGATTGTTTTGGCAATCCTCTGTTTCCTGATATTCCATATGAAGTTGAGCATTGTTCTTTCAAGGTGTGTAAAAAATTGTGTTGGGATTTTGATGGGAATTGCATTGATAGATTGCTTTTGGTAAAATTGCCATTTTTACTATGTTGATCCTACCTATCTAGGAGGCTGGGAGTACATCCGTTTTCTGATATCCTTTTCAATTTCTTTTTTTAGTGACTTAAAGTTTTGTCAAACAGGTCTGCTATTTCTTTGGTTAGACTTAGGCCAAGATATTTATTGCTATTTGCAGCTACTATAAAAGGTGATATTTCCCTTATTTCTTTTTCAGCCATTTTATCCTTAGTGTATAGGAGGGCTATTGTTTTTTGTTTTTGTTTTTGTTTATGTTTTTTTTTTTGAGTTAATCTTGTACCCTGCTACATTGCTGAAGGTGATTATTAGCTGTAGGCGTTCCCTGGAAGAATTTTGGGGGTTGCTAATGTAAATGATCATTTCATCTGCAAATAGACTGTTTGATTTCTTCCTTTCCCCTTAATCTTCTTTTGTTCTCTTATTGCTTTAGCTAAAATTTTGAACTGTATTGAATAGATAAGGAGAGAGAGGACAGCTTTCTCTTGTTCCTGACTTTAGTGGGATTGCTTTGAGTGTTTCTCCAGGATATCCTGTGAGTTCCTGGACATTTCCCTAGCATCAAGACTCTTTCCAACCCCACATTAGCTTCCTTATTGAGATATCCATCTCCCTCCATCTCCCTCTTTGCTCCTCTCACTCAACCATCTAATTTTTTCATGATTTGTTCCCAAATCTTATTGGTTGCAACCCTTTATGACCCTAATTTCTAAGGTGATCTTCTCTATTTTCTCTTCTTAGGGGAATCCCTGGATGTCTCTCTTAAGTTCCTTCTGATCCCAAGATGTTCAGGGGTTACAGTTTGCAGTTTGGGTATTCTTTGCTTTTTCTCTAAAATCCACTTATGAGAGAGTAATACTATGTCTATCTTTCTGGGCTTGTGATACCTTGCTCAGGGGGATATTCTCCAAGTCCATCCATTTGCCAAAAAATTTTAGGATGTCATTTTTTAATTTACTACTGAGTAGTACTCCATTGTATAGATGTTCCACAGTTTGTTAATCCATTCTTAAGCTGAGGGGCATCTAGGTTGTTTCCAGGTTCTTGCTATTACAAATAATGCTGCTATGAACATAGTTGAGATATTGCCTTTGGGGTACGAACGTGCATAGTGATATTATTGGCTCCCCAGTTTTCTGAGAAATAGCCATACTCTATTCCAGAGGGGGGCTGTACAAGTTTACACTCCCACCAACAATGGCTTAATGTTCCCCTTGTTCCACATCCTCTCCAGCATAGGCTGACATCTGTGTTTTTACCTTAGCCATTCTGACAGGTATAAGGTGGTACCTCAAAGTTGTTTTAATTTGCATTTCTCTGATGACTAAAGATGTTGAGCAATTTTTGAAGTGCCTTTCAGCCATTTGTAATTCTTCTGTTGAGAATTCCCCTTTTAGCTCTGAACCCTATTTTTAATTGGGTTATTGAGGTTTGGGGGCTTTAGTTTCTTGAGTTCTCTATATATTTTCAAGATCAGTCCTCTGTCTGATATAAGGTTGGTGAAGATTTTTTTTTTCATTCTGTAGGCTGTCATTTTGTCTTATTGACTGTGTCCTTTGCCCTACAGAAGCTTCTCACTTTCAGGCAGTCCCACTTACTGATTGTTGTTCTTAGTGTTGTGATACTGGTATTATATTTAGGAAGTGGTCTCCTGTGCCAATGCGTTGGAGGGTAGTTGCCACTTTCTATTCTATCAAATTCAGTGTAGCTGGGTTTATGTTGAGGTCTTTGATCCACTGGATTTGAGTTTTGTACAGGGTGATAGGTTTGTATATATTTGCATTCTTCTACCTACTACCATCCAGTTATGCCAACACCATTTGTTGAAGATACTATTTTTTTCCATTGAATATTTTTGACAAAGAGGTCAAAAATGAGATGTTCATAGGTGTGTGGTTTAATGTTAAAGCTTTCAATTCCATTCCATTCCATTTACCCACAAGTCTGTTTTTGTGCCAGTACCAGGCTGTTCTTATTACTATGTCTCTATAATATAGCTTGAAGTCAGGGATAGTGATTCCTCCTGAAGTTCTTTTATTGAGCAGAACTTTTTGGGAGTCCTGGGTTTCCTGTAATTCCATATGAAGTTGAGTATTGTTCTTTCAAGGTCTGTAAAAAAAATTGTGTTGGTATTTTGATTGGGATTGCACTGAATCTGTAAATTTTGGTAAAATAGCCATTTTAATTATGTTTATCCTACCTATCCAGGAGTATGGGAGATCTTTCCATTTTCTGATACCCTCTTCAATTTCTTTCTTCAGTGACTTAAAGGTTTTGTCAAGCATGTCTGCTACTTCTTTGGTTAGGGTTACTCCAAGATATTTAATGCTATTTTCAGCTATTTTAAAGGGTAATGTTTTCAGCCCTTTTATACTTAGTGTATAGGAGAACTATTGATTTTTTGAATTAACCTTGTACTCTCCCTCCTAACTGAAGATGTTTATCAGCTGTAGGAGTTTCTTGGTAGAATTTTGGGGATCATTTATGTATACAATCATATCATCTGCAAATAAAGATAGTTTGACTTTGTCCTTTCCAATTTGTATCCCCTTAATCTCCTTTTGTTCTCTTCTTGCTTTAGCTAAAACTTCATTCTTAGTCAGCTCTTGGTTGGCTCTTAGTCAGTTGTGGGCCTGGGGGCGGGAGTGTTTCAGGTAACTGCAGGAGCTGCTTTTAGTTGGCTCTTTGTTGACTGTAAGCCAAGGAGCTGTGTGCCTCCAGTTGCCACAGGGATCATTCTTAGTTCTCAGTTGGCTCTTAGTCTGCTGTGGACCATGAGACTTTGGGGCTCTCCAGTTCTAGGTGTGTGTGTTGCAGGTTGTGGTTTGGGCAGAGTTTGGCCTGTGGGATATCCCTCCAATTGTGTTTGGCCCAGGGTGGGGTGGGGGCTTTCTCAGATTTCCTTGGTTTAGAGCAGAGCTGATATAGTTGGGGTGCTGGGGACTGTGTCCCAGGACTGGGGTTCGGAGACCATGGTCTCTGTTTGGCCTGGTGGTCAGAGTGCCACTCACCTCATAGTCAGCTGTGGACCTGAAGGGAGGTTTGGGGGTCTCCGGTTAACAAACATGTATCCTTTTATTGACAACTTTTAGAAAAACAATGTCATTACCAGAAGGAAAAAATCTTAATCACTCTTAGAACCAAAGAATAAGACCCTTTAGAGAAAGAATTGCATTCAATTGATACTTTTCAGTCAGAGTCGCATCTATGTCCAATATGTATCTTGCAAAGTAAAATTCAATAAAATACTTTTAAATTTTTATATATCACTATTTTTTATATTTTTCCTTATTTACACTGTAAATTATAAACCTTTTAGGTCAAAATACGTAACTGGTTTATACTTCTGTTGTATATGCATAGTGAAATTAAACTGTGGTTTAAACTTTAAAAATTAATATAAACCAGACAGTATTATTTTAATAATAATATTGGTAGTTTTAGTTTTATGGGATTGACTAATACACCTTGAAATAGTTATATTCATATTGAGTCTGCTTGGTAGGCTTCGGGTTTTATTTAGGATTTCTGGAATTTCTCTTAGCAATAGGTCGGGCCAATGCCAGAGCAAATATATTCTGAAGTAGTCATACATTTTCAAAACAAAAGTTTTAAAACTCTAAAAGAATTTCAAAATGGCTTTAGACTAAAAATATCTAAACAATATGCAAAACTTAATGTATTCCTCTGGCAACTGTCTTCAGCGATACTTGTTTTTGGAGGTAGCAATGGGGAGACAATATCTTTGAAATCTGCATCAGGTCTCCTGGGAAGAGTTAATTCTCGGGTGCATGTACATGTTTATCCCAACACATAGGAATGATCGAATGGAACAAGGAAGACAATCCTTACAATTATAGAAGAACCTGAAATATTGCTGTTTGACTATATAATTTAGCCATCATTAGTCACAGGTGATGAGGTGGGGTACTTGGACAAAATCATTTTTGAAAGGAAAAATGAAGCCTATACCAAATGCTACTCTAATGCCACCTCATAACACATAATTATTGAAATTTGAAAATATCCAACATGATATTTAAAATATTTAAATATAATAAGAACAACAAGTAGGAAAAAAAAAAGCAGATAGTTACTCCCTACAGAAACCCACCTGCTGTAAAGTGTAGATTAGGTACCAAACATGATGATCATTTGTTTAGAAAAGAGAGAAGAAACGGTAATGTTCTGGTGTCATGAAGACTTTAAAAGCCTTTGAAACTAAATTCATAGAGGATAACCACAATGTCTATAATTATATTAAGATTAATGACATGTATTGTAATTCACCGAAGCTCAGCACGGTTAAATATAAAATGCCAGGATCACACATTTACCTTTTAGTTATTTACTTTTTAATTCTACCTCAAGATTTCTGCTTTCAGGACAACTGAGTAGACAATTTTCTCTCTTCTTCTTCTTATGTGTAAGTAGCAGTTCTGGGTGTTGAATATTAAACAGCAGTAGGACACAGCAAGGAATTAGACGTTAGGGGGTGACTGCCTACTGGCCTTTCAACTCTACAAACTACATGGTGTACTGTTTCCCAAATGTTTATATGTTCACATTTCCAAGACCTTGTCAACATATATTTAAATACTTAAAGAAGGGTCACATGCACCAGTTTTTCCCAAAAGAAGAAGCCCTTTACTCTATCAACAGAAAAAATTAAAATAAATGGATAGCTTAGGAAAACAAAGCACTTTTTGGGCAAAAACCACTCATTCTCCTGCAGCCAAACACCTCAGAAATGGAGGAATAATGAATCTCCAAGAAAATGCTAATTAAGAATCATGAAGCACAAAATAACAAACCTGCCACATGTAAGGTATTGGCTCAAAATCTCTGTGGTGGCCACACTTTTGAACAAGGACAAGGAGTAAAGTACTTCTGCACACATGGGCTGTCAGTGGATACTGAGAGGAGCAGGCTTTTCTGAAACCTCTCAGCCATGAGGTGCTCACTCACCCCTGCCTCCTCAGAGGGAATAAGGTGTAGGCTTATTGGAATAAGGAGCCTGAACCCATTCCTTTACAGTGCAGTGATAAGACCTTCCAAATTCATCCCAAAGTTCTATTGGAAAATAACTGAGGCAGAAGTTTAGATAAAGCAATATGCCAGGTTTCTAGTGAACATTCCTCATTATACCAAGAAACAAGAACATTTTGTTAGCCACTAACACAGAAGTTCTCACCTTCTGGGTCATGGCCCTTTGGGGGACTGAATGACCTTTTCAGAGGGTTTGTCTAAGACTATCAGAAAACACAGATTTTTGACCTTACAACTCACAACAGTAGCAAAATTATAATTATAAAGTAGCAACAAAAATAATTCTTTGCTTGGGGGTCTCCACAACATGAAGAATTGTATTAAAGGTCACAACATTAGGAAGATTGAGAACCACTGCAGTAACATAAAATAACCGAAGTAATAAACTTTATGGACACAGATTTTAAAGATGCCATCATTAAAATACATCAATAAGTGATTACTGAAAACTTGAAACAATGAAAACCAGAAAATGTTAGCCAAGAAGTAGCCTTAAGAATCAAATAGGATGCCACAGGATCAAAATGAGCTGGAAAAGACAGGAGCTCTGTCTTATGCCTTAAATTTGCAAGCCACAAAAATACAATTGTTAATTTAATAGAAAATATAACATTTTACCCTTCGAAAACTTACTCATATAGTATAGCATTGTTAAGTGAGCTAAATCAATAAACATCTCTTAAAGGATAGAGATGATGTGATTCAATAGTAATGGGAAACGGTTTGCTTCTCAAAAAAAATTAAATATTCACCTGCCACACATCCTAGCCATTCTACCAAAAGGTATTTACTCAAACAAGATTAGGTGTTTTTTTCTACACAAAGACCTGCTGGATGAGTTGTGGCTACTTCAGTGATGGTGGCCAAGAAAGATAAACACCTTTATCATGTAATGAAGCCACTTTGCAGTAGATCTCTACAGTGCATGTGACTTAGAAATTAGAAGTAGTGAATAAAATTAGAAAAGAATTGTTCTACTTGAGGATTCCATTTATATAAAGTCCTTTAAATTTCTCATGCTTAACAGATCAGTGGTTCCTTCTTAATGAGGGGCAGGGACTTGGGAAAGTAATAAAGAAAAAACCTGGAGTGGTAGACAGGTGATTGTATTCATTAGTTCACGGATATAGAGAGACAAATAAAAACCACCAAATCATTAGCTTTGAACACATACATTTTTATTGGACAAATTCTATTTAGTATTATAATACAAACCCAGAGCCAGGTATTTGAGGGAAAGCTGAAATATCAGAGAGAAGGAAGAGACACCCGCCAACTCCGCAAGCCTGTCTCCACAAAATCTCCTGACCACAACTTCTCTCTCCTCAGACCACCAACACGTGTCTGGGAAAGCTAAAAATCCTCAGTTCTCTTCCTCAGCCCAGCTATCATAATTTCCACTTTCCACATTTCTAAAGTTAGGATTAAAGGTGTGGGTCACCACTCCCTCACCTTCATGGCTCGGCTCTGTGGTTGACTCTCCTGATAATCCAGACTAATTTTATTAAATATATACCACCACACACTTTCTACATTATTTTCAGTTTTTGACCATAAGTATTTATACAATATATTCTAATTACATTTTCTCCTTCCCCAAGTCCCCCCAGATCCTCCCCACCTCAGAACCATCCAAATCTATACCCTTTCTTGTTCTTTCTCATGTATTTTTAACATTTTTATGTCAAGATACTTTAATACGTGCTTTTGCTTGGATTTTTTTTTCCTAACAATTCTGGAAAAAGTAGTTTTCAGCTTGAAAATTCTGATCACTTTATTGCCTTTATAATGTAATTTATTGGATATCTTAAGTAGGGCTCAGCAGGGAAGTTTGAGGTCTCCTTCCTTAGTTTAGATAATCTAGTCACCCTTCAGTCTCAGCTCCCAAATAGCTGGGATTACATGGATGAGACGCCATGCCTGACTTACAATGGGCATCTTACCTTTCTCTCTGAACTGTAGTCATTTCGTTAAACTGTACTTAAATTATATTAATTTTGTCTTCTTTTAGTTGGGGACTCTGTGATGCTTATAGCACATCTCTTGATAATAGATTTAAAATATATACCACTGTTCCTAGCTTTATTTTTTTTTCATTTCAAGAACCTTAGTAATATGGAATTTATTCATTCTTTCCTTGAGCTATGATTCTATGATTTTAATTTTTCTTTTGAAATTTTAGGTTCTTAGTTTTTAATAAAAGGTTTCACTTAAGCATTATTTTCCATAAATTTTCATTTCCTTCCATACTTCAGACTCTAGTAGACTTTCTCTTCACTGTTTCATGTTTTAGTAATTGCCTTGGGAAAAATCTACAGAAAACATGAGGCTTACATTTATACTTTTCTTCTGTTTGGATTTTTTCTCTCTTCTAGGCACTATGTCTAAATTTTCATTTTTTCTGTTCAGATATCACAAAATATCATCCTCAGACAATGAAAATACTTTGTTGATAAATTTCTTAAAGTACAGCTTGTTAAATATTCCCTTAATACATATTCTATTGGTCTGAGCACTTTTGACTCTGCTGCTTCTTTGGTGAAGCAACTCTACCAGCTCATTTAAGCATATTTATTTTTGTGTTCCTAGTATTTGAATAAAATGCATTTTTTGTAGAGCACATATGAAAATTAAACATGAATAAAACATGAGTGATCAAATATAAAGACCAGCCTTTCCTCTGATACAGGAAGATAGGAATGTTTCTTCCACCAGACTTATAGCAGAGATGAAAAGATTGTCTAACCCAACTTTTATTTTATGTATCAGAGAGCTCATGTCACAGAATAACCTTCCAGCCTACAAATCTAAGGGGGACTCATTTAAAGAAAGATGGATGACAGTCAGAAATGTGATATTTTGTCTGTGCTCTGACAAATAAAACTTGCATGAAGATCAAAGAGAGGGTGGAGCTAGCCACTAGTTAACCATAGAGGTCTGGAAGTCTGAACAGATAGGAGACAGAGAGGAAGTGATAAGGCGGGTGGAGATAGACTTTTGGCCTTTTTCAGCTAAGAGGGACTATAGCTATTCCTTTGCTTCTCTGATCTTTTAGCTTTTACCTGAATATCTGACTCCAGGTTTTTATTATTAATACCAATTAGGATTATTGCATTACACAGAACTTTGTTCATATGAAATAGAAGGCAGGGGGGCCTTTAGCATGCCTGGTGAGCTACTGTAACACACAGAAGGACATAAGGAAAAGACACTGAACTTCAGTGTTTGCTATTGATTTTGCCTCCAGTAAAAATTAACTTCCCAAGAAGTTGTACAAAGATGTCTATGTATATACATCGCTGCCATTTGCTAATGTTCTTCACCAATCATGTTACTTTATCTCTCTTCTCTGCTTCATTTATTCACTTTACCTCTCCATGCTGTACATATTTCCATGTCTCTCTACCAATGCATGTGTATATATCTGGGAATCTAGGATATTGTCCTAATGGCTATTGTGAATAATATTGCACATAAATTGCAGTTATCTCACAGAAGGTATCTACTGATAATGATTTTAGACGGGAAACTTCTGGAACACAGAGACATTTTCTGCTTTGGAGATTACATTTAATATGTATAGCTCCCACATCCTAGGGAAAGATATTCCTGTTTTGCAAAAGGCAACAGGCTTTCCAATCGTATTTGTCCTAAGATTCAGAAAGTACTTATAATTATAAGCATTTTAGAGTAAATGTTCTAAGAAAAGATAAGAGGCTGGAGCTGGAAAGAAGCCCATGAGGCTGAGAGAAAGCAAGGCCATTTCACTTGGATGGGTGGCAAACAATCACCCTCTTTCCTGGGTCTGTATTATATAAGCTACAAATAATTTTAATAAAAACCTCACTAAATGTTGAGCATGTTGGCACAGGCCTTTAATTTCAGTATTTATGAAGCAGGGGCAGGTGGATATCTGTGAGTTCTAGACCAGCCTTGTCTAAAGAGTGAATTCCAGGAGAGCCAGAGCTACATAGAGAAACCTTGTCTCGTGAAAAAAGAAAGAAACAGAGAGGGAGAGGGAGGGAGGGATGGATGGAGGGACGGAGAGACGGAGGAAGAGAGAGAGAGAGATAGATAGAGAGAGAGAGAATTCATTAGAGGACCCAGGTTTAAGTCCCAGCACCCACATGGCAGTTCACAACTGGCTTTAACTCTGGTTCTAGTGATCAAGCATCCTTACGCAGTCATACAAGTAGACAAAATACTAATGCACATAAATTTTTTAAAAAAAATTATATAAGAACTATCTCAATAAATTTGTGATCTAGAGTGAGACCGGAAGAGACTGGAAGCTGTGGATATGGGAAACTGTCACAGCAGTGAGAACTCTTTTCCTAGCATGTCCATGGACTCTCATCTGGGAGACTTAGACAAGGCCAGTAAGATCATACAAAGATCCCTTAGGCTTGAGGTTCAGGGAAAGAAAGAAAACCATCAAGAGACTTGGGACTTGCCTTCCCTGTCGGATGAATGCATGAAGCTTTGGGGGGAAAGATCACACAGCCGTGAGCTACAGAACGGCTTCTATACCATGGGGGAAGAAAAGACCGTGCCTGGACAGTGTAGTCTCTTCTGACTCACTACAGTCATCCGATTTATGGATTTATTAATATATAGCTTTTCCTTGGCTTATTATGACAAAGCCAAATGTTTGTAATGAATCTGACACATAATACAAAATACTCTAATAAAAGCCTATTTTTGAGATTAAAAAATGGTGAAGGTTGGAAAATGAAAGATTTGTAAAATCCGTTTCTTCTTTCTACATCTGAGTGAGTAACCTGAGAAATGATCCACAAAATCCCATTGTGTGATTTTAAGTGATGTGTCTTCATCCCTACAGCCACACTATCCTCAGTGGAGGCATTGTACTAGTGGTGATGATTGATACTGCTAGGCAGATGTTATTGCCCTGTCACAGGGCTTTGATTTAATTTATTCTTTTACCATTACATTGTTCATAATGCTTCTAGGCTGTGTATCATTACAATATAAGCGAGAGCTTTGTTAGAAGTGCACCATAGGGATCTAGGACGAGCTGTCTAATCATTAAGTTTAGAGGTGCTCAAAAGACTACGTTGTGCCCTTGGTGCCAGGAAATGTAAAGGCATCACTGTGAGGATGGCAATAATAATAACTTTAGATGTCAAATTGCAAATCTCTACCATAATTTTATTAATTACAACAGTGCTTTTGGAGCTAAGAAAAGTTTTAATAACTTCCTTGAGATCACACAGCAATTAAGATGCTGAGATTCATATCTTTATTGACATGTAAACAATACCTCACATTCTTTGCTTTTTGCGAAGTGTCATTGACTAAAGAACAGTGATACAAGTATTTTTGATTTACCATCATGTTTCAGAATTCCCTCTGAGATTTCACTATCAAATTATTGAGAGTCCTTAAATTTTTTGCTCCTAGACCTCTGTAACTACAATTTCTCTAATTACAACTCCAGAATACGTATTTTAAACAAAACACTCTGAAAAATTTTAATAACATAAGTCTGAGAGGCACCTTTGGTTACCTTTTCAGCATCTGGTATGGTGAGGGATTTTTTTTTTTTTTTTTATAGTAAGATGTTAGGGCTTACTTCCAAACTTTTATAACAAGTTTTTGTGAATGAATTTGTAAGCACTATCATTCTTTCAAAGTATTAGCATCCAACACTGTCTTTAGGCATCTTTCTTTTTGTTGTTGGGTTGCTTGTTTTCTCAGATTATTATAAATTATCATTAGCTGTAATCCTTCATACTACCATAGAGGTGTAGAACTTTCATTTTAATAACTTTCAAAACTCATTTTTCCACTCTTCTTGATAAGCATTGTTGGACTCTTCTATGAATTAAGTTCATTTTTATAGTCTTAAATTTTACACAAAATCAAGATTAAACAGTATGTGCCTTTTTAATAACTGGTTAAACTTATTTAAACTTCCAAGTTCATTCTCTTGTCTTAAGTAGCAAAGATTTCTTTATTTTTTAAAACTAAAAGAGTTTTTGTCACATGCATCAGACATAATTTTATTTATCAGTGACACATCCACAGAGAGACACATGAGGTTGTGGTACAGTCTGAAGTCCCGGCTGTTTGTGGAGGCAGTAGCTCTCTTATTTCTAGGGAGATCAAGGCCAGTCTGAACAGCTTAGTGAGACCCATTCTCAGAAAGAAAAAGGAAGAATAGGAGTTGGGAACATGTCTAAAATTTCTAAGCACAAAACCCCATACTCAAACCTTAGTACCACAGGGAGAAGAAGAAGAGTGAAAAACATGTCAATTGTGTCTGTATTTTGGCTCCATGTGGATGTTTGTGAGCATGGAGTACTGAGAGTTCTCTGACGCCGTAAATCGAATCCTTTGGATCGTAGCCATGGGAGATGGATCCATATACTATCATTGTAAAACCAATTTTAATTTTTGAGAATCAACGAGGATATTTACAGAATAATTATAATGCATATACTATGGCCAACAAAATACAGTCAAATTGTACTTAAGGCCCTCTCATCATGAGTGAAACTTTGTCTAGTATTAGAAGCCTACCTGACCATGTGGTGTTAGTAGGTAATGGATAATAGACAAGAGTCTGCTACTACTACCGCTATCAAACAATTATATATAGGGGTACTGTGTTGCTTCATTGTAAATAATTGTCCCATCCAGTGGTTTAATAAAAAGCGCTGATTGGCCAAAGGCAGGCAGGAAGTGTGGGTGGGGCTACCAGACTAAGAAAACTCTGAGAACAGGAAGCACAGAGCAGTACGCCAGAGAGAAGCTGGAAGAAGCAGAGGACAACTATGCTGCTCTAAGAAAAGGTACCGAGCCACATGGCTGAACAAGAGACATGGGTTAGATGAAGGGTAGAGAGCTAGCAAGTTATATGCCTGGGCCTGAGTCTGATCAGCCTAAAACTATTGTAAGCATCTGTGTGTCTCAGTGGGTCATGGGCCTGTGGGTCTAAACCTTGAGGTTAGGCCAGAAAGTCCAGGGCAGAAACCTCCTACTACAAGTATAATTTCTGATTCTAAATATGGATCTTTATACCCATAGATCTAGCTGCAGCTCTCATCTGTCTCCAGATGGGAAGTAGAGTGTTTTGAATGAGAATGACTCATATAAACATTTCCCATGTTGCATTGTTCTTACTCATACTTCTCTCTGCCTCTTCCACATTTAAGAAACTGTATGACAACTTGGTGTGCAGTTCCTTGGAGGAGTGTTTATCTAGCAGTTGCAAAATTCTGGGTTCCTTTCATGGCACCACACAATAAAACATCAACGGGCTATGGTATTCCATTGAGTCCCCCCAGGTAATATAAATAATCTTCCTATTTCAAAGAGAACTAGTAACAATCTCATTAGCTAACTTAATTATTCTTAGACATAAAACTTTACATATTTTGGGCTCCACTGCCTAGAATGTCACTGTCTTTGGTAGACCAGAGTTCTGCATACCACATAATATAGAAAAAGAAAGGATAAATCAGTGAAGTTAAGCTTTGTTTGTTAGTAGAATACCAAATATACTTTATTTTCCCTTGTGGGTGAAATGCTTACTTATGAAGAATATTTTTTTTTTTTCTGCAAGAAAATATGTTTGATAGGATGACAGGCCTTGGCAGTCTGTGACATATTTTGAAAGCTTTACATGTGCAAAGCTCCACCATGCTGTGAAATGTCCTATTTACTGAGAGATGAGATGGGATCATTTATAATAACAATAATTTCTTCAATCTAATAAATTCATACTGTTTGAAAATACTTTCCGAGGCATTATTGGAAATGACGTTCTAAAAGCTTGCATTAATTCCAATGGTCTCTTCTCTTTTCTCAGATCCAGTCTAGTTTCAAATCACTTCTGTTACAAATTTATGATAGTGCCTTAACCCCACCTTATTGCAATGTAAGAGACACATGGAGAAGAGAGAAGATGTAATGTATACATGGTAATGCATTTGGGCATCAGTATATACCCGCGAAACAAGCACAGATAAAAAATGTTCTTAACAAGAGTTTATCTATTTAAGTATTTCTTTAAAAGCTACAGAATGAATTGTCCATTTCCTTTGCCTAATTGTTTAGCTTGCATTTTAAAGAATCAATTATCTTAATTACCTATTTTTCCTAGTATCTCCTCTTCTAGGTCCCATAAGCTCCTGGCAGCTCTAATTTCCACAGATTTAACAATTTCATTAAAAAAATAATAATACAATGCTTGGTCTCCAGAGAATTCTATGGTGTTCTTTTATGCAGTTTACATTTTGCTAAGAATATGTAATTGATAATTTTTGTGATTAAAAAGTCCAAAATAAAATTTTTTCTGTGATTAAATAAGCAAACAATTTCTTAGCTCTTTTTAATATGAAGTTTGAAACATCAGGCTATGTAATGACCTCCAACATTTCTCTATGACTCTGTGTGAGATATTCCATTTTATTGTCACTCTTTACAGCTGTCCCTAGATACTTACTGATGGCATATGATGCTATAGATTCATTAACATTTTCTAACATTTTGAACAAATGGTATATAAATCATGGAGTGCATTCTTTCTCTTTGCTCTATATTATTTCAGTTACCTGATTATTTGAAGAGTCATCTGTTTGAATAATGCATATATTAAAAATGCATCTGCATATTTTGCATATATGTGTACACACACACACACACACACACACACACACACACACACACACATATATATATATACATTTACTACATGCATGGCTGAGCCCCAAAAGAGCGCTGGATTCTTTGCACTTATAGTTGTGGTTATTTTTGAGCCACAATATGGATGCTCAGAACCAAACCAGATCTTCTGCAAGAGCATCCAGCTCTTAATTGCTGAGCCATCTCCTCTGGCCTTCACTACATTTTTAAAAACAATTGTGTTTGTTCCTTGACAACTGAATCCACATGTACAATGAATTCTGATTGTTCTGATTAATTTTTCCCCACCATGTCTCATGTCTCCAATCCCCACGATCTCTCTCTATCATTGTCAGATTGATTATTCTCAGTTTGGTTTTATGAGTCATTCCATTTAAGCATCTGACTGAAGTGATACATTAAATCCTGATGGACTCATCAAATGGGAACACAACTGAATGCAATAACTCTTTTTTTAAGTCCCTAATCATGCAACAGTCTCAAACAGACCCTGTACCTGCTTCTACAGTAACTGGTTCCAATGGCCAAGTCTTGGCCAGAAGATAGTAATTTATAACCATCCATCCTCTGTTCTCTTACATTCCTTTTGATCCCTCTTTTGCAACATTCCCTGAACCTTAGAGGGGATGGTTTACACGTTTTGTTTATAATTGAGCACTGACCCCTCCCCACATTTATGGATATCTCAAGGAATGAGTAAACCCCCTTGGTTTATGCTGTTGGTTAACAACAAATTTAGAAACTGAAAAAGCAAAATAACTTACCTTGGGATATTTATAACTCAGGACATGTGGGCATTTCTGATTTATACTCTGGTGAAAATGAAATTTCACAGAGCGTCTAAATGAAAAGGGGAGGCAGGATAAAGGGATTTCCACAAGCTATGACAGGCATTCACCAGTGTGGAGAACCTTCCAAATACTACGCTGTTCTACACTGTGCTGCCAATGATGGATGGCTAGGGTTCTTTCTAAGGGCAAAGTTTGTTGGATGTTGGTGACACTTTCTTTTCTGTAACTACCAATAAAAGATATTAATGGTTTTATGGGGTAAAGGTTACCAATCTTTGTTATTTTCTCATATCCAGTTCAGAAGTGCATTTAACCAGGTCTTACAATACATGCAAGCCCTGCTCATCTGATGGCCTCCAGACTTCATTTTGGAATGAACGTTTCAAAGATACTCTTTGAAAATGTATTTTCATTAACTTTATGAGGAATTTATACCTAGAATTCTAATCATATTCCTCTCTATCTTTTCCAAGATACCCCAGTTCGCTGCTCACTCAGCTTTTGTTCTTTTTTCTTTCTAACTTTTCAATATAGCAATTTGTGCTGCCTGTATAATCATGGAATGGCAGCCTTTTTCTGGAATGTGATGGACCTACATGGAGCCATACCCTTGAAGAAAGCTGGTGTTCCCCCTCCCATAGCATCCTATCGACATTAACTACATGATATGGGAATGTCTCTCTGTATACTGTGAATCTCAATCTTTAAATAAAGGAGCTGTTTTGGCCCATGACAGTCACCATAGAAAAAGTAGGTGGGGAATCAGAATAGGTAGGAAAGGAAGGGCAGAGTCAGAGACAGACTGAGCCAGCTGCCAAAGAAGAAACATGTAAGGGACACAGGTGAGCCACGGGCCACGTGGTAGACAGATTAAGGAGAATGGGTTGAGCTAAGATGTAAGAGCAAGCTAGCAATGTGCCTGAGCCATAGGCCAAACAGCATGAACTTAATATAAGTGTCTGAATCATTTCTGGGGGCCTGAGCAGCAGCCTGTGACTAAGGGGTCTGGAGCTGCAGGTCTGTGGGACTGAACCTCTGGCCGCCTGGGGCCAAGAAACCTTATTGTAACAGCTACAGCTATGGTGAGTCATGCTCCCCACCCCATGCAGGGGTTTGGTTAGGCTTGAGATTTGCATGTCTTGTGCATGCTGTCACAAGTGCTGGAAGTTGCATGCATAGCTTTCTCTCTGTGTCTAGAAAACAGTTTTTCTGTCAGTGTTGACTGCCTCTTGCACTTAGAATTACTTTCTCTCACCCTGCTTCCTGAATTTCACAATTTATTTTTGTCTGTTGGCAGATATCTAGGTAATTTCTAATTTTAAGATATTGGTAAAAAAAAAATTTCTATGTGCGTGAGTTTGTATGGATGTGTGTCTCTACCCTTCTTGGGTACAGGTAGGAAGTGAAATGCTGATCACTGGCTGACTGTGTTTAACATCATTCCTCAGATAGCAAGTACCAGTTTTCAACCTGGCCAAGAAAAAATGAAGTTTTGATCATTTTTCATTCATTCTGAATTGTCACCAAAAATGCAAGTTCTACTTATTTTCTTCTAGTTTTTGACTTGCTTCTTCTCATTTGCCAACTTAGAGATTATGGGAATCTATAATTTTAGTAAGCCCAGTTTATATTTTTATGGAATGAATTTTGCATTTTATAGATAAAATATAGCACAAAAGTAGAAATGCTGTATGTTCCACATCTGTTTTTACTGTGCTCTTTTATTTTAATTATGTTTATTTTGTTTTTATTCTTTTCTGCATTTCTGGAAATGGATCCAGGTCCTCAGTTATGTTACCCCAGAACCCTGCCACTGACATAAGTTCTCTGTGATCAATATTAAATTAATTCTTGTGTGGAGGGAGGTTTGGGGGAGGTAATTTCGATTCTGTTTTGTTTATAACTGTCTCATAACGTCACATACCTTTTAGTCACTCACATTTGTATTGATGGCTGAGGTTTATCCCAATTATCCTTGTTTAGGAAAATTGGCCTTTCTGTTGTCCTGGGGGTGTGAATGCTTTGGATAAAATATCTTTATCAATTGTATGTAATGAAAATCTTTCCCTCTGTTGTATGGTTTAAACTATTCTCAGTTATGAATATTTTATTCAGAGATGTTTAATAATATTACTGGCATATGTATCATTTAAAAAAAGTTTTTGCTTAAGGTATTTTTCTGCTAGGAAGTCG
Source organism: Phyllotis vaccarum (assembly GCA_033318265.1). Classification (NCBI taxonomy): domain Eukaryota; kingdom Metazoa; phylum Chordata; class Mammalia; order Rodentia; family Cricetidae; genus Phyllotis; species Phyllotis vaccarum. Next base: position 193,464,455 of record JARWLC010000002.1, read on the forward strand.
TAGAGATGTTCTACCAAATACTCTCCCTGAAAGATAAACTTAAGTTTTTCACAGCACATTTTTAATCATGAAGTTTACTTGGTAGATATCTCTCATTTTTTGCATGAATCACAAGTTATACCGCTTATTGACTAATCTATCCTTTTTATGGTGGTTTATGATTCTGCTGCCCTTTCTTTTAGTTTTTTTAATCATAAATTATTGCTTGTCTCTAGAAATACTTTTGATTTTGCCTTCATCTTTTACTTGCTATTTCTGTTAATCAAGGAGTTAGGAACTGGCAGGCTTTACCTTTGTGTTACTGAAGGCACCATTCCATGGTCTTTATACTTTTATTATATTTTCATTCCTTTTTTTTTCTTTTATAAATCACGTATAAATTCCTTGAGGTCGTCATGGCAGAATCCTCCTCTCTCTCTCTGGTAGTTTGAAAGTTTTCTCTCTGTTTGGTTTTCAAAAGTTTTACTAGGAAACACCTAGAGTTGATTATCTTTGTGTTTGTCCCATTGATTTTCCTATCCCCTCATTGCCTTGACATGTATTTTATCAGTGTTAAAATCTTCTTGGTTTCTGACCTTTCTCTTTCTCTTTGAAGTTTGCTTGCATTGGCATAATTCTTGCTTGTTTCTCTTACCTTTTGATTATGTTTTCATTTACTATAAATCTGTAGTTTTTCTCTGGGTTTTAGCTCTTATTATGTATTATTTATTTTGTGTAGGTGCACAATATGTATGTTTGCTATACATGTTTGCATGTGAGTAGGCCTATGTGTGTTTGAGATTATTTGCATGTGAAAGACAGAGGTTGATATGAAGTATTTTTCTTTGAGTTGTCCACTGTAGTCACTGAGTTGGGGGTCTTTAACTCAACCTGGAGATTGCTAACTTGGCTAGGCTAGACCAACAGCTTACCCAGGAGATCTCCTTTATCTGCCTCTAGAGCACTAGAATGGTCTGGTCAATTTCCTCTGCTAGACCAAGTGAGATTACTCCAGAACCCCATGTATCTGACTCTCACCCCAGTAGAAGATGGGCACCTCAACCTTACTATGTATTTGTTCTCTCTTGGACATTCTAAATGTCTCCACTGAAAGAAAATTATTCGAACAACTAAAAGGAAAGAAAGAAAGGAGAGATTGGGAAGGGAGAGGGAAAAGAGAGACACTCAGTTAAACAGCTATTCCAGAAATACAAGCTCCAGTTCAGAAACAAAAACAACATGAAAGTTCTGTCTTTATCTGGGCCTAAAAATGATCTTAAAATTATGCTTTGACCTCAGCATGGTGGCTCGCCCCTGCAGTCCTAACACTTGCTGTTGTAGAGGGATTGCTGGAAGCATGGGGCACTCCAAACTACATAATGAATTCCAGAGCAGCCTGAGCTACTGTGTGAGAAAATCAGGGGAAAATCTACATTGAACTTGAAGATGTTGTAAGTAATACCTACTTCAGAAATTTAGAGTCATGTGGAGTTTATTTTCATATTTTACTTGTACTTCCCATGCAGATTTTACCATCTTTTCTATAGCACATGCTATTTATCCATATTAAGCATTTTAAAGTATTGTCTTGACACTAAAAGTTCTGTATTTTCATTTTCTATTATTTTTTTCTTGAATTTTAGTTACTTATCATCTCTATGACATTTAAAAAGTGGTATACAATCACTGTTTCAGGATACAAGAATGCTATACTCGGGTTTTTGGTCATGTCTTCCTCCGATGTAATTTACTTTTTTTTTTTCCCCCCCTGGTAGTCAGGTTAAGATGCCAGAAATTGAACTGGCTTGTATTAGGGCTTCCCCAGCCATGGTCCACCATGGAGAGAAGATGCTGAAATATGAGCCACAAAAGTAACAACTGAGGAGTCATAACATTTGAAAAAGATGTGTCCATTTTAGGCTAAAGATGTTAGAATTTATGACAGATGTGGTATTTGATCTAGATGTGCAAGCGCAATTAGGAGTTTGATACACGTGACTCAGAACAAGAAGTTCTGCATGGTAAGGGAGCCAGAGAAGTGGTTTTAAACATGGCTGATGGTGATTTACTGCATTCACACACTCAGAAACCAGCACTGAATCATTGTATCATCAGCCCTCCTCCTGCTCCTCCTGCTCCTCCTCCTCTTCCTCCTCCTTCTGCTCCTCTCCTTCCCCCTCCTCTTCCTCCTATCCTCCTGCTCCCCCTTCTCCTCCTCCTTCTGCTCTTCCCCCTCCTCCTTCTCTTCCTCCTCCTTTTTTGGAAACATACTGTGATCATTTCTGAAACAGATTCAATGTAACAAATGAGAAATAAAGGATAATGCTTTTCTGATTTTTCTTTTTTTTTTCCAATGCAGGATACTTTAGAACATAGCTACTTTAAAGATTCCTGCTTCTATTCCCTGAGGTACTAACTCATGTGATGGGAACTTACTTTCTTCTAAGCAGTATATATGTTAGATAAATTAAAATGCCTATTATTTTAATTGTATATGCTTCATCTCTAAGCTGATTTTCAAAGATTTATTTTTGTGTGTATGCATTTGTATACCATGCAGGCAGATCAGTAAACCTAAGTAGGAATACATGGAAGACAGGTTCACATCAGCATTTTCCTCTATCTCTCTATCTTCCATTTGAGACAGGGTCTCTTGATAAACCTATAGGTAGCGTTTTTTGCTAGACTGGATGACTAGTGAGGTTCTTAGATCTACCTGTCTGTCCCTGGTGCATCCCTGCCCAGTACTGGGGATACAGACATTCACACTATGCCTAGTATTTCCTTGGGCCCTGGGAGTCCTAACTCAGGTCCTCGTGCTTGTATTGAATCATACTCCTTATACTCATAGTTTTGATCTCAAAATACCTTATATGACTTTTTATTCATTCTACAGAAATTTATTTACCAAATGTGAATTTAATCGCTTATGTATTTAATTTATTAAATGGCACAAATAAGGGCACTATGAAACCAGTAGGCGGGACAATTATTCATAATGTAACTACATTCTCCCTTTTCTCTTTTTAACACAAGAACCCCAAGTCTAATTTCCATGTATAATTTTTCCCTATAACAACTTGTAAACATCACTGTAAATAAAGGCAAACATCCATAACCCATTTTTTTGGGGAATGTAGGCATCATTCTCTAGGCTACTTCCTGCTGAATGGGGATGCTGGCAATCCCATGGGGACCCAAAGAAAAATATTAGGATTATGGTCAAGTATTTAGTGGAGTAATCTGTGAGGCTGGGTCATCTCAGCCAGTCTCCTTGCAGTTGTTCTTGATGCAGAACTCTAGAAGAAACTTCAACAGAGGTGCTCTGAAATGCTGAACCATCTGGGCCATTCGTTTCCATTGGAAACTTTTCAGGGGATCTTCCTGTATCAAACTTTATCTTCTTTAACCAGGAATAAACCCACAGCCTCTCATTTTCTGTGGAAATAAAAAGAAAACCTCCTCTCCAAAGTAGCATATCTTTTGATTTCACTTTTAAAGTCAACTCATTTACAAAATACATAGGTTGGATTAATCCAGCAACATTTGTAATCAAATGATTTTTGGTAGCTTTTACTACTTCATTTTCAGTCAAAAAAAAAAAAAAAACTTAAAGACAAGACAATAGCATTCAGTACCTAGACACTCTTTGTAATTTCCTTCTTATGTGGCTTATTACTATTTTTTTTAACTCTTTCTTTTTAAGGATTTTCTCTATCCTTTTTCTTTTCTCTATTAAGCCTATGTATATGCTTTTAACACACTCTAAACAATTTAGAGTTTTTTGAATCTGTCTTTACTGTATATCTCTGAGTTCTTATCTTTTTCTGTTCCTGACCATACCTTTGCTTGGGTAGGGTATATGACTCCACCCAGCTCCCTCTATTTCTTTCTGTTTCTGTCTACACCTTTAATCTATCAAGGTATGGCTAATTATTAAAGGCTTCACTAGGGTGGCTGACTGGCTCCATCGAGCTCCTAGTCTAGCTACATACAGTTTAGCTTTTTAGCTAATTATCAGACACAATTATCACTCTGGTGAATTTTAGAGTCCATATATCCACAAGTAAAGCACTGCCTTCTGTTGCTCATTAACTCCATTTAAGAATTTGGCAGCAGGGCCTCTTAAAAGACTCACAAGTATTTTGCCTGTAAGGCTGAATCAGGAAGACTCTCTTAAAAAAGCTAAGCCTCTGCTTGCCTCCAGCAAACAGAGCTGTTCCAAGAAAACACCACCACTAAAAAGCCATCTTTGACTCTGTTCCCTTTTTGTCCTTATTAATAGTAACCTTAAATTCACCATATACAGCCCCTTGCTTACAATGAGGCTCAGGAACCGGCCTTGTTTAGCTTAAGTTGCATGCAGCAAACTCATCATTTTGTAATTTAATCCAATACGCCAATCAGTCTCTTCACCATGACTCACTTGAGAAACAACAACTCAGAAGCTGTTTTTGGCTCTGTTTTTGTGCCCTAGACTGTTTTTAAGCTTTCTTTGGCTTTAAATGGGTATATTTACCCGTATTGGGCTGCCATTTGTTGTATTATATTTCTGGCCAGGATTGATCAAAGGCAGACAGGAAGTGTGGGTGGGGCTACCAGACTAAGAAAACTCTGGGAACAGGAAGAACAGGGCAGAAATGTCACAGAGAAGCCAGAAGATTCAGAGGACAACTATGCTGCCCTGAGAAAAGGTACTGAGCCACAAGTATAAACAAGATAAGGATCATGGGTTATTTTGAATGTAAAGAGCTAACAAGTTATATGCCTGGGCCCCAAGTCAATCAGCATTTTTATTAAACCAGTAGGTGGGACAATTACTTACAATACAACTACAGAACACCTTTATGCACCAAATATGTTAGCACCAAACAGTGCTTTCACTACTGTGTTGTAGTGGGATGTAAAAATGTGAAACACGTACACCTGTTATTATTAAATAATCAGGGACCTTGGTCAGGATAGTTTTATCATGAGTTATTTTAATAAAAGGAATCCACTTATTTAATATTGTGAAAGTCTTATACAGTGAGACAACACTACTCTCTGTATGGCCCTTCCTGAAGAATTTAAGTACAGTGATGCAATATTACAGCATCTTTTAATCAACTATATTAAAAATGCACACACACACACACAGACACACACATACACACACACACAAATACAAGCAAGCAAGCTCACATGCACTGCTTTAATGTTCACATTTCTTTTTACTCTCTAGGACTGCAAATATATGATTTTTTGTTTACCATAGTCAGAGGTGCTTTATAAGAAATATTCAGATAAGTGTAGTAATTGACTCTCATCAAAGAAGTTTGTTTTTATAACAAATGGAGACTTACAAAAATCCACAACTGGTCAAAATGAAGAGAAAACCTATCTTTAGGATGCCAAGCTCCTATTGAAACATTCAAATGCAAATGTGTCCTCTATAAGTAAGGCTCAGGAACATCCCAGAAAAGAGAGTAGAAAGCTTGTAAGAGGCACAGGACCAGAGTGCCTGCTAGCTCAATGTTTCTTAGTTTGCCTTATCAGAGTCATGTTATTTTTGTGATCAACTACTGGCATAATTTTGGTCTAAATGGCATTTTACATTGTTTAGGTCAGACCCTTGATATTGGCAGAAAGCACAGCCAAAGTAGGTATTATGTGCTATTGAATATGGAAACATGAGAACTGCTTGGATCCACAATGACTGAACAGCCATCAAAGTTGAGGGGAAGCAGAGGTAGATGGATTTCATTAGGCTCCATGCCAGTCAGAGTAGGGTTACATGGTGAGAATCTGCTTCAAGAAAACTAAAATTTAAACATTAAAAACCCTTAGATTTGAACTGTCTTGAAGCATACCAAAGACATTTACTAAGAGTATTGTAGCATAGACAAAGTAGCTTTCAGAAGTGAGAAAATGCATCTCCTTCAAATGAAAGCAATTCAGGGCTAAAGCATTTGGGCTTGTCTTTGGCAGAAGGCCTTGAAGGCTTCCGAACAATGACTCACATAACACAGTGTGAATGGACAGCGATTATTAGGCTGTGCTAATGGATATGACGCTGAAAAGCTTGACTTTCAGAGTCTGCTTATGACAATGTTGAGGCAGGCCTAGAGGATAAATTGTGGCCCAAACTGGGCTAGTTGTGACTAGCTTAGTCAATTAAAAATAAAAACGGTGGTGCACACCTTTAGTCCCAGCACTCAGAGGCTGAGACAGGCACATTTCTGTGAGATGTGAGTTTGAGGCCAGCTTGGTCTACAAAGTGAGTTCCAGGACAGCCAGAGCTGTTATGCAGAGAAATGTTGTCTTAAAAACAAAACAAAAAATCCTTCCCCCAAAGGAAAAGTTCGATATAAACTAGTCTTGTAGCATTAGAATAAATTGACTAAGCTTTCTAGAATTTTAAAGGGCTTATTTAACAGCCTTTGATACTATAGTGTCCTTAATTAATCTGATATGCATTTCTTCTTCTTCTTCTTCTTTTTTTTTTTTTTTTGTACTTTCCATTTCCCCTTCGCTTCCTTCAGTAATACTCTCTCTAAGCAGTGAAAGGTGACTTTATGTTTTATTTTCTCCACTTTAGGCCAATAATTTTGAAATCTCGATGGAAAGTTTAAAATAACAGTAATCCACACAAAAGGCAAGCTTTAAGGGCACAGCTGCAGTGAACCAGGATCCTGAGGGGAAAGTCAAGTCACTTCCTCTTCTGCCCTCCACTGGTGTGGAACTCTTGTCTTAGGCACAGGTTTGTGCTCTGTGTCCTCTGTCCACAGAGCAGATATTAAAACATTTGTCCTTGCAGCAATATCTTGAGAGGCCTGAGTAATATCTCCTCCCCATAAGAAATAAATTTCTTTTGTTCTAACTTCAGAATATGAAGAGTAAGGACAGTGTCCTGTGACATAACAGGAGAATCCGTGAATTGTATCACCTTCATATAAAGTACTCAAAAAAACCGAATAAAAATAAAATCTAAAAGTAGAGAAATACATCCAAAGTCATGGACGTTTTTCCTAAGCTCTGAACGGGTTTCACTCTTGCTGCTTTGCTTTCGTGTAGTGGAAGGAGACCTCAGCTTCAGGACAGACACCTCACATCTGTCCTGACCTGGACCATGCCTGTGACTTCTTTCAGGCCTTTTATTGAGGTGAGATCTTTGCTCTGTGCTTTGTATGCCATCTTTGATGCTCAAACAGAAAGCCGTTTGTAAAAACAGCATACTTGATTTCCCATTTGCACTATTTGTTCCCTCCAGTCCATAACTAACTAACTAACTAACTAACTAACTAACTAACTAACTAACTAACTAGCTAGCTAGCTAGCTAGCTAACTAAGTAAATAAATAAATAAATAAATAAGTAAGTAAATAAATAAATAAATAAATAAATAAATAAATAAATAAATAAATAAATAAATAAATAAATAAATAAATAAATAAATAAATAAAATTCCTTTCTTACAGTAGAGTTTCCAAGTTGTCAAAAACCCTTATGTGTTCTCTTCTATTTTACTCACAGACACTGAACTGATATCTCTTCTCTTTTCCCTTCTCAATATTACTTGTGTCCTCTTTGATGCCTGTGTTTCTTTGCTTGTTTTGTTTCATTTTTTAACCAATATTCAGCCATAGGTTATAAAGTCTCTGTTTGTTCATTCATTCATTCATTATTCATTCATTCATTTATTTTATGAGTTACAGGAGATCTAAACCTGGCTGAACTCCTCCTTCAGACTTCTTGATAACCCTCTTGGCAAGGAGCAAAACCACCCGTGTACTCTAGAGTGAAGGCTTTGTTAAAAATAAATTCCCTTTGCATATATAACTTTAAAAAGACCCTTTGTTCTTTGTATCCGTTTGTTTACCTCACTGCTCTTTTGCACACTTCGTTCATGATGATGCGAATCTGACAGGCTTCTGTTTGCAGTGTATGTGACCTTCACAGCCTCACTCATTGCGGTGCTGTACAACTTCATCCAGACACACAACTTCGTCCAGACACACAACTTCGTCCAGACACACAACTTCGTCCAGACACACAGCTTCATCCATACACACAACTTCATCCTTACATACAACTTCGTCCATACACACAACTTCATCCATACACACAACTTCATCCTTACACACAACTTCATCCTTACATACAACTTCTTGTCCTAAGTGTGTTTCCACACAAGGATTTGGGGTTTATACAGATATATGTATGCCTGTTTATTCTTTGGTGCAAAATGTTACAAAGTCTGGTTGCAAACGGGACACCTGAAGTTCTCATTTAATACATAGGAGAAGATAGAATCTACCGGTCTTCTGACGCAGCCTTGGTGGATTTTGTTTTTTAACAACAGCGTTATTTTTTGTGAATCTTGGAGGTCTTTTCTACATTATCGTGAGGCAGACAACTAGCTGTCAAAAATCTTCATTCCACACTTTTGATGTGCCTGTTTTACCACACTTCTGTTTTGTGAAATGAAGTGAGAAGCGATATTATATGGATTTGTTCTAGTCAGGACCACTGATGTTCTTACAAGGGAATCCGTTGGTCTTTCTGTTTGATCAGAATGACGGTGATGATGATGTCAAATGGCTTAGAAAATGCACGTGGTGACAGGAAAGCTTCAGTCAGCCTGGGTCATCCTGTCCTTGAGCCTGAACTTCTACTATGAAACACTTCAAGAGATGAACATAAGGCTTGCTGTACTGAAGTCTTTAGTCTTGCCCTGAGCAGAACAACACTGGAAATACCCATTCTGATCAAAAGTCTTTCAGGGCCATATTTACTTTTATTAGATAAGCATCATCAAATAGATTTGATATAATAAATATTAAATATTCACTTTACTTTTTTGAAACTTACCTGCCTAATGTTTCCGTCAGTAGACTTGAGAAATCATGCTGATTTATGACTTTCTTTGTTCTGTTTCTATAAAAATTTCATGAAACTGCAGTCACACTGGAACACAAATTCCTGAGTGACCTAAATCTGTGTACTTTGACCATGGTCAATCACATTTGGCCCAGAATAAATTATTTCTTATCCCCTTTGAGGTGAGAGTTGTGTTTCTTTCCCTGACAAGAGAAACCTTAATTACATTTTCACAAAATCTTATATTCATGAAATACAAAATATTATCTGGTAGGACACTGAATTGAAGGTCCTGTAGATTAAATGTCTGCCTATTACAAAGCATTTCCTCAGAGGCCGTTTTAGTTCCCATGCCTTAAAACACCGGTCTCTGTCTTTACTTCACCAAGGTCAGATCATGCAATCTTTCTTACGATGGGATCAGGAGATTTTACTCCTTTCTAGTAGAGAAGGGAAACTTTGGAGCCTGGATAAATTATAATCCCAGATCCTAAGAGGCTGGACAAGCTGACTGGAAATCCCAGGTTCTTACTAAGGAAAGGTGGGGATATCCAGAGCCAGACTTGGAACAGGGAAGTATTTACTTTCAAAAAGCATTTGCATGAGTTTTCTTTCTTTATTTCAGGCTGTTTACACAAAAGAATGTTTTATTTGCACATAAAAATGCTAATCACAGATTCATGGATTTTTTTTTTTTTTTTTGATAGATGTATAGAGCTAGCACAGCAAGGAACATGACTATAACACTTTTCTCGTAGTGGATCCAACCTGAATTGTTTACCCCAAAGTAAGAGGTTTTCTACAGTCTTGAATTTCACCCATTTTAAAGAAACATGTTTTGTTTTCTTCCAGTCAATGAAAATATAGGCTTATATAATGGACTTTTTAAGTGGCATCTTTAATCTGAACTGAGAATCAGATACCCTTTCCTATTAAATGCTTCAGTAGCACTGAGATTCACACACCATCAGTGCTCTATGTATTTCTCATAACTACTTTAATTTAGCAATCTGCCATTAGCCCAAGGGCTTTTTTATTTTCCTCTTTAGTTGTCTTCCTGTTGAGATCCTATTTGTATATCGTAGAAGAAAATTTTCTCTTGTGGTGGAAAGATTCTACTGATAACCATAAACCTCTCAAATTCAGAACAAGTTGGTTGCCTTGGGACTGAACAAAACATGCTAATAATTGATAGTGGCACCACAGAAGGTTAGTTCTACAAATGCTTTCATAGTAGACAGGAGGGAAGAAATGTGGTACCAGCATCAGAATTAGCAACCTGGAAACCAGCTCTTCAGGGCCTCCTATCAGTGACCTTAGGAAATTACATCACCTCTGACCCTCAACCACCCCAGTTAAAGATGAAAACCACACACGCTTACCTGGGACTGTTTTGAAAATACAGTGCATCTATTTTGTGAGCCTATAGGCTGATGCAAATTATTTTTCCAAATAATAAGCCAGTCTCTTGTAAATATGTATAAATGTATGATTATCATCAACATCATTATCATCCCACCACACCAAAGCAACATGAAGAACAGGTTGGCTCCATGCCCGGCTTGGGTTCAAGTAGTAGATTAACTGCAGCACAGAGGTTACAATTCAATAGGATGTGATTATCATCTAATCTATTAATTCCCACCATTGCCAAACCAGACAGTTTCTCTCCATCACCACCACCCACAGAACATGACACTTTAATTGGACTTCTCTGCTTTTTCTTATAATTAAGTGGAGAATTATTTTAGTGGCTTTTATATTGGCAAAAAATGGTCTTTTATTAAAGTACACCTTTATTCTTCTCCTTTTTTGTTTTTGGTGGTTTGAGAGATAGTCTTACTTCATTAACTCCAGCCTGTCTGGAATTCACAGTGATTCTCCTACCTCATCCTAATAAGTACTAAGAGCACAGAAGTACCAACTAGTTTAACACCAGATTTACACAAAATAGAATTATTTTGAAAAAAAAAATGTCCCCACCATATTTGCCTGTGATGCAGCCTATGGTACAATTCCCTGATTAGAGATTAATGCAGGAGGGCATAGCTCCTTGTGTATAGTAACAGCCCTCTGGTGGCCCTCAGTGCTATACAGAAGCAGGCTGAGCAAACCATGAAGAAAAAACCCAGTAATCCAGTGTCTCTATGGCCTCTGTCTACATCAGTTCCTGCCTCCAAGTTCCTTCCTTGACTTCCCTGGATGATGGACTACAAACTGTAATCTGAAATAAACCATTTTTTCCCCAAATTGCTTTTGGTCATGGTGTTTTATCTAACAATAGAAACCTTAACTAAGACAACAAACATCAGCCAAAACACACATATTGGGATTTAATAAAAGCTCCAAAAGTTTCAGAGATATCAGAGGGAATCTACCCACAGTCTATGTGGGGATTTAATAAAAGCTCCAGAAGTTTGGGAGATCTAAGAGGGATCTAACCACAGTCAGTCTAGGAGGATCAGAGAGTGGTGATTCACACTTTTAATCCCAGCACAGGGAGTATCCTGGGAGTGGTGACCTGCGCCCTTAATCCCAACTGAGTTCAAGGTCATCTTAGTTTACAGAAGGAATTCCAGGCTCCCAGGTAGGCCTGCATAGAAAGACAGAAGGAGAGGAAGCCGAGAGAAGCCAGGCTGAGGAAGATGGAAGACAGCTGAGTAAGATCTGACTGTGGTGTTTCCTCTCTCTGATATCTCCGACTTTCCCAGAGATCTATCCCTGAGTCTCATTTATTCGTGTGACACACACTTTTGTACTCAATATTTAATTCTCCCTAGACTCACCATTCCTGTATTTTTTTTTTTTTTTTTTTTTTTTTTTTTTTTTTTTTTTTTTTTTTTTTTTTTTTTTTTTTTATAATCTGCTGATGATTTTGGCCACTATCTAGCATCTGCCACTTATTTCTGAAGTTACTCTTTGGTAGGAAGTAGAAGGCATCATGACTACTACCTGCTGTGTAAACTAGGAGAAGGACTTAAAAAGGGTGCAATAATAGTAAAGTTTTTGTGTTGTTTTATAGTTTCATTTCCCCCACCCACAATGTGCATTCTAAACATTTAAAAGGATCTGTCTATGTAATGCATCTTTTCCTTAACTAAATAGCAACTACAAAGTCAGCTCCCACAACCATAAAAACAAAACTAAACTAAACAAATATCCTTGTAAAAGGTATTGGTCTAACAATTTCAACTGACAGAGCAAAACACCACTGGAAACTAGCCAGAGAAACTAGGCTAAAACAAGAATGTCTGGGAGTTGGTGATTAAAATGACAGGTTATGGATCCACTATCTGTGTTTTAAAGTTTCCATAACAAATGTTAGATACATGCATTTTGTAATGAAATGTATGTATTCTCAAAAAAGAACATTGATGCTATCATGAGTCATGAATATTCAATTTGAAGAATGCATGTGCCCATTTGTCAACAGGGAAAAAGGTTTTAGCAGTCTGAAATTATATTATTTTGGTAAACCTTAATTTTTTAGAGATTTGGGAAATGATCAAGAAAATCTTTTCTATAATTAAAACCTTAAAGAATGACAGCCAAGATTCCATCTACATCTTTCAATTCAAACATCCCCTTGATCTTTAGTCTACCTTCGCTTAAGTATGTAGAAGTATATATAATTTTTCATTCATATACACATCAGTATTATATTTGGTGGGTGAGAACAGACCACAAAAATACAACACAACCCACATTAAAAGTTTTTGGGGGGGGAGTGGGGAAAGAGGGGAGTAAGCAGGCCTGCCAGAAGAAATGTGGAAGGAGAGAAAGAGAAAGAGGCATATCTCAGGGCGGGGGGGGGGGGGTGGGGGGGTGGAGGGAGGGAGGGAAATAGGGAAAGAGGGAGGGAGAGAAACTGGTATAGTTTGCTTTTTAAAAGTAGTTCAGTGCATGAGTATAGGGGTTTATGTAGCCATATGACACATGTACATAGATTACAAGGGACGAAAGACCCTGGGGTGACTAAGCATTTTTTCTAAGTGTTGTTGGCACTTGTACAACCATGGAACCTGGAAGTGGCTAAAAGATTCCAGAAATACTAACAATCAGGGTTTCTAAACATTAGCTACTTGGAGCCTCTGCTTCTCAAATAAAGAAATAGATCAAGATACCTTACGTATGGATTCTAGATTCAGAAGTTCAATAAGAGCTCATCTTTATTTTAGGACATTTCCTTTGCAAAAGTATAAAGAGTTCTAAAATATATTTAGCATATTTAATTTTTTAATTTTTTTTTTAAAGATGTTGAGAACTTTGACAGGTGTTGTCTTCACAGTGCGTCTTTCATGGTCACCTCGATCCATCTTTCACTGTGTCCTTCTCCTATAATGTTCATATCAATCCTGCTGTCAGGTGTTTGATGACAATCTAGTCTTCTTCGTGCTGTAATAAATCCTCCAGTAAAAGAATGAGCAGAAACAGAAGGCTGAGTCTTCAATGGAAATAGGCAATGGAAGTGGTTGGCCACCTGACAGGATGTGTATGATGCCCTGGGAGATGGTTCAGGAAGAAGGCTCAGATGTGACTCTCGTGTAGTGTACTGTGGAAGTGTGTAGGTAGACAACAAGCACAGGCCTATCAGTGGCACACCATCACAGAGAGACACATAGGAAGCATCATCCCATTCACAAAACAGTTGTTTTAAAATAGTTTCATTTTTGAGAATTTCACCTAAGAGGACTGTATTTACATGACTTCCTCCTATTTCTCTTCCCCCAAATTTGCCTCCTGGCTCCCATTCATTCTCAGTTGTTAAATATATAGATGTATAATTTATAAATAAAAGTGCCAAATTCAATATCTTTACCCAAGATTTTATTCAAAAATAAAATCTAGTAGAAATTAAGGCATAGCAACTTCTATTAAAATATTTATTTTGAGAAACATTAGGTTAACAATCTTTATTTTCCCTACAAAAAGAGGTATCAGTCTTGTATTGTGGCAGATAGATGATGTGCTATTGTCAGTTTTGGAAGCTAATCAGAATTCTTGACGTTAATTGAGTCTTCACATAATTTAATTGCTTTATAAACTACTGTGGAAACTAAAGTCCTTTCACCTTGAGGCCTGGAGCTATTTTGGGAGCTGAGAAGTTTATAGTGAGCAATTCTGAGAAGTTTCTAAACCCCCAAGGCCAAGCACCCAAGGTCCTGGATAATTAGAGGACATTCCATCCCAGCTGGGAATTATCTTCTCCCCATCCTAAGACAACCAATGAGCCAGCAGCTGCCCACCTGACAGAGATAGTAAAGAAACTTCATCTGGGCCCCTCACCTCCCAGCCTGATAACAGCATTTCTATGGTCTTTGTTTGATCTTTGGAATTTTTTTTTTTTTAAATCTCTGCTTTTAAGTAGGGGGGTAGCTCACTTTTCCACTGGCACTGCTGTGGGACAGTCAGGAGCTGAGTTCAACTGTACAGCTGTAATAAACCTTGCTTTGCATTTGGAGAATGGGTGTGATTCTGGGGAATCTTTCTTGGGGTTACTGAGACTGAGCAGAACACTACAAATTTACTATTTTAATCACAAAATAAAATGTAATATTTAATATCTAGAGAAGCTGATTCTTTGCTGAAGGCAGCATCTGAGGATCCAAAAGTTGAAACTTTGAAAGACTAGTTTTAGAAGCATACTGGTTTCAGGCTTCATTAGTCCAGCTTACCAATCCTATCATAATAGAGAGAAAAGAGAAACCTAAGAGATTTTTTTAAAAGGAGAGCTTTATTTGGACACATAGTTTTGGAGTTTTCAGTGGTTCATTGGTTAGCCTAATTAGCATATCCTAGAAGGGAGTGCATGGCAGAGCATGCTGCTCGTACCACAGGGACAGATTACAAATAGAAGAGGAAAATGGGAATCAAGGTCTAAATGTCTCCTTGAAGGCCACACCCCCAGTGACTTCAAGTTGCTGCCACTGACACTCAGCTTCTAAATGGTTCATTGCCTCTCAGCAGTTCAGAGAATTGGAGACCAAATCTTCAAAAGCAATCTTTTAGGAATACTGAATATCTAAACTACATACCTGACTTTCCACCAGAGCCTTCTGCTTGTGGGAATTTATACAAGATTGGTGTCTTTCAAAGTGGAATAATCTTCATTACCGTATAATGTTCTGGTTACTAAAAATAAAAGTTATCTGGATAAAGAATTTTGGATTGACTTGCATAGCTCAAGCAATATAACTTCATACAAGTATAATTTATCTTACTGTGTTGACTGTCTTTCAAAGACATTATTAGTTCTCTGACCCAAGAATTGATCTAAATTAGAAACTCTTAGGTCTTATAACTAGAGTATGTATATAGACAGAACACTTGCTTTATTGAAGCTTGTTGGAGGGCTTTCTACAACAAGCAACCAGAGTCTCTTCTCTACAACCTCCATGTGTCAATAATTTATGGTTGTTAAAAAAAATCAGAAAAAATGGTAAAATTCTGTCATGTTACACTTTTAAAAACAGCCTTTTCCCAGTATCTCACAGCTAGTCACTGTATAGTTTCCTGCTAAGAAAAAAAGTATTCAATACTAAAGTCCTTTTATGTTAGAAAAGAAGCAATACAAGCTAGTTTGTTCTAATTATGAGGACTTAATAATTTCAAAAGAAACCCATGATGCCTAGTGGGAAACAGGAGCCTGGTGATAGTCTAAGAATTTCTCATACCTGAATAAATGTTTAGGAGTCCAAGTCATTCAATTTATGTTAAAGAAGCCATTTGACCCATAAAAATTGTTTAAATGATACATATCACACTAGAATCTTCATATTTAATTTTGAAATAATTATACTAACTCTAACACTCAACTTGAGAGTTCTCATGGACTAAAGTCTTATACAATTATGGACTCCATCTATCAGTCAAGCCATTGGGTTCAAAGGCATCAAGGACAACAAAAGTGAGTAAAAGCAGTAATATTTAATTTTAGAAATGCAATGTTTGGAAGGAAAAAATCATATCTATCAAGAACTTTCCAAACTATAAAAATTTGGAATATGGAATTAAACCTTAAAAAAAATAAAACTATTCAAAACAGCTGATTATGTGATTGTTGAAAAGTCAGTGTTGGCTCCATCACTTCTATCATTATTTTAGAGGTGCCATATAGCATTGCAGAATGCTGACAGCCAACCTTCATGGGAACATAGGGCCATTTTTTTTTATTACAGAAAGGTAAGTTATTCCTTCTGTGCTTCCAAATATAAATTTATAGAAAGGACAATGATTTGGCTGGCATTTTAAAACAAATTTAAAATGTTTCAAATAAAATTAGACCCCTTTGTGATGATGTTAAATAAAAGGTTTTAGACTCAGAAGAGTGTATTTAATTAGTTTTCAGATGTAATGGGTAAGAAAAGATGTCTGAAGCGAATTTCATTGGTTCACCCACATGAGTTCAGGACAAGAAGTAAGTTGAAAGACTGACTGGCTAAATATTTTTACTAATACCCCCACACAGCACAGAACCACGGTGAGCTGATGGCAAATTTCAGCCTGTATTGACATAAGATTATATATATTTAAGAGCAGTGATCCAATAGTTACAAATATTTCCTTTACTTTATTTGCTGCTAAAATTAAATACATTATTATGGAATTTTTATTCAATGTCCACTTCCACTTTTCTCTCAACAATCTGGAAAATTTTCTTAAGATGACCTATTCTGGGTATTTTAGGAATTTTTTAAAAGGAGGCTAGCCCTAACTTAGTGCAATTCTGGCCATGACAGGAGAAATTGAGTGCTACTCTGTCTATCTGATATCTCAGTATTGCGAAAGAAACATCTTCCTTTCAAAAATAGATATAACACAGAGGGCTCACCATATCTCATACATCTCATTGTTTTCTCTTATCTCAGATTTGGTTTATGTTTCTCAAACTCCTTTGAGTTTATGTGGATCTTGGGAACTGAGTTCTGTCTAATGCAATACCCATAGGTGTATGGATATCTCCTCTTAACTGAGCATCCCTTTTATGATAGAAGAGAGGGGCTCATAAGAGACAGGAAGCTGGAGCAAGATAGAGGATAGAGAAGCTCTTGAAACTTGCAAGACTCAAGAAGTCTTGAAGCTCATCCAATTTGCCACTCCCTTCCACGAAGTTACATGAGCATAGCAGAGTATCATCAGGAAGGGAGAGAGGCACACTCCAGATGAGCTTCCTGAAAACTGGCCGAGGAATTCCAGGTGTACAGCTCTCTGCCTTCCGTAGGCATTAGCTGGCCTTGATGAAGGTATGAGAAGGTAAACTGATGCATAGTTGACTGATGAGAAAGAACCTGTCTACCTAAAGGAAGAACTACATGGGGTGGGGGGGGATAGGAGGTGCAATCCCCTCAATTAGAATATGTCTTGGTTAAAAGCATGGAAATATGGAGAATGAGATGAAGATCTTGGATGTGATGTGGGAATGCGTTTATGTATGCTGTGAATCTCAATCTTTAAATAAAGGAGCTGTTTTGGGCCATGGCAGGCACCATAGAAGAAGGAGGAGGAGAAATCAAAGCATAGGTAGGAGAAGCAGGGCGGAGTCAGGCAGACCGAGCTGAAGCCGCCCAAGGAGCAACATGTAAGGAGCACGGGTGAGCCACAAGGGCCACGTGGCCGACAGATTAATAGAAATGGGTTGATTTAAGATATAAGAGCTAGCTAGCAATGTGCCTGAGCCATAGGCCAAACAGCATGAAGTTAATAGAAGCGTCTGAGTCGTTTTGGGGGGGCCTGGGCGGCTGGGCGACTAAGAGTGCTTGGGCGGCAGGTCTGTGGGTCTCGGCCGCCCGGGACCCGAGAACCCACTACAACATGGATGTCTGATTGTGTGATTCCAAAGAAAGAATATAGGTTATACCTATAAAGAAGGACAATTCTTTTTTTTTTTTATAGGTATATAAAGAAAATTTTCTGGCAATTCAAAATTTAAATTCAAAATTTTCTGGCAATTTTCTGTCAATTCAAAATTTAAAATCTATGAGAAGAATCAGACAGTACATTGGGAGTGATACATGAGTAATAAAATACATCTCTAAGAGCCACACCTTAATACATAAAAAGGAAAAATTCAGTAGCTCCAACTGTCTGTTTTAGTCATAACCTGGTACAGAAAAGTACGCTAAGCATACAATAGTTAGGATTTGAACTGTTTAGTGGGAACCTTACATGCTGCAGTGGGCTGCAGTGGGCCTTGCTAACATTTTGTTTTTAAAATTTCCTTAGTAGCCCAGGATCAATTTACAGTTGCTTAGGAATGATAGAAAGAGGCTTTCCAAGGTCCTACACCCCCCTGTGAGCCAGCTTCCCCATCTGATGCTTGACTTACATTATCTCATAGAATTTTGAAAGCCTAGGGGCAAGACAGCAAAACAAGCAGTAAAAACTTATACGAAGGCACCAAGCATAGATCTGAAAAGGTATTTCCAGAATCTTTGGTGAAAAAAAAAATCCCACAAAAAGGCAAGTTATCTCTGTACAAGTTGTTGGGCAGGGAGGTCCTTAAAAACCTACACATCATAACTATTATTTGGGCACCAAAATTAAAATGTAGTACTGAATTTCTGAAGACACCTCATGCTTTGGAGAAATCCATCCTGGACTAAGTGTCAAGCTCTGGTTGTTCCTTGTCTTTTACAGCAGAAGGCACTGTACAGGTTACTGGAGGAGTCTGACTACTAACAGTCTTGTTCAATTATCGATCCTGTATAGTACTGTGCCAACAGGTCAGAAAAGTATGTCTCTCCTTGTAACAGCAGTATGACTTTTATAGGCGCTCTCCACTGTTTTCCTACTGGATTCAAAGCCCCTCTACAGGAAGAGATTCACTTCTTGTAAGTCTGTTACTAAGAGAAGCATTCACTATTATTTTGTTAAGAATGTCAGACTGCATTCGAAACATGTTTGTTTCTGTTCATAGAATATTATGATTATCATCATTTTTATTTCCATAATTTTTAATACAAAGAAAAAAAAACAGACTGGACAGCAGTTACTGTTTTGGATTCACAACTATTTAAACTTTAGAGAATACATTCTCCCTTTGAAGGTAGAGTGGCACAATGTCCAGACATAAATGGAAGGAAATAGGCATCTATGTTTAGAGAATATCACAGAAAAGGATGTGGAAAAATGTTTGAGACAGAGAATGGATGCAATGGTATAAATATTTCCTCTGATTTACAGCTTTCTTTAATAGAACTAACAAAATTTAGAGGCTTGGGAAGCTAATAAAATTTAGAACACTTGTGAAGCTCGGAAAGGAGAGCATGAGACCTCCTCCTCAAGTTTACCTAAGTAGTGAACTATTGTTGAGAAGAATCTCTCTTCAGTGGGGATGTCTACAAGCTGAGCGGGGAATTCCAGGGATGTAACATCTGTGAATCATCGTTCATCCTGTGATGACCCTTATGAGAACGCTGTTGCCTTTGACTCATCCATGTTCCTGTAAGCAATTCAAGTAAACACATTGGTTAATCAGTCTAGAATTGAGTGAAATGGTTTTTCTCTAATTGGAGAATATTCAGTAGAACACTGGACAGCACCAAGTAGTAGAAAGGTGATACACTGTAGAAAACATAAGTTGCTGGATGACCTTAGAGATAAGTCCCCCCCCCAGTTTAAATCCACCAGCATTAGACCACTGCAGGAATAAGAAATTCACTTTCAGTTTATTGTAGGCAGAGTTTTACTTATAAGGCACCAGTCCAAGATTAATATTTATTAAAATATAAATCAACACTCACGATACAGGTAACAGCTTATAGTGGCACCTGAACAGGGACTGGAGTATCCGAGCGATGGATGAGCAATGGACGATGGATTCCAAACCGGTCTCTCCGACAGCCAGGAACCAGGAACAACAGAGCTCCCAGGGTCCCAGCAGCCCCTTATCAATGGGGTTGGCCACACCCCCTCCAGGAGCCCAGGACCCTAGTTAAGCATCTTTGGACCTTATCAGCTGACACCTGAATCCCACCACAGTTTATTAACCCACTGGGAATTTGTATAAGCTTGTGAAAGCTGAAACTATTTTGAGCCAAGTGTCCACCACTTCATATATAAAATATCACAATAAGAAGCACAAAGTACTTCCGGTGAAGCTTCCTGTGATTCACTAATAGTTGAGCTATTTTTCTCCACTTCCATTCATTAGATGTTCCCTCAAATAAGACCACATCTTTGACTCCCACATTTACCTAACATGGTGTCATCACTGTCTTGTGAAACAGTTTGTGATACTAGAATGTGGGCCAGTACAATTTGAAAGAGTTAAAAAAAAAAAAAAAAAAAAAAAAAAAAAAAAAAAAAAAAAAAAAAAAAAAGCCCAAGTCTGCATCACAGCATCAGCAGTCATTAGCACAGAAACTCTGACGAGTTCTAACAGCATGTGTTGGGCTGGGTTACCAAATGCTGTTCCAGGCCCTAGCTGCACTGGTACTTAGGATGAAGCTCATCATTGCCCACAGTTTACCTTGATTCTTTTACATTTCTCTTTATTTGGTGTTGGAATGTTGCAGCTTCATCCTACATGTTGACTGAATGATGTTTCTGCAATAGTTCATACTCTAACAAAGTCCACTTTTTATAAGACAGACATTGCCAATCATATTAACCTGAAAATATATTTGTTTGATAATCTTTGTTGAATTTTTATGAAGTAGAGATATTTTCCCAATAATTATCAGTACAAATTTATTTAGGCTTATTTTCATTACCAAAATGTTCTGTACTACTTTTTAATAATATTAAATATATCCAGTTCAAGTGAAATCTATGATCATTTGGTAATGAGAAAATTTGGTTCTATATGCACATATATATGTGTGCAGCTAGAAGAGGCAAACAGAAGGGTTTTGATGCTAGAATTATTTGGTTACAAACAGTTTCAATGAACTATTTTTGCATTTGGATACAAGTATGGTCTTAATACTCTTTCCAAGGCATCAGTGGGTTAATTTCAGGTTTCAGCAGTCTCAACTAGGCTCTCCATTTCCTCTGCCCAATTAGCGCTGTATCTCCAGATTCCAGCAATCTCAAGGATCACTCTGGATATCTCACAGCCCGGAATTGTGTTTGACCTGTTCAGGCAGCAGTATGACTTTGATGGATTGATGCTGGAATTAAATTCCTCTAAAATCATTGCTATTATAGCATAGTGCACATGACCACCTTGCACTGTGTATTTCTGCTTTCATGCATTTATCCACACCACACCAGCTCCTCACTCTTTTATCAAAATAGCTTTTAACTAGGCACCCCCTACACACATTATTGCCCACCTTCATCATATTAGAATACCCTTCCCCATGGGATGTGCACAGTCCAGTGAATATTCCAGTGATGGCAAAAACCTCCACTCTTGTGAATTCCTATTTGCTCCCACTTTTTGAAAAAAAATCTTCACATTCTTTGTACCATCAGATCCTTTTGTTTCTAGTGTACACACAGCATGACTTATAATAAAGTTTCACATTCTGATTGATCATTCTCAATGGATCATAATCTACACAGGAAGAGACATCACAGTTTATTCTTTTTATGTTATAGAGGAGAAGATTATGTGTTTGCTGAAGCAGGAGAATGCGTTGACAGTTGTAAACATGTCAGAATGCAGATTCTCAAAAGGTATTTTGAAATTGTTTAAAAATTTTGGAGAGAAAAACTATGTCAAATTTAATTTGTCAAATGAATTAAAACTGAAATAATATCTTCAGTGTGAATAGTGTTGACCATAGAGCCTTATGCAAGGTAAATTCATGTTCTACCACCAAGATATTTTCCAAACCCATTGTCTTATCATAAAAGTTGGTAGGTCAGTAATAGAGAATTTATCTACCATGCCTAAAGCCCTGCTAGATCCAAGAACTGAGCAAATAAAATGAAGTTAACTCAATAAAAACAAAAGTATAAAATTATCCAAATGTTTTTATGCAAGTATTCAATGAGATTTCAATATGGAAATCCAAACTTATGAAAAAAAAAGGTTTAAGAAAACTTCACAGTAACTTTTTAAAATTTATAAAAACTTATTGTAAAAATCATTCTAAGTCTCAAGTTTTATAGAAGCAAATACTCTTTCACATCTTCCTCAGTTTATATAATTCTTAATTTTATATAACATTTATATAAATATGTCCAATTTTTCATGTTATAATTAGAAGGTAATTTTATCAATAGTTACCATGGTTTTGTAAATCTTCATGTTGCACTTGATTTAATACGAATCTACAAAATATCAGAAGAACATAAAGAGGACCAAGAAAAAAATGTGACCAAACTGAACTACATAAGAACTTTCTAACAGATGTGCCTTTTCAGATATGTTTTAAAGTTGTATATAATAGTTAGTGTAGGGAATTTAAGTTAGACAAGAGGTTTAGTATTTTATTCTTAAAGAAAATAACAAAAATGAAAGGCTTTATGATATGAAAAACTGGTATCCCTACCATGAAGATGAAGGTGAATGAAGGGAATACCAATAAAAAAGTTATTGGTGAAATGCAAAGTTTAATTCAAGAAATCACAAATGCTGTTGGCTCTCTCTCTCACTCTCTCTCTCTCTCTCTCTCTCTCTCTCTCTCTCTCTCTGTGTGTGTGTGTGTGTTACCCTACCTAGATAAATAGTTTATGTATGCATTAATATTTAGTGAAATCCCAACTTTTCAGCTATCAGGATTGGAAAGCATATCTGAAAGTAAAAATAAGTACCGATATATATTTTCAAGTTAGAAAAAGTATCATTTTTATGACCATTTCCTTTTACTCTGTAATTTATCATGCTTAAAATGTTCACTTAAATTTTTAAGAATTTTTGAAAACTGTAAAAATAGGGAAAGTTATAACCATAATTCACTATCAAAGTCAATGAATATTAGTATTTTACACATTCTATTGGCTATATTATTCTTTCTGGTGTTTACATGTTTAGTGTCACCCAAAAATGAAGACATCTCACACATATTTGACAGCACACTGTCATTGTCCTATGGCCTAAGCCTTCTTTTTACTTCTATTTCGAGACAGATTTTTACCATATGGGTCAAAGAGGCTTAACCTCGCTTGGTAGTTTAGGAAGTCTTGAATTTACAATTCTCCTGCCTTAGTCTCCAGAATCTGTGAGCCTGTATTATCTTCATTTTCATTTGTATTTTTTGTGAATGTTGAATTGTAACAGGATTTGAAAATAAGCATATCTTTATGAGATATTGTATGATCATGTGATGATTTGACACAGATACGCAATGTATTGTTAAAATAAATATAGGTAATATTTCTTTCGCCTCTATCATTTATTTCCAGGTGTTAAAGCCTACAGAACATTCTTCTGAAGTTATCTCAATGTATGAGTATATATAACAATTTGGTATACACTGAAGGTACTCTAATGCTCTATGGAACACTAAAGCTATCTTGCCTGTCCACCTGGACCTCTAAGCAAGTGGTCTCAGTCGTCTCTCATCACTCTCTTTTTATAACCCTCTCTCTTGGCCTTCCTAACCTCTGGTGACCTCTGTTCTACTCTGCTCTGGAATATCAATGCTTTAGCTTCCACAAATAAGTGAATATGTAATAATTTTTCTTATGGCTGGTTTATTGCACTTACAATATTCCAGAGATGCATCTATATTATAGCAGAACACAGAAAGTCATCATCATTTTTACAATTTGAATTCTATCAAAATTTGACTTAGAGACATGAACCTATTGTAGTGGAATTATGATGTTCCATTGTAAATAAT
This sequence comes from Phyllotis vaccarum, assembly GCA_033318265.1. Taxonomy (NCBI): domain Eukaryota; kingdom Metazoa; phylum Chordata; class Mammalia; order Rodentia; family Cricetidae; genus Phyllotis; species Phyllotis vaccarum. Next base: position 193,488,033 of record JARWLC010000002.1, read on the forward strand.
TGTCCTGACTATGAGTTTAATAAAAAGCACTGATTGGCCAAAGGCAGACAGAAAGCATGGGTGGGGCTACCAGACTATGAAAACTGTGGGAACAGAGAGAACAGGGCAGAAATGCCACCAAGGTGCCAGACAGGCCAGAAGATGCAGAGGACAACTATGCTGCTCTGAGCAAAGGTACTGAGCTGCATGGCTCAACAGGATAAGAGTCATGGGTGAGTTTAAGATCAAGAGCTAGCAAGTTATATACCTGGGCCTTAGGCCCATCTGCCTAAAATTAATGTGAGCATCTGTGTGTCTCTGTGGGACTGTGGGACTGTGGGTCTGCGGTTCTAAACCTTGAGGTTAAGCCTGAAAGTCTGGGCCAGAAACTTCATACTACAAAGGGCAGCCCAATGTGGGTAAAATATACCCACATAAAGCCTTAGAAATCTTTTAAAAAATGGTCTAGAGCACAGAAATGAGGTTTAAAGCAGCTTCCAAGTTGTGTCTCTCACATGAGCCGTGGAACAAGACGCCCTGGTGAGGCTTGTGGGCTTCGGCTACAATGGCGGGCTTTGGAGTGCAGCTTAAGGTACTATATTGAGGGTCCTGAAGTCTCACAGGACTCTCAATATAGGCAAAAAGTTGTCTATAAAGTTTCTATTAATAAGGACAAAAGGGGAAAGAATCAAAGATGGATTCTTGGTGGCAGTGTTTTCTTGGATCAGCTCTGTTTGCTGGAGGGAAACTGAGGCTTGGCTTTTTTAAGAGAAACTTCCTCATTCAGCCTTAGAGGCAAAACCCTTGTGAGTCTTTTAAGAGGCCCTGCTGCCAAATACTTAAATTGAGTTAATGAGCAGCAGATGACAGTGCTTTACTTGGTGATTATATGGACCCTAAAATTACAGATTACCTGGGCTAAAAAGATAAATTCTATGAAGCTAGACTAGGAGCTGTGTGGACCCAATCACCCATCCTACCAACCTTTAATCCTTAGCCACATCCAGGAAGATTAAAGGTATAGTCAGAAGCAGAAAGAAATAGAGAAATCTGAGTCAGCCAACCTAACCAAGCAAAGTTGTGGTCAGAAACAGAATATGATAAGAAACGAGAAATATAGAGTAAATACAGATTCAAAAAATAAACTCTAAATTGTTTACAGTGTGTTAAAATACACACACACACACACACACACACACACACACACACACACACACACACACACACACACACACAGGTTTGAGAGAGAAAAGAAAAAGGTAAAAGGATAAAGTCCTTAAAAAAAGAAATAAAGTTTAAAAAAAAAGCCAGGTAAAGATGGAAAATACAAAGAGTGTCTGGATACTGTCTGCTATTGTCTTATCTTTAGTTTCTTGACTGAAAATGAAGTAGTAAAAGCTTCATAAATTCAGTTGACTATAAATGCTGTTGGATTAATTCAACCTATATATTTTGTAAATGAGTTTACTTTAAAATTGAAATACAAAGTTATGCTACTTTGGAGAAGAGGTTTTCTTTTTATTTCCACAGAAAATGAGAGGCTGTGGATTTATTCCTGGATAAAGAACATAAAGTTTGATACAGGAAAACCCCCTGAAAAGTTTCCAATAGAAATTGATGGCCCAGATGATTCAGCATTTCAGAACAATTTTGTTGGAGTTTCCTCTGGAGTTCTGCATCCATAACAACTGCAAGGAGACTGGCTGAGATTACCCAGCCTTACAGATTACTCCACTAAAAACTTGTCCATAATCATAAATTTTTCTTTAGATGCCTATGGGATTGCCAGTACCCCCATTGATTAGGAAGTAGCCTAGAGAATGATGCCCACATTCCCCAAACATGGATTATGGATGTTTGTGTTTGTTTACAGTGTTGTAAGTTGTTATAGATAATGGGGGAAAGGATATTAGATTTGGGGCTCTTCTTGTTTTAAAAAGAGAAAATGGGGATATGTAGTGGATTTATGATGTTATATTGTAAATAATTCTCCCACCTATGAGTTTAATAAAAAGCACTGATTGGCCAAAGGCAGACAGGAAGTATAGGCGGAGTTACAAGATTAAGAAAACTCTGGGAACAGGAAGAACAGAGCAGAGACCACAGAAATGCCACTGAGTTGCTAAAGACAAACCAGAAGACGCAGAAAACAACTATACTGCTCTGAGAAAAGGTACCAAGCCACATGGCTGAATAGAATATGAATCATGGATTAGTTTAACAGCAAGACCTAGCAAGTTATATGTGTGGGCCCCAGGTCAATCAATGTACAATTAATATAAGTGTCTGTGTGTTACAGTGGGACTATGGAACTGTGGTCTCAAAGTCCGGACCAGAAACCTCATACAACAACCTATAATAGCAATTTCCAGAGTGGTAGTATGTGTAGAGAGACAGATAGATAGAAAGACCTACATAGATGACATGGGGTTTATTAGGAGAAATGGCTCCAGAATTATGGAGTCCGAGAAGCCAAGTAAAATATCCAGTGCAAAGTGAGCAAAAATGTCTATGTCTTGAAGGTTTCTGAACAACACAGACCTTTGGTATAATTGCCTGAAGCTTGACTGTGCATGAACTCGGAGGATTCTGGGGTAAGTATCAGAGTCCAAAGGCAGAGGAATTGGATGCATTTTTCTAAGGATAGGAAAAAGGGACTGTCTAGTAAGTTATTATGGACACACAAAAAGAAAACTACCATTTTCATAAATTTTGTGGAATATTCAGGCTCTTAACCAATTTTATGATCTACCCACAGTGACGGTAGAATTTCCTTAGTCATTTACAGTCTATAAACTATATGATGATAGCAATACTCTCTATAAGCAATATGAAAAACACCTAAAACTGACTTGTCTATTTTACAGAAAATTTTGAGTTTAGTCAGACTAACATCTAATATTAACCATAACATCTCTTCCTACTTAAGGTATTAAAATATTGTCACTCACACCATGTTTTCTGGCAGGGTTTTAAGTATCAAGGTATCATCTCTCTCTCTCTATCTCTCTATCCATCTAACCATCCATCCATCACCTATCAATCTGTCTATCTATAATCTATCTATCTAATTTCTTTGCCCATTTATTCTCTCATATCTATCATCTATCAATTCTCACAATCTTTCAATCAAAAATTATATTTTATGCCAGTTTTAAAGTATGTGCAAATAAATCTCAACTTAAGATACATAAATTTTATCTAGTTACTTCTTTCATTTTCTCATGTCTGTTTATTAATTCCTATTTTTTCTGAGATAAGAGTTTACTGAGATCGCTACTTGAATGAAATAACCCCTGAGGAAGATGTGTACAATGAGAACACTAAAGTAAAAATATATTTATTCAGTGTTTTTGCCAAGTAAAATAAAATAGACTGTGCTGTATAAGAACACGTGCCTTGCCATCCCCTAAGTAGTGAACTATATTATATATCCATTATAGGAGAAGATGTAGACAAAATGACCATAATCCATAAAGCCTGCAGTGCTAACCAAGAGAAGCAATCCTTTTTCTCTACATATGTACCTCGAAAGGATTTCCTTTGCTTCAGCTAACATAATCTTACATTTATTTTCTTTTATCTTTCAGTGTTCAAACAGAACATACTATCTTTCTATATAAGCTACTGGGATAATTGTCTAATTCAACAATTATTTATTAGCACACATTATATGAGAAGTAATACTTGGTAGGAGTGGGGGATACATGATGAAAATGCCACAACTCTTATGGAAGAACTTACGAGTCTGAGGTATAGATTTGGATGTATATGTACCACTTATATAAAAATAAAGGATACATATGAGAGGAAAACATGCAACGTGTGATTGTAACATAAATAGTGACATCATCAGCCATTATTCACAGAGCACATACTGCTTCATTTTGAACACAAAGGCCAAGGAAAAGCCAGTGCACATGTGCCAAGACATGATAAGAAAACAATTACATATATGGTTGTAGAAACACAATTATACCTTTCCAAAGAATGAGAAATCTCACAAATGACAGAATCTAAGCTCCTCCTTCAAGATAATGAAATAGTATAGTAGAGAGATAAGGTGGGAAGACCTGCCATCAACTCACATGACATTTCCTCTAAGAGCTGAGCTCTAATGAGAAGGAAAATGTTTTGAGTAAATGAAGTGTTTTGAGTAAATGAATGGTAGTGTACCTTCATAATCATTCTTAAGTATGGTCAAGCAACATGGGCAGTTAGCTAGAGAGAGAAAAAAAGAAAAAGAGGTACACTGTAACCAGAAGTTTTTCTTGTTCCCATAGCCATTTGGTCCCAAGTGAACACACAGGGGCTTATATTAATTATCAGCTATTTGGTCTATGGCTCAGGCTTGTTGCTGGTTATCTCTTGCATCTTAACTAAACCCATTTTTATTAATCTGTGTTTTCCCACATGGGTCGTGGCTTAAATGTGTTCCACTACATCTTGCTCCCCCAGCAGCTAACATCATCTGCTCTCACTCTGCCTTTCTGTTTGGATTTCTTTCCTGACTGTAGATGTTTTATCATAAGCCAAAATAGCTTCTTTATTAACCAGTGGAACCAACACATATTTACAGTCTATAGAAAGACCATCCCACATTAGTACATCTACCTCTGCAAGTTGGAGGCCAATAAAACAATCCATGGGAGAAACAAAAGATACAATATTGTCAATCTCAATTTTAATAACAGAATATCTCAGAAGAAAAGTATGCCATGTTTTGAGCAATAAGATTGCAAAGCTGTGGAACTAGGAGTGGCTGATAATATAGCTGTGGTTTAGGTGGAGACTATGCTATCCAGATCTCCTGTGGACCTTTGTGTTTGCACTGCTAGCTCTCATGTGCATCTACACTATATTTCCTTAGGAAACTCCAGGCACTTGGATACATATATCCTACTGTGACTTGTAGATAGTTAGCCGACATGAAAAGAGAACAGTCTAGGGATGCTTTGAATGATTTCCCAAGCCCATTGGTTGGAACAAGCAGAGGCTGATGCTTATGGTAAGAAGGAATATTTGCTAGCTTCTCCCTACCATCAACTGGGTTGCATTTTCTCCTCATCGCTCAAATTTCTTCTGAGACTGTGTCCCTAGTACATGATTGGCACATGGATTACTTATCACAGTGTGTTTCTGAGTTACTCATCTTAAAAGAGGCATTTTACCATTGATGGTTTTAAAATGAAATTAACAGAAATGAAGAGAACAAGACCTAACCCTTGGATTCATTTCATCTTAAAGCACACAGAATGTTTCCTGTTCATCTGTTCGACTTTGTGTTTAGCGCTCATAGTGGAAAAGGAACAAGCTAAGGTTTTAACAGAGCCCAACATGCCCCAATGGAAGACTGGAACCCATACTCATGGAAAAGTCTGTGTTAAATTCTATGGTTCACAAAAAAAAAAAAAAACAAAGTCTTGAACTTGGAAAGGGGATTATATGGAGGAAAAAGGGTTAGCAGGTGTCATGGAGATGAGAGAATTTGCCTTTCTGAAGCATTTTTTATTATTTAGTCTCCTAAAAGATGCTGTCTGATATCAACCTATACATAGCAAACATACTATTTCTATCAGAAATAACAAATTATAAATAAATTATTTTAATATGCAGATAATAAAATTTTTGTGCTTATGAATGCAATTTCAACCTGATTTAAAGAGGGTGCTTTTTAGAGAATCAGCATGTTTTCCCTGAGAGCAATGCACTAATTCCTCAAATATTCAAGAAAGGTGGAAGGTGAGTTTTAAATAATTTTGTGCATGACTGTATTCATCAAAGTTGCATTAAAAAGAAATGAAGATATGGGTTATTTAATAGGTGTGTCCTTCCGTGGAGAAGAATACTTCCTTAGTTGCCTCTAACTCTTTGTGTAGTATTGAGGTCTTAGAAGACATTAGCATATCTATTGTTATCATTCTTGTTCAGTGAACAACAATTCATAAAAAAAAAAAAAACCCATGGATTTGGAAGACAGCAAGGAAGAATATATGGGAGGGATTGGAGGCAAAATGAAAAGGGGAAATTATGTAATTATATTATAATCCTCCCAATTTACCAAAAATTTAAAAAAGAAAGCAATCAAATCTGTTTTTCCTACAAAATTCGGTGTGTGAACCAGACCATCTTAGATGTTCTTATTATGAGAGACAACAACTTTATGCCTTTAAGGGGTCTTCTAAAAATTATAAACTCATATTTTTTTCCTTTTCCAAATGATCATCTTTTTAAAATTATTACATCTACCAACTCATTTTGTAAAGATCTTACAACTATTTTTGACTAAACTACCATGTTTTACCTATTATAATTTTAGTGATCTACCATAATGTTTGATTTTATCATTTGTAACTGGAAAGCAAATAATTAGGGTGTGTTAGCAGCCTTGGGCTGAGAGGGCACTGATTACTTAGAAGGGTCTTCTGTCAGTGAAATTCACTGGATCTTCTTAGTAACTGTAAACACTTCCTTCAGGCCTTTCATTTTCAATAGGTAGGCTCTTCCTAGAGACTTTATTCTCTTTGATTCCGCTCTGTAAACTCAGTAACTCACATAATTACCTGCACAGCTTAACTATCTAGAACTAGGAATTGAATGAAGGCATTTGAAACCAACTTTGAAGAAGGCACTTCAATATGATGGGTTTTGTTTAATCTTAATTACATTTAATTTTGTTGTTTTGTTATCTCTCAGAAGCCCGTTCTTTCCTAATGGGTGCAGAAAGGGAGTGTTCTTGGATGGGAAAGGAGATAGGGAGGAACTGGAAGGTGTAGAGGGAGAAGAAACTGTATTCACATTATATTCTATGAGAAAAAAAATCTGTGTTTAATAAAAGTTGTGGTGGTGAAGCAAACTAAGCAAGCCATAGAGAGCAAGATAAGAAGCAGAGTTCTGCCATGCCTCTGTTTTAATTACTTCCTTGAGTTAACTGCTCTGACCTCTCCAGTGATTGCCTATGACATGAGAATTGTAAGCTGAAATTAATCCTTTTCTTCTTATGATAAAAATAAATAACTGAAAAATGTGATCATACTTTCATACAAAGCAGTTCTCAAAAACACCAAATATACAATAGTAGTCACAATAAAAGTAAAAACTCAAAACTTAACATTAAAAAAAATCTTTGCCTCCATCTATACTATATGTGAACACATGTTCCAACTGGTCACAGCCCCGCAATGTCCTCACAGTGAAAAATCTTTGTGGATAAAATCACCATCTACAGTTTCTCTCTCCATTTTCTTCTTAGCCATTCATACTAAGTTCCATTTACCTTACAGCATATTGGCTCTCATAATAACTAATATGTCTTAATATGTCTGCGTCTAGTAAAATAATCTTCATGAAATTTGATGTATTAAAATATTTGAAATTATTTCTTCCATGAGAAAGTATGGCTTCTCTTAGGTTTTACTGTACCATGTTTATTATACATACCACATACATTACCCGTAGCAGTGTGCTTTTAATAGAGGTCTGTACACTGAAGGACTGACCTAGGTGGGGTTTTTTGTTTTGCTTTGTTGTTTTTTGTGTACACGGAAATCTAATCTCTCCATTTGATGTGACAATACTGCGGGATGATATTTGGGAAATAATTAGTTGTATGAGATCACAAGAATGCTCTGTCATCATGAATTGATGTCTTTCTATGAAGACAGTATAGAGCCTGTTTTTATTTTCTATATTATAAAATACCATGAAGATGCCAATAGCAAGTCAGAGAGAGAGAGAGAGAGAGAGAGAGAGAGAGAGAGAGAGAGAGACATCATCAAAACTTGATGTACTGCACCTATGATTAAGCTTCTAGTCTTCATATTTGTGGGAAATAAATCTGGTTTACAGAAGAGGCTTGGCTGGTGTTGTATATCTTTTTAGCACTTAAATGTGAGGAAATAATAAAAAAGATTCCTGCATTCTCTCTTACATTTGATTTATCATAAATGCTGCATATTAAATAATGTCTTATTAAAATAAAAATCTAAAGGCACCACAAATGGGAAGTTAAGTGCGTTAGGCATTTCCTGTCCCAGGTTTAGTCCATATCACCTATAACTGTCTCCTCCACTGACAGCCTTGGTCCTTTGCTGTCCTTCCCATGGGTGTTAGCACCTATTCTCTCTACCACCAAAACCTTTATAAATGAGTATAATTTTTCTTTTCTACCACTAACTTTTGATCAGATTTCACCTTCAGAAAGCGAGAATCACCCCCTCCATTCTTCTGAGGCCCACATCTACTTCTGTCTCCACTGATCTCATTGTAATTATAGGGTATACATACTTGCATATAGGTTTTCTTATTAACTGCTCTCTCTCCATAAGAAAGAAAATGAATTTCATGTTCTCTTACAGTATTTGCATTGCATTGAAGACTGCCTAACACAGAATTAGCACAATGTACATATTCATAGACAGGTTTGTTGAATACATTTAATTGGCTAATATGTACACTGTTCCTTAAAACTATAAATCAACCGAATTAATCACTGAAAGGCTAGGTAAGGTCCACTTGGTTAACTAAGATATAAAATACTGTCTGAAATGTGTTCTCAGATATTTAACATTTCTAATGTTAATGACACCATCTCTGATAAAAATCAAAATATCGTTTTAGATTCTGCCACGAGCTGAAACGTTCATGTATATGTTAAGCAGTTGTTTTAGTGTATATTATAAGGGATTTCCAAAATTAGTTTATGGCTATCTTCTTCCTAAGCATGGACCGAATCAGATATTTGAGGGAAATATAATTTAGAAAAATCATTAAATATTTATAAAACATAAACCATACATGTGGTGGGTTTGTGAAGAATTAAGAAAAAAATCTAAAACAAAAATGCACAACTCAACCCAAAGACTTTACAATTTAGAAAAGAGAGGGACAGGATTTATATTAACTTAACTTCATATCAAAAAAACAAAAAAAAAAACAAAAAAAACAAAACAGTGTATTAGGAGAGGAAGTATATTCTTTGGAATCTGTAGACTTTACCTGGATTTCTAATTTTGTTAATTCCTTGCCAGGCTATTGTTCTGTGACACGTTTTAATTTTGGGACCTTTAAATGGAATAGTCAGAATAATGCAGCTGACAGAATTGGTGACATTCATTAAGTGAGGCTAAATTTTTGAAATTTCAAAACTATAAATAACATCAATTGTTTTCATAAGAAACCCGTGGTATTATTCTCACCGTTCTTCCACGGTTGCTCTTTCTGAACTGTGAATTAGCATTTTTCTTTGATCACATAATTTTTGAGTCCTCTCCTTGACACAAGACTCCCTTAAGATTGTTCAGCCTGGCACATCCACCCGAGTTTGAAGGTTGATTTATAATTTGGCAGGAAAAGACTATAGGGGAGTGAAGGATTATGAATTATACTCCAAAGATTGGCTTTTAGGGCATTATTAAGAGATTATATGGCTTTCTATAACTCTGCATTTGTTCCCAAGGTTACGGACCCCAGTTTGCCCTCATGGGATCAAAGTTGTTGATGCCATAGTAACAAACTAATACATAAAAAGCTGAGATGAGCAGATAAAACAGGAGGGTACACAGAGCACAGTTATGAAATAAAAACTTGTAATTGAATTGTGTTCACTACACGATTTGAAACCTGAGCAATCAGATAATTGCCTTTTTGTGTGGGAAAACAAGAGTTTTATTTTTCTAGACCAAATGCTAAGCAGCTTTATAAGTACAAATTCTCTACCAATTATCAAATACAATTCAAGTACAGCCTTAAGGGAAAGAAGATTAAAACTCCATTAAAAATGGTCTGTCGTATTGATCCACAGTGTCTCTTTGAAGTGTTCTTAATTTTTTGATTCTCACTTATTCTGAAAAGGCACGGTTTCTGTCTTTGTTTATTTCCAGCTGAGTTCTAGTCTGGTTCTCTATGGGACAGAATGCCTGTTTGCCTATGGCCAACAGCAGTAAATACCACACTAAGCATGGGACTTAGGATGGTATTTGCTGGGAATTTAGATTTTTCTTTTAACAGACACAGAATTGTTGCTGCAGCTGAAAATGACCATGGTTACTATGCCAATTGCAATTTGGGAGTTCATTTTTTTTATTTGCTTTCATTTATTAATACTCGTATACTCCTTATATTTCTCCCTTGAATTGTCTTATAAATTACAAATAAATAATAAATAAAATCACATCATATACTATACATTTTACAAATAGGTGTGATGGATACCTACTTCATAGTAGGGCCTCTCTTGAGAGTGATAGGTACTGTGTCATTGACTGGATGCCTATGTTTCTTCTAGACAAAGGTACCAGTAGTATTTAGGCAAATCATGATGTTCATTTGTCAACAATGACTGTATTACTAGAAATGTACAAGTCACTATTTGATGAGAGAAGCTTTAAGAGTGTCCACTCATATATACTTGTGTGCCTCTTCCCTGTTGCTTTGTGCACTGCTGCATACACAGGTAAAAGAAAAATAGAAGTAATAAATTAGTCATAATAACTGCATATTTGAATAGTGATTCATAGTTTGCCAAGTCTTTCATACTGTGGTATTAAAATTAGGTTTTTTGGTCCCAGGTGGCCAGACCCACAGACCTGATGCTTCAGCCCCCTTAGCTACCCGCAGCTGATCAGGCCCCCCAAAATGACTCAAATACTTATATTAGCTTCATTCTGTTTGGTCTATGGCTTAGGCACATTGTTATCTAGCTCTTACATCTAAACCCATTCTCATTAATCTGTTTGCCAAGTGGCCCATGGTTCATGTGAGTTCCTTACATGTTTCTTCTTTGGCAGCTGGCTCGGTCTGTCCCTGATTCCACCCTTCCTTTCCTACCTATTGTGATTCCCCACCTACTTTTTCTATGGTGCCTGTCATGGGCCAAAACAGTTCCTTTATTTAAATATTGATATTCACAACATACAGAAAGACATTTCCACATCACTATGGCATATGGGAAAAGGTATAAAAATCAGACTCATAGAAATCTGCATTTGGTCTACTGTCTAGTTTATCATGTAAATCTTTCTGTGAGCTTCTGTATTACTTTCCTGTAGAGAGGTTCATCTGTCAGCTAAGTTCACCTGTTGAAGTTGCTGGGAGGACAATATGGAATTAAATTGGAGAGAGCATGAGAGATTGGTACATTCGGAGAGCTCCACTGAGGTTAGTCATAATCCCTTTAACTTTATTTCTTAAATGATGCATAATAGAACACAACTATTTATCTAATATACGGAAGTAAAACATATCATAATGCACATTTGTTCTGTCCTGAAAAGTACATGTTAAAAGTACATGTTTAGACGCCTATTATAAGGAATGATGCAAGATAAAGCATAATTTTGAGAATTTCTTCAGCAGTAAATATCTAAATATAAGCAAAATAGAAATGTAACTGAAGACAGAGTTTACAGGAAACTGAGCCTTGACCTCTGTAGAATGCTTGAACTAGGAAAGCCCTAAGAATGAGTGTTAGTGAGAGATGGGAAGACTTATTTTCAAATACCTTGAGACTATAACATGGATTGATACAAAGCCATCTATCTATTGAGTTGCCAAGGTTTATGAAGAATAAACAAGTCAACAATTCAGAGGTTCCTATCATGAAAGCTTGAGTTAAAAAAACTTAAAAATAAAACTGCTAAACGTTTGAGAATACTGTTATACAATTGAGAAATAGAAAGTGTGGAATTCAAAATAAGTGGTTGGGTGATTGTTTGCTGGAGTGCTCTATAAAAGGCCTTCATGAGAATTAATTAATTTTCTTGGACATGTCTATCTTATAATATCCTAGATTATGAGATATTACTTACTAACTCATATTTTTGAAGAAAGATGGAGATACAGTTTTCTGTTTCAAAGAAGATAGCTCTGAGGGGGATGTTTTGACTTACTTATCAGAGTCTAATTTAGCTGCAGAATGCCAGTGTGACTTTCTCAGCTGACTGCGTAAATCTCTGCTCTGATAATGTGCCTTGAGCAATGCCACCGATTCCTCAGCTCTTAAACTTTTTGTGACTTATTCTATATTACATGAGTCACCTCTATACATTTTAAGACAATTGACACTGTGGAATTTTGTTACTTAACATTAATATTTTAACCACCTCCCCCAGATTCAAGGAAAGAACAACAAAATTGTCTGTTCTCTATGACTTTAACAGAATGAGATCTGTGTTTTACATTTCTAAACCTTAACTTTTCTGAACTTTTTCACTGTGTTACTTATTGATTCCATTGTTGATCAACAGAAGCACCAGCCTCAGTATAGAAAAGCAGGAAACATCTTAAAATTTTCAAGATATTAAAATTTTAAATGTCATAGAGTTTATCTATACTAGAAAAAATGACTTTATGACAAAAATGATGGGATAATAAATCTGTAGGCTCCCTCCCAAAACCCTTACTCAAGAAATGGAGGATTTTTAAAGGTTGTATTTAAATAGATACAATAATTTTTTTAAAAAAAATCACAGAGAACCCTCCCCCAGCTCTAGCAAATGAAATAACTTGAGTTGTAGGTGCTAGGAATGTACCTTACAAAAATGTCGAACCAGATGAAGCAAAGGTGTCCTGATCCTTGGTTGTAGGGATATAATAAAACATTCAGATATAATATCATTATATAATACATTATATAAAACATTATATCCCCACACTTTGTATATAAAGTAATAGAGCCATGTAGCCTATTTATAACTCTAAATTCATACAAATAGCCATTTTGTTTGTTGATCCATCTATATTTAGAACAATACAGAAAACAATTCTGGGAAGTATAATTCTGTCTTAGTGAAGACCCAGTCAATGTTCCTATAGATCACGTTTTACATATTTGGAATCAATATAGACTTCTGTAAAGTATATTAATTTAATTTACAAATAAAGACAACAGAAATGTCCATACCCTGGCTGAACATAATATCCTCAGCATTGCTATTTCCAAAGCATGCTGTCCACTTCTTGTTAAAGCAAACATACAACCTTTACCTATTGGAAGCCTTTCATGCTTCTTTTAAATGAATCATCTCCTCTTGATGAGTTATAAATGAAATACTGAGACAAAAGCTTAACTATCATTAATATGTTTTTATTAGGTGAGAAAAATGGAAAAGAGTAACTTATTTTACATATGATAAGGATATTCATATTGAAGAAACATTCTCACCAGACATGGTCCACATATTTGCAATTTCAGACCTTGGAAAATTAGAGGCACAGATTCTAGAAGTATGGTCATTCTTTGTTTGTTTCTTAAAGAGTATTTTATTAGAAAAAGTAACTCCAAGATAAGCAAGCTATAAATCTCAGCAGGTGCCTAGAGGGAGAAGGTAGAAAAAAAAAAAAAAAGGCATGCTACTTGATTTAAGTTGGCATAGAGGTCAGTCACATGGCAGACAGGTGGAGAGAAAACGTAAAAATACTCAAAATGCCAGAGAAAGCATACTTATGCTCTGGTAAACATACAAAATGAAAATACTGAGGAAAAGGTTAAAAAAAATATCAAGTAAAGTTGAAGCCTCTCTGAATACGCACTCAGAGACTTTCCGACAGAACATCATGGAGATTTAAGAACAACTACCCTAGGCTATGGGAATTCTGAGAATGAAAAGAACGTTATCCCATAAGCGGGTCAATAACTTCTTTAGGATGGCTTAAGATGAATCTTCCTTACTGAGGAATGGTCCACTGTTCATGTGATTAGCTGGCCCAACTTAATTAACTCTTAAGAGAAGAGACGGGCAAATCTGTTTTTTGAAGTAAATGGGCCTTCCATACTACTATAGCATTTTGCTCTTTGGGAAGTTAACACTTAAGTCATTCAGGACATAGGGCAGGGATGAGAGTTTTGAACCTTCTTGTCATTCCAGACATTTCAACTAGAGTAGAACCAAGATTTCCTGTTGAATGTTTATGATCAGGTAGTCATCATTTGGCTTGGAAAAGCCCTTGTTTCTTTTAGCCTTTCTCAAGGTCATTTTTAGCTACATAGCAATTTCTACATCAGCCGGGGGTATATAAGACCCCATCTCAAAAAACATTAAAAAATATACAGACATCCATATCTATTATCATCCTTGTCTGTGTACTATCACATGCTACAGCTGGTGTTCATCTACTATCAACTATCTGCCTTCAGTTAGCACCTGAAATAGTTTGTCCCTTAGTTGATATATTAACAAAACCTTAATTTCTGAAGTATCTTAACCATAGATTCATCCTCCTTAATCAGAGTGCTATAGTTTTAATGGTCTTAAATCACAAGATTACATAAATAATGAGTAGACGATCAAGGGACTTCCCACATAAATGTGTATTCATCCTTGCTCTCATTGCCCATCAGCAATTCAGTTTCCCTTTGGTATTCTGGATTAATTACTCCAAATGTCACAGGCATCTTTCCCCCCTAGACTTCCTTGAAATGAGGAGCACAAACTGGCCGAGGGGAGTTATCTCCTTCCAGTTAATAAAGCCACTGACATGAGTCCTGGCAGAAGCATGCTGTCTCATCTGATAAACTTCCTTTCTTTGTATTCAAAGACTTTTCAAGCAGTAGAGTCCACAGTTGCACTGACAGGAAGACCGATATTTATTACTGCTTCACGGAATTGTCATTACAATCATTTACATTGTTAAACCTTGACACAAGCCCTGTCTGTAAGAAGACTATTACTTACTTATCAGTTTCTAGTTGGGAACCTGTGTTAAAAAGGAGAGGATATAACTCTAGGACTACTAGGTGTGTCCCATACCTGAAGCATATAAATGCCATTTTAATGCTTTATCAGGACAGTGGTGTGGTTAGAAGCATTATGGTCACAGAAGATAAATTTATATTCACATAAGTGCTAGAATAGAAAGAAATGGGAATAGTGTAGAATGACCAAAGCTTCCATCGTAACCAATCTGATGTCAGATGAGGGGTTGAATATCTGGGAATTGACCTCTCATGACCTTGTGAGAAGCTCAGAACTGGCTCTGATTATTGGCATATTGGCCACATTTTGGTGATTAAAGATAGACATACCTTGATGTATTGATATCTTTATTGCTCATCCCATAGGAAGTCTCCAAGTTTGTCCACAGGATCAGTAATCTTGAATCCCTGGAAAAGGATATATCTAAACAGCACTTATCAGGTCTTAAAATAGGTATTTCTATTCACTTTCTCTTATACTTAAGTTGCATTTTGGTTTTGGGTGTGTGTGTAGGTTTGTGTGCATGTTTGTATATGTGAGTGAGTATAATATGTGTATGTGAAACACAACTAAAAGCTTAGCACCAAAATGCACTAAATATAATCAATTAATAACTTACACTCAACTATTTTCTAAAAATAAATCCATTTTAAATTTCCCTTTTCTCTCCCACAAACCCTTCTCATGCATACTTCTTGCATTCTCTCAAACCCATGGCTTCTTTACTTATTGTTACATTTATCTATTATATATCTATCATGTCTATCTGTCCATCAATCTACCTATTGATCTACCTATCTATCATCCCTCTCTCTCCTTCTCCCTTTCCTTCCTCTGTCTATGTGTGTTCCTAAATACATAAATACAACCAATTTAAATACCTTTCGACTAAGGAACAAAGGAGACTAAATAAAGAAGAATAGACTTTATTAAATAAATGGTACTGAGAAGATAGAACATTCCTGACACAAGAGTATGCAAAAATTATCATAAAATCAGGTTATGAACTAAATATAAAATGTAAAATTAAGGACAACTGGAAACCCACAGACCACTGGCCACAGCAGACTAAGAGACAAAGAGTGACTTCCATGACAACCAGAAATCCACAGACCTCTAGCTCATAGCAGAATAAGAGGCTAAAAGAAGACTAAGAGAATAAGACAATAAACTACCTCCAAGTGGACCAAGAGCCCAGTTTAGACCAAGAGAGGCTTTCTGAGAAACAGACACACACAGGTCAGATTGCACAAAATCAGCTATCTGGGATTCAGACAAGTCCTACAGTGAACCAAGGAAGCAGAAACCAATGAAAGAGCATATCTAACAACATAAAGACCAACATGGCACCACCAGAAGAATCTGGTGGTTCTACAACACCAAGACCTGAGCATTGCACTGCAGAAGAAGCAGAAAGAAACGACCTTAAAAACAACTTATGAAAATAATAGAAGCCTTAAAAGATGATATGGAAAATTCCCTTAAAGAAATAGAAAAAATTATGAAAAAAAATTGGAAGAGATTAACAAATCCCTGAAATAAAATAAAGTAAAAGTAATCAAGTGAAAGTAATCAAAAAGGTGAAATAAACATTCCAGGAATCATAAATTGAAATAGAACCAATAAAGAAGACACAAATGAGGCAATGCTGGAAATAGAAAATCCAAAGAAATGAACCAGAACTATGGAACTACAAAACCAAAAGAATGCAAGATGGAAAAGAAAAACTCTGGAGTAGAATATTGAATAGTGGAACTAGATATGTCAGTCAAAAAAAAACCAAAAACCAAAAAACAAAAACAAAAACTAAAACCAAAAAGTCATAACATAAAACATCCATGTAATATGGGAAACAAGGAAAAGACCAAATTTGAGAATAATTGGAAAGGAAGAAGGAAAAGAATACCAGCTTAAAGGCACAGAAAATATATTCAACAAAGTCATAAAAAAACCTTTTAAAACCTAAAGAAGGTAATGCCCATGAGAAAGAAGAAGCTTACAAAACAATAAAAAACTAGACCCCCAAAGTCTGCTAAAAACATAATAATCAAGCCACTAAACCTACAGAAAAACAACAATCATAAAATACTAAATGCTGCAAAGGAAAAAGGCCAAATCACCTATAAAGGCAGACACATCAGAATAATACCATATTACCCAATAGAAACAATGAAAGCAAGAAGGTCCTGGTCAGATATTATACAGGCACTAAAATAGCATGGCTGCTATTATACTATTATACCCAGCAAAACTACCAACCACCATAGATGGAGTAAACAAGATATTTATGACAAAATAAGATTTAAGCAATACCTATCCACAAATATGGGCCTAAAGAAGGCACTAGAGGGAAAACTCCAACCTTAGGAAAACAGATACACCCATGAACCCTCAAGCAATTGGTAAGCCCACAGAAGACAAAGAAAAAAAGCACATACACAAATTACCACCAAAACAAAACAAAACAAATCAGGAAATAACAATCGCTGGTCATTAATATCTCTTAATATCAATGGAATCAATTCACCTATAAAAAGACACACTCTAACACAATGGATACAAAAAAAAATCCATTCTTCTGTTGCATACATGAGACACATCTCAACTTCAAAGGAAGACAAAGGCTCATAGTAAAGGGTTGGGAAAAGACTAAGAAACAAAATGATATAGCCATCCTAATATCTAAATGAATAGACTTCAAACTAAAATCAATCAAAAGACATCAGGATGGACATTACTTCAGGAAAAATCCACCAAGATGAAGTCTCAATCCTACTACTAAAGTTTAAACCTCACACCAAACCCCACACATTAATAGTGGAATAAACTTCAATATCCCACTCTCACCAGTGGATAGGTCTACCAGATAGAAACTCAACAGAGCAATAAGGGATCTAACAGATATTATGAACAAAATGAAGTTAATAGATATATACAGAACTTTCTACCCAAACAAAAAAATATACATATTTCTCAGCACTACATGGAACTTTCTCTAAAATTGACCACATACTCATTAATAAAGAAAACATTAATAAATTCAAAAAAATGGGAATAACTTTTTGTATCATATCAGACCACCGTGGTCTAAAGTTAGAGTTCAACAACAACAAAAATCACAAAGAGCCTAAAAGTATATGGAAACAGAACATCTCTCAATTGAACTACATCTGTCTCAAGGAAGAAGTTAAAAAAGAAATCAAAGACTTCCCAGAATTCAGTGAAAAGGAATTCACAACATACCCTATCTTATGGAACACAATGAAAGCAATTCGAAGAAAAAATTTCATAGCACTAGATGCTTATATGAAAAAAACCAGAGAAATCTCACATTTGTACTTGAAAAAACTAGAGAAGTCTCACACTTGTAGTTAACAACACAGCTGAAAGTTTCAGAACAATTAAAAGAAAACTCAAATAGAAGGAGTTGACGGCAGGAAATATTCAAACTTAGGACTGAAATCAATACAATTGAAACAAAAAGAAATACAAAGAATTAATGAATTGGAGTTGGTTTATGAGAAAGTTGATAGATAAATCGTTATCCAAACTAAGCCTTTTGGCAGAGAGAGAGAGAGAGTATCCAAATTAAAAGAATCAGAAATGCAAAGAGGGATATAACAGACACCGAGGAAATTCAGAGACTCATTAGGTCATACTTCGAAAACCTATACTCCACTAAAATGTAAAACCTAAATGAAATGGGCAGCTTTCTGGACAGCACCACTTACTAAAATTAAATCAAGACCAGATAAATGACATAAATAGATTTATAACCCCCAGGAATAATGAAGCTGCTATTAAATGCTCCCAAGTAAAAAAAAGCCCAGGGCCAGATGGTTTCAAGGCAGAATTCTACCAGATATTCAAGAACTAATACCAATGTGCCGCAAACATTTCCATACAATAAAAACTTAAGGAACATTGCCAAACTCTTTTTATGAAGCTACAATCACCTTGATACCCAACCCATTCAAAGATGCAACGAAGAAATAGAATTACAGACCAATCTCCTTGAGCTTTGATGCAAAAATACTCAATAAAATACTAGCAAACTGAATTCAACAACATTTCAAAAGAAATCATCTACCAGAATCAGGTTGTCTTCATCCCAAAGATGCAGGGATGGTTCAACATGACAAAAAACTGTGAATGTCATCCATCATATTAACAACCTGAAAGAAGAAAACCACATGATCATCTCCTTGGATGCTGCAAAAGTCTTTGACAAAATCCAACACTCTTTTTTGATAAGAGTCCTGGAGAGGTCAGGAATACAGGTAAAATACCTAAATATAATAAAATACCGCAAGCTGATAGCCAACATCAAACTAAAAAGAGAGAAACTCAAAGCAATCCAACTAAAGTCAGGAACAAGACAAGGCTACATTCTTCCCCTTATCTATTCAATATAGTTCTCAAAGTTTTAGCTAGAGTAATAAGAAAACAAAAGGAGATTAAGGGGATAGAAATTGGAAAGGAAGAAGTCAAACTATCTCTATTTGCAGGTGATATGATCATATACATAAGTGACTTCCAAAATTCTACCAGGGAACTCATACAGCTGATAATCACCTTCAGCAATGCAGCAGGATACAAGATTAATTTAAAAAATCAATAATCCACCTATCCACTAATGATAAAAGGGCTGAAAAAGAAATAAGGGAAACATCACACTTTATAATAGTTGCAAATCATATTAAATATTTTGGGGTAACTCTAACCAAAGAAGTGGCAAATCTGTCTCACAAAATTTTAAGTCACTGAAAACAGAAATGGAAGAAGATATCAGGAAATGGAGAAAAATCTCGTGCTCCTGAAGAGGTAGGATCGACAGAATAAAAATTGCAATCCTTCCAAAAGCAATCTATAGATTCAATGCAATCCTCAGCAAAATTCCAACACAGTTTTTTACTCAACTTCATATGGAATAACAGGAAACCCAGGAATGCCAAAATAATCTTGCTCAAAAAAAGAACTTCAGGAGGAATCACCATCCCTGACTTAAAGCTATACTATAGTGCTACAGTAATATAAACAGCCTGGTACTGACATAAAAGCAGACTTGTGGCTCAATGGAGTCAAATTAAAGACCCTGACCTTTATCCACACACCTATGAATAGCTGATTTTTTTACAAAAAGGCCAAAAATATTCAATGGAAAAAAGATAGTATCTTCAACAAGTAGTGTTGGCATAACTTTATGTAGAAGAATGCAAATTTATCCAAACCTATCACTCTGCACAAAAATCAAATCCAAGTGGACCAAAGACCTCAATATAAACACAGCTACACTGAACTTGATAGAAAAAAAAGTAGGAAATACCCTCCAAAGCATTGACACAGCTGACTACTTTCTAAATATAACACCAGTAGCATAGACACTAAGAACAACAATCAATAACTGGGACCTTCTGAAACTGAGAAGCTTCTGTAAAGCAAAGGACACTGTCAATAAGACAAATGACAGCCTACAGACTGGGAAAAGATCTTCACCAACCTTACATCTGACAAAGGACTGATCATAAAATATATAGAAAACTCAAGAAGCTAGAAGGCAAAAATACAAATAATCCAATTTAAAAATGCAGTTCAGAGCTAAAAACAGAATTATCAACAGAAGAATTACAAATGACGGAAAGACATTTAAAGAATTGCTCAACATCTTTAGCCACTAGAGAAACACAAATTCCTACAACTTTGAGATACTATATTAAACCAGTCAGAATGGATAAGATCAAAGACACAGGTGACAGCCTATGCTGGAGAGGATGTAGAGCAAGGGGAACACTCCTCCATCACAGGTGGGAATGTAAACTTGTACAGCCACTTTGGAAAGCAGTAGGGCAGTTCCTCAGAAAACTAGAAATCAATCTCCCCAAGGATCCAGCAAAACCACTATTGGGCATATACCCAAAAGATGCAATTCTTACCCAAAGGGCATTAGCTCAACTATGTTTATAGCAGCATTATTTGTAAGAGCCAGAACCTGGAAAAAACTTAGATACCCCTCAACTGAAGAATGGATTAACAAATTGTGGTACATTTACACAATGGAGTACTCCTTGGCAGAAAAAAAAAAAGATTGCAGGCTAATGGATGGATTTTGAGAGTATCGTCCTATGTGAAGTAATACAGGCTCAGAAAGATAGATATGGTATGTACTCACTCATAAGTGAATTTTAGACAAAAAGCAAAGAATACCTTTGAATGGCATGGGCAGTTTGTGGAGCTTCTTGGAGTAGTATTAGACTATGATCCTGTGCATGACCTAGAATCTTGTGGTGCATTCTCTACAAGGAACACCTAATCTAGCCTTAATATTGGGATGAGGGAATCAGATATACCTCAAATAGAAACACAAGACCGAACTGATCTACCTTGGGACTCCTTGCCCTCCTTGGGGAATGAATGGAGGATGGGGTGGGGGGAAGCTAAGGGAGGACTGGGAGGGATTGGGAGGAGGGAAGGGAGGGTGAGCAGGGGTATATATGGAAAAAAACCTTTTTAAATAAAAGTATGAAATCATAAAATTTCTGTAACAAATCATCTAACAATAGTCTAAATGCCCTTTATCTGGTGCACAATCCATAAAAAAGCTTGATACATTGTATTTCAGTATCAGTTTAAAAACCTTCAATTATGTGAAGTACACTTTAAACAGACAAGACACAGAAATGCAAAAAATTTGCAAAATAATTAGATGACAAGGTTATCTATTTGCCTGCATACTTTGCTAAAAGAATTCTATCTGCATAGCGAATAACTATGTGAAAAGGTGTTCATTGTCATCGTATTTCTGAATTGCTAGTAAAATAAAGACTACTTTTAAAATATCAAAAAATCTAAGATCCTGACACTTTAATAAGATAGCCAGTTTGTGACCCTGTTTGACCTCCCACTCAGTGCTGGAACTAAGGCAGAAGAGTGTGGCCACCCTGAAAGACTCACTGTGTGACAATTTCTTATGACCTAAACAGTTTTATCTTATAATTTTCTTCCTTAGTATCTGTATAAATGTGTTGAAAGCCCCCATACAAACCTACATATATAAATGGTTAATCAGTTTTCAAAAAGTAGAAGCCAGGTTGCTCTTAAAGACAAATGAATCATTATGTGTGCGCAATGGAAAATTAATTACAAAGAAAAAAGAAATGAGCTGTCATGTGAAGGAAAACTATGGAAGAATGCTAAGTATCCATTGAGCTATTATATTCTAGGGATAAATGTAGTGTGCTAGCTTGCAATGGCAATAGTAAATGCTTCAGCAGCAGGCCCCTAGTGGAAAGGCTTCTCTCCATACACTAGATTTGATGTATCACCTGAATAGAATAGTAACCCTAACCACCTGTCCTGTTCTTAGGTACATCAAATGCCTTCAACTGAGTTTGTTGAGGCCACTTTACTGATCCAGTCTTGAAGAAACTTCTCCATTCTGTCTCCACAGTCAGTATTTTTCCAATCATCCTTTTATTCTTTTTACCCTTCCTACTAGGCCCATAAAACAGCAGGAGAATTTTGTGCTGGGGTGCCTTGCCAGTGAAATGATTCTCCCATCTGCCCTGATGTAACTGACCTTCCTCAGTTCCATGAAGAAAAATAAAACACAGAGAGAATTGGTATTTTTTCTTGCTTAAACTCTTGCTTGTGCCTTGCAGTCAAAATCAAAGGCTTGCCAATTGTTGTAATTTCAGTTATTGTCTTAATGGACCACCTCAACATCTGGCAGCTCCATTCTCTTCTGTTCAGGTCCTTACATATAGTGCTTAGCAAATGAGGTCAGTCTGAAATAACTAAATATAAAGTTTATGATTCCAACTCAATGATATCTAGGAAACTATGTACATTTTGCATAAAATGATATAGTAAAGAAAATGGCATAGCCAGGAATTCAAAATAGGGGAGAGTCTAGGTAAAATATGGGAGAATTTAAAGGCAGAATATTCTGTACAATGTTGTAATGAAGAGTTTATGATATTATACGTGAGTCAAAATCCACAGTATGTTTAACATGGAGTGAACTCAAGGGTAAGTGTGGGCTTCAATTAATGTAATAGTGCTAGTTTGTCTATTGTAAGACATGTACCACAGTAAGAACAGGTGCTGGTATCTGGGAAAACTATAAGAAAAGTAAGAATGAGAAAATAGAGGAACATTAGAATGTGATCTGTTTTAATTTTCTATAAGCTTATTATTTCTATTAAAGAAAAACTGGGGAAACAATTGTATCCACTAGAAAAAATCTTCTATTACAATTGTCCTCCTAGGGAATCTTAGTGGGAATGCAATTGCAGACACACTGCCAGCCACATATACTCTTCTTAAGTCTGGAAACCCTCCTTTGAGTCCTGTGATTGTGTGTTGTAATGTAACATGTGACATGAATGTAGACCATTCTACGCTCTTGACAATGAGTGACACCACTTGCTAATGCCTATCTCACATGTATCACTTTACTTGATGAAAAAACAGTGCTCCCTATGACTTGGTCATTTTATTATGGATATTCCATGCTGACCCATGATTAAACATCTGTACCTACTACATCCAAGACTAATATCCAGTGGTAAGACCTGCTTCCACATTCATTCTCATTTGCCTACTTTTTATACCACTCAGACCCACTTGACAAAGGTAGCACTATCCACAGTGGTTTGGGCCCTTCCTCATTGATAATACATCAACAGAATGTTATACATATGTACCCAAAGGCTGGACTGATGGAGGCAATTTCTCAATAGAAGTTTCTTCTCCTCAGGTTATCAACTTGATAAACAATTAGCCACCATAACTTCCCAACAGTATGAAATTTTAAGATGAAATAAATCCCTTTCTCATTTAAGTTGCTTCCCTCCCACCAAGATTTGTTTGATTGATTGTTTGTTTTTAAGTAGCAACAACAGAAATAAAATTAGAACAGAAATCAGCTATGATCTTATTTCATGAATGGAATTATGACAGTTATATCTCCAAACACACCACGGAGAAAGGACCAAGAATACTAATGGGTTTTAAGAAATAAAAAGCCCATGGCTAATGATGTACTTGAGTCCAAGTTAACATCTGTTGTCATGTCATCTAAAGAGATTGAATTTGAAACCGGAAACTCTAAAGTTTCATTTACAGCAAGGCAATTATCAAGCATTACTTTTCTAGATTATAAACTATGCTAGTCCTTTCTTTCTCATCTATAAATTTTGAATACAGTATAGGAAATAACTCCGGGGATATACTAAGTTTCTGGAGGAATCATTCAGGATCTCAGTTGAGGGAACAGTTGAACTCTAGGTCTTATTGGAGCACCTTAAGTCAAAATAAAAACAATAAATAAGTGCATTGATCTCTTCGCTATTGCAAGAGTCAAAGCCCTGGAGGAAGTGTTCCTATTCTGTCTTATTTCATGGATTGATACCAACTGGAGGCTAGGTAGATTGATGCAGACTTGTTGAAGATAACCCCAAATAAAAAGTATCCTCAGCCTGAGGGACACAACTGATGGAGAAACAAATGATGAGACAAAACATACTTTATGTGCATTGAGGAATGTTTTCTTGAGTTCTCTTGACCCATGGACAGAGAGTGTTCGAGACCTCTCATAAGAGTTCTACTCAATGTTGATGCAAAAACATAACTCTTAGCTCAACAGGGATAAGAAATTGTCTTTTCTGGAGCCAAGTTAGAGTGGTAATGGCCCAAGAACATAGAATTAAATCTATCAAAGTACAATGGTCTATTGAGGTAGAAATTTCAGGAACTTTTTGTAGTAACAGAACAAGAAAAATCATAAATCAAAAGTTTGCAAATATATCTGTGAATACATCAGGTGAGTTTGTCATGTGAAAATGAGAACTCTGCTATTGGCTCTGGATATCGGAAAATAATTTTAGAGCTTTGATTGGTGAAACTAATGTTTTGCTAAGTTAATACATTTCAAAAAGTTTTTTTTATCTGTTTGTCACTTTGTTAGGTTCTACTTATCTGTTAATTACAGAACATTAGGTTCAATATGAAGGAAGAACTGAACTATTCAATAAGCTAAAGATCGTCCAAGATAAATTGTAACTACATTTTGGATTTCCAGTGTTCCAGCCTATTCAAACCACTCAGTTCTAATAAGTCATTCAACCTTTACAGATACAGCTTAACTCAAAGAATACCAGTTCACAGAACAAAGGTGCTATATTTGAGCTTGGGACCCGAGGATGAACATGTCAAATGGATATATCAGGCTGTCACTGCAGTCACTGGCTGTGCTCTGTGTCAGCATGTGAAAGGTAGATTTCCATATAAATCTGGCCAACTAAAGACTTTTTAATTGGTGACTTTAAGATCTGAAAAACCTTATATAGGTCATAACTAGGAGCCAGAATCATATAGGCATTTTAAGACTGAGAATCGTAAATAATTGATCTGGTGAATTATTCACAAGTTCTAACATGTGAATCCATCTACTTTCTAAAGTTTCTTGTGACCTTAAAATTCTTTTTCCATGAACATTTTGCCTATGTACAGAATGGTTAAATATTTATCACACAATATGCCAATTCTCTGATGTTTACTATAATATTGTTGATAATTGGGATTTTTTCATCATCCATTTAGTCTTGTTTTCAAAATTTCACAATTTTTGTTACATGTAAAGATTTTCTCAATAAAATGCTAATTAGAAAAATATATTGGTTGTTCAGAACCTGAATATTATTACATCAAAATTCAAAATAACATTAACATTCTGAGAATTTTATAAGGCATATTTTGATCAGAGTCAACTTTCCATATCCTTCCAAATCCAGCTCCACCTTCTTACTTGTCCACATATGTGTCCTTTTTTATCTTAACCCATTGAGTCTACTCTGGGCTCACAAATACTCTTTAGTGTGTGAGAGACCTAACTTGGAGCACTACTGACTCGCCAGTGATTGTATCCTTAAAATTGACTCGTGCTCTTTCAACAGCAATCAATTTCCAATAGCTCACCAACTAAATGTAGAACTTTTTGCTCACTTCCTCTTTCATGCTAGAATTATTTTATGGCTTGATCATGTGCAAATCTTATACATGATGTCACAATTGCTATGAGTTCTACATACAACTGTCTGGAAAACCCTGTTTCCTGTAGTCATCTACCACCTTTTGCTTCAGTCATTATTTTTTCTTATAGTTTTGTGAGGAAGAGTGTGATGCATATGTCCTAAAGTTGGGCACTCTTCAGCCTCTCTGCATGTTGATCAGCAGCAGGTCACCGGGCTGTCATCTACTACAAGGAGAAGCTTCTCCGATGGGTGTTGAGAGATTCAGTCCTCTATGGATAGAGCATTAACTCATCTGAGTCATTTTACAGCTATATACTTAAACAAAATAATAGTAATGGGTTCTCACTGTGCTTGCCTCTGATAATGCCATCAGGTATTGTTTCCATTTTTTGTGATTTATTTGAGGGGTGCTAAATTCACCATTTAGAATACCTCCCAAATGTTGCTATACAGTACAGTTTTGTGTTCATAAACACATGAAAAATGTAACATAATTTACAGAAAAACACATGTAAAATAAAGGTCATTTAGGTATTAATTTTAATACTGTTAGCCATAAGTGTAGTGTCAAAAATTGACTATATGAATTAAATATGATATCTTTAAACATAAGAACAGATAAAACAACTTGATTAATTGACTGATTGGTTGACTAATTGACAAGTGTTATGACAAGAGGCTCACAAAATTATAATTCTGGATCTCCCCTGGGAAGAACAATTAAGGATTTGCTAATTCTGTGATTGGAGGTATTGGATAGAGCATGGCTATTGTGGGTAATGAGAATTGGCTGTGTATGCACAGCCAAGGCCTTTTTCAGGTAGAAGGAAACCGCGTGGATTTCTAGAACTCAACAAACAAGCACTTCGTATAATTGTTCTGTCCTTTTTGTTTTGTTTCATTTACTTTTTGGATGTCCAGAATCTATTTCTTTATTTCTAGTAGTAGTTCATTTTTCAGTGAGGTATCTTTCTTTAGGACTTTAAATAGTGACGAAAAGGAACAAGTACACTCAACGTGACTAATTAAGTTGGGATTTGGAAAACACAACATATTTATTTTTGTTTCTTTTTTGAAAAGTTTGCATTTAGAGTTTTTATCTTATTTAATATATATTTCCCTCTTTGTGTTTTCTTTATTTCAGATTTTACCAAATTAAGACTATCACAGTAACTTTCAAAAACAAAATTTAACCATTGCACTTCTTTTGTTGAAATTGTGACACTGTTCTTTGTCCTGTGGGTTATCTAAGTGCATTATAATGGCATAGCCAACAACAAATAATATGGAAAATATTTTCTACATAAAGTGATTATTTCTCCCATCACTAGAGCCATAATTTTATGGTACCTTCTATATAAATTTCATCATCTTCATTGGTCATCACATCAAACGCATATGTGTTTTAATTATCTCTGCTACAAAGGTATTTTTCCATACAGTTTTAGTTGAGTGGAATTACATCATTTTCTCTCTTCCTCATTTCAGTCTGTTCCAGGTACTCTCCTCCCAACCCTAACTGTGTTCTATTTTCAAATTGGTAGACTCTCTTTCTTTTATTAGTATTTGTTGCACAAATCCTAAATGGTCTTAATAAAAACATGGAGCCAGATATTGAGCGAAATGCTGAAAGATCAAGAAGTACAAGAACAAGTTACTACAGAAACTTCTCAGCACTACTGAGTCTTCAGGCAAAGAGGGAAAGATCGTCTCCAGGAATTCTCAGACTGAATGCTCTGAGTCCTCAGCTGAGGGGTTATGCTCTTGTACTTTGTAAATATTTGTTTCTCCTACTGGTTTAACAAAATGCTGATTGACCAGGAGGCAGACAGGAAGTGTGGGCGGAGCTTCCAGACTGAGAAAACCCTGGGAAGAGGAAGAGCAGAGCCCAGACACCAGGCAGACACAGAAGAAAAAAGATGAAAATGCTGCCCTGAGAAAAGATACTAAGCCACTTGACTAATCATGGGTTATTTGAAGAATAATCATTATCAAGTAATAAACCTGAGCCATAGGCCAAACAGCATGTAATTAATATAAGACTTTGTGTGATTATTTGGGTCTGGTTGTCCAGATCTCAGGGATAGACCAGCAAGAAGATCTTCCTACAGGTGTAGAACCCTCTCCATAGTTATATTTTCTTCTTCATATTATCTCTATCCTGCTATTTACCTCTTAAGTCACTACCACCTCCTATGGTCCCTGCATATTTCACTGGTTTCTGTGTTTACTCCATTTGAGCCTCCATATTTAGACTTAGAGCTAAGAACTGCAGAAAGAGAACATGTGATGTTTATCTTTCTAGGTGTGAGTTATCTCACTTAATCTAATATTTTCTAGTATATCAATTTACCTGTAAATTTCATTTTTCCTTGATAGCTGAATAGTATTCTAATGTATATATGTAACATTTTTTATTACATACTTACCTGTTGAAGGACATGTAGATTGTCTCCATTCCCTGGCTTTTGTAAAGAGAAAATCAAGAAACATTCCTTGATCAAATATCTGTAAAGTAAACTGGTCCTCTGAGCATATGTCAAGAAATGGTGTAGCTAAGTCGTATAGTAAAGGCTTAGATCTGAAACCCATGGAGATCACATCATGGAAAAATTAGAAGGAAATATTAAGGTTAAGGGATAAATAATTTTTTTACTTGTGTCTTCTGTGTAAATTGATGTAGGGGATTATGTTGTTCCATTGTAAATAATTGTCCCCACCTATGAGTTTAACAAAAAACTCTGATTGGCCAAAGGCAGACAGAAAGTGTGGGCTGGGCTACCAGACTAAGGAAACTCTGGGAACAGGAAGAACAGAGCAGAAATGCCAGGGAGAAACCAGAAAAAGCAGAGGACAACTATGCTGCTCCGAGAAAAGGTAGCCAGCCACATGGCTGAACAAAATAAGAGTCATGGGTTAGATTAAGGGTAAAGAGTTAGCAAGTTATATGTCTGGGCCTTAGGCTGATCAGCCTAAAACTATTGAAAGCATCTGTGTGTCTCTGCAGGTCTGTGGGTCTGCGGGCCTAAACCTTGAAGCTAGGCCCGAAAGTCCGGGCCAGAAACCTCATACTACAAATTGATCTTTCCCGTATTTACCTCACAAAATATTTGTCTTTCTTAAATTTAATATTTTTGACATTCATATTTAAATTTGTAATTCATTCAGATGTTAATTCTGCATGTGGCATTAGATTCCTCATTTTGTTTACCTTTCCCATTATCTGGGTGAATAAGTGTGTCCTCATCATTGGTGGACACATCCCCAAACACTGGCAATGGTACTCAGTTTAAGTTAGGAGTACATGTCAGTCTGGCTTTTTTGTGACGCTAACCTGCTTTTGCAGCTTGACTTTCTATTGTTGCATTTCATATACTTTCTTATATGAAAATGTGTATAACAGCGTCGTTAATAAATATCTATTGACGGCCACGATTACAACTTTTGCAGTGCTTTCTCATTTCTTTACTCCTCTGTATATATTTGAGAATGCTTTTAAGTCAATCCCATGCTGTTCTCTCATCTGTGTGCGGCAGGACATGAGATGCAGCCCATGGAATGTGTAACCGCAGTTCTCCGGGCTTCCCCATTAAGGTGTGCTGTTCAATGATACCCTGCCCCTCCTAAAGGACCTGAAAATCTTCTGAGCTTCCATCTGCCTCCTGGCCAGTCACCCAGTGTCTCCAGCATGAGGTAAAATCAACCACATCCAGGGACTTCCTGTTTGGCCCCTCCCTAGCTGAGGAGCTGGCTCTGCGCTTTGTGGCCATCCTGAAGGGCTCAAAGCAGCCAGGCCTCACCATGTCAGCCTCCTGTGTTCTGGACAGAATGGGGTTGTTGTAGATGGTCTCCTGGTCACTGGAGGAACCATGCCTGTGGCCTGGTAGTTGCTGGGCCAGCTATAGGCTGGGGTGGTGGAGTGTGTGAGCCTCATAGGGCTGAGCTTGCTAAAGGGCAGGTTGAAGCTGGGAGCCATACCATTCTTCCTCTCTTGTAGCAGAGAAACCGGGTGGCTGGAAAGGTTGCCATAGTCCTCTTCTATAGTTGGACAGTGGCTCAGCCTTGGCATCTAAGTGACCTTTGTGAGCCACCATGCCTGGGGGCCACGTGGGTCTTTAATTTTCTAGAATACTGTACCCTTGATCAGAACAAAATTGTGCTACTGTAGGTTATAACACAGTAAAATAATGAAAAGCTTTGTTACAACTACAAAAAGAGTATAATCAGACATCCTTTGGAATTTCTTTCTTTGTAACTTAGAAGCCATTTCCCAGATCAATCAGCTGTTTGGTGGATTAGAGAACTGCTTCTTCTTCCTCTCCTCCTCTTCCTCTGTAGTAGAGCGGTTTCTTGGTCCCGGGTTGCCAGAGGCCCAGACCCACAGACCTGCCGACCAAGACCCCTTAGTAGCCCGCCGCCCTCAGGCCCCCAGAAATGACCCTTAGCTGCCCAGTCACCACTGCTCAGGCCCCCAGAAATGACTCAGATGCTTATATTAACTTTATGCTATTTGGTCTATTGCTCAGGCACATTGCTAGCTAGCTCTTTTATCTTAAATCAGCCCATTTCTATTAATCTGTCTGCCACGTGGCCCGTGGCTCACCTGTGCTCCTTACATGTTGCTCTTTTGGGCTTCAGCTCGGTCTGTCTGACTCCACCCTGCTTCTCCTACCTATGCTCTGATTTCTCCTCCTACTTCTTCTATGGTGTTGTCATGGCCCAAAACAGCTCCTTTATTTAAAGATTGATATTCACAGCATACATAAACACATTCCCACATCATTCCTCCTATTCTCTAACATGTCAAATAAACCACGATACTGCCTATATGGTAAGGACCTGAGAGCAGCCATCTAACAGCTATTAAGAACTAGAAAGTCCTTACAAAACTCTCCCAAGTCAGCCACTTTTGACATGCATTCATCAATTCAAATCATAATTAATGGCAGATGAATCCAGTCCAAGTACAACCTAACACCCACCTTATAAGAGACCCACCCACAATTCTCATCTTAATATCTGCTAAATTATAGCCCAAGAAAATGTGGTGTGGTGTGTGCTAACCCTCAAGCTTCTGTAATATATTTTAGGCAGGAGATAGCCAGTACAAAGGTATAGCTTTAGATGTTTTCTCCTACTACACAAAGATCACTGCATTCTGACCTCAGGAATAACAAAGGCTTCAGCTTTCATGCTAATTGTCTTGGCAGTGAATGAGACATTTTCTCCTTTTTGATATTTCAAATGTGTGCTTTTTCCTTTTCTATCTATAAATATGAAGAATCATACATAAACTTTGACTTATTTTATCCTTTTAACTTTTGGACTAATGCCTTCCACTAAAATTTTCTTTTGTTTTGACATTTTGATATATTAAAAGTTGTATTGATCACCTTTCTGTAGAAATAATGAAGTAAAACAAGTTAATTTATAAAGACAAATATTTGTTTTTACTTACATGTTTTGGTCTAATTTTGGCAGGTCTATTTCTTAGAATCCCTAATAAATCATGAATCATGGAAGATGAGTGGCCACACAATTACACATTTATGGCCAGAGAGTGAAAGAGAGAGAACCTCTTCTTAGGGGTCATTGGCTCATAATACCCTCAATGTTATGCTATCGCCAACCCAATGACCTCCCACTAGGCTCCATCTCCTTAAGATTGCAATAGTTTCCAATAGCAAAACCCAGAGAATTTTCCATTTAATATTACTGTACCACAGTTGATCATAATTAGCTGAAATTAAAAGACAAAATGATGAGAGATTCGTAAGTTAGAAATGTTCAGAATCTAGATATCAGCCTGGTAAATTCCCTTCATGGAAGCCCATGCCCTGGGTTTGGTGGGCACTAACCCTGAGCTCACCTTTTTCTTCTCCCTCACTGAATTATTTTTTTTCTGATTGATTCCCTTTGTTAGAAAGTCATGTGATACAAACATAAGTCAATAATTTAGAGCCCATTGGGATGCAGGATGATTCCATCTTAGTTACATTTGCAAAGACTTTGAGAATCTCAAAGGGTGGAAGCTCTGTCAAGTCTACCACGGGAAGGATGGAAGGCATGGGAGAGCTTAAGTTGAACATTTTCTCTCTGTAAACCTAAGGAGGATGCCACTGGAGCTATCATTCCATTTTTGAGCACCAAGTCCCCAGGATGTCCGTAAAGCATCAATAATGGCAAAAAAAATGGCTTGAATCCTCATCAGGGTGATTGTACCAATTATAATTTGGCACAGTTGGGAGTAATTATTAGTGTTCATCAGAATAAAATCTTGCTGTGGACTTACGTTTCCTTCCTATTATGATTTTCTATTAGTGGAACTATTGAACAGCTCATAAACCATTGTAATATTCTATACAAGTCTCATCATGTCAAAGAGTTCATGTAAGGAGAAGGCAAGCAATGAGGCAATGCTCCTGTAATTCATTCAGCTTGTTAAAGCCCTTCTGAATGTAGCTGAGCTTAACAGTATGGGCATCTGTCTAAGTGAGTTATGGCATTAAGTTCTGTTTCTTGAAAGTTAAGAACATAGTTTATTATATCCTCTATACTCCCAGTAAATAATGCAAGTGGATAAGTCTGCCATAACCCTGCTATAGGAGTTCACAGCCCAAGGAGTGGAGATGAGACAATATCATTCTCCTGTGTACCTGTCACTTCCCACTTCTGTGACAGCACAGCTGTCCACATTGTCCAGTGAGAACAGTGCTCTACTGGGACACACGATACATGATACATTTACTACACCTAGGCCTATCAGCTTTTTTTCTTTCTGTGTATCCATGAGAGAGAGGTGGGAGGATCTGAAAAGGGCCTGTTTTCATTTTGATTTACAATGTATTAAGGAAAAAGGGTGAGGCTAGGAAATGAGGACAAACAACCATGGAAGCAGCGTCTGTGAGCCCGTGTAGTCTTTATGCTCAGCCCTATTTCTCCTATTCTAGGGGGTAATTCTGGTGGTACCTGATACACGCTTACTAATGTGTTTATCTCAGAGCCAGATCTGTAGGAAAGATGGTGGATAAAACTGGAGGCAAATATCTCCAGCTAACTGGATGGATCATCAAAGGGACAGACAAAATGGACACCAGTTTTGCCCTGTGAGGAATTTAGCCTTCCCCATTCTTTGTCTGCTATTCTGGTTATTCTTGATTGTCAACTTGAGGAGACTTGGAATCACTAGAGAGACAGATCTCTGAGTGGGGTGCTTCCCATTCCCTCTCCAAGACATCCGGCTATCTTTACCAATTGCTAATGGCCAGTTAACAGATTGACCTATTCGGGATGGAGAAGAAAAACTATTACCATGTAATACTTTTTTGAAGTGCTCCAGAGTCTATAAGTAAAATCTGACCCAAAGTCCTACCTTATCTCTATGTCCCCTCCCAACTCGTGATGGAGGAACTTTGTCTACTCCAATAAAATATTTGGTTTTGTTCTTTTTTTTTTCCAGTTCTGGTTGCTCTCCACTTCTACATCTATACCTCTTCTAGACTATCACTGTTCTGTGGCATTATAGTCTTGTACGTTGTAGATGTTTGTTCTTTCTACTTGTTGAATAAAATGCCAATTGGCCAGAAGGCAGAGAGGAAGTATAGGTGGGACGACTAGGCTAAGAAAACTCTGGGAAGTGGAAGAACAGAGCAGAGATGCCAGCAGACAGAGGAAATAAAACAAAATGCTGCTCTGAGAAAAGGTACCAAGCCACATGGCTAAACAGGGTAAGAATAATGGATTGAGTTAAGTTGTAAGAGCTAGCAAGCAACATGTTTGAGCCATAGGTTAACCAGCATGTAATTAATATAAGACTTCATGTGATTATTTGAGACCAAGCAGCTGTGGGCAGTCCATTTGGGATAGCTGATCCAGATCTTGGGGCTAGTCCAGGCCAGAAAACTTATTACTACATTACTTACATTTCCTGTGGGTGGTCCTCACATCTGCAAATATTACTTTCATTTTTTGGCATGATTCTCTTGTATTCTCTGACACTGATGCCCCATCATCTTCAATTGTCACTCTGTCAATGACTATCCTCTCTTCATCTGTCATCTTACTGTCCAGTTGCTTAGGAGTCTTCTGTGTGGGTCTGTTTTCTAGGGAATGCAATTTTTTATGTATGTCATAAAAGATCTTGGTGTGCCCTTATAGGACCAAACCAAATCCAAGACTGTATAACAACCACATTTCATTCATACATGATGATTCCCTCAATAGTCCATTTTATTTCTCATGATTCAAGGAACTATTTTTACACTATACTTGTGATTATATTTTTGAAAAAGTCAGAATTCAATAAGAATGTATAATTCTTACTTGCTTAAATACTTCTTTCATAAAATAATGCTTAATTGAGTAAAAAAGACATTAGTTTTCTTTTCATTCTTTCAAATATACCATGAATTCTTCTTACCCACTCTACATGGTATTCTGAACTCTAGAACCTCGTCTAAAATTCAGTGACTAGCATTTGACTCAGTTTTATTTTAAATAGTGTATAAATTGATGCAATGTACAAAAAGCCCTTCAGCTATCATTGTCAACTTATTTTTACTTGTATCTAAAATGGGAGAATTGGAATTACCATTTGAATATGAAAACATTATTGGCTATTTTTCATTGTCACAATAAAACAACTTTATCTACTACAAATAGTTGCAAGGATATAAGACGTGTATCTGAGCAATGAATTCTAAGAATTAACAACTGTGAAAATATCCTAAGCATTCAGCAAAATTAATGAGTCTAAGGGAAAATCCTAACAAAATAATTGGAATGTGTTTTTTAAAGTAAATAAGAAACCACACCTAGTAGCCAAAATGAAAAATAAGAAGAGTCTCCTCAGACTGGATTTTGTAAAAGTGGCTTTAAGTCAAGTTTTCTAGTTTGATTATTTTTATCAAC
Organism: Phyllotis vaccarum; assembly: GCA_033318265.1. Taxonomy (NCBI): domain Eukaryota; kingdom Metazoa; phylum Chordata; class Mammalia; order Rodentia; family Cricetidae; genus Phyllotis; species Phyllotis vaccarum. Next base: position 193,522,648 of record JARWLC010000002.1, read on the forward strand.
CTCTGAATTCAAATAGGGTAGATGCTTCTAGAAATTTATAAGAAAAATATATCAGTAATTAATTTAAATTCTAACATTTTCATATTTTATTTAGACTTTTATTATGCATTATTATTCTTCTGTCAATCCAAAAGCTCCTTATTTTGTGTTTTATGACAGTAAATGATTTTGCCTAAAGTTTTTCTTTACTGTATAATCCTTACATGTGCAAGACCTTTAATGCAAACAGACTTTTGTGTTTTACTTTTATTTTTTTTAAAAGTTCCATAAATTTGTGCAGTGAATTTTATTTTTTCTCAACCTATTACCATGGCTCTCTTTTCTTCTTCTTGCATTGCAGGTGTGCTCCCCAGCAAGGTTTGTGTGTGTGTGTGTGTGTGTGTGTGTGTGTGTGTGTGTGTGTGTGTGTGTGTGAGAGAGAGAGAGAGAGAGAGAGAGAGAGAGAGATAGCTCATTCAATGTAGTTTTCCATCATGAATGGAGGTAAGCGGCTATTTTCTTCAGTATGGCAAGTTATCAATGTAAACACGATGGAAGGAGGTGGTGACAGTATCCTATGTCAAGAGCCCTATATGTAGGGGGTGGGGGGATTTTTTGAGTCATTATTTCTATTAGAAACACTGAGCAAGTCTTTAGCAACCACAGCTAAAATGGAACACTTAGCACTTAGCAATGAGATATCCATCAGTTTATTCTTTGTCAATTTTTAAATATTCTAGTTATTAACTGTAAGGCAGGGACATCTAACAGTACCATTGTTTGATAACCATAATACTTAGAACATGAGTCATTATCTTTGGAGAAACATTCTTTTTAAGAATTTATGATTTTGTTCATTATTTCCTGTTTTTAGCATCTATCCAAAGGAATTTGACCTCAATGAATAAGTATTCACTATCAAAAAGACAAATGCATTCTTCTGTGTTTGAACCTTTCTGGCCATTTTTTGAAGAATTGTCCATAATGATACTTGTAAAATAAAGGAAATGAGCCATAATAAATAAACACATAAAAGTGCCAAATTAAAAGCTTTGCATGGAGGGGTAAGAAATGTTCATGTAAAGACTAAGCCTAAGGAAGTCATTGCTGCTTTGGGCAAAATAATGATTAATAACATAATGATATAAGCACTCAAACATGGACTCCCTTGCTGCTAAAATTCCATCACACACAGAATTATAGACTGGGATATAATTCAAGTTAATTGAAACTGAAGAGTAGTAATGTAAAATCCCTATTGTCTGACAGATAGTTACTGTGCCTGGCTTTCTTTCATTTAATGTATTTAAGATACTGAGTACAAAGATGACCAGCCATAGATTCCTTTCATATCTCCTTTATGTTTATAGCCTCAGGTTTCTCTTGACAGGTTTCCAGCAAAAGGGCACAACGCACCTGCTCAGGCTGTCTTTGGAAGTCATTGCAAGAGTTCAAATAGAGTCTTAAAACTCCAAGTACCTCATTAGGTGAAGTTTCCATGGCATTTACAGGAGACTTGATCTCACAGCCAACTTTCTGGAATTTTAGCTCTTATTGTTCTACATTTTCTGTGATGTCTCCTGCCTCTCAGGTACAGGTGTTGTGTTGTAGATATATTGACTGGGGCTTGGCACCCCAAGATCTTTTACTCTCTGTAATTTGGCCAGTTGTAACTTTCTGTTTTAGCATCTGCCTGCTTAACAATAATTACCTTTAAAAAATGAGGCCATGAATTACAAAGGGACAAGGGGAAGGGGGACGTAAAATGGAGTTGGAGATTAAAAAAGGAAGGATAATAAAGTTTTAACAAAAATAAAAAAAATTAGATTCTCAAGGTATAACTTGAGACTTATAGAAAGCAGAAGCCAATGGATGAAGTCTTTATCAGTTAAGCGTATAATTTCAGAGTTCATGTTTATTTCCCAAAATATATAGATGAAAAGAAGCTCACACTGCTGTGTGGCAACCTTAATGCCAAATACATTCCTCCGCCACCCTCAGCCACCCTGGAATTCTACTTAATCTGGCACTCCTTGAGAAGAGGCAATCCAACACCAGTCCTTCTTTAAGGTCGGCTTGGGCAGAAAGCCACTCAGGCAAAGAATCTTGAACAGTGGCTTCCCTAGAACTTGGGTGGTTCACTCCCTATACAATGCAGTCCTGGAGCCCAATATGAGACAGACATGTCTTTGTCTCAAAATTGCTCACAAGCACCTCCTGGGATAATGCTTTATATATAAAACCTTTACATTGCTTTTACCAGTCCAGATGGTGCTTTTCCACGACCTGGAAATCTCCAGAACCTCATTTTTACTGAGCAGCTCTCTTTCATTAGACACAATATATCATTTATTCTCCATATCTCTAGAGAATTAGTTAACTGGATCAGCATATTTAACAGTTACATTTTTCTTTACTTTATCTACCAGGTGAAGGCTGATAAATTGTTGTACTTTAATTTCTAGGTCATCTGTCTTCAGTATCAAGTGTCTGATTCACAAAAGGTGGGTATAAACATTTATCCACCAAAAGTCTAGACCCATAGCAAAATTTCACCCATTCTTCTGTACCTGCCAATCTGATGTACTCACCAATATAATTTAAAGTTCCCTTGGTTTATGGTTTTTTTGTTCTGTAAAAGTATAAAATTTCATTAAACCTCTTTCAAGTTTGGAACATGCAATTTGGAGTCACCTAAAGCTCTATTTCCCTAACTATACTCACCCAAAATGGCTCCATAATCAAGTATCTCTTATCCTCTTAAAAATTATTGAAAGATTGATGTAATGTATGACCTCAGAATTGTTAGTCAGTAATGTTCACTTATATCCTTATTAGTGAGCTTTTGTATCAATTAGTTCATGTCCTTGTGACTAGGCACATTTTCAAGCTCCACAGGTAAATCTATTGAAGTATGCCCCCCCACCCCGAGACACCTGAGATATGCAGTCATCCTGTATAACTGACTGCAGATAGTAACTGTATAATTCTTGAATAGGCGGAGTACCACCTAAGCAACTGAATATTAATTTGCGTGTGAGTTGGTGAGTGATGTGCTAGTCAACTAGCCTAATTATGGCACTCAGGTGAGAGGTGTACTTTATTCCCTAAGGACACTTTAATGTTAGAATAAACAGAGTTGGAACTTAACTGATTTAGGATATTGATGAAACTTTCCTTTAAGAAAATAAATCGAGGTGACACCCAATGCATAAAAATTAACTCTAAATTCACAAATGCATTAGGATTCTTAAGCATGGAAAGTAGAGAATAGGATTAAAGTGATCTCTGGAAGATGAGAATGTTGATCTGAACAGATTAGAGGGCTTACCCAGCACTTGTAAGCATGGCCCAACTACTCTGTTTTCATTATTATTACTATTATCATGTCAATGGTTAGCAGAAGTTGAGACAGAATAATATCTAAAGTTCACTAAAATTTTTATCTTCAGACATTTATTTTGTGTTTCTGTAAAGAATTGTTTCAGATTTTTTGAATCACCATCTTTCAACTATATAAATGGGCTTATTTTACCAACCCTCAAATAATTCTTATGATTTTGTAAACTATTAGAGAAGAACAGTCCATGCTAAATGTGAAAAGTTAAACAATATTTTCTTGGCTAACCTTTGTCATATATTGAACTATTCTTGTCAATAGTCAAATACTCATATGTATATTTCCATAAGTATATACACCCACTTGATAAAAAACAATGTAGTAAGCTGCATGTGTAGCTAAGTGAATTATATGTATAATGTTGGCATGAAAATGTTATATCATATTTTTAATTTTTTTTATTTTTTAAATGTGTGTGAGAGTGCACTTGTACTCAGGTATATGTATACTGAGTGCAGGTGCCTTCAGAAGAAAGTGACAGATTCCCCTGGAGTCAATGTGACATTAAGTTTTGAGTCTTTGAAAACAGATTCTGAAAACCAAACCCCAATCCTCTGGAATACTAATACGTATGCACTCCTAACTCTTCAGCCACCTCTCTAGACTCAAACATTGTTTAAAAGATGAATAAAGCAGATCATTAACATATTCTCTAACATTTCCTATTTGGTAACATTTTCAGTATATATTTAGTGAGCACTTCCATTTTTATGAAGTGCTATGAGAGTTATGAGAATAAATTCAATAAAACATTTTTTGAAAAGGAAATGTTTTGAAGCAAATCATAAATGAGATAGTGAGGCATCTGATAAATTTTATGAGATTAAAATACCCACATAACAACCAGGAAGACAGTGAAATGGAATATTGCTCACACCTTGGCATTTCCCTTAGGCTTCTTTGCAGTAAAACATTTCTCAAAAAGAAGCAGATTTCTGGTCTCTCTGAAGATTCTCTAGCCATGGTTACAAGACGTTTTAATGAAATCTTACAGCGGGACTGCTGTCTCTTGTTTCTATTAGTCAACATAGTGCTTGTCATTTTATCTCTGTATCACATCCCATTATTGAAGAATGTTTGCCTTGTTTTCTGTCTATCCCATTGCAGTTATGTTATTACACACAAAGCTTTGCTTGGCTCTTTGTATGTAAGCATATATACGACTTTTTGCAGGACTTATCTAAAAACACAATTGCGTGGTTAGAGAGCTTATTATCCTAAATACAATGGCTTCAAACAATAATGCCATTTATTATTCCATGTATTTTCCATTAGCTAGAAATCCAGGAGCAATTTGGCTACATGTCCTTGGCTCAGTTTTTTATGGGGCTACAGTCAAGAAGATGTTCCTTGGCTGCAATTAACTGAAGGCTTGACAGGGCCAGAGAATCTGTTTCCAAGACACATCATTCATGTGGAGTTTGGAAGGAAATCATATCTCCTTAGCAAGTTGGATTCTCCACAGAGTGCTTAAAAGTCCTCATGGCCTGATGGCTGACTTCTTGCAGAAAAGAAATCAATTTCTCAATGTCTTTGATGATTTGGTTTTGGTACTCATACAAATTTTGTTGCTTATAAAAACACTTTTGTGTTCATTGTAGGATGGGACAATAGTGCTTCATAAATCCTATGAGGTAAAGATGATTGGTCCATCATGAAGCCTGGTTAATAAGAAGGTGTATACATACATTAACTCTTATGAATGTTTTCCATTGTAGCCAAAGTAGTTGCCTAGAGAAATAACTTCTATTTCTTTATGTCTTAGCTAATGCTTGATTTTGTTAGCTGTTTCATTTCAGCTCTGTATCCTCTGAGTGTTGACACATACTTCTGGTTTCTGAAGTGGGAATGCCTTTCTGTATGCTGTGAATATCAATCTTTAAATAAAGAAGCTGTTTTGGGCCATAACAGGCACCATAGAAGAAGTAGGAGGAGAAATCAGAGCATAGGTAGGAGAAGAAGGGTGGAGTCACAGGCAGATCGAGCTGAAGCCCAAAAGAGCAACATGTAAGGAACACAGGTGAGCCACGGGCCACGTGGCTGACAGATTACTAGAAATGGGTTGGTTTAAGATATAAGAGCAAGCTAGCAATGTGCCTGAGCCATAGACCAAACAGCATAAAGTTAATATAAGCATCTGAGTCATTTCTGGTGCTTGGGTGGCAGGCGGCGGGTGGCTAAGAGGTCTGGCACGGCAGGGTCTGGGTCTCTGGCCACCCAGGACCTAGAAACCCCCACTACTACATGTTTCAATGTTTTTTTCTTGAATATTATAAAAATTTTATATAGGTTTATGTCTACTCAAATACTGCCTTTTGACCAGTTCAATTTTCTCTCTGTTTTAATTCAGTTTCTTGGTTTTATATTGAATAGTTGAGTTCAAAAAACTATTCTAGAAGTATTGTTTCTGTGTCTTGAAACTAATTGTGTATAAGCAGGATGTAGTAAAGATGCCTTCAGATACCCTGTGACTTGCTGTTTAAATACTCACAAATGGTGTATATTGGTCAATGAAGGTTCTCAAATTCAATTCATCTCATTGTATCCATGATTAATGTATATTTAGTACTTTTAAATATCTGCTTAAAAACTGTGTTTTGTGACCAAGATTGCGAAGATATAGAGTTGCCTGCCCTTGGAGAGCCTAGCTCCTTTCCCCTATGGTTCATTGTAGCTGTTCTTGATTCAGTGAGCTCCCCAGAGAGCCAGATAGCCATCACTGTGGGAATTTTCCTCATAATCCCTCTGCCCTTGCTAATACAGACTCTCTTCTCCAATTCTGAGCTGGACCAGGAGCTGGGCCTAGTGCTCAACAATGGATCTCTGCTTCTACCTCTATTCATTGTTGGATGTAGGTTCTGTGGTGGCACTTAGGGTGGTTATTCATTTGATTATAGGGGAAGTCTTGTTTAGGCACCACCTCCTCTATTGGTTGGAGACCTAGCTAGGGATATTCTGTGAGTTCATGGAGGTTTCCTTAGCACCTGGTCTCTTTCCAACCCCACATTGGCTTCCTCTACCAAGATATCCATCTATTTTATTTTTTTTCTCCCTCTTTATTGCTCCCCTCACTCAGCCATCTCCTTATTTCAAAAATTGTTCCCAACTCTTCTTGGTTACAACCCGTTATGATCCCAATTTGCTAAAGAGATCTTCTCTATTTTCTCTTCATAGGGGAATCTCTGGATGTCTCTCTTAAGTTCCTTCTGATACCAAGCTGTTCAGGGTTGTGGTTTGCATCTTAGGTATTTTTTTTATTGTTGTCATAAATCCATTTATGAGTGAATGCACCCCACGTCTATTTTTCCGGGCTTGTGATACCTCACTCAGGAGGATATTCTCCAAGTCTATGCATTTGCCTGCAAATTTTAGGATATTATTATTATTTTCTGCTGAGTAGTACTCTTTTGTGTAGATGTACAACAATTTGTCAATCCATTCTTCAGTTGAGGGGCATCTAGGTAGTTTCCAGGTTCTTGCTATTACGAATAATGCTGTATGAATATACTTGAGCTAATGCCTTTGGGGTACGAATGTGCATCCTTTGGGATATGCCTGTTGTAAGAGGTTTCTGGCATAGACTTGCCCCTCAATCCTAGAACAGCAATCCCAAATAATCACATAAAGTCTTGTATTAATTTTATTCTGATCAGCCCATGGCTCTGGCATAATACTAGCTAGCTCTTGCTCTTAAACTAACCCATGATTCTTATCCTGTTCAGCCATGAGGCTTGGTACTTTTTCTCAGAGCAGCATAGTTGTCCTCTGTATCTTCTGGCTTGTCTGGCATCTTTGTGGCATCTCTGCCCTGTTCTTTCTGTTCTAAGACTTTCCCAGTGATAGCTCTGCCCCCACATCCTATCTGCCTTTAGCCAATCAGTGTTTTTATTAAACTAGTAGGTGAGACAGTTATTTACATTGTAACAACATAATCCCATTACATATGGCCAATAGTGGTATTGCTGAATCCTTGGGGAGATTGAATCCCAGTTTGAAGAACTACCTTACTGCATTCCTGAGTGGCTGTACAAGTTTACACTCCCACAAAAAAAATGGAGGAGTGTTCCCCTTGTTCTGCATCCTCTCCAGCATAGGCTGCCATTTGTGGTTTTGATCTCAGCCATTCTGAGAGGTATAAGGTGGTATTTCAAAGTTGTTTTGATTTGCATTTCTCTAATGGCTAAAGATGTTGAACAATTTTTTTAAGTGCCTTTCAACCATTCTGATGAGAATTCCCTTTTTATCTCTGAACCCCATTTTTAATTGGGTTATTTAGGTTTAGTTTTATTTAGGTTTATTTAGACTCTAGTTTCTTGAGTTCTCTACATATTTTAGAGATCTGTCTCTGTCAGTTGTAGAATTGGTGAAGTTCTTTCCCCATTCTGTAGGCTGTCTTATTGACTGTGCCCTTTGCACTACAGAAGCTTCTCAGTTTCAGGAGGTCATACTTACTGATTGATGTTCTTAGTGTATGTGCTACTGCTGTTATATTTAGGAAGTGGTCAACTGTGCCAATGCATTAAAAGATATTTCTAACTTTTTCTATCAGGTTCAGTGTAGCTGGGTTTATATTGAGGTCTTTGATTCCACTTGGATTTGAATTTTGTGCAGGGTGATAGACATGGATCTGTTTGCATTCTTCTACATCCTACCATCCAGTTATGCCAGCACAATTTGTTGAAGATACTATCTTTTTTTCATTGTATATTTTTGGTCTTTTTTTGTTCTCTTATTATTTTAGCTAAAACTTGGAGAACTATACTGAAAAGATAAGGAGAGAGAGGACAGCCTTGTCTTGTTTCAGATTTTAGTGGGATTGCTTTGAAAAATTTTCTCCATTTAATTTGATATTGGCTATCGGTTTGCTGTATTTTGCGTTTATAATATTTAGGTATTTTCCCTGTATTCCTAATCTCTCCAGGACTTTTATCATGGGGAGTGTTGGATTTTGTCAAAGGCTTTTTAAGCATATAAGGAGATGACCATGAATTTTTTTTCTTTCAGTTTATTTATATGATGGATGACACAGTTCTTCAGATGTTGAACCATCCCTGCATCTCTGGGATGAAGCCTACCTGATCGTGGTGGATGAATTTTTTGATATGATGTTGGATTCAGTTTGCCAGAAATTTATTGAGTATTTTTGCATTATTATTAACGAGGGAGATTGGTCTGTAATTCTCTTTCTTTGTTACATCTCTGAGTGTTTTGCAAATCAGGGTGTTTGTGGCCTCATAAAGAGTTCAGCAATGTTCTTTCACTTTCTACTGTATGGAACAGTTTGACGAGTGTTCATATTAGTTCTCCTTTGAAAGTCTGATAGAATTCTGCAGTGAAACCATTTGATCCTGGACTTTTTTAATTGGGAGATTTTTAATAATAGCTTCAATTTCCTTTGTGGTTATAGGTCTGTTTAGGTCTTTAATCTGTTCTTGATTTAACTTTTGTAAGTGTTACGTGTCCAGAGAGCTTTCCAATTATTTTAGATTTTACATTTTAGTGGAGTATAGATATTCAAAGCATGACCTGATAATTCTCTGGATTTCCTGGGTATCTGTTGTTATGTCCCCCTTCTCATTTCTGATTCTGTTAATATGGATACTCTCTCTCTCCTCTTTGGTTATTTTTTTGATAAGGATTTATCTATCTTGTTGACTTTTTCAAAGAACCAACTTTTTGATTCATTGATTATTTGTATTGTTCTATTTGTTTCTATTATATTGATTTCAGCCCTAAGTTTGATTATACTGTCATCTACTCCTTCTAGGTGAGTTTGCTTCTTATTGTTCTAAAGCCTTCAGCTGAGGTCTCTTGTGTGAGATTTCTCTAGGTTTTTCATATAGGAATCTAGTACTATGGGTTTTCATGTTAACACTGCTTTCGTTATGTCACATAAGTTTGGGTATGTTGTAATTACATTTTCATTAAATTCTAGGAGGTTTGTGATTTCTTTCTTAAATTCTTCCTTGAGCCAGACGTAGCTCAATTGAGAGATGTTCAGTTTCCATGAATTTGTAGGCTTTCTATGATTTTTGTTGTTTTATACTTGAGACCATTGTGGTCTGCTATGATACAAGTAGATATTCCAATTTTTTAATCTATTGATATTTGCTTTATGACTAAGTATATGGTCAATTTTAGAGAAAGTTCCATGGGGTGCTGAGAAATATGTATATTCCTTTGTGTTTGGATGGAAGGTTCTGTGTATATATATATTTGGGTCCATTTGGGTCAATAACATGTGTTAGATCCCTTATTTCTCTCTTGAGATTATGTCTGGTTGACCTATCAAGGGTGAAAGTGGGTTACTGAAGTTTCCCACTAAAGTGTGTGGGGTCTGATGTGAAGTTTAAGGTTTAGTAGTGTTTCTTTTACATATGTAGGTACCCTTGTTGGGGGGGAATAAATATTCAGGATTGAGACTTCATTTGGTGGATTTTTTCTGAGATGAATAAGTAATATCCATCCTGGTCTCTTTTGATTGATTTTAATTTGAAGTCTATTTTGTTAGATATTAGGATGGCTATACCAGCTTGTTTCTTAGGACCATTTGTTTGTAAAATCTTTTCCCAACCCATTACTCTGAGCCTGTGTCTGTGTTTGAAGTTAAGGTGTATTTCTCATGTGCAACAAAAGCATGGCTTCTGTTTTTGTATCCATCTTGTTAGAGTGTATCTTTTTTTATAGGTTTATTGAGTCCATTTATATTAAGGGATATTGATGACCAACGATTGTTATTTCCTGTTATTTTTGGTCATAGCTTGTGTATATTTCACTTCTTTGGGTTTTCTTCTGTGGGATTATCAATTGTTTGTGGTTTCATGGGTGTATCTAGTTTCCTTAGGTTGGAGTTTTCCCTCTAGTGCTTTCTGTAGGGTTGGATTTTTGGATAGGTATTGTTTAAATCTGGTTTTGTTATGAAATATCTTGTTTACTCCATCTATGGTAATTGATAGTTTTGCTGGGTATAGTAGTCTGGGTTGGCAGCCATGGTCTTTTAGTATCTGTATAGCATCTGACCAGGACCTTCTTGCTTTCATTGTTTCCTTTGAGTAATCTTGTGTTATTCTTATGGGTCTGCCTTTATAGGATGGTAATTTGGCCTTTTTCCTTTGCAGCTCTTAGTATTTTTTTCCTTGTCCTCTAGGTTTAGTGGCTTGATTATTATGTGGCAAGAAGACTTCCTTTGGGTGGAGCAGGGGGGAGGAGTCTATTTGGTGTTCTGTAAGCTTCTTGTAACTTTACAGGCATTTCCTTCTTCAGGTTGAGAAAGTTTTCCTCTGTGATTTTGTTTACTGTATTTTCTGTGCCTTTGAGCTGGTATTCTCCTTCTTCAATTCCAATTATTTTCAGGTTTGGTCTTTTTATGGTGTCCCAGATTTCATTGACATTCTGTGTTAAGACAATTTTGGTTTTAGTGTTTTCTTTAACTGATGTATCTATTTCCAGTATTGAATCTTTCACTCCAAAGATTCTTTCTTCCGTCTCTTGCATTCTGTTGGTTTGCTTGCATCTGTAGTTCAGTTTGTTTCTTTAGGTTTTCTATTTCCAACTTTGCCTTGATTTATGCCTTCTTTATTGCTTATATTTCAATTTTTAGTTCCTAGAATGTTTCTTTCACCTGTTTGTTTTCTGTTTCTTGGTTTTCTTTATTTTCTTTCAGGAATTTGTTCATCTCTTCCAATTTTTTGTTTGCATTTTCTTCTATTTCTTTAAGGGAGTTTTTTATACCCTCTTTTAAAGCTTCTATTATCTTTATAAGGTTGTTTTTAAGATTATTTCCTTCTGTTTTCTCTTCATTGTTATGCTCAGGTCTTGATGCTGTAGAACCACCAGCTTCTTCTAGTGGTGTCATGTTGTTCTTTATATTGTTATATGTATCGTTGCACCGGCATCTGCCCATTGCTTCCTTGGTTCACTCTTAGTCAGCTCTTGGTTAGCTCTTTGTTAGTTGTGTGCCAGGGGTTGTATGTCTCCAGTATTTGCAGGGGCTTCTCTTAGTGGGCTGTAGGCCAAGGAGCTGTGTATCTCCAGTTGTTGCAGGAGTCATTCTTAGTTGGTCTTAGTCATCTCTTAGTCAGCTGTGGACCAGGAGGCTTTGGGGTCTCCTAGTTTCAGTGTGTGATGAAGCAGATTGTGGGTTGGGCAGGGTTTGACCTGTGGGATGTCCCTCCAGTTGTGTTTTGTTGGGACTGGGTTCTGGGGGTCCTGTTTCAGCTTTTTTGGTTTAGGGCAGAGTTGTGTTTGATTGGGGTGTCAGGAGCTATGTCCCCAAGCTGAGGTTCTCTACCATGGTCTCTACTTGGCCTGGGGGCTGGGGTGCCACTCACCTCTTAGTCAGCTCTTGACCAGGAAGGCTTCAGGGTCTCCAATAATGCTTTTAACAAATGCTGTATGAAATAGGGTCACATTTAGTGTGTTATTCATAATTTGGAACAAACCATGTTTACTGAGACACTCATCTTTCTCCAGTGTTCTGAAGGACCAGAGTGTCATAACAGGGGTAGATGGATTGCTTTTAGAAAATCCATTTTCATCCATTTACCTATTTGATTATCTTGATATACATATCTTACTGCCTGATTTAGTATTTTATGCCTTGAAATCCACTGTTGTCTTTTTATTTATTGTTAAATCAATCTTTTTTGAAGATTTGCATTTTCTTATGATCTCAATACTCAAGAGTGATGTGGAAATGTCTTTCTGTATGCTGTGAATATCATTTTTAAATAAAGGAACTGTTTTGGCCCTTGGCTAACACCGTAGCAGTAGGCAGGAATTAGAGCATAGGTAAGAGAAGGAGGGTGGAGACAGTCAGAGAGATCTACCCAGCCTCTCAAGGAAGCATCATGTAAAGGAATGCAGGCCATGTAGCAGGACAGACTAATGGAATTGGGTTGAATTAAGATAAATAGCTAGCTATCAATGTGCCTGAGTCCTAAACCAAACAGCATGAAATTAATATAAGCATCTGAGTCATTTGGGGGGGAGGGTGTTGGGGAAGCAACTGCAGGCAGGTCCAGACTTTGGGGTTAGTCAGGCTAGAAAACTGCATGTTACATATGACGTCTTTGGGCACACCAAACACCCACATAAAGCTGGAGAAAGCTTAAAAAGGGTTCTAGGGCACAGAAACGGAGACAAAAGAGACTTCTGAGTTGTGTCTCTGAAGTGTGCCATGCTACAGAGATGCTGGGTGTTCAGGCTTGAATTTCAAACTAGCCGGTCTGTTGCAGCCAGCTTAAACCAAAGCCTGGTTCCTGAAGTCTCATGGAAGACTTATATAAGCAACAAGTTGCATGTGATCGATTTAAGGCGTTTTCTTATATTGCACAAAAAAGAAAACAGAGTCAATGACAGCTTCTTAATAGCAGCATTTTCTTTAGTCCGCTCTATTTTCTGGTGGTAAGCAGACGCGGCTTCTTTAAGAGAAGCTTCCTGACTCAATGTTGGCAAAAACTGGGTGACTTTTAAGAGGCCCTGATGCCAAACACTTAAGTGAAGTGAGTGGCAGCACTCTACTTGAGAGTGTGGACACTAAGATTCCTTGGAGTTGGGGTGGTAAAAAGTTTCACAATATTTAATACTGTTTCTCAGAATTGGGAAGGTAAGCATGGCTCTGTCATCTCTGCCAGCTTGAAAAACCACCAAGCAGGGCAGAGTCTAGAGGCAAAGCAGAGCTGTATAGTTTAGAATTTTAATCTTCTGGCTAGAAAATGATTAAGAATATGCAAAAAAAACAGATTCAGATGGGGAAAAACCTCTATAAATGGGCTACAACGTGTATGAAAAAGAATACATAATCTGGGAAAGAAAAGAAAAAGGGTAGAGAAATTTCTTTTAAAAAGAAATAAAGTAATAAAATATAAGCTGCAGAAAGATGGAAAATACACAAAGAGTCTGGATTGTGATTATTACTGTATTTCTTTAAATTTTTAACTGTTAATGAGCTAAAAGCAGAAAGACAATTGATTACAAAGTCTGCTAAGTTAAACAATATCTTGACTTTGAAATTTGGATCTAAGGATATGTTGCTTTGGAAGAGATATTTTGCTCTTATTTCCACAGAAGATGAAAACCTGTGGATTGCTTCCAGGCTCTTATGGTTCATCAACCAAAACCACTTGAAAATTCTCTGATGGAAAGACATGGTCACATCAGCTTCAGCAGACTAAGATGATCCAGCCTCAGGACCTTCAAAAGATTGCCAGTGCCCCTTAATCAGCAGGAATTAGTAATAAAATACTGTGCTCAAATTACCAAAATATTGTTCATATGTGTTCATTTTCATTTTAAATGGTTAATGGTCGTAGTCAATCTCTTTCTAAGAAGAAAAAGTATTGTAATGGTATATCAATGATTTTAAAAAGATAAATTATTGAATTTACTTTAATCCAAAAATTAGCTGTTTATCTCAAAATATTTTACACTGGTATGGATTTTGGTTTATTGATACAAATTTAATGTTAATTTTGTTATACTGTATGTATATTTCTACTCTTGTTTATGATATTATGTTTATGCAATTCCTTTAAAATTGTAATGTATAATTAAGAAATGCAAATTAATAGCCATCTGTGATATCCAAACTTATAGTCATATTAGTTAGATTTTTTAGGTAAACAAAGATGTATTTCAGTTACATAGGTAGTCTCCAAACATTTCAAAGACCTACAGAATATGGCATTTAAAATATTTTAAGAACTTAGACTTTTCTTGACAGTGAGACAGGTCTGCTCCTGGCAACACCAATCTATCTGAAGGGGATGATGGACACTAAAGAAACTTCATGTGGAGTTTACATTCTTTGTGGAAATGGTTAGCCACTGGGCAAGAAATTGTTCTTGGATTGACTGCTAGACAGTATGCTGTATAAACTGGACATGCAGGTTCCATAGGAAAGTGACCTTTGAAATTTGGCAGAACAAGCCGAGATGGTCTTTCAAGTTCCTGCTTCGCAGAGAAAAGTGTCAGACATAGTTCAGCAATAAGGAGAAGTGACTGACGAACTAAACCAGAATGTGCAGAGCAAATTTCCTGCTTCACTGAAAGGTATGCCTGGGCCTGTAGGCTGAAGATGGATGCCCCAATGTTACAAAGGAACTTTGGGTGACTGTCCAGGCAGACAGGTGTCATCTCTGTCATTTCTAGATTTTGGAAGTTGCTTGCACTTCCTATTTACTTGGTTAATATTATATCCTTCTATGGTCTTTGATGTAGTTGAAGATTAGATAGTTATAAGCAGTTTTCTTTAGATATTATAAAAGGAATATGAGATATAAAACTTTAGATTCACAAGGATAAAGGAGATGATAGAATATTTTCTTTAATTTTGCTAAATACAAATAGACTAGATATTGTAACTGTAATTCTTGCTTGATAGCTGTTTTGTTGTATGTAATTTTGTTATGTTGAAATTGAAACCTTCCCTTTTAATTAGACAGAAAAGGTGAAGTGATTTGGGAATGTTTCTCTGTATGCTCTGAATATCATTCTTTAATAAAGCAACTGTTTTGGCCCTTGGCTGGCACTGTAGCAGTAAGCAGGAATTAGAACATAGGTAGAAGGAGGGAGGAGTCAGACAGATCTACCCAGCTGCACCAGGAACACAGGTGAGCCACAGGCCACATGACAGGATAGATTAATGGAAATGGGTTAAGATGAAATAGCTAGCTAGCAATGTGCCTGAAACATAGGCCGAACAGCATGAAATTAATATAAGCATCTGAGTCATTTTTCGGGGAAAAAGTGGCTGCAGGCAGGTCCAGGCCATGGGGGCTGGAAACCTCCATGTTAAACAAGATATATGATGCTGACTCCTCCATTTAGATGTTGGCTGATCAGAACCAACTTTACTGTGCCATCTCCAGATCCTAGGCCTAGTTCTGGTCACACTGCTCCTGCATTTGCTTACCCTGTAGCAACCTCGGATCTCACTGAAGACATAAAATTAGAAAAGAAAGGAAGTCAGTATCCCAGGTTCTCTGTCTCTCTGTCTCTGTCTCTGTCTCTCTGTCTCTCTGTCCCTCTCCCTCTCCCTCTCCCTCTCCTCTCTCTCTCTCTCTCTCTCTCTCTCTCTCTCTCTCTCTCTCTCTCTCTCTCTCTCTCTCTCTCTCTCACACACACACACCACACACACACACACTCACACACTTATCAAAGGTCCAGTCAGTATGCACCCAGCCAAGTCTCTAGTCACCACCTTAAAGTGAAAGGATGGGGAGGGAGGTACTAAAACTAAATGGGACCCAAAATAAAGCAGATGTTGCTAGTCATGTCTGACACAATAGGTTTTGTTAATTAAAATTAATCGGAAGTGGAAAAGGATGCTTAATATGGAACATCTAATCAGGAAGGCACTGCAATCCTAAGCATACGTGCATCAATGTCAAGTATTAGACTTAAAGAAAAGCTTAATTCCAATTCAGTAACATTGGGCAATTTCAATACTGCAGTATTTCCAATAGACAGGTTCTCTGGACAAAACACAAGCAGAGAAACGTTAGCAGTAATGACATCAAACATAAAATGTACATAACAGCTATGTATAGGATGTCTACACGAATAGCACAGACTATAGATTCTTCGTGGCAGCCCATGGAAATACGGCTGAAACAGATGACATCCTGGGGCATAAAAGAAATCTAGAAAAACTGCATTAACTCCAGGTATCTTACCTGACCACAATGAGATAAAGTTTAAGTAGAGATGGTGACGAGGTCAAAGAGGAAATCAAATAACAGCAAAAAACACAGACTAAAACAGAAGGGAATCCTACAAGCATGACCTCAATAAATCTAAAAGGTCTCAGATATTGCTCAGAATAGTCAGAAAACTTTTAGACCAGAGCATATAATTTACAGAACAGTAAGACAATATTCAGTAGGTATACAGGAATATTGGAACAAACTAATGATATGGCCTACTTGATAGATATGAAAATATCTATATTCTAGAGTTCTGACCAGAAAAAAGATGCTATGAATTATAAAGTAAAAAGAAAGAATTCCATATGGTGGCAAAACATTTCTAATTATACTAAACATGTAATGAAAAATTTCAATATTTACGATACAGTGGCAGATGACATATATAAAAAGGACATAAACCCACAATGTAAACAAATCCAAAACGAGCAGTAAAGCAATGTTAAGAAACTCAGTTGCACAGGTAGAAAGAAAACAGAAAAAGAGACAGAAAGAACACTAAAAATGTACCTCACGAAACTGTCAGCAACCTTATTAATCATAGAAATGCAAATTATACCATAGTGAGGTATCATGAGAATACATGATTGTAGTTTTATGTCTGTCTGCCTATAATGCCTGCAACTTTGCTATAGTTTTCTGGCATAACAGGAAAGTTAATACAAACATCTTTGTGTTTCTCTGTCAAAATATTGTTCTTTTTAATGGCCACTCTATCAGGTATTGTGAGAGTTGGAACCTAGGAAGTTAATCTCATAGAAAGAGACAAGACAGGTTACCTAAAGTTGGTGAGGGACGGTATAAAAATGGAAAAATGATTGAGATGTACAAAGCTAGTTTCTCTGAAGAAGTACTTGTATGCGCATAACAATAACATATTACATACCTAAAACGTCTAAAAATATCAAATGTGGTGATACACACCTTTAATTCCAGCAGTCAGAAGGCCAATGAGCTCTGTGAGTTTGAGACCAGCCACAGTTACATAGTGAGATCCTGTCTCAAAATGAATGGATGAATAAATAAATTTATAAAACCAAAAGGTAGATTTTTAATGTTATAACTACATACCAAAATAAAACAGTTGATGCGGTAATGGGCATGTTAGCTAGCTTGATTTAATAGTTCTAAAAAGAGTCAAACTGAACTTCATAAATATATTCAATCTTACTTTCAGTAAAAACAAATTAGCAACTAAAGTTTGTTATATACATGTGTGAAACTAAGTATAAGAGACAAAATAAATTTTAATTAAAAATTATACATAAACCTTGACTTTAAAATACATGCCAGTGGCCACATACTGTATTTTTTGGCTTAATCTGGCTGACTGCACTGATTTATTTAATAAGACAATACAGGTAACTGAAGTCTCTCTGATTTTTTGCATTTTAATTTATTAGAATTTTGCTTCCCACTGCCCTGCAATCCTATCAATTTAAATAAGTATTTTGCGTTTTGATCACAAATTTATGTAACAATTTCTTTAGAACTTCATGCTTACCTTTGAATCATATACACTTATTCAATAAATTTTTAATGAAGTAACAAATGTTGTGGTAAAACACTGATCTACCTGTTGGTAATATATTATGAGCAAGAGAGAAAATCCTAATTTTTATGATAGTCATATGTACATTTTTAATTAAAATACGTATTGGAATATACTGCCCATTAACTTAGCTTCTTCCTTCACATACAGTCTCTTTCCATTTACCAAGTATTGCATATGGATAGTGAATTCCCAAGGTTTAGTACTCATCCATAAATCTGTAGGTCAGAGGCTAATGAGATGGTTTGGCAATTAAGGGTAATTGCTTTTCTTACTGAGGACCCAGGCTCAGTTCCCAGAACTTACAGGGTTCACTATCCTTAATTCCAATTTTAAGGTGTCTAATAACTTTTCCTGGTTTCCATGTGAAGAGGTATGCACATAATGTGTGTGTGTGTGTGTGTGTGTGTGTGTGTGTCTGTGTGTGTGTGTGTGTGTGTGTGTACATATGTATATGTGTGTACACAAGCAAAACATTCATATAAAGCAAATAAATCCTTAAAAACTCAAATCTGAAGGTCAGTTCACAGGCAATTCTGTTAGTTAAACTAGAACCCCCCAGTGCTCTTTGGACAAAAAACAATAGCCATTATCTAGGTAACATTGCTCAAGAAAGAGGTAACATGGCTTCTGTCAAGATGTGTCCTAAAGGATGCACAAAGCAACCATGGGTTCATCCCAAGATTATTTTTTTCAACATGAGATTATTTACAAAGTTACCATTGCTATGCATGTGAAAAGAAATAAGTGTGGTAAGTGAGGCTCGAAAACACTTTATAACTAACTGTATTAATTATGTATTACCTATTTATTTTTGCACTGTAAAATCATGTGTGCGTACCAGAAAAACTTATTCTCTATACCTCTATCTCTTGTCCTAAATAGTGTCAAAAATCATGCTAATATTATCAAAGGTATTTTTATTTACTTTTTAGAGCAAGCTTACAGAGTTGCTTAAGAAGTGTCAAGGTGTGCTTAATAGATGCTTCTCTGCAGGGCTAGGAGAGTAGGACATCGCATTGGCTCCAACAGGAATTTTCAATGGCTAACGTCAAACCAACTTTATTTCTTTTCTATTTCTACAGTGTGCAAGACTTCAGTGAATCTCAGACGGATGAATGTAGTAGGGGGAATGAGATCATACTATCTTTTATAATTTTGTTAATGATGATATGCATCTTGGGCACCCTTTACCCATCCATGTACACTTCAGTACTTCTTAATGGATTTGTTATTTTAGAGTAAAGCATGGAATGAAGTAAATAGGCTTAAGGTCCTACCTCTAACCAAGAAGCTAGTCCCAGCTGATAACATCTGGGAGATGCAAGGTCAATTTTCTTTAATGGAGTGACACACTGAGGGTACCAATCATACTCCAGGGTAGACCCAAAATTAGTTGACCATTACAAATAGAACTGGTAGACTCAAAATTAGTTGACCATTACAAATAGAACTGGATGGTGTGTGTGTGTGTGTGTGTGTGTGTGTGTGTGTGTGTGTGTGTGTGTTTTAAAAAGAAAAGAACTCTTGAAATTGGATATGTAGGAAGGTGAGAGAAGATCTGTAAGGAGTTGGAGGTGAAGGGGTTGATAAAAATACATAAATATTTCAAAGAATAATATAAAAACATTTAAAAATAATTGCTGCTATAAGTCAACACACTACTATATTACACACCTACCTATCCCCCCCCCCCCCCCAATAGTGAAACATTCAGGTTAGAAACTGAGTCTCTTTCAATAACACACAACCATCTTATTAGCAGATAATTTGACAAAAATTAGACCTGAAATCTTTTTTTTTTTTTTTTTTTTTTTTTTGCAAGAAAGGAGAAAATAAATGTTGGGTGACTCAGTGTTCTTATTTAATTAGTATTAAATATAGGATTGGTGAGGGGCAACATAAAAATGGAAAGATAATTGAAAAGTACAAAGCTAGTTTCTCTGAAGAAGTACTTGTATGCACATAACAATGCGTGTACCTAAAATGACTAAAATATCAAGTGTAAAATATCAATATACACACCTTTAATTCCCCCAGTCAGGAGGCCAATGAGCTCTGTGAGTTTGAGACTCTTCACAGTTACATAGTGAGATCCTGTCTCAAAAATGAATCCATGAATAAATAAAATTACAAAGCTAAAGAGTAGATCTTTTGAATGTTCTAACCACATAAGAAAATAATATGCTGCTGGTAGGCCTAAGTAAGCACAGAATGTGAAGACGCTGCCTGAGGAGATCTTGATATACTGAGTCATTCTAGGAAGCAGTGCCTTAGAAAAGTGCATTGAAATGCAAATGGCACATCTTCCTGTTCTTTTCTGGAATCTGATAGTTGCTTTGTGTGTTCTCGCATAAATTTACTTTTTTAAAACCCATAATTTATTGCCCCAGTGCAAAATAAAAATACAGACTTCATGCTAAAAAAATTTTAAGAAGGCAGCTGAACCAAGACCCTTCTTAGAGGAGGGCTTGATGCAATCGTACAAATGGCATGTTCATGAAGCTGACCTTTCCATTTATAGTGTGTATGTTCATTATTCATACATACACCATAAGTGTATGTGTGTATGCGCATATGTGTGTGTGTGTGTTTGTGTGTGTGTGTGTGTATGCATGCACCATGGGTCTCAAATTCCACATTGCATTTTGAACAATACTAAATAGGGTTACTGTTCAGTTTACCTGGAATAAACAATAGAAATATTTTCTCATCTTTGTTGTAGTAAGAGAAATATTCCCCATACTTTCTCCAGATATCAGTTTCATTTAAGTTGGTTAAACTATAATTATACATCTAAGCTATTAAGAAAGTGTGTATGTGCATATGTGTGTGTGTGTGTGTGTGTGTGTGTATGTGTGTGTGTGGTGTGTGTGTATGTGTATGTGGTGTGTATGTGTGTGTGTGGTGTGTGTGTATGTGTGTGTGGTGTGTATGTGTGTGTGTGTGTGTACACAAGGAAGACATATCCTATAGAAACATTTGAAAGGAGAATGAAAGGACATGCTAAGTGAGAGAATTAATTGCTGCAGAAATGAGTGACAACCTAATAAAGGGCTTCTATCTAAAGTATTCAGTATTAAATGCACTTACAATAAACAGTAGAATCAAAAGGAAGAGGAGAGCTAGCATTACTTTCTCTTTCCATGGCACCTGCTAACATTCTGAAACAGCGTCATATCCCCCAGGTAATGCTGCATCACGTTAGGTAAAAATGTAATATATTGACATCTGCCTCTCATTTTTGCTCTTTTAATGAGATACAAAATCCTGTATCATATCTCAAATCATACACATTTTCTCCTCTTTGATTTTAACTATTGTCTAAGACATAGGAAAGTAAAGGAGCCTTTAAGACTCTGAGATTAAAGAAAAAAGCATGAAAGAAAAACCTACTCTCTTAGAAATGACCACATATCAGGTTAACTTACTCCAATCCTCAAAATGCTTTACCATTATACTCTTCCTCTTCCTTTACAGCCCTAACATGTGTACAGTTTTCACAATATTTCAAGCCATTTTTTGCTCGTACCATTGTCTTAGTGGTCATGTGTTTAGAATGTAGCCCATTTCATGCTGCAAGTGGTTTTTTCTTGATCTTACACAATATGCCTTCCTTTGCAGACCAGTATCTACTGAATTTTAAAAGGAAAATAGCTCTAAGGTTTTCATAATAGTTACTCCAGTACAATTCAGGTGTACTGTGAAGGAATTCAGCTGACAGCTCCTCGTGAAGGATGTCTCAATGTCATCTTGACAGTTTACTGTGGACCTGTTCCTCTGTCTTCATTCTAAAGCATTACAGTAGTGAATTTCTACCAAGAGACATAAAAGACGATTCGTAACAGAAAATTAAGATCTTGAATTTCTTAGCCAGGGCTAATAATCATGACAATATCCAAGGACTAAGAAGCACAAGGGCGCAAATAAAGTCAACCTTGAATACAAGGCAGAAGAAAGGCATTTCATGAGAACAATGTTAGAGGGTGAGGTAGAACAGACAGAGCAGTGCTCTTTCTTCTTAAAGTCCAAGTGTGAACCTGGCATACTTCAAAACTGAACCTCTAGTCAAGAGTTACCCACAGTGCAATGGTGGCATGACCATTATGTGGCTAACTGTTATGGTCAGTCTTCATTGTCAACTTGGTTGGATACAGAATCAATTAAAATAGAAGCTACTGGGAACAAACTCCAGTGAGGAATTTTTATGATCATATTCTTTGAAGTGGGAGATTCACCTCAAATGTGGGCCTTGCCTTCTGGTGCCAGCCCTGATAAAGGAGGATGTGGAAGAATGAAATAATGAGCATGTGTCTGGCTTACCTTTGCTCCTGATTGCAGGGTCATCTACCTTTTGACTATTCCATTCCTTTTCTGGCATTAGAATATGTAGTAGGAGGTTTCTTGGCCCGGATTTTTAGGACTAACCTCAAGGTTTTGACCCACAGACCCACAGTCCCGCACAGACAAACAGATGTTTACAGTAGTTTTAGGCTGATCGGCCTAAAGCCCAGGCATATAAATTGCTAACTCTTTACCCTTCATCTAACCTACGACTCATATCCTGTTCAGCCATGCGGCTCGGTACCTTTTCTCAGAGCTGCATAGTTGTCCTCTGCTTCTTCCGGCTTCTCTCTGGCCTTCTGCTCTGTTCTTCCAGTTCCCAGAGTTCTCCTAGTCTGGTAGCCCCACCCACACTTCCTGTCTGCCTTTGGCCAATCAGCTCTTTTTATTAAACCAGTGGGTGGGACAATTATTTACAATGAAACAACACAATCTCCCACAAGAATGTGCTTCCTTTAGGCTTCCAAACCTGACTGAAGAGCAACAGTCTCTGAGGATCCTCACATCTTTCCTCCTAAGACTGAGACTTTAGAGGCATCCAGCATCACCAACCTTATGGGTTGAGAAACTATGGATTCTTTACCTCTTCAAGGTGAGATGGCATTGTTGGACTACCCAAGCCATATCATATAAAGTGATCTAATGAATCCTCTCCCTAACCCTGTGTGTGCATGTCTATATCTATGTGTGTTAATAACACAGAGAAAGTGGATATTGCATAACTTAACTTTGGAAGATGTAAACAAATATCTATTCACCCCACATATCGCATCAATGACAGACCAAGGCAACCATTTCACCTGCAGCCAGCTTAATGATCAGGTGAGTTTACCAGAGGCTTATGAGAGTATGAATAAATTGTAGCAGGGAAATGGGTGACACAGAGGCTGCTGCATCACTAAAACCTATCTCAGCATAGGGGTGACTAAAAAAATCTGTAACTCTGGAGCTCCTAACACAACTCAAAGGCAACTAAGCTGGGCATAGTTTCCTTTTATCAGCAATGGTTTTGCTTATGTCAGTTCCTCGAGGGGTCTATTGAATTTCTAGGTTTCCAGATCTTCTGTGACCACCACCCCCCCAAGTTCCATTTGCTTCCTGGGTTTTATGAGCCTCCCTCCATTTGCATTCAATGGTTTCCTTCTTAAATTGATTTTTCAGTCCCTCTTCTGTAATGTTCTTTGTGCCTGACAGAGGTGATATAAATATCTGATTGTTTTCTTCCATTTATGGGTGAGTTTTGGACCACTGTGCCACAGCAACAATCACTTATTCTCAGGAGTTTGACACATTGTGAGAGCCTAAAGTTCTACCTATTTCAAAAACAGTAGATTTCTTCATTCTGACTGTACCTTGCAGTAGCCATAATAATTTGAATAAACACAAATAATTAAAAGGACTTTGTCAGACATATCATATCTACTTAGAAAAACAATTGTTGCTTCTCTACTGAGGTCAATGATCTCTCCAGCCATATGCTATTATGCTGGTTTACAGTTAAAATAGACAATTTCCTCTTCTAGAGTGGATCTTAAATCCCACCTGAGTAATTGTTTTCCCTTGTAAGAGTCATAACACTGTTCCACCAGCAGATATATTTTGTCTAGAATGTTGGTCCTATAGTATCTGATGTTCCTAGCAAGCTGGACTGTTTGCGACAATTACTTAACAGCTGTGCATATGGCACTATCAGACACCATGAAATACAGCCACCAGGAAGACAGTTAGAACCCTTCCCCAGCCTTATTTCTCCATGTCTTGCTGCCAAAGAATTTCAGTGCTTTCAATAATAATGGCTCACAATCTAGTTATGATATGTCATCAACAGCAGAGGCAAAAGTCTTCATAATATGTGGGCTCTACAGGATGTCGTTGGCCACCAAGTTATAGGCAGGCAGCCCACCCATCGACTGGAAGTTTCACCTAACAATTGTGTGATTCTTGAGAATGCTCTTTCTCATTGATGCACAGTTTCCTTCATTCAAACTTCTGGAATTCTGTCTTTACTGTAATTTCCAGTGTTCTATTCAAATCTGTAAGACATGCAGGCGTAATTATATAAAGGAGACCTTTTACAAAGGTTGAAAGGCTCTCTGAAGGACCAACATCATCCATTCCAAGTAATCATCAGTTGTTCTTGGTAGCTAAAATCAAATTTGCCATCCTAGTTTGCTTCTCTCTTCTGTGATAAAACACTTACCTAAGCAACTTGGGGGAAAAAAGAGTTAATTTCATCATCTAGTTCCCAAGTCACAATTCATCACTTTAGGAAGTGGTGGCAAGAACTCAAGGCAAGAAGCTAGAGTAGAGCAGAGACCATAGAGGAGTGTTGCTTACTAGTCTGTTCTCCAAGGCCTAATCACTCTGCTTTCTAATACAATCCAGGACCACATGTCCTGGATTCCTACTTCAATAATTAATCAAGAAAAATGACCCATAGAAATAGTCACAAGATAGTTGCATGGAAACAATATCTCAATTAGGTTTTCTCTACCCAGATGTGTCAAGACTGTCAAATTGAAAAAAAAAAAAAAAAAACCCACAGAACATGGGAGATTGAAGACAGTCTCTCAAAGTATTTTTCTTTTGTAAAATATTTATTTATTATTATGTTCTACATACACACCAGAAGAAGTCACCAGATTTCATTACAGATGGTTGTGAACCACAATATGGTTACTGGGAATTGAACTCAGAGCCTCAGGAGGAACAGCCAATGCTCTTAACCTCTGAGCTCTCCAGACCCCCAAAGCCTTTTTCAGGAACTGCCTATCCCTCTCATCCTGGGGCACTATTACGTCTGTGGGACTTGTGTCTTCATACTCCTAACAGTCTTGACAAGGCTGGCTTGAACTACATATTCCAGTTCGGGTCTATCTAATGTGAAGCAAGGCCATGACCTAGACTGCCATGCATGCTGCTGCAGCCAGCTCCTTGATTCCCAGCACTGTGCCTCTTATCTCTCTATTAGCCACAGATGGATTCTTAAAAAGATTCGGGATGAGCAAAGGATAAAATTTTACATTTTTTCTATTTTATTTTATGTATGTAGGAGTGTCCCTGGATGTGTGTCTGTACACCAGGTATAGGCTTTGTGCCTGCAGCCAGAAAATGTTCCCCAAACAGACCCCATTATTTTCTTTGCCCTTTAGGTTGTATCGCCAAACATGGACCACTAAGTTATTTATTACCAAAAATGCTTCTCTTGACACAGAGATAATATCTTGCCATGGAGCTCAGCAAAACCCCTACAGTTCTCTATACTAGTTCTGAGGCAACTTCTAAACCTCTTCTTCAGTTCTTTGTGAAAACAGTCATTTCCAGATACCAAATATGCCCAGTTGTCTTAGTGATGCAAGTACACCTCTATTCACTTTTGTTCTATTTTTTGGGAGTTAGTCAGTAGTGACTAAGCGTTCCTGGTGACTAGTCCCAGTTCTACAGGACTGATTTAACTGGTATTGCCTCAGATTATGTAGCCTTTGTCTCAAAATGGATGAGAACTTATACTGTTTAGTTTTTCTGTTGAATTCTTGGACTTAACATCAACTGCCATGTTGTACATTCTCACAAGCTAGTCTGCGAGTGGACCTTTCATACATTTAAAAGTTTTAGCAAGATGCAACAATTCATATGCAAAGTGTTTTCTGGTTACCATAGTTTTCTTTTCTTGGCAACTCTTAAGGCCCTTGGGTGCTTGCATGCTGAAAGAAGAGTTTTTTTCATCTCCAGGTGTCAAAAATCAGAGCAGAGGACTAACTGCATCACTGCTTCCTCACTCCTTCCTCCATGCCCAAGTATTCTTATGGCAACTCCCTTTTTGAATCCCATTAAGAGCTTTTTGGAAATCCTCTTAGCTTTCTCCATTGTCTTTACCTTTCATATCTTGCTTACATATAAAACCTCTTAATATATTTGAGTATAAAAAGTAGTTTCTAACAAAAACAGTTTTCCAATATTATAATTTTCACTACATTTTATTTATGAAGCCACTGACTGGACCAGAAATCTTTAATTTTATATAGTTTATGTCATCAGAGTATTCACTACAGATTTATTACGTTGGAAATTTAACAAGCCGTTCACCACATGACTTCTTAAGATAGATCCCTTACATTTCTTCCCATGAGTAGAATTTGGAGCATAGAAATAGAAAATTTCTAGGCATTATAAATAATCTAGAAATTAAATTTACTTTGGAATAAATACATCCAAATATGGGTAAGTTTCCAATATGAAATAAAGTGAAAACATCAAATTTCCTGTGATTCGATGTGGTATAAATCACGTAAATTATTGATGTCTTAAGTAATATTTTAATATGTAGCTTGTGAACAAAATTGGGAAATTGCCATGAATAATGGATGAAGGGATTAAAAAAAGAGTATATTTAGCCATGTGTTTAACTTTTATTGAAAGAGAAATTGGACAGAAGGCAAAAATATTAGCATCTGGTAAAATGGAAAGGAATACTCACTTCTGTCTCTTCTGTGTCATTTCCTGCGCTTCTCTATAGGTTTAACATATTTCAGGAAGCCTTCAGTTTGACACAGCACATCAAATCCATGTGCAGAAAAATATATAAAATATTTCAAGGTGTTTAAAAAATGTTTTACAAAGAAAACAGATTGAAATCAACATGAAATGTATAGGAACACCAGAACACTGTGTTTCAGAAATCAGTAATTGCTGAAATGTAAAGGCACATGTTTAATGGATGCAGCTGCTTTGTTGAATCCAGCTGCTTGATTCTGAATGAGTGCCTATATCCAGACATTATGAAAGCGAGAGCAGAGCCCAGGCTCATGCCAAAGAGGATAATATATCAGCCTTTGTAAATTATTCTTTGGGGCATATATGAAGGTTAGGTACATTAACCAGAAAGTTAAAAACCCTAATTAAAAGAAACTCTTCTTCAAAAAATATGCAAAAAAAAAATTAAGGCATCCCAAAAGACATAGTAATTTTCACATTAGGAAGTAATTAGGTAAATAATTGAGTGCTGGAAAA
This sequence comes from Phyllotis vaccarum, assembly GCA_033318265.1. NCBI lineage: Eukaryota > Metazoa > Chordata > Mammalia > Rodentia > Cricetidae > Phyllotis > Phyllotis vaccarum. The sequence continues at coordinate 193,549,640 of JARWLC010000002.1, forward strand.
ACAGATGAGTTATCCAGAAATGATTTTTTTTTGAAAAGTCAAATGTTTGTCAGTTCAAGGAATCTGTAAGCTATGAATATCTCATTATTTCACAGATTAGATTGACTTTACTCATTGTCCTCAGATAAGTCTACATTTAAAAAGAAATCATTATTAAGTTTATGTCTGCCTTGATACCTCTGTCATACAGCTTTCTGCTCACTAGTCCTGCCAAACCATCTAGTTCATGTTTACAGACAGAAACAACTTGTCTGGATTTCTCTACACACTGATACCTAGGTAGCATTTATAGAAGTTATTTTTTTTTTTCTGAGCCTTTAGTTCCCTCCAATCAACAGAAATCAGCATTTCGTCCACTGCCTCTTCTGCTTGAGAAGTCTTTGTTCTCCAAGGCCCCTAGTTCATGCCTTACCACTTGCTGTGCCCTGGTCACAAGACCCCCAAAGAGAAAAGCAAGGTTTATTGAAAAATACAAGTCACTTACAAGGACCTCCGTCCAGTTCATGGGCATCCAGTGGCTGGAGGAGGTACCCACCCCTCTTCAAGCTGGGTTTTTAAAGGCAAAAATCACAAGGTTATACATCAATTAGGGGTCTTAGTAGGGATACAATTCTGATTAGTTCATTTTGGGGGACTTTCCAGATTTTCTCTGTTATCTTAGCCGGCTGTTTACCAAATCCTCCTCCCTAGACTATCTCCTGGGTTGGGACATTTCATGGCTATTGAATGACCCCAGGCTCTCTCTAGTACCAGGACATTCCAGGGTTAATCAGCTGCTATCAGGTAGCCCCTAGGCTACCTCTGCTGTTTGTACTTTGCACCTCGGCAGGGCAGGACTGAGGCTTGTTTCAAACTGGGACTTCTCTGGTTCTTCATGTACCCCAGGGTAACGTCCACAACTATCTGGTTAGTTTCCTTGATTGACTTATGGCCTTATTTATCCTATTTTAGTAACTTCTTTTTTATCGTTGCACAAGCTTTCTATATTCTCCAGTCCTAAAGTTCCTCATCACCCATAGTAATTTCACACACCCACATCTTCCATCCTGTTCTTCGGTAACAATGAAAAAAGCCTTGGATCACTGATCTTCACTACCTGAAATAAAGCTCACTTTATAGCTTCTCTGTGATGCATAACACCTCGCCTCCATGGTCACAGGCCTACAACTTCTTCAGCTTCTTAAAATTTGATTGAAAACTCAAGTGTACACTGCCTCCTCTGCTTCCTGTTCATTCTCTAATCCCTTCCTTCCCCCCTTAGATTCCGTGGTAGGCAGTTCCAGGGAGAGCTCTGCAAACACTTGCAATTGCAATTCGCCCATCCTTTCCCTTCTCTGCTACACTAATCTCGAAAACTTGTCATTATAGTTGAGTTTAACCATGTATCCTAGGTGACACATGGGAAACGGTTTACTGTCATAGTTGGCTTAGTTAGAGAGTATAGCCTAAAAGTAAGGTGAACTAAAGACTCATGCAATAGCCATCTTTATTTAGAGCATCAGACAATGTAATACTCAGAGGGTTAAGAGTAAGGTGTCCACCCACAGGAAAAAAAATCACAAGTGGCAAAAATATGTTTGCCGGTAGAGGCCCATGAATAACAACAATGCAAGCAAGCTCATCCTGTTTGCTATATTTGGGACAAACAAAAAAATCAATCCAAGAACAGTTCTGAGCTTTGAAGAAACTGAGGTCACAGACTCTTGTCTGGTTTTTTTGGAGTTTTCTCACAAGCTCTGGGAATTCTCACAAGATTCCATTTTTGGATTATGTTCCAACAGAAAACAAACATCAAAGTTGATTTGTCCCATTGTAATATCTTGATGATAAATCTCAGATGAATCTACAATGACACCTGCTAATATTAATATTTTTCTACTATCCCAAATATCTATTTTATAACTTCTATGCTGTCTTCTATGTTCCTACTTTACAAACTACTGCTGACTATCACTCAGTTATTTACTTCATCACATAAGAAATTCCCAAGTGATAACTTTCAGATGCAAAGAACTCATAAGGGAAATTGCTCAACTGATCACTGCTGGTTACAAAATTTATTGGGAATAATATTGGTAAGACATATTGAGGCATGGCTTAAGAAATTGACATATTTGGCTTTTTCCAAAAGAAGTATCTGTCAAATTATGCAGAATAATTTTTCTCCAACTGTCTTCTTTTTGTGAGATTTTTAAAAAACATTTATTTAGTAAGTTTGTGTGTGTGTGTGTGTGTGTGTGTGTTTGTGTGTGTGTGTGTGTGTGTGTGTGTGTGTGTGAGTGTGGTATGTGTCTGTGTGTACCTGTATGTTTGCTATGGCATAAGAATAAAACTTTTGGAATTCATTCTTGTACTATGTGCTTCCCAATGATCAAACATAGGTCATAAAGTTTTGCTGCAAGGATTTTTAACCAAACTGATGACCCTTTCCCTGTGTGTTAATATCAGTGTCTTAAAAGCTCTTCATTTTTCTTATGTTTTCAATAATGAATAGCATCAAAATAGTTTTCCATAAAAAGTATAGATCAAAAGTAGTCATTTCCTCTGAGCTCCTGGAGGGAGACACATAAGTCTTAGAAGTAAATAAAACTTGCAAGTCTCAGGAAGCCTGAAACATAAAAGATTTAAAAGCCCCATTAAGTAACCTTGTACCTATGCTTTTATAAGTGACCTAATAAACACACGGATTCAGCAAGCTATATGTAAGTAGAATAATTTCTTTCCTGAACTGTCATCATCCTATATGAGTTGAATACACATTGTTCATGTCTCCCCAGGAAAAAGTTACATAACACAAGTTCCTTTTGAACCAAGGATTACCTGCAATGATTTAGTGAGGCATGCTACCAAGACTGAGACACGAGACCTGGGAAACGCTAGAGTGGTTATCTTCCTCTAAAGAGTGAAGATATGGAGACCTATCTCCTGGATGAATGAGGTCCACTCATAAGTGTGAGGATGCCTCTCAAATGTCGAATGTACTAGATTATATACTACAGTTTTTGAAAAAGAGCTATGGGACATTATCATGTTCATTATAAAATAATTAACCAGCTCAGATATCAGCGGTGTGGCCTTTGCTGTGGACCTTGTACCTGAAGCTTATATAAAATAATAAAGAGCTATGTAGATACTTTCCTATGCACTAGCTTCTGATTTTACCTAAAACGTAAGAAGAAAGAGTCCATGGAAAATAGGATGAAGTTGTTAACTTGCCCTTCCATACACAGCAAGCATATAAATGAAAATTACAACTACTGTGGAACACCTATTAAACATACCATTCTCTCACACTCACAGAAATGAGGACTCTGGGCAATATTAAACAGTGTCATGGGTATAGTCTGCTTTGTTTACAATTGGTGTTCAACTAGTGATTTGGGCTGATTCTCTCCTGAAGTCTTGTCCTGCTCCTGAACTGAATTATATACCACTGGTGAAGAAGCACTCTGATCCTAGCACCCACCCTGTGATGGTTAACTTTAAATACCCATTACCTCCACAAAAGGAAACCCAGATTGCTGTTTTGCATTCAATTCAGTGGCTGCACCATAAGCAACTTCTGTTCCAACCAGCAATTGCAACTCTGCAGCTACAAAGAGTAGTTTGGCCAAATGAGCTGAAGCTAGGTGTGAATTCTGTTCCCTTGGGCACTGGCTTTATCATGGCCGCTAAAGGAAACTTTATCTAAATCTCTATCTTTCTACAGAACTCGGGATTCAAAGATTGAGGTGAAATCCTGCTAGCTCAGAGAGGCTGAATAGCAAGTAGCTAACCTCTCCTCTGGGCTGTCCTGCTCAGCTCTCACATAAGAACCCTCACTACACTTAGCTCTTCCCTACCACTTCCCAGTCAGCTACTTCCTGACTCAACCTCTGACCCCAGATTAATTTTATTTAATCAAACAAACGTGACTCATTTTTGTATTGCTGACAAAGGCAGCAGTAACAAATGTAACACCGTTACACAGTTAAAATAATATTCCTCAGATATCTAGTAAAGCATGCCCAAGTTTGATTCTCGGTTACTGTGATAAATCAAGGACCAGAGCAACCTGGGTGAGGAAGGGACTTACTTGCTTCACAGATTTCAGTTCATCATACAAGGAAGTCATGATACAAACCTCAAAACAGGAGCTGCAGCAGTTACATGGCAGATATTTCTTACTGGCTGGCTTGCTTCCCATGGCTCCCTCAGCTTGCTTTCATACACATCTCAGAACTATAAGCATAGGACAACACTTCCCACAAGGATCTAGACTTTCATATATCAGTCAATGCCCACAGACATACCCATAGCCACTCTGACAGAGGAAATTCTAGTTTGTATCAAGTTGACAAAATTTAATCAACATAATTAGCTCTTTCTTAACTTGGCACACAAATATGTACCTTAACCTTTCCTTGTTATCGGTCTCTAAGACCTCTATTAATTTCACATCATAAAATCAAGTCGAATTTGTAAAGTCTCACTGTTATCGGAGCTGGAGACACAGCACCCACACCAGGTGGGATACAACCATCTATAACTGTAGCTCCAGGGACTCTGACACCTCTGCTCTTCTTGGACATTGGCAATTATGTGTTCGTAACTACAACCAGTTATATGCATCCATACATAATTAATAATCATAAAAATGAATCTTAAAATTCTAAGTTCTCATTTTAAATAATCCAAAATCTCTTACATTTGGAATCCTATAAAATGAAAAATAACCTAGATTCTTTCTTACCCCAAGAGAGAAGAAAAAGTCAGTTAGAATTTAGATCAAAGCAAAACCAAAATCTACCACATAAAAGATCATTGCCCAAGTTTCACATGCTTCTGGACTTAAAGGGGCCTGAGCAATGACACTTCAGCTCCACTATCTACAGCACACATGACTTATTTGTAGACAGATGTGTTCTACTCCACTCCTGCTGCTGTCCTTTAGTGGTCACATCACAGCCATTGCATTTGCAATATTCTGAGTTCTACACAACAAGGGAATTGCATGTTTTCCAATGGTCTCTACTTTCCTCTCTTCAGAGAGTCCCCAACCATGACATGGAGTGACAAGCCTCCAATGATCTCCATTATCATTTTATCTTCCAAAAAAAAGCATGTAGGAGACTCATATTTAAGATACCAGCATGACCTGTATGTAGCCTTGGCCCATTCTGGACTGACTACAGACAGCTTCTGTGTGTGACGAGAAAATACTTTCTAGAATAGTTTACCTCAATTATGATACTCTCTTATGAACCCCAGCTGAAGTTTCAGCCTCAGCTAACCAACATCATGAGCTGTGCCAGTAAAGTACCAAAAGATTTCACTTTCAGAAATTCTTAATTGTAGCTATAACACAAACACCCTTGCAAACGGTTTTCCTTTTTTCTAAAATCTCACAAGCCTCTACTGTCTGCATTTCTCTCAACATTGTTGTCTTCCAAGTTTCCACGGAACAGTCCATTGAATTGTAAGCATTCAACAGTTTTCAGATATAAGTTCTGAACATTTCCATAATCCTCATCCAAACCAACATGCTCATGTCTAAGCAAGATCCCACTCTGGTAAGAATCTCTATTCAATTTCCTTTTGCATTGCTATGATACGATATGATGAAAACCAACTTTAAGGGAAAGGAGCTTATTTCAGCTCCTAAGTTACAGTTCATCATCAGTGCAAAGGTAGGAACTCAAGACAGAAACTTTGGAGAATTAACTGAATAGAAAACATAGAAAAGTCTACTTACTGCTTGCTTGGATTCTGTCCTTATAACACAGAACTACCTACCTATTGGATGACAATATTTCCCCTGGGAAAGCACACTATATGCATATAAGAGAGCTATGACAGACCCGAATATGGATATCACCAGAGTCTAGCTTGCTGAACCAGTGAGTTACTTATAGGAAAGTTTGTGGGTGGTTACTTACAGGAACAGAAATAGCTCAATGAGAATCACATCACCAAAGTCCACCCTAGTATGTGTGGCAGCTTACCAAAGCTGGAAATATGGAACTCAATTCATAGCCTGTAGACAGCTCAGCATGTTAGAGGGTGCCATGTGCAGGCTCAGGTAGTCTGAATTTCTTCCTGGTAGTTTATGTGGACATTTTCTTCCAGGCAGTTCAGCCTGTCTGTTTCATCTAGACCCATTAGCTTGTCTCTGCTTCTTTCAGGCAACAAAGCTTGTTCAAGAGGCTTCTCTCGGCAGTGAAAGCACTGCTTATATACTTTTGGGAAGAGAGGGGCATAGTGAATCTAGTCAATTTCAGGGACTTCTAAAAGGTATTATGAGTTGTTTACATCCTGTCTTAACAAGCTTCCCTGTTGTATTTGTGTCCTCCTGCCCCAACATGCTGTGTTTCACCTCTCTGAGAACATCAGATCTGAAGACATAATGCTCCACCTGATTAACACTGTACACAGAGGGTGTGCCTCTCCCACAGCAACCATTAATCAAAAAAGAAAGAAAAATAAAGTCCCACAGACATGCCCACTGGTCAGTCTGAGGGAGGCAACTCTTTATTTGAGTGCCGTTTGTCTCAAAGGATTCTAGTTGTAACACGTTGACAAAAGCTAAACCAGCACAAACATTATTTCTGGATATTTCTATGATGATATTTCTAAAAGACATTGACTGATAAATGAACAAGGAAGCACATTACTTAGTGTATCTGGGCATTACTCATTTTGGTCCAAGAGAATAAAAAGGTAGAGGAATATGGATTTCCTCTCCTATCTAATCTCCTTTTTCTTCCCTCCCCCTACTTCTTTCTTTATGTGTTTTTTCGACTTTATCAAAAGTGGAGTCCATTTGTTCTCCCAGACTTGGGTATCACAGCTCTGAGGAAGCCTGCCTTCTAACTCTGGGTATCTGATCCTAGACTAAGAGTTATGCTGCAAATTTTCTCGATTCTGAAAATCTGCAACTGAATGATGATGAACTATGCCAGTGACTTCCTTGGTTTTCCAACTTGCAAAACACCTATTATGGGCCTTCTTGGCATCCATAATGACACAAGCCAGAACCTAATAAGTTCTTTCTCTTCTATATCTACGTTCATGAATGTAAATCCATTTATATCTATATCACCGTTCTATCAACCTTTAATGGTGATTTATGTGCTAAAAACAGCCCTTATCTCCTACCTGAAGATCCTAACTTTGGAAATGGTAAACTATTTACAGTTGGAGGCATGGATATTGAAGAAAAATAATGAGTTTAGGCCTTTCAAGTCAATAATCCAGCTGTGCTTTTGAGCCCAGAATGTTGCTTCTTGGTTTGACTCTACCATGACGTGAACAGCCGCCTCACATTCCTGCCACCGCAGCCACAATGCACTCTCACTCACATGACTTTCCCGCCATTAGGACAGTATCTGATGAGCCACGATAGAAGTAATAAGCCCCTCTTCCTTCTGGTTGATACAGTCAGCTAAAGGTCACAGTTATGTAAAGGTAACTGACATATGTGCATAGTCTGTCAGTTTGCTTCCTTAAAGAGGAACGACCAGTCTGTGAAGAAGACTCAGTGAGTTAAGAGGGCCTGATGTGTACACATGCAGACCTTAACTCAGATCCTCAGCATTACGCAAACGCCGCACATCAAAATGCATGTATTAGTTGTGGCTCACTCCTTTAAAGCCAGCACTCCAGGAAGCAGAGGCAGATCGATCCCCATGAGTAGGAGGTCAGCCTCGTTTGCATAATGATTCCAAGAGAGGCAGATCTATATAGTGAGACTGTCTCAGACTAACAATCAAACAGCTCCCCACTGCTGAGAGCAGAGATGGGAAGGAAGATTTCTGTGTCTTGCTAGGCATGAGCTTAGCTCCAAGTTCAGAGGGAGACCATTTCTCAAGGAAATAAGGTAGAAAGTGATAGAGCAGGTTACCCGGAATCACTCTGTTTTCTACAAGCATGTCCATGGGCTAATGTACCAGCACACCCAAGTACACCTATCACACACACACACACACACACACACACACACACACACACACACACACACACACACACACACACACACACGTGCCCCTGTCTGTTTTGGAAAGTTCTTTTCTCATACTTTGGTCGTGGTTTGGCAAAATGCTGCAAAGTCATAACTTCCAATAAGATCAGTAAAGCTGTCATAACTTTTGACTTCTAACACCTGAAGTTCTTATTTTTAAGTTTTCTTTTGCTTGTGTGTTTGTGTACAAGTGTCCTCTGCATGCACTTGTGTTTGGGTGGTATAGGCCAAAGGTCAAACCCAGGTGAAACTTTTCAGGTGCTGTCCATTTCATTGTTAAGACAGTTTCCCACGGGCCAGAGCAGGATGAGCAGGTTGATTGGCTGATTGGTTGTTCATCAGAGATCTGTGATCCTCAGTTCTGGGATTACGATTGTGCATAAACACATGTGTTATTGCTGTTTCTGTTGCTCTGTCTTGCTTTATATTATGAGTTTGGGGAATCACTCTGATCCCAAATACTGACTGAGCTCTCTCCCTCATCTAGAGAAATCTTAGTCTTTGGAAGGTACCATTCTTACTCAACCTTCTTCTGGATTTTTATACTATCTATCTGGTACTTTTTTAAATATTCTGTCATCATTAGCACTAATTATCTTTTAATTTCTACTCTATTTGTACAAATTCACTTTTCTATTACAAATCTAGGCCCCATGTCAGAATCCTAAGCCTTAGAAATTACCATGGTCATCTCTTCCCTGATTGTATGGCTGACAACATTTCTTCTGCAGACTCAGGCTTCCTTGGCCTTAATTGCTAATCTAATTCCTCATGACTGCTAAGGAATTACCCAGCAGTATCCCTCACCCCCGCTGCTATTTTTAGTTGGCCATTATTCTTTGTGAAATCTGTATGAGATCAATAGACCTCTCTGAAGGGCCATTCTTCTTGATATGAAAACAAATATGCTTCCCCTCCTTTCCAAATGTTAAGATTTATCTATAGAAAGTCATCTGCCAATAGCATTTTGATGTGTTAGAGAAGCCCGCTAGTGCAGAAATATTAGATTTTTTATTCCTGATATGTTATTTGTTAAGGAAAGCAAATCAATAAAGATGGGAAGAAATGAAGATAATTGGTTGTCATGCACAGCAGTGCTTAATTCAAATCAGAATCACAGATGCAAGAGCAGGAGAACGCCTTAGAGTAACCAGGCGGGAATAAAATATAGTGAGTAAAATGATTCATTTGTTTTTTGTGATCAACCATAGTTTATACATTCTCCTATCCAGAGTTGGTATGTTGTATGGGTGTAGCGAAGCATTAAGACAAACAAAAGTTCTTGCCTGTGTGAGTATCTCTGGAACTCAGTGATATAGGGAGCATGCTTTGGAGCCGGTGCAACTTCCCTGAACTGATGTGTACCAGAATGTTCCCCTTCAACTTCCTTCTCAAGGGAAATAATGTCTCTTATTATTAAATGTGAACTTTAACAGTTTTCTACATGCCAACCTGTCCTGACATTACAGGATGTTTTGCTACCCCCATCTCTTTCTTCTTCTCCAAACCCTGCCTCTTTCGGCCTCCTTTATCTATAATATTCCCTAAATTTGTTCCTCCTAAGAAGGAACATTATACTTTTTTTGTGCCTGTATCTATCTCCTCATGTAGTAACTGCTCTTTCTTTCCTGTTAGCTGCACTGTACTTTACACTGCTCATAAACCCACTTCCAGTGCCCCTACAGGCCGTGATAGCTTTCTAATTTTATTCACAGAAACAGGGCTGATCACACTCAACACAGGTTCCAATGTGATGGTGATCAGTTTTTCTATCCTAAGAGTTACATTCTGATATTCAGTTTCTTAATAATTCCTCTATCATTGCTGTCTCTGACAGTAAATTTTCTTCCTCTCTTAACTCCTGATGTTCTCAGGAATGTTTCCATTTTTTTATACTCTTCTCACATGTCTCCCCCTTTATAATTTTATGAAGAATTATGGAATCATTGCCTCCTCTGCCCCACAGAATCAGACCAATGTTCCTGTGAGCTCTGCACACATGCATTGTAACTATTCCTTGTGTGTGTTTCCTTTGCAAAAAGTCTGAGCCTTAGTTTTCTATACTAGCTTTCATAGGAAATGTTGGTAACAGCTCACAATCCAAACGCTAAGCCTGGAAAATCCCTGTCCCATTTCCTGCCCCTCTCCTCTGGTACCCCCAGTGATACTCTTTGTATCACTTGACATCTCCACACATGTTTGCATCTTTGAGTCTCTCCATCTGTACGGCACAGCCTTAGTTCAGTTTCTTGTTCCTGTAGAAACTGCCTTTTAGCTCCTTCACAATTTCTCTAGCAGACTGCAATAACGTGTGCGTGCCTGTACTGCTGTGCTGCAGCCTGCTGAGGTGACATCAGAGGTGACTTCCTAACTGTCCTCAAGCAGCTGGCTTCCAGGCAGTCTTTCTGGGTAAATATTACCAAAGTCTTAGCATCTCGTTGCCTGGATTTTCTTTTGTCACTGAAGTAACCATTTCAAACTTGAATGTTACAGCATAAAGTGCTGGTAATAGAGAATGTAAGCCTGACACATTGCTACTAGATTAAAATAAACTTTATTAGAACATGTTGATTTCAAAATTCGATTTCATTGATATTTGAATTATTATTTATATTAATATCATATTTCTTTGAAATAACATAATGAAGTTCTGTTCTACTGCCTACTTCAGTAGTGAATATTCCTGTCACATCTTTAGATTTGTTTCAAGATTGCTTCCAAAGGGGTAGCTGGGTAGTTGCCACCCCTTTTGGAAGACAAGTTTTCTTTTATGCATGTTCTTGGAAACAATGGACTAGTGCTATGTCACAGGCAATCCCACACTATTATTTATTCAGGAAAATACTATCCATGACAGGAAGAAACTGTGTGGAAAGAACTAATTACAGTTGTGAGGTGGCATTCTTGTGGCAATTAGCACATCACCGGGGGTGTGTATTTTACAATAAATACCAGCTGGTCTAACATAAGAAGCCTTACAATTTGAGAAAATGGCAAAAGGCCTGAGTGAGAAACTTGTTTTTAAGGGCTTTTGCCTAACATAGGAAAGATTTACATTTTTAAAAAATGAAAACAAATTTAAAACAGTGAAATCTAATGACGTTTTCATGCAGTGGTTTTAATAGATGGTAAGAAAACAATGATTAAGACAATGCCTGTTTATTTTTCTAACTAAGGTAAAGCAACATCCACTATGTCATATTTCCAGATGTGAAAGCAGTGTGACTTGTGACATCATAATCATCATACATGACATTTGGATTTTTTCCTCATCATCTTCACAGTACATGTGTAGATCACCCTGATACCCAATTCTCAAAGGGAGATCTATAGCTTCTGATAGCTGAGTGCTTGAAAATGACAGGACAACTTAGTTTCGGTTCTTCTGACTCCAAATACCAGGGCTTTATTCTCTCTACTGAGCAGTAATATCTGAAAAACAGTCCTCTTTGTACCCCCAGTGAAAGTTTATCCTTACAAACGTTGTTTACTCCAAGGACCATCAGAGGCCAACTAGCTTTGTGTTCTGTTGACCTGCTTTGCAGACACATTGCTCTGTGCCTCCAAACCTACAACTTCACACACACTGGAGAGGGCCTCTCTGGAGCTCCAAGGCTGTCACAGAAGACATTCCTGCTCTTCGTGGTGATGTGCTCAATTATTCTGGTGAAGATAAAACTGGATTTTATTTTAAATAATTTAAATATCATTAGTCATCAGAAAATAGGCCGTGCATTTGTTCTAGAAGGTTCCATAGCAATTGATTCTTTTTTTTATTAATAAGTTAAAATATATAGATTTAACCATATAATTGCATCATTTTCCCCATCACTTTTCTCCCTCCAAATCATCCCAAGTACCGTTCCCTCTCAATTCAGGGCTATTTATTTATTTATTTATTTATTTATTTATTTATTTATTTATTTCTGAGACAGGGTTTCTCTGTGTAACAGCCCTGGCTGTCCTGAAAATTGTTCTGTAGACCAGGCTGACTTCGAACTCACAGAGATCTCCCTGCTTCCACATCATGAATACTGGAAATAAAGGCACGCACTGCCACCATAAGCAAGCTGTTTGCTTCATCCCTCATGTGGACCTAAATGGCATCACTGACTTTGACTTAAATTTCCACTGATCTCAATTTCACTAGGTGCTAAAAATCATCGGTCAGTGGCAATAAGCAGATAAATACATAAGATGATGTTTTTAATTTCACTAACAGGATCCTAAAAATAGAAAAATACAAACAAAAACCCAAATCCTAATGGGCCTTGGGGAATGCTGAACTGGTAGTTTTGTGTAGCATTTCCTGCCTAAGATTCTACTCTCCATATGAAGCTCTTCTTTTAATGGAAGATTTTCTGAGTCACTACCTTCTGCGGACACCAGTCCTCTTTCCGCTGCTGTAGGTTCGCCATCTGTGTGTATACCACTGCATAATAGAGTGCTGTGTAGTCCTGTGTAAGGTTTTCTATAATTTTGCTACTGGTGTCTACCATTTTCACTGCCATGTTAACTGAACCACGTTTTACCTCCTACAGCCACCAAACATCATCTAAGTAGTTGACACTCAGTGATGGTTACATATGAGAAGTGCAGAAGCAAGCGATGCCACCTTTAAAAATGATGTGGCTCTTACTTTGAGTCTCAAATTGACTCCCGATTTAGAAGTACACTCTATAAAGAAATAAAGGGGCTGATAAGAGTACTTTCTGGACTGTCAGTAACGGCGGTTTTTGTAGTCACAAATGCTTATTGTTTACATTCCCATTAGAGAAAACCTCCTATCTGGAAATAAACACGAAGGTGTCAAATGATGTCACTGATGCTGGAGGCAACTCTCTTCACACACATACTCTCCTAGGGATTGATAGCTGCCCTCCCTGCCTACAGTGCACCATGGGACTCTCTTGATGATTTGTATGTCATTAACTCTGTACTTTTGCTTTCTCATCATATCTAGTTATTTTTTCTGTCTTAAGAACTAGCTTATATGTTGCCTTGTTTGATAAGCCCACTGTAATTCTCTAGAACTGCAGAGTTTTAGTTTTCCTCCTGTCTTTTTTTTTTTTTTATGATACCAAAGATTAAATTTAAGGTCTCGCCCATGGGAGGAAAGCTTCCTGTCACTGAGCTGTATGCCCAGACTCTTATCTTTGGGTCAGTGTCAGAGGACTCTGGGGACACGTCCATTGTAATACTTTTTCTTTATACCTCATTTTTTTTTTCTGGTTGCTTTTTTTCTCCCTAAAAATCCCTCTGGAAGTGGAATGAGTTTTCTCTTTCTCTTTATTGGCAGGTGTTTCCATGGTGAAACATAATAAATGCTCAGTAACTTCTTAATGAAGTAGAGATTTTTCTTATTAGTGGAAGTTATCCATCATCTCCATCCACAAAGTACCTTCTAGGCACTGATAGATGAGGAGTGATGTAAAAATCACTCATTAGACACCAAAGGATATGAAGAGCAATGGAGTCATCAGAGCAAGGACTTGGGCTGCACTTCCAAGGCTAGGAGCTCTCATCAACAGCAGATAGTGTGGTGTGAGACATGGTTGAGAGAGAAAGGACCATCCCAAAGAAAGGAACAGCAGGATGTCATAGGACACTGTGCCAAAATGAATTAAAGGCAAACTCTGTGAAATGTAAATAAAACAGCAGGGGTTTAAAACATGCAATGTATAATGTATTAGTATAGATTAGAGACAGCACTCCAAGAGCCCACATTCATTTACCGTTATTCGAGATTACTTTGCTATTCGAAAATTTAGATGGGCTGTCAGGAAAAACAGAATAAAATTGGGCAGGCATGCATTACTCTCTCTTAAAAATAATTCAAGTTATTAACTTAAATTCATAATTAGACCTATAGCTGAATAACAGCATTAGTAACTCTGATGTTTGCATGATTCATTGTTCAAATGCTAAGGCGTATATAGCTATGTGGAGGATCATTTTTTTTTCTCATTCCTCTACTGTTTGAGCTGGGTTGAGACCCTCAAAACCAGACTGATACCATGGCAAAGAAGCATCGGAGGGTACAGAGCAGCCTGTGCTGGACAAGAGAACAGCTAACATGCTCAGGACAGACGAGGCTGCACTGGACATGCTTCACCCTGTCTTCACTGTGCCATATAAATCACCTAAAAAGACTTACAGAGACTCAGACACCAACTTCTCAGTAACAGTTCAATTCTGTTACCTGGAGATTGCAAAGTAAGCAAGAGCCACAGGGAAATGTGAGGCAAAGAAAACGGTATGCTATTAACTCCTCTTCCTTTGTGTGTGATAAAATACCCCGAGAGAAGCAATTTAAGTGGGCAATGCTTTTTTTTTTTCCTGTTGGTTTGTTTGGTTTTTTTTTTTTTTTCATTTTATTTTGTTTTGTTTAGTTCACAGTTCAAGGTACCCATCATGGAAGGGAAGTCAAGGCAACCCAGCCAGAGCTTACATCAGTTGGTCACTCTGTATCCACAACCATGGACCATGGAAAGAGAAATATATGAAATGATCTCATTTATCTCACTTTTATACAGTTGAGGTTTGAACTTTGGGGAGGGATGGGACTCACAGTGGGCAGATCTCCCTACGTCAGTTAACTTAAGAAAGTCCTCCAAAGACACACTCAGGGACCATTACTCTGTTGATGCTAGATCCTGTCAAATTAATATTTCACATGGCCACACTGGTGGGTGGTAATAGCAACCTTTGGCTGCTGGCATGTGCTATATCAGTGTCTTGAAGGGCTATTGAGCAGGGAGAGAAGTGGGGTAAAAGGACAGACAGAAAGAATGACTGAAATAAGTGACAAGCTAGAAAAGACTAGAACACCGTATGGAGATGGCACCGGAGCCTGGATGGAAGAAGGACTAAGAACTAGTGTCTTGGGGTCATGATAGCAACCTGTCCCAACTACATTGCTGTTACAAAGTATCATATTAAAAGATTCATGCTGTAAATGAATCAACAAAACCATGCTGAAAATAACAGCATTGTAAAAATGTACATTCTAAACCAGTTTCTAGAGTATATAACACAGTGGGAAGTTATGTCTGCAAGCCCTCCTCACCTGTTCTCAAACCGAGATTGCAACACTGGGAATCAGCTTCAACTAAGATCTTGTTCAAGATACAAATGTTCACATAGATGTAGGTATTATAAACTTTAGAGGCATAGACCAACGGTTTCTGTCTTCATTACTCTACAAATGGTTCTGGAGTCACCAAAATTTTTGAGAATCAGATGTGTATGTCAGTTGATAGTTACTATCTTGTAGTTGTCCTTTTTAATACTTATAAAATATAAATACTTTTAAATAATTTAAATATAAAATACTTTTAAATAATTTTAAGTATTAAAAATATTTTAAGTGCTTTGTGAATCTAACACCCACATTTAAACACAACACACTGTTAGTTTCATTTCTGTGAGAAAATGTCGCATGTCCATGCAGACCCCACTCTCCTCTGACAGACATGGTGCGTGTCCACTGTTCTCCTACGGACTGAAGGGAGCATGGAAGAATGAGGGAAGAGACATAAGAGTCATGGCATTCCTAACAAATATCAATCATCTTTCTGAAAGGCAAGGTGCTACTCATACTATTAGAGGCATGGACTGCATTGTTGACTGATGAGTCCAACTACCGGGGTGGAATTCTGAAGTAGTCACAGAAAGATAAAGTAGAGTGATGGGCTCTGTGGTTTCTTAAGTGTGAAATTTCCAGTTAACTCATTTTAGTTTTTCTGGAGGAACCTAAGACTTACTCCAATTATAAAAATAATTTTAATCCTGTGCAATCAAGTACATACAATCAACTTGATAAGGAAAATTGAAATGTGCTATGGCCTCTGAGGTCGAGTTTGCAAGCTTAACTGTGTCTGCATAAGCAGGAATATAAGACAGCAACCATGCTTACAAATGCCATAAAGGTTTCCCGTGGGTCTTCTTTGCTAAGTGAAGTCAAAGGCCAAGTGAATGTGGTCCCTACGAGTTCCACATAACTGCAAAATCTGCCTGTTGCGAGTCAGCACAGAGAGGAAATGGGGATTTTTACATTTGCCTATCCAAACTCTTCCCACTGTGTGTATGGAAATCCCATTAACATCCGTGAACGGTGCACATGCCCTCTATGGGAGACGTGCTGCCCCCCATGCTCCTTCTAATGAACTCTGGCTCGGCAGGTAGAGCCCGATAATTACACAGATAGAATCTGTACTCCATTGCTTTACTCAGTGGATGATGACAGAAGGCAGTGCCACACAGTGCAAACCTTCTGTCGAAAGAAAAGTGAAAGGCTTTCTTCGGGGTGAAATTTAAACATAGACTTAGATTCCCTTGGCACTTAGGGTAAGAGGACACTAGCACATAGTTATTTCAAAAGTAAAAATAGTTGAGTAACGATAAATAAAACCTTAAAAGCAATGGCCTCCTTTTAGCACCAAGGAAATGTGATTATTACAAACACAGGCAGACATAAGGATATGATTTTCTTTTCTGTGTGTGAGTTAGAAATGTTATGGTTTTTATGTTGTACATTAATGGAAAAATAATGAAAACTGAAAGAAATGTTTCATACCTTTGTCAAGAAAGCCATTTACAGCAATCTATATTAAATAAATCGTTACAAAATAAAACATACAGATGTGCTTTGCAGTTGTGGCTGTCAATCTTGTTTTGTTTAGATTTTGAAACAATTATTTTAAACTTTTCAGGTTAGCATCCCACTTTCTGGCCTCCTGCCTCAGCCTCCAGGCATGTGCCACCACACAGAGCTTTGCCTTGTATTCTTGATGGAGCCAGATCGTTATATTCTATATTTCTGCTGGAGAAGAAAGAAAAGCTGAAGAGTCACGGGTGTAAAAGATACAGGCAATTTTTGAAATCAGAACAAAGGGATGTAACTAGTACTCCAAAAGACATAGCATCGTGACTGCCTGTGTTGCCTTCAGTGACTAGATTTGGCAGCATTAACAAGAATCTCTCTTTCCAGCACAGATGAGGTTCGCCTGTTTTGCACATAAATTTTATAAAAGAAAATTATAAACTATTTGCTCTGGCTTGTTTGCATGCATGTTTTATTTATGAAAGCTGTAAATTTTGTCTGCAAAATTGAGATCTGCAAATTCATGACTACTTAGTATTCCATCATACACAGGTTGGATTTGATCATTGCTGTTTCAGGAATATTTCAAAGTTTGCATAAATATTCATCACATAGAGAATGTCTAAATATATGATGTAGGACCGAAGGAGAAATGTGTCCCACAGCTTAAAGGGTTTGAGCAGTTGGTCCCCAGTTTGTGGTGCTTTCCGGGGAAGTTGTGGGGAGGTAGAGCCTTGCTAGAAAAAGTACATCAGTGAAGGCGGGCTTTGAGAGATTTAACCTTACCCCACTTCCAGTCGGGTCTCTGCACTTCACGTTTGCACTTAAAGATCTGATCTTTCAGCTTCTTCTTTCTAACACATGCCTGCCATTGGTTGTCATAACTCCCTGCCATACTGGATCTGTATCGCTTTGGAACCCTAAGCTCAAATAAACCCTTTCAGAATTTGCTTTTAGTCATCCGCAAAGTCATGCAATGGTGTCAAGCAGTTGAACAGAGTGTACAACACTATAGTGTAATGGTATTTTTTTCTTTGACACGTTGATTTTTGGCAGTTGTGACTAGTGCTACATTCTTGTCCTAATTGGATTTTTTTTAAATAACTATATTCTGAGCATTTCTTCTTTAGGATATTTTCTATTGCAAAATGTTTTTTCTATTTTTTTCTCTCTCTTAATTTCCCTACCTCATATAGAAACATCATTTTGTGGTATTCCACATATTAGACCTAAGCAACATATTTTATAGAAAAATATTTTACTTTCTGTCTTCCCTTTTAAATTTCTTAAAAATATCTTTGACTTGATTTATATTCATAATTTCAATTTGTCAGATTCATCTACCTGTTTATACTTTGGGAGATTATCAACTATTTTATATTTGCCTATAAAAATTTGACTTACCAACAAATTCTGTTTCCTTTTGAAAGATCTGTCCTTATATTTCACATTTAAATTTATATTTATCTATCAAAGTTATATTTGTACATTACATGTGATATCCAGTTATCCTAGAACTATTTACTAGTCTACACCTCGTTGTAATCTCGTATTCCTCATAAATCTAACCAAGACATATTAATGATTCCAGACTATGAATATCGTTGTCTACTTATCTATTCTGGGCTAATATAATGATCATACTTTTCCAACTAATTGTCGTATCCGTTTATTCAAGTCCTCTTAATGTGCTTCTCTTTAACATACCTTACACATTAGCCAGTATTTTTACATATCAGTCATGGAGTCAGCTTGTGAAAACACCATGACAAAAGCTAGTTGGTATGATTCTGAAATTCTGTAATTTCAGTCTATTGAGGAATTTGTAGGAACAAACATTTACACATATTGTATCTTTTAACCCATGATATTATAACTTCACCATATTTTTTGTCTATGTTAGTTAATGTTTCATCCTAAAATTTTGCAAATGCTTTGTTAACTATATTGTCAATTTGTTTTTTTTTTTTTAATGTAGCCCAAGCTCACTTCAAATTCATGATATTCCTCTTTCAGTCTTTTGACCACTAGGATCCATAGTATGCATCATATTGTCCAGATATATTTTCAATTATTTGACTCATAAATAAGATTAATTTTATTATTATTCAGAAATGTCACTCATACTCAATGTATTTTATTACTCCATTCTTTATTTCTTATAGTCTTTAATTTATTTTAGGTTTTATGCATTCAAAATAGTGTCACATATGTAAACAATAGCAAGATTTTTACCTTTTGCATGCTATGAATTTTCTGTTCATAAAGCCCTATTCAAATGTTAAAAAGTGAAGCTTCCAAAGATCTTACTGTTTCAAAGATAACGCTTTCCATAATTCACCCATATATATGATGCCCACTGTGTTATAGTAGAATGACGCTGACTTTTGTTTTTAATAACTGAATATATTTATTTCATACTATTAAATTCAACTTACAGAATGCCTTTAAGTTTTCAGATCTGCAATTAAACAAAACTAAAACTAACAAAGCATATTGTTTTATATAATAATATACTTTAATAATATAATTATTTTATAATAAAACTTTCTTCAGTATCTCTCAGCAGCTTGAAGAACAAGTATTACCATTTATTCCCCTCTAGATAATGATTCTAAGTGTGTCAACCTGTTCTACCATTCACAATTTTTAGTTCTCATTAATGACAATGTTTATGGATGTTTCCAGTATGTTCCAATGTCCAAGCCTTGCAGTGAATAATCCTACTGACTATGTAGCCCATACAGGAAAACAACAAAATGGGTTTTCCCATATACATGCCAAATCTAATTAAAGAATATGAAAGAGATATGTCCAGGCATGATATTTGATTAAACTTTCTTGGATTAGAGAAATATAAGATATTATTTATAGCATTTTAAACACTTAATAAATGTGCCACAGATATCACCTAACTAATGCAGAGAGAGATCAATTTCTTTAAAATAATTAACAACTAAACAACTCAACTTGCTACATTGGTCTATTTTCATATTTGCTTTATAATATGTCATTCAAAGTAGATGATTTGAATTTCAATGAAATTCCAGTTTGCTGTGACCATATTCTTGTCATTCTCAAAATTATCTTGGTCTAATGCCAACTAAAAATTAGTTATTGAGTATTAGACTATCCTATTCAGCATCACTAACAGTGAAATAATCATTTATTAATATATATTAGTTTTAAAAGGGACTATGCTTTTACATAATCTGGATCCCTTTACATTTTTCTAAGTTTATAGATAAAGTCTCAGGCAGATCAACAGGCCTCAGTAAGTCACAAACCTCGAGAGAACCTGCACATACCTCAGCAAACATAGTACTGATATATATTTCAGAAAATTCTACAGTTACTGAGGACAACCTTGCGGTTCTTGGTGGCAAGATCCAAGGACACTATATGTAACTGTGAATGTTAATGACAGTCCTAACCCAGGACCAGAGCTGTACCTACTGCTCCCACTGAAGCACAAATATACAATTGTGTGTCCACATATAGGAAAGCCAAACACAATTACATGCTAGAAAGTGGAAGGAAGGAGTTTGCAGAGCAGCATTGTGTCTCACATACATTGGCAAACTGTAGCATTCAGATGCCTAAGCTTTGTTTCTTTTTATTTTTTTACTGAAATTTGATTCAATAATCATAATATTGTCTTACCAGTATTTCCAGTCAAATGGTGTCTACAGAAGGCCTAAGCATTTCTATGCTAGCAGAGTATCTTTACAGAGTAAGCAGAGTACCTTTTTCTTATATTGATTGCAAGGGCAAACTGAACTAATGCAATGGGAGGAAGAGAGTCTTGAATTTTTAATTGTTTAAGCCACAGAGCAATCAGTTTTGTGAAGGTAAATAATTTGATGCTTTGCAAATTAATAAAACATTAATAAGAATTTGAATATTCTATTGCATATGACAATAGGAAGCTTCAATGGAAATCTTTCTGCTATTTACTCATATTGAGATCTCTATTTAGAAAAGGCCATCCTGAGCTACACAGTGAGAACTTACTCCAAAATTTAAGGTAAATTCAGATAAGCCCAATAACTAAGTAAGATAATGAGATGTAGAAATGAAGGAAGAAAGATCTCTGCAGGGATGTCTGGGAAGTTGTTAGCACTGTGTTCCTCGGCGGGGTGGGTGGGAGTGTATACACTGCTGTGGGCTTTGTGTAGTAAGTTTTGAATTCCACAGTGTACTTTTAGGGAAGAGACTAACTAAGTGATAATGAATCTTTTTCTGTG
The DNA here is from genome assembly GCA_033318265.1 of Phyllotis vaccarum. Lineage (NCBI taxonomy): Eukaryota > Metazoa > Chordata > Mammalia > Rodentia > Cricetidae > Phyllotis > Phyllotis vaccarum. Next base: position 193,570,491 of record JARWLC010000002.1, read on the forward strand.
GAATGTCTCCAGTACTGTGAAACAGGAGTGTGGATTGTACAAGAGACTGGAAATCTAAAAACCCCAAATATCCATTACATAGCTACATTTCCACAACTTTCACCCCGCTTGCCCTGCTCTCCCCATTATCATAGCTGCTCTCTTTGAAGTACTGACCAGATCCTCCTGTAAACGACCCCAGTCCATATGCTCCCAGTTCAGTATTAGGTGAACACAGAGCCACAGGAGATCCAGATGAACAAGTATTAGTGCAAAGATTGTCTGTGTCATATGTTTAGCTTAATATACATGCAACTTACTTGACTTTAATTGAGCAATATATACAAGTTATTTATTCAAACTCATCTTCATTTAAAAATTATTAAAAGTGACCCTAACATATTACTCTGGTCATTTTAGGGTTTATAGCTTCTAGAAAAATGGCATAACAGACCATTCATGGTAAATGTTTATTGTATTGTGGGTTAGACTCCCCCCAAAAAAGTAAATTTAAGCTGGATTTACTTTTTTTTTTTTTAAGACTAGAGCCCATATAGAAGTAATTGTTAAATGTTTATTCTAACTTTAAAGTTCATCTAAACTGGAAGCATTCAGCTAAGGAAAAGATGAGTCAGACCATGGCCAAGTGCACCCTGAGATTCTAGTCTTATTTATAGCAAATGCTGATGGGTTCTACAGCAATTTAATTTTTGTAATGCACTAAACAAGCTGTGGCATGATTGTCTCATAGCAATTTTGTTGAACTTTTCAATATGCTCAGGGGTTATGCAGGGCTAATAACACTGGAGACGCCTACCTATGGGACTTTGGCTTGGCAAGCAGTGTGCATATCCCATGACAACCAGGTCCAGACACTCACATCGTAAATATGGGAAGTTTTGTTTTGTTTTGTTTCAGAAGACTCTATGACTTACCTATACGTGAAAAGATATTCAACCACCACATTACTAACAAAGATTTCCTTTAAATTACTAACCTGATCATTTCAAAATAAGCACAGACAGACCAAATCCACAGATTTATGTGGATCCAATATTACCTGGCCCTGGACTCTTAGGCTTTCTTTAGATGAGTCACTCTCTCTCTCTCCTCTTGATCACTGGGTCAATTTGACTGGATTTGGGATCACTGAGGAGAGATGCTCTGGAAGTGTCTTTGATGATGTTTCCAGGAAGATATAATGAAGTGGAAAACACCTTATGTCCTGGTCCTATCCATGGAGTCCCTGGGCCAACAACAAGGAGAAAGGTTGATGGCCACCAACCTTCATCTTTCTGCCTCTTGATTGTGAGAGCAGCATAAAAAGCTGCCATGTTCTGCTCCTTTGTCTGTCCCACAGTGACGGACTATACTCTTTCAAATTTTAAGGCAAAACAAATCTTCCTCCTGAGTTGCCTTTCATCAGTTATTAGGGTCATGGTATGACGGAAGTAACTAATACACTCCTTTACCTGAGAAGCCCTCAGGACAAGCTTTGTTGGCCATGTTCAATTCAGAGCTATGGGTCTTAAAGGACTATGTCAGGCCCTGTGACTCTCTTTTGTTCTTCAAAGACACCAGTGGCAAACTGTCTTACCACTGTCTTACCGGACCGAGAATTTCTATTAATCATATTCGGGTTTGGACCTTTGTGGGGAGGAAAGAGACTCACTCTTTAGAGCAGATAAAGGGATCCTTTGGCTTGTGTGGCGCAGAGGGCTGAGGATGTTGGGCTTAAGGTGAGATGCCGTGAATTTGCCAGTGTTTCTTTGTTCCTGCATCCTGCATAGATGTTTCCTTGGAGTGTTCTTTCCTCTTCTTAGTCAACTGGCCAACTTTGCTTTCTTCAAGCATTAAATCAGATGTGATTTGTTCTTAGATGCCCAAGAAAAAAACAATGTTCCTCAACTGTATACATAAAAGTTAGTCTTTCATGGCTGTTTTCAGATCTTTTAATGAGAAGAGCATATTTTATGTTTCAGAAATGCTTATAGGCTAAGCTAGTGCTTTGTATAACTGGTGACAGGAATCCTAAACATTTTGGAATATTAAAGTAAAAAAATTAAGTACAAATAAATTGATTGAGCACTTACATGAGAATTTTTGGAGCTGTTTCTAAACAGAGAAAAGAAAGCAGAAGTCAGGAGTACAAGCTTTATAAACTGCATGTGTGTGCTGATGCCCACGTAGCCTTTGGTAATCTAGGTTCATGATAGCAGAGCCATACTGCCTGTCTGTGTGAAGCTAAACTTGCCAGCAAACCTCCAGCGACCTCACACATCTCAATGTAAACTGCCTCTGAGATCTGATTGTTGTTCAGGAAGGATATTAAATAAGCCCAAAGAAGTCCAGACAACAGGGATGGAGATGAGTTCTCAAATCCTCTCTTTCATTGACTGGGAGTGAACTTTAAATGGTAAACTGAGAACTTACAGTACTAGGTAAATAACTCACTGGCAGGAAAGATCTTTGGGAACATAATAAATTTCATAGTTATTGTCAGAATATATGTTCGAGATAGTTTTCTCTTTCCAAGGGCAAAAGGAAGTAAAAAGTAAAGCTTCAAACGTTAATAATATAGATTCCAATTTTTAAGTAAGGCATATCACTATTAATAATAATGGAATTTTAAACTTTTCATTTTTTATTTATGCTACACTTTTATTAAGATAGAATTTGATCACTTCCCTCCTTCCCATTCTTCCTGCCAGTCCTTCCAACCACCCTCACTAGATCTCTCCCATAGACCTACATTCTCAAATTGATAGCTTCTTTTTCTTTATTACTGTTACATATGTACACAAACATACCTTGTGTGTGCAAATATGGTTACAGCCAAGTATATAAATACAAACTCCTGAGTCCATTCCTAATTTTTGTATTTGTGTGATTTCAGGACTGACAACTTCATATTTGGTAGCAAATAAGGGGCCTCATCTCCGAAAGAGGCTAATTCTCTCTGGTCCAGCAACCATTTGTCACCTGTAATTCTTTGTCAATGAATGACACCCTGTAAATTCTACTTCCCACTCTAAAGTGTCTGTTGATGTTTCCATTGTGCTAGTCTTTTTAAGGCAGCCATTTCTAGAAAAGACCTGGCTGCTGAAGGAACGCGTGCTTTCATCATTGAACACGAGGAAATGAAGCTGGAACTGACCTGGAAACTTCACCCCCAATGGCTACCTTTCACAGTGTTGGAAACACTAAATATATTACTGGAGGAGCAAAATAGTATCGGTTTTATCAGTTTTATCCGCAAGGGTATATGAACCTTGTGAGCTGTTATGATGACTGTTCGGAAATTTGGAAAGGACATGCCCATTGGTGCAAGAATGGCAAATATGTCATGGGAGAAACCAACCACTTTCTTCTTACCACCATCACCAGGCCACAAATCTATGGCTACGCAGATAATAGATCCTAGAAGATAACCTACTAGTATTATTGTGCTACCTGAACATAGTATTAAACAAATTCCCAGTGAGTTATCATTATACTCACTGATTTATGTATTGCTTAGCCCTCATCAAGGAATCTTCTGTTTGCAGTAGATAAGGATCAATGTAGAGATCACCCAACTAGTCAAGGTGTAGAGAATCAGAGATTACAGAAGTAGATCAGCTTTAAATGGCATATACATACTTCCCTCCCTCACTGTTCAGAGCTCACTGTGGAAGGGAACTAGAAGACCACAAAAGCCCAAGATGACAGATAACTACAAAGGAGTGGTGTCTTCTGGACATAGTAGGGAAGCTGCATATACAAACTCACAGCACATGTGACAGTTCGAACAAGATCTGTGAAAGTTCAAGAAAATCAATTCCTCCATTAAGACTGGAGCTGGACACTGTATCCAATTCCTAGTAGATGAAGAGGATCTGTTGATCATTCTCACCCTCTGAAAGAGAAATGACCATTTTTCTCTAAAGAATGCTATGCTGGATAAGTTAACCAAGCTCCATTAGAATGCTACACATCTAATAATATTTGGGCAGCACAAACTAGCCTTGATTAAGGGGGAAATGACATAAACCTGAATGGGAAGGGCAGCAGGCTGCTTTGGGAAGAATTGGGGGAAGGAATGTGAATATGATTCAAATACATTGTATGAAATTTTAAAAGAATTAATAACAAATATTTTAAGTTGTTACTACTTCCTTTTCTACTTTATAAATGTGCTGATTAATTTATTTTACACATATGAGTATATTGTCTGCATGTGTGCCACCTAGGAAACTTGTGCCCAGAAAGACCAAAAGTTGATCCTCAAGGACTGTAGTTGTCAATGATTGTAAGACACTATTTGGGTACTTGGAATTGAATTTGGGCCCTTGGTATGATCAGTTAGTGCTCTTAACTGCTGAACTGTCTCTTCAGATTTGTGTTTTCTACTTATATGTTCTAATTTTGAGATAATTTTTATCCTTTGCTCAATATTCTCATTGAATTGACTTTTTTATTATAATCTGTTACATCAATTCTACATAGCTAGAATAAATTATATTATTTAATAGTTTGTTGAATTACAAACATCCCACCTTTGATTGATAATTTAATTCCTTACATTCCTAAGTAATATTGGTCTGTCATTTTTATTTAAATAGATTATATTGGATTTCATTAATTTTAAAGATTTTTATAGCTTAGCTTTTAGTGTCAAACAATTTTGTTATGATAATGTAGTGTTAACACAAAAATCAAAATATACAGCTTGTCTGTAAATAAAATATTTTAATTACTTGATATAAAAATTTTAAATTGAACTCTCATCTTTACCTATTTATCATTAGTTTGTAAAGTTTTTATTTTTTTTATTTTACCCCCTTAATCTTCAAATAACTTCTATTTTATGAGTGAGTTGCTTTATCTCTTGACTTGTCAGTTGGTAGGTTGCTTGATTGGTTAGTTGTTGGATAGTTGACTGGTCAGTTGGAGGTGTGCTAGATGAGGTGGTTGGCAAGTTGGTTTATTGACCAGTTGGTGGTTTGTTAGATTGGTCAGTTGAAAGGTTGGTTGACTAGTTAGTTGTTGGATCATTTGACTGGTCAGTTGGCAGTGTGGTATGTTGGTCAGTTGGCAGGTTAGTCTATTGACCAGTTGGTGGTTTGTTAGATTGGTCAGTTGCTGTCATGGTTGGTCAGTTGGTTGGCTGTTTGGCTAGTTAGTTGGTTGACATTCCTTTGAAGAATATTGTTTTAAAGATTATTCTACAGTGATTTCAGTAAATTGATTTACTCAAATTAAACACAATTAACATTGCATATAATTTGTATGTGCCTTAATAATATGCAATACAATATGGAGATTAGTTTTAGATGTTTTTTAACCAAATATAAGAAATCTATCCAAAAGAATTAGTATTAATTAAGGAATGTTTCCTCATGATTACATATGTAGTTGAATTTTTAGGGATTTATCTGGAAATATTTGGTGCAAGAAGTTATTTTGTTTGATTAAAATATATAACAAAATATTACACAGTAATTCTACTTTTTTACTATTAGGTACATACCAGTTTACTAGCCTGTCCTGGTTTGGATATGTTGAGTGACTTCCTCCTATATAAGATACTTTGTTGTTGACATAACATATTACCAAAGGAGAATGAATTCTCTGGTATTGTGACATTGTATACTACAAGAAAATTAAGTTTATGAGTGTATCAAGGAAAACATTGAAAATTATTTATAGTTATCTGATAAACTGAGTGTTTATCTTATTAAGACTATTATAAGCGATAGTAAAATACTAGAAACTATCATATTTAAACAATATTTATTAAATACTTAGTTGAGTATTTTTATTTTTGATTATTTAAAAGCATATGTGCTTGGGAAATACTAACTAAGGCAGAAATACACAAATTGTGGTTATTTTTATTGGAAAATATATTTGCACTTGAATGCCCTTAAAACTAGCATCTTAAGTGTTTTTTAAAAAATATTTAGATGCATAAACAAAAATGGAAAGCTTCTTAGTATATTAGCATTAATAGTTTAAAAGCCTCATTACACAGGCTACGACTCATTATCTTACAACATCTTTAATGAAGTTTTTAGGACCAATGTCATAACTATAATTATTCACATAATTTATCTTCACACAAAGATAAACAATATGGTTGAAATTAATGAGCTAGTTCACATTTTCCATTCTTTATAGGAATTTCTCAGAGATCAATTATTAGTTACACTTTCATTTTATTCAAATTAGCTGATATCAGTATGAAGGTTTTTGTTAAAATTTTGATATACTTTTTTAACTTTCTATTTTGTCATATACAAATAAATGGAAAAAGTGCATAATGTATTATAAAAATCATTTTTGTATTATAATTAAAAGATAACACATTGTCTTAACATGCATCATGTATAACTGTTAAAATAGATATCATAATATAAAACAAGAAATATTTGCACTGGTGTATCTACAGGGGAAGGTGGATTCATGTGAAATTGCTGTACCAAAGAATGGCTACTCGAAGTATACCTGAGCAAGACATTCTGAGGAAAGTGTTCTAGCTGGCTTCCTTCTAGCTGTGATAACACACTGCACTGACCAAAATCAATTTGGAGGAGTACAGAATTTATTTGGCTTTCGGGTTTTAATCCATCATTGAGGAAAGCAAAAGCAGAGACTTAAAATAGGAACTTGAAGCAGAAACCATGAAGTACTGAAACTGAAACTCTCTGTCCCTCCCTCCCCCACTCCCTCCCTCTTTCTGGATTCTGCACAGCCAGCATTTTTATACAGTTCTTAGGGATGGCACACCCACAGTAGTCTCTGCCCTCTTATATCACTTAACAATCAAGAAAATATCCACCATAGCCATGCCCATAAGCCAGTCTGACAAGTCAGTTCTTCATTTGGGCTTTCATTTTTCCAGTAAGTCAAGCTGACAATCAAAATTAGTCACCACAGAAGGTGTGGAAGGACCTCAGCATGTTCAGAAGTTGTATTGACAAGAAGGAAATGAGATAATGTCCATTTAATCACCCTAATTGTTTAATGTTCTTACTGTTATGCTCTCCAAGGGGTTAGAAATATGCAGAGGTTTTAAATCTGTTTTTGTTTTTGTTTGTTTGTTTGTTTTTTGTCTGCAGGGCAGTCCACAGCCTCATCATTGGGAATAGAAACATGTTCAGACAGTGATCAAGTTTTACGTCTTTATGCAGCCTGTGGAAGTTCCTACTGCCATTTGAGGGATTTTTCTACCTCTCCAAATGAGCAAAGGCTCCCCGAATTATGGCTCTACTCAGATATGCTTAATAAACACAAGAAAATATACACATTCTGCTGGGACAACTCTGAGTCTTCCAAATGACTTCACACATTTTCATTGGTACTTAGTCTAATTCAGTTTAATTCTGAAAGAAATGCATTTCTCTGTGTTTAAGTGTGTTTTAAGATGCTCAATTCTGAGAATAATTAGTATGAATGTTTTCTCTCAAAGCCTCATAAATTTATGGCATGCTAGTGAGTAAAATATTGCATCTATCTGAAAAATAGGGCTTCAAAGTTTAATAAATAGCCTTCAATTAAAGACAATTCCCTGTGCATTAAAGAGATAAATGCGAACAAATATAAATGAACAGAAGTGTAACTAGGTGTATTGTGCAGTACTAAGTCAATGATGATTTTTAAATGTTTGCTGTCTAAGTTACAACTAAGAAGCCAGAATCAGGACTGATTTGGGGGAACACTGGGAAAAATCAGGAGTCTGGCTCTTTTCCTATTGCCTCATTCTGCTCAAGGATCATAGTCCATGCAATCAATAGTTCATCAGGCTTGCGGTTTCCCAGAGTGCACTTGGTGAAGCTGGTAAAGGCATTCTCTCTTCCTCATTATTCAATGTGCAGCAGTAGAGAATGTAAAGCAAACTCGGTTTCTCTATGGAAAAATTCACAGGTTAAAGACAAGGTTTGGTTCAATGATGTTTTTCATAGACTTAATGCTGCATCTTTCTGGCCTCCTTTTTTTTTTTTTTTAAGTCAGCAATAGAAATAATGGTTTATTTACTTACATCTGTGTGATGACTGTCCTATCTTCCTCAATTAGCTCTAAATTTAGAAAAAAGAGGGATAATTCGTAAGTTTCTGTAAGCTTCAAACTGAAAATCTGAGTGCTAATATTTTATATTTAGGGATGGGTATAAACCTTTGTTGACCAACCAGACACTAATTGCTAATACAGCTGTGATCCATATTGGTGACTCTGGTATTGGTGACCCCTGTTCGTCCCTATGAGAGATGATTGGTGATGTCCAAAACCACCAAGCCTTTTTGCAATGCAGCGATGCCTTTTGGATATTGAGTGTCATATGATGATAGAAAAATAGAAAATCCACTGTGGACTTGTGCATGAGTCATCTGACTTGGCCCAGACAAAAGCACCTTTTGAACAAACTTATTTCTTATAAGTTGCCTAAATTCCATCATAATGCTTATTTTAAAACATCCATAGATATACAAGCCTTAGACATAGATAGTGAGATAATTTTTTGTGATTTTTGTGTTCCCCCAACAAGCTCTAAAAGTACCTGCTTTGAGGTTTACACAGTGAATTCTGTATTTCTAGAGAACACTATGGTTTGTTTGTCCCCAAGTATTTTTACTGTTGAGTAATCAGTGGTCCTCGGTTATATTTCTCTTTACACTGTGTGTTGGTTTGTTTGCTTTTCCTGCTTTCCTCCCTAAAGACCAAGGAAGCAGCAGTCATGGAAATAACCCTTTTAAGTAAAACATTCTAACTCCTCCTTCCAATGTGGCTTCTTTTTGATTCTAGCTTTGTTGTTCTGTAAACTGTGATTTGTTTTGGCTTCATTGTTTGGTAACTGGTGTGTAACACTCTCCTTAGAAGGAAGTGGCCTTTCTAAATCAAGTAAATCTGTAGCAAGCACAACTACTTCATGCTAGAAGCTATGACGACATTAGTCACAACATCATGTGACCATCTTACCAAGCTCACTTACTAGATTAGTCACTCTCAACACAGAGCCGGATGACTGAAATCCATGGAATACAAAGCCAGTTTTATAGAAAAGGGACACTATACACTGGTGGGTTTCACACCCCCTCCTCAGTATATTAAACACATGCCAACAGGACAAAGACTCTTCCTGGATTCATGGATGGCTAGAATGATTGGCATAGACCAGTGATGCTGAGCCAAATTGGATTTGTCAATTATTATTTTTTCCACAATTCATACTAACTATTGAATGTTTGGCAAAATTGTACTGTGAAATGACTTCCTAAAGGACCATTTAATTCTGTAATATTGTTCTTAGGGTTAAACATGGACTCGTTTCTGAAAGTTTATGGGCATGAGCATGATGGAATAATATTGTGCTTCCTCAACCTTTCTATCCGTTAGCCATAGGGTACAGCCAACTTCTGAGATCTTATAGTAAAAGCATTTATAGTGGGGGAATAGCTAGATTTTAACAACAAGAACATGTTCTTACAAAACAACAGGGGGATGGTTCTGACTGACAGAAAAGGGATTTTTTTTTTCTTAAAGGAAGAAACATTGTACTTTCCATTCTCAACTGTTAATCGTTAACTAATGAATAAACTTTTAATCAGAATCACTGAATTTTCTGTTCTTGTATTTTCTCTTTGGGGATTTAAGGCAGGATTAGTTTTTTTATTTTACTAAAATACTAATTGGAGCATCCCCTTTAGTGCCCTCTGCTACAGTGTATGTTATTCCCCAGCCGGGATACATGATTGGTCAGTACTCTAGAATAGATGGTAAGCTTGATTGGTGCTCTGTGGGGTCTTCACACACTCACTCATGCTTTGTTTAAAATAAACTGTGGAGAACACACAACCCAGAAAAGAGTAGCACTAACTGGCATTCCTGTGAGTGCTAGCTGAATAGAAACATAAATCTCCTACAACTCAGAGAGAACACCATTTTTGAACTTTCTCTTCACTTTCATAAGCTTTAATCAGAGATGACAGAGTAATATTCATGATAGGTTAACTATAGCAAAGAGGTAGAGAAAAAAGATGCTTGTCTCCCTCCCCCCTCCCTCTATTTGCTTTAGATAACACCTCGGATGAGCAGGTTGTGGTGATGATCTCACTTCAGTTACTTTTCAAGACTTGAATGTCGCTTCTCTTCCCTGGGTCCAACCTCTCTAGGTGTTTAGTGAGTGACTATTTGATGCTAGTAGTTCAAAAACTACATCCTCACATCTGGCTGTCATCTCTGGTTCACAAACACATTACATGAGGAGCCATGAGCTTGTGGCTGTGTAGCTGTAGATACCTCATCTCCAGTCATTTATCCACACCTCAGAGAGACAGCTTCCTTTTCCTGCATATGTTCCCAATGTGTGCTCTTAGAGGTAGACTTCGAACAAATCTGCTTTAAAAATTAACTTTTTTTTCAATACATTCTTCCATAAATGGTAAAACATTCAGTAGGCCCATTTTGGAAACATTAGCAAGACTATTTAGTTTTCACACCAAATTAAGTTCTTTAATCATTTGCAAACAAAATAGTTCTAATTAATAGAGAAGTTTTACAAAACAAGGAGGAAGAAGCATTTTAAGATTTGGAAAGTATAGAATTAAAATAACTTCAAAGCCTCTCAGAGGGAAGGTCAAATTGGAAAGAATGAACACATTAAAAGCTGGGAATATATGAGGCTTATTGGAATATGACGTCAACTGAAAAAAAATGAGGGGAAGAAAAATAAAAGGCCGAGGACGGACAGCAGCCTTAGGTTCCTACAGAGGGTTATTTTTAGAGGTCAGTTTAACAAAATTCTCAGAACCCTAAACCCATATGTCATTATTTTTAGAGTTTGGCACAAACAATGAAGCATAGAATTGGAGCTTGGATCTAATATGTTTCCACAGGTTCATGTGTTGAAGGCTCAGTTTACAGTTTTGGGTCGTGGGGCCTGGAATTTCATAGGCACATGCATGTGGATCCATGTCTGGCACTGGCCAATTCCTGCTGTTTTCCTTGCTTCCAAGATGTCATGAAGTAGCCTTCATCATACACTATCTTCATCATGGTGCTTCATCTTCTCCTCAGACTCAAAGCAAGAGAGTCAGTCAAACCTGCTGTGAAACATCACAATCTGAAGAAGAAAATAACCCTCTTGTCCTTAGAAACTATTTATTTCAGACATTTATCCCAGTGGAGAAAACCCCACTGACACAGATAAAATACCAATCTGAAGAAAATTTCATGAGCCCTTAACAGTACATGCTGTCAGTCAGAGTCAGGCCAGTGAGAACATGAGCTCCAAGAAGTGAAATGGAAACTCATAAATTGGGCTTCTTTCCTTTTTTTTTTTTTCTTTCTTTTTTTTTTTTTTTGCTTTGTTTTGGACATCAAGTCCTGCTTTGACTATTTACATGTAATGGTTAAATACCTTAAAGATGCCAACTAGTAATAATAATAATAATAATAATAATAATAATAATAATAATAATAATAATAAACAGTTTGATTGTTTTCCTGTGATAACATGCTGGTGTTCTTGAACATCCTGATAAAACAAACCTTTCAACAGTAGAACATTTAAGCATTGAGGCATATTTAATCAATTCTTTTAATAAACCTGTCTGTAGCAGCACACAGAGGGCCTAGCACTATATGCTAATCTACCGGATGCAGTTGAAACATGGCCTATAAACTATAGGATGCCTTTACTATTTGTTGACTTAAAAAAAAAAAAAAAACATTAATTCCAATGACAAATAGACCTTTCCCTATTTTTTCAAAGTTTCTGTCTTTGACATTTTTCTTTCTTTTCACTCACACAGACATATGTACACCTACATGCATATACCTACCCTGGATGTTTCCTTTTTGCACATGTATACACATGTGCACATACATATATTTCTGCTTCGGTTTCTATCCTGTATTTTCACACATATATGTGCACACATAAATATATACACATGCACACACACACACTGCAAAGTGATGAATATCAAGAAAGTTCATAACTACTTATTTACTGATAGATGTATTTGTCTGAGAACTGAGCTCAGGATTTCGGTTCAAGCAATTAGAAAAGAAATGTTATTTTCATAGTCGACCTTTTCTTCAGTATAGAAACAAACAAAAAGTTGAATTTGAGTATTACCTTAGACATTATGTATTATGTCAAACCATGCAATATCCTTAAAGATCAAATTTGCTCTTAAACACCTAAAAAGAAATATACCTCCACTAAAGGGATACCAAGAGTGTGCTGTAGTCCCTGGTTGTGCTAAATGAGAGTGATGGTTAGTCTTAAATGTCAGTGTGGCACAGCCTTAAAAGAGTCTCAGTGAGTGTTTATCTACATCAGAATATCCTGTGGGCATGTGGAGCAGAGATTTTCTTGACTGCTACTAGTAATATCGGAAGACCTAACCTGAAAGTGAAGGCAGGCTTCAATCCCTGGTTTGTCTAGGTGTAAAGAAAGCTAGCTGATTCATAGCAGCATTATTCATAATAGCAAGAACATGGAAACAACCTAGATGCCCCTCAACTGAAGCATGGATTAACAGACTGTGGTACATCTACACAATGGAGCACTACTCAGCAGTTAAAAAAAAAAAAATACATCCTAAAATCTACAGGCAAATGGATGGATTTGGAAAATATCCTCCTGAGCAAGGTATCACAAGCCCAGAAAGATAGACACAGGATGTGTTCACCCATAAGTGGACCTTAGACAAAAGCAAAGAATACCCAAGCTCCAAACACAACCCCTGAACAGCTTAGGATCAGAAGGAACTTAAGAGAGACAACCAGAGATTCTTCTAGGAAAATAGAGAAGATCACCTTAGCAAAGTGGGATCATAACAGGTTACAATCAAGAAGAGGTGGGAACAAATCTTGAGAGGAGATGGGTGAGTGAGAGGAGCAACAAAGAGGGAGCCAAAAAAAAAGAGAGAGAGAGAGAGATGGATATCTCAATAGAGAAAGCCACTGTGGGGAATGGGTGCTAGGGAAACCTTCAAGAATTCACAGAATGTCTCTGGCTAGGTCTCCAACAAATAGAGAAGGTGGTACCTAAACGGGACTTTCCTTATAATTGAATAAGCACTCTAAGTGTCATCACAAAGCCTACATACAAAGAATCTCCAGCAGAAATCCATGGCTGAGCACTGGGCCAAGCTCCTGGTCCAGCTGAGAGCAGGGGAAAAGAGTCTGTATGAGCAAAGGGATAGGGATTATAAAGAAAACAGTAATGGCTAGCTGGAGCTCTGGGGAGCTCACTGAATTCAGAACAGTTACTTGGGAACCATCTGGAAAAGGAGCAAGTGTCGACTGGCATGGGCAGTATGTGGAGCCTCAAGGGGTGGGGATAAGACTGTATTCCTATGTGTGGGCTGGTACCTTGTAGCCCATTCCCTGTAGAGGAACCCCTAACCCAATCTTGATATTGGGATGAGGAGACCAGACTTGCCTGGAGTGGATGCACCATGCTAGGTTGACTCACCTTGGCACTTCTTGCCCTCTTTGGGGAGGGGGTGGTAGGATGGGGAGGGAGAGGCTGAAGGCTGACTAGGAAGGATTGGGAGGAGGGAAGGGAGCAGGAGAAGGGGATACATGAATAAAAAGTCTTGTAAATAATAAAAATAAATTTAAAAATAGGTAGCTGGGCAATAGGCATGCATGAATTCTTTCTCTCTCTGCTTTTTACCGTGGAAGTGATGTGACAGTCAAGCTCTTGCTAATGTGACATTCCTGCCATGATGGACTATAACCTTAACTGTGAGGTAAAGTAAATCCTCGCAGTGCTTTTTTTTTTTTTTTTTTTTTTGGTCACGTTATTTCGTCACAACAAAAGAAACTGAAACTGACTTGTCCATTCATCTGTTGGCAATCCTTGGTTGTCATGAAGTGATTGTATAAACTCTTGATGAAGCTAAATCATAACACAAAGATAAATTATATTTATAAATACAGTTGCTTTCTTTTCAGAGATCAAATTATAAAATTTATTTTTACTCTAATTTGACAAGAAAATGAGGTACTGCTATACATTAAAGTGTATGAATATGATTCTTTGGGAATATTCTTTTAAGTCAGTACTTCTCTCTTTGAAATTTGTTTCCTGAAGGTATAACATAAACATTGAGCATGTTCCCACATGGTCCTCAACATCCCTTTTCTTTTCTTGCTGCTCTTTGTCCATCTTGTTCTATTACATTGTTTCTTTTGCATATCATATATGAAAGTAAATTATTTTATGTACTCATATGTGATTTTATGTAAGTATATAAATTCTAGGATCCTTGAGTGGGAGAAAATATGTAATATATGTGTGTGTGATGCTAACTTTTGATTTGATTATTATCTCTATTTGCATACATTTTTGTGCCAGTGGCATAACTTCATTCCTCTTTATGAGCCCTGAGCTTTGAAAGGTGGAGTATAGTATATAGGTTTCTTTTAGGACTGAACATTCTTCAGTCTCTTTTTTTCTAGATATTGAAAAGTTTTGAGTCTCTGAGTTAGTGATGATATACTGCAAACAGAAGCTTCACTGATAGAGTGGAGAGATGAGTTATTTTATGAGTATAATGATAAGTAAATAGCTAGTTTAATACTATGTCCTTTTAGTACAATAATAGTGGTAAGTTTTCCCCTAGAGTTATTGGTCTGCCTAGCCACAGGTTTTGTTCCAGTAATATTGGCAGTTATTGATTTAATTTTGTGGATTGGTATGTAATTCTAATCATAAACTGGTTGGTTACTCCCATGACACTTGTATTATGCAACATCCAAGAGAGGTAGTATTACTGCTGGATGTTAACAATCTATATATCACTGCCAGGACTTCAGAAGTGTGCTCTAAGACCATGAGACATTACTGACCTGAATGGCATGTTCTTCACAACCCTACCTCCATCAATGGTGCCACTAATTATAGTTGAGACACTCCACTATGACACAAAGTGAGAATCAAAGTCAGTCAGTATAGACTATCAAATGGATCCCTTCAATCATATCATCAAAAGAAAGCATTGTACTGAAAATATCACATTTTCAATGCTGTAGAGACAATTGATAGCTCTAAAAGCAAGTATCAATGTAGGAGCACAGGAAGTACGAAGGATGCAAGGTACCATGACATCACATGTGAAGAGCAACACAATAATACATTTAGCAACATCCCAGAAAAGGATACAGAGTATTAACTTAACAAAGTATTCATAAGAAATGATTCTAAGAAGAATCAATAGAATCTAAGAGAATGCAGACATCTTAGTTAGATTAGAAAAAAACAAAATCTAATATTAAAGAGAAACTCAGCAAAGAAAGTGACATCATGAAAATGAAAAATGCAAATGAAGTATGAAATGGTTCAGATGAAATACAAATCAAAAACTTCCATCATAGATTAGACCAAGAAATAGAAGGAATATCTGAGACTAGTCTGATGTTCAAAATACATTAAACAAAATAACCCATTAATTCAGAAAGTCTCCGAGACTTCTGGAACATTCTTTTAAAAATTAACAGAACTTGAATATTTCTGAATACAAAGAAAATGAAAAGAACTAGAAATTCTATCCAGTGAAACAAATGAAAATTATGTTTAAGAGATATGAACCTCCATGAGGTGTAGAGGATCTCATACAGATCTGATGGAATAAGGACTTCACTTGACATTAAAGTTCAACTTATAAAAATATTCAGGACAAAGAATTCTATAAACAGCAAAAAACAAGCCCCGTGTCAAATTTATGAACCTGTATTAGAATGACAGCAGATCTTCAGCAATAACCTTGGAGACCAGAAAACCATAAAATAATGCATTCACATTCCTAAAACAAAAATAGCACACCAGGAACACTGTGCCTAGAAAGCCTTCAGAAATAAAGAACACCAAGATTCCAAGATAAATAAAACCTGGAGAAATAGCTATTATTACACTGAACCTTAGGAAATGCATAAAGGGACCTCCTATCTGTAGTGGATTTATGATGTTACATTATAAATACTTGTCCTGTCTACTAGTTTAATGAAAAACGCTGATTGGCCAAAGGCAGAGAGGAAGTATGGGTGGGACTACCAGAATAAGAAAACTGTGGGAACAGGAAGAACAGAGCAGAGACCTCAGAAATGCCTCAGAGAAGCCAGAAGATGCAGAAGACAACTATGCTGCTCTGAGAAAAGGTACCGAGCCACATGGCTGAACAGGATAAGAGTCATGGGTTCGTTTAAGAGTAAGAGTTAGCAAGTTATATGCCTGGGCCCCAGGTCAATCAGTATACAAATAAGATAAGTGTCTATGTGTTTCATTGGGACTATGAGACTGTAGGCTGGAAAGTCTGGGCCATGAGGCTAGGCCAGAAAGACAGGGTCAAAAACCTCATACAACAAATAGCAGCCCAGCGTGGGTGATATACACCCACATAAAGCTGGAGAGAGATTAAAAAGGGTTCAAGAGCATAAAACTTGAGTCAAAAACAGCTTCCAAGTTGTGTCTCTCATGTGAGCCTTGGTTCAGAGACACCCTGGAGTGGCATATGAGTTTTAATTTCAAAAACTGACAGGTTTTCAAAATGCAGCCTGAGCTGCAAAAGGATGGTTCCTGAAGTTTCACAGAAGCCTAATGTAATCAAGGAACTGTGTATGGTACACTAAGATTTCTGTTAATAAGGACAAAAAGGGAACAAAGTCGAAGACTGCTTCTTAGTGGTGATGTTTTCTTGGATCAGCTCTGTTTGTTGGAGGCAAGCAGAGGCTTTTTTTAAGAGAAGCTCCCTGATTCAGCCTTCCTTAGAGGCAAAACATTTGTGAGTCTTTTTAGAGGCCTTGCTGCCAAATACTTACATGAGCAGCAGATGGCAGTGCTTTACTTCGTGATTATATGGACCCTAAAATTCCCCAGAGTGGTAATTGTGGGTTCTACAGGTACCTCTGCTAAAAAGATAAATTCTATGATTCTAGACTAGGAGCTGGGTTGAGCCAGTCAACCACCCTAGTGAAGCCTTTAAGCCTTAGCCATACCTTGGGAGATTAAAGGTGTGGACAGAAACAGAAAGAAATAGAGGAAGTTGGGTGGACTCAGCCACCTTAACCAAGCAAAGGTGTGGTCAGAAACAGGGAAAAAAAGGAAAGAAAGAAAGAAGAGATATACAGTAAAGATTCAAAAACAATCTAAATGGCTTAGAGTTTGTTAAGAAATATATTTGTAGGCTCGAGAGAGAAAAGAAAAAGGAAAAAGAATAAAGTCCTTAAAAAAGAAATAGAGTAAAAAGAAATAGTAATAAGCCAGGTAAAAATGGAAATTGCAAAAAGTATCTGTCTGGATACTGCATGTTATTGTCTTGTCTTTAAGTTTCTTGACTGAAAATGAAATAGTAAAAGCTGCTAAAAGTCATTTGACTACAAATGTTACTGGATTAATCCAACCTATATATTTTGTAAATGAGTTGACTTTAAAATTGAAATCAAAAGATATGCTACTTTGGAGAAGAGGTTTTCTTTTTATTTCCACAGAAAATGAGAGGCTTATTTATTCCTGATTAAAGAAAATAAGATTTGATCAAGGAAGACCCTCCTGAAGAGTCTCCTATGAAAATGGATGGCCCAGATGATTCAGCATTTCAGAACACCTCTGTTGCAGTTTCCTCTGAGCTCTGCATCCAAAACAACTTCAAGAAGACTGGCTGAGATGACCCAGCCTTACAGACTACTCTACTAAAGACTTGTCCATAATCCTAAATTTTTGGGGGGTCCCCTTGGGATTGCCAGCTCCCCCATTCATCAGGAAGTAGCCTAGAGAATGATGTCCACATCCCCCCAAAATGGATTAAGGATGTTTGTCTTTGTTTACTGCATTGGTTACAAGTTGTTACTGATAATAGTGAAAAAAAAATATACAAAAGAAATTAGATTTGGGGTTCTTGTTTTAAAAAGAGGAAGGAGGATTATACAGTGGGTTTATGATGTTACATTGTAAATAATTGTCCTGCCTACTAGTTTAATAATAAAAAAAAAAATGCTGATTGGCCAAAGGCAAACAGGAAGTATGGGCAGAGCTGCCAGACTAAGAACACGCTGGGAATAGGAAGAACAGAGCAGAGACCACAGAAATGCCTCAGAGAAGCCAGAAGAGGCAGAGGACAGCTATGCTGCTCTGAGAAAAGGTAGAAAGCTGCATGTCTAAACAGAATAAGAATCATGGGTTAGTTAAAGAGCTACCAAGTTGTATACCTGGGACCCAGTCAATCAGTATACAATTAAGATAAGTATCTGTGTGTTTCAGTGGGACTACGGTACTATAGGCCAGAAAGACCGGGTCAGAAACCTCATACAACACCCATCTGAAGAGAAAAGATGGCAAATGAGTGGACATAGCTGCTCTGCTAATAAGAGGTACTTGGAAACCAAGACTTTAAGCAAATGTTACATAGAAAATCTCAGACACATGTCTACCATTGCATCTTATATGTCTCTTTGTGAAAATACATGGGATTCATCCTCTGTCAGCAAAAGTTGAGGACCTCTTTCACTGGAACACAGTTCTCTTTTCTCTTCTCTTCTCATCCTTTGGTTTCCTGCATCATCTCAAGAGGTAGCCTCTGGAGCAACTGGAGAGAAGCCATGAAGGACTCTTGGAATCTATGCCTCCCAGGGACCAGGGTTTTCTGTCCCTTCTGCCCAGAGGAGGGATGCAAATAGTGATAACCCTGCATCAGAATTGCTAAATCATCCCCTGAGATTCATGAAGAGGCAGCAACATCTGTTCCATCCCTGCCCTTCTGCTAACATCTGGGAAGCACTGGCTTCCTTTGTTTAGGGTTTCTCTACTCTAAAATGAAAATTAGCATCCCTTCCTGGCTGTCTCCAGAGACTCATTACTGTACCGAAATGTGAAAATGTTCATTAAAGAGTTTGGAAAAGTGATAAGTGGTACAGAAGTAATGACTCATGACTGTAAGATGCTGAAACTTGACTTGACCAACACCTAGCCTCAGCTCATTTTATCCCTTTCTCAGCTCGTCTGCAGAAGCGAAGTGAAAATACTAGAGGCCAGAGAGATGACTAGGTGGCTAAAGAGTACAGGTTGACCGTTCAGACAACATGAGTTTGATTCTCTGCAACAAGGCTGGGCAGCTCACAACTGCCTACAATAAGAACTGCAGGTGATCCACTGACATTGCCTTTAGTGGGAGTGGCACTCACATGCACAGATACACATGCTTATATACAATACATAGTTAAATATTAAAATGTGCCCTAACAACCAATTAGATAAAGGAAGAAATTAAAAATCTCTTAACTAAAATGATCTATGGGACCAGAGGGCTATTGTTGAAAATTTGACCACAACTTTAAAAAAAAAAAAGAGCTAGCAACAGTACTTCTCAAATTATTTCATGAATTAGGAAAGGAAAGAAAGCACCCAAATCCACTCGACGAAACCTGTATCACCCTGTTGCTAAACTAAAGACGTAACAGTAACAAAAATGAAACAATAAGCCAGAATTTCTGATGAACAGAGATGTAAAAATAACTCTCCAGATATATGCAAATAAAATTTGAGATCACATAAGAAAGGTTATTTACCACAATATAGTTGGCTTTATCCCAGAGATGCAGAAATGGTTCAACAAATGTATATCAATAAATGTGCTCCACCACAGTAAAAAATAATTCAAGAACAGAAATGACATGATAATATTATCAGATACACAAAAGGCCTCTGACAAATTCCAAGCATCCTTTCATAGGATGTTGGGCTACATAGCTCAACATAATATAGGTAATATATAGAGCCTGCAGCAATCACAATATTAAAGAGAGAATAACTCAGTATTTCTACTCAAAAGTCTAGATCTCATTTAATGAGACTCCCGGTGTACTCAGAATACTTGGTGAGATATTTCTTATTGTTTATTATTGGCAAATATACCTTCCTTAACTACAATTTTGAATTGCATTAACTATGTCAGACAGATCTTGAGTTGAGAATACTTCTACAGCTACATGTCAGCAGCTATAGAGTCACTACCAATAATATGAACTTATCTATCAATAGTTGCTACCTAGCAAACCTTTAAACTCACTGGGTCAAAATTCAACTCTGTGGTGCATAGTTTTGTGACAGTTAGTTTCTACAAGACTTGGTTCAGTAATTGCATTTTCTCTCCATAGTTATCTATAGTTAGTGGTGAACTCAGCTCATTGATCATCATTGAGATGTCTGTCATCTTTGAGAGTGGGACAATGTGACACATGCGTGGTTCACAGTCTCTTACACACCTAAGGTCTGCTATGAACTTGCTACAAATAGAAGCAGAATTCCCAAGACAGCAAGAAAAAGTTTCCCAGATTTCCAGAGGCTAAGCTTGAACACTGTCATGTTCATTTCTGATAAATTACACTGTGCAAAGCACATCAAATTCAAGAAGTAGGTAAATGGGCAGGATGAAGTAGGAGAGCTCAGGAAGGTTATGGAGAGAGGATGTGTAACAATTGGGTTACTTTCTCCAACATATATTAAGCCACTGAGAGATCATACATGTTTTTTAAATCTTAATTGATTCTGAGCTCAGAGTTTTATTATTTGCTACATTTTTTTTCTTTAAAACAATGTAAACAATGTCTTCTAAAGTTATGAGATTATTTCTCCCATTAACTTACATATTAATTTCAGTGAAAGGTATAAAATTGAAGTAATTGGTATTTCAAGGGCTAAGCATTCCATCTTGTTTTGAAGTCACTATTTTACATTTGAGCATAGTCTCCATTAAAAGCAAAACACAATTTTAAAGCTTTTTCTACAGTTGAGCAAGTCCCACAATAGAAAATTTCCTAGAAAGACAAATTGTATAAATAGACCTAAATACAGAGTAAGGTAATTTAATACCTCTATGGGATCATGATTGTATACTGTAAGATGCAGCTTATCAGGTTGTCAAGTTGAAATAAATTAAGTTCCTATTCTTTCTTAAGTATATAAAATATATGTATATTACCATATGCCTTACCTCTGAAATCAAGTCTTCTGATGTGATTTCACAAAATCAAAATACCACCAATGTGCAAAGTATAGCCACTACAAAAACATCAAACAAAATAAAAATAAAATTTTAGTATCTCAAAGCCCCCAATAGTTCTCCCTTCCCCCAAAAGTGGTGATATTACTATTAATTGCTCACTATATTCTAAACCATCTATTTTGGAGTTATATCAAAATACTTTGAAATATTATTGTTGGGAGCCGCTGGCCCCAGCCCCTCAAGATGGTGCCAATATCCAGTGCTGGCCAACCCACCTGAGTCAGTAATCAAGACAAGGGCCTGAGTCAGTAATCAAGGCAAGGGCCTGAGTCAGTAATCAAGGCAAGGGCGCATGCCTTTGCTAATTTTCCGAGACTGGTCTCTCCGCCTCTCCCGTGACGTCATGTGGGATGATGAGCTGCAGCCTATAGAGAGGTGACACGTCCAAGGCGGAGGTCTTTGGCCTATATAAGGGCTGGGCTTTTCCTACCTCACGGTCTCCATTTTATGTGGGCTAGTGCTCTCCCTCAAGGAGCATTAAAACATTGCTGCAGAAGGATCCTACGTGTGCCGTGCCTTTTCTTGCGGGCGAGAAGTGGGCGCGGGACAACTGGTGCCGAAACCCGGGAACTGAACACCATTAGCACCGTCGGAGACCCCTCGGAGACGAGGTGGATTCAGAACTGCAGGTAGGTTGCTCGGAGAGGTATGTCTGAACTGGACTTTGGTTTTTTTGAGGCCTTGATGCTTGTCTTGGCAGTGCTGTTGATTTTCTTCGTGGTTGCCTTTTGCTTCCACCGGTGCATGGGATCCTCCCAGTCTATCGTAACAGCACTAGACTCCCTGCTTAAGCAGCGTGATATTAAGATGACACAGCGTACCCTAAAGAACTTTGTAGAAGGTAAAGCCTGTAAAGATCTGATAGCTAAAGGGCAAGACGTGATGGAAGAAGTTCAGGACAGCATATCAGAAACCGAGCGCCATGTGAGGTTAGGCGTGCGCCGTAAAGTAACAATACTCAATAAGGAAAAAGGACCCCCCGGTAATATGGGGGAGTTGGGAAACCAGAAACTACTCAATAAGGAAAAAGGACCCCCCGGTAATATGGGGGAGTTGGGAAACCAGAAACTACTCAATAAGGAAAAAGGACCCCCCGGTAAAGTAAAGAATATGGGGGAGTTGGGGAACCAGAAACTAAAGCCTGGTCCCCCCACATTGTACCCTGTATGGGAACTTGAAAATTTAAATTTAAAGTGTGGCTCCTTGAGTGGCTCTGATACATCGGAACATTCAGGAGATGATGAGTTGAGCCCTGATGAGGAAGATGACCTAGAGGAAGAGGCGGCTAAATATGAGGCAGAGAGATATTATCCTGATGAATTTCCCCCCCGAACAACAGCTCTGGACATTTGAGATGCTGACAGGGCAAGGACCATACGCAGCTGATCAGACTAATTACCCCTGGGGAGCTTATCAGCAGATTGAGTGGGCCCTGCCAAGAGAATTTGCTTTAAATGTGGCAAGCCCGGCAATTTATACATGTTCAGGTATTAATCTTCCGAGAAGCCTTTCTCAATTTTTGTTACAGAATTGGTCGTCTGAATTTGAGCAGACCCTTCGTGACCTGCAGGTGGCGATCGTCCAGGTCAATTCCACTCGGCTAGACCTGTCGCTGACCGAAGAGTTTTCTCCGTGGATTTCCTCAGCCTTCTCCTACTTCAAGGAATGGGTGGGGGTGGGTATGTTTGGCCTAGCCTTTTGCGGAGGACTGGTCATTCTTCTCTAGATGGTTTGCAGGCTCAGAATCCAAAGTCCGAGAGACAAAACAGTTTTGGCTCAAGCCTTAATGGCTCTAGACTCAGGAGCCTCGGTAGATGTGTGGCTAACTATGCTAAAGCAATAGGGATATTTTGGCTCGAACAGCTCCTGCACGCCTAGGACAGTCCTGTCCATTGCACTGGGTGGAGTGTTCGGCCCCTTTCCTGAGAGGGGTGTTGAGCCAAGGGCATCGCACAGGACATAGTTATGTCCTGGGAGGTATGTTGTCCTGCATAAGGGTGCCTGCCTTAACTCCCTTCCCAGCAAAAGGCAGAGGACAGGCTGGGGGAATCTCGATCTGTCGAGGGATTAGAGATGACGCCCATGCAAGTCCATAATGTTTTCTGGGGGATAACCACTGCCTCCACCCTCTTACAGGATTCCCTCATTGCTTAGAAAAGAAAAAAGGGGGAGATGTTGGGAGCCGCTGGCCCCAGCCCCTCAAGATGGTGCCAATATCCAGTGCTGGCCAACCCACCTGAGTCAGTAATCAAGACAAGGGCCTGAGTCAGTAATCAAGGCAAGGGCCTGAGTCAGTAATCAAGGCAAGGGCCTGAGTCAGTAATCAAGGCAAGGGCGCATGCCTTTGCTAATTTTCCGAGACTGGTCTCTCCGCCTCTCCCGTGACGTCATGTGGGATGATGAGCTGCAGCCTATAGAGAGGTGACACGTCCAAGGCGGAGGTCTTTGGCCTATATAAGGGCTGGGCTTTTCCTACCTCACGGTCTCCATTTTATGTGGGCTAGTGCTCTCCCTCAAGGAGCATTAAAACATTGCTGCAGAAGGATCCTACGTGTGCCGTGCCTTTTCTTGCGGGCGAGAAGTGGGCGCGGGACATATTATGATATTTTTGAAAGTCTACTGTGCTACAGAGAAAACAAACATACCCTCTATCAAGGTTCAGATAGAAGGTTAAATGCAGCATCTGTGAAAATATGGTGTGAAGGGGAACACTTCTTTAAAAATTCAATCCAGTATGTTTTAGAAAAAAAACAAAAAACAAAAAACAATAAAACCCATGTTCTTAAAATCTTATCTTCATCCTCACCTGATGCTATTCATGCCTTTGTCAAGGGCTGACCTAACTGGTTTTTTTCCTATGTTCATTAATAGGGACATAGAGGCTGAAGACAACTTGTATGTTAGCTGAGGTATAAAAGACACTCTTCAGTTGCAGCCACTTGAAGGGTGAGCCAACAAGCCAATAGCCTTTCTACTATTAATACAACTTCATTCGTTTTACAGGCCGAAATGAGAAGCTCTTCTTAAGAACCAAAACTGTCCAAGCTAGAGCACAAGGAACTTATATTACTGTTTATAAAGACTTGTAGAATTATTTAGGGAAATATACATCAGTGAGAAATTGATGAGTCACTTGGGAAATTTTCTAAAATGTTATAATTTCTCCATTCACCCAAGAAGGCAGTCATTATGCAAATGTCTGTTAAAGGTCTCCAATGTACCAATCAGGAAGATGTGTAGGAAGATAAATTTGGCCTAGTCTATGCCGCTAGGGAACTTTCAGTCAAGCAGGGGTAGGGAGTGAAGCGAAATATATTTACATAATTAACTACAACCACACTCTTAAAAGATGCACGCTACAAGGGAGAATTAAATATACAGTGTGCTCAGGTACAGACATCATGCTGTGCTGTTAATGAGAAAGCTTCAGATTCCTGGAACTGCAAGCAACATACAGCTAAGTTCATCCCTAAATTTCTAGACATTAGGTAAGCCATTTGAGATGCTCTGGTATCTCCCACAAAAGAAGTGAGGTCACTGTGCTCTTAGATTTTTCTCTAAGGCAATGCTAAACTAGTATAAACTTTATTATTCATTTCATCATAAATGAATGTCAAGAACAGTAATGCAACTTTAATAAGTATAATGATGACTAATATTTATTAATTTCTGTGATAATGAAGCTCTGTCTAAGTATTTTATGTTTCTTATTTAATTCTAAAAATAGTCCATTGGCATATTTATTAATATTCATGAAGATGGTCATGTCTTTAAAAAAGATAAACGGAGATACAGGCTATTAAATGACCAAAAATTGCACAAGAGCATATGCCGTTATAAAGAAAGGACACTGGGCACTCCTCTTCCAGACCCTCCATTCCCACCCCAGACATTGCTTTTTATTTTGCCCTCCAGTCATGGCTGTCACCTTTATACCAGTGTCCTTTTTCATATCTCTATTCCCCTATTTTCTGAGTACACATTTTTATACAATGCAAGCTTTATTGACAAGAACATGGTTTTAAAGAGTAGAGATACTTGGATAGTTTCCTAGTGTCTCAATCCATCTTGTCATTTTATTTAATTATATTTATTTATTGGGTGAATTATGTACATAAATAATCTTTATTTTGCACAATATTTTGAAGCTGACAGGAGATGATCCATAAAATGTATTGCTAATCAAAATAATAATGTCAGCTCTGTTTCAATAAATGCAGACTTCCAAGAATCCAAGTCTTTTCTTAAGTATGTTTAGACCCACAAAATATTTCAAAATTATAACTTCTCATTATATCCCTCAACATACAGTAATAATTATAATATTCTATAAGTTCTAACATATTTTAATGTCTGTGACCCTGACGTTTCCATTTCCATTTTGCCACCGAGGAATTGTCTCCTTCTGGAATCTATTCATCACAGTCTGCTTTGCATGGATTATGAGCACACAGGGGCCAAGGCCATGGCCCTTCTCAATTTCATTTCTTTTGTCCTTTTTCCCATCATTGGTATGAGACTGGTTTCAAATAGATGCTCTATGAGCTATGTTGAAGTAAACTGTTTAAATGAAATCTTTGTGAGCTGGGGTACCTGTGAATGGAGCACACAAAACGTAAGATCCCTATAGAGATGTTAAGAGACAGAATAAATTGTTAGATGACAGCCTCGTGTACTGTCTCTCCCTCTTTGTTGGCGTTAATTGTAGAGAGTACACTGTGTACATTACATTGCTATCTGTCTTTTGCTCTGCCTACAGTCTGGAGAGAAAAATGATCAGGTTAACATTGAAAGTGTTTACATAAAACAAGACAAAAGATGCTTATGACCTTCTGACTTGAGCATTAGACTGTGATCTCAATTTTGCAATTCTACAATATGTGGCCATGCATTCAAATTGTCCTTGTACTATAATTTGCATTATTACTATTCATGAACAATACCACTAAATGTCTTATATAAGTATCTCTGTGTGTATAGCTGCAGCAGGGCCCCAATGTCATATCTGTGCATAAAACCTATGACCATTTGTTGGACTTTACAACAACACTGTAAAGTTTTTATGACTGACAGGAAATCACAAAGGACCTTACTTAAATGTCTGTAGAGAAAACAAGACAATATCTACAAGACAGCTGTGATTAAGTGGTTTGAGGGAGACTGACAGATGAGGAATTCTTTACTCTGACTTTATTTACATCTCCCACTCTATTTCTTGAGATATCCTCACTTGAACCCCATATCTCGAGTGAACGGCCACATTGACTGCCAGTTCTCTCACCTGCATATCTTGGAATATGCTGCCTGAAATAAATATTTGCACCTGTCGAAACTTTAAATTCTCCAGCTCTATTCAGTTGATACTTTTAAAAAGCCATAGTAGCAAGCACTACATTGATCATCATGGAGTACTTGAATTTCTCACAATATGATTCTCATAACCATAATAATGATAATAAAATGTAGAGCATTTTACATCTATTTTTGTCTTTTAATACATTACCATTTAAAAAGAATATACTACAATTCTGTCCATTTTCATTTAAGACACTGAAACAGAGAAGTTAAAATAACTTCCCAACTTGTATTTAATAGAGCTGAGATTTAAGCCTGGGCTACCTGCCTCTAGAGACCAAATTGCTATCAACAGTTTTGTTGTACAGCATCCTTTGTGTAAATACTGATACCTTTTAATCCTAATACTAGACTCTGTAATGCTCTGGAACACTTGTTTATTTGCTGTCTTAATATAAGTAATCCTTACTCTTAATTCATGTATAAGTAATGTCCGCTGTCACACTAAATTTTAAGAATTTCTTCTTTACATGTTTGTAAGGGAAAATATGAACAATAGAAAGAATGTACATTCTTTAAATCAGTGTACCTCAACCTTCCTAATCCTATGCCCCTTTAATGCAGCCCCTCATGTTGTGGTGAACATCAATCACAAATATATTTTCATTGCTCTTTATAACTGTAATATTTTTACTGCTATGAATCATAACGTAAGCATCTGTGCTTTCTGATGGTAACCTTTGTGAAAGGGTTGCTTTACACTTCAGAATGGTTGTGATGCACATGTTGAGAACTGCTGGACTAGATGATCTGATCTGAGATCTTTCCTACGACTGGAAGAATATGAAATTATCCTTTATACACACAATGCCTTTATGTGGCCTGCGAGTTAGTGCAAGTACTATAACCAAATAAAAAAGATGCTTAATAAAATTCATCACTATGAGTTATTTTCAGCTTTAACCACTATCTCCACAGTACCTGTTTTTGAACCATTTTGTTTCTTCTAAAATTCTCTTTAGAGCTGATATTAGCATTAAATTCATTTTCATTAGTAACACAATATAAGACTTAATTTTGTTAATGGACTGAAATCTATTTAATTATTCAATACCTGCTGTAGTAAGAGGTTTCTGGCCTGGACTTTCGGGCTTAACCTCAAGGTTTAGGACCCACAGTCCCGCAGTCCCACAGTCCAACAGAGACACACAGATGCTTTCAATAGTTTTAGGCTGATCAGCCTAAGGCCCAGGCATATCACTTCCTAGCTCTCTACACTTCATCTAACCCATGACTCTTAACCTGTTCAGCCATCGGGCTCGGTACCTTTTCTCACAGCAGCATAGTTGTCCTCTGCTTCTTCCGGCTTCTCTCTGGCATTCTGCTCTGTGCTTCCTGTTCTCAGAGTTTTCTTAGTCTGGTAGCCCTGCCCACACTTCCTGCCTGCCTTTGGCCAATCAGAGCTTTTCATTAAACTAGTGGATGGGACAATTATTTACAATGAAGCAACACAATCCCCCTATAACGTGCTTATTAATATCTGTTAATATAAAATATCAAATGAAAGTCAGCAAAAGGCACTAACAAGTATCTCAGTATG
Source organism: Phyllotis vaccarum (assembly GCA_033318265.1). Lineage (NCBI taxonomy): Eukaryota > Metazoa > Chordata > Mammalia > Rodentia > Cricetidae > Phyllotis > Phyllotis vaccarum. The sequence continues at coordinate 193,598,418 of JARWLC010000002.1, forward strand.
CCCATCATTTCAGGGCAATGAATATAGTAGCAGTTACCTCCACAGTTATGACCAGGAAACACAAGCAGAGACAAGAACCAGAGTTGGTGCTACCTGTGAATCAGAGATATCTTCAGAGAGACCCTGAGCAGTATTTTACAGTATCAGAATAGCCCAGAATGGGCAGCTTCTCCATTAACACACACACACACACACACACACACACACACACACACACACACACACACCCTACAAAAACTCAAGAGGTCATAACAGCAAAATAGATCATACGTATGAAGAACAGGAAATGTTTTGGTATGGCTAAAGTATATAACAATGATAAATTAGAAAAAGTAGGTGGGAAATCACAACATAGGTAGGAGAAGCAGGGCGGAGTCAGATAGACCAAGCCAGCCACCAAAGAAGAAACATGTGAGGAACACAGGTGAGCCACGAGCCACATGACAGACAGATTAATGGAAGTGGGTTGAGTTAAGAGAAAGAGTAAGCTAGCAATGTACCTAAGCCATAGGCCAAACAGCATGAACTTAAATATAAGTGTTTGAGCATTTCTGGGGGCCTGATCAGCTACGGGGTTTGGGGCAACAGGTCTGTGGGTCTGGACCTCTGATGCCCAAGGCCAAGAAACCATACTGTAACAATTGACTTCTCATCTCCTATTCTTGTAGGATGCATCTGAAGTCATCCTGTCATATTTTCCACCCAGAAATTAAATCGTTCAGAACTTTACATAAATCAAATTTTATATTTGTATGTTTATAGTTGAAAATATTTACTCTCAGAAATGCATTATTAATAAACAATGTCATTTAATATTTAATTGTAAAGAGTCTATCTCCTGGAAGGGGTAATAACTCACCTCTTGGAAAATCCCAATTACCATGCTCCTGTTCTGTGCTGATCACTAGGATACTCTGAAGATTCTTTGCAGTCAAGATGTTGGTTTCTATTTGTTCACATCGCTTCTTAATTTTATTATCTCTCTTAGAATTCTATTGCACATATCCTTAATAATAAAGTATCTTTCAAATTATTTATAGATGTATATTATAAAAATGAACATCTTAGCCAACACTCAAATTTCCTACAAAATCTTATGATTTGTAAATTTACAGATGTTAATAAGTACACATACGTAAATATGCTTTGTATCCCTACTCATTTGCACAGTTTTATTTTAGGAAGGTTTACTTGCTACAATTTAAATATGGTTTTAAATTATTTTATGCTATTTTTATATTTTAGGAATTTTTAATTTTACTTGATAGATATTTGACAAAAAATGGAGGTAAGTGACATCTCTTTATTAATTATGAGTTAATGATTTAAATTAATTTTTCTCATCCTGTGGGTTGTCACCCCTTTTGGGGAATACACAATCCTTTCATGGGGTCACCTAAGACCATCAGAAAACACAAGATATTCAGATTGCAATTCATAACAGTAGCAAATATAAAGTATCAGTAGAAATAATTTTGTGGTTAGTGGTCACTGTATTAAATGGGTTGAAGCATTAGAAAAGTTGAGGATGACTGTTCTGTTTGAATCATCAAGCTGGTGCATCTTTTTGTCACAGTTTTTAAACAACAATGAATAATTGCTGCATCAGACCTTTCTTTGAATTATGTAAAAAGAGAGCTCTAAAGAATCCTTGTTTGCTCCCAAAGAAGAAACAAGGTGAAGAAATAAAAATTTGTAAAGACAGATTTTGACAAACAAGCTACAACTCCTGTCTTCCACCTTCTTATCTATATACATTTCGTGAAAAGCAAAGCAAAAGAGCTGAAATCTGGGGATGGATAAAGAGAAGTTTCTTCAATATGTATAAAAATGCCACTTCATTCACTGAGTCACACTCCCTTTTCTTTCTTGATTTTATTTTAGAAGCAATTTGTCTTTGAATGTCCAAAATGTCCATTTATTTATGATTTGTTACCCTCATTTTCAGGAATCTGCATCTCAGCTCTTGTAGCATCCATAGGAGGTTGTGGTGATATATTGTGTATTTAATAAAGTATGCCTGGAAATCAGAGGACAGAGCCAAACCACATTTAGCCATGAAGGTCAGAGAGTGGTGATCCATGCCTTTCATTCCAATACTCAGAGATAGAGATTCATCTGGATCTTGGTGAGTTCAAGGCCAAAGAAAGCCAGGTACTGGTGGCTCACACCTTTAATCCTAGCACTAGAAAGTTGAACCCGGAAATGAGTTATCTGTGGGAAAAGGAAGATAAGGCTGAAGGAGGCAAGAGTACTTCCCTTCACCTATGCCAAGCTTCCATGTCAACTGAGGACGACTCAGTGGTACTGAGTCTGAGGATTCGGGAAGACAGGCCTGAAGAGTTGGCTAGGTGAGAACTCACTGTGGCTTGTTCTCTGTCTCTCTGATATTTCCTCTTTACCCCAATATCTGGCTCTGGGTTTTTATTATAATACCAAATATAATTCATGCAATAGAAGGTCCTCATGCTTAGTGGTCTCTGGTTACATGTTCCAAGATGTCAAAGAAGTGCTTGGTCATAAGTGCTAATCCACACATAGCAGATGCTCAATAACATTTTCATGTATTAGGAGGTAGGGGTATATTACTTAGATGTATTTGATGGAGGTAAATCTTAAAGGATCCTACTCAGAATATTACTTAACTAAAATCCTTAGGTCTAATATTTTAAAACTTACATTTTATAAGTAATTGTAGAAGAACAATAAAGATTATGTAAATCAAACCTTTTCTTATACATGCATTTAAATAGTTGGTTAAATTATATAGAAAACTTTAGAAATGTTCTTTAATCATATTTAAAATATAAATATTAAAGCTGATAAACTACTAACAGTTCAGTCAAAGTGTCAAGATATTCTCATATACTGAGCAAACATCAAATTGTGGGTGTATGCACTTTATTACTACAACTATTTATTATGCCTAACAAAATAAATTAAATATAAATGAACTTTACTAACAAAGAAGAAAAATTTCTAATAGAGATATCAGCATAGAAAAATTTTAATCCATCCTTTTTCACAATCCATGCTATATTCATAGTAGTTTTTAAGTATTTCTCAAAGGCCATGAAGGCTTGATATCCAGCTTCCTGAAGTTGGAAGGTAATAGAATTTAGGAGTGAGAGTTACTGAAGAGTCCTGTAGGCATTAAATGGGTTTTGAAACCCCGGTACTTATGCCTGTTCCTTCCTGTCTTTTGTTATCTGATCGTGTGGTGAGTGACTGTCTTTTGCCATGTGTCCTGACCATAGTGTACTGGCATTCCATAGTCCAACAAAAGGGGATGGTGACCTTGTAATGAGATGAGATCCAAGCCTGTCTTCCTCTTAAAAGTTGATTTGTGTATTGATAGGAAGCTATTTGTCACATAGTTAAAGGGAAAATCCTTTATGAAAATCTTTTCTAGTCCTAATGAATAATATGCAGTCTTAAATACCAAATGCTGGATGTCACTGGGCAAATAAGACCATAATAAAGCCAGTGATGTTGCAAAACGTGACACTATCAGTTCAAGTGCTCACATACAAAGAGTTTACGAGTTTTATTATTTACTTTTAATTGTCACTGCTTTCGTGTATTTCCCAAACCACTCTCCAGAAAAAAAATTATAGTTATCAGCCCTTAAGAAATGGCAGTATTAGTCTCTACAGGTTTTTTCATAAAATATGCAAATCATACCGAAAGCTACCTAATTTATATAATTTAAAGGTATTTTAATTTATGAGTGTGTTCTAGGCACCAGATGCTTATGAATATAATTGAGGATAATAAATACCTCCGTTAGTCCTAATCATATTGCGAGAAGCCTAAGAATTGCTGTTCTCTTTGTTACACCTGCATGTTCTCTGAAAGCACACTGGCCTCTCCTTTACGCTTGCTCCAACTTCTGCATCTTATCACACATCCAGAGAAGTGGTGAAAACAGATGTTTTGCCTACCATTGTCTAAAAGTCAAACCTGAATAGTTCTGTGCTTCACTTCCCGCAGCAGCCTGAGAAAAAGAAGAAACATACAGGAAGAAGGGCTGTGCCTTGCTAACAAGTTCACACTTGTCTCTGCAAATATGCTCTGCAAATCAACACAGCTCCGGAGCCACTGAGAGATGCAAAACCTTTATTCACTTTCCCCAAATGTCTTGCTAAAAGTTTCCAGAGTCTGGTAATGATACTTGGAGGAGGCTTTCCAGCTACTCACTGGAGCCTATAACCGAGGATCAAATCTGGAGATCCACACCAAATGTTTTGCTTCAGCTGAAAACCTTGTGGTTGGAATGCACAGCCGTATTTCTTTACACTTTGCCCATGAACGTTTTGAGAACTGTAGATTCAGCCATGACATATGGTCTATTGAAGGCCCAAAATCTATTTTTTTAAAATGACGATGTTCCTTTCCCCGCCCCACAGCATTCATGTTACTAGAAGCTGCTGTGATTGCTCTATTTTTATAGGGCCTCAAAAATCCCAATAAAATACTATATTGTTGTGAGGTTCCCATAATAGCATAGCCTATCTAATTTTGGAAATATGGCTCAAATAAAAATGAGGTTGGTGTATATCCACCCCTCTCAGTATCAGTGAGATAGGCATGACTTTGTGTATCACCAGCCATGTCCAGAACAAATATTTGAATTCCAGACTTTTTTGGTAGAGTTTTAAACTTCCACGCCCTGCTATACTTCAGCTTCATGAGGAAATCACAGTTGGCAGCAATCAGAGGCCATCATTCTATGAGGTCTGGGATTATCAGAGGGTTAAGGCTGGCCTGCTCTTACATAGTTAATCTTCTCAGGGACAACATTCCTTCTGACAGACTTTGAATCCCACGGGTTCTTTGTAGTTCAGTCATTTGAAGGGAGTTTCAACCTTTAAATATATACATATTTTAATGAAATGGAAGAAAGTACTGAAGTTTAGTGTGAAGAGAAGCAAGCCACTTTTTGTAAGGTCATTTCAAAAGAAATTTATAGTGAAAGTGTGTGTGTATTGGGGGGGGGGGGTTGTACCTTCCAGAAACGTCTTTATTTTTTATGGGTACAGAATCATCGTATATTTTTAAAAATTGATTTAACAAGTTTTGGTGCCATTATAAAAAGCTGCAAATTATCTTGAAGTGAAGAAAAAATCAAACTACTTTAGAGAAGGGCCTGACGGTGCTGAAGTGTCCAGTTACTTTCCACTCACCCTGTTCTCCGTCTCTCCTGTCCATACGGTGTTTTGTCTACTGTTTTGTTTTAGATTGGTTATTATCCAGCTTCTTGTTTTATATTAAAGACAACTTTTAAGAATAACATGCCATTGGGGGACCAAATGTTAAGTTCACAGCTCAATGTGTTTGACAAAAGTCTTCAAATATCTCAAGCCAGTGTTGCACAGTTTTCCCAAATTATGCTCCTTGTCCTACATCATTGCTCCTTTTTTTAAGGTGGGGAGGATTTCCCGTGGCTCCCGGTTCGAGCGCACCAATGGCAGTAAAGGTATGGGGCAGTAGCTGGCTGGGCACAGTTAGTACGTAGTCATGAAACAGATCCACACTCAGTTTGTTACCTCCTTTCTATCTAGTCAATGCTGCCAGAAAAGAAAGCCCCTCACAGATACTCCACATGCTTGTCTCTTAGGCAATTCTAGATCCTTTCTTGTTGACAATCACCATTAACTAACACAGGTAAGAAGTCTTGTTATTAAAAATAATGAGAATAAAACAATGATTAAAATAAAACAATTCTAGATATCGGGGTTAATATAGTGGGTAGATGGCTTTTCTTATTCCTCTTCTAAATTTCTTGTGTTGTATTTTTCTTGGCTCGTTTTTTTTAATCATTCAAAATTTTAAATATCTTTGATAATTTTATACACAAGTATGATGTTTACATTATATCTCCTCCACCCTCTCTCTCTCCTGGTACGAGTCAATTTGGTGTTACACAAATGTGTATGTGTTTGGTGCTGATCACTTTGAATTAGACCAGCTGTTTGGACGGGACCTCATGCTTGGATAAGACTGACTTTCTCCGCAGCCATTATGACCTGTAGCTCTTTAGGTGGGGGTGGGGCACTTTAATGCTCCCCATCCTCTTGATATGGCAACCAAAGTTGTCATTTCCTCATATCCTATGTATTTAGCTATGTTGTTGTGATTTCATGAGTGCATCGTCCCCGTCATATGCTGAAGGTGTCATCTTGCAGAAGACATCCTGGTCCTCTGGCTTTTACAGTTAATGTATTTTCATATAAACATAAAGCATGCTTCCCCATGATTTGTTCAAGCATCCATGGTGTTATCTACCCCTGCCCTCTCTGTTTTCCTCTGTGTTGCCCTCCTCTCCTCTTAACCTTGCTGCTTTCAACAGTGTCGGCTCAGTCTTCCTGAAGGCTTTGGTTGTTAGTATCCTGAAAAATGAAATTGATTTTCTCTGGCTTTTATAAGTGAAAGGAACAGGGCTGTTTAGGACAGGATTGTAGGAAGGATAATATCTGTATCTGGACACTAATTCAGGAGCCAGCATGAGAAACCAAACCTTGGGAAGAACTGTACCATAACAATAAGTATCATTACTCATTATTTGCATCCATGTCAGTAAAATATGGAGCCCCCAGTGCCCCCTACTGACATGTTAAATGAGGATACTATCACTCTCCTCACCAAATTGTAAAAATTAAATAGTTAATAAATTTGAAAATATCTGAAAAATTAAATGCATTAATATTCCTAAAGTCCATATTTTGAGGTATGAATTAATATCCCATGTAATTTCCAGATTTCCTTTGTAAGCTCCTCGTTCTTATTTATTTTAATTCTTATTTACATGTCAACTGTTATGCTTGAGAGTTAGGGTAAATAAGTTAAATACATAATACCTTACAATGTTAAAAAGAATATGTCAGCTATGCCTCTAGATTAGTGGTTCTCAACTTGTGAGTTATGACCCCTTTTGGGGGTAAATGAAATTTTCATAGAAGTTGCTTAAGACTGTTTTGAAACACAGATATTTACATCAACAACATGATTCATAACAGCAGCAAAATTACCATTATGACAGTACTGTGGGGTATACTTAATGTTCTAAACCCATGTCCTCCTGTAACCATGAATTGACATTTTCTCAGTTATGTTATCAGGGATTATCTAGCAGAAAGAATGCTCAGTGGCATAAACAAAGCTGATCACAATCCCCAAAACATTCTACCAACAGTATCTCTTAGCTTCTTTACGAGACCAGATTCACCTCAATTTGAACAACAAACCTCAAATTCTAATTTATGGATCATTAACCATAGAAAACCCTAGGCTACCATTTCTCTACCAAGGTTGCTCTGGATGAACTATTACCAGTTCAGCCATTGGATCAGTGCTTCAGTTCCAGACTGATGACTTCAACTCACACTTTCAACCTCATCCACAGTCCATTTCCTCTGTGTTTTGAGGCCATCTTATAAAACCATTTAACCAAGTGGGACATAGTCATCCCCCAATTTGTACAGGTGGTTTCTTCTCCTCTGCGGTCAATTAAGTTTGTAAACATTGTGAAGTTTCACATTTATTTCTGTTGAATAGAGTGGAAAGTTAGTTAAGATTAAGCTTGGCATATGATTACTGCTGTGGGAATATGTTCTGGTACATTGTTAATATTTGTCCTCCCTACTGGCTTAATAAAAAGCTGATTGGCCAGAAGGCAGATAGGAAGTGTGGGTGAGGCAACCATACTAAGAAAGCTCTAGAAACAGGAAGAGAAGAGACACCAGCAGAGACGCCAGCAGATGCAGAGGAAAAAAAAGCCATTATGCTGTTCTGAGAGCAGGTTCCAAGCCATGTGGCTAAACAGATTAGTGGAAATAGATTAAGCTAAGATGAAAGAGAGAGATAGTAACATGTCTGAACCATAGGTCAATCAGTGTGAAATTAATATCAATGTGTGTTTCCTAGGGGCTAAGCAGCATCAGGACTGTGAGTGGATCTGAACCTCAGGGATAGACCTGAAAGTTCGGGCCAGAAATTTCTTACTACAGACTACTATCCTGAAGTTGTTTACTTTGGCAGTAGCCTGTTTCTTCTGCTTCCTATGGGGATGTTTACAACTCTGATATTCATGGTTCACCTCACTCCCCATTGGTCTCACAGTACATTATAGAGTTCTGAAAAAAATAATTTGCAGAGAGGATGTTTTGATACAGGTAGGAGGCAGTTAGGGGAGAGGAGAACCACTGGAATACATTATGTACATGTAGGACATTGTCAAAGAATTAATTTTAAAAACTATAAAGCTTCAGTTATGAAGAAATTTAAAGAATCTGACGTACAACATGGGTTGAGATTGATAAACTAATAAAGTTGATTGTGATCAACACTTCAAAATGTATGCCAAATCATTGTATTTTATGCTTCTGAGTGTATATAATCCTTACTTGCCAAATAAATATCTTAAAATGAAAAAAAACTAAGAAGTCACTATAAAAATGTAATGTCCCCATCCTATTTTCTAACATGAAAGGCCTAGATCTATAAAATTAACCCTAATCCTAACCCTGGTTCTTCACCACCTGGTGGTTATTTTGTTACTCTTCAAGAATATCCATCAAACATAGTTTATTGTTATGTTTTTAAATATGAAAGCTTTGATAGTGTAATAAAGATAATGCTGAAAGAATATTATAGCTAGAAAACCGAGGACGGGTCTATAAAATACCATTTTTATAGCTCCATGAGCATCGGCAACCATGAACTCATAGCAGCTGTATATATTCAGGAACTTGGGTGTAGGAGTTGGCCTCGACTCACAACTATTAATGCAGAGGGGGACCATTAGGCTCTATCATATATATCTGATCTATTATCAATCAAAAGAGTCTGGGATAAACAGAGGCTCAGCATTCGGCAGTTGTGTATCCAAAACTGAGCTTACAAAACTCTGCTGGTTAAATCCAAACTCAGGATAACCCAGATGGTCCCATTAAATCCCATGTTGCACTATATAAAAACAGAATTTGCCAGAAATACTATTTATTTAACTTAATGAAATCGATCACTGTGGGAATGGAAAGATGGCTCAGTAGTTAAGAGCATTTGCTGTTTTTAAAAAGGACAAAAGGCTGATTTTTAGCAAATAGGTTAGATAGCTTGCAAGCCCCTATAACTCCAGCTCAGAACATCTGATGCTGTCTTCTGAACTCTGTGTTATACAGACACAAATGCATACATATAATAATTATAAATAAATCTTTTCACAAGAAATTATCTGTTTTAACTACTTTTCACAGAATGTTTATGTGAGAATTGGAACTTGGATTCATTATTCTTTTTTTTAATTCTTAACTTTACAAGTACTTACTAATATAGTGTCACTTCTTTATTTCTGACCACATTCCATCATCTGTGTTTAACTCTGCTCTGTTCTCTGGCCCTATAATCTCCCTTGCAGTGTGTCTGCTTACTACTATTGTGAAGACTACCTCACTTTTTTACTAATAAGTAAAGCTTTTATTGTTCACTCTGATCCATAGTTCTTCACAAACTATTAGTTCAAACTGACAAATTCCTGAATACAATCCTACCCTTTCTCCTTCACTGTCAAATGCCTACCCATCCTTCAAAATGAGCCCAAATTCACCACCTATATGATACTTCCCCTTTATCCCTCAAGCAGGAAAAGTATTGCTCCCAGAATATACTGTTAATTTTTATATACACAAAGACATCTACTATTAGTGCTTTTTCACTAGACTGTATGTTCCTTAAAGAGAAGTGCACCTTAACACAAAAGTAAAACTACCTCGTGTATAGTTGGTACTACGACTACTTCACTTTAGCTGAAAGGAAACTAGGATCCAATAAGTAACATGTGACACATCAAAAGTTTTATTTGACTTTTCCAAAACAGGAGACAACTGTTTCTAAAGTATCAGGTTAAATGATTTTGCAAATCTCACAGCAATCTTTATAGAACTACAGAATGAATGCTACCACCAGCATTCATTCTTGGAGAACCATGTGCGGGGGAAGAGTCATGCTGAGATACACCTTAGAGAAAAACCAGCCAAATACCCACACCGTTTTCCCCCCTTGGAAAAAAATGAACAGTAGACTTCTTATGGCTCATTTCAAGATACCCACTGAAGCTATGAATGAAACACAGTCCGCATTCTGATTTTTCTCTTTTCTTACTAATAAATTAAGGAATTTTTTTTCAAAGATGTTCAACTTTTATATGTTTATATAATGTTTATATAATGAAATAATACAGAATCCAAGGGTAAATACGACATTATTTTTGGTGAATTGAACCACACATACACTAATATATCTTTATTGAGTAATGGTTAATAAAATGAAGTGATGTAATATTATAGGTGATGAGGTCATATTGAGCATCTTACTGGATAAGAAAAGAGGGTTAAAATGCTTGCTCTCCTTCATAGTAAAGAACAAACACTGTTTCTCTTCATTCAACTCTAGAACATTTTCTCTAGATGGTCGCAATAATTCTTTAAGACTTAGAATGCTGATATTCCAATGATTCAAGTTAAATTATTATTTCTAATTAATGCTGTTTAAAAATACACCCACACAGATAATATAAGAAACATATTTCTTACAAATTAAGAGTTTTAAGTTCTCATAAACTATTAACAAGTTTTAATTTGGGGCTTTTGTAAATGCGTAAATTTCCTTTATACAAAAATTTACAGAGATAATTTAACACAAAACTCCAAAAGTAGTTGCCCTCCCTCCAAATGATCTGCTCAATAAAGCATATAGCCTTTTGTTATATTATTCCTTCCACTTACCATGTGTCCAATGTTTATTGCTTTGAGACGAACATAAAGTTCCTTCACTGAACAATCCTTTATAGCAATATATTGGATTTAGCTTCAGTGAAGCATCAATACTATTCTGGGAAAAAAAACATAACATCAATTTTGAGCTTCCAAAGAAATAGGAAGGCACCAGACATATGAACTCTTACATCTTCAGATCCATTACTTTCATCTGGAGCTTTTGCCTTGACATTTAGGGACACTATCCTTTTATCCTCTTGGTATCTGAGTTAAGAAACCACTGGCCCAATAACATTTCTTGTCCTCCAAATCCTTTTGATTTTATACATGTTTACTTAGCGTTTATTTCTACAGGCATATTGAACGAAAATGACTGTCAAATGAACATAAATTAATAACATAATTTGTCTGGAGCACCAAAGTGAGAGCTAATCTAAATTTGAAACTTCTCATATTTAGAATATTGCAGACATTGAACCAATCTGTGACTCTGTTTTCTGTTCAGAACAAATCAGACAGGTTAACTAAAAAGATGTATTATACCATATCTAATCAAATTGAAACCATTTTCAGTTGACATCAAGTTATTTTGATGATTTCTATTTTCTAAAATCAAACAATTCTCTTCATTGTCAGTAATTGTAAGTTTTTTCTTCCCCCTTCATTATAATGATACCATTAATATTTTTTCTTCAAGGATACAGGCTGATAATATTTGAGTCAGATTTCATTCTATTACCATTAAAAAACATGGGATAGCTACATACATGCAGATTCCAGATAATATATGTACTAATGTTATTTCTCAAGGTTCTTTGCTAGTTGATCCATTATATATTTTCTTAAATACTACATTGTAAACATAAATACTTGGCAGCAAATATGTTAGGTGATATTTAGTACATAAAAAATCAAAGGAAAATTTCTAAGCCTGGCTTGGGTCTTGGTCAGTATTCTGTTGTGAAAAAACACCACGATCACAGCAACTCTTATAAGAAAAGTATTTAAACCCTTTTCCAAGCTGGCCAGCCAGCCAGGCCAGCTAGAACACCACCAGGTCTAGAAAATAGGGCACAAAACAAGCCTTGCAAACCCATCACAGCTAGAGCTGCAGCTGACTCCCAAAACACAGCCTCCAGAGAGCCCTGTCACAAAAGTAGCTTCCTTAGGCACAAACTCTGGAGACCTCATCACAAGAGCTCCAGCTGCAGATTTCAACCAAAACCAGCTCCCTGAAACACAGACAATGTTTGCACTAATCAGAAGAAGAGAAGGGTAGATGCCAGTGCAAAAATATATTCAACAACATAAAGAACAATATGGCGCCACTAGAACCTAGTGGTTCTACAACAGCAAGACCTGAGCATTCCAGTATAAAAGAAGCAGAGGAAAAATGACCTTAAAAATATATTTATAAAGATGATAAAAAATCCTTTAAAGACAAAACTAAAGAAGAAATTAAAAAAAAAACTTAAGAAAATAGAGGAAAACACAAGTGAAAAATGGAAGAAAACAATAAATCTCTTAAAGAAAGATTAGAGAACCAAGAAAAAACAATCAAATAGGTGACAAAAATAGTCCAAGTCTCCAAAAACTGAAATAGAAGCAATAAAGAAGACACAAACTGAGGGGATGCTGGAAATGGAAAATCTGAGTAAATGAACTGGAACTACAGATGCAGCATAACTAACAGAATGCCAGAGATGGAAGAGAGAATCTCTAGTGTAGAAAATACAATAGAGAAAATAGATGCATCAGTCAAAGAAAACTATAAAGGTAAAAATTCATAACACGAAACATTCAGCAAATCTGTGACACCATGAAAAGACCAAACCTAAGAATAATAGGAATAAAAATCAAGAGAAGAATATCAGCTCAAAGGCACAGAAAATATATTTAACAAAATCATAGAAGAAAACTTTCCCAACCTAAAAAAGGAAGTGCCTATGAAGATACAAGAGGCTTACAGAATACCAAATAGAAATAGAATCCCCCAAAAAGTCCACTTGCCACATAATAAAACACTTAACATACAGAATAAAGAAAGAATATTTAGAGCTTCAAAGGAAAAAGGCCAAGTAACTTTTGCAAAGGCAGACCCATCAGAATAACACCTGACTTCTCAATGGAGACTATGAAAGCTGGACAGTTCTGGACAGACGTTATAAGGACACTGAGAGACAAGGGCTGCCAGACAAGATAAGTATATCCATCAAAACTTTCTAACACCATAAACAGAGTAAACAAGATATTCCATGAAAAAGAAAACAGATTTCAACAATATCAAAAATCCATTCCTACAGAAAGCACTAGAAGGAAAACTCCAAAAAAAGAAACTAGATATATCCACAAAGCTACAAACAATAGATATATTCCCACTGAAGGAAACCCAAAGAAGCAAAGCACACACACACACACACACACACACACACAATACCACCAAAAATAACAGGAACTAACAATTACTGGTCATTAATATTCCTTAATATCAATAGACTCAGCTCACCTGTAAAAATGCATAGGTTAATACAATTGATATGAAAACAGGATCCATCCTTCTATTGCATACAAGAAACACACTTCGACTTCAAAGACAGATGCTACCTCAGAATAAAGGGTTGGGAAAAGACTTTCCAGTCAAATGGACCTAAGAAACAAGCTGGTGCAGCTATTTTAATATCTAACAAAATAGACTTCAAACAAAATTCAATCGAAAAAGATCAGAAAGTAAATTACTTATTTTTCTCAGGAAAAATCCATCAAGATGACATCTCAAATTTGGACATTTATGCCCCCAATACAGGGACACCCACATATGCCAAAGAAACATTAAAGCTTAAACCTCACATCAAAGTCCACACACTCAGGGCTAAAATCAATAAAATTGGAACAAAGAGAACAATACAAAGAATCAATGAAACAAAGAGTTGGTTCTTTGAGAAAGCCAACAGATAGACAAATCCTTATCCAAACAAACCAAAAAGGCAGAAAAAGAATATCCAAATTAACGAAATCAGACATGAAAAGGGGGACATAACAACAGACACTGAAAAATCCAGAGAATCATTAGGTTATACTTTGCTATGAATCTCAATGTTTAAATAAAAAATCTGTTTTGGCCCTTGATAGGCACCATAGAAAAAGTAGGCAGAAGAATCAGAATAGGTAGAAAAGGGAGGGTGGAGTCAGGGGCAGATCGTGGAAACCGCCCAAGGAGCAACATGTAAGGAACACGGGTGAGCCACGGGCCACGTGGCAGACAGATTAATAGAAATGGGTTGATTAAAGATGTAAGAGCTAGCTAGCAATGTGCCTGAGCCATAGGCCAAACAGCATAAAGTTAATATGAGCGTCTGAGTCATTTCTGGGGGCCTGAGCAGCAGCAGCGGGAGGCTAATGGATCTGACGTGCAGGTCTGTGGGTCTGGGCCTCTGGCCTCCCGGGACCAAGAAACCTCATTGCAATAATGTAGTGCATAAATGGCCTAAATATAACCACCAAGGAAATAGAAGTAGTTATTAAGAGTCTCCCAAGCCCCCCCCCCCCAAAAAAAAATCCCAGGGACAGATGGCAGATGGTTTCAGCACAGAAGTCTACAAGAATTTCAAAGAAAACCTAATACCAATACTCCTCAAATTGTTCCATACAATAGAAACAGAAGGAACATTTCCAAACTCTCACTGTGAGGCTACAGTCACCCTGATACTCAAGCCACACAAAGATGCAACAAAGAAAGAGAATTAAAGACCAGTCTCCCTTATAGATATTGAAGCAAAAGTATTCAATAAAACACTGGCAAACTAAATTCAATAACAAAAAAAGGAAAAAAAATCTGCCTGATCAAGTAGGCTTCATCCCAGAAGATGATTCAACATATGCAAATCTGCCAATATCATCAATCATATGAACAGCCTGAAAGAAAAATCCACATGATCATCTCATTAGATGCTGAAAAGCCTTTGACAAAATCCAATACTCCTTCCTGATAAAAGTCCTGGAAAGATCAGGAATATGGGAAAATACCTAAATACAATAAAGACAATATACAGCCAGCTGATAGCCAACATCAAACTAAATGTAGAGAAACTCAAAGCAATCCCACTGAAATTAGGATCGAGACAAGGCTGTTCACGCTCCCGTATCTATTCAATATTGTTCTCCAGGTCTTAGCTAGAGCAGTAAGACAACAAAACAAGATCAAAGAAATACAAATTGAAAAGAAAGAAGTGAAACTATCATTAATTGCAGGAGATATGATAGTACGCATAAGCAACCCTCGGAATTCTACCATGGAACTCCTACAGCTGATAAAAGTAATGTAGCAGGATACATGATAAACTCAAAAATTTTTTTTCAATAGTCCTCCTATACACAATGATTAGAGAGCAGAAAAAGAAACCAGGGAAACATCACCCTTTATAATAGCTGCAAAGAACATCAGATATC
The DNA here is from genome assembly GCA_033318265.1 of Phyllotis vaccarum. Lineage (NCBI taxonomy): Eukaryota > Metazoa > Chordata > Mammalia > Rodentia > Cricetidae > Phyllotis > Phyllotis vaccarum. The sequence goes on from JARWLC010000002.1 coordinate 193,613,639, forward strand.
TTGGGGGTAACTCTAACCAAAGAACTGAAAACCTGTATAACAAAAATTTAAGTCATTGAAGACAGAAATTAAAGACAGTATCAGAAAATGGAAAGATCTCCCACGCTCTTGGGTAGGTAGCATCAACTTAGTCAAAAGGGCAGCCTCATCAAAAGCAATCTACAGATTCAGTGAAATGCCCATCAAAATCACAACGCAATTCTTCACAGACATTGATAGAACAATACTAAACTTCATCTGAAAAAATCAAAAAAAAATATGCAGAATTGACAAAAAAAAAAAAAATCCTGTTCAATAATAGGACACCAGGAGGCATCGTAATCCCTGATTTCATGCAGTACTCTAAAGCTACAGCAATAAAACATCTTGGTACTGGCATAAAAACAGACTTATGGATCAATGGAATCAAACTGAAGACTTGAATACACAAACCTAGGAACACTTGATTTTTGACAAAGAGCTCAAAAATATACAATGGAAAAAAGACTGAGCTTCTACAATGGTGCTATCATAAATAGATGGTGGTATGTAGAAGAATGCAAATTGATCCATATCCATCAGCCTGCACAAAACTTAAGACCAGGTGGATCAAAGACTTCAACATAAGCCCGGTTACACTGAACCTGATAGAAAAGAAAGCGGAAAATAGCCTCCAACACACTGATACAGGAGACTACTTCTTATATATAACACCAGTAGTACAGATACTAAGAACAACAATTGACAAGTGGGACCTCCTAAAACTGAGAAGCGTCTGTAATGAAACAGATATGGTCAATAAGACAAAATGGCAGCCTAAAGAATAGGAAAAGCTCTTCACCAACCCTATATTGTGGGGATATTTTCAAATATAATAAAAACAGTTGGAGATATCAGAGGACAGATCCACCTCTTCCAGTCTTTGGTTTGTTTGTTTTTTTCGAGACAGAGTTTTCTGTGTAACAGTCCTGGCTGTCCTGAAACTTGCTTTGAAGACCAGGTTAGCTTTGAATTCACATAGATTCTCTTACCTCTGCTTCCCAAGAGCTGGGACTAACAGTGTGAACCATGGCTTTTTCAGCCTGCTCTGTCTTTCTGTCTGCCTTCAATACTCTCTTCACTCAGTTAAGGCATGACACTACCACTGCCTGCCTGGGAGCCTGGAACTCCTTCTGTAAACTAAGATGACCTCAAACTCAGATTGGATTAAAGGAGTAGGTCACCACTCCTGGGATATTCCCTGTGCTGGGATTAAAGATATGAGTTAAAAGTGTCTGATCCTCCTAGACTGACTGTGGGTAGATCCCTCTGATATCTCTGACTGTTTTTATTATATTTGAAAATATCCCCACACTACATCTAATTGGGAACTGATCTCTAAAATATACAGAAAACTCAAGAAACTAGAGGTCAAAAAACCAAATAATCTATTTTAAAAATGGGGTACAGAAGGGAATTCTCAATATAAGAATTTTAAATGTCTGAAAGACACTTAAAGAACTGTTGAACATTTTTAGCCATCAGACAAACGCAAATCAAAACAACTCTGAGATACCATCTTACACCTGTCAGAATTTATAAGACCAAAACCACAGATGACAGCCTAAGTTGGAGGAGACAGGAGCAAGGGCAACAATAATCCTACATTGCTGGCGAGAATGTAAACTTGTACAGCCACTTTGGGTACAATCTACCCAATGATCTAGCAATACTACTATTGGGCAATATCCAAAGGATACACATTCTAACCCCAAGGGCATTGGCCCAGCAGTATTATTCATAATAGCCAGAACCTGGAAACAACCTAGATGCCTCTCAACTGAAGAACGGATTAAGAATTTATGGTATATTTACACAATGGAGTACTACTCTAGTAGAAAAGGATATATAATGCCCTGGAATTTGTAGGTAAATGGATGGAGCTGGAGAGTATCATCCTGAGTGAGATAACACAGACCCAGAAATAGAGACATGGCATGTGATCACTCATTGTTGGGGGTGCCTGTTTTGGGGTCAGGAATCAGGGTTGCCTCTATGCTCCAGTCCCTGCTTTTCCCCTTGGTGGAGGGGGCAAAATGGCATGGAAGCAGTGACTCTGCTTCTGAGAACAGGTTGAATCAAGCAAGTTCAATTTTATTATGGAAGAATGATTTTAAATACATTTTTCAAGACCCTCCCCTCAGCCAGGAGAAGGGACTTTGACTTGCTGGTATCTCTGGCTTCTAGTGGTCTCTTGGCTTCAGTGGTGGTCTCTCAATGGCTTAGGAATGTTGTATCTGGAATATTCCCTCTTCAAGTCCCCAGACAGATCCAAGGTTGGCTTATGTGGAAGTGCTTAGAATTATATGTTTTAAGACACTATTTATCACCAGTTTGCACTGGTTGAGGCTGGGGTGATCTCCAGGCATCTTAGAAGTCCATACATTCTACAACTCTTGAGTGGATTTTAGATATAAAGCAAAGGGTAACCAGGCTTCAATCCACAACCCCTGAGCAGCTAGGTAACAGGAGGAACGTAAGAGAACATCCATGGATCCCTCTAAGAAGAAGAAATAGAAATCTCCTGAGTAAATTGGAATCATACTGGAGGGAGGGAGCAATGGGAGGTGGGAAGAGAACATGAGAGAATGGGATGGTTGAATTGGGAGAGGGAGAACAAATAAATAGACATCTTGATAGAGGGAGCCATTGTGAAATTAGAAAAAAACCTGGTTCTAAGGAAACACCTAAGAACCCACAAGATGACCCTGGCTAGGACTCCAAGCAGTAGTGGAGAGATTGCCTAAACTGGCCTTTCTCTATAATCAAATGAATGACTACCCTAATTGCCATTACAGAACCTTCATTCAGCAACTGGTAGAGGCAGACACAGAGATCCATAGCCCACCACAGGTCAAGGTCCAAGACCAGCTGCAGAGAGGAAGGAGAGAGTATAAGAGCAAAGGTATCAGGATCATGAGAAGGAGACCCACAGAGACAGGTGGCTCAAGCTATTAGGAGCTCAGTGACTCTGAAATGACAGCTGAGGAACCTTCATGGAACGAAACTAACCCTCCAAATGTAGATGACAGTCAGAAGGCATGAGCAGTTGATGGAGCCTCTTTAAACTGGACCATTTATTCTGAGCACATGAACTGGCTTCTCAGAGCCCATTTCCTGAAGAGGAACACTTTACTCAGCCTTGATACTGGGGGGAGGGTCTAGGTCCTACTTCAACTAAATATACCAGTCCAAACTGACTCACCTTGGGAGTCCATGTTCTCCCTGGGGGATTGAATGGGGATGGTAGGGCTTGGAAGGCTGGGGAAGGACTGGGAGGAGGGGAGGAAGGGGAGCAATGGTGATTATGGGAAAAATTTTAAGTAAAAAACAAGAAATTAAATGGGGTTTGCTTACAGTTTCAGAACTTTAGTGTACTGTCAGCATGTTGAGGAGCATGGTAGCATGCAGTCAAACACGGTGCTGGGAAAGTAACTGAGAGTTCTACGTTAGAATTCACAGGAAACAGGAGCAGAGACACTGGTCTTGGGGTGGACTTTTGAAACTTCAAAATCCACTCCCATTGACAAATTTCCTCTAACAAGACCACACCTCCTAGTCCTTCTCAAGTAGTTCAACTCACTGAGGATTATTGTATTAGTCAGGGTTCTCTAAAGTAACAGAATTTTTAGAATGAATGAATGAATGAATGATTGAATGAGTGTGTGTGTGTGTGTGTGTGTGTGTGTGTGTGTGTGTGTGTGTGTGTGTGTGTGTGTGTGTGTGTGATTTACTGGAATGATTTACAAGTTACAGCTAATCCAACAATGGCTGGCTGTGAGTGAAAAGTTCTAAAATCTAGTAGTTCCTCAGTCCACAGGCTGGATATTTCTGCTGCTCTTCAGTGTATTTCAAAAAAATAGCCCCTAACGTCAGTGAAAGAATAGTTGTGCCAGCAAGGGAAAGGCAAGAAGGTAAGAAATAAAAGCTTCTTTCTTCCATATCTTTATATAAGCTTCAAGTAGAAGGTGTAGTCCAGATTAAAGTATGTCTTCTCACCTCAAGAACAAAGCCCTCAGTCTTCCTGCCTCAAAGGAAAGGTATGGATTAGAAGTGAACTCATGCACTTCAAATAATGCTAACATAATCTCTCACAGGTGTACTCTCCATTTCTGGACTATAGTTCCTTTTATGGTCAAGCTGACAACTAAGAATAACCACCACACCTATAAATTCAAATATTTAAGCCTATGGGGTCCATTCTTATTCAAACCACCACAGCTTGGTAGGCCCTGCAGTGTACATGTTCTCTAGCATACGGCCCACTCTTGTTACTGTTTCTCATAAATGGAAATTGTGGAAATTTCCATAAATGGAAAAGCTGAATGTAAATTTTGGTGATTATTATGCACACTGGTGTAATTAAATTAAGAATTTGGACTACAGTTAAAAAATTTCCCTTCTATGCCTCTAAACTTTTAATGTGTATGTGTACAAGGAAGGTGTTTGCTGGAAAGCAGACCTACATTATCACCAGCCCACAATGCCTTCCATTTAATTTATATGGTCCCATATAATTAAAATAAATAGCCAGGCACCAAAAAAAAATAATAATGCCATATGGGTTAAATTTCAAATTCATTCTGAAGTAATTTAAGACAGCAATCTTCTCTTCCAGGTGCAAAGACCCAGATACTCTATGGAATAAATTGTATAGCAAGGAAATGTTCCAGGATAAAAGCTGCTTATGTAAGATTTCATTGTGGACTTCAAAAGTTTACTACAACTGGGTAGTATTTGCTTTTTGCATGATGTCCAATGGGAGTCCCATTTATGTCTCTGCAGTCAATATGACTTACTCCAGAATGATAGTGCCCCTGGCCATTGGCAGTCCATATAGATGCAGTATCTAATGCACAGCCATCCCCTGAAGCACTTCTGTGGCTCCTACTGCTGACAGCCACAGTACATTACTGAAATTGCTACCTGCTCATTCCATCACCTCCTGAGAAGACTGTGTTGAACTCTTAGGTTGATGTCTGTGTTTTAATAATATAGTAGAATTTTGAATTACATGAGATTAAATATGTTATATCTTTCTAGTGAAGGAAGCCTGTATTATTATTAAAATATAATCCCTATATTTAAGTAAATATTTTCTCCCTAAAGGTCTTCATTTAATATGAAGTCTGTTAGCTTTGCTTTATTTACATTGTAAGATTTTTCTTGATAATTCACTGTTCTGTAGTGACTTTTTCATTAAGAAACATAAAGTCTACTTATTTTGTGTTTGCATTCTTTGCAATTAAGCAACTGCCTAATTTAAAAAAAATACTTTTCTTTTATTTAATATTATAACTATTATATTTATATTTGTTACTGTTATTATTTTATATATCAACTATTTTGGCATTTTTCTCATGTTTATGCCTTCAAGATGGATCATTTTATCATTATCATTATTGTCCCATTTTTTTCCTTAAACTTGTTTGGAATTTATGCATTTACTAAAAATACAGTGGTACATTAAAAGTTATAACATGTAATTAACTTACCCATGTATGAAATTAACTTTCTTCAGTATTATGAGGACTACAAATATATTTATTGCATATTTACTTACTTTTACTCTTGATGTATTGTTGTATATTTGGCTATTTTGATACTCATGTAAATATTGCTTCAAGTAACCAATGGAGTTTTGCTTTCTGCTTCCATTGGCTTCTCCCTTTTCTATTTTAGCTCCAATCTGCTCTGTAAGACTACTTTATATGCAATATAACAATTTAAAATTTTATACTGATAATATTTTTGTGATGAAATCCTGCAATATTTTTTTGAAAATATTTTTATTTAACCTTCAACTGTGAAGATAATATTATTAAGGTATTTAGTTCTAATTTCACAATTACTACTTTCTCATAATATTAAATGTTGAAATTGCATTTTGGCATCCAACTGTTAATATTCTGAAATAGGTTTTAAGCCTAAATGAGTTTCCTTTAGAGAAATTTTAATAGTGATTCAATTGCTTTACAAATATTCTGTGTCTAGTCCTCAAAACTGTCATTATCATATCTAGCTGTATCCTTCCAAGTAAAATTGAAAGTCCTAAGTAGATTCATTCATTAATTCTTAGAAATTAGCCCCTCCCCTTGTTATTTATTTATTGGAGACAGGGTTTTCCCATGTGTCTCTGGCTATCTCAGAACTTATTCTGTAGACCAGGCTGGCTTCTAACTCAGTGTTTGGATTAAAGGTGTATACCACCACTATTTGGCTATCCCTTATCTTGTAAATCAAAATAAGGAGAATACACACACACACACACACACACACACACACACACACACACACACACACACCACCACCACCACCACCACCACCAACAACAACAACAACAAAACACAGAAACCAACAATCATTGACCATTGATATCTCTCAACATCAGTTGTCTCAATTTCCCTCCGAAAGACACATACTAACAGAGTAGTTGCTAAAACATGATCCATCCTTCTGCTATGTCCAAGAAACACACCTCAATACCAAGAATAGACATCATATTAGAGTAAAGGGTTTGAAAAAGATTTTCCAAGAAAATTGAACTAAGAAGTAAGCAAGAATGGCTATTTTAATATCTAACAAAATAGACTTCAAACCAAAGCTAATCAGAAGAGATAAGGAAGGACACAACATACACATCAAAGGAAAAATTCACCATGAGAACATTTCAGTTCTTAACATCTTATGCTCCAAACACAAGAGCATTCAGATTTGTAAAAGAAACACTCTTACAGCTTCACTCTGTTTCAAGGGCTGCTTTATTCCTTATGGCAGCTCAGCGAACATCTTCAGGGACGTATTCTCAACCTACCGCTCCTGTCATTTTCATGCTGTCTATGCTACACTCATCTGCCAACTCCTTTAGCTATGCATAATCTCCTATGTCTTGCATTCTATTGACTTTGTGTTTGCTGATTGTTATATTTTGAAATTCTAGAAGTTAGAACGTTTTTACATAAGTTTATCATAGCTTCTATATTTTAAAACTCATTAAAAGCCTTCATAGCCACAGTGACATAATGGTGTAAAGAACTGCAGACTCTGCTTTTACTTGTTTTATTATGGTATATGATTTCCCCGTGTGTTCATGTTATACTACATATTGTGCTTAGGTGTATTTATTAACAGCACTTCTTGCAAGACCTTGACATGTTCAGAGAAGACAAGTTTCTTTTTTGAGTGATCTAAACCTGCTAGTACTTCTGTTTCCTTTTTTAATTGGATTTGGTTTTATTTCAGTCTTGGAACAAAAAGTTCCATTACAGTTCATCTGACACAATGTACAACGTTAAACATTACTTTTGTTCATTTTGTTCTAGTAAATACCAAGACACCTTCCTTTTTATAGTGTTATAACTAGGTTGATAATGGAGTGACAGTTGACTAACACTGCCACCATTCTTGCCTTAATATTAAAATAAATATTAAGAGCAATCTATGTAAGTCTGATTAATGGGTAACTAGGATTTATGAAGGTATGGATTGGGGAGTTACACTCGTAAATACAAAATGAAGAAATGCCTTTTCATCTCCCAGGGAAGGATGGGAAAGCTCCAGAGCAGGTCACTGGATGCTGCATCAGTAAGCCTTACACTCGAAGTGAAGGCTCTCTTTCCTTTTTAATAAGGCACATAAGAAGAGGGCTGTAAATACCAGCATCACAGAGCAAGTTTCACCAATCAATGGCCTACAGATTGAAACACAAACACACCCAGGTCACTCTTGAACCAAGAATGCCATTTATTGAAGCTCAGGGAAAGCTTTATATGGGGTGGGGGGGTGCCTTTTGACCTTGAGTAACCCCTGCAGCTCACAAGCAACACCTGACCTTAACCAGCTTCTTTGTCCTCTGATAACTTCCTCTTTCTTAAATCTCAGCACCTGCTTGGGCATAGTTCCTGATAATGGAAATTATCAATTGGTTCTTGTAAACACTGCAGCCCACTAAACAGTGCTAAGCCCTGGGGGCTGCAGGCTGACTTCTACAGGGAACAGTGGTTAGCATATAAAAATTAATTAATTTTTAAAAAGTCACATAGACAGGCAAAAAGCACCTACTCCATCCTCCCAACATCAGCAGCTTCCTAAGACAGACTCTGCAGAGCTCCATCACAAGACGTGAGTTTCATCCTCCTAGCTGGCCACATAGACAACCCTCCAGTCTGTGCAACAGAACACAAAACATGCCTCTCAAACCCATCTGTCCCCTAGCGACCACAACTAGTCCAGGAGACTAGTCCACTAGCTCTAATTTTGCCAGCAGCTCCACTTATTCCAAGAGCACCTATTGGACCAAGAATGATTCCCTGAAACAGAGACAATGTTGCACCAACTGGAGGAAGAGATGGGTAGACGCCAGTACAAAACACATTCAACAACATAAAGAAAAATATGGCGCCACTAGAACCTAGTTGTTCTACGACAGCAGGATCTGAGCACTCCAATATAGAAGAAAATTACTTAAAAATAATATTCTGAAGATGATAGAAGCCTTTAAAAAGGAAATTTAGAAAGAAATGAACAATTCCATTAAAGAAATAGAGGAAAAACAAAAAATTGGAAGAAATCAATAAATATCTTTATTTGTTGGCCAAGAAAAGCATTAAAAAGCAATCAAACAGGTGAAGATAACAATTTAAGGCTTAAAAATTAAAATAGAAACTGCAAGGAAGACACAAACCAAAGGAAAGCTGGAAACAAAATTTATACAAATGTAAGTCTAACCAACAGAATGCAAAAAATAGAAGAAAGAATCTCTGGTGTGGAAGATATAAAAGAAGAGCTAATACTAATACTCCTCAAATTCTTTCACACAGCATAAAGAGACCTGACATTGCCAAATCATTTTTATGAGGCTATGATCACACTGATATCCAAACCACATAAAAACCACAAGAGAATTACGGACTAATCTCCCTCATGAACACTGATGCAAAAAATACTCAATAAAATACTGGCAAACTGAATCTAAGAACATATATATAACAAAAACAAACACACACTATGATCACAGAGATATGGAGATGCAGGGTTCAACATGTGAAACCTATCAATGTCACTCACCTGTAGTAGTAAGTTTTCTCGGGTCCCAGACAGCCGGTCCGGGACCCACAGACCTGCCGCCGGAACTGCTTATCCGCCCGCCACTGTCCGGGTCCCCAGAAACGAATCAGATGCTTCTATTTACTTTAGGCTGTTTGGCCTATGGCTCAGGCACATTGCTAGCTAGTTCTTACATCTTAAATCAACCCATTTCTATTAATCTGTGGGCCACGTGGGCCCGGCCCGTAGCTCACCCGTGTTCTTTACATGTTGCTCTTTCGGCGGCTCGCTCGATCTGCTTCTAACTCCGCCCTGCTTCTCCTCCCCAAACTCCTCCCATTTCTTCTATGGTGCCCGCCATGACCCAACACAGCACCTTTATTTAAAGATATAGCACACACAAATGCATTCCCACACTCACCATATAAACAGCCTGAAAGAAAATAACCACATGATCATCTCATAGATGCTGAAATATCCTTTGACAAAATCTAACACCCCTTCGTGATAAAGGCCTTGGAGAGATCAGGGATACAAGAAACACACCTAAAGATAATAAAGGCAATCTATAGCAAGCCAACAACCAACATCAAAATAAATGGAGAGAAAATCAAAGTGGTCACACTAAAATAAGACAAGGCTGTCCTCTCTCGCATATCTTTTAGATACAGTTCTAGAAGCTCTCGCAGAAGCAATAAGACAACAAAGGGAGATCAAGGGGATACAATTGTAAAGAAGAAGTCAAATTTTTCACTATTTGCAAATGATATGATAGCATACATAAGGGACCCCCAAAATTCTACCAGGGAACCCCTATGGTCAATAAACACCTTCAGCAATGTGGCAGGATACAAGATTAATTCACAAAAATCAATAGCCTTCCTACACACTAAAGATAAAAGGGCTGAAAAAGAAATAGGAGAAACATCACCCTTTACAATAGCTGCAAATAACATCAAATATCTTGGGGTAACTCTAACCAAAGAAATGAAAGAAAGTATGAACACCTGATTTGGACAAAGAAGCCAAAAATATACAATGGAAAGAAGAAAATATTTTAACAAGGGGCATAACTGGATGGTGGCCTGTAGAAAAAAATGCAAATACATCCATGTCTATCACCCTACACAAAACTCAAGTCCAAGTGGACCAAAGACCTCAACATAAACCTACTTACACTGAACCTGATAAAAAAGAAAGTGGAAAATAGCCTTGAGCACATTGATGTAGGTGACCACTTCCTAAATACCACACCAGCAGCATAGACACTAAGAACAACAATTAATAAATTGGACCCCTGAAACTCAGAAGCTTCTGTAAAGCAAAGGACATGGTCAATTAGACAAAATGATAGCCTAGAACACAGGAAAATTTCTTCACCAACCTACATCTGACCAAGGGATAATCTCTAAGATATATAAAGAACTCAAGAAATTAGAAGTCAAAAAGAAATAATAATTTGATTGAAAAATGGGGTACAGATCTAGAGATTTATCAAATGCCCAAAAAACAGTTATAAAATTGCTCAACATCCTTAGTCATCAGGAAAATGCAAATCAAAACAATTCTGAGATACCATTTTATGTCTGGTAAAACAGCTAAGATAAAAAGCACTGATCAGCCTAGAGGGGATGAGGATTAAGGGGAACACTCATCCATTGCTGGTGGGAGTGTAAATTTGTACAACCACTTTGTAAATTAGTATGGCAGTTTCTCAGAAAACTGGGAATCAATCTATCCAATGATCCAGAAATACCACTCTTGGGCATGTTCAAAGGATGTACATTCTTACCCCAGGTACATTCGCTCAGCTATGTTTATAACAGCATTATGTGTAATAGCCAGAACCTGGAAACAATCTAGATGCTCAACTAAAGTATGAATTTTTTTAAATTGTGATACATTTACACAGTAAAGTACTGCTCATAAGCAAATAAAAATGGCATCCTGAAATTTGCAGGCAAATAGATGGAACTAGAAAAATATCATCCAGAATGAAGTAACACGGACCCAAAAAGATAGGCATGGTTTGTACTCACTCATAACTGGATTTTATATGTAAAACAAGGGATAACCAGGCTACAATCCACAACCCCTGAGCAACTAGGAACCTAAGAGAGACATCTATGGACTTCCCTGGGAAGAGGAAATAGAGAAGATCTCCCGAGTAAATTGGAATCATCGTAAGGAGGGGAGAATGGGGAGATGGGAAAAGAACATGAGGAAATGCAAAGCTTGAGTTCAGGGAAGGACAGAGAGTGAGAACAATGAAATAGATACCATAATAGAGGGGATTATTGTGGGGTTAGAGAGAAACCTGGTGCTAGGGAAACACCCACGAACCCACAAAGATGACCCCATCGAAGACTCTAAGCAATAGTGGAGAGAGTACCACAGCCGACCTCCCCCATAGTTAAATTGATAACTACACTAATTGTCATTATAGATTCTTCACCCAGCAACTGATGGAAGCAGATTCAGAGATCCACAGATAAGCACTGGGTTGAGCTCCCAGTCCAGTTGAAGAGGGAGGGGGGATTATATGAGCAAATGGGACAAGATCATGATGAGGAGACTCACAGATAGCTGACCTGAGCTATTGGGAGCTCAGTGACTCTGAACTGACAGCTGAGGAACCTGCATGGGCCTGAACTAGGCCCTCTAAATGTGGATGACATGAGCAGTTTAGGGGACCTCCGGCATTGGGACCAGAATTTATTTTAAGTGCATCAACTAGCTTCTTAGAGCCCATTCCCTACAGAGGAACACCTTGCTCAGTCTTGATGCTGGGGGAACAGGCTTGGTCCTACCTCATCTAGATATGCCAGACTACATTGACTCACCCTGAAAGTCCTTACCCTCTCTGAGGAATGGATGGGGGGAGGGAGGTAGGGAAGCTCGGGGAGGACTGGGATAGGGAAACAGAGGAGGGACAGTGGTGGGTACGTACTTTGAAGAAGCTTTTAAATTAAAAAGGAAGAGACATATCCCCTAAGGGCCAGATAGGTGAAGGTCATGGGCAGACTGAGTACCCACTATAAATATACTGAAATGTTTTCCAACTTGGACCATCTATCAGAAGAAATGTCTCATTTTTCAGTAAAGTACTGAATGTGTATTAATTTCCCTGTTCACCTCTCATTTATATCTCTAATGATTACTAAACTGGCTTAGGATACCTTATCATTAGTTTGTAATTCCACAATTAATCTTAATTCTACTTTTAAAAGTCAGGGAAACTGGACTCTAAGTATAGAAAAAGTCTTTGCAGTTTTTTTCAAAACGTGATCATTTTACATTTTCTGATTTCCAGACACTGGGGTCTTCGTTTTTCACCTGCGAGTTTCTTTCACTTCTAACCTCAACAGATTGCCTGGTGTCTAGAATGTGCAATGTTTTTGATAGTTTGTTTTCCTTAAAGATACATTTTTATTTCTTGGAAAGTTAAATAAAGAGACCTTAATTAGCTTTTAGAAAGTTTAACAAAAATGAATATATGAAAACACTTTACTCAGACAAAATGTTTCTTTATTGCAACTTGTTCTGAATTTTCTCTAACACTTGGAAGGAACTCATCAGAATACCTGTACATTTTCGTCTTTGTGGGCACAGGCTGTGATATGTATATATCTCCATTCCCTATGAACCTTACTATATAAGTCAGAACATACTCAGTTATACAAACACACACACACAGAACACATATTATCTTGGACTATTTTCTGCTTAATCTTAAAAAAATAATCCTACCTGGTCAAATTTATTATTTCAAATGGCATAAAAGCGTCCAGATTTTAAATATAAATGAGAAACAATGACGGTAATCAAGCTGGAGCTTAAAGACAAAAATGTTGAATGCCAGGACTTATGTATCCTAACATACGTGACAAATGTGGAGCCATTAGAAGGAAACATGGTTAAAATACAGGTTTTATAGCTAACTGGTAACATTGAAAAAATAGTTTGTAATTTAAATTTTAATGTTGAAAGAATATTAAGCAAAGGTTTAATGATGTGCTTTAATTTATTTTCTCTTCCAGCTCCTTGTCCTCAACCAATTTATGATTTTGGTCTCCTAGCCAGAATTAAATTATTTTCTCTAGATGCATGACCTGATGAAGTATATGCTTGCAATAGGGGATACCTGCCAAAATCCGTGGTGTGAGCTGTATGGACTGACTGTCGGAAGCTGAGAGAAAAGTGTGACCTTTGACAAACTCATCATACTAGCATATTTGGAGGCATACACCTCTTAGTTCAGAAAAACAAAAATCAATACCAATACCACACTGCAGTTCTGTCTCCCCCTATGGCAATCTGCTTCTAGATGAAAGAGAAAGATGTGATACTCATTCTCCAGTAATCACAATAATATAAACCCTCAAGAAACACCTCAAATTTCTTTACTTTTTAAAAAGTAGAGCCTTCTAATCTTCCAAGAGTTTTAGCATCCCAAAGTGACTAAAAGCAGAGTCAGTGGATGAAGCATCTTGGCTTCTTGGCAACTAGAAATCACTAGTTAATTTTGTCTGTAAGAAAAGATCATATGTATTTTATAAAATGTGGAAAACCCAGTTATGTCCACTTAAGATAAACAGGCTAGATTTAAATACATTCATGGTCTCTATCACTTTTTTTTTTGTTCTCTAGGTACAGGGAAGTAATAATAAAACACGCCTGACAGCCCTGAATCAGTAAGGACTATCGATCTTCACATGATGGATTGTCCCAGATGATAATACATGAAGTCATATGCTGACAAGAGACTTACATGTATACTGTTCCCTCTCTCTGTGTTTCCCCCTTCCCTCATTTTTTTGTCTTGTTTTTGTTTTTTGTTGGTTTTTTCTTGTTGTTGCTAATTATTTCTTTTGCAGATTTCTCATCCACAGTAGCCCAATTTTCTAAAGAAATTCGGTTAGCTAAATATCTAGCTTTCTCGCTGGAATATCACAAGGCCGTTTACACTCTTTATATGAAAAGCACAGGGATGGGGAGTGAGAAAGGTCTCCTTGATGAGCTCCAACTACAACAGAAAGAGAAAATACACAAATAATGCCAACAGCCCCAAGCTGCATGTGGCAATTTTCATAGAGAGCTCCAGTAAGTGTTTGACTGGAGAGGTGATGCCTTGCTTCTTTGGTGCAGTGATGATATTCTACACATTAACAGACTAAAGGAATGAGTGTGCTATGGAGACAGAACAAAGAACATGAAATTCTCACAGACTTAATGAAAAATTGGATTCTAGAAGCCGTGCATGTCCTCTGACTTATGGTGGAGAGTCCTGTCTAGTGAAAATCTGTAAAGCATTGGGCCAGGAAGGGCAATTTCTTTATGGCACTTTCATATTCTGAAGGTAGCTATTTCTCTTGACAGTGTAAAGTTTGTTCCTCGATTCTTTTAAGAAATTACACCTGTTTTTATCCATCCCTTAGTTTACCCTAGCAACACCCAAGTCAGTCTCTTCCCAGACAGTCTCTGGCTTTGCTGGCCAGGAATTCAGGTTACTTATTTTCCTTTCCTTCCATGGCAGCTCTACATCTCCAGGCTTGACCTCCAGCTTGGCAGCAGGACCACCTGCTGTGATTTCCCCTTCATTTCTGCCCCTACTCCCAGGAAACTAAGCAGATGCCCCTCTGCAGTCTCCCTTCCTCACCTCATCCCTTTGTTTTCCTGCCAACACAGGAGAGACACTCTCCCCAGAAACCCTTTGGCCTGATCAACCAGGGAATCAGATCCTGCAGACAGACTCAGCATGCCTGCCCCATGTGAGTTCTCTCAGCTTTCTAACCCCATCCATCTCTATTCTTGCATGCTAGCTCCCAATATCTAAAAAGTGAGTTCTACCTTTATCTACTTTAAATCCTCAGTAGCCTCATAGCAGGAGATGATGAAATACACACACACACACACACACACACACACACACACACACACACACACACACATTCTGCTTGACTAGCCACAAAGACCGCATGCTCCAGAGAAGGTAACAGAAACCAAGAAATGGAAAACCTACTCAACAAAGACAAAACCAAATATCAACACATAGAAATAAAATCATCCCAAATACAGATGCCTCGATGCCAGCATAAAAATGATAACAGCAAGGACAGTATGTCTCCACTAGAGCCCCACAACTCTACTACTCTGAAATATGCAGCATAGATGAAGCACAAAACAAGGATTTCAAAATAGCTACTATGAATATGATCAAGAACCCCAAGGAGGATATGGATAGATCAATGAGATCCACAGAAACACAAATAGAGAATAAAAAGTTTAAAAGACATAAAAGTAGTCATAGAATCAATGAAGAAAACACGAGCTGGGGAGAAACTAGAAATGAAAAATGTAGGAACAAGAACTTTGAGACAAGCCTCATCAACAGAACACAGGAGATAGAAGAGAGAATCTCAGGCATTGGAGAAGAGAGAAGAAATTGATTGACATGTTTTGTTGCACCTTGATAAGCCTTTCTGCTGGTGCAACAATTCAAATCAGACCAAATTAGAAGAAGCCCAGGTTTAATGAGTACAGAACAAAGCAATCCTGGGTGACCCTTGAAAAGACGGTGTGGGGGTGGGGGAATCACCTGGCCTTAAGTAACAGGTAGGTGTGTTCTTGAGTAGCCCCAGGGAGGGGCCACTGGTGTGGAGGGCAGCTCCAGAGGAGGGGCCATTGTTTGGCTGGTTCAGGGTGTGGAGTCTGGGGAGAGAGAGATTGGGCCCTTCACTTAATCATTGGTACCTTGGTCAAGGAAAAGAAATGTTTTAAAAATATCTCACATACAAAACTTCCCAGAAATTCAGGACACTATGTAAAGACCAAATTAATAAGAATAGAGGAAGGAAAAATGAATCAAAGGCACAGAAAAATTTTCAACAAAACCATAGAAGGAACAGTAGTAAAGTAGAATAGAGTAAAACATAACCAAACAAATCAAACAAAAGGAAGAGAAGCCTGAGGAAAAAAGCAGAAGGTGCAGAAACATTTTACAGGAATGAAGGAAACTCAGAGCCAGATCTCAGGGAAAGGCTGAGATATCAGAGAGGAAACACCACAGTCAGATCTCACCCAGCTGTCTTACAGCTTCCTCAGCCTCCCTCCTCCTGGCTTCTACTGCCTGAATCTGTCCTTCTATGCCTACCTTAAATAACCTCTTCACCAAGTTGTTTCACATTCAGGTTAAGATTAAAGGCGTGGCACCACCACTGCCTGCCTGGGAGCCTGGAACTCTGTTGATTCCTGAATAGTGCCACTTTGGCCCTTATGGCCCCTCCTCCTCCCCAAAAGACTAAACCTTATGTTAAATAGGGGGAAAAAGAAAAACATGTTTTCCTGCTCTACAGTTTCCTTATCGCTGCCACCTGCTGAGTACTAGTCTTTTGGGATCTTCCAAGACCTTGGGTGTGCCCAGACAAGGGGGCAGGGTGTGAGAGAGTTAAGAAGGAAGTAGAGAGTGGGGGGAGAAGCTGGAGACAAGCATGGAGTAGAGTTAGTAGAGTCAATGGAAGGGGAAGATGGAGACCAACATGGCGGGAAGCTAGAGGGGAAAAAGCTAGTTGAGATGCATGGCAGGAGAGAAGCATGGCAGGCGGAGAAACAGGTCTAAGATATAAGATGTACTGAATAAAGCTCGGGTCTCTCATTGTGATCCTGAATGATGGAACCTAAATGACTCCAGAGTGCAGATTATTTAACCTCAATGCCCCTCACCTGGACAAGACTCGAACACCCCAAAACCGGACGTGGTAGAACTCTCTGTAAACTAAACTGACCTCAAATTCAGATTTGCTGGGATTAAGGGTGTAGGTCACCACTCCCAGATATTCCCTATGCTGGGATTAAAGGAGTGAGTTACCACTGTCTGATTCTCCTAGACTGACTGTGAGTAGATCCTTCTGATATCTCAGATTGGTTTTTATTAAATTTGAAACATGTCCCCACAGATATGTGTAAAGAAACCTACTCATCCACACACTCAAGAGTCCCATAGAAATGCAGAACTGCAGGCTGTATAAGCAAAGACCCTGTGGGACAAAAACAAGCACTTCACTTTTGGGAGGAGATTCTAAAAAGCTAAAGTGCCTAGACAGAGTTTCTATGCCTCTACGAGACCGCAGATGCCAGCCCATACTACTGCATCTAGAAAAATTTCAAGCACAATAGATGGAGAAAGAAAGATAATCCCTGAAGAAAACTACATGTAAGCAGTGTCTGTCTACAAATGTAGCTCTGCATGTTAGGATTCCATTCTAGCCTCTGAAGCCACACCCTTCCCCTCCATTTAGGAAGAATTCTCAGACTTTCCCCTTTGTTTTCTCTCCTGGGAACACGCTCTCAACCCTCTTCCCTCCCTTCTCTCTTCTTCCTCCTCTCTAACTCTCCCCTTTTCTCTATTTCTTTATAATAACAAAGTCTTTCTTTGTTGACTGTTTTAAGTGTCCTGCTGTATCACCACTTGCCACCACCTTGCACAGTGCCTGTGGGAAATGAGGTCTCTGTAGCCAGCAGCCCAGTCACCCTGGTAAAGTGCATATCCGATCAGATCACAACATTGCAAAGGCAGTAACGGGAAATCTCCAGCCGAATGAAGTTAACCACACCCAAGAAAACACAGGAATAAATACTGTCAGAACAACAAATCAAGAAAGGGAAAAAGTTAGAAGGAGCAATGTCCAATTTGTTTTATGAGGTCACACTTACCCTGACATCTAGGCCCCATAAAGACCAAACAAAGAAAAAAAAAAATACAAATCAATTACACTTACAAAGATGCAAAAATACTGAATGAAGTACTTGTAAATCGATTCCAAGAAGATATCACAAAAGTCAAATGGTCATGATCCACCATATAAATACACTGAGACAAAAACTCGGTGCAAAAACCACACAGTCATCTCATTTTCACAAAATTCAAAACTCCTTTAGGATAAAAGTCTTCAAAGACTGGAAATACAAAGGATGAACCTCAACATAAAGAAGGTGACTTATAGCTCACAGCCAACAACGTACATGGAGAACAACCTAAACATTTCCACTGAGATCAGGAACTGAACAGGGTTCTCTACTCTCTTCATATGTATTCAATACAGTATTGATGTCTTAGCTAGAGCAGTAAGACAAACTGTTAAAACTGGGGTGACTTTAGTTTGCACCAAGGAACCAGACACATCCTTACAAACCAGAGCATACTGTTTCTTGAAAAGGTAGCTTTCTAAAGCGGGGGGTCTGTATACAGAGCACAAGAAAAATAGTGAAATCATTTCTAATCATTAGAAAATCATAATCCATAAAATTCACTGTGTTAATATGAGGAAAGTGGGGGATGGAAAGATGATTCTTGAATGAAAATAGCACATTTTTAAAATCTGGATGTAAATGATTTGACCTAAGGTCTAATTTGAGTAAGAGACTGTCTGTAAATTTTAGTTAACTCTCGGAGTCTCAGGACTCCAATTTTCTCATCTGTTCAAATAGGCAGAAGCCTGTCAGCAGTGAGAAAGGATAGCTGTGTTCAGTATCAGTGGAGTCTTGTATGTAAATGTAAAGGCCTCTCACAGTCTGTCTTCCTACTGTGGTTGTGATGACGCCATCTATTTTATGTTGCTAAGTTCCAATTCCTCATCTGAAAAGATAGAAGAACACATGAGTTCTGGTTCTGAGATTATTGTGAGAATTAGAAACTCAAAATGCCTTTTACTAGGAACACACAACAAACCTTGCTTACCTGTTCAATTAATAATTTTATGAGATCTATTTTTAAAATATAAGTGTAAATATTTGCATGAGAACTGAAGTGTTTTGTCAAATGCTGATTTTCAGGAATGACACTTGGGTAAGATCGCAAGAATCTCTATTTTTATTTGATTTCTTGGGTGATTCTTATACTCAGCAAAGATTGGCACAATTAATCCTGAATCTTTTGGAACTTTTATCCCTTCACAATCTGTGGTTCTTCCCTAGGCTTAATTTATCCCAAGCCAAGGAAAAATTAGGACATGCATGCAGTGACCACTGCACAGGCCAGATGATACAAAGACATTGAGACTATTGATTAATCTAGGTGAAATCATAAGATAATACGCCATGCACAATTCTAAACAGTTCTTATATCTTGCTATATATTGTCATTTACTCAATAATTCAGTCATGCTTTCAGATACTAATTAATTAGTTAGAATGAGAAGACTACAACAGGAACATGATGTCTTGGCCATGGTTCAGTCGGTGTAATGCCTGCTGCACAAGCATAGCACCTGAGTTTGCATCTCTAGAAACCAAGTAAAATCTGGATGCAATGGCAAGTGTCTCCCTTTAGTTCTAGAGGGATGCAGACTGAAGATCTTGTAGTTCATTGGCCAGTCAGCTTCATCAAATTGAGAGCAGCTACAGGGTCAGCTCCTGTATTCTGACTGGTCTGGGAAAGTGTCTGTTCTAACTCAGCTATTTCCTCTGGGCTGAAAATTACCAGCATCATCTTGAAACAGGGTGGCTATGCTGTCTTGTCTCCAAGAACAAAGTCTTGGAAAAGAAATTATCTGAATAGTAGAGATAAAATCTAGGTTTATGGTAACAATAATGAGCATAACACATTCCAATAGAAGGAAGAAAAACGGTGAGGGGATTCGAGAGGTCATCGCATGAAATTGCAAAGTACAGAAATCTTATTTAATTTAATTTTAATTTTCCAAAATACGAAATTCTACTAGTAGTTTGGAATCTAATTAAACTGTATGATTTGTAAAAGAAAAGACCCTAATTAAACTCAGTTGACCACAAAGAAAAACAAAATACAGCAAAATATGAGGGGTACTTGTTTGGAAGAACAGGAGTTCACTGGGAATGGAAAAGAATGTGAGCAGGTAATGAAGAGTGAAATAACCAATATAAATATATATATACATGCAAAAATCAAAGAAAGGCAAAGAAAATAACAAAGAAATAACTCCTAACATTTTGAATGAAGTATTTCATCAACAACCTAGACACTCATAGAACAATTTACCTAGAAAACAAAGGTCTTATTTCTTAAAAATAGAAGGTTCTCAGTCTCTGTAAGCTTTTCTACCTCATTGCCCCTTAGTTTTCTCTCCATCGATGCCACCATAATTTTTTCAAGTCTTAGTTTATTGCTTATGTATATTTTCTTCTTGGTTCTATCTTCAGCCCATCAGATTAGATCATCGTGCTTTTTACACCATATCACTTTTATTTTTTTAGCATGTGAAATTGGTTAACATTTCGGTGAACTACTTCTGAGAATTGTTTCAGATGGCTTTTTGTCTCCGACATTGTCAAAGTAGTCTCGGACAAATGAGAAATAAACAGGCTTTCCTCTTTGACGCATAAGCTACACTATACACAGAGTAAAATGTACCACTCTCCCTAAAATCAGCAAATATTTAATCCTAATATCTATGAATAATGAGAGATTATAATCATAAGAAAGAAATAACGGCATATTCCATTGGTCGTATAGAACACAGTCCGCGATGCTCACTGTACTGGCTGCTCACTGTACTGGCATGGCCAAACACGGGAGTCTCAACCGAAGCAGGAAGTGGAAGCCACCGTAGGGATGGAGGACTCCGGGGCACTCTTCTACATGCATGATTGGCAGAAACAAAAGCTAAAGTTCAACAGCTCAGACAAGCAGTGTTTGCAACACAGCAGATTTAACTGTAGAAAGTGAGAAGAAAAGCAGCGAATCTGACACGGTTTGTAGCTAATTATATTCGCAGCCCCAAAGCAATCACATTTCTTTTTAACAAAAATCTGACAGACGGTCCTCATAAAGGTGGTTCTCTACTTAATAAGGGGGAAAAATATTTACAAAATTTAAAAATCTGGTACTAGAGAATTGGAAGTTTTTGTTACCTTTACCAATGGCAAACATTAAACACACATATTCTAACTCCAGATTAATGAAAGTCTTCATAAAGTGCCTATTTCCCTTTTGTCTAAAAATACAGTACAGCTGCCTTCACCAAAAAAAAATTACAGTACATGTAAAAGTCAGACATCATCTTAGCAGACACAATGTCATTAGAGAGCAAGACTCACATATTTCATAAATGCTGAAAATATGTAACCTATTGTTTAAAAAGACTAGGGTTGCTCTTCAAATAAAAGAGAGGAAACCATCTGGGTAACAATCCATAGTCAAGAATCAGAGAAAAGGGAGAAATTACAGTTGCAGGGAAAGGGTGAAGAATACTTTTGACAGGCTTAGCAGAAATCATGTAAAGATGAGTTGATTTTGAACATAAATTAGTAGAAATTTTCTAAAATAAAACAAGAGATTAAATAATGAATGAGTGGAAATGAATGCCTGAGGAGCAGAGAATGGAGACTTGAAAACCAGACTGAGGAACAACATAGAGAGTGATAAATATTATTACAAAGTCGTAAATTGATAAATATTAAAGAAGACAAATCATAGCAAATATCAGAATACACATTTTGATATCTGGATCCTAATAACATCTTATAATAAATATAAAGATAGTTAAAGAAGATGCTAAAGTTCTGTTAAGCAAACCTTTTCTATGCCTACTTTACCCAGCCTTCAGCAGGAAGCAGACCCCATGAGAGGAACCCACACAAGTCACAGTCCTAGGTGAGAATGTGGACACTGTTTTTTAAGAAACTGGATTATCACTACAGAATACTCTGATGGTTTCTCAGGAGCTGGCTCATAGCTCACAGTATTGCTGCTTTTCTGTTGCTATGATAAAATACTATGGCCACGGCAACTTAGAAAGAAAAGCACTTAATTGAGTTTACAATTCCAGAGGCTTAGAGTCATGATGGTGGAGGGAATGTATAATGGCAAGAACCACTGAGAGCTCATATTTTGAACTATAAGCAGGAGGCAGAGAGCTTACTGTGGATGGTGTAAAGCTTTTAAAACCTCCTAACATACCTTATGACATACCCCCTCATGACATACCTCCTCAAGCAGGATACACCACCTAGTCCTTTCCAAATAGTTCCACTAGCTGCAGAAACTAGTAAAACACATACACCTATGGCAGTTATTTTTGTTCAAGACACTATGTAGAGAGTGGCATTAATTTGGACTGAGTAATTGCACAGAAGTATGAATAATAGCACAGCCATGTCCCCCAAAGTATGGGGCACAGCCATGCCTGAGAAAAGCAGCAAGTTTATGAGAAGAGTTCATAACAATAGGTTGCCAGGCTCTCCTATGCTTGCTTCACTCTGTTGCCTGAGTGATTCACTGGGTTCCACTGTTGATCCTGAGAAAATACACGATTCCTACCTACTTCCTGATTTTAAAAATATATAACAAATGTGAGGACAATGGGAGCAGCAGTGCCTCCAATCAAGCAGAGTCCCACCAGATACAAAAAATACTCTCTTAGTAAATTAAGGCGTGGCCCCACTACTGCCTGTCTGGGAGCCTGGAACTCCTTCTGTAAACTAAGATGACCAGAACTCAGTGGGATTAAGAGTTTAGGTCGCCACTCCCAGGATACTCCCTGTGCTGGGATTAAAGGTGTGAATCACCACTCTGTTCCTCCTAGACTGACTGTGGTTAGATCTCTGAAACTTCTGGAGCTTTTATTAAATCCCCACACATGTCTGTTGTTTCTTCATTCCCATTGCTCACAGGTCAAGCCCAATGCCATGCAAGTCGTGGTGCTACCACATTTTCCCCAATTTATATCCTATCTCAGGTAGTTCCTATAGATAAAATGCGCCCCTAGGTAGCTTTATTGAAGGGAATTTAAACAGAAAATATGTCTATTATATTGCCCCAAAGCCAGCAGCTAACTGATTAAGCATTTGTGGTGAAGAAGCTAGAATAAATGAGATATATGAGAGAACAATGTAAAGATCCAGCAGTTTTCTTTGCAGACCAAAATTCCAGAAGGTCATATGTGTTCATAGGGAACTCAAAAGATGAGAAAATCTCATGTCTTCTATTTATTTGAAAGCAGTAAGTAAACACTAAAGACACATTGGAAAATGTCTGAATCAAGGCCCCACTCCATGTTCTATTACATAGGAATTTAGGCGGTCCATCCCTCACCAAACACTATCAAATATCAACACACACACACACACACACACACACACACACACACACACACACACACACACACACACACATATATATATATATATATATATATATATAATGAGAACTGCAGAAGAATAAAAAGAATAGAAACTTTCAGAAAGCCAAAGCTCCTCAAATTTTCATGGACACAGCTTCCTAGTTTCTAAAAGAAGATATCTAGCAGCAGAAGTCCTGGTCTGAGTCAAATATCAATAATACCTAATCTCAACAATCCCTACCAATGCCTGAACAATACCTTCACTATGTCAGTACCAGCTGGCATGCCAACAGGAATAAAGGAATTTTCACCCCTATATGATGAACTAGAAGCAGTTACGTTTGCCAAAAGACTGATTACATTTTTTCAGGAACAAGCTCCCAATTTGGCAACTTTGAGTGGCTTGGGTATCAGGGTGCTTATGGCCTCATAAAAAGAGTTTGGAAATGGTTTTCTTTTTTTGGTTGCTACTGTATGGAACAGTTTGAGGAGTATTGGTGTTAGTTCTTCTTTGAATGTCTGGTAAAATTCTGCAGTGAAACCATCTGGCCCTGGGCTATTTTTACTTGGGAGACTTTTAATAACAGTTTCAATTTCCTTGGGGATTATAGGTCTACTTAGGTATTTTATGTGGTCCTGGGCTGTGTCCCTGGGCTGAGGTTTTGGATTGATCTCCAATAGGCCTCAGCAGGCTGTCACTCACCTCTTAGTCTGCTGTGGGTACACTTTAATTTCTAAGTGCCAGACAAGATAAAAATGCCCAGAAAAACTCTCCTTCATACTAGCGAAGAAATAAAAACATTCCATAATAAACACAGAATAAAAAGAGAACAAAAGCCACCATCCCAAAATATAATGTTGTTTCAGGAATGTTACACTGAAAAAAAAATCTACAGGGATACAAGAAAGGATAAACTAAAGTAGAAGACTAAGCAAATGATGGTTATTTTTTATACCAAACATATATAGTTGATTTGATTAAATGTTGAGACCATCAACATTCAGTAATTAGAATATATGTCTTAAGTCCTCTGATTTTGTAACCATCTCTTTGTTTGGGGTTTTGTTTTTTTTTTGTTGATGGTTTTGTGGGTCCTTTTTGTCTTATTTTCTTTTGTTTTTATTGTTGCTTGCTTGTTTGTTTTTCAAGACAGGGTTTCTATGAGTGGCAGGCAAATAGATGGATATGGAGAGTGTTATCCTTAGTGAAGTTACACAGGCCCAGAAAGATAGACATGGTATGTACTCACTCATAAGTGGATTTTAGACAGAAAGTAAAGACTTTCTAGACTGTAAACCACAACCCCTGAGAAGCTAGGTAACAGAAGAAACTTTAGAGAGACAATGAGGGATCCTCTTGGGAAGGAGAAATAGAGAAAACCTCCTTCATCCAGCAATGGATAAAGGAAGAAGCAGAGATCCATAGCTAAGCACCAGGACAAGCTATTGGTCCAGCTGGGGGGGGGGGGGTGGGAGAGAGGGAGAGAGGGAGAGAGAGAGAGAGAGAGAGAGAGAGAGAGAGAGAGAGAGAGAGAGAGAGAGAGAGAGAGAATATGAACAACGGGACCAGGATCATGAAGAGGAAACCCACAGAGATGGCTGACCAGAGCTACTGAGAGCTCACTGAGACTCAGAAACAATTGCTGATGAATTTTCAGGGAAAGAAACTAAACCACCCAGAAGTAGACGACTGTCAAATGGTGTGGGCAGTTTGTGGAGACACTTGCAGTAGGATCAGACTATGTTCCTGTGCATGATCTGACACCTCGGAGCCCATTTCCCACAGAGGAACAACTAATTCAGTGTTAATACTGGGGTGAAGGACTTGGATCTACCTCAACTGGAAATGCCAGACTGAACTGACCCACCTTGGGACTCCTTGCCCTCCTTGGGGAATAGATAAGGGGATG
Source organism: Phyllotis vaccarum (assembly GCA_033318265.1). Lineage (NCBI taxonomy): Eukaryota > Metazoa > Chordata > Mammalia > Rodentia > Cricetidae > Phyllotis > Phyllotis vaccarum. Next base: position 193,638,708 of record JARWLC010000002.1, read on the forward strand.
GGTTAAGGTGTTGCTGAGGGAGGACTGGGAGGGACTGGGAGGAGGGAAAGGAGGGGGAGCAGAGGTAGATATGGAAAAAAAAACACTTTTAAAATAAAAAACAAAAAGCACGCACCATCTATTTGATGAAAATGATGATAAGGATCACATTTTACTGCCAAAGATAAGCACAGCCTTATAGCGAAATGATGGGAAAATGTCTTCCAAGCAAGGGGATGTAGAGAGGAAGCTTTTGTACAAAAAGACTTTAGACCAAAATTTGACTGATATAATTAAGTCACTTCACATTGATTAAGAGAACAGTCAGTAAAGACTATAACTCTAAACACATAGTCACTGAACATGAGCATCATATCTTATAGAACAAACACTACTGTATGTACAGGCACAGAGTAACCTTAGCACAATATCAAAAGATGAGTTCAGCACATGACAATTACCGGTAGATATAGCATCCAGAAAGATAAACAAACAAGTCAGCATTAAATGGAATTACAAATCAAATGGACCCAACTCACATCTGCAGAATATTCACCCCAAAACTACAGAACACACACTCTTTTCCGCAGCCTTAAGAGCTTTCTATAAAATAATGTTTCCATTTATAAAGCAAGTCTTAACAGATATAAGAAAGTTGAAATATTTCTAATATTCCATTTGATCACAAGAGAACCAACAACAGAAGAAACTACAGAATATGCACAGTCTCGGGCGGTGGGATAACACAATATTAAATGATTAAATACTCACTCAAGAAACCAAAGAAAACTTTAGAAATACCAGCGTTTGAATGAAAACTAAACATAGCAGAACCCGTAAGGCAGAATGAAAGCAATTCTAAGAGCAAATTCTAATGGTATAATTAAGTATTTAGAAAAAGAGCAAGTCAAAAATAAAGAGGAAAAAATAGTAAAGATTGTTGCGGAAATTAATGAAGTGAAGATAAAATGTCACTACAAAGAATCAAAGAACTGACTCTTCAAAAGTCAATAAGGATTATACAAATTCAATCAAAAATTTAAAAAGATGAACAAAACAAAATTCAATCAATACAATTAACAAAGTAGTTATGAAAAGGGAGAGATTATAATCAATAATAATAAAATTCAGAGGCTTGTTAAAGCATACTTTGAAAATGTACATGACAATAAATTGGAAGATCTAGAAGAAACATAAATTTTTATATCTACTTGATCTAACAAAATTAAGCCAGTAGATAAACATCTTTAACAGATCTTTAATAATTGCTGGCATTAAATCAGTAATAACCTGATTTAATAACCTAATCAGTAATTTCAGTTGAGCAAAGCCCAGTTCTGTGGATTCAGTGCTAAAGTTTGAGGCTTTTAAAGATGAACCAATACAGGCTTTTCAAACTACCCCATAGCATAGTATCATTACTTGCCGATGATATGATAGCACACATAAGTGACCCCCAAAAATTCTATCAAAAAATCTGCTACAATTGATAAACACTTTTAGCAAAGTAGCTGGATCCAAGATTAACTAAAATAAGAATCAGTAGTCATCCTTTTTACAAATGGCAAACGGACTGAGAGAAAACCTCATGGAGGGGAAATTATAATCAAGATACATTATATGAGGAAATAAAAAGGAAAAAAGTAAAAGAAACCAACGTGTGTGTGTGTGTGTGTGTGTGTGTGTGTGTGTGTGTGTGTGTGTGTGTGCATGCACGTGTGTCTGAGAGAGAGATAGAACAGAAGAAACAGGTAATAAAAGAAGACTACAGGGAAGGTAGAGAAGTAGGTTTAATAAAATGCCGATTGGCCAGAAGCTAAGAAGACAAGTTTAGATGGGGTGACCAGACAAGGAGAATTATTGTAGAATTATTTACTTGTAATTGATTACACAAATAGTTAATATTTATCTAGTATTTATATAAATATTTGGGTGCCAGATATTATAGAATTATTTATTTGTAATTGATCATATAAAGGATTAGTATTTATTAAGGGGTTGATATAAATCGAACTTTAAGACAATTTTGGGGGAGTAGAACTGTCTCACGCCATGAGATGGAGTCAGACTTCTCCTGAATTAGTAGGGACAAAAAGGAAGTAAAGTCAGCATGCCCTGGGTCCTCAGTGGCGCTCTCTCTAGACTTTAGAAAATAACATTTGAATCTCACTAGAGAGAATTCTGGGGAGAGGAAGACCAGAGCAGATGCCAGCCAGACTCAGAGGAAGGACGTTGGAAATGCTGCACCGAGAAAAAGGTACCAAGCCTTGTGGTTAAACCTGGATAAGAATCATGGCTTCAGAGTAAGAATCAGCAAGTAATAAATTTCCATCATAGTACAAACAGTTTAAAAATAATATAAGCCTTTGTGTCATTATTTGGAACTAAATGACTGCGGGACTGGCCAGACAGGAGAAAGAAACTTAAGACTACAACATATCAATAAAAATTTAACAAAAATGTCAGTATATTTAAAATACCTCTGTAGCCAGAAGATTTTCTGTCTTTTCTGGGCCCTTCAATCTGGATACAGCTCTCCCACCTGCAGTCCTACAGCCGCTTATAAAACAGTTACTCAGAGGCTTGTATAAATTACAAACTGTTTGACCTATGGCTCAGGCTCATTACTACCTAGCTCTTATAACTTAACCCATCTATATAAATCTATCGCATTGGCACATGTTCTGTGGCTTTACCTGTGCCCTATATCTTGCTTCCTGGGTGGCAGCTTGCAGCTACAACTTGACTCTGCTCTCTTTTGCTTCTATTTGTGCTTCGGTTTCCTACCTGCCTCTAAGTTTCCTTGCCACAGGCCAAAACAGTGTCTTTATTAACAAATGGTAACAAAGCATATGTGCAGCATTCAGAAAGACATCCCACATCATACATCTAAAAGCATAAGTAGAAGACAAAGTTTCAAAAGGTAAATTATGAAAACATAGTTGTCTGTTTCTGACACTGTCATATTTACTAGCATAAAATCATCAGATTGTACTGTGCAATTATGTTGTAGGAAACAAATGCTAAGCTAAAACTGATATATAATAAACTGCCATGTTTAAGTGTACAATTTTAGAGCACTGTATGAACCTCTAACATCATATCCACCATCCCTGAATGTATCTATGTATCCATTTCTACCTTCCTGAATGCCCATCTTTCACATTGTCATTAGTATACATCCCATCATTTAAATGAACTTACAGTTTCTTGAGATTTACATAGTTACATAGCATGATAGTTTTCTGTATATTATTTGGTTGATATATAACCAAATTGAGTATCTTATCTTCATCAATGGTTCATTTCCTTTTAGTTTGAAGTAGTATTCCATTGCATTGATATGCCAGAAGTATATGATTTATTTCAACAATGAGAAGACAATGTTAATAGTGAATTATATTGTCTTTGTCAATAAATATTTCTCTTCCCATTTTTACCAGACACTGTCAACAAAGCTTAGATGGGAAAGTGAATGAGATGGAAAAGCTTCATGCATTGAGTTTACAGTTCTGCATTTTTAAAAGATGAAGTAAATCACATATCCAAATAGACAGATATGCAAATGTTCACTGCAGCTTTATTAGCACGGAGCTATAGTTGAAATTATCGCAAATAAAAATGAAGCAGAACAGCTGCATCATATTGTGGATTATATTCACACTTCTAAGACTCTAACAGACTGGCTTTAAAGTAATTGCACTATTTTATGTACCCACCAGCAGTGTGTAAGAATACCAGCTCCACTGCATTCTAACATTTACTGTGATTGATGACCTTAATTTCAACCAATTTAATAGGTGCTCAGTGGTATCTCATCGTGGTTTTCATTTATACCCCCTAATGACTAATGATTTTGAATATTTTTTCATGTGCTTATTTGCCATCTGCAAATAATATTCTGTAAAGAATCTGTTAGTCCTCTGTCCTGGCAATTTCTGCTGGTATCAGATGTTGATAATAATAGATTTTTCTCTCCCTTCAGGGTTGCATTTTTCTGCCTTTGGCATTGTGATAATTTTAATGGATATCAGATTGTGATGTTTAACTTTTTACACATGGTTATTTTTCATACTTAGACTTACTCTTACGCCTCTTTTCCCCATTAGTACCCTTAGGAATGGCCTAATCCTGTGGGGTTTTGATTTTGTAATTTGTTATCTAGCAAACATATAATACCGTGCACCTATTTAAAGAACTCACTGAAGGATATTTTTTTTTCCCAAGGAAGTTAAGACTTTGTTTTTATTTGAAACTTTTTATGCAATACATTTTAATTATGCTTTTTCCTATCTCCACCTCTTCCCAGATATCTTCTACCTCCCCACTCAAGTTTTCTTTTTCTCTTGCTTTCTCATTTTATCTGTCTTTTTAAAAACAAAACCACAAATGCACACAAAAAATATAATTAGAACAAACAAAAAACCACTAAGACAAAAGTTGCCAAGGCAAGACAAAATAAAACAGGAAGCACACAAACACCACCAACAAAACCACATAGAGTTCTTTTTGTGTTTTCCTGGTCATGGGGCCTTACCTGAACTGTGGCTGATATATTCAGTGACACTCCATTGAAAAAAATAACTTTTCCCTTGCCAAACACCATCTTTCAAATGGCTTCTTGGTTAAAGGCAGGACTCTACATTTACTTCCCCCTCTCAGTGCTAGAACCCCATCTGTCTAGAACCTGTGCAAGTCATATGTATGCTCCCACAGTCTTTGTGAGGTTATATGTGTGGTAGTTCTGTTGTCTGGGGAAAAAAAAAACAAAAACTATTTCCTTTGGACTCATCCATCACATTTTGTTCTTACAATCTTTCTGCTTTTTCTCCCATATAGATTCCATAGTCTTGAGGGGAAGAATTTGAAAAAGACATCCCAGTTATAACTGAGTGCTCCCGAGCCTCTGATTCTCTGCACAATGTCCAACTGTTTGTATTCATGTTAGTTCCCATGTATCACAAAAAAAAAAAAAAAAAAAAAAAAAAACTTCTTGGGTAAGGGCAGTCTCTGTTCAGATGGTGTCATGAAAAGACAGGGAATGTGAGAAGCACCAATACCTCCTGTGGCTGTTTGAACAGACCTGAGTCTCTGAAACATTAGATAACTCATAATGGAATCCGAGCTAACTAGGGACCTTATAATTCGGCACCAAAGCCCAGGGTGGTTGCCTGTTTCCTGGAAGCTCCTTGTCTACAGACACACTGACTAGGCGTACTGCCCCCTTGTATGCCCTCACCTAACTTGGGTTGTGTGCCACTTGGACTCTTTGGACAGTAACTTAATATTAATATTAGTTGATTGGATAAATGCATATATGCCAGTGAACATGTGCAATAAACCAGATCTAACTTCAGTAAACTGGTAATAACTCTATGTCTCTCAACCTTCCCCCACAGAGCCACTGTGGAGAGGGAGGAAATAATCCCCACACTATGAGAATAGCAATATTTTGTTTCAAGTTATTTTATTGTTAAAGTTTTTGTATCTGAATCATAATAGTGGATTTTTAATCTTAGGCTGAAGACTTTCTTGGATATTCTACCTACTGCTTCCTCAATACAGACCTCTTTTATGAGCTATGGCCCAAGGATAGGTCTAGGACTGTTTCTAATTCTTCCAATCAATTCTCAGTCTAGTCCTTAGGTAGCTTTGCATAGGCATGTGGGGCTCATGACTGAATCATTGCAAGAGAACTCCTACAGATCTTAGTATCCTATTTCTAAGCACATTGCTTCAATTTCTATGTCTTTTTCTCCCTTGGTTTTTCAAGACAGGGTTTCTCTGAGTAGACCTGGCTGTCCTGGAATTCACTATGTAGACCAGGCTGGTCTTGAACTCAGAGATCTGCCTGCCTCTGCCTCCTGAGGCTGGGACTAAAGATGTGAGCCACAGTTGTCCTCCTATTTTTATATCTTAATTCAGTCCTCTATTTTTCCCCAAAATTTTATGTACTCATCTCAAATTCTATCAGTTCTACATGTTTTCACCTTTCAGTTTTACAGCCAAGAGCCTTCCTCCACAAAGTGTATTAGGAGAAAATCAAATTCTCTCAGAGATAGGAACCCTAATCATCAGAAGTCCAGGGTCTTAGATACGGTTATTTCATGACTGTTTGTGTTGTTTTCTGTGGGAAAATAAGTTGATGTCCTGATATTCCATTTCGGAATGTCTCCTTTCATTGATAAATAGCTTATTTTATTCTTCCTCATAACCAAAAGTTTCTACTTTAAATTTCCTTTCCAATATTAAAGAGAGGAATTTTTTGTATCTTTCAATAGTTCATTAGTATTTTAAAGTTTCATAAGATCTTACCATTCAAGTTAACATTTTATTATCTAAATTTCAACTATTCAGCAGTTTATTTAAACTTATAGAAAAATTATAATTCTACTCAAAGTTAGAAATGTGCTGAGTAGCAACAGCACTAAAATTGGTTGGCAAGGGGGCAAAATAAATGTTCAGTTGCTCATATATTTCTAAGCTATGCGAACTAAGAACATGGTAGATTCCTTCCTTCCATCCCATGAAAAAGCACATCAGAGAAATGTAAGAGAAAACATGTAGGCTATATTTTCATAATGCAAAGGGACTTTATAGAAAAGGCAAGAAAAAGTTTAGAAATGAGTACTTAGGCATATGAACTTCTATTCAAAACAATAAAAGCAGGCATCAAAGACATTTGAAAATGGTATTCATCTTGTCTCTGCTCTAGAATTCTGGCCCTAAGAGTGTTTGCTTCCCTAGAGAGAACTTCACATCCCCAGCCCCACTGTGACTCTTAATGGAGCACTGTGTCCTATCCGTGTTCCTCACATCTAGAACCTCCGTGGAGACTTCAACTCCCCAAACAATGCTGAAGACAAGAGCATGGGAACAGTAGTTTATCCGGCCTTAGAACATGAAATAAGGTCAAATCTAATGTCATATACTAGCCATCGACAGGAAGTATGTTTCTTTCCCACTGCCAGTTCCCAAATAATGATTCAGAGGCTTAGTATAACTTATAAATGCTTGGCTGTTAGCTCGGGTTTGTTACTCACTAACTCTTACATCTATATTGACCCACATTTCCTATCTGTTCACTGCCATGTGATGCGTGACTTTTTATCTAGTTTTTTACTTGTTCTGTTTTTCTTAGAGACTGATTGGCATCTCTTCTTCTCCTCCTCCTCTTCCTCCTTTTACTCCTTCTTATACGGCTTCTTCTTCTTCTTTGAATCCTTTTTATCTGACTGTCCTGCATATACTTCCTGCCTGGCTAATAGCTTGTCATCTTTTTATTTACCAATGAGAATAATATATATTTACAGTAGGCAGAAGGATTAATCCATAGCATTTCCCTTTTGTCTAATTAAAAAGGAAGGATTTAACTTTAACGTATTAAAATTATATACAACAGAAAACCATTATCAGGTAAGAATTACAGTTACAAAACCCAGTTCATTTATATCTAGCAAAACTAAAGAAAATAGTTTGTATCTATTTTATCTTGGTGAGTTCAAAGCTTTATACCTAATTTGTCCTCAAACATAACTACTTACTTCATCTTTAATTCCATTAAAAACCTCAAGAGGATAACATATTACCTAAAGACAGGGACATCTCACTGCCTGGACACTTACCCAACTCTGATCTACAGGCAAAGCACAATAGAATGTTTTTAGAAGCAGGAAATTCTGAAGGACTGCCTAGCCTTGTCTTTGCAAAGTTTGGCAGTTGCCTTTTTATGCTCTGCTGGTCAAGTTTGCACAGTACATTATCAACAATTGAGGAAAGGGCAGTTTCTTTGCCCATATTACCAGCTTTTGCCACAAAGAAAGCAAACTCCATAAGGAGTTTCTTCAATGCTCACTATTTTCTCTGAAGTACATTGGTGCTGGCAATATGAGATATTTCTCAATGACATGAAAAACTTTAGGTCATTAAACATATTAAATGTCATATTCTGTAGGTCATTGAAGTGTTTGAAGACCATATCTCTATCTGAATATATCCTAAACTTGAAAACATACCTAAAATGACTGTAAGTTTGACTATTATAGATAACTATCATTGGTATTTTTCTAATTATATATTACATTTTAAAATAAGCTGCATAAACATAATACACTAAAAAGAGTAGAAACATACATACCCTATAACAGATAACTTTAATTTTGTGTCAATAAATCAAAATCCATACAAATTTAAAATATTTAAGATTAATAGTTATATTTTGGATTAAAGTAGATCCAATAATCTACTCATTTATTCTATCATTTGTTACAATGTGTTTTCTCGGTCCGGGGCAGCCAAAAGCCCAGACACACAGACCTATATACCTAGACCCCTTCGCCTCCCGCTGTTCCTCAGGCCCCCAGAAATGACTTAGACACTTATATTAACTTCATGCTGTTTGGCCTATGGCTCAGGCACATTGCTAGCTTGTTCTTACATCTTAAATCAACCCATTTCTAATTAATCTTTCCTGCCACGTGGCCCGTGGCTCACCTGTGCTCCTTACATGTTGCTCCTTTGGGCTTCTGGCTCCTTCTGCCCTGCTTCTCCTATCTATTCTGATTCCTCCTCCTACTTCTTCTATGGTGCCTGTCATGGGCCAAAACAGATCCTTTATTTAAAGATTGCTCTTCACAACATACAAAAAGACATTCCTACATCAATCATTGTTATATTCCCCCCTTTTTAAAAAGAGATTTTTAAAGTTCATCTTCTTTGTTCCACTTTTTTCCTGACCATTATCAATAAAAAACTTGTAACCAATTATCCTTAAATGATAATAAATATCCATAATCCATTTTGGGGAATACGGGAATAATTTTTGAGACAACTTCCTATTGATTATAGTCAAGTCCTGATTGGCATATTCTGATAGGGCTAGATCATCTCAGCCAGCAACCTTAAAGCTATTCTCAAAACACAATATAGATTTCTGAGGAGACTGAAACAGAGATATTTTAAGATGCTGGATCACTTGAACCATCCATTTTCTTTTCTTTTTTTCAGCTGTGAACCACTGTTGCCAATATTTTCTTTTAATGGAGATTAATGATAAATACAATGTACAATAAAGGAGCACATAATATGTTAAATGTATTTCATATTATATCATGCTAAATATACATTGTGACTTACTAGATTCTAAGTCTTTGTTGGGCATATTCTGATGTAGCCATGGTTTGAGGAAACATTTGTGTTCAGGTATCAGTGGGTCAGCTACAAGACCTCAGAGTCAGAGATCTCCAGCTCACCTTCGGTTTTCTTCCTTCCTTCCTTCCTTCCTTCCTTCCTTCCTTCCTTCCTTCCTTCCTTCCTTCCTTCCTTCCTCCCTCCCTCCCTCCCTCCCTCCCTCCCTCCCTTCCTTCCTTTCTTCCTCTCTTTCCTTTTTTTGTATATTCACCTTATTTTTTTTTTATAAAAAATGTCTTTTTGATCCATGTATCCCCCCTGCTCCCCTACCTTTCCTTCTCCCAATCCCACTCAATCAGCCTTCAGCCTACCCCCTCCACATCCACCCTCCCCCTCCCCCGAATGGGCAAGAAGTCCCAAGGTGGGCCAATTCAGCATAGCACATCCACTTCAGGTAAGTTCAATTTCCTCATCCCAAATTCAAGACTGGGTTAGATGTTTCTCTACAGGGAATGGGCTCCAAGGTGCCAGCCCCCACACAGGAAACAGTCTGATCCCACCCCTCAAGGTTCCACATACTGCCCATGCCAATTGACAGTTGTGTACCCTTGAGAGGGCCTAGCTCTTTATCTCAGTAGTTTCCCAGTGGCTGTTATTGATTAAGTGAGCTCCTCAGAGCTCCAGCCAACCATAACTGTGGGAATTTTCCTCATAGGTCCTATCCCCTTGCTAATACAGATTCTCTTCCCCTGCTCTCAGAGGGACCAAGAGATCTGCCCAGTACTCAGCCTGGATCTCTGTCTCCACTTCTATTCATTGTTGGATGTAGGTTCTGTGGTGACACTTAGGGTGGTTATTCATTTGATTATAGGGGAAGTCTTGTTTAGGCATGCGCTACACTATTGGTTGGAGACCTAGCCAAGGACATCCTTTGAGTTCTTGGAAGTTTTTCTAGCATCTGGTCTCTTTCCAACCCCACATTGGCCTCCTCTATGGAGCTATCCATCTCTCTTTTCTCCCTCTTTGTTGCTCCTCTCACTCAATCATCTCCTTCTCTCATGATTTGTTCCCTACTCTTCTTGGTTGCAACCGGTTCATTATGATCCCAATTTGCTAAGGAGATCTTCTATATCTTCTCTTTCTAAAAGAATCTCTGGATGTCTCTCTTAAGTTCTTTCTGATCACAAGCTGTACAGGGGTTATGGATTGCAGCATGGGTATTCTTTGATTTTTGCCTAAAATCCAGTAATGAGTGAGTACATCCCATGCCTATATTCCTATCTTTATAGGCTTATGAAATCTCACTAGGTATTCTCCAAATCCATTCACTTGCCTGCAAATTTTAGGATGTCATTTTTTTAAATTTATTTTTATTTTTTTATTATTATTTTTTTTTTTTACTTCTGACTAGTACTCCATTGTGTAGATGTACCACAGTTTGTTAATTTCTTCTTCAGTTGAGGAGCATCTAGGTTTTTTCCAAGTTCTGGATACTGTGAATAATGCTGCTATGAACATAGTTGAGCTAATGCCTTTGGGGTACGAATGTGCATCACTTGGGTATATGCCCAATAGTGGTATTGCTGGATCTTTGGGGAGATTGATTCCCAGTTTTCTGAGAAACTGCCATACTGCATTCCAGAGTGGCTGTATAAGTTTATAGATCCCACCAAAAATGGATGAGTGTTTTCCTGGCTCCACATCCTCTCTCCAGCATAGGCTGTCATTTGTGTTTTTGATCTAAATCATTTTGAAAGGTGTAAGGTGGTATCTCAAAGTTGTTTTGAGTTGCATTTCTCTGATGGCTAAAGATGTTGAGTAATTTTTAAAGTGCCTTTCAGCCATTTGTAATTCTGTTGAAAGTTCCCTTTTTAGCTCTGAACCCCATTTTTAGTTGGATTTCCTTTAAATTGTAAGGAAAAACCATCAAGATTTCTACATACTGAGAGAGAAGGAAAAAACAAAACAAATCCAGCTTCAGATCTAGTAATTAATACAGCATATAGCGGCTTAGATGACTTGTTCTACAACTTTTTTTTTCAGAAACTGATCAGAGTTGTAACAAAGATCTCTTCCCCAAGAATACACATAAGAACACTACAAAAAAATTTAAGCAATATCTCTCATTAAAATGATGAGTAGATTGAAAATGCGATAGTCTTATTGTGAATGTTATGAACATGTTATGAACAATGCCCATCATCTCGAAACCAGCAGCAGAAATCACATTTAATAGAGAACTGAAGGGAAGCTAGAAGCTGGTCCTCTCAGTCTAGAAGAAGTAGCAGCAAGACACGTGAAGACTGTACCTATTGAAAAGATCAGAGAACTGTCATTGGTTCCAACAAGAATTCATCTTCAAAAATGAGATGCATTCACAGTTAACGAGGTCCATAAATGACAGGTTGACTTAGGCAAAAATGATCCTTGATGAATTTAAATTTTTAAATGAAGCTAAATGACTGAAATCATATAGGGATTTTTCTCAAAATGAGAAACATATTTTAAATGTCACATTGAGGATAGAAGTCACCAAGGGTAGGATTAAAATATTTTGTTATAAAAATCAGAAATCTCTTTTCGTAAGTCAAAACTCTAAATAGACCAGTGACAGAATAAGCCCAACAATTATAACATACTGCAGAAAAGGATTGCTGTAATTATAGATTTAAGATAAAGTCTTCAGACTACAGTTATTTCTTTATGCCAATGGGAAAGCATGATTGCTTAGTTTAAAAGAAGATTAAAGCATATATATGTATGTGTATATAACTATGTATATATGTATGCAAATATACATATATACATACATAGTAAGAAAAGTCATAAAGATAGATGTAAGAATGATTATTTCTTATTATTATTATCTCTAATAAAAATAATCTCAAATGTATATCATTAGCACAACACACATTTTATAACTGATGTTTATTAAGTAGTTATTGTATTAAAGCTTTTGCACACAACATGTACATAAACTACTTTATGAAATATTCATACTATCCTCACAAAATTACTATTTACTTGCATTACTTTGCAAATAATAGATGAACAAGAGGTATAGAACAACCTTATCTAAGCCTTATCTAAGCATATAGTCCAAAAAAGTAATCTGCAGCTTGAAGTGTTGTCTGACTAAGCATTCTTCCTCATTAACCAGAGCACTGTGCTGGAAATCAGTTCAGACTGACGCAGAAAGTAACTTACTCATAGGATCGATGTTTGATCAGCAACTACCTATTTCATGGCACAACAGAATTTCTCATTTGATCGAACTATAATTTAGGACCCATTGGTAAACATCTTTCTACTGCTAAGTCTTCACACATCACCATGACACTTTCAAAAATTTTAGATGGTTTTATTTCAGATTCCACATAAATGAATGAGACCAGATGGTTGTCATATTATTGTATCTGGCTTATTTTCCTAACTATGATAATCTTCATTGCCTATCATGTTGTTTAAAATGAAGGAACTTTATTTTTTATTGCTAAATGATATTTCGTGTCTCTCTCTCTCTCTCTCTCTCTCTCTCTCTCACACGCACACACCACACACACACACACACACACACACACACCACACACACACATACAAACACACACCCCACATTACATCTCCCACATCTTTGTTGTCTATTATTCATCACTTTATGGACAATTACATTAATTCTATTTCCTGGATATGGTGAATAGTGCTGTAATAAACATGTGAGTATACAAGTCTCTTGCATATGCTTGTGCTACCATTGGATAGACATTCAGTAGAGAATATGATGGAACCAGTGGTAGTCCTGTTCTGATGTTGTAAGAAAATTCTATGCTCTTCCAGCCTGAGAACTAATAACTCTATTAACAGGGTGCAAAAGTTCACTTTCTCCCACAGGTTCAACTTTCTTCTTTTTTTTACTGTTTTTTTTTTGTTTTATTTTGTTTTTTGTTTTTTTTTTTTTTTAATAATTGAAAAGGAACTGTTGTTAGAGATTTATAAAACATTTGGCAGAAATCACTAGTGAGACCACCAGGCTTGCTTCCTATCATGAGGCACTTCCATTAGTGACTCAAGTTTCCCTTTGATATTGGTCTTCCCGGTGTTCCATTTCTTCAAAACGCTATCCTAATAAAGTGTGTCTACCTCATAATTACTACTTACACTTTCACCTGTTATTCATTATAAGCTATTTAATAATCCACAATCTAAAGTAACAGTAAATTTGGAAGTATAACCAAACTAAATATGATAAAGTAATCAATATGTTAAATGTTCTACTAATACAAGTAAATATTTGTAAAACTTTAACATTTTTATTTTAGTGATTGCATTGTAGCTTATTTAATTTTGACACAATTATTTTCCCAGTAATTTTATTTTGAATATAACCTTTCTAAATTTTGTATAATTTTGGCTTTAATGTTGTTAAAATCTATTAAAAGCTGAATATTTCAAATTACAAGACTAGAACCTAAAAGAAAGGGAAAAACTAAAGGAACGGGGAAATGGCTGGAGGCACAAAGGTGACTTTCACCAAGGACACTTTACTCAATACAAATGGAAATTGAATTCTTTTCTTCTACTTTCATATTTATTTCATAAGGTTGTCAAGAGGATCATTGTGAAAAGGAGTAACTCTAAATTACCACCTAAGATGAGCTTTCCTCTCTCCTCCCGCTCAATGATCTCCCCTCTTATACCCATTCTTTTTCCTGCTTTTTAGACAACCATAGCCTCTTCTCATTTCACAGAATCTGAACTCTACAAATGTATATTTTAGACAAAATAGTTTCAAGTTTGATTGTCGCATAGAAGAGTAATCAAGTGTTTAAGTTTATGAACACTATACTGAAATGAACCGACATACATCTTAATACTTGTTCATTCTATGGTATGTACAGAGCAACACAACATGTATTTTCCAGTGCATATGCCCCACCACACATTGCCCATAATGTTATACTAATCTTTTTATATTGATCTTTGTATAAGAAACTCAGCAATCAACTTTATAATAATCAATATTACAAAATGTTGATCCACTAAAATCATCATTCTCATGAATTTTAACATATAGAAAGCAGACTAATTGCCGAAAAATAAAGAATTGTGCCTTAGCCCTAAAATTTTATCCATACATATAGTACACATAAATTTATTAAAAATTACACTAAATCCAACAACAATATAGCGCTCTAAACTGAGGCTGTTCATCCAGGGGAATGACACTATAACCTCATAGAGTATAACTTGCACACAAATAAAGGTTCCTTCTCAGAGACCAGAAAACCAAAGGGCAGATCTAATTGTCCAGGAGACAACTCACCTCACACATCTATTTATAGCTTTGTCTCCATCTTAATATGAAAACCACTGCTTTTCTACTGGAAATACCCAAGTCCTAAGTAATGAGGTGTGTTTTAAATGTACAAAACATACTAATTCCAGTTTGGAATGTATTTATGGTTTTACTTTTTGTATAATGTATAACTATGCTTGTTAAATTACACAGACTAGTGACCTGAGTGGAAATGCACACATGAGGAGAAAAGCTTAACAGCTTCAAAAATGTGAGGGGGGGGTGTGTGTGCACAATTAACGTTAATTTCACCATCTTGTCATATTCCTGGATCTTTCTCCAGTGTTACATAAGGAGAAAAAATAGAAGAAAAAGAAGACAAAAATAAATTGAAATTATTACCAATGTTTTCCTATAAGGAAACAAAGAAATTAAAATCTGGTGTCTATCAGCAAGAGCCAACAAAGCGATGCTGTCAAGAGAAACAAAACAACAACCATGTATAACAGCATTTGATGCATCTGATCTACTAAATAACACTGTGAAGGTTTTAGTTTCCACCCATACTTGCAGCCCTCAAAAACTGAAATAAGTTTTCTGAAGTATAGAATCAATTTATTAGCAAAGGCACTGTCAAACCCTAATGCTGCCTGCATTAATTATAAAAACCTGTATTTTTTGGCTTCCTCATCCTTTTTTAGAAGCATATCACCACAAAAATACATATGTAAACATTCCTTTCTCCATGGCTGTTTGCAGAAGGTGCCAACTCTAGAGAACTTCAGTAGCCCAGTGAAAACAGATGTTTAAATATAGTGCAAGAAGCCAACTGGCAAGAGCTGTGTTAAATCTCAGACCACAGACTTAAGCAGAATTATTTACCTATATCTATCGATTCCTTTGTCCTATTTAACATTTCGTCCAGAAATCAAGTAAACAAGACTGATTTAAATGAGGATGTAGGTCAGCAGATACTTAGCTTCTGTAAAGCCATGGGTTCAGTTCCTGGTACACATGGGAGTGGTAATTCTATTCTATTAAATCTCCATAATCCCCATTTTCTGCTAGTCTTTTAATGATGTAACTATCTCTGTTTTCACACTGTTACAGTTCAATTGTTTTTGAGTTGCAAGGCTTCTCAGTTCTTGGGAACATCTCAAAGTGTTCACACTCACGGATCAACAGTCCCCAACCAGCCAGAAGTTCTTCTTTGAGTGGGAGGAGGAACACGGAATTGTGAGCAGTGCATGCTTCCTGAGTTCCTGGGGTACCTCAAGGCCAGACTACACCCTTTTTTTGAAAATTTTCTTCTTAATTTTCTTCTTCCCATTGAACAGTCACAAATAGGAACTTCAAAGTTTTGCTGTCCCAGCAGGTTTCTGCTGGAATCTTCTAGTGTAATCAGGATGAGGATAGTCCTCCTCAGTTCATACTCTCCATAGAGGAGTTACAAATATAGTAGTGGATGGTGATACAATCAGATCCAACCTCACGTGACTCATATGTTACTACTTACTACATGATGGGAATGTGTTGCTTGCCATTCAAATACTTTCCCTGTACTGTTTAAGATGTCAAATCAGGTATTGTAGGGGGATTATGTTGTTTCATTGTAAATAATTATCCCACCCACTGGTTTAATAAAAAGCGCTGATTGGCCAAAGGCAGATAGGAAGTGTGGGCGGGGCTACCAGACTAAGAAAACTCGGAGAACAGGAAGCACAGAGCAGAATGCCAGAGAGAAGCCAGAAGAAACAGAGGTCAACTATGCTGCTCTGAAAAAAGGTACCGAGCTGCATGGCTGAACAGGATAAGAGTCATAGGTTAGATTAAGGGTAAAGAGTTAGCAAGTTATATGCCTAGGCCTTAGGCCAGTCAGCTAAAACTATTGTAAGCATCTGTGTGTCTCTGTAGGTCTGTGGGTCTGTGAGTCTAAACCTTGAGGCTAGGCCTGAATGAAAGTCCGGGCCAGAAACCTCATACTACAAGGTATGGTAGTGCATGCCTTTAATCCCAGCACTTGGGAGGCAGAGGCAGTGCTGTGAGTTCCAGGACACTCAGAGCTACACAATAAGACCCTGTCACAAAAAACAAGCAACAATAACAACAAAAGATCAAAGCCACCAAAAAGTTAAATCTAAGAATGTTAGCCAAAAAAGAAAAAAGAACAGGATACCTCAGACAGGGCTGGCTGCCTTAGACCTGATAACCAAAACCCTTCATGGGAGAAAGCTGAAAGTTTCTATGGGACCCAGAGCAGTTTGACCATACAGCAATGTGTGGCTCAGAATAGCTTGGCTACAGAGCTGCCTTGACAGGTTTAATAAAGCCAGACAGACAGTAGGCCTGAGTCTCTGGTTCACTGGCAGCATCCAGAAGTTCCCAAAAAAAGGCCATAAGTAAGTGGACACCACCCAGGGAGGAGCCAGCATCAGAGGGGAAGTTCATGATATTCCAAATATTCCAATCCTTAGATAAGTTTAGATAAAATCACCAGATGTCCTAGACCCCAGTCAGTACTTATTCCCCTCAATCTCAGACTTGGTAAAACACCCTAGGCAAATGTCAGTCAATCAGGACCCTGCATCCTGAAAATTCCCTCACCCCAACCTCTATTATGATAAAAGCATCTTACCCTGCTTGGGGTTGGACACTCTCTGCTCTAACCAGTGCTTCAGACAGGTAGAGAGCAAGCTTAAAGTTGAATAAAGGCTCTTGGCTTTTATACATGGAATTTAGTCTCTGTGATGGTCTTTTGGGGGTTTGCATAACAGTTCCCAGAAACTGAAACCTTATCCCCTTCAAGACCCAACCCCAACTTCATACTAGAACTTGCCAAGTCTGCCCTTGAGGAGAACACAGAATATCTTTCCTTTCATTCTTTTATCAGGGCCTCTGAGAAAGCCTTGGATGGGTGTGGCTCACGGATTTAGACTCATCCATGGCAACACCCAGGAAGTCAGGCAGGTAGATGGTCAGCTGTTCTCCCAGGGAGCCTTTCACTCTCCTGAGAAATATGTCCTGACTGGGACAGAAGTGTGCTCCTATACCAGCAGCTCCCCATGCCCAGGGTGGTGGCTATAGACTCTAGTTGTTTTATTTATAACAAGAATGAACTATTTTTGACTTTCTTTTCAAGAGGATAATTGTGATAATTAAAAGTTAAACATGCTGGAACAAGTTGCATGTAAATGCAAGATGCTAATATGGCAGTAAAGAAGTATGTATAGCTCAAATGCATAGACATAGGACTTTAACTCTAATTGTCAATGACTGTAAAAAGGCCGACTTAAAAAATGCCTTATATTTAAGTTCCATGAGGCTGATGTTAAAGGGCACAATATGAATTATGAACATGTCACAACCCCCCCCCCCCCCGATGTACTAACTTTTCAAATTTTCTTTTACTTTTAACAAAAAATAAAAAAATATGAAATGTCAGCATTTATTAAGTACACATTTATAGGGTTCACAGAGACTTTGAAGTGAGTATTTCCTTTACGATGAATCCATCTGGAGCCTTGAGCTCATGAGTGCAATGAATGATAATATTCTCTAATTGTGTAACATTTTTTTCTATGGAGCTTAAATCACCTTACATATTACAAAATCACGCAAATTTATACCTTTACATAAAGTAGGTAGCTAAATATGCTCTAACAAAAAAAAATGTTAACTTAAAGAAGACAGTGGGGCTGACAAAAAATATTGCACACTTTTTAGTGATAATGCTATCAAATATTTATAGTTACCACTGTAGCTACAGACTCCTCAGTGGTGTGCGTGTGTGAGAGAGAGACAGAGACAGAGAGAGACAGAGACAGAGAGAAAGATAGAGATATCTCCACAATACCCATGGCAATTAATGGTCAGCACCTTTGTTATATCCACCAAATGAATGGACTAAGAATTCTGAAGGTTGTGTAATATGTTTCAAAGTCTTTAAGTTACTGTATAATAATCCTAGGATTCATGTCCAGAGCCCTTGAGGTGTCCATGGTCCTACCAATGTATAATCATACCTGTAGTTTTCTAAAGCTTTTCCTAGAATGTACCCAAATGTCTTTCAGCTTTTTGGGTATAATAATGTAAATTTTCACTATAGTTAAGTAAATTTCTTTAAATATCAGAGAAAACTAGTATACTAGAATATTTTTAAAAAACAAGGGAGCATCAAACACTGAGTTCACATTAGAACACATACTAGAACTAGAAAATTGTGAATCTCTTACTAGAATTTTTTGGCATTCTAGTTATAAAAAAAAGTCCTTTCCACTCACATACCTAGATATAAGTTTAATTTGTATATTGTGAGCACAAAACAACTAAACATGAATTCTCACTGAGGCTGGTGGATGCAACATGCTTCTCAAGAAGAGGACCCTGGGTAAAGCAGAGCTCTGCAGTTTGTCCGGGGAAAAAGAGCTTGAAGGGATGGCAGAAAGAAAACAAAAATGGATAGGAGGAGTGACAGGAGGGATGGTAGAAGAAAAGAAGGAGGAAGGGAGAGCAGCTGGAGGTAATATAGAGGTTAAGGATTTTATCTCAAAGATAAGTTTAAGATAAGCTCTTGATATTCTGAATGCTGTGGCAAGTCTGGAAAAACATTGTTAGCTTCCATGGAGGCAGTGCCAGCCCTTAGTAATATACACACAAGGGTTGCTAGGGCATAGAAAATGGCTCTGTGGGTAAAATGTTTCTTGGAAAAGCATGAGGACCTAAGTGTGATCCCCAGCACCCACTTGAATAACTAGGAATGCTCCTGTGCCTATAATTCTAGTGCTGAGAAGGAGGAGGCAGGTAAATCCCTGAGTTTGCATGCCAAGCAGGCTAGCTTAATTGGTGAGCTCCAGATTCTTTAAGAAACCCTTCCTCAAAAATAAGGTGGAAAGAGCAAGTGGACAATATCCATTGTTGACTTCTGACCTCCACATGCATGCACTCCTATACGTGCATAAATATGCACATGCACACATGGGGTTGCTGAAGCTTCTGAAACTGGCAAGCATATTTGGATTTGAAAGGAAAACATCTGAATTTGCAGCATTTGTGCAGATTATGCAACAGCTACGAAGTAATCGATTAATAAAACTATAACGGATGAGATCTTATGTTTGAGCAAGAAAAAACAAACTTTTATTGGAGAAACTTGTGTAAATTCTGTAAGATTAACTTGGTAACTCTCCATAACTTGTATATCACTGAAGAATGTTAACTACTCCCATATGGAATCCTGTACTAAATAAAGGAACCAAAATATAAACATAAACAAAGAACCTGGTTCATAACCAGAATCTCATTTAGATGCATGTGTGGGCTTAATTGCTTTAAAATTGTCAATAGCCCAGTCATTTCTCTTGACCAATGCTTTGTATAAAATCCCAGTAGATTTTTAAGAAGGAAAATTGGAACAAGAAAGTGTTTTTTATTTTAAAACATGGTACCTAGAAAAAGCAGCTTTTAGCACCTACAATCCAACCCCAGGCTGGGTTCCCTGGGAGCAGATGCTGTTAGAGTTCACTGTGCAAAATGTTCCAAAGATCAACAGCTGTGACAGAAGGTGATACAAGCAGGCTTGGGCACAAAGAAGTCACACTGAGCTGCTTTTGAGAGGAGGTCAGGCCAGTCAGGCAGGGAGCTCTGCAGAAGGCAAAGCCCTTACATTTCCGTTAGGTCATGGGGATGGACCTTTCTAACCTTGCCTACTATTATAAGGGGAGCCAGAAAGCAGTGAGCCTCAGGGTTGGCACAAATTACAGCCAAAGACACTCTGAAAGAGTCAACAATGAACTATTTAGATAAAATTTGTTTTTGAAGGACTTTGAGTTCCCGGAAGAACCATGACAGAGCCCATTATCAGGTAATAAAAATCTTTATTGCCATCCCATACCTACTTTAATGTTAATATTTATACATTATGCATTTTATATTATTTTTATTTTTTTAACATTGCAAAGAAAGGGATTTTGCAGGTGGCACTCCTAAAATGTTGCGATAATATTTCCAGCACTGTCTCTTTGTCTGCCACCTTTTTCTTAAAAGCAGAAAAGACCTGTCTGACATTTTTCATGATGAACCTTCCAGAAGGCACATTGTGGATAGGAGCTATCAGTCCCACAGGTATAACATTTGGAGTATTATAACAAAAACCTTGAGATGAAAGAGAAACCTCATGTTCAGCTTTCTCCCTCCTTCCCTCCCTCCCTCCCTCCTTCCTTCTTTCCTTTTCTCTTTCCTACTCTCTCCCCCTTCCTTTCTTTTTTTGCATGTTCTTACTTATTCAGTATATTGAGTTTTTTTATTACTCATGTGTGTGTGTGTGTGTGTGTGTGTGAGAGAGAGAGAGAGAGAGAGAGAGAGAGAGAGAGAGAGAGAGAGAGAGAGAGAGAGAGAGAGAGAGGGAGAGAGAGAGAGGGAGGGAGAGAGAGAGGGAGAGAGAGGAGAGAGAGAGAGAGAGAGAGAGAGAGAGAGAGAGAGAGAGAGAGAGAGAGAGAGAGAGAGAGACTATGGAATTCAGATTACAACTAACCTGAGTCAGTTTTCTCCTGCCTGCTCCTAGGCTCCGGGGGTAGGGTCAAATGCAGGTGGTCAAGCTTTGAGGCAAGCACTCCTACCTACTTAGGCATCTCTCTCATGCCCAGTTTCTCCCAGCTATTCCAAACAATTCCTTCCATTTCTGTGCAGAGCTCTTACTGTACCTATGCCCCTGGTAGTCATAGCATTTGACATAATGTAAATGTGGTGGATTCCATATGGCTTAAACTTTACAGACTCTTGGGAGGTTTAATTGGCCACATGACATCAATCATATGCATGAGGATCAGAGGAAGTCTCAACCCATCTTCCAGCAATTCACAATGTGTAAGCAGCAAATGCAGAGTTTCTCTGCACCATTTTTCAAAGCCCTTAATTAATATTATATTAAGCCACAGAAATTACAATATATTATAAAGTATGTGATGGATATTTTTCTATAACCATGAATATATGTTTGACAGAAAACAATTTTGATATACCTCATGCTATGAGATAATGCCCTTGTACACTGTAAAGATTTGTCTCTTGTATTGGTTTAATAAAATGCTAATTAGACAGTAATCAGGCAGGAAGTACAGATTGGGCTACCAGATTAGGAAAATTCTGGGAAGAGGAAAGACAGAGTTGCCAGCCATATATAGAGGAAGCAAGATAGGAATGCTAGATTGAGAATAGGCACCAAGTCATGTGGCTAAACATAGATAAAACTTCGAGTAAATTTAAATGTAATATTTAGTTAGTAATATGCTTAAGCTACTGACCCAGCATTTACTAAAATATTAAGCCTCTATGTCAATTATATGGAAAGTGTGGTCTGGGTATTTGAAAGTTTCTGTTGATACAAAACTTCCTGACTCCAACCTCCCAATATGGATTTTTTTTCAAATCTATATTTTTCACTCATTCTAGTCTAGAGAATCAACTAGGGGAAAATGGATAGAGTTAGCAAAAATTTGGCCTCAACTAAGAAAGACCTTAAGTATATAGTAAGAACAGTAGAACAGAAGGTTATCTGCTTAAAGAATGTGAAGAAAGAAAAGCTCCATGCAGCCTACAGAACGCAGAGTGCAGCAGTGTTACCCATCTTCCATTTCATGACCAACACATTGGAGGAGAGTGTTACGCCACAGATACTGAGGGGATACTGAGGCCAGACAAGACCATGGACCTCTGTCCCATCCACCATGAGCACCCCTCAATAAATGCATCCTATGGTTGCCTGTGAGGAACATGCGGAGAAGGAAGACTTCTTTGTGGCTTTTTGTAACACTAGTCCAGGTTTAACGTGAAAATTCTCAGTTCCCAGGAAGGCACTTCAGGTTTAGGATACTCAAATCATTTGTTCACTGCATTTCCCAAGATCTATTCAGTTTATATAGAAAAGCCTCCATGAATAGTCCTTATACCCACTGCAAATATATTTTAGCTGATTTGATAGTAATGTTGTTTTTCCCATGAGCTAGACAATAAAGTAATCAGAACAAGATAAAATTGTAATAATTCTATGTATGGTATCACAGATAGCACAGGTCACAAATGAGATAGAGAATATTGCATATGGGAGATGAAGTGACATGGAACCCAGAGCCCAGAAAGACATAGTCAGACAGATAGCAGCACCAGGCTCTTACAAAAAGTGAATGTTAGAGGGTTAACAAATAGACTGAACAACAGATGGTATTGAAATATCAACAATTTCAAGAATCAATGTTTATGAGAAAGATACATTAAAATTTTTATATGTGGATAAAATAACTAGAGTTAAAATATACTCCTGTGATTAACTCTTAAAAACTATAGTAAGAGAAGTCAAACTGGGAAATGATAATAATTATTAAATGAATGTGGCCCCCCACTGAGGATTCTGCTTATGCTTTTTCCTGAACTTTGAAAATATGTTTACAGACACTATATACATGATAAAAGTTGTGGGAAATGACTTTCCTATTTGTATCTGTGTGCTTTGTCACCATCAAGCAGGCAAGAGCTCTTGAGGAAAATTATATTACTTACACAAAAGACAGATGTGCCTTCTTCTGGGAGCAGTGTGAGTTCTGAAACAAAATTACTGCCTATTGTGCGGATATTTTCAAATATAATAAAAACAGTTGGAGATATCAGAGGGATCTACCCACAGACAATGTAGGAGGATTACACAATGGTAACTCACACCTTTAATCCCAGAACAGGGAATATCCCAGAAGTGGTGACCTATGCCCTTAATCCAATCTGAGTTTGAGGTCATCTTAGTTTACAGAAGGAGTTCCAGGCTCCCAGGCAGGCAGTGGTGGGGCCACACCTTAACTGAGTGAAGAGAGTATTTAAGGCAGGAATAGAAAGACAGAGCAGGCAGAAGAAGCCAGGAGGAGCGAGGCTTAGGAAGCTGGAAGACAGTTGGGTGAGATCTGACTGTGGTGTTTACTCTCTCTAATATCTCCACCTTTCCCAGAGATGTGGCCCTGAGTTTCCTTTATTCATGCAACAGCCTACAACAGGGAAAATTCATACACTACCAGAAAACATGCAGGTGCTACCAGATCCCTGTCACGTACACTGAACAACAGAAGAATTCCTATTCAGCTGTTCTATGGTTCTTTCTTCAAATTTCCCACCAATTTTAATAATCAGACTTGCCCTGAGGATTTCAAACTGAAGGAGAAAAAAAACTACATCCAAGTCATCCCTTACTAAGTAAATCTCCTTTATTTGTTTGAAAGAGTGAGTTCTTAAAAGTACTGAACATGTTAATATTTGTAATATCAGACTTTGGTCATTGTGACAAACAGATGCAATTTACAAGGAGGAGAGTTGTTTGTGGCTCATGGTTGCATGGGTTTTGGTCCAAGGTCAGCTGGGTCCAACTCTTTCAACCTCAGGTAAGGACGAATTTCAGGTCAAAAGGAGTTGAAGGCAGAGAAGCCTCACTTTATAGTGACCAGGGTACAGTGAGGCAAAGGGAGTTTATAAGAGAAAAGACACATTCAAAAGACCAACTAGACAAAAAATTCCATTTCTTCCCAGGCGTTCTGTAAAATTGTGGCTCCATCATTTAAAGGGGTGGAATGGGGGTTCATGATCCAATCATCTCTTGAATATTTAGCCAGGTTTCCATGGTGATTGATACCATCAGCTTGGAAACAAGCATTTCACACTTAAGCCATCTGGAAAGAAACTTCATGCAGCATTATACGTTAATGTTATTCCTAATTCACTCCTTTGTTTATCTCAGGTCTTCAGTCATTTGATGTCATATTTTCCCACAGTCCCTGATATGTATCTCAGGGTGCTTTTCGCCTCTCATTTTCTGCTACTGTCATGGCCTCATCACTTCTCACCCACTCATCATTTAATGCTTACCTGTGCATCTATGCTTTATATTTAGCTTCATCAAATTAGGATTCATAAAGTTTTCTAGGACTCAGTGCATCTTGAGCTGTAGAGTTAAAACTCCTTAGTTCAGTCACTAGAGTCTGGCTAACAGCTCCGTGCTTCCTTGTGCACGGCTGGCTAGCACTGGGCCCTGAGAGACCAGAGCAGGTCTAGTAGAATTGAGAGGACAAATAGGCAGAAAGAGATAGGCTTAGGAAAACTAAGAAACGGAGCAGCTCCTGCAGAATGGACAGAAAGACCACCCTTTGGAGAAGGTGATGCTCATCAGCCTGCAGCAAACAACCACAACCACAACTGAGGAGTCCAAGCTCTCTGACTTGCCCCGAACTTTTGATGGTCCATAACTAATAGGCAGATTAATGATGGACTGGGTGGAGATGATGTGGAAATGTTCATGGAAAATGTGAGAGAAGTCAGGAGACACATTCTTACAGGGGGCTCTCTAACCACCATGATCATCATGATGAATTCTGCTTCATGCCTTGACTTCAGCCATTTTTCAGGAGATTCATGATTTATCCATTTTCCTTGCATTTTCCTGAAATATCTTTACTGATCAGTTTGTGGTGAACCTTGTGTTATTGACATATAGAAGGTGGGTCTTGCACTGCCAGCTTCGAACTGGAGATTGCCTTCTCTCAGTATAAGTTTCTGTCAACAGTACCGTGTTGCACATTTGCATGGAAAAAAAGTGTAAAGTAAAGCAATTGAAAAGCAATCTGAAAAAAAAAAGACTCTTCAATTTATGAAGTTAATAGTTCTTCAACTGCATCACAGTGTTTTACACTAGTAATTCCAAGCGTATAAGTCTTAGTAAGTTATATTGGTTATACATTTATGTCATTTACAACCAAGACTGATGCAGTGTCAGGACTTTAGTCAGCTTCTAAAAACAGAACTAGTAATTAGAACTGACCATACCATTATTTATCTCAAATCCTGGGTTTTTATCTTATAAAGTATTTTAATGTATGCTGCAATCAAAATCTTATATGTAGAATTAGATGTTCAGCTTACATCCTGTGCCCTAAGTCATATCAATTTACATATCTGTTAATAGATCATAGAAATACCAATTATAAGAGCATTTATTTTTTGATAAATTTATGGATTTATTTATGGATTTATAAGTTGATATTTATTTAGTATTTATAAACTTATAGAAAAGTATTTAATTCCCTAAGTTTTTAGACTTAACATGTGTCAAAAATTTAAGGTCATATTATAAATTTTCAGTTCTTCACAATAAATATGATTTTAATTCCCAGGCAAATGAAGTTACTTGCCAAGTGTCCTACAGATATTTATCTAAAGCAAGGTAGATGACTACAGTCTTCCTTCTCCATTCATGCCATGTGACTGCTGTTAAGAATACTGACTGTTGGTGAAAACTTTCATAACATCTACTTTGTATTGGGAATTTCTAGGTCTTTACATCTACCACAATGTTTTGAGCAGATAACTTTTCAAAGAATTATTATCAGACGATTAACAAGTATACAAACCACATACTAATAAACAGCAAAATATATTATTTAGAAATGTTAAGCAAGCCATCATAGAAAGCATGTTTGTTCCTACTGTGGTGCCAAAATAATTGGCAGGTTTGAATGACCATCTTCCAGAGAGACAACAGAAAAGATTGTAAGTAATCAACTTCTTAGATGAGTAAGGAAAGATGAGACTAGTGAGGTTGACAAAGGCCAGATTACAAAAGGATGCTTAACTAAACAGCTTGAAATTTGTTCATCAACACTGGAAACTTTCAAAAGAATCTGTAAGCAAGGAAGAAACTTTCAGATGTTCATTCTCTGAAATCAGCCTTTGGCCAAATGCAGGATGTATGGGAGGTGAAGCAAACTACATCCTGAAGAAGTCAATGGCCCAACTACCCTGGTAATTTATTTAAGAAATGACTGGCAAAGAAGATTTGACAGAAGATGAGGAAAAGAGAAGGAGAGTGTGTGTGGTGGGGGGAACTGAGGGGCTGTTGCCCTTGATGATAAGATCTGAGAAAGTAATGAGCTTAGGAAATTTAAGGGGAGAGACGAAGAGACATAGACTGTACTTGTCTGTTTTATAACAATTATCAGATTCTTTTGGGGTCATTCCCTCCTATACTCATCTTCTCACCAGAACACAGAGAAGTTGCCACATAGCTTATATATATGTGGTGGTCTACTCAAAGTGTTTGCCACTGATGAAATTAATGCATGCATAAAATGATTTCTACCTGTAAACCCAGGTATACATTATGAGTTGTGACTTTTGTGAACTGTAGAACTAACTTTTCACACAAGGAATATGAGGCTGGGATGTGAGAATGATTCTTACCATCTCTTCACAACATATAACTAAAGTCAATTTTCAGAAAAAGAATGAACATTCACAGAGAAATGGCTATTCGCAGTTCACAGTAACTCCCCATTTCCCCAACTGTCATTAAGATAGCATTTAAAATAGGATTATTGTATATGTTTGACTTTTCAAAGTATGAGTTTTTGTAATTTTCACAGAATTAGGAGTAGTAAAAGAGAGGAATAGTGGATTCAATTTTCCATTTCAGTTTATTTTGAGCTCAAGTAGACTTGAAACCCTTCAACAAATATTTCATTTAGAACTAAAGACAACATTCAGCTGGAGGCTTTCTTAAGTTATTCAATGGCATGCACTCCAGCAAGGCAATACCAGCATTTGTGCAACTGTTGAAAATTAAAATGTAATAGTTTTGAATGCATCTACCTGATGCTTTCGGCATGTTCTGAATTCATAAAGGAATAATGAATTCTCAGATATATACACCAAAACTTACAAATAGAATATGCACAGAAGAATGGCAGTTTGCAATGACAGACTTGCTTCAAATGGTACACAGAACACTCAGTGTCTCCATGCATACAGTACTGGAATACATGAGCAGATGCCAACAGATGCAGCATCTTCCATGACTTCTGTGATTTCTGTGCATTGAACCAAATGCTCTTTATTAATCCCCTTCTCCCTTTATTTACTACACAGAAAGAAAACTTCCCATGTAGAATCTCCTGGAAAGCTTGCTAAGTATTAAGTCACTGATCCTAGCTTCAAGTGGCTTTTACATGAATATGAGAAGTCCCTTCTAAAACAACCTTAATGATAATGATGAAGATGATGCTCCACAGGCCAAATAACAATTTTATAATAAGAATTGAAAAGCCAAGTGTGGTATAGTAAAATCAGCCCAGTTAGTTTTGCTGGTAGAGCATGAGACTCGTAATCTCAGGGTCATGGGTTCATGCCCCACATTGTGCTCCATTTGGTCATCCTGAGTGATGGGATTAGAGACATGTATCACCACTCTCTGAACTTCATGGCTTGACTGTGGGTGACTCTGTTTTCTGATATTACAGGTGGATTTTGTTAAATATACAATATATTACCAAAGCCAAGTTTTCCCTTCTGCATATCTCTATAATCCTGCATAGTTTTAGAGAGGTTGAACTATATTGAAGTGGTAAATGGTGGCCAAATAAAGGCAGACTAAAAGACCATAAATAGTTTCTCAACTCACATTTTATAGGAGGGAAGTCAACTGTGAACTTTGACTAATGTGTCCATGGGGTAAGCAGAGGCATGAGCATTTTGATCTGGAAGATGCCTGGAGATGTTGACTGAGTATAACAAGCTCCATACCACAATGCTCAGATCACATACAACATTTTAATGTGAGTTAAAGTGACTCTCCAGACAATCCTGCAGCAGGGCAGCAAGACAAGGCTGAGAACTACAGTATTGCTATGTGTTTGGAAGGAGAGGGCCTGTGTTACACTGCATAGAGGTGTGGCCCATAGATCATAGATGTGACTCTGATGAAAACTTCCAGGAGAAGACAAGGCTTATTGGGTATGCCTCTTCTGCATCCAACCCTCTTCAATACATAGTGCCATTGTAACTGTATTAAGATGTGAGGTTGGGAGGTATTATCATATTGAGGGGGCCAATAAACGAAAGCCCACCAGACAAATCTGACCCATTGTCTATTTTTAATAATACTTTATTGGAAGGTTCATGTTTGTTCTTTTATTTGTTTTCTTTTGTGGATTTTTACACGACAAAGACAGAGATGAGTGGTAGCAGTCTTAATGTACATATGGCCTAAAATATTTACTCGGACTTTTTAAAAGTATGTGTCTACTTTTATACTAAAGCTTTTAGAACAAGGTGATAAAAATTGAAATAGCATCCTTTATCTCCTACACACTATGGAGCATTTCTTAAGGCTTTTATTTTAAGGATACACAAATATTAAACTATTTGTTTAAGTCAGGAAAATAGAGTGTATTACTCACAATCAAATAGTTCTTGACTGATAAATCTCACTACAAACATTCCATGGTAACACACAAACAGTATCCAAATGATAAAATGTACTCAGAGAGAAAGCAATTGGTCCAGACTCAAGCACTAGTCTAATTGGAAGGATCTTGACTACAGCAGGGAATATGTGTTCCCAGATCAGAACAGCATTTGGATGCATTTCAATATTGTTAAGAAATACATCAC
This sequence comes from Phyllotis vaccarum, assembly GCA_033318265.1. Lineage (NCBI taxonomy): Eukaryota > Metazoa > Chordata > Mammalia > Rodentia > Cricetidae > Phyllotis > Phyllotis vaccarum. Next base: position 193,667,578 of record JARWLC010000002.1, read on the forward strand.
TATATTGAAGAAGTTATAAATAAAACAAAAAATAATAAATATAATAACAAGTTAGGGAAAATAGTGCAGATACAGAAGCATCGATTCATGAGTCTTCATTTTAAATTTTGTCTAAAATATCAGATAAAAGTACAAAAAAGGGAAAGTGTGGATATTAGAAAGTGTAATGACTGGAGAATTTATTAAATAGAAAGAGGGCACATTCTTACTTTGTTCACTTTGTACCAGAGTCTTACAGTGACCGGCTATTTAATTTTTAAAAGAAGGATGAAAGAGAAATAAGAGAAATGAGTTTTGCCATAGAGTCCAGTGAGAGAGGTTTTGGATGCCTGGAGCAAGAATGACAATTTCAGACAGATGATAGATCAGAAAAGTGTAGGCGACAGTGGCTGTTTACGGAGAGAATGCTCATGGTGGCCTTTCTCCTGCAGTAGTGGGACAAATCAACTTAGGATCATTCGCTAAGTGGGTAAGGAAGGAGATGAGAGAGGGGGAGGCAGAAGAGGAGAGAGACAAAGACAGCAAGACATAAAGAAACAGAGAACGTAAGGTAGAGTAAAGAGGCTTTGTTTAATAACCTGAGACAAATTCTCGAATTTAAGGAATTAGATTAAGTGACTCATAGGTACTGTTGTTTTCTGTTTGTTTGTTTGGTTGGTTGATTGGTTTTTTTTGTTTGTTTTTAGTGTTTTAAAACAGGGTTTCTCTATGTAGCCCTTGCTGTCCTGGAGCTTACTCTGTAGACCAGGCTCCCTGGAAGCCATAGAGATCTGTCTGCCTTGGCCTCCTGAGTGCAAAGGTGGGTGCCACCACTGTCCAGGTTTTTTGAAACATTATTTATTTATTTTCTGTTGTATGTCTTAACATTAACAATTTGGAGAAAACACAGAGCACACACAGCTCCAGGCCTGGGAGGCATTTATTACATGTGAGTGGTACCCATCTCCTAGTTTCCTGTCCTTACTTGATAATATCGAGTTTTCTTGTCTCTGTCTTTCCCTGGGGAATATTCCTATTTTTCATCTTGCATAGCAATTAGCCTCTCCCATAACGTGTTTCCGGTCTGCGAGCTATGCCACAGGTCTTTATACTTTATGGAGGTTTGGATTCTTCAGCTTCATCTCTGATTTTGCTCATGTCTTCCATCTCATTTAATTTCATCCCTCCTATGAGATTCTCAGATACATTTTCCTTCAGAACGTGATGTCACCTTCAATTTTAATTAAGATCTTAAAACAGATTCCTGTAGCCCATATCCAATAATATGCTTTACCTGTGAGCCTCCTTGACATTGATTTTACCCTGTTCTCTAGTACATGGGCTCTCAACCGATAGGCTATGACCCTTTTCACAGGGGTCACCTATGGGCATTGGAAAACACAGGTACTTATATTACAATTTATAACAGTAGCAAAATTACAGTTCTATGAAGTAGCAACAAAAATAATTTTATGGCTGGAGGTCACCATGACATAAGGAACTGGGATAAAGAGTCACAGCATTAGGAAGATTGAGAACCACTGTTCTAGAATTTTACTTAATATGTAGATTTTGAAAACATCTTATTGTTTTTCAACAAAAGAAGAGAGAGATAGGAAGAAATAAGGCCTTGTCACTGGACAAACCCAAGGACACCTCTCCCCACACTATAGTCACGGAGGAGGTCACTGAATGCACAGCTTAGAATGCTAGACTGGCATTCTGCTTGTAGACCGCTGCATTACTCTGTCCTTACTGTCTTCTGGCTAGTTCTTCAGCCTTTTAAAGGGAACACAGACAACACAGTTACAAGCAGCTATGATTTCTGTGTCTGCCCATTTCTGTTGACTTCTATGGTACATTGACCGCATTCTACACACCAGAATCAACTATCTGCAGTTACCAGCTCATGAAATAACAAATCCAAGAGTCCGAGTAAGAATGCCTATAGCAGCCGACCAGAGCCAACTGTGTAGCTCATACCAGCTTCCCTAACTTTTGTTCCACTTATACATAGGACCACCCAGGAAAGATAAATACATGCCTTAAACAGTCACACAGAAAGCTCTGTTTCCACTTAGCCTGTTTTCAACTTTCTCATAGTGGCACAACTATGACCTTGCACTGCCACTCTGCAAAGAGCTGGCGCTTCAGTGATTACCATGACGTCAGTGCCAACCACAAGTGGTGCTGGCTAATTTTCTTGCTGTGGCAAGTTCTGAATTAATAGTCTCTTCATATTTTGTTTCGAGTGCTCTTCACTTATTTCCTGTTGAATTCTAAGCTGCAGAGCATCCTCGTTGATAAAGACAATTAATTTATATTTGGAGAAACAATGCATCTTAGACAAATCAGGAGGGCCACAAACTAACATCTGATTGTCTTATTTCTTTCATTAAGGAGTCCACCTTTGAATTACAAAATAGTTTTTATTGTTCTTACTCTCTAATTTTTTTAAATTTATAAGCATTTCCATGTGAGTTTAAACCAAGGCAGAAGATATATTTAGATATTATGGCAGAAGTACTAGTACTCTAAATTCAAGCTAATGATGTGTTTCCATGAAAATTTTATCACCATAAACACACACACACACTCATATACACACGCACACACACATACACATATACCTCATACAGACATACACACACACACACATACCACACAGACATACATACACACACATACATACACACACACACACACACACACACACACACACACACACACACACACACACACACACACACCGTAAGTTTTTATGATTAATGAGTCCCATTATCCAAATCATTTTTTAAGCTTTTCATCAAATATGCCAATATTTTAGGTGGTAGCATTATTTGCCTAGAAGTAACTGTGAAGTAATTTAGTGAACCACTCAACTGCCTAATAAATGTTCTAATTAATAGAGTACCTTCTAATTAAAGGGAAAGGTTTACTTCTCTTTTATACTCCAAATAGCTTTGTGGCTTTATGAATAGTGTGAAGACCTAGCACTCTCCTGTGTTCTCACCAGAAGAAAGACAATCAGGTTACTTAATAGCAAGGCAAGGTTTGAGCTCTGTGAGGTGAGGCAAGTGATCTTCACAGCTGCAGTTGCTCAGTTCCCTGTCTGTTTTTCCTGAATCTGCTTTTCACCTCTGCCCACAGACTGTGTCCTTGAGACAGAGTAATTTAAAGTGGCTCTTTGCTATTCCTAGTAATGCAGCCTTGTTTTTCTACTGCGCACTCCAAAACTCAGTGTGAAACATTTATCCTACTTAGTCATGACACTGTAGATGCCTGGGGACTTGAGTAATGTGGGAGTACAGAGAGGATCCTGGCTCCTGCATTGTTCCTAGTAACTGTAGTAGAACATACTCTTTGAAAAAGTCTTAAAATTCTCTCTCTCTCTCTCTCTCTCTCTCTCTCTCCCCTCTCTCTCTCTCTCTCTCTCTCTCTCTCTCCCTCTCTCCCTCTCTCCCTCCCTCCCTCCCTCCCTGTGTGTGTGTGTGTGTGTGTGTGTGTGTGTGTGTGTGTGTGCAGTGCCCAAATGGTCAATTTGCATTGTGTCCCAATCCAAATTTATATTTCTTTGTAACCACATAGCAAAAATTTATTAATAAGCTGGTTAATAAAATGATCTCTGTCTTCAAATTCTAAAGATAAATTCTGTGTTCTTTATTTCCTTAATATCATTGTGTTCTGTGAGGCATTTGGCTCAGAGGATTCCACAGTGATAAAGCTTATTTGAGCTGACTTCCATATTTACTTAGAATTGCTCCTTGAAAACATAAAGCCATGTTGAAGCCCCTTAGCATTATGCTCATCCCTCTATCATTTAATTCCCCTGTATTTTGATTTTATTCCCTAAATATGTATTTTACTAAACAGAAATAATTGAATCACTTGAGTGCTATTAATCAGTATTAATTACTAATACCCAAACTGGAATGGCAATTACTACTAAATGCTTGTTATGTACTGACAGTGTGCTGGGGAGCTACAGTTCACAGTAACCTCAGGGAAGACATACCGTTATTGATAAAATTAACACACACAAACCTGGCTCTGATATCAGTGAAGGGGTTTTCTCAAGGCCACAGTCTCTAACTCAAGCCCTTCTTCAAATGTATGTCACTTTTGTCCATTCTTAAAATTCTTGTTGGTGGTGGTTATGGAACACATTTTCTGAGCCACATAACTATTACCATCTTATCTGATAAGGCAAGTTTACCTACATAAAGCTCTTAATAGGCTCCTCATCGGTTTGGCTGCAGAGGGTCATCTGACTCTTGCCTGAAAATCCAGCCCCACCTCTGCTACCATTGTTGTGGGATATTTGTACACTGTGTGAATATGTGTCACTATGATTACATCTATAAATAGCCAAATGGTCAACAGCCAGACAGTAGAAATGGGCAGGATTTCAGGGGACAGGAGGAGGAATCTAGACACAATGATTACACCAGAGATGCTAGAAGACACTGAACAAGTTGGATGTACAGAAATGGAGAAGAGGTTTGTTATTGTTGTTATCTTTTTAAAAAAAATACATAGTATAACATAAATTAATAGAAGCAGATTAATATAAAATATAAAAGTTAGTGGGAGTCAAGCCTAAGATAAAGGCCAAACTCTCATAACTAATAAGAAGTCTCTGTGTCATTATTTGGGAGTTGGCTGGTGGGACAACCAAAGACTATACGGAGTTTTCCACGGAAGCTCATGGTTTGAAATGTCCCAGAATACAAAGGGGGTGGGAAGTTAACTAAAGGTAGAAGTAGGCAGAGGTACATGTGAGAGTTTGGGGTGATCTAGCTGTCTAGTGCTCTGCGACTCATGTGAGTAAGCTCCATGATTGCATTAGTTCACTGAGCCACACACTATGGAATTTAGTCTGGTGTTGCTGTTCTATCTAAGGCAAGTAGATATTGCGTCAGGTCTCCCCAGAAAATTATGTGAAAAAAAAAAAAACACTGATAAAAAATTTAGTGGTATAGTAATTATATTTTAAATATTTATTAAATATGAGTGTTAAAAATGAGGTGGAGATATATGGGAAGAGAGAGTACATGATGTAAATAAGCCCTTCTCTTTGGTCATTCTTGGTGACAGGTTCTCTTGTATCCCAGGCTGTCCTTGAACTCACTATCTAGCCTAGGAAGAGCTTGGACTTCTGATTCTTCTGCTCCCATTTCTCCTTCTCCCACTTCCCTGGGCATACAGGGAACAGGAGAGAGGAACTGGCCAGATAGCACAGGTATCCCAAAGCTCCTGTTCTAGGAGTATTCTTGCAGAAGGTCAGGAATTCCGAGAGAGTTTGGTTTCTCTTTTCTTTGTTGTCTCTTAAAGGCTGTCTGTGCCTACTGAAGGAAGCTGAGAGCAGGCACCAGGACACCTGAACAAACCATAGGGAGGAGAGTAACCTCTTGGGCCTCCTCCATATATCGTCAGTCTTTGATATAAAAACCCTCCAGTCCCCAATCCCCAGGATTCCTCCTGCTAAAGAAAAACTCAGCCCTCCCTGACCTTTGCTCTCCTTTTCTTCCCCTTGTCCCATGAACTCTGCCTCCCTTTTGTACTCCCACCTATGAATCTATAGTAAATATCTCTCTGAAACACAACCGTTTTAGATCATGAATTTCATTTTTGAATTTACAAGAATTCAAAGTTAGTTTCTTTGCTAGTTCAAGGCAGTTTAGGTGACCATCGAGTTTTGAGGCAACCAAGAAAGATCCTATTAGTCTCAATTATTCTCAGAGTTACCCAAGTATTCATGTATCAGTATCAGGGCTTCATGGATACCAGACAAGCATTCTGCCATCTGATCTACAACCTCAGCTCCCTAAATAATCTTTCCTTCAAAATATGGCAATTATTCCAGAGAAAAGAGTAATGCATGTTCTGTACACTGTTTCAAAATTTAAATTTGGCCACTATAGGACCTCCTGCCTCTGCCTCCTAAGTGCTCAGAACTTGCTTCCTTCTTTCTTTTCTCCCCTCTTCTTACATTCCCTCCCTCCCTCACCCCTTCCCCAACTTCTCTCTCTCCCTCCTTCACTCCCAACAGAGCCTGTTTTCTTTAGAATCTCTGCTGACTCTCATTCATCCCAGGTCTATGGCTTTTGATTTTGACTTCAGAAATAAATGCCTTAGATCCTTAGACACCAGATTTCTTCATGTGCTAAATAAAAACACTTAAGTGTTACCATGGAGATCATGGTTCTAAAATGCTCAGAAAAGGGTCAAACACCCAATAAACCTTTCATAGCTTAATAGCTACCAGCTATGTATTTGTTCCAATGGTCACACAATTCTTTTGGTTGTTATGATCTTTTCTCTATTACATTTCTGCTGGGTATGCATAGGAGTCTATATCCATACACAGCATGACATCTTATGAAGAACTCTGAGATAAGTAAGATCCAGGATACCATAGGGGTTTTACATGCACATCATGACACTGAAAAATCAGTAATCCTAGTGAGCTACACTTTATCCTGTGAAAAACAAAACAGGTGCAGTGAGTTTTGATGTCATAGGCTAATGGTTCATTCTGCCATAATACTGCCCTGACTTCAGACAAGGCATAAGTTCAAGACCTTCTGGGCATCCTCACTGACCAGCTGACTACAAATCAGAAGTCTCTAGTACTTACCAGGTTTTATAATATACTGACTGTTGGAGGTCAGAAAAGCACTATTTGGGTGGCTTCAGTTTTATTGTATGAAAGAGAAAACAAATCAGCATGAGGCAAAGGATAACCTTCAAAGGCACAGAGGCAGTATCCTCAGATATAAGAAGACACATAGACAGATGACCTGAGGTACTCATTCCAATCTCAGTGCCCAACTGTCTACAAGATTGGCTGTACATGGCTGACCCAATCACAGGTCACACAGGTGAACCCTGTCTCTAGCCCCTTATCCACCTGGGGATATCAAGTGAGAGAGCCTGTATTGAGTGTTGGTGGTTATCTAGGAGTTAGCCAAACTGTGAAGAAAATGAATGTAACAGCTTTTACCAACATCTCTTCAGGAAGGGAGGGGCTCTACGGCTTAGAGTCTGCTAAACAGATTCTGTTGAGTGTATTACAGTGCCCCTGATTCTTCTTTTTTCTCCTATTGGTCCCATGTTCATAACTGTCCCCTTCCATTTCTCCTCACAGTGTCTTCGGGAGGAAGAAACTGCCATCTCAGGAAGCCTGCTTTTACAGCCCAACCTACATCCTTCTTCCTCAACTGGTATCACAGCTGAAAGCTGGAAAATGTCTAAGCATTCTGCTGTGGCCAGCCTCATCCAGAACCATTTCTTCAGCATAAACTATTTAGGGCTCTTGGGGAAATGCCTAATTAGCATGAATTATCTAATGAGGTCCCAAAGGTCCTTGAGAAATCATAGTCCAAAAGTCAGGGAAATGTTGAATACTCAGAGGAACAAAGGCTGATAGGAACAGAATTCCCCCTTATCTACTATACGATGTATAATGTGATCCTTAGGAACACTCCAACTTTCTTTCCTAATATATTCATTGAAGGGGACTCAAAGTCAGCTTAGATCATACCCAAACACCAAATTCTCAAGACAACTGAGTTTTCTTACCCTAGAGGGACAAGCAGGGGTGGAAGAGGGGGCTGCCTCTGGATTAGGTAGACAGCAACAGCTGTCTCTGCGGAAGTGATTCTTAAGGAGAAAAAGGCAAAGTCTGTGCTAAGACGAATTGAAAAGTCTTTCTTGATTTGACATGTTAGCCAGTGTATCCAAATAATGAATTTTGATATTTTTATAGTGAGACCTTGGAATCCTCAGGAATGAGTCAGGTATAAATAAGTAAGTGGCCAAATAAAGAAATGAAACTTGGTGACTAGTTCTAGGAATCTATTAGCAAGGGAGATAGAAGGGTAGAAGGTAAGGACTGTTGGCCCTGTGTTTGCTATGCTTGGGCCTGTTAGAGAGCCCTTCACTCATTTTCCTGAAGTATTGAGTGCAGGAATAGTTTATGAAACTAATGAGCAACAGGAAAAACTAAGAACATGCACCTGAAAAGAACATTTATTCCTGGTTTCTTTCACAGAGATGGCACAGAAGAAAGATGCCTCTAGCAGCAGAAAAGAACTCTAAAGAAACAAGGAAAAACATCTGAAGAAGGTGGCTGTGGATAAGTGTGCCTAAGAGCTCGCCATCTCTCACCTAAAGCTTCAGCTATATGGGTTCCAGAAACTGAGATAAGCTGCCAGACACTTTCCAAAAATATCCTGGAGACAGGAATTGGTGAAGGAAATGAGTTTATTTACAGTTTTGGCCTGTACTAGGAAAAGAAAATTCTCTCAGCTTCTCTTCCTTTTTCCCTGTAGCACTGTTTAAATTTATAGAAAAGATGCCACAGAAACTAGGAGATAGATCTCAGATCTTTGCCTAAATGGGTTGAGGCAGCACCCAATATAAAAAGTGTCAAAGGAAAAAAATTATAACAGTAAAGGTTCTCAGCTGGCGTTACCAAGCAACACTTGATTCTGTCAAGTAGAGTAAATGTTCCCAAGAGCCAAGCAGAAGAGATTAGTTTGTTTAGAACATAATAGTATTGAATTTAACATTGGGGGGATGCTCTGAAAAAGCAGTAAATTGGTAAACATCATGTTGCTTTTTGATACCTAGTTTGAAAGAGGATAAGACAGAAGGAACTTTTAAAATGGCCTTTGGGAAAATATGTCTCTTATCTCTTTAATCCTAATTTCTCAGAGTATATTAATTACTTTTCTATTGTGATGATTTAAAATCAGGACAAAAATCAATTTATAAAATAATTATTTATGGCTTACATTTCCAGAGGGATAAGAGTCTGCCATAGCATGGAAGCATGACATCAAGGGGCAGCCATGGAAGCCAAGCAGAAATCTGAAAGCTCACGTCCTTACCCCAAACGGGAAGCAGAGAGAGAAAATGAACAAAAAATGAAGTGAGATTATAAATACTCAACTCCTAGTACCAATCATGTACTTTCTTCAGCAAGGCTTTACATTCCTATAAGCGCCCTGTCTTAGTTACTGTTGAGATACTTCAAAGAGACACCAGGGAGAAAGCCCACTGGTCAAATTAATTAAAGCAAGCTTCTTTTTATGCATGTATGTGGGTTTCTCTCCCTAAAATTGGGTTAAAGAGATCATCATTGAACATGGATGAGATATGGTAATTTATAGTTCAGAAGTAAGGAATTTATGGGGGCTTTGGCAGGTGGATAAGCAGGGTTACAGAAGCAAAACATAAACAAAACAAGTTGGTCATCATAACCTCCTAAAACAGAGACATATTTGCAAAGTGGTCATAACGAGGTATTCATGAGAAGTTGATTATAATAACCTTTTGAAACAAAGGCATGGTTTTCATCTCCTGGAACAGGCAGTACAGAACCACTTGTACTTAAGCTTGTAGTGAGACATAATCCAATCCTTAAGAAATAGAGTTAATCATAAAAAGGAATGAATCTGGTTTGTTTTTATTATAAGATAACTTTCAAGTCTAAAATCAAGGCAAGCTGATTTATCACTTGCTTACAGTTTCAGAGGGTTAGTTCCTTATCATCATGTCTGGAAGCAAACATGTTTGCTATTAGAGAAGCAACTGAGACTTTAACATAGCTAATATACAGGCAGCAATTAGAAAGAGAGATAGAGACAGAGACAGACAGACAGACAGACAGACAGACAGACAGACAGACACCAAGCCTGGCATGGGTTTTTGAAACCTCAGTTCTGACCCCCACAAACACACCTCCTTCAACAAGGCTACACATCCTAGTCTTTTCAAGCAGTTTCAATTAACTGGGGGCCTAAGCAAGCAAAGCCTATGTGAAGAATTCTCATTTAAAACAACACATTCCCAAATAGCCCCACAAACTAGGGACCACAGGCACAAATAACTAAACTTCTAGAGAGCTTTTGTCATTCAGACCACCACACAAGTCAAGGAAATAGCTTAGTCTTCTCTGATACAGAATTTATAATACTGAAGACTCTACTCTAATTTGTCTATTAAAATCTGATGATATAAAAGCTTAGTCTGAGGATTTCCTTCAATTTTGGTTTTCTTTGTAAGGGAAGTGGCTAATACACTAGTGGCCATGGATAACACCCCCACTGGCATATAATGCTTTCATATAAGTACCATATATATACTAGTCTTCTGTTTTTGGAAATGTGTACTCAGAAGGTTTGAACATGCCAAGTTTAATGAGTACTTTAGAGGAGAAATGTTTCTAAGACTTAATATGAAGCCAAAAAAGGAATTATCTCCAAGATGCATTTATGCAATAATTTATTTAGCCAATATGGAGCCAAGTTAATCTAAATAAGATCCCAGAAAAAGACATATGGAACTTTGTTCTTTTGGGTCTCACCATGAGTCAATAATGTTGATATATTCCACAATTTAATAAAACCAATTTTGCAATTTAACTGCTCTATGCGCCTAAGTTTGGGGAAAAATACTCAAATGGGCCTTCTTATCAAATACATTTATTATTGAGTTGTCCAAAATATGCACATTATAGAGATGTTACACAGAATGTTCTGGATGCAGCACAAGACTTACTCACTCTGATGCCAGAAAATGCTGTGCAAAAGATTCTGAGATGAACCTGTTAGAATGAGAAGTATCTGTGTAGGAAAGACGCAGGGGTAGGTAGATGAGTGGATTTTTGGTGAAATATAGCTTGTGAACAGAAGAATATAAGATAAAATGAAGAACTTCCTGCCTACCTGGCCATATAATAAGTGGGGATTCATTTTACAGAATTAGGAATTATGATGGGTTGTGTTTAGTATGGTCGGAGGGAGGGAGAGAGCCAGCTTAGCAGAGGCAAGTGATATAAGTGAGTCTCTGTGACTGATCAGCTACAAGATAAAGATCAGGGTTTGTCTGTGCTCCAATATCTAGTTGCAGGTTTTTGTAGTTTGCCTGTGGGGTACACTCAGCACACCCCATCTCCACAAAGCTCAGGTATTAACAGTTTTATCCATGATCAAGGCAATATTCTGAAATGGAGTTTGGGGTAACTGTTTGGATCATGAGGGGTTTTCTTTCATTGATTGATTAATCCATTGTTGAACTGAAAATCAAAACAGACTACTGGGCGAGGCTAGGCTGTGGAAGGCAGGGAGGGCTTTGGCACTTTCTTTGAAGGATGCCTCTTGCTCAAGTCCTGCTCTCTCCCACCCCTTTCCTCCTCCCCTATCCCATCCCTTCCCAGTCCTTGCCACTCCTCTCTTCCCTTCTTTACCTTCCTACCACTTCCGGCGTGTGATATACTGAGAATCTTTCCTTACCACACTTTCCCCAAAAGGATCTGCCTCGTAAGGCAAAAAAAAAAAAAAAAAAAAAAAAAAAAAAAAAAAAAAAAAAAAAAAAAAAAAAAAACCACACAGTCACAGTCAAGTAAGTATGGTGTTACTGGAGTTGTTTCTGTGAAACCCCTCAGCACTGGCAGAGTCCCAACAGGCTACGGTTGGCTGCCTATCTTCAATAAGCCAATCAAACAGAGTGATAGTGAAAAATAAAAAGATACTTAGCTAATGTTTCACAGTGCGGAGACAAGAAAGAAAAGACGTCCAGTGACCTCTCATGTCTACTTTCAGGGTCTTTGCATAAGGTTCAGTCTTAAATAGAAGTCAGAAGATATGCATAGCTGCCCAATCCTGGTTAAACTGAAGTCTGACCATCCTTACCTGAGCTGCAATCTCCCCTAGAAGGCGGTTAGACTGATATTGTCAGTACTGTGTGAAAGCCACACTTCTTTCTGATTGCCGACTTTTCTGTTTTCCAGGAAGAGACTTTCATGGCAATCTCTTTCTAGGGGCTCACTGCTTCATTAATAGTCTAATAATCTAAGACGTGAATAAAGCGTTCCTTCAAATCTTTGATTCCTGCCAGGACAGTTATGATGGGATAAAACACTGAATACCATGAGCCCACCTAATCTCCTTCCTTTAGTTTATTTACACAAGTATGACAGGAGAAATAGCTAAGAAGGCATGAGACCTGTCTGCAAGTTATAGCCTGCATTCCATGTCAGTGAACCGGAATCAACATGCATCAAATTTACTTTATTGCAGGGATAGGAAAGGACACATGCATAAATACCTATCTTGTTCTGTCTTTCCATTCTAGCTTCTTCTGCAGCCTTGGGAATTTACTTTCTCTGTTTCCAAGCTTAAATTGAACATCCTGTTTCAAAATTTCTTCCAAGACTATGTTGCTCACTTCCTGCCTCAGACCCATCTTTTTATCTTCCTTTGTCCTTTACCTTTAGAAGAACAAACAAGAGTTTGTGTCTAGATTTCAAAGACGAGATGTTGAGTCAACATTATGTCAGAGTTAGTATGAAGTTTTCCTATACACAGTGAACCTATCAGGATAGTTGCCATGCTTGGATTTACAACGGCCATAGAGTGATATGTGGTACATAAAACAATGTTGTCTAAATAATTTTAGAAAAAAAAAAAACAAACCATGGAATATTTTCACTAAAATTTTCCAATCAGAAAGCAGGCAGGATTCTATAATAATTTTAATTTTCATGCAAGTAAGACAAAATCTTGTCATATATATTAAGCTTTAGTCTATATCTTTACCAAAAATAGTAATATGTCACCAGGTGTGAGAAAAACATTCAAGTACAAACTTATCTTTTGTACCTTGTAATGCAAATTAATTTTCATTTTCAAAGTCCTAAACAATAATTTTTCATAGTTCATCCAACCAGGAGGTTTTGCTGTATAATTTTATACTCCCTTTGTTGATGTACCCAAATAAGTTATAGCTTTATGAGCTATGGCCTATTAGCAGGCATTTATATTGAGCAAGCTATTTTGCATAAAACATTCCTGGGGAATTATAGATGCTGCAACTTATTAAAGAACCAATAAAATGCACTGCTTGTTTGAGAAAAGGAAAATTCTTTGTTCACCATCGATCTTTTTTCCTAGTCATGGATTTTTTTTTTAATAGTTCTTCTCTAGCAAATTGTTTTCTTTCTTTTTTGCCCTTTATCAGACTTGAGTTAGAAACAAACAAAAAAAAACTATAATAGTTGAATACTGCTTCTCATTTTTTATTATAAAGTTCAAAAAGGAAATCTGATTTTTCCGACTCCAGTCCCTCCCTGTAGAGTAGAATGATGTTTAGCCTTACTATTACTGATCACCAGGTGATTAGTTATTGAAGTTGAAGTAAAAAGAATGGTAACTGATGATCCCTTCCAAATCAGTAAGAACAGCTTTAACTCTAAGACTGAGAATTTCAGCTTCCAATAGCAGTTCTTAGGAATATTCCCTGACACCAAGTGTGGCCAAGAAAAAGGGCTTTATGCTTTGATTCGGGACTCACTTGTGTCAAATTAATTTTACTTCCTTTGGCTCTGTCTCTCAGATGAGGTTAAAAAAAATAATATTAAGGCCTTCTTCTGCTTTGATACCCTATGATTTTAGGAGATATCTTATTTTTAATATACTTAGATGAGAATTATTCTACTCAAGCCTTTTTTGCAAGCGTCTACCTATTTTTTGTAATTCCCTGAGAAACTATTTGATAATTTTGTACACTTAGAAACACAATTTTTTAAGGTAGCCAGATAGTAGTGTCATATATCACAGACAAAATTTGTCCCTCAGATCATCTACTCTCTTTGATCCAGACTGAAGATTGATCTTCCAGGGTACAGGAAAACCAAAAGGGATGGAGTCGAGATGTTTCTTTTCTATCTGCTGTACTCCTCAAATAAAGAATCCAACAAACTTGGACCCCCTTTTAAGCCTTTAGTAGTATTTTTAAAATTTCCATTTAAATGCATAATTACAACACCCACTCGTCTTATTGATGCCTCTGTGTGAGCTGAACAACATTGGTAGACTTGCCAGCTTTGCAATATATAGCAGTTTTAAAAATTCTTTTTAAAGTTTCAGTCTCTTACCTGAATTAAGGATCGACTGTGAGAACAAGTTTTCCAAAAGAAGCCTGTAGCCTTAGATCCTTTGATTTTCATATTATATTTCATGTTCAGAACTTGAAAATAATATTCCTACCTGCAATTATTCTGAAGGGATGTTCTTCAAATACCTTCTAAAGTAGTCAAAGTGGTGTGTGTAGGCCAGATTTGTGTTGACCCTCTCATTAGCTCTATTAGTCCCTACTTGCCCTCTGCCTCAAGTCAGATGAGGCTTAAGAAGGTAGAAGCATGTCACTTTCTTTTGTACTAGCCCCCACATGTAAGCTCTCGATGTCCATTGATTCATCCAGGGCTCACATAGAAATCTAGAAGTCTGCGATGGATTCCTCAATCACTTCACACCAGAAAGGGTTTCTCAAGTGTAGCCATGACCATGAAGACTCTAAGTCTCTGTCAGCAACTCTATTGCATGCCTGAGGGTAAGATGGTCAGGATTATATCTCCCATGAGTTCAGTTAAGCTAAAACACCTGAGCCAAAGCAGTGAAGTAATCTCATATATGCTATGGCTTCACTCATCAAGTCTGAAAATCACTCATTTGTCCAGAAACAAGATTTTACATTATAGAAGACAACTTAGAATGCGTGAATACTTGGTTCCTTGCACCCTAGAGAACATAAGACATCAGCCTACAGTTACCTCATGCTGACATCAGTTACTAAGGCAACTACAGATGGGAACCAGTAATGTCAATTGTCAACGAGTAAGTAATTCCCAACTTCTTATTATAGACAATAGGTTTTAGATATGGGAGAAAGGGATTTATAGTAAGGAGATAAATTCTAAAACCCCTTATAAAAAGAGGTTATTAATACAACACTTTTTGAGGTTGTTTAAAGATCAGAAGGTTAAAAACCTTTGTCACAAAAGACTTCAGTATACAAAAGACAGTCAGGGAAATGAGGAATTTAAGAGAGTTGAATGAGGAGAACTGACTAGGAATTTATAAAAATAAGGATGGAAAGTTTAGAAGTTTTAGAAAAAGTTTTGTAGAGACATGGAGGTCAGAGCAAAGCACTTGGGAGGTGCTGTCTAAATGAAATAGAAACCTTTAGAGATGTGGGAGAAATAAGAAAAGCTGACAGAGGATCTTGTCAGAAATACAAATCAACCATGTATCCTAAAAGGGGTTAGGTTTGGGGCAGCCTGAAGTGGGAATCTGGGTGGCACTCCTTACAATCACTCAAGGGAGCAATAAAGGCTCCATCATTAGAGTAATGGCTGAAGAACAGAGACTGAGAGATCAATCTTCGCTTCTGGCAGCTCTGCTGGCTGGAGCAACACGATTGGGCACTAGTTCTGGAAGATGCTGAGAAAGACCACATCAGTATGTCACGAACCAGTGATGAAAATGAAAGCCACCTGCAGCTTATGTCCAGCTCATTAGAACCTGACGGCATCCTTGATTTCCAAGGAACTTGGAATTCCAGTGAAAGTTCTTTCTTTTTCTTTCCTTTCATTTTTCTTAATGAAATTTCTTTTTAAAAAAAACATAGGATGCTCTTTAATTAGGTCATTAGCAATTAAGAAAACCAGTTTGTGAAGATACATTCCATTTTTTCAGAGACAACTGAGATCACAGGTAGCCCTGAAACTGAGGAACAGCTTTGATATTTTGGCAAAATCTGAGAATCTATAGCTTTTTTATCAGCCTTGTGCTGTTCTGTAATCTCATATTTCTCCTTCTCTGTGTCGAAGATCTCCCTCTCCTGATGCCTGGGTTTGTGCAGCTGCTTTGGCATGAACAATATGTGGAGACTTGAAAGGTGGGATCAGACTGTGTTCCTTTGTGAGGGCTGGCACCTTGGAGCCCATTCCCTGGCAGAGGAACACCTAACCCAGCCTTCACTTTGGGATGAGGAAATCTGACCTGACTGGAGTGAGTGGATGTGCCACACTGAGCTGACCCACCTTGGGACTTCTTGCCCTTTTGGGAGAGGAGATGGGTGATTGGGGAGGGATGAGGCTGGAGGTGGACTGGGAGGGATTGGGAGGAGGGAAGAAGGAGGAGCAGGGGGATACATAGATAAAAATGGCATTCTTTTAATAAAAAAATAATAAAAGAAAAAAAGAAAGCATCTGTCAAATCAGGTATTTGGGTATTTTAACCTCACTGATACCAACTTTTGTAGAGGTGGTGATACAAACGTCTGGTGTGTTCTTTGAAGAGGAACTCTGTAGAGGGCAAGAGGTCCACTCACAAGTAGCAAGTGGCTGCCCATGTGCTTCAGAAAAACCACTCTCTTGCCCCTGTGTCGTCCAGTGAAGATGATCAGGACCATCCCAGAAATGATGCTGGCACACAGCTTTCTCACGTGTTGACTGAAGGGCTGTTTGGCGTGGCTGAGCAGCTTCCAAGGCACATCTTTAGTAGGGTAACACCTGGGCATTTTCAAAGCATAACGACCCAGGTATCCCCATTCTTGTCACTGCCAACCTGTTTTGTGGCAGTAGCAAGGAACGTCTCCTTTTTCTTCTTCTTTCAACCTTGGTTTTTGCAGCTGAGTATTTTCTCTTATCCAGCCTTTGTGGAGTACATAGCAGATCGGGAGTGTCTGCCAACTCCTCTAGTCAGGGCAGGGTTTCGGCTGCAATGGGGCTTCCCCTTCTTGGACTTTTTAACCTTAGGGTCACCCTTTTTGGATGCACCAGAGGCAAGGGCACCACCGCCAGCCTTCTTGGCTGCAGGTTTCATTTCTTTTGTGTCAGGCTTCTCAGCTTTTTCACCCACCTTCTTGCAAGATGGTAAAGCCCTAAATGAAATTTCTATGCATGGCCATCTTGAGTATTTCCAAGGCCTTGGCTCATATTTAGCACTACGGCAGTTTTTGAATTGTCGGCTCCTAGTGATATTAACCAAAAATACAAGACACAACAGTTGAAGTAATGCAGGAATTGTAATTAGTGAGATCTTGCTGATTCCCTAAACCCAAGGAGTGCTGCTATTTCTGCATTTCATTTCTCAAACTATTTATACCAGTGTGTGATGTATATATGTATGAGAGAGTCTCTGGAGGTGTCATATAGGGAAGCGAACCACAAAAAGAGAGAAGAATAAAAACTCAGTTCAGATTGACTTTGTCAACCTTGATCACACTTCAGGAGTCTAATGTCAGACAGGTCAATGCCAGCATATTTGAAACACAGTACAACTTGGGAAAAGGTTTCCAGGCAACAATCAGTCCAATAAATCCAATTCCAGGTGTACAACAAAACTTAAGTTGTGACAATACAGAAAAAAAGTCCTTTATAAATTACAAGTGGCCATGAGGGTGGTTTCTGTAGCGGAAAGGCCTAGAATCCAGTGTGGTCTTTGACCAATAGCACAGAGGTTAACAGGCCATAAAGTACACGTGACATCTCCCCTAACAGTCTAAGGAGGAAAGAGTCTGGGATAATCATTCTGAGGAACTTGAATGAGGTCTGCCTCTATAGCAAAATGCAGATGTAGTCTGCAAAAAGGTCACCAGGTCATTAGCAAAATCCATTGTCAGCTTTCTCAATGGAATGCAGGCATATAATTTTTATCTCCTCCATTTAGGAGACACCCTATGGGACTAACATTCCTGGTTCTCTTAATGCTTCTATGTAAGTACAGGGACCTCTATGACCCCAAGATGTGTGTGTATGTGCATGTGTGTTTATAGGTATGATAACATGTCTATTAATATGAAACATGAAAGGTCTTGTAACATCACTTAAAGCAGCAAGCAGCATCTACTGGATTATTAAATCACAGTATTTCCAAGTTATTTTCTAATAGTACATCTTTCTTTAGCACCACAATCAGAGGATTTTGCCTTTGGCACAGACCTAGCTCATCATGATATCACTCTTGCTTTTGTCTCCTGTCTTTTGCAAACTGAATGAATTAAAGAGTCAAACCTAACAGAGAAAAACGGAAGTGTTTGGGGAAGACACAAGAGGCCAATTCTTTTTTAAATAAATTTATTTATTTTACACCCCGACTGACTACAGTTTCCCCTCCCTTCTCTTCTCCTAGCACCCCATGACCTTCTGTTCTCACCCCCAATTTACTCCTCCTGTTGTGTTTAGGGAAGAGCAGGTCCCCCTTGAGTATCAATAAAACATGGCATATAGTTACAGTAAGACTAAGCACCTCCCCATGTATTAAGGCTGGACAAGGTGACCCAGTATGAGGAGTCGGGTCCCAAAAGCCAGTAGAAGAGTAAAGGACAGTCCCTTTCTGGCTTTAGGAGTCTCACAAGAGAACAAACTACACAGCTATAACATATATACAGAGAGCCTACATCAGTCCCATACAGGCTCCCTGGTTGTTGGTTCAGTCCCAGTGAGCCCCTGTGAACTCCTGTGAGCCCAGGTTAGTCATTCTGGGTTTTCTTATGGTGTCCTGGACCCCTCTGGCTCCTATAATTTTTTCTTCCTTTCTGCCGCAGGATTCTCCTGAACTCCACCTAGCATTTGCTTGTGGGTCTGGCTGTGGGTTTCCATTAGTTGCTGGATGAAATCTCTTTGATGACAATTGGGCTAGGTCTTAAAAAAAGAATTTTCTTTTAGAAGTCCATTTTAAAGCTCTGTTGGAACAGGATAAGGTCACAGACTGTGGGTGCTCTCAGAACTAGTAGATTGTAGTGGCTTCTAAGAGTCTCAGAGATCAGCCGTGCCTCAGCCAGTGCAAATGGGTGATAACTAGTGCTTTAAAAACGTGCTCATAAGCACTTCCACATAAGCCAACCTGGGGTCTCCCTGGGGCCTTGAATAGGCAGAGTTCAGATACAACATTCCTAGATGAGCAGGAGACCACCGCTGGATGCTGCAGGATACCAACAAATCAAAGCCATTTCCACTGACGGGGGTGGGGGGGGGGTCTAGAAAAAAAGCATTTAAGGTTTTTCCTTCCATAATAACATTGAACTTGCTTGCTTCAACTTGTTTCTGGAGGCTGTGTCACTGCTTCTGCACCATCTCGGCCCCCTCTCCCTGAGGGGAAAAGCAGGACCCTGAGCATAGAGGCAACCTTGATTCTTGATCCCAAATCAGGTGCACCCCAACACCTGGTTTGGAGCCCAACATGGGACCTCTTAGCTTCACTATGAACTCCACCTCATTTGTGGACATCTTTGCCATTTGCTCCAGTCTTTTGTTTTTATGGCTTTTTAATTTTGCCTGCTGCTGTCTTGCTCCATCCTGGGTTCCTGCTCCCCATTCTTTCAGTTTGTGTCCTTTTGGTGATAATCAGTGAGATGACCCCACAACTTACCTGTTTGTTTCCTATCTGCCTCAATGAATAGCAACCTTCTGAGGCTCCATTCCCCTTTTCTGTCTGTTTGTGTTTGTCTAAGTTGTTAGAGATAAAATCCCTGTTCGGGTTCACTCGGCATTTCCATAAAATCAAGAAATAGAACCAGGGTCTGGCTTCCGGATAAGCAGGCCCTCAACTGAGACACGTTGTGAGCATAAGGATAGGAGAGCTGGAGAAATTCTGGGGTGAGGATGTTGTGCTGGCCCAATGGATCTCTCCTGAGAACATATGGAAATGATGTCTATGGATAAAAATGCTGTTTCTAATTAGAAAGAGGCCAATAACTTTCTCCTTGGTACAGCCTACACTCTGGGCAGTTACCTATCCTCCAAAGTATGCTTCCCTTGCTAGCTGACCCTGCTAGAAAGCATACAGTTAAGAGATTTTTAAAGGTACTTTGGCAATGAGGCCCCTTGATGTGGATTTGGCAGGCCCATTCTGTCTTACATAATAAGGTTGATGTGGGAATGTCTTTCTGTATTCTGTGAATATCGATCTTTGAATAAAGGAGCTGTTTTGGCCCATGTCAGACACCATAGAAAAAGTAGGAGGAGAAATCAGAGCATAGGTAGGAACAGGACAGAGTCAGACAGACTGAGCCAGAAGCCCAAAAGAGCAACATGTAAGGAACACAGGTGAGCCACAGGCCACATGGCAGACAGATTAATGAGAATGGGTTGAGTTAAGATGTAAGAGCTAGCTAACAATGTGCCTGAGCCATAGGCCAAACAGCATGAACTTAATATAAGTGTCTGAATCATTTCTGGGGACCTGAGCAGTGGCAGGCGGCTAAGGGATCTGGGGCTGCAGGGTCTGTGGGTCTGGGCCTCTGGCCACCCAGGACCAAGAAACCTCACTGTAACATAAGGTGACTTCCAAGTTTGACCAAGCATTCCACACGAGACTAGAGGCATGAATGTTAGGCCAGAGAACTTACGGGAGAAAGCCAGATAAACTTATTCTCCTATGTCTATCAAAGACAACCCAGGCATTATGGACTGATTCCATTTTCTTTCCTGGGAAATGGTTGCTGGATTTGCTTTTGACAAGTGATAATCATTTGCCAAAACACAATTTTTTGCCTGAGTTCTCATCTCTTCCAGTTGAGATTCCCTTTCATTCAGTTCCCTTCCCGAATCCTATTCCACATGCGACCCTAGCTTTCTCAGATGCCAATACAACATATTATGGCATTCTCATTCAAAGAAAAGGTAAAACAAACGGGACATTTGTGATTCCAAATCCCAGTTCTGTGCAACTGGGAGAACTGTTAGCCTTTCTAAAGTCTTAGTGGAATGTCAAAGTGAGCCTGTTAATATGTTTTCAGACAAGCATTATGTGGGTCAAGATATCCAAGTATTGGCCTTTTCTAGAATAAGGCTACCCTTAGGCCTACAGCCAATACTATGTTTCTAATACAAGATGCATTAAACTGAAGAATGGAGCCATGATACTTGTCTCATATTAGATCCCATTCCAAATGGCCAGGGATATTAGCTAAGGGAAATGAAATAACTGATACCATTATACTGGCAGCTACTGTTGATTTGCTAGAACAAGCTAGAGCACTGCACCAGAAGTTTCATTTATCCCCTCAAATTTTACACAAATTATTCCCAGAGTTGCCCGTTTCTCAGTGCAAATACCTATCTAGAACCTGTGCCACTTGAACACCACTGGCCTCACTAAGGCTCTTCCAGAAGGCAGGAGTCAACCCACAAGGCTTGATACCTACTGCTATTTTGCAGATGGATGTGACACATTATGCGCCATTTGGTAATTTGAGGTATGTGCATGTAATAATTGACACCTGTTCTAGGTTCATGTCTGTACTAGCAATCCTTGGAGAAAAAGGCTTCCAACATTATAAAAACAAGTCAGCCATGGTAGCCATGGAAGTACCGGCCATTAAAGCTGACAATGGTCCTGCTTATGTGTCACAACAACTTCATAAATTCTTAGGCTCCCAGAAGATATATCACACAGCAGGCATCCCTTACAACCCACAGAGACAAGCCTTTGTGGAAAGAGCTAATCGCATCTTAAGGAGCTCTTGACAAAGATATTATCGCCAAAAGCTAAAAGAGATCCTAGCCTGGGGGAAGTTCTTTTTCACTCTAATTTCCTCAGCTTTGATGAAGATGGATTGAGCCCGGCGTACAAGCACTGGGCATTTTTGACTAAGGATACATATACCACTGCCACTTGTCTGGTGGAGAGATCCTATTTCTCTCCAGTGGCAGTCACCTGCCCCCCTGCAACCTAGGGGCAAGGGTACACTTGTGTTTTTCCCCAGGGTACCACAATGGCTAAATGGGAACTCTCCAGAGATGTTTCTCCAGCAATGGATCAAGAAGACACCATGGCTGGGTAATGTGTTTTCCTTACTGTACTAATTACATTGCCGTTATTACTGCTGGCCGCCTGAGGAGCCATGACTAGAGCAGTTTCCCTAACTCATACAGCCGCCACAGCTGAAACCTTGAAACAAATAGCAGCTCAGTCTGCAGAGGCATTACCTGCCCGGAAAGTCATGAATCAACATCTCCATCAGGACATACATATATTACACCATCAGATTGATCATGTGGCTGAAGAATTAGCGCTGGTGAGAGACATGCCATTATTGCCTGTGATCCCAGATACCAGGCAATTTCTCTCACCCCCTGTAAGGTCTCCACTATTTCATTGGAGAGAAACTGACTGGCACAATATATAAAAGGGACCTGGTCAGATAAGTTTCTTAATTATTCCATCCTACTTTGGAAACAAATCCATCAATTAATTGTAACCAGAATGCCTGCCATGACCCTAGAAACTGATTTCCTAGATAAAGTATGGAACAATCTTAAAAAGCTTTTTGACCCCTCCTGGATCCTCACATATGCATTGTTGGGTGGAGTGATGTTTTTAACTCCTGTGTTGTTTAAGTGTCTCCTACAGCATATTTGCCAGCAAATAGCAGCCACCAAGGTGACACTTCAGGTTTTAATGGCTCTTGAGCAGCCAGAGCAAAGCCTTCCTAAAGAGGTAATGCATGCATGGTTTACTGAAATTCAAAAGTCTACTTCCTAAGCCCTCCACCTGGACTGTGCTACTTGAAGGCTGTTGTTTAGAGAGACAGGTAAGAGCTTATTTGGCAAGCCAACCTAAGACAGGCACAATCCAAAATGCTTAGCCCTCCTGAGGTGGAATCAACAAGGTCAGGGCAAATGACCCTGGCTTCCACTGAACATGTCCTATTTTTTTTAAAGAAAAAAAAATGAAGTAGATCAATCATGTAAACATTATTAGAATTACCCTAAACCCAAGGAACAAGAATATTAAAGAAGATAATGGTGGAATAATCTGAGGGGAAAAAATGAGTCCACCTCAGAAGTTTCTAATATACCATTCACACTAGCTACTAATGAGCACAGTAATTATCAGCACAAATAGAGGACTTTCAGATGAAGTCTTCTTCAATAGCCATAATGTGTGATGTTGGGGAAGTTATTTCCTCTTAAGAATATCAGGTTTTCAAAATGTACCCATGAAAGCCACCAATGCAATAGTAAAGACTTCAAATTAAATCATTAAAATATCTAGAGTAAAATTTCAAAAGCTTTCCAAACAGGGCAAGTATTTGTCTAAGTTCTCTAAAATAAAAAGGTGGACAAAATAGGAAGGGAAGTTAGCTACACACACACACACACACACACACACACACACACACACACACACAGAGAGACACAAACACACAGAGAGAGAGAGAGATGCACAGACACACACACACACAGAGAATGTGCAGACCCCTCCACACACTATGTTATCTATCAAAAATAGTGATCACCAACTATTTAAAATATATGTGATTTCCTTAAGAAGAACTCGTCACATTCAGAGCTCATCAGGCAAAGAGTAAAATTCATGGTAGAAATTGGAAAATCCACTTTGTATGATGACGACCTATAGCATGCTAATTCTAACTACAAGTAAGGGGTAATATATTGTATATTTAATAGAATCAGCCTGGAATATCAGAGAACAGAATTACCCACAGTCAAGCCATAAAGATTAGAAAGTGGTGACCTACACTTTTAATCTCATCTTTCAGGAGACAAAGATCTTTCTGCATTTCTGTGAGTTCAAGTCCTAAAAGCCAAGCAGTAGTAGCTCAGACCTTTAATCCTAACTCTAGGATTATGAGACAGAGTCAAACCGGAAGTGAAACAGCTGGGCGGGGAAGAAATTTATGGCAGGAGAAAACAGAGATTCATGAATTCTGGAGAAGCAGTCCACCAGGCTGAGGACCCTTAAAGACAGCATTTACCCTGTTTGGCCTGACATACTGACTGGGTGAGAATTGACTGTGGTTTGTTTCCTCTCTCTAATATTCCAGCTTTTCCCTAATATCTGGCTCCATGTTTTCATTATATGCTAAGTAGAATTTGTGAAATACACTTTAAAATCACCATGTATACAGTATGCAACAAACAGCCTGATTCACAGAGTACACAAAAGTCCTGAGTAACAACTTTGAAAATATTCAAATAATCAATCAATAAAGAAAGAAATATTTATCATTATTAATCACTAGAGAAATGCAAAGTTAAATTACCGTGAGTTATTAACACTGTCAACTCAAATGACAGAGTAAATACCGAGCAGGAACTTGACATCTTTTGCATTTGGGGGAGACTGTGCATGATGGAGGCATTGCTAGAGAGCTAGTAATGTTGACTAAAGCTTATTATCGGATGCCAAAAGTTTGACATTACATATAATATATATTTAAAGCCACAAAAAAGCCTTAGCTGGAAGCTTTATTCATAATTTACCCAAACACATACTTGTGGGGATATGTTTCAAATTTAATAAAAACAGTCTGAGATATCAGAAGGATCTACCCACAGTCAGTCTAGGAGGATCAGACAGTGGTAACTCACACCTTGAAAAAAAATTAGATGTGATTTTTATGAAAATACTTTAAAGTAATAAAAGAATGTAGTACTGCTTATACAATACAAACCAGAAAATGAAGTTTAATATAAAATACTGCATTCTGTAAATTTCTACTTATATAAATGAAGGCCAAAGGCCTTGATCAAATGGGAAATTTTCTCTATGGCTACAAAGTAGCAGGTGGGGAGAGACACTTGCCACTCCCTCCCAAGTGGGAAACCATGACTAAGTCAATAGAGCAGTCATACTGCTGCTTTAAGCCCACAATGAAACAAAGAATGCAATAAAACTTAAAGGAATTGAATTTCCATATGCTAATAGCTTTATTTATGAGGTTAGATCCATGACCATGTTCACTCCTAAAAAAAATTTTTTTAAAAAGTATGCCTCAAAAATATTTCAACAGCTAAACTGGCAACAGAGGAATGAGGTCCTTTTGAGTACACCCATTAGATGAAGCTTACTATGGCACAGTGAATTAGAAATCATAAGATTTCCTGCCATGGCAGACATGTGTCTGCCAACACCTGGGACTCTCCCATCAGCCTTCACTAAGTAATGAGTTTGGTATGCTGAGGGCTGAGGGTTGAACTAAGAAGAGCTAAGACTGATTGTTCTGAAAAGGTGGTTTCCTGCTGAGGCACAGGGAAAGCAGGGCAAGTGAGGCACCCTGGGTGTTCAATGTGCACCGAGGCTAGCCTCCCAACCTGAAGCTGGGCTGCAGACTAAAGGAAATCCTTGCTTGAATCACATACCTTTTGTTAGTGCATGAAGTGACTTGTGGAGGTGGGCAGAATTTCAGTACAGAAGAGAGATAGCTGTAAACAGAAATGGAAAGCAAAGGGAAGACCACAGACTCCAGGAGCAGAAATAGGTCTAAAGACCTAGGACAGAAATAGCCTTGTGGATCAAACTTGAAGCAATAAGAGACCTCCAGAGTTTCACCAGTGCTGCAATCTAATCCTGGTTGAATACAGTCTCCTGGTGTTACTCTCAACAGTTTGGAAACAGTAGCAAACTGAAGAGACAGAGAGGGAATAGAGTTAGGGGGAAGGGAGGAGATGGAGGGAAAAGGAAGGGGAGGTGGAGAGGGAGGGAGGAAACCCCATGAAATCTACACAGCAGACAGACTCAGGTCACCACCAGACTAAGGAGCAACCCAATTCCAAGGTGATTACTATATTCGGTCCTAATTGAACTCTTCTCTTAAATGTACAACATAAAGACGAAAATGATAATATATTGGGAAGCAAAGAAATCTGCTCATGGTCAAGGCCGGAAACAGAAGATTAATGAGAACTCGGGAGTATCAGAAATGAGGTGAGTAACTGCAGCTGGCAGCTTCCAAGAAAGCAACCAAACTGTGTCCATGAAATGAAATGAGGCTCAAAGCCCAAATCAAATCCATTCTCATTCTCTCCCCTTCCTTCCGTTCTCTCTGCATATCTTCCCATATCACCCAAATGACAAAAATCACAAAATGGCTGTTTTCCAGCAGAAAGATGAGTCGGAGTACACCAGAAGTACCTGCATCCATTCCCAGGTTCAATAATTATGAAGAAGTTGAGAGGAACTGAGCACTTACTAGCAGGTGTGAATTAGTATACCAAATTGAAACCGAACATTAACAATGGGAAGAAGATGTGACAAGCTCAGAGGAACTCAGAAGTAGCTAACAAGAGTCCTTTCCACTAGAGACACATAGTATGGACTTTTCCTCCATCAATAAATCCTGGAAACACCTCTGAAACCTTGCACGTCTGAGGATCTGGTCAAGAACTGTGAGAACGGAACCAACCCACATAGACTTATAAGTAAGTAGGGCAGATGTGAACAAAACTGTTTAAAGAAAAAGTAAAGTTATTGAGAACTAAAGAGAAATTAGAACCACAGACAAGAGTAAACACATCTGGGCGTGTTATTTGATGAGAGATGATCAAGTGCTTCTGAAAATAATGAATGTTTTTCAGGGAATTTCAGTCACATAACTTAATGTTCAAAATCTCCAGACACACGTACAACAGAGGTATCAAGCAATATAGAACCACAAAATTTTGAACTGCAGTTGAAAAATATAATCAAAAGATGCCAAGAATAAGAAAAGAACAAAGTTTGGATTTTCTGAACAAACATTAAATATATTTGCAAAGTCAGATTCACATAATCAATTTAAGTGCCTCTGGTATAAGAATAAAGGAATGATAAAAACAGATAAAGAAAACTAACAAAAATATAAGGAAAACAAATTTCAGAACATTAAATTATAGCTTTAAAAATATTAAAATTTCCTTGAATGATGTAATAGAAGAAGGCTGTGATTGAAAAGGGGCCAATCAAGTTGGAGATCAGTCAGTGGAAATTGAAACAGTCATGACAAGAGAATTACAGAGGCAGAGATTGAAAAGAATGGAGAAGGCATCAAAGAACATTACCAACCAAGAGTAAAGGCAACCTATACACAGAGGGATGGTGCATCCATTTAACTTCCGTAGCATTAATATTCAAAATGCTGGGAAAACAACCACAACTAGAAAACTTTAAAAAGGAAATAATCAAAGTGGAAGAAAACTAAAATTATCATATGTCCACAGACAACACACACGTGGGGCATGAAGGATATTTCATATCATAATTGCACTAATCATTATGTAAATAAATGTAAAAACTACAATATGATATAATTTATATCTCTATTAGAGATGCATACATAAAATAACAAATGTCAGTGTGCTTGCGTATTGAGGCCAAGATGCACACGGCTACCATCTTTTAACATTACATTAGAAATATTTTTCTGTTTGTTCGGTTCTGGATTGTTTGATTTTTATTTGTTTGCTTTATTTTTGCCCTGCCCCCAGATTTCTTTCATTGAAAATAAATTTTTTATTCTAAAATATATTCTGATTATGGCTTCCGTCCCCCATTTCCTCTGGGATCTTCTTCACCTTCCCTCCCAACTAAATCCATACCATTTCTGTCTCTCTTTGTGGCATCTACATAATAATGATAAAATAAAATTAGATGAAACAAACAAATCTGAATAGAATAAAACAAACAGAAGAAAAGGCACAAGAAACACAGAAAGACTCGGAGACACACATTATAACCCACAAAAATCCCATAAGAACACCAAAATGGAAGCCATTATATGTGCAAATGACTGTGTGGTAAACGAAAAAAGTGCCCTGACAAAACACTATGAGACAATATCCTCCATACCTATTCTGATATACTTACATTGAAACTAGCAAGTGTTAGTGTCATTGAATATTGATACCTACTGTCAATAATCATTATCTAACATGGTATTAGGAAACTTAACCTGTAAGGTAAAGAAAGGGGTGGGGAGAAGGAAGAGGAAGACAGGAAGAAGAAGAAACAAAGCTTAGGTAAATGCAGACTACAAAATAACACAGTCCATAGAAATGTAAAATACAGAATTCATTTCATATAAAATAACACTGAGTACATGCAGGGTTCCTGGAGCTATGCACTTGTGATAGATTAGCTAGATTCTCATTTTAAAATTGTTTTCATTGTGAAGTAAAATGACCCATGCAAGTAAACAATGTGTGCATAAATGATAACAAGATCACAATATAGTTTTAAAATACAACTGGTGGGTCAGTGCACAAAAATCTATTTAATAGTGAAAGTATAAAGTCCACTGAGAAGCTCTACAGATTCTGCTATTTATTGAATTGTGCAGTTTTGGGTCTGTTTAATTTTGTATGTGATATTTTTTAACTTGGAATATTTTTATAATAAAGTTTTAAAAATTGTAAAACAAATAAGTATTTAATTATTGTGACTATGTATAATATCACTTTAGTATGTTTTAAATGTTCAAACAATTCATATGAATACATTGTTCCGTTTGAGTTAATGTATACATTTAAAAGTCAGGTATTGTTGTGTGATATTTTGTTTGTGTTCTGACAAATAAATCTTGTCTGGAGATCAGAGGGCAATTTTGCAAATATTTTAGTAGAACTCTTGTATGTCTGACTTTATGATAAAAATAACATTTCAAGCATAATTATGCAGTGAATAATTAACTTCACCTCAAAAAGAATTCTGAGGTTTGTCCTAGAGTCCAATGGTGAAATTTAAGTCCCTGGAATGTCTCGCCATCTTTACTTGCCTCAGATCTTTGATCACTGGACAGTATTGCAATGTGATTCATGAGGTGAGCTTTGGGGTAAAACACGCATAATAGCTGTTAAGTAATCTATCACTGATGACCACAACATGACCCAACATGACCTCCAGATATCAGAGTAAAGATCAGACATGCAAGTATTATGTCACCAACCCAAGAGAACCTTTGGACACCAACAGCATAGTGAGCTTACCTTGGTTTTGGTCCTTCATCTTATGCATCTGTGTATGAGTAGAATGCTCTGCTCAGAAGGGGCTTTTGTTGGGAACTCCACCATCTTTTTCCTATGTTTCTCTTTAGATAATTTTAGTTTATAGCTGTCAGCCAGAATAAGACTTCAACAAGAACATTTATTATCTGAGTTTTGTGACTAGATCTTCCTAGGTACCAAAATTGAAGATGGTTGTAGGAATAACCACATTTTAGTCAGTTGATCTATGGAGGAAAATTACAAAATTTCTCTAGTGGATGAAGTGATGGTGAATAATGTAGAAGATACTCCATCAGAAGGAACATGAGAGAGTCTCCGGGTATTGGACAGATTTTGTAGTCTAGAAAACTAGGTCCTTAAATTCAAGTTTAGCTCAATGTGGGTAATGATTAAAACTTTAGCACCTTTTATGGCTTTAGAACTGTCCTCACATTCATTCAAACATCTCTGGTTGATAAATATTCTAATAGGCAGCCAGAACTTTAAAGTTCATACATGTTCCTTTTAACTGTTGTGTCAAGATTTTCATTTTTAGTTCTATACTTTTCTTTGTGCTGTGCAAAAAAAATAAATAAATATGGACATTTACACAAGCATATTCACAAGTCGTGACCCCAGTAGTCTCCTGTTTACCTTTTTTTTTTTTTTGGTTTTCTGAATTATTGATTATGCCCTTGTTAACTATGTGCTTTGTATTTCCTATAGTCTACAGTGACAATTAAATTCTAAGATAGTAAAATATATTACCTGTTTTGCACACTGTATAAAAACAGCTAGAAGACTGCTTAAAGCAGAGCTGGGGCTAAGGAAATAATTGTCATAGGAGAATCAGGACGCACATCATCATTCGTGGTCTGGATGGTAGGGTACTAAAGAACCAAAGCGAGCTCTCTCAGACGGCGGGTTACTTTATTCTTTCAGGTGTGGGAAAAGCTAAAGCAAGTAATCTAAACATCGTCACTGAGGTGAGGAAACATGTACTGTTCCTCAAAATAATTACTAAAGTAACATGAACATATATGATCTCAGAGGTGACTATCTAGTGCTTGTGGATTCAGACAAGCAATGTGCGATGCTGTGGTTTTCCCACTCCACTTAGGTATCTTTCACCTTCTGAGCCATTCTACACACACACACACACACACACACACACACACACACACACACACAGTCACACATACACACATACACACACACACACTCACACCTTTGTTATTGTAAATTGCCTTAGACATTTATTTTCTATTAGCCATATTTTAGCTAATTATTTTTTCCAAAGTTTAACAAGTAATTGAGAGATAGTGATGAAATTTGTTTTGAGTCTATTTGCATGTAAGAACTGCTGGCAAGAATTTAAGTTTCCCAAAAATTTCATAGCTTATCAGAGAAAAAGTTTAAATTATTTGTCTGGGTCACTGTCATAATAACTTTAGTTTACTCTGAGAATCTAGTCTTCTAGGGTTTTGGCTTATGTTTTGTGCATGGATTTAACATATGAAACAAATTTTGGAGACAATTTCCCAGATAAGTCTTTCCCCAACTTCTTTCTTAGATTTTATTTTTACTCTGTCAATTATGCCATGGTATTGTATTGATTTATTTACTATGAGTTCACATTATGTTGTTCAGCTCATACTCCTGCTTCAGCCTCCCAAGTACATGAGATCACAGGTGTACACCATTGTGTAAGAGCATACATAGTTTTAGATAAACCTTCTGAGTTTTTGTATATCTGAATCAATCTGTATTTATAAAGAACACTGAATTATAATTCCGGTAGAAAGTTCTAAGTTTTATTTCTGTAGTAGGAAGTTTCTGGCCCGGACTTTCAGGCCTTACCTTAATGTTTAGACTCACAGACCCACAGACCCGCAGAGACACACAGATGTTTACAATAGTTTTCAGCTGATCAGCCTAAGGCCCAGGCATATAACTTGCTAACTCTGTACCCTTAATCTAACCCATGACTCTTAACCTGTTCAGCCATGGGGCTCGGTACCTTTTCTCACAGAAGCATGGTTGTCCTCTGCATCTTCTGGCTTCTCTCTGGCATTCTGCTCTGTGCTTCCTGTTCTCAGAGTTTTCTTAGTCTGGTAGCCTCGCCCATACTTCCTGCCTGCCTTTGGCCAATCAGCGCTTTTTATTAAACCAGTGGGTGGGACAATTATTTACAACGTAACAGCATAATCTCCCACAGATTTCTCTTTTTATTCAGAACTTTAAAATTTTAATATGTTTTTATTTATTCTTTGGAGAGTTATTGCATGTATACAAATGCACTTTTATTATGTATACCTTCATTCCCTCTGTCCAATTTTCCCCAAACTCTCCAATATGCACGCTACTCCATCTGTATGTATCTTCTATTTTTCTGTTTCCTTTTTCTATAACCACTGGTACCAATTAGTGCTGCCCACATGTAAATGGGTATGAGGCCATCCCCTGGAGTATGAGTAACCTATAAGCACCCATACTCTTCTAGAAAACTGACTCCTCTGACCCCAGTCCCCATAAACTGTCAATAGCTTCTCAATTATATGTGAGGGCTCATGTCTTCCTCTATCATCCATAGGAGAATGTTAACTTGACCGTCCTCAGGTCTTATATTGGCATCGAGAGCTGGTTGTGAGCTCTGGGTGGAAACAGCCCTACTATCTCCAGAAGAGGGTGCTTCACAATTCTCTAACCTCTGGCATTTACATCTTTCTGCATCATCTTCTGAGACGTTCCCTGAGATTTAGAGGAAGGGTATATAATGTAGATGTTCTGTTTATGGCTAAGCACTCACAGAGACTAATTCTCTGCACTTTGACTAGTTGTGAGTCTCTGTATTAAGCACCACACAGATGAGGACTGAAAGATGAACCAATCTGTGGGTGTGGTGATATATTGTGTATCCAATAAAGATTGTCCAAATATCAGAGGACAGAACCAGCTACAGAGTTAGACATGGAAGTAAGCCAATGATGGCACACACCTTTAATCCTAGAACTTAGAATACAGGATCTCTGTAAGTTTAAGGCCACACTGGGTTGCATGAGATTGATCCAGTACAGAAGAGAAACACAGCCAGGAGATGGTGGCACACACCTTTAATTCCAGCACTTGGGATCCCAGGCCTCTGTTTCCAGTACTTGGGAAGCACACATGCCTTTACTTCCAGCACTAGGAAACAAAAAGTGATATGGCTGGGAATAGAAAGAAATATAAGGCAGGAGAAGACAAGGTTCTCCCCTTCCATTTTGGTGTGTGCTTCCCTTCACTTCACCTATTCAATTTCATTATTTATGGAGACAGGATCTTCCCTTTTTGGCCTGAGGAATTATCTAGGTGAGAAGCCGCTATGGCTTGTTACTCCATCTCTCAGGTCTTTTAGCATTTACCTCAATATCTGGCTCTAGGTTTTTATATAAGATCAATTAGAATTCACGCAATGTCTTGAGTAATGAAATATGTATGTAGAAGGCAGTTTGATACTATTTCTACTTAGCAAAATAATAGTAATAGGTTCTCCCTTGGGCTTATTAGTTCCCCAGCTATAGGTTCTTGGACAGACATCCATTTTCTTCGATAGACTTAGCCTTAAAAGCAATCAGAAAGCAGTTGGCTACCCAAAGAACATTCAGGTCACTACTATACATATGGGCAAGAATTCCAGTTTAAAAATTTTTTATCTTTTATTTATTTTCTTACATCTGCAATGACACATTGGTTATCTTATTGGAAATAACCATTTTGGATTTTTGTAAGGATTTCAACAAAATGGATTTAGAGTTATAATTTTCCCTTAGTTTTATTTATTTATCCAGGGGTATCTCCTTACATTTCTCTTCCGTCTGGCTCTCTTATTTTGGTTGTTTGCTTCATTTTTCTCTGTAGTAGGAGGTTTTTGGCCCGGACTTTCGGGCCTAACCTCAAGGTTTAGGCCCGCAGATCCACAGACCTGCAGACTCGCAGATCCATAGAGACACACAGATGCTTTCAATAGTTTTCAGCTGATTGGCCTAAGGCCCAGGCATATAACTTGCTAGCTCTCTACCCTTCATCTAACCCATGACTCTTATCCTGTTCAGCCTTGCAGCTTGGTACCTTTTCTTAGAGCAGCATAGTTGTCCGCTGCTTCTTCTGGCTTCTCTCTGGCATTCTGCCCTATGCTTCCTGTTCTCAAGAGTTTTCTTAGTCTGGTAGCCCCACTCACACTTCCTGCCTGCCTTTGACCAATCAGCGCTTTTTATTAAACCAGTGGGTGGGACAATTATTTAGCATGAAACAACACAATCTCCTACATTTCTCTTTCTTTTCTTTCTTTTTTTGTTTTTTGCTTCTCTCTGATGATTCATGAGTATTCATTCATATCATTTTAAATAAAAGGACAGGACACATTAAGCCTCTTAGGTACATGGTGTAGATTTCTTCTTTCTCAATCATCTACCCTGAATAAGAACTTTGTAAGCGCTTACACTGTAGATGGAAATAGAAGAATGACATGCTTCACTTTAGAAAAAAATAAAAATAAACAAGACCCTCTCCACACACCCTAAATACCAAAATAAAATCTCTGCATTCTGCAGATACTGATCCACTCTTCTAAGATGCTCCTTTTAACTCCATGATGGTTATTTCTTTGATAAAATATTAGCAAAGAGACAAGTAGGCATATAAAAAGCCATAGCACATGAATCCATCCATGTTTCTGTTGAAGTGTGCTGTCCTCTTTTAATGAATAAACATATGACAAATTAAATAAATAGTAGATCTCCCATTCCCATAGGGCTTAAAAAGAAAATCAAGATTTCTCAGTAAGGATAAGGCTCTTGTCACCAAACCTGATCCTCAGAACTCCACAAGGTAGAAAGAACTGACTCCCAGAAGTTTCCCTAATCTGCACACGTAGACCTCAGTGATCATGTATCATTTTCCCACCCTAGGCACACATAAGACAGATAGATATAGTAAAGGTAATTTTTAAAAAGAAAAACTGTGATAATACATTTGAGCACTAGAATAATATTTTTATTTGTATAGATTTACATGCACAATTCTTCTTGGCTGGGATGAAAGGTGAAGGGAAAACAGAAAGTAGTAAAGGAGTTTGTCCATTTTTCATCTTTGGCTAAGAAAGAAGATATCTTTGATTGCACATGAGTCTTCCTGGGCTCTGCCAATCTCAGTACATGCTACACAATCCAGAATGAAAGCACAGTACAGTGCCTGCCCTGCCATCGGAACAGCCTTTTGCTAAAATACCATGCCCCCCACCAAATTCTATATTCAACTATTCTCCCACTCCTAATTCTCAGTTTTATA
Source organism: Phyllotis vaccarum (assembly GCA_033318265.1). Lineage (NCBI taxonomy): Eukaryota > Metazoa > Chordata > Mammalia > Rodentia > Cricetidae > Phyllotis > Phyllotis vaccarum. The sequence goes on from JARWLC010000002.1 coordinate 193,701,446, forward strand.
AATATGGCTATTAAAAACTGGAATTTTACTAAGCAAAGGCATAGTGAAACAAAATCTTTATGTAAATGTTGTCTATTTAACTATAAATTTACTGAACTTCTCAGGAACTGCAATCATTTCTTATAGCTCCTTGTGCTTTCTTTGTATCAAGATTTCCATCATCCATTATGCTTTATGAATTTTACAATGCTCCTGTGAGGTATGAAATGCTAAGACTGTCAAATGCTTCCTGCTGCAAGAAAATAATTCAGGATAGAAAATAAGATCAAATTTGCACCTTAACATATGTTCAAATCTATGTCTGTGAATTTCTGGCTCATAGTATCCTCCCAAGAGCACAAAATAGAATGGGTCAACAGATCCCATAACCAAGGTAAATAGGAGCAGAAATCAGTCAACAAAAGACTTCAAACTTTCCATTGACCTCTCAAATTTCTCTGTCATCATAGTAAATTTAAAATCATATTATTATTATTATTATTATTATTATTATTATTATTATTATTATTATCCTCTTTGAGTCTAAAAATGCACAGGTGCATTTCACCCTGCCAGCAGAGAACTAAGATATGGCCAGGTTTCAGCTATGATTTGTTCAGCCTGGGGCTTGTACTGAAGTACCAGAAACCACAGCTCTGCTTTTCAAAAAGACAGCAGGCACTGTCTTTTATCTCACTCAAGTCATGCAGAAGTACAGCAGCTGGGGCTGGAGCATAAAGGACCAATGCAATGTAATCTTGCCTCCTATTTCTACCCCTGGAGGTAGTTTTATGATTTATCTCAATCTCTTTGAGTTTCATAAAGGAAACTTCAACAGGACATACAATAGTAGTGTTTGGGGGGGGGGCAGCCAGCACTTTTAAGCTTTCTGATTTGTACTGGTTTGGCATTTTCCACAGGCATTCCTCAGGGATCAAAATATTAACCACAAAGTCTGCACACTGCACAGGGAAATCTGATGACTGGGCAAAGTCATTTCAAAGCCTCACAGTGTCATTTTGTGAAAATCAAACTTTTTGTTTGTTTGTTTGTTTCTGGTTTTCAAAACTCAAAAGCTGAAGCTTAGTACCTTCGACGGGTCACCTAAGGCCTACACTGTAACTACAGGATCCTCTAGATTCCAGTGTTTAATATCATCCCTAGGTAAATAACATGTATCCAACAACAGGAGGGCAGCAAATGGCCATTTGGGTAATATGTTCAGCTTTTAGACTGGCACTTCAAAAGACTGACTTCTTTTCAATCACAAAACCACTCTTGATTCAGGAAATTTATGTGTGGAATATGTTCAAAGGTGAACTTTAGGCAGACTTTTCTTACCTGCTTGCCAGTTTCCAAATAACCACCACTCAGAGACTTATTATTAATTATAAATATTCAGTCCATAGCTCAGGCTCGTAACTAGATCTTATATTTAAAATTGACCCATATTTTTTATCTACCCTCTGCCACTTCTCAGTATTTGTCTCAACATGGCACAGCCATCTTACTTCTATCTGCATCTTCTCACCTCTCTATAGTAGTAGGTTTCTGGCCTGGACTTTTGGGCCTAACCTCAAGGTTTAAGCCCGCAGACCCACAGACCCGCAGAGACACACAGATGCTTACAAGGCTGATTGGCCTAAGGCCCAGACATATAACTTTCTAACTCTTTACCCTTAATCTAACCCATGACTCTTATCCTGTTCAGCCATTTGGCTCAGTACCTTTTCTCAGAGCAGCATAGTTGTCCTCTGCTTCTTCCGGCTTCTCTCTGGCATTCTGCTCTGCTCTTCCTGTTGCCAGAGTTTTCTTAGTCTGGTAGCCCCACCCACACTTCCTATCTGCCTTTGAGTGGGACAGTTATTTACAACGGAACAACATAATCCCCTACACCTCTTCTCTGACTCAGCCTTTCTTCTTCCCACTGTCTAGTTGGGTCCTCCTACCAAACCTTATCCTGTCCAGCTATTGGCCAGTCAATTTGTTTATGAAGCCAATCACAGTGATATATATAGATTCAGATAATAATCCATATTTTCCCATTTTTGCCTAGTTAAAAAAGTAAGCTTTTTAACTTGAACATATTAAAATTATCTATAAAAATAGTTTTCAAATAAGAATTATAGTTACAATATCCAGTCCATTTGTATTTGGCAAAATAGAGAAAATACTCCATCAGCTGTCCTTTCTCAAAGAGTCCAGGGTTTCATATCTAATTTATTTTCTGCCATAATTCAGGAGAACTAACTGTAAATATCTGATCTTCAAACCCAACAAAGACCTGAGAAGAATATCATATAACCTAAGTAAACAGGAAGTGTAGATAAAACAACTTTCAAATTTAGGAGAAATTACAGAAATGGATTGGTTCCCTGAACAGTCAGTCTAAGTTCTAATGTTGGGGCATCCAACTTTGGCTTATAGGCCTAGTAATCTTACAGATGTTGTCATGCCTGTCTTGGCAAAGTTTTGCAGTGTTTTTTGTTGCTTGTTGGGTTGGTTTGTCTTGTTTTGTTTTGGTTTGGTTTTTTTTTTTTTTTTTTTTTTTTCATCCTGTGGGTCCAGTTGGCTTTCAGCAAGGGCAGTTTTTGCCCAAGTTCCTAGCTTTTGTCATAAATAAAGCCAACTCCATACAGAGATTTTTCTGATGCCCATCATCTTCTCTGAAGTAGATTGATGCTGCCAGTAGCAGACATATCTCACTTTCATAAAAAGTGTTAGATTATTAAAAATAGTAAATGCCATATTCTGTAGGTCTTTTAAATGTTTGAAGACCATCTATAGATCTAAATATATCTATGTATGACCCTAGACATATCTAACATGATTGTAACTTTGACTATTATAGTTACTAACCAATACCTGTATTTTTAATTATATATTTTAAAATGAGTTGTATAAACACAATGCCCTAAGAATAGAAACATACATATAGTATAGCAAAAATAACTGTAAATTTGTACCAATTAACCAAAAAATGTAAAATATTTTGAGATTAAGAGATGTTTTCTGAGTAAAGTAGATCAATAATGTATCTATCATTTCTATATCCCTCTTTTTTATTTTCAAAATAAGATTCTTAAATCTAATCTTTATTCAGCTTTTTTAAAAATCATTATCAATAACAACTTGCAACCATTCTCCCATAAATTCTAACAAACATCAAAACCAATATTTGAGGAATCTAAGTGTTGTGTTTTCTAGACACTTTCCTGTTGTCTAGTAGTGCTGGTATTTTTAAGGGAACCTTGAGAAAAATCAGGATAATGCTTGGCTGGAATAGTCTATAAGGTTGAACCATCTTAGCCAACAGCCTTGAAGCTGTTTTGGATGTAGGACTTTTAGGAAATCTAATAGAGGGATTTTGAGGTGCTGGATCACCTGGGTCATCCATATTTATTGGTGTCTTATCCCTTTGCTCCAAGAATATATAAACTTTTAAAGGTAACATATTAATACAAGTATACACTGTACATTGTACACAAGTCAGCCAAAAATGACTTTTGCTTTTAGTTTAAGCAGATAAAATGTATGTCATATGTTTTGTAGTTTTTCTAAATTTATTTCTTTATGTTTATAGCCATAAGTTTTAGAGGTCTTCTTCAATCAAGCCTGATCCATTTCCAAACTTGAATGAATCCTAGCCTCTTATTTCCTGTGGAAATAAAAGTATAACCTCTTTCCCAAAGCAGCACATCTTTTGACTTCCATTTTCAAGTACAGATATTTTATATATATAAAGGTTGATTTAATCTAGCAGCTTTCACAATTGAAGGTCTCAGTAGCTACTACTTCCTTATTAACAGTCAAAAAATTTAAAGACAACACAGTAATATATAGGATCCAAACTGTCCATTTCCCATCTTTATGTGGTTCATTATATTTTTATTACCTTTTAAAGGTTTTTACTGTTTTTAAACTACTTTTTAATGTTTGACTATATGTACTCTTTGTCTTTTGACTATACATCCTTTGTCTTTTCTTTCCTAAGCATATGTATATTTTTAAACACACTATAACTTATCTAGTGGATTTTTTCCATCTTTTTTTCTTATTATTTATCTGTAATCTTTTCCGTCTGCATGAGGAAAACTTAAACCTGCCATGTGGCTTAATTCATGGCCTGGTGGCAGGGCTCAGGCTGGTGCCTCAAGCCCCCAGGCAGTGGTGCATTTACGAATTATGGCTCGCATGAGGGACATGAGGCTAGGAAGCCACACCTGGCTCTGTTTCTGTGTGTCTAAAATTCTTTCCCAAGCTCTCTCTGTTTTTTGTGGATTTAGGCACCTTACATTGGGTGCCATTTGTAGGTAGAAGTTTCTATCCTTCAAGCTGCTCCAAAGTAACCACACAGAGGCTTAATATTAATTATAAATACTCAGCTCAATTGGTCAGGCTTGCTACTAGTTAACTCTGAAATTTTAAGTTAATTTATATTTCTTATCTGTGTTTTGCCACATAGATTGGTGCCCTTCTCAGGACAGCATGCCCCTCTTGCTTCTCTCTGGGTCTCCTCACTACTCCAGACTTTGCCCTTCTACTTCCCAAAAGTCTTTATTTTCCCCCCTAACCTTATCATGTACAGCTATGGTCCAGTCAGCTTCTTTCTTTATTGAAACAATCACAGGGTTGTATATTCACACAGTGAAAAGGAATATTTCACAAGAGAACACCTTCATAATTTCTAATTGACTGAATATAGTGGAAGGTTAGAAACTCTTTCAAGGCTGCTTACCAAAAACAAGTAAAAATCACCAGTGACAGCAACAAGAGATCCCTAAATAATGCATCTAAGGATTTAAACTGTACTATTTTACAAAGTGAATTGTATTTAAGAGTATATCTAGCATTAACAAATAGACATTCTACTCTAAGTTGATTTACATGAATTAAAATTGTTAAATAATTACACATTGTTAGTAGATAAAAACATCAGTTTCTTCCCTTTCTTAAAAACTGTTCTTAAAACCAATTTGTTTTTAATCTAAAATTTTAAAATATCTCTTTTAAGTTTTGTGTGATAATACATATTAAATTCTTCAATATAAAGAAGTGCTGTTTCAGTGTATGGAATATCTACTTTTTGCTTTAATTCCCCAGAACATGAAGAGTTAAAACTTGAATAGCTAAAATGGATGGGAGGAGGAATAATGGGATTTCCAGGTAACACTAGCACCAGGATGTCTAAGGTCAGGACACAAACCATCTTGTGTGGCATATAGCAAAGGTCTCGTGCAGGGTGAATGCGACAGAGAGAGAAATGGAATAACAAACAAAGGCTGGCTCAGATTTTCCCGAGTTCATCCTTTGGTAGTTTAGCCCTGGGGACACTCTCCAAAACACAAAGTATCTGCTCACATTGTCTCAAGTCAGCTATTAACATCCAGTTCTTCCACTTCTAGTTCATTCTAGACTGCTTGGATTCCATTAGCCCCAGAATAAAAGAAACTTACAGATAAAGTTTCTGATGCGATCAAACATAAAGACATTATCCATGGGCTGAGTCAAATCTTCATTTTACCACAGGAAAAAAAAATAGACCACAAGCAATGACTAAAATTATCTGTCCATACTTTCACTAACTGCAAAAAGAGGCAACACATTTGGAAAAGATGAAGAAGAGGAATCTGGGTTTGCAGGGAGAAAACTGAAGGGACAAATGATGGAATTATACTCTCAAAAGAATTTAAAATATTTATGTATCTGTGGGGATGCATCTTAGTGATAAACTACTTCTTATCATGCATGAAGGTCTGGATTTTTAACTAGAATATCAAAACGAAACACTAGGAAATAAAAATGGGAGGTAGGAGGAAGGGAGGTATGGAGAGTGAGAAGGGGAAGAGAGGGAATGTGGAGTAAAGGGGGATGAGAGGGTGGAGGGAAGAACAGAGGGATGAATGACAGACAAGGGATTTTCTTGTCCAAATAATTCTGCAAGGTTACAAAAATATAGCATGAGCATTTATTCAGGCAAATAAAACTAGGACAGCCTCACAGGAGAGTAAAGTATTGTGTCTAGAGCCTAAACTAGTATTAATATTTAAGATTAATAATTAAATATTAATGTATTTTAAAATAGTAGAGATTATTTCTTACAAATACCTTAAGACTATTATGTAATTCTAAATTATTATATTTGACAAAAATTGTAACTGTTCCAGGATTAATAGAGAGAGCGAGAGCCCCATTAAATATTTAAAATATGAAAACCAAACTGTCCTTTCAAAAAAACAATTATTTGGTAGATAAGGTACTATAAAGGAACCTTAGCATGTTTCATTAAGTTAAATACAGTATCACAGGGCTATGTACTACAGACCAATTGGTATCATCTTTTAAAAAAAAATGTTCTACATTAGGCAGAGGAAAATAAGATGAGCTAATAGCTTTCAATAAAATGAAAGGCTATGATTTTTATATAATGGGAAGAAAATTCTATAGGTAATCTTAAAACTCACTACATTTGTTTATGAGATATAAATTACTACTAAGAAAAAATAAAATGAGTTAAAGAGGTAGTTCAGTGGTAACAGCATGTCTTCCAGAGGACCAGGATTCACTTTTCACCACCAACATGGTGACCCACACCATCTACAATACCTACTTAGAGAGGAGCTGGTGACATCTTCTGGCTTCTACAAACACCAGGCAAGCATGTGGCACATAGACATATATAAACACAAAACACTTAAACACATGAAATAAAATATTTTTTTAAATTCTTAAGTACTTTAACAATATAAATTACAAATTTCACTTTGCAATTTTATATACTTAAAATTAAAATTTATAACTTGATAAACCAAATGTTTAAAAAGGACTAAAAATTTCATTAGTGTGAAAAAGTACACTTTTATATTTATGAAATGCTTAAAACCATCAGCATGAATGATCATATTTACAAAAAAAAATTATTTCCTAACATATTTTATTAATCATTTAAATTAAGAGGCTGGAGAGATAGCTCGGTGATTAGGAGCACTGGCTGTTCTTCCAGAGGACCCCGGTTCAATTCCCAGCACCCACATGGCAGCTTACAACTGTCCATAGTTCCAGTTTCAGAGAACTCAACAACAAAGCACAAAAAAAATAAAAATAAATAATTTGAATTAAAACATTTTAGCACATGCATGCTGGTTTACTACACACAACACTAACATTTTAATGTAATAAGTTTTTATTTGTAACTCATAGTTCAGTTCTTCAAGTATACTATCAGAAAATATATTTGAATGTATAAATATTGAGAGTTTTGAGTAAGAATTATAAGAATAAGCTGTGACCACTGCTGAAAACCATGTGTTAGTTAGGGTCCTCTGATCCAGTGTGTGCTCACCAGCTGGTATCTGACCCATCTATTTCTGTAAAGTTTCTTTCTGACTCACATTTCTTTGATGTGGTTCTCAAGGTCAGATCTCTTTCAAAGGTAACTGGTGGAATTTCAACCTACTTTTAGAATTTAACATAACACATGGTTTCTTGGATGCCACCGTGAAGGCATGGGGTCTCCTAAGGTAGTTCAATCCTCAGTTCAGAACTAAATCATGCTGTTTGTCATCACTGTTCAATTGTGCATTTGATTTCACCTAAATAAGGAAGCTTGGTTTTCTATTGTTATGGCAAACATTGCTCCCTTCCCACAAGGTAAGAAAATAGCATGTCATGTTTTATTCTCATTGCTCCTCATACTGATACAGAATTGAAACTCTTGGACTGTGGAGATGGTTCAGTCAATAATGTCACTTGCTGACAACCTTGAAGACCTGAGTTCCCCAGCACCCATGGTGGACTGACTCCTTACAGGTTAGTCTCTGACTTTCTGATCTTCATATATATACTTTGGTGGTGCATGTGCATGCATGCATACATACAAGTACACACACATACATGTGTGCATGTGTGCATATACAACAAAGAAATGTGAAGAAAGAGTAATACATAAAGATAGAAATTTTCATAACTATATTCTCTTTGCAGGGGGCTGGAGAGATGGCTTCACAATTAAGAGCACTGGTTGCTCTTGCAGAAGACACAGGTTCAAGTCCCAGCCCACATGGTGTTTCACAAATATCTATAACTTGAGTTCCAGGAGATCATCCATCCTCCAGTGACCTCTAAGTTAACCAGGTACATGTAGTGTGCATACATACATGTAGGCAACACTTACACATATACAATACACATACAAAATGAATCTAAAAAACAAAAAAGTGAGGTTCCTACAAGATAAATGCTGAAGTGATTTGGTATATGGTAGACAATATTAACAACAGCAGTTCAAAGCGTTTGTATACATTAATTATGCCCAAATGGCAAATACTATGTTCCTTAATGTAAAAATCTAAAGATACGTTATTGATTATTTTGAAAAACAAAAGTTTGTTGATTTTCATTAAATTCAGTGGTTGCCCCTTACTGACTGCTGTCCCCTAATGGGCAATTGCAACTCCACAGCTACCAACAGTGGTTTGGCTGCACTGGCCATAGCCAGACAGGAATTCTGTTTCCTAAGGCACTGACTTTATCACAACCTCTAAAGGGAACTTTACCTACATCTCTATCCTCTATAGAACTCAGGATTTCAAGGTTGGGGTAAAATTCTGCTCAATCCGAGACTGAACAGCAAGTAGCTAACCTTTACTTGCTCTGGTCTCTCTAAAACATTGGACATCCATCTGCTCCACCCACACTGAAGAACCCTAGGCACACATGGTTCCCCCTACCACTTTCTCTCAACTAGTTGCTGACCCAACCTTCTGACCCCAAAATAATTTCATGTAATCAAACAAACATAATAGATTTTAGATCATTAAATATTTCACAGAATAAACTAATGCAATATATCTTAAATTAATATTTAATATATACTTAAAAACAAAAGTTGATATAGACAGAATAAAGCACCAGCATCATATAGCCAACATATGACTAAACTGTTTGGTTTTTGTTGAGGCACATGAGGACAGTAGTGATAGTGTCCAGTATGGTGGGAATCATGGAAAAAATTTTGGACTTCCAGTAAGTCCACTCTTTTGAGCATAATCTACCAAAATCCACAATTGGTAATAATAGTGTTTGCTAGTGTGCCCCTTTCTAACTCTTCTGAGTGTGCTTCTGGGTACATCACTTCTAGATGTTTAACATTGGAGCAGGTCCTGACCCACAGAGGCTTTCTTGTACTGAATAATAGAAATCTAGATAAATTTCTACCTGCTAAAGCTAAGACCACTGAACTCTGTTTTTTGCAAGTAAGAATCCTCAATAATTTAATTGCAAATAATTATTCATCATATATGGTGAAGATAAGTGGAAAAGATATTTTAGAGCAGAGAAATTTCCTTTAAAATTTTAATTAAACTCAAATTTAATGCAATTTAAATTCTATCAAACTGAGTCAATAAACAGTCTGAGAAACGAAAGATGACTGTCTTGTACAAAGGCAACATGTGAGAGAGAAGATGTCTTCTCTTTGATGTACGCCAGATGTACTCCTTTCAGATTTGAAAATGACCTCTGACAATCACTCTTTCATCTACTCTCACTTCATCACTTCATGCCACTTTTCCTGGACATACAGTCCACTATACAAATCAGCTTTCTTTTTTATCTCAATTTCCTTTTGGTTAATAATCCAGTTATTTAGGATACCACATCTGTCAAGTCCAATTTTCTACATGACCTTTGTTTATGTAAATCTATTGCTAGGAAGAATTTAAGAAATTCATAACCCAAATTTTGAAAGTTTTCCCATACTGAAACCCAGAGAAAGGTTATAAGTAGCTGTGCTTGGTGGTGTTTGGTGAAGCTCTGCTCAAAACCTCCATCTTGGTTTCTGACTCATGTTTCCCATGCCTTCCTAAGTCAGAAGTCTCTGTCTCTATGTGTGTTTCTCTGTAATTACCCAATTACATGCATTATATTGTAATCTGCAATCTATAAAATATATAGAAACTAAGATTAATACTAATGCCAGGCCAAACTCTGTGCTTAAAATAGCATTTTATCAAATAACTGCTGAATTATGATTTTCTTGAAAGATCTACATTATGTGGGAATGGTGTTATCATGGTAGCTTTGTTATTGTAATATGTCTTTTAAATTATTTAATTTATTTCTTGTAAAGACCATTGTTCTACTTGGCTTACAGGCATCAATATCTACTATAGTGGGGTTGTGTTCTGTTCCATGGCAAATAATTGTCGTGCCTACTGGTTTAATAAAAACGTTGATTGGCTGAATGCAGACAGGAAGTGTGGGCATGGATACAAGACTAAGAAAACTCTGGAACAGGAAGAGAAGAGCAGAACACCAGAGAAGCCAAGAGATGCAGAGGACAACTATGCTTCTCTGAGAAAAGGTACCAAGATGCACAGTGAAACAGGATAAGAGTCATGGGTTAGTTTAAGGGTAAAGAGTTAGAAAGTTATATGCCATGGCCCCAGGTCAATCAGCAAGAAGTGTAAAATTAATACAAGGGTATATGTGTTACTGTGGGACTGTAAGATACCAGATCAGAACCTCAGGGCTACGCTGGAAAGGCCTGGCCAGAAACTTATTACTACAAATGGTGCACCAACATGGGTAAAATGTACCCACATAAAGCCATAGAAAGCGTTAAAAAAAAAAAAAAAATCACAGTCTAGAGCATAGAAATGGAGCCAAAAGCAGCTTCTGAGTTGTGTTTCTCAAGTGGGCCATTGTAAAGAGATTGAGTGGTGTATGGGATTAAAATACAAAATGGCATGTTTGCTGCATGCAACTTAAGCTGAAAAATGCCAGTTCCTGAGCCTCAATGTAAGCAAGAAGCTGTATATGGTAGATTTAAAGTTTCTGTCAGTAAGGACAAAAAGGGAACAGAGGCAAATATAACTTCTTAGTGGTGGTGTTTTCTTGAATCAGCTCTATTTGCTAAAGGCAAGCAGAGACTTGGATTTTTAGAGAAGCTTCCTGATTCATCCTTAGAGGCAAATCACTTGTGATTCTTTTAAGAGGCCCTGCTGCCAAATACTTAAATGGAGTTGATGAGCAGCAGATGGCAGTGCTTTACTTGATGATTATATGGATTCTAAAATTCCTCAGAGTGGTAATTGTGGATCCTAGCAGTACCTAGGCTAAAAAACTAAATTCTATGAAACTAGACTAGGAGCTGGGTGGAGCCAGCCAGCCATGCTAGCCAAGCCTTTCATCTTTAGCCACACCTTGGCAGATTAAAGGTATGGTCAGAAACAGAAAGAAATAGAGATAGCAGGTCAGAGTGAGCCAGCCTAGCCAAGCAGAGCTGTGGTCACAAACAGAAAAAGATAAGAAATAAGAGATATACAGTAAAGACAGATTTTAAAAAAAAAAAAAACTCTAAATGGTTTATAGTGTGTTTATAAACAGACACATAGGCTTAAGAGAGAAAAGAAATAAGAAAAGGATAGAGAAAGTCCTTAAAAAAGAAATAGAGTAAAAAAAAATAGTAATAAGCCACATAAAGATGGAAAACACAAAAAGGTCTGGATTCTGTATGTTGTTGTCTTTAAGTTTTTTGACTGAAAATGAAGTAATAAAAGCTGCCAAAAGACATTTGATTATAAATGCTGTTGGACTAATTCAACTTATATATTTGGTAAAAAGTTGACTTTAAAATTAAAATCCAAAGATATGCTACTTTGGAGAAGAGGTTTTATTTTTATTTTTACAGAATTGAGAGGCTTTGGATTTATTCCTGATTAAAGAAAATAAAGTTTGATCAAGGAAGACCCCCTGAAAAGCTTCCAATGAAACCACTGGCCCAGATGATTCAGGATTTCAGAGCACCTCTGCTTCAGTTTCCTCTGAGCTCTGCATCCAAAACAACTTTAAGGAGACTGGCTGAGATGAGACTCAGCCTTAGAGACTACTTCACTAAAGATTTGTCCATAGTCCTAAATTTTTATTTGGGGCCCCATAGCCAGTGCCCCCACTCAGCAGGAAGAAGCCTAGAGAACTACATCCACATTTTCCAAAACTGGATTATGGGTGTTTGTCTGTTTACAGTGTTGGTTACAAATTGTTATAGATAATAGTAAAAAAATTATAGAAAGGAAATTAGATTTGAGGTTCTTGTTTTAAAAAGAAAAAAGGGGAAATGTAGTAGGATTGTGTACTGTTACATTATAAATAATTGTCCCTGATTGGCTGGAGGCAGACAGGAAGTATGGGTGGGGCTACCAGGCTAAGAAACTCTAGGAACAGGAAGAGCAAAAAAGCTAGAGAAACCAGCAGATTTAGAGGACAACTATGCTGCTCTGAGAAAAGGTACCGAGCTACATGGTTGAACAGGATAAGAGTCATAGATTAGTTTAAGGGTAAAGAGTTATATACCTGGGCCTCAGGTCAATCAGCAAGCAGGGTAAAATTAATACAAGCGTCTGTGTGTTACTGTGGGACTGTGGGACTGTGGGACAATGAGTCAGAATCTCAGGAGTAGGCCACCGTGCACAGTAAATCCTAGAATGTATTAATTATCTCACTTAAATAGTTTACCCAGATACATCAATATTCCTTCCCTTAGATGACTGCTTCTTTCGTGGAAGCCATTTTTAATGTTCTTTTCTTAGAATAGGAAATATTGTTCCTGTCACCTGCTAGGGTATCCAGTTGGTACAACAAATTATGTTCAGTGTGAATCAAGTCATACAGACATTCCCTCTCAGATGATTAAAGGCTTTTGGAATAACAAAATCCAAGTTACAGATATGATGTATTATTAGCAAAAACAGCCTTCAGACTAGACATCTTTGGCCTGTACCCGATTCTAGCACAACTTTTATTCATCAAATGCTTTATTTTATGCACAAAAAATACCTTTCTTCAAACAAAAACCAACTGTGGGCCGTGGCAGGTGAAACAGTGAAGGCAGGGCTCTTCTGCACCAGTGTTGGCTTTCCAACTTCTGATCCTCACTTCTGGTGCAGGGCCCTTCCCAGTGCTGAGAAAAATGCAGGTGACTCCAGAACACAAATCTGAGCAAGCCAAACTTGAGCCTGAAGGGCATCTTGAAAAAATCAGATTAGACACATCAAATAAATTAAGCATCTCATTCTACCTTAAGGAGAGTAGACAGAGGCCAAGGATGAATCCACAGTGATCATCGCTTCAGGGGCTCTCCTTGACATTTAAGCTTATCCCTTATTACATGCCCCAGACTGGTTTTTATTAATGATTCTGAGCACAACATTTGTATATATGCTATAGCATTTCTGCTGTTTGTGTTCAAAGGGTAGTAATTTTTATTATCCTTCTACTAAGCACTTACTAAGCAATAGAATGAAATACTGATGAACTGATACCATATAATCCTTTATTGTTTTTAAAATGTACACTTCACTCCCAGCGATGATGTTAAACACCAAAATGAAGCTATCTCTTTTTATTATTTTGATACATATTTTAACATTCCTCAACCACACATTTAACCATCATACTATAATTTTTGTTGGTGATTTTGTTTTGTTTTGTTTCTTTTTAAAACAGGGGTTCTGGAACTCACTCTGTAGACCAGGCTGGCCTTTAACATATAGAGATCTTCCTGCCTCTTTCTGCTGTTAAAGATGTGTGCCACCACTGCCTGACCATCATATTGTGTTCAAAAAATGCTTATCAACTGATGACTTTGTCTGAGCTGTGTGGTCCTTCAAGTCAAACAAGTCCTTATGATCACATAGGTAATCAACTGTTTGCATATTGGATTCCTGTTGCCATAGTTACAAAAGTCCCTAGTGAATTGTCTGCTGCTTCCCAGCACTCCCTGCCTTTCCTCATGTGAAGCCACTTCACCCTCCATCATTACTGGTTCTGTCCAGACACGGCTAACAGTTTAGCTATCAGTCTAGGCTAATACAAAGGACTTTAGGTTAGTTTTGAAGCTGCAATCGAGACTGTTATTCTACATTCCCAACTCCAGTGAAAGATCCTTTCCTTTTAAGACCTGTTTAGATGATATTAAAAAATGCAGAACTGCTCATTTGTTTCCCTGTATCTGGGTGGTGATGAATTATCATTTTCCCTAGAAGTATCTGTTGTGTTTGGACTCTACACATACATAAACATACACTTGCATACTGAGATTGTTCCCTAAATAAAAGAACTAGCTAATATTGCAAAGAAAAATCCCCATTGCAAGACTCTTACAAGGAAATGGTGATAGTGATTTTGTTCTGACAGAGAACTTCAACAAAAGTCTAGGCTTTTAGTCGACATGCTAATTAAACATCTATTGTATGCCAGGCATTATTCTATCAATGGAGATAAAGTAATTTAAAAGAAAGGAAAACAGATTAAATTCCTGTACTCATGAAACTTAAGAAGTAAGCAAATACATAGAGTCGGAATAGAAATAAATTATTGATGTCAACCTTGGCAAAACTAAGAAAGTCAAGATTTTATGATAAATGACCTTCACCCAAGATTGCTTGGTAGAAGCTGCAGGAGAAGCTCAGTCAGCATCATAGCCTAGCACAAAAGCCTCTATAACCTCACACACACAAATACTGGCCACACAGTGTGTTAACCAATGTATTCTGCTATATACTCTGGGTTCAATAAATCATATTAAGTGAATAGCAGTCTCCAAGCTCCTTTAGGATGTTCAACCTTTTGCTTTCAATTTCTACTTTCTAGAAATATAGTTGTAGGGATAATATTGCATAGTCTCCTTTTGCCAAATCTCTATAAACATGTTACTAGTTGAATTAAGCTCTTCAAGTAAGCATTTGCCTACAGGTTCACAAATGGAGTCAACTGCTTTCCACCCTCCCTTCCCAAATGATTTTGAGAAAAGTAGTGAGATTATTTATCCAAGAACTCCACGCTGTCACACTCAGCAACTATCTGGATTTGGAAAGGAAACCAGTGATTGGTGAAATTCTAAATTCTCTCATGATATTGTTTCATTTTTGACTCTCAGAAAACTTTACATAATAAGAGCCAAACCTCCCTTTGGTTTAGTCAGGAATGAATAAAGCTAAAAGGAGTGAACACATCTCTGTATCCACATAATCTGTTAATAGAAGAACACTGACCCCCATGTCCTGAGAAGCACCTCCTAATTAAATGTATCCCCTGGATTTCCCCTCTGCTCTGCACATTTAGACAGGACAGGTGGGCTATGTCAGCATTCTCTTGGCAGCAGACTCAAGCCCAATCCACCTTTCTGGGCTCTGAGATGCAAAGTTGAGATGCCAGGGCTCTAGCTTGGTGGCAGCATCCATTTAAGGAGGTGGACAAAGGGCATAGAGACAGCCAGAAGGTTTCCAAAAGGCACACCTGCTTGCTTCTTGCTCTTTCCCTCTAATCAGGATTTCCGTTACTTTATCCTCCTGTGAATAAAGCCTCAGCAAGACTTTACCCTCATGAAGGTGACAATTATTCTTTTACTAGAAATGCCTCCCTTCCAAGGTCTGACTCATAAATAGGAAGGATGCTTCCCTGAGCTCAGCAGAGAGGGAGGGGCAGAGTGATCACAACCTCTTCATCTATCTTTGCCCAGATCCTCTGATCCTCCACCCAGGGCCTTTGGTTCTCCGGCTACACTGGGGGCAGAAGTTTCCAGCAGTTTCAAGGCTCTGATTCTTACCTAGTCTTCTATCTTTTCAAGAGTTTCACAACTTTATGTCTGATTAAATTTCTGTGTGTTCATCCCTTCCTCCCCAAATCACTAATTTGGTTTCTGTCTCCATTACAGACCCTAACATATCCCTTTTTGTAAGGCTACCTTGCTAGTTACACTTCTAAAAAGGATTCCAAACAGTTCTTGCTAGCAGCTCTAAATGTTTAACATGTGCCAAGACGCTATCACTTGCTCTCTGTGTATGCCTTATCTTCCAAGAATGCATTTTTCTGGTTTCTACATACTGCCTTAGAATAGATTCATTATGGCTCCTTGCTTAAAGTGAGAATTTCCTGTTTTTAATTTCTTCTTTCTTTCTTCCTTAATCCAGTTAGTAACTATCTACCCACCTATATAGCCATCCATCTATAGTTTAGCACTTAGTCCACATATCTCCCAGCTAGCTTCATAATTTCTCATCACCCTCAAAATTCCTATTTATATAAATTGTATATATGAATTTATTACATATCATATATTGTATAAGTTATAATATTTATATAACATAATGTAGAAGGAGCCTTACACTTTCAAAATAAATAATTCCTTGCCCAAGGGAACAACAAATTGAAAACAATCTAAATGTTTAATACTTAAATGATGCTATTTGTTCATTGTAATGAATAACGTACATGTAATGAAAATCTTGCAAAAATTCTAAAGACATGAAAAAATGATTTAATATTAATCAAATAAATAGATATAAATTTCTATTTATTTATAGAGAGATCTCAACCACATCCAAAGACATAAAAATGACCAAAAAAAAAAAAAAAAGAAAGGAAAAAAATTATTCAATAAAAGAGAAAAGCAGAGAGTAACACTTTTTTGTAGTTTTCTTCAGAGGCCACTGCAATTTTTCTGTTTTCTCCATTGTGTCCTATGGTCCTCGTCTCTTTAACCCTAAGTGGATTTTCAAGGAGAATTCATCAATGTAATATAGTACTGCAGCCTAAAGCTCTTGTTTTACCTCAGCTGTGAGCCTTTCTGATGGGAGCTTTAAGAAGATTATTTCACTTCTCCAATCTGTATTTTTTCATTTGTAAACATATATTTCCAATACCTCATATGTATATGCATAGAAAAGCAATTAGTGAAAACCGAGGCCATGAATTTGAAGGAGAATTGTGAGGGGTATGTGAGAGAGCTTGGGGAGAAGAAAGCGAAGACAGAAATGTAATATCATCATTTTAAAAATAAAAAAAAAAATCTGTATAAACTAGAAAGACCACATAAAATATTTTCATGCCAAATTATTTTCTTTCTAGTACAGCTTTGTTCCAGATAATTAAAAGCACACTCTTAAAGCTTCTAAATGCTAATCAGTTGTTCCCTTTTAGTAAATAACTATCATAATTCTACGTTTTTAACTTGAGGAAATGGAGTTGTCTACAAGGAGTAGTTAGTCTCAAAGGCCTCTGTCACCCTTCCTCTCTCTCCTCCCTCCCACCCCCTTTCTTCCTCCCTTTCTCTCCTTGTCCTGCTGAGGAAACTTGAGATCCTCTCCTAAGTCCACAGAGTGTGTGCTTAGGATTGAGTGGTGCCCTACAGTTACACAACCCAGAAGCAGGTTCCCTGAGGTCTGTATTGCTATAATATATCTTAATTGATCACTGTCGACATCGGTCTTTTTAATAGCCTCATTATTCTAACCTTCCTCTGTTTGGGATTCTGAATTTTAAGAAGAACATATTTCACAAGGAGTTTTCACAAACATGTCACTGTTCGGGTGACATTGCAATTGCTGTTAACCCTGCCTTCATTCAGACATTGCCTTATTGAAAGGCAATTTTCTATAGGTTTAGTGATAATTCATGATTATTAGATTTCACCAGTATTCAATTATTTTGTACATCTTACAAGTTTAAATTTTACCATTATTTTGATAGTATGGAGATTGTTAGAGAATATACAGTCTTCTGAGCTCTTCAAAGACATAAATCCAGGAATCCTCCTTAATTCTTTATTATTGCTAAATCAAACTAATCACTTTATAAGAAATGTGGGTTTGCTTTAACTAAGAGTTTCTGAGGCTTCTCATAGTTACTTTTCTATTGCTGTGATAAGATACTATGATTAAGGCATGTTTATTTGTGGCTTATAATTTTAGAAGGTTGGTGTCCATGACTTTTATGTCAGGGGGCATGGTGACAGACAGGGAGACATGGTGCTGGAGCAAAAGCTGGGAGCTTTTTCTGCAGTCACAAAAGCCTGGAAATGAGTCCTTGAAATCTCAAAGCCTGCTCCAGTGACTCACCATTTCCAACAAGGCCATGAAACCTATTCCCTCCCAATCAGTTCCATCAGCTAGGAACCAAGTATTTAAATATTGAAGCCTATAGGGTCCAATCTCATTCAAACCACATGGCTAAAACATCAAAACTCATAAGGCCTTTGTTGTATATCAAACCTGTTCAATGAAATCACATAAGAGAATCACATTGAATATTATACATAAGAGTCAGAAAAGGTATCTGGAATGAACTCATTGCATAACAACCCATTTCTTTAAGTAATTAAGCCACTTTTATAAGACTTAATCCAATCCCATGAGAAGGGCATTAGTATCTTCCAAGGCGATCTATGATATGTTAGCTCCCATAAGATCCCTCTTCTTAATAGTACTATTTTCTCATAATATTGCTCCATTGTGGATTCAGCTTTGAACACACAGAAATGTTTGGGTAAGGAAAGTAAACCATGCCCTGAACATAGTATATAGTAAGAAATCAAACATCACATCTCTATTTTTAAATATTCGAACTATACCAACAAAAATACTAAGTTCTTAGTGTCCTTGGTTGATGCGGGATGTCTTTCTGTATGCTATGAATTATCATTGGATAATAAAGGAATTGTTTTTGGCCTATGGCCAGGTATCTTAGAGGCACATGGAAAATCCAAGCATAGATAAAGGGGAAGGAGGAAGGAGTCACTGAGAGATGTTCTTAGTTGCCACCAAGAGAGGAAGGTGTAAAGAAACTCACATAGGCCATGAGCCATGTGGTAAAACATATATAGAAATAGATGCAAGAGCTAGCTAGCAATAAGTCTGAGCCACAGGACAAACAGTGTATAAATAACATAAGCCTTTGTGTAATTATTTGGGACTGCTGGTCTGGATCTCAGGGCTCATTCAGACCAGAAACCTCTTGCTACTCTCAGTCGTCATGAATTTGTTTCAAATTTCTTCTCTTTAATAGTTTCTCAGACTAGGCAATAACTTAACTTTTAAAAGACTTCTTGGAAAGAGTTCACAAGTACAGCAAGATACTCTGTTGTCTTATATATAGATCTATCTTACTAATTCAATATTAAGCATCCTTTTTTACAATGCTTGGAAGACAACATATTGAAAAATTCAAAGCATTTACTTTCTACACAGTGCCAACAAGCTACTCTGTACTTGTTTCCTACTAAAGCCTTTATTTTACTAGATATGTGGCGACAAGTCTTGGCTGTAGATGAAGAATAAATTCTATGAGAGCAGAGGCCACACTTTGTTGCTTTTTATACTCATCTGTGCAATATGTTAGGTAACAAATGAATAATGGACAGGATATGAAATGTTTCCTTTAATGGATGGAAATAAATGAGTCTGTAGCTTGCACACATTGAAATAACTTTGAATTTTGATGCAACTGAGAGAAAGCTTTCTGTATCTTCTTAAGTCAGCCTTGTTATCAGAGACAGCTTGGAATATTCTTCCTTCAAACTTAACATTTGCTGTCCCTTGATACTTCACCTAAGTTGCCAGGATATAGTTATGTATATCAATATCCTGGATTATCAAGGAATTAGAAGTATTTTCCTCTGCCAGGAGCCAGAGTAACCTTAGCAGTGGCAATGCCATTTTGGGACTGGCATATTAAGCTTCCTTTTCCCTAAGAATCCCTCCCCAGAAGCCAGGCAGCCTCCCCCGCTGTTAACTTAATTAGTTGAGTCTCTTCCCAGGAATTAGGTTACCTTCCCAGGGTTAAACAATAGCTAAGATTAGATAGTTCTCCATAACATGACATCCTGTTGGCTGAACAGCCTGCAGCTTTGTGAATTCCTGATTAACCTTGCTTACCCTTCCCCCTAAAGGACTATATATATATATAAAGAATATAGTTTTAGAGCTTGATCAGAACACTGTCAATCTCATTCTACATGTTTCTTGCCCCTTCATTTGTTAACCCCCTCTTTAGGTCCACATCATTAGACCCCTCTGTGCAAAATGATTGTCTTATTATCCAACTTAAATATGCATTTTTAGGTGGGAAAACAGGGTTAAAATAGAAAATGTAAGATGTCACAATTGTAGGAAGAATGTGAGTTGGAAGACTCTTTGCTGGTTTTGAGTTACTGGTTTTGCCTTTCACATGTTTGGTTTGATGGATTAAGTAATCTACATCTTAGAAACACATTTCCCCTCATTTAAGCAAGAGAAAGTTTACAATGACTTGGTTGCTATCAATGCAGTGATTTGAGATTCTTGGCCTCAGATTCCATTAATTTATAGTAACACATTTATCTTCTACAAATACTAATTTTCTTGGTGTTAGAAAGTATTGTGGTTTTGTGAAAATAGAAAAATCCTGTAACTCTCTTCCCCTTCGACCCCTTCCTGAGGTGGCTGAAACCAGCCAAGGTTGAGATAGCTGCTTGGGACACACCTGGCAGCCTGAGCCTGATACTTCCTGAATTCCTGAGACCCACCTGGTGAGCGACTTGATCTTCCAAGATAAGGCTCTGGGACCACATTCCTGATCTAGCAACCTAGGTGAGGTCACCCAGGAACGCCCAACCATGAGCTTGCACAGTGTGTCCTGCTCCAGGAAATGAATGTCTTCAGGTGGTTTCACAGGAAATAGCTTGCCTGCCTGCATTCCTAGACTCTGTCCTAAGCAGACCTTTGGCCCCGCCTTGTTAGCATGCTGAGCCCGCCCATACCCCCTCCCCTACCCAGAGTGGGGTATAAGAATCCTGCCCCGAAAATATTCGGGGCTCTAGGCTTTTCTGCAGTGCCTAGAGCCCACACATGTGTGTACCGGTATTCATATTCATATTCATCAAACTCTCTTTTTCTTTAATGTTAACAATGGTCATTAGCTGTGGTCTTGGGATATCTTGGGGTGTCTTGGGGTGCCCTAGGGGCACCCGCCTATTACAGTTTCAATGTAAAATTATCAATGGCATGTGTTTCTATTGCTATGAGAATATAGATAGTTAGCAAACACATTCCAGCTAAGTCTGAAAACTGTAAGGGCCTAGCACTGAACTTTAAATGTCATATATCAAATAAGACACATATACGATCATTTTGCTTTTTTTTTATCCCATTGTTGAGATTGAAAATGTACACCCTTTTCCCATGAGACTAGAGACTAGACCCTCTCCTGACCCCCCCCCATAATTCCTGGTGTAATGATAGTTGGTGTACAAGTACGTGCCAGACTGAGAGGAGCCAGCTGCACCCTAAGATAAGCATCTAGGGGAGAGAATTGCGCCCTTATGACTCTCCCACCATTCCCTTTATGGGCTATAAACTGCTGTGCAAATATGCTGTGTTAAGACAAATGGAACTACAATGCCCCAAGATAAGAGCCCAGGGCGGAGGGCAGTCCACTCCAGGAAATACCACAAAGACCAAAGGAATCTGGATGGCCGAACTCTAACTGACCTCGCTCCCCTGCCCTGAGAAAAGAACCAAATAAAAAGCCTGAAACCTTGCTGTTCAGGGTCTTCGGCTCCTATTCTGGCCGTTGACCCGTGCGCGCATGAATAAACCTTTTTGTGCTTTTTCCTGATATCAGTGCCTGCCTCAGTTTGTCCGGGGGGAACCCCACATCTTGGAGGTCCCACCGAGATCCTTATCAGTTTCGTGGGAGACCCCCTCGGGCGTCTGCCTGTCTTCGGTAAGTCGGTCTGTAACGGCTGCTCGTGAGGTCCGTGAGGGCCCCGAGCTGTGGCGGACAGACGTGTCGGGAGCCACAAGCCGCGACCCTGGGGGACGCCCTGGGGCCCTTTGGGAACCCGGAAACGGGAACCCAGTCTGATTTTGGGAACCCGGAAACGGGAACCCAGTCTGATTCTCTGTTACCGAGACGGAATTTTGGCCAAAGGTCCGGACCGCTAGAAATATTTTTGGTTTCACTCTCTTCTCGATCGTGCCGGCTTGTCTTGTCTTTCTGTGTCGTGTCTCTCTTTGTGTCTTATTGTGTCTGTTTCTATCTGTTTGGAATGGGACAGTCCACATCAACGCCCCTCAGCCTAACTCTCTCACACTGGTCTGAGGTGACTGACCGGGCTCACAGTCTTTCTCTACAGGTTAAGAAGAGCAAATGGCAGACTTTCTGCACCTCCGAGTGGCCAACGTTTGGAGTGGGATGGCCCACGGACGGTACTTTCCATCTTCCCCTTATCCAGGCTGTTAAGAAAATAATCTTTACTCCAGGGTCCCGTGGCCACCCAGACCAGCAGGCTTACATCTGGGTTTGGGAGGACCTAGCCATGGACCCACCCAAATGGGTTAAGCCTTTCCAGATTCCTCAGACTCCGGTTTCTGCCCTACCAGTCAAGGACACAACTAAGTCTCCTCCCCTACCCTCGGCCTCAGCTCCTGTCCTGCCTGAGTCTCAAACTGATCTCATTCTCTTAGATGCTGACCTCCCGCCACCTTACGGCAACGAACGGCGCGGGACCCCAAATGACTCACCCTCGGGGCCCGCTGGCACGGGCCCAAGTCCTCCCCTCCCCTCCCCCTCAGGGCCGGCTCAAGGCACACGCCAGCGCCGAGCCCAACCTGTGCTTAGTACTGATGTGGCAGTCACTCTCCCCCTGCGCCCCCTTGGAACCACCGTGGATGATGGGACAGGGGGTGACATGCCAGCTCTCCAGTACTGGCCCTTCTCAACGAGCGATCTCTATAACTGGAAAAATAATAACCCCCCTTTTTCTGAGGACCCCGTTAAGCTAACGGGCCTCCTAGAGTCCGTGATGTTTTCCCACCAGCCCACCTGGGATGACTGCCAGCAGCTTCTAGGTATCCTCTTCACTTCGGAGGAGAAGGAGCGGATTCTCTTAGAAGCTAGAAAACTAGTCCCAGGACCAGATGGCAGACCCACTCAGCTCCCCAACCTCATCGATGATCACTTCCCCTTGCGACGCCCGGATTGGGATCCCAACACCCCTGAAGGTAGGGAGCATCTGTCCCTCTACCGCCAGACTCTGATGGCAGGTCTCCGGGCGGCGGCACGACGCCCCACCAATTTGGCAAAAGTAGGTGAAGTTCTGCAGGGCAGTGAGGAATCTCCATCTGCCTTCTTGGAGAGACTTATGGAAGCTTACAGGCGGTTCACTCCATATGATCCGCAGTCAGAGGAGCATAAGGGAGCAGTAGCT
Organism: Phyllotis vaccarum; assembly: GCA_033318265.1. Lineage (NCBI taxonomy): Eukaryota > Metazoa > Chordata > Mammalia > Rodentia > Cricetidae > Phyllotis > Phyllotis vaccarum. Next base: position 193,724,451 of record JARWLC010000002.1, read on the forward strand.
ATGTCATTTATAGGGCAGTCAGCCACAGATATCAGAAGGAAGCTACAGAGGTTAGATGGACTACAGAATTTGAGTCTAAGAGACCTAGTTAGAGAAGCTGAGAAAGTGTTCTATAAAAGAGAGACAGTAGAGGAGCGAGAGGCGAGACTAAATAAAGAAAAAGAAGAAAAAGAAAGACAGAGGGAGAGGCGACGGGATCGAGACTTAACTAAGATTCTGGCCACTGTAGTTAGGGAGAGCCCTGGGCCACGGGGCAGACCTGGCCACCGCCGAGACCTGAAGCCTAATCAGTGTGCATATTGCAAAGAAGAGGGACACTGGGCCCGAGAATGCCCCAAGAAAAATAAAGGAACAAAACCCAGGGCACCAATCTTAGCCCTAGACGACTAGGGGGGTCAGGGCTCGGTCCCCCTCCCCGAGCTCCGGGTAACCTTCAATGTGGAGGGGACCCCCGTTGACTTTGAAGTAGATACGGGGGCGGTATACTCTGCTCTCCAGGCCCCCTTAGGGCCACTATCCACTCGGAAGACGCTGGTACAAGGAGCAAATGGGAGCTGCAAGAGATCCTGGACCACCCAGCGTACAGTCAACCTGGGAAAAGGTACCGTACAACATTCATTTTTGGTGCTACCAGATTGTCCAGCTCCCCTGATGGGAAGAGACTTATTAACCAAGCTAGGAGCACAGATCACCTTTACTTCTAGAGGACCAGACTTAAAATTCACCAGCCCCTTGGTAGGGGACCTCCAACTCCTCACCATGGAGCTGCCTGTAGAACAAGAATATAGACTATATGAAGTCGCTCCGACCCACACGATCTCCACCCCAGAAGGGATGGAGACGTGGATGCGGAAGTTCCCTGGCGCATGGGCTGAAACAGGAGGACTTGGGCTAGCTGTAGACCAACCACCAGTAGTGGTCACCTTAAAACCCTCGGCCACGCCTGTCCGGGTGAGGCAGTACGCCCTGAGCAAAGAGGCACGAGAGGGCATCTGGCCCCATATACAGAAGTTTCTAGACCTAGGGGTACTGAAACCTTGTCAATCTGAGTGGAACACTCCTCTGTTGCCTGTTAAAAAGCCTGGCACAAATGACTATCGCCCGGTGCAAGACCTTAGGGAGGTTAACAACAGAGTTATGGACATCCACCCCACTGTACCGAATCCTTATAATCTCCTGAGCACCCTGCCACCTGAAAGAAAGTGGTACACAGTTCTTGACCTAAAAGATGCCTTCTTTTGCTTACCCCTCCACCCTGACTCCCAGAACATTTTCGCTTTTGAATGGACAGACCCCGAGAGGGGGACGTCGGGGCAGTTAGCCTGGACCAGACTACCCCAGGGATTTAAAAATTCTCCCACCATTTTTGATGAGGCACTGCACAAAGATTTGCGGTATTTTCGAGAACAGAACCCTGAAGTAACTCTCCTACAGTATGTGGACGACTTATTACTAGCGGCAGAGACATACGAGTCCTGCAGGCAGGGTACAGAAGAGCTTCTAAAAAGCCTCATGCAACTTGGGTACCGAGCCTCAGCGAAAAAGGCACAAATTTGTAAGACCGAGGCTATCTTCTTAGGCTACTCCCTTAAGGATGGAAAAAGATGGCTCACAGATACTCGCAAACAGGCGGTGGCCAATATCCCAACACCCTTGAACAGAAAACAATTGCGAGAGTTCCTAGGTGCAGCCGGATACTGCAGGCTCTGGATCCCAGGGTTCGCGGCCTTGGCAGCTCCCCTCTACCCACTCCTTAAGGACGGAGTCCCATTCACATGGGAACAAAATCAGCAGAAATCCTTTGATGACATCAAACGCTCCCTGCTCTCGGCCCCCGCCTTGGTGTTACCGGACGTGAGTAAGCCTTTCACACTCTATCTGGATGAAAGGGAGGGGGTCGCTAAGGGAGTATTGACTCAGGCGCTTGGCCCATGGAAGAGACCAGTGGCCTATCTGTCCAAAAGACTTGATGCAGTGGCACGAGGGTGGCCCAAGTGTCTGCGCGCAATCGCAGCGGCGGCAATACTGGTCAAAGACGCGGACAAATTGACGTTAGGGCAGAAACTAACCCTCGTGGCGCCTCATACCCTAGAGAGCATAATTAGACAACCGCCTGACCGGTGGCTCACCAACGCCCGCATCACTCATTATCAGACTGTGCTGCTAGATAAAGACCGTATTGTCTTCGGGCCTCCGGTGACTCTGAATCCAGCTACTCTCCTCCCCGCTGGGGAAGGGGCTGGGGCAGAGGTGATTCATAATTGCCAGGATATCTTAGCAGAAGAAACTGGAGTACGTAAGGACCTGAAAGACTGTCCATTGCCCAACTCGGACTTAATATGGTATACTGATGGAAGCAGCTTCATCCACCAGGACGTTCGGAGAGCTGGGGCAGCAGTGGTGAGTAAGGACAAGGTCATATGGTCACAGAGACTACCCGAAGGCACCTCAGCACAAAAAGCTGAGTTGATAGCACTGACCAAGGCTTTGAACCTAGCTGCAGGAAAACGGGTTACCATCTACACAGACAGCAGATATGCTTTTGCTACTGCCCATGTACATGGTGCCATCTATCGAGAACGAGGCTTGCTGACATCAGCGGGAAAAGAAATCAAAAATAAACAAGAAATATTGGCTCTACTCTCGGCAGTAATGATGCCAAGAGAATTGGCCATTGTACACTGCCAGGGACACCAGAAAGGAGACTCACCAATAGCAAGGGGTAACAGGAAGGCAGATGAAGAGGCCAGAGCGGCAGCACTCCAGGAGGCTCCGCAGCAGCCCACCAAAACAATGGCTCTAAAGGCTGCAAAAGGCGATAGTCAAAAATCTGAGCCACCAGAAGACCTCAGAGATTATCTCCACAGAATCCACAGGTTAACACACCTGGGATCGAAGAAACTACTCCAACTGATCAAAGATGAGACAAGTTTGGCCTCCATAGAAAAAGCCAAAATGACCGCCGAGGTTGTGGCTGGATGCCAGGCATGCCAAAAAGTAAACGCCTACCCGTCACGAGTTCCTCCAGGCCGAAGGCTGAGAGGAACCAGGCCAGGTCAGTATTGGGAAATAGACTTCACGGAAGTCAAACCTGCTAAATACGGACTAAGATACCTCCTAGTGTTCGTAGATACTTTCACTGGATGGGTAGAGGCTTTTCCGACTAAGAGAGAGACTGCTACCATGGTGGTTAAGAAAATCCTAGAAGAAATCTTCCCGAGGTTTGGATTGCCCAAGGTAATTGGTTCCGACAACGGGCCAGCATTTGTGGCTCAGGTAAGCCAAGGGATGGCCAGAGTGCTGGGGATTGATTGGAAATTACATTGTGCATACAGACCCCAGAGTTCAGGGCAGGTAGAAAGAATGAACAGAACGATTAAAGAGACCTTAACCAAATTGTCCATGGAGACTGGAAATAGAGATTGGACGATGCTCCTGCCTTATGCTCTTTTTAGGGCCAGAAACACCCCCTCAAAGTCGGGACTTACACCCTTTGAGCTCCTTTTTGGCTCCCCACCCCCTGTGCGGGACCTCAGAGACACCTCGAGGCAGGGAGAGATCACTCACACCCTTTTGTCTGACAGGCTGCAGGCGCTAGCTAAGGTTCAGCACACCCTGTGGAAACAGCTGTCCGACCTGTACCGGCCAGAGGGAGACGGAACCCCCCACCGTTATCAAGTGGGTGATTTCGTCTACGTTCGAAGACACCAACATCAGACTCTCGAGCCCCGCTGGAAGGGACCATACCAGGTGTTACTGACGACGCCCACGGCTGTTAAGGTTGATGGCATCTCGGCCTGGATCCATGCGTCTCATCTTAAACCAGCACCTACCCCGGATGACCAACAGTGGACTGTGGAACGGACTAATGATGATAACCCTCTTAAGCTTCGGATCTGTCGCAAAAGAAATGAATCCCCACCAGCCGACTAGCCAAACGTGGCAGGTGATCTCGGGGGCGGGAGATGTGGTTTGGAAAATCTCCTCTGACAAGCACCCTGCTTGGACCTGGTGGCCCCCACTGACCCCTGATCTATGCCAACTCCTGGCGGGTGCTGAGGACTTTGACATCCCTACCACGGACCCGGCGAGACCCAGCGAACCGGAAGTGTGCTTGCAGAGTGGACGGTGTCCTTGTTCACAGTACCCAGCAGGGTGCCGTGACCCACGAGCACGAGCTGCATTGAGAGACAGACCCTTCTATGTGTGCCCCAGGGATGGGAGAACTAGGGCCCAGGCCTATAACTGCGGGGGGCATGAAAGTTTTTATTGCAGAGCCTGGGGATGTGAAACCACTGGACAGGCCTGGTGGAACCCAAAGTCCTCATGGGACCTGATACAGGTAAAAAGACAAGACGCAAGTGAGCAGCCACTTTCCTCAGATTACTGTAGAGGAGTTCCCAGGTCAGTCACTACTCTTTGGTATGGATCAGGGCCCTGTGTATCCTTTGCATGTAATCCCTTAAATATCACGTTCACTCCTTCAGGGAGGGCATCTAAAGATTGGATAAAAGGGAGACAGTGGGGCCTAAGAGTATATCATCAGACGGCATACGATCCAGGGACTCAGTTCAGAATTAAATTGATAATAGGAAACCCAAGCTCCCAGCCCGTAGGCCCCAACCCAGTCATTAAAGAACAAAAAGGTCCAGTCCAACCCCCATTACGCCGTCCTCCCACTTTATCGACCAACACCAGGGGTCCTTTGACACACCCGCCAGCCACCTCGAGCCCTATAATTAGCACCACAGGGCAGAGGTTACTGGACCTAGTTGAAGGAGGATTTAAAGCCCTAAACAGCACTCAGCCCAACCTGACAGAATCTTGCTGGCTTTGCCTCCAAGCTAGCCCCCCCTATTATGAGGGAATAGCGGTAAACGGGAGCTATAATCACAGCACCACCTCTGAGGGCTGTGACTGGACAACTAGATACAGGCTCACCCTCCCTGAAGTTGCAGGTCAGGGAACCTGCCTAGGAACACCCACGGAGAAAGAAAATCAACTCTGTTCCCACATCGGGGCAGTTAAAAGCACGGGCTTTTTAGTTCCCAGTCCTGGCTTAGGGCTCAGATGGGCTTGCAACACCGGCATAACTCCCTGCGTCTCCACTGCAATCTTTAACAGCTCCCGAGATTTTTGTGTGCTTGTTAAAATTTACCCCCGACTACTCTATTACACCCCTGATGACTTTGAAGATCACTTCCAGGACTACACCCGTTACCACCGAGAGCCAGTTAGCATAACGCTTGCCGTCCTCCTAGGGGCAGGAGTCCTAGCGGGGGTAGGGACCGGGGCCGCAGCTCTTATTGAGGGGCCCCGGCAGTTGGGAATGCTCGAGTCAGCTATCCAACAGGATTTAAGGGCCATAGAAACCTCTGTTATGGCCTTAGAAAAATCCCTGACCTCCCTGTCAGAAGTAGTCCTGCAGAACAGACGCGGGTTAGACTTGCTCTTCCTAAAAGAAGGCGGTCTCTGTGTCGCCTTGAAAGAAAAATGTTGCGTTTATATAGACCACACCGGAATAGTCAGAGAATCCATGGCTAAACTCAAAGAAAGACTAGATGCCAGAGATAAGAGACTCAGCAGCTACCAAGGATGGTTTGAGGGATGGTTCACACGATCTCCGTGGTTAACTACCCTTGTTTCAGTCATATCGGGACCTTTGCTTATTCTCCTCCTGATACTACTCATAGGTCCCTGCATTCTTAATCGTATCACAACGTTCGTAAGGAAACAAATTAGTGGAGTAAAAATGTTAATAGTCAGACACAGGTATCAGCCCATCCCAGACAATGATCTTTAAGATTAATAGATCATACATAAGAAGAGGAGGGAATGTTGAGATTGAAAATGTACACCCTTTTCCCATGAGACTAGAGACTAGACCCTCTCCTGACCCCCCCCCATAATTCCTGGTGTAATGATAGTTGGTGTACAAGTACGTGCCAGACTGAGAGGAGCCAGCTGCACCCTAAGATAAGCATCTAGGGGAGAGAATTGCGCCCTTATGACTCTCCCACCATTCCCTTTATGGGCTATAAACTGCTGTGCAAATATGCTGTGTTAAGACAAATGGAACTACAATGCCCCAAGATAAGAGCCCAGGGCGGAGGGCAGTCCACTCCAGGAAATACCACAAAGACCAAAGGAATCTGGATGGCCGAACTCTAACTGACCTCGCTCCCCTGCCCTGAGAAAAGAACCAAATAAAAAGCCTGAAACCTTGCTGTTCAGGGTCTTCGGCTCCTATTCTGGCCGTTGACCCGTGCGCGCATGAATAAACCTTTTTGTGCTTTTTCCTGATATCAGTGCCTGCCTCAGTTTGTCCGGGGGGAACCCCACACCATATCTCTACATTTCCCTTTACTGAGCCATCATTTAAGTTTCTTAAATACCTTTTCCCCATAAAGTCTCTTCTCATCTCTAGCAGAGTTAATCATTTTCCCTTTTGCATAGCCTGTCCATAAGATAAATTATCAAGCTTAATATAAAATGCAAAGACTAAATCATCACTATTTTCTTAAGAATATTTATTTACACGTTGTAATGGAATTAGGAAAATTTCACTTGTTATTTTTATATTTCTGCAAACAAAATGTGCACATGTAGATAGTAAATAGTTATGCTTTAGGAAAAACAATGATCAATTAAGATTGTGGAATTGGTTTTTGTATTTTTGTGGTAAATCTTATTATTGAGTTCATGATTTCTTCCTCTGTCCCTGCTGTTGAAGGGGAGCTGGGAAGTGGAATGGCTGGGTTATTTATTTCACAATGTGGCTTTGCAAGCTGATAAGTGGTTGTTTGCAACATCCATTATGGATACACAAAAGCATGCTTTATAAATAATGTCCTATTCATTAATTCTGTTTTATTATCCTGGATGCCACAGTAAGCAATCAATTTCAAAAGTGATCAACCTTATTCAGGAAACATATGTGTGATTTTTGCAAAAGTAGAAATCTGGGCTGGTAGAGACTTTCATTCCTAATTGACAACAAGCATGTCAAAAAAAAAAAAAAGTAAAAAAAGAAAGGAAGGAAAGGTAGAAATAATGGTAAGCAAACTTTCTATCACTTTCCAAATAAAGAAAGCAGAGAAGTCAAGGTTTTCACTTATTATTTATTTTTCTCATTTTATGTACCAATCATAGTTCCCCTTCCTTCCTGTTCTTCCACTCCCTCCCTACATCCCTCTCCCCCACATCCCTTACTCAGAGAGAGTAAGGCCTCCCATGGTCAACAAAGTTGGGTGTACCAAGTTGAGGCAGGACCAAGCCCCTCCCCCTGCATCAAGGCTGAGCAAGGTATCCCACTACAGGGAATGGGCTCCAAAATAGTCAGTTCATGTACCAAGGATAAATCCTGGTTCTACTGCCTGGGGCCACAAACAGATCAAGCCACACAACTCTCACCCATATTCAGAGGGTCTAGTTCTGTTCCATGCAGGTTTCCCAGCTGTGAGTTTAGAGTCCATGAGCTCTCACCATCTTGGGTCAGCTGTGAGAGCTGTGGTTATCCTCATCATGCTCTTGACCCTTCTTGCTCATATAATTCCCCCTCCCTTTTTTAATTGATCTCCATCCAGGAGCTCAGCCCAGTGCTTGGCGTTGGATCTCTCCATCTGTTTTCCTCAGTTATTAAATGTAGGTTATATGATGACAATTAGGGTATTCACCAACCAATCTGATTACTGGAGAAGCCAGTTCAGGCACCCTTTGAACTACTGCTAGGAGTCTTAGCTAGAGTCATCCTTATGACTTCCTGGAAATTTTCCTAAAACAAAGTTTCTCCCTAACTCCATAACGGCTTCCACTCTCAAGTTATCTGTTTCATTGTTCTTTCTCTCTGTCTTTCTCCCAACTCAGCCACCTCCATCCCTATGCTCCAGTTCCCCATCCTCTCCCCCTACCATCCTCTCAGTTTACCCAGAAGATCTTAACTGTATCTTCTTCCTGGGGTGGTCCATGCTTGTCCTTTTTAGGGTTCTCCTCTTTACCTAGCTTCCTTGGGGTTGTAGATTATAGCCTGGTTATTTTTTGCTTCATGTCTAATATCCACTTGTGGATAAATACCTTATATCCATAAGTGCCTTTCTGGGTGTGAGTTACCTCAATCAGGATGATTGTTTTCTAGTTCCATCCATTTGACTATGTTTTTGTATGGTGTAAATATTCATTTCTCCTATTGGTTTAATAAAATAAAAAACTGATCTGTCAAATAGCTAGACAGGAAGTAGAGGCAGGGCAACCAGACTAGAAAAATGCTGGCAAGCAGAAGAGGAGACAGACAACAGTGAAATGCAGAGGAAGTGGAAGGCTGCACTGAGGAAAGGTTCCAAACCATGTGGGTAAACATGAATAGAAATATGAGTTAACTTAAAGTGTAAGAGTTAGCAAGTAATATACCTGAGATATGGACCAAACATCTTGTAATTAATATAAGCCTTTATGTAATTATTTGGGACTAAATGGCTGCAGGACTGGCCGGGTAGGACAGAGAAACTTCTGGCTACAAATTTCATGATGTCATTGTTTTTTTTTTTTGTTTGTTTGTTTGTTTGTGCCAATAAGTAATACTCCATTGTATAAATGTACATTTTCTTTATCCATTCTTTGGTTGAGGGGCATCTAGGTTGTTCCCAGGTTCTTGCTATTAAAAATAATGCTGCTATAAACATAATTAATCAAGTGTCTACATGCTGTAATAGAGCATCTTTTGGGTATATTCCCAAGAGTGGTATTGCTGGATCTTGAGGTAGGTCGATTCCCAAATTTCTGAGAAACTTCCATACTTATTTCCAGAATGTCTGTATAAGATTGCACCCACACCAGCAATGGAGGAGTGTTCCCCTTACTCCACATCTTCTCCAACATAAATTGTTACCTGTATTTTTGATCTTAGTCATTCAAATATGTGTAAGATGGCATGCACCTTAGAGTAATTTTGATTTGCATTTCCCTGATTATCGCAATAAATCTCAATTGCAATATACTAAATACAGGATTAATATTTATGGGAAAGTAGTTTAACATTCATGATAAAGCTTACACTTTAGGAAGATATTTGAGCAATCGGATGGATGGTCTAAGCAATGGATGTTGATCCAATCTCTCAAGAAGAAACAAATGGGACGCTCAAGATCCCAGCAGCCTCTTTTGAATGGACCTGGCCACACCCCCTTCAGGCACCCAGGCCTCTGGATATGTACCTTCCAAACTTAACAACTAACACCTGAATCCCACCACACCTGATGGCTAAAGATGTTGGGTGATTCATTAAATGCCTTTCAGATTCTTTCAAAATGTCTTTTGAGATTCTTCTGTTGAGAAATCTCTGTTTATAGCCACACCAGTTTTTTAACTGGATTATTTGGTATTTTGATATCTAGTTTCTTGAGTTTTTTATGTATTTTGGAGATCAACCCTCTATCAGATGTGGGATTGGTGAAGACCTTTGCCCAAACTTTAGACCCCCCTTTTGTCTTATTGACAATGTCCTTTGCTTTACATAAGCTCCTCAGTTTTGGGAGATCACATTTATTAATTGTTGCTCTTAGTGCCTGTGCTACTGGTGTTATATTTTAGAAAGTGGTCTCCTGTGACAATGCCTTCAAAGCTATTTCCCACTTTCTCCTCTATCAGGTTCAGTATAACTGGATTTATTTTGAGATCTTTGATCCATTTGGACTTGAGTTTTGTTCAGGGTGATAAATACGGTTCTATTTGTACTCTTCTACATGTGAACATCCAGTTATGCCAGCACCATTTATTGAACATGCTTTCTTTTCTCCATTGTATAATTTTGACTTCTTTGTCAAAAAACAGGTGTATATAGGCAAGTGGATTAATGTCATAGCCTTCAATTTGATTCTATTGATCCACACGTCTGTTTTGATGCCAATACCAAGTTGTTACTATAGCTCTGTAGTAGGGCTTAACATCAGGGAAACCGGCGCCTCCAGAAGTTCTTTTATTAAACAGGACTGTTTTGGTGGTCCTGGTTTTTTTTTTCCATGTTAAGTTAACTATTTTCTTTTGAGCTATGAGAAATATTGTGTTTGGATTTGATGGGAATTGTACTTAATTTGTAGATTGCTTTTAGTAAGATTGCCTTTTTTTATTACGTTGATCTTATTTATCCAAAAGCATGGGAGAGTGAAGACTTTTAAATGCAAAGGACTGCTTCAGAGTCCTTTATATTTGAAAATTAAATCAGAAAAACACAGATTTCATAGGAACATGTTTATCTTGATGAGCCAGTCGGCAGATCACCAATCTCTACGACCGTGTTTGGTCCTTCTTCACAGATTACTTTTAATCACTATTAAAATAAAACTCTTATAAATCTACTTTAATCATTTGACAAAATAGTAGTTTGTATCACTGAAATTATATTATTCTGTGATAACAAATGTTTCTATTGAAACAGGATAAACAGTCATTTCTTATGGCTAGTAGCAGGAGAATGAAATACATTGCCCCCTCTTTCCACTGTCTGCATAAAGCATGCTTTACTGTTCTCCATATTTGCACCTACAAATCACTTAAGCAAGAATGCTAATTTAATAATTTCAAAAGAATAAATGACTTAGTGATAGAGAGGTGGAGAAAAAAGAAGAGGGCTGTTAGGCCCGTTAATTAACAGAGACTTCTTAATTACCTTTTTTGATTCCACTAGAGTCCAAAGAATATGTCAAAAAATAAAATATTCATGTCTATTTATTGAAGTATTAGGGGGTTGATGTGCTTAAATTTACTCTCATATTTATTCAGCGATACAAGAGGTGACAGATTTGCTTCAGCAGTGCTCTTCTAAGTGGAAATGGTACCGGCATGCATAGTTTAACCTATCAAGTTTGTGTTAGTTGCTGGCTTTTCACACATTGTTATAATTAGTAGTAATAGTTATTAGTAGTAGTAGTAGTAGTAATAGTTATTATTAACAGTAATATTTAGGATTGTGCCCATGGTTTCTTCTTACATGTTAACACTAAGCTAGGCTCTTAACCAAATCTTTATTCTTTTGCTTGTTTATCAATTTTATTTTACTTCTAAAAAATATTAAATTTCTCTCTCTCTCTCTCTCTCTCTCTCTCTCTCTCTCTCTCTCTCTCTCTGTGTGTGTGTGTGTGTGTGTGTGTGTGTGTCATACAGCGTATGTGTAAAGTTCAGAAGACATCTTGCAGGATGCAGGAGTCAGTCCTTCCCTTCACCATGAGGTAGGGGAAAGAGCACTTGAGGAGCGAACTCTGTTAGGAACAGAGATAAGTGCCTTTACCTCATAGGTCATTTCATCAGAAGTGTTTTGCTTTTGTGAGACAAGGCCACTGTAGCACCGAGTAGCTTCAAATTTGGATGTATCCAGGATGACCTTGAATTCCTGATTCTTTTGTCTATGCTTCTCAAATATTAGAATTATAGCCTATGTCTCCATGCCTACCTTTGGCTAGGCTTTTGTTACTTTGAGGAGTTTCTTCTATACCTATTTTTGAGAGATTTTAATTATAAATGGATGTTAAATTTTGACAGTTATGTTTTCTTATATAATGAGAAAATTATGCAAGTTTTTTCTCTTTTATACTCTTATTATAGTATAGGACATTGATGGATTTTCAAGTGTGAAAGTATCTCTGCATGCCAGGCAGGAAGTCATGATCACAGTGTATGAGTCTTTTAATGTGCTCTTGAATTTGTTTTTTTAATAGTTTATCCATTTGGTCATTTCTTTAATATCCTGCATAAAGTCAACTCAAAATGCGTTAAAGTTGTAAATATAAGACTTGAAACAAAAAAAAAATATTATAAAAACAGATAGAAAGTGACTTCAGATTACTTGGACAAAGAAGTTTTTGTGTGTTTGTTTCTTTCTTTGTTTGTTTGTTTTGGGATGTGCCATGGTATTGTACCAAACAAAAATGGTTCTGAAAAACAAAGAAAGAAGGAGAAGAGTGTTGCAATGAGGTTTCCAGCACCATCTGGCCAAAGGTCCAGATCCACAGACCTGCTGTTCCAGACCGCTTAGCCACCCGCTGCTGCTCAGGCCCCCAAAATGACTTAGACACTTATATTAGCTTTATGCTGTTTGGCCTATGGCTCAGGCACATTGCTAGCTACCTCCTTCATCTTACTCAACCTGTCCTCATTAATTTGTCTGACACGTGGCCCGTGGCTCACCTGTGTTCCTTACGTATTTCTTCTTTGCGCCTCTGGCTTGATCTGTCTCAAACTCCACCCTCTTTTTCCTACTTATGCTCCAATTCCTCTGCCTGCCTCTACAGTGTCTGCCATGGCCAAAACAGTCCTTTATTCACAACATATAAAAAGACATTCTCACATCAGAAGAGAGCAAAGGGGCAGAGAACAAAGCAACGGAAAAAAAAATAACCTATGGAAGTTGAAAATATTTAAAGTATAAATGAAAATGTTAATATTCAAAATTAAGATGAATTTATATAGCAAAATAGAAAAATATGAAAGAATATCAAAGAGAACATATAACCTTATTTCAAAAGATCTAAACAGTGCTGTCTCTAAAGAGACATGTAAATGATCAACAGCTATAAGGAAAGTGTTCAACATCTGTAGTGAGCTAAAAACAACATCTGTAGTGAGCCAAAAACAACATCTGTAGTGAGCTAAAAACAACATCTGTAGTGAGCTAAAAAATTCAACCCACACTGCCGTGAGATATTACCTCACATTCATTAGAACAGGTATTCTCATAAAGGCAAAGGACAGTGGGGAAGTTTTAAGTTTGTTTCATAGCAGGTTAGACTAAATTGTGGTTACCAGCATCTGTGGAATAAGGAAAGAAAGCAGTTGGTGGTTGTGAATTGTTAGTCTAGCTTCCTAGTGCACAGTAGAGTGATGACAGTGGCAATGACTGGTCCACCTCAAAAAAAGATAGGAGAAAAGATTCCGAACACTTCCATCACAGAGATAATAAATATTTGGGGAGATATATATGTTTACTAGTAGTAAAAGTTATATAGTGTATATGTGCATCAAAATAATATACGGTACCTTGTAAGTATGCAGTATTCATATGTAGAGGAAGTAGGCATGTGTGAGGGCAAATCTTTAAACTGCAGCACTTATCAGAACTGGGAGTTTGAGGTCAGCCTGATTTGTGTAACAGGTCCTTGTCTCATTAAACTAAAAGACATTAGCCAATTTAAATTTTAAAATGCAAAAGGTAATAAAGTAATTTTTACAGTGGAAATTAAAATTTCTATAATGTCTATGGAAAATAGTCTCATTTTTTCTCAAGAGGATCAAAACTGTGATTATTCTAAATTCCAATATTCTACTTGTGGATATATGCCCCCAAAACACATGACATGAGCCTTTTAAAATGATATCTCTACTACCTTGTCTATTATTATCATTACGTAGACACAAACATAAAAAGCCAAACATCAGTAGCCATCAGAGAAACAAAAATTGAAAGTACATTCAGATGTCATCTTATTCCAGTCATGATAATAAGATTAAGAAAACACATGATAACAAAGGATGATATGGATAGGACCAAAAAACGCCACTTATTTGCTGTTTGTGAGAGGGTAGCCTGGCAAACTGGTACAATCACTATGTAAATCCCTATGCAGAATCTTCAAAGAGCTAGAAGTAATTCCATGTCTCTAGATCCATATAACCAGATATACCACTGTTGGGTATATATCCTCAGCCCTCCATATCCTACAACTTATTTATGGCCATTTCATTAGCAAGAGCCAGTGAATAGAAACAATCTAGAAATTCTCCAATGAATAGACAGATAATGAAAATATAGTACACATACACAATTAAATTGTATTCATCTCTAAAAAGCAAGTGAGATTTGTGGCCTTATGGATAGAACCAGAAAAAATATATATGGAGTGATATAACCTAGGCCCAAAAGACAAACATCACATGTACTTTTGAATAAGGAATTCTAGACTCAAATCGGTGTTTAATTTGGAATATCTCTGGAATCCAGAAAACTAGAAAGGGGCCACTAGAGTTGGAGGAAATAGAAAGTGAGAGAAGCTAGTAGAATGTAGGTGATATGAAGAAAGACAGAGGAATAATAGAGAGAGGCTTAAGTAAGGAGAGGGAGAGGGGAACAGAGGAGATATGGGAATGATACACTGAAGACCTTCCGAAAAGTAAGAAGGAAACTCGGAAATCTACTATAGAATAAACTTCCTGATGTGTGTGTGTGTGTGTGAGAGAGAGAGAGAGAGAGAGAGAGAGAGAGAGAGAGAGAAATCTATCTATATCTATTTATCTATCTAGAAAGAGGGAGGAGTATTCTACATGAAAGATGATACTCCTCTCAGGAAGCCATAAATTTCCAAGTGAATTGTTTCTTAACTAGGCGTGTGATACCTTTCCTCAAGTTGTTGGTCAGGCATATTCAGAGCTCCCTGTTCCCTCAACAATACAATTTATTGTCATCTATCTTGGTTGCCAACCAGAACTTGATGGTTAAGACCTTATTGCTGAAGATATAATACACGGGACATGGAGAAATCAAGTTGGTTCTGACTAGGAAACTTTCTACTTTCTATAGAACTCTAACAGTACTAGAAAGTGTCATGTTGGCTACTGTAGAAAAAGACTGTCATCAACAGTCTTACCCATATATGAGCTACAGTAATGACTTGTTTAGCAAGATGTGCTCATGGGTGTAATATTGGCATGAGTGTTATCAAAGTATCCAACCAATTTCTGATTAGATTTATAGCCAAATTCATAGGAAGAAACTCATCCATAGAATTAAAATCAGACCAAGAAATCATGGCTGGGAGAGAGATAATATGCCCCAAGAGTAAACTTGCTACTAATTTACTATATGGACATAGTACCAAAATGCCAAATATATATATGCAATAGATATTGGTTAATACAGAAGTTCACAATTGGTCAAATTACAGAGGACAAATGTTTGTGGAGATAAATGGGAAGTTTATATCACAGATCATCTACATCCCCCTTGGTTCAGGGAACGTTTAAAAAGAGAAGACAGAAAGATTGTAAAAGGTGAGACTGGGCAGAACTGCTGTGAAAGTCTCTTCTTGACATGGCAGGCTGTTACACTCACAGTCTCCTAGTTTGGACAGCAGCTTCACAAGATAAAGACCATCAACAATCCAGTATGAACAGGGAAAGAGTCCAGGAGTCTCTGCCAGTACGAGGTGTTATTATCAGGCTATGGCTACTGGAGGGGAAGGGTCAGTTTTATTTATGTGTGCTTCTTCAGTAGGAGGATCACGCTCCAGTGTGTGATTACACATAGATGGAGCTTACTAATTGGATTTAGTAGGTTATAAATAAAAATAAAGAGAGTGAGGGTTACCTTATCTGGAAAGAGCTTGTTATAGAGTGAATGGCTACTTTAATAATTTTATCTGGGAGTTTTATTTCACTATATGTATGTCTGAAATATCTTAAACACATGAAATTCTCAGTTTTTGCTTATGCTTCAATAAAGCTGAGAGAAAAAATACTATTCTTTATAATAATTTTATGCACCATGTGAGAGTGGCGATCACATCTATATATTTCACAGCTTAAGATGTCCAGCTACTATTATTAATGCCACACTCTCCCCCAAAGAGGTTAACTGAAAATTGCAGTTATAGGGTTGGACAGTCGGGATCAGTCATTGTTGACTATCAGCATCCATGCTTTCCCGTTTGAGGGATCGCCTGAGCCACATTGCGTGTGAGAGCTTGGTGGCAACATCAGCAAATAAACCTCAGGCCAGTGAAGGGTCCTCTGACAAACTCCACTATTCCTCAGGATTACTCACTCTTTGTTTCCTTTTAAAATATGTTTCTTGATGTTTCCTCAATTCTTTAACAGCTGCTCACCAAATTACTAACAGATTGCTCATTCTCAATTAGCTAAAGTATTTTCCTATTGCATGCATTAAGCAGCCCCACTTAGCTGTCAATAATAAGTTACATGTAATTGATTTCCATAGAAAAGTTTGCCAAAAGAGTCACAAGCATATTAACAATTATCAATAACAGTTCAAGTAGATGGCACTGTGTATTTCAGCAATGTTGACAGAAAATAAGGTCACAGGGACGGTTATAAATTCCACTCATTCAAGCTAATTTGAAAAGCATCTGCATTCATCTCTAGAATCACAGGAATGTAAACATTGAAGGGAGCTACATTGCTCTCTAGAATACATAGAAAATGCCTGTCGCTGAACTCATGACGGCTCTTCTGATCCCCATTAAAGAGGTTCTGCGTTTTCAGGTGCTGATCTGCTAGCTGTGAATCAATGTGGAAATCAATAAATCACTGTCTGGCAACATAGTTAAGTGTTAGTGCTACAAAAAAAATCTAGAAATATAGCTCTTTATCATTACCAGTGGAAAACAAAAGTATATATTTCATGAGTGAGTGTGTAGTTAGAACACTTGTAGCTTTTATTGAACTTATACCAAAAGAAGCAGAGATGGCACTTGGGTCCTAGGTACCCTTTGTCACTTCTAGTTGAAGAAGCACAGGAATGGAAAAAAAAAAAAAAAAAACATATGAAGCAATATGAAGCAATACAACAACAACATTTTGGTCAGTTCCCATGGGAAGGAAGTCCAAGACCTCATTTTTCACAAGAACTGGGAGAAATTGCTTCCTAAGGACATTTCTACAGTGATTCCTCAAAAAAAAAAAAAAAAAAAAAAAAAAAAAAAAAAAAAAAAAAAAAAGTTTTCCAGAGTATCTACAGTCTTTCACATATATCTCTTGGACTGGGGACTATTCTGACTCATCCTCCATCTGGTTTCAGGTACATGAACAAACAAAGAGATGTGAGAATTGTAGAGAATAAACCTTTTGCCACATACACATTTAAAGATAGCATGTGGGTAGCAGGTCCCCTTTACCTACTTCTCAGCTGTTCTTGAGATGATTCAACATCTTTAGATTCTTAATGTACTAAGAATCAATGCTTTCCCTGTGTTGAATCACCACAAAATCACCAGTGCAAATATCTGAGTGATTCTAGAATCATTTTTATTTCCTCAAATATATATGATTCTGAAGGATGTAAGGCAATCTTGAACATTATTATTTATTTCCTCAAATATATATGATTCTGAAGGGTGTAAGGCAATCTTGAACATTATTATCATTGAGAATTAGCAATTGAGTAGCAGCGTCTTCCTGTAGCAATCTTAGACACTTTAGCATATGTATGTTTTGCTCACTATGTCCCCTCTTTATGAGCCCCTAAGCACACCATCCCAATGATGATTGGAATTAATACTGTCATATATTTTAGCAACTAGCTCATCTTCTAAGATTACAGTCACATGAGATCCTGAGCAAATTTCTGAATAATACTGGTGATTTAATTAAATAACCTTTAGGCAATTTCCCAGTTTCTATGCCTTTATGAACTTTTTCCCAATCATCTCTTACAAGGTCAGTTAACTTCCTCTCTCTACATTTGTCAGATAGTAACAATGTAGATGACCTTGACCACAACAGCCTTCAATATGAGAATTCAGTATTGCCAGGATTGGGAAAAATAATTGTGCATAGTCCATTGAAGCTGAAGGAGCGGTGTCATTTCTCCTGGTGAAGCCAGACACATACAGTATAAAGGCTAATCCATGGGCTCACAGAGACCCACTAATCCCTGAAAACCATAAGCAGCTTTGCAAATTTTATCATGAACTTGCAAAGCTTGTTTGCAGCTCTCTTAAAAAAAAAAAAAAAAAAATCACAGAATCCCCAAAATGTTTGCTTGGACGACCCGGTAAGGTCACTCACTAGCAGTCTCCATTAACCTCTCTCCAGCCAGCTTTACTTAAAGTACATCTGAGAGAGGATTCTCCTAAAGTTCTACTGCCCAGAATCTCTATCTATTCTAAAACTCTTGAAGTACAGTTTTCATATCATTAAGTTATGCCTCTGTCAACAAATGAAATTATTAAAATAAAATAAAGTTTAATTAAAAAACAAGTCATATAAATAAATCTAATTGAATCTATTGAACCAAATCCATTAGGTTTTTCTAAATTCTTGTTTTAAACATTTAAAGATACATTGGGTATTGTATTTTGTCCACATAGAGTATAAAGTAATTAATTATTCAGTCTATTTGGTCTACACTAGTATTTTCAATCTTATCTACTTCAAACTTATTTATTTTCAATAGTTTAGTTTCAGACAACCAACTCAATTTGTATGTACACTACTTTAAGTTAATGTTTTTACTTTCTTAAAAGATAAAGTCAACATCACACTTGAAAGCATAATCTCTTGTGGGATTTCCCTAACTACACATCAGTACTTCTTGGCTTAACTATCTCAAAATGCAGTTCTTTATATAATTCTGAAAGAGAATATATCATAGCATACAATACCTACTTCTGTCTTATTAGGCCTATTCTCCTTCAAACTCCAAACCAGGTGTTATTTATGTTTATTTTGAATGGCTAGGGTGTCACTTGTATTAAATATATTTGCTAAATTGCAAATGAGTTTTGGACTTTTCAGCTTTGGAGATATAAAGAAACATGTTATTTTTTAGTTTGATATGTGAGAAACATTCTTCCAAGAAGATTTTATGCTATCCAGGTTATTTAACTTGTTGATAATTGAATTTAATTCATTGGGCTATCACAATAACAAACATATAACAAGCGGTACATAAAACCAGTAAAGGAAATTTTAATGATCTCTTCCACTAGCAGACAAAAAATGAAATGGTAGATAGACAGAAATTCTACTCAACATTAAGAATTTAAAATTATTCCATTATTTAAAATGATAACAATTAACTATGGCATGTAATAGCCAAAGAAAACTTCCCCATCATATACATTATATTAATTAGAAGTGTAGAAGTTTCTAAAAGTTAATTATATTTTTAGACTCAAGTATAGATAAAATAACCTGAATAAATGTATTCTGAGTATATTGATTCTTATATATGCTATCCTCTTTTCAAAATATCTAAGACTCAGAAGGTATATGTGGGAATGTCTCCATAAATACCACTTTGAAGAAGTCGCTTATAGCATGATCTTTTCACTGAATAAACGTTAGGAAAAAATTTGCATGAGAAATCAAAGACTTTAGAGATGAGAATTATAGAAGCCTAGAGTGGTGTGATAGCCCTTAATGAGTGACTCTAAAAGATAAATGGGAGATGAGAATACTCACAAAGACACAAGGACAGTGGAAGTCAGTATCACAGGTCTCAGTGGGAAGCAGAGACTATCAGGCATTTGACTAGAAGCTATCTACTTATGTGCTGGGAAGATATTAAGTTGTTTCTGCTTATGTCCTGATATTTAAGAGTAAGACTTAATTTAAAAGAAATGGAGAAATGGACTAAGTTGTTTAGTAGAGAAAATGTCAAGACGGCATAACATCTAGGCTGTTATTAGTCTAATTTACAGTGTAAAAAAAACAGAAAAATATTAGAATATGGTAGCCAGATGTTTCTGGCCTATCTGGCCCAAGGTTCAGGCTTGCAGTCCCAATAATCTCACAAAGGCTTATAATAATTACAAACTGTTTAACTTATGGCTCAGGTTTATTATCAGCTAACTCTGACAACTTAACTCAACTCATTTATATTACTCTATGTCTTGCCACGTGGCTCATGGATTACCTGTCCTTTCACATCATGCTCTCTCGGTGTCAGCTTGCATCATCTCTGACTAACTTTGCCCTCCTTCCCCTTTGTCTAGCCTCGGATTTCCTACCTGCTTCTTGACATAGGCCAAAATAATTTCTTTATTAACCAGTAATAAAGCATATTCACAGAATATAAAAAGACATCCCACATCAGGAACAGGAAGTGTACAGATTGGTAAGAAAAAGCAGGATCATGGCTGAAGCTGAATATGGATCAGGAAAAAGCAAGTAACACATTTTCCCTTGGATAATGGGAAACATGTCCTCGGAAAACCGAGACTCGTTGGATTTCCCACTTTGTACAAATGTAAAGCAATTTGAAAGAAGAGAGTCTAAGCTAAGAATGCCACCAAACAAGTTCTGTGTTTAAAAGAAAATTTAAAAAAAAGCCACATAAGGAAGTATTTCTTAAGGTCAACAAGGAGAGACTTTAGAAATGTGATAGAAGTGGCTATTGCTTATATGCAAGGTACACAGGTTAGATGTCATGAAGCCTTATGCTAAGTTTCCACAAAGCTGCTATTAAGGCTATAAAATATATGGTAGGTTTAGAGTCTCTACAGTGAGGTCTGGAGAGGGAGACCTTGTGCAAAGCTGTGGAGGCAAAGTCTAAGTTTTAATAGTGATCCTGAAATATCAGAAATATCCAAGATAGCTATAATACAAGGCTGTATGCACCAAGAGAGTCAGCCCAAGAGAGGCCACTTATGCTATGGGCAAAATGCTGTAAGAGGTGGAATATCTTAGACCATTAAAGCATAGATGATGTTGTAAGAAACCTGAGAGATTATATATGTATCTTGGGATCAAATGATTTATTATTGCTTTAGTGCAATATTTTCCTTGATGAGTTAGTATTTTGCCTTTAAGAATGAAAACATTTGCTCTGAGCCAAAGTGTATTCTTTACATGCTAAGTATGTAATTAGTTTTTGCTTTTACAGAAGCTTAGACATAACAGGCCAACTGTGTCTTGGAACAGATTTTGAACTCTGTGGCTTTTGAACAATGATCAAACTGTTTGGGAACTCTAGAAATTTGATCAAATTCATTTTGAAAGGCTGAGGGCTATCAGAAGTAAAACATTATGATTTGGGTATAAAATATCCTCACAGGCAAATGTAATCAGAAGCATAATCTGTAAATGGTAGCAATGCATTGGGGGATTATGGGAGCTTTCATAGGTCAGATAACACTAGATGAAACTGGTCACTGGAGAACAAGCCCTGAGATTTATAGATTTGATACACTTCTTATTCCATCTCTGCTTCTTCTACATTATGCTACCATTAAACCCATCACTACTTGAAAATATCAAGCACTGAAAATGCAGTAAATACACCTAACTTACCAAGATGGTGTATTGACTTAATTAGTCTTCATCATCAAGAAATAATGTAGCACAACATGTTAGGCTGTGAAATAAATAATATTTAAATTTTGAGGTATACGTTCTACTAAATAGTATTGCTTTGTATGATAGCAATAAATAATAGTGATGATATTTCTAATAAGCCTTATCATTCTAAGTCAAGAGTAGTCTGTACTCAATACTATATCATCAGGATACCAATAAAACAATTAAATGATTGTAGCTGGATGTGCTCAAAGATAAGGTTTAAGGACATCTAAAGACAATAAAAGAGGTAAAAATAAGGACACTAAGGAAAATGGAAACTTCTGGTTTTTACCACTGTAGCAAATATCAAATAAGATCCAGCTTCTAGCCAATGGACATAAAACTTCAAAGTGAAGGCTGATTTAGAAAGGCTCCTATATATGGCACAATATACCATGTCTAACTTTCAACAGATGTTACAAGGACTGGAGAAAGAATTGTCTAAGGAAATGAGGCAGCTAACAGAACCATCCTCCCTCAGACATACTGTAGATCATGAACTTTTTTTTTTTTTTTTTTTTGCTTTTTCTTGTAATGCAATAAATTCAATAAGTATTGAAAGTAGTAAGAGAAATAATATATCGGATATTTATGGTATTTGAATAAGTGAGACAAGTGCCAGCTGTTACAGGCTTGAGGAAAAGAAATTAGGAATGCCATATTCTAATAGTCCTGAACTATGTAGATGTAATAGTATTGTCTGAAATAGATTTAGGTTTATGGACATGTGCACTGAAAACTTAGACCACACCAAAACTTTAAGAATGAGTATTGTTAGGCTAAGCAAGAAGAAAAATAAAGTGCTCTGAGGAGACAGAAAGAGAAGATAGAATCACAAAGAACAAATGGAAGAATCAGAAATCAGTTATAAACATCCTGCTGCACTGAAGAATATCTTTAAATGTACCAATTAAAACATCTGTGAGAGTGGACACTAAAAAACACAGTGTGGGGGTGATTTGATAGATAAGGAAATTACCAGATGTACCCAATAATCTGAATAGCTATCCTCGAACCAACATAAAATCCAACTGCAGTAGCTTGCTTCTGTAGTGTTTCTACAAGGAAATGGAAATCTCCAAAAGCTTACAAGTCTGGTATACAAAGCAGTAAAAGAGAGATTCTGTATCTAAAAGGTAAAAGTGGCAGACTAACACCTAAAGTTTCTTCTAATATACAAACACACACATACACGCACGCCCACACACATACAAACATGCACACATATCTACATATAAAAATAAATACACATATATCATATCATATCACATCATATCATATATGTGTATAGGCAAAGATTTTTAAATTTAACCAATTAGAAAAACAGGCTCAACTATGTGTTGTCCACAATAAACCCATTTTTAAAAAATGTACAGGTAAGAAAGTAAGAAGATAATGTTTCTGCATCATTAACAGTAAATTAAAAAGAAAGTTGGGATAGCTTATATCTATTTCAAATAAATCCCAATGAAGTTCAAGAGAAATTGTTAAGGATAATGCAGGGCACTGAATAAGGACAAAGGTGTCAGTTCTCCAACACTTAGCAACCTTCGAAAGATAACATTTAAATATATAGATCCCTGTGATAGAATATCAAAATATTTGAGACAAAAACTAACAAAAATAGACAACCCCACTATTATAGTAGGAGATTTCAACATATTTACACCAATAAATTATGAATCCATCATGGCTACTTGCAGAGATGTAAATGAACTGAACAGCAATGTGAGTCAATCTAATCTTACATAAACACCAGCCTCCAGCATTTCAGAAACTATCTGTCCTTGAACAAGGGGCTTACAGATTAGAGGCCTTTTTGTTTCATGGATCTTTTTGGCATAGTAATTAAGTCTTAATACATAACTTTGGTTTTCACAACACTTCCTCCAAAAAGGCCACTCCTACAGCTCTGATGACTAAGCATTCAACTGTATGAGCCCCTGGGGTGTCGTTCATATTCAAACCTCCGTGTTTCACTCACCAGTTCCCATAGGATTGTGGCTATATCATAATGTAAAATGTACTCAGTATAATTTCAAAATTCTCCATAGTCTTTTATAGACTCAGCACTGTTTCAAGTCCAAAGTCAATGTCTTTTCTGAGACAAAGACCATCTCTTAACTGTAAGCCCTGGAAAATCAAAATCAAAAACCAGATCACATACTTCTAACATGCAATGACACAGAATATACTCCCATTTCAAAAGGGAGGGAAGAGATCATGGAGAGGAAATACTGGACTAAAGCCAATTGCATTTCTCCAACTGCTTTCAGTTTTGTTGACTGCAGCACATTTCTCCCTCTTGGGTTGGTTCAACACCCTGTTATAGGCTCTTCTTGACAGGCATCCCTTGCCTCTGGCATCTTCAATATCTTAAGATCTGGAATGCAATTTAAGCCTCACCTTCACACAATGGCACCTCCAGGTCTGCATGCAGGCACTGCCCTGCCAAATGTCTGATCTCAGTAGCTTCCCTTAACTGTGTAGGAAGGTTCTGTCATCCCATTGCTATATATGAAATATATATATATATCATCCCATTGCTGGGTAAATCAAGAACTACATGGCCTAAACTACCAAGGCTTTCTGAAGTTAAAAACTGGCCCCTCCTTAAATAACATTTGCATGAACTTTCCATTTGTTGATGGTTTTCTTTGTTGCTTAAGCTTTGTTTTGAACCCCTTTTCAGAAGCTAGAAGCTTAGAGGGGCAGGGTCTTGGCCTGAGGTAACCATTCCCTTTTTTCCATTTAGCAGTAGGATTTCTTTAAATATTTTGTATGTTTTTGAGCGTAGGATTTAACCCCAGCAATACATTTCTTTTCAAAACTGAATTTTATATTTTTTCCTGTCCCTCTTTCTCCTTTTCATTGTAGACCCTTATAGGAATAATCACTAATAAGCATATGACACAGTCCATACTAGGCTTTCTTGAATGCTCCTCCATCATTTTCATTAACCCCAAATTCTTCGATTTAACCTCTGGAAGAAATTCTGGACAAGGGCAAAAAGTAGCCACATTGTCATTTCTGAACCTTTGTCTTCTTACATATAAGCAAGAAATAAAGTTAATAACAATGAACATTCTAATGAGAAATGAGGAAAGGAATCCATGCAAAGTACTTATCTCAGTGCCAGGCATTCAGTGAGCCGGTGTTCAACAAGGTTAACTATCTTATCATTTCCCACCCAGAAGAACAAAAAACTAAATCTTAGAACCCATATGGTATAGGATCCCTGTGAGCCCTGTATATAGATCAGACCAGCTACCCATGTTTCACACACACTGTCAATCACCTTCTTCCTTTTGCCAACTGAAGAAGCAGAACTAGAACCACCTTTGAAAACAGGCCACAGTCCTGAGACAACTGGTAACCAGAGGTTGAACTGAACCCCAAGAAAAGAGTGAAACAATGGGATTAAAAACATATATCCTGGAATCGGAAAAACCAGGATATAGGTAAACAAACAGTAAAAAGTTTTAGAGACCAGATGTTCCTATAGATACCTCATATCCTGCCAGAATCTTATAGTTTCCCTATAGACGTCCTGATAAGCTTTTGACAATCCTACACTGACTTCTCCAATGATTACCTCATCTTTAGCTTCTTTATCTAATCATGAAGCACCAAGACACATAATCCACCACTTGTAGCTCTATCCTATATAAAAACCTTTATAAAAAAAAGCTCAGGACCTTTCTCTCACACTCTCAGCAAAAGAAGTGTCCTATGGATGAGGTTTCTGCCTTGGCTTGAATAAAGAAACCTTTTGTTCTTGCATCAGAAATTCAGTTCTGTGGTGGTCTTGTTGTGGGTCCTGTACTCAAAAGGCTTTGGAATATGAATCCCACCTCATTGTCAGTTCATGCACTCCCCAAATCCCTGCAGGAACAGTAGTAATAGTAAACTCTACCATTAGACATCATTTCTCTGGGGTCTGAGCTGGAAACCAGCAGAGATTGCTTGGATAAGCTTCTCCATCGGTTCTTAGTCTTGCTTATTGATGCGAGAAATATAGCACTCTTTAAATATAAATAAGGATTTCTCTCATAAATTTGATCTTTCTTGTTGTCAGAGCCTTATATGCTTTTCTTTTGTAAATCACACAAAAACATGATATAATACTTTGTTAATTGGGAAGGAGCTAAAGAACCCATCAGTTAGATATTCTTATAACTGTGGGCTCTAGGAAAAGGCACTTTCTACAACCATCAAAATTAAAGTTATCTATAACTCCTATGGGGCTTTATCCTGCACATTGAAATTCCTTAGGTTTGAAACTCTGAATGTCAGAATGTAATATGTACCAATAACGTTACTGTATGTTTAAATATAAATATGCTAAGTACTCCCTGTCACTATGTGTGGTTTCTGACCAGTCCAGAATGGCCTAGCCCAAGTTGATCCATAGCTCCACTGCCAGTTAGCCCCAAATAATCACACAAATGCTTACATTAATTATAAACTGTTTGGTTTGTGGCTTAGGCTCATCATCAGCTAGCTCTCACAACTTAACCCATTTCTATTCCTCTGTTTTTCCATGTGGCTCATTGTTTACCTGTACTTTTTTTTACATCTTGTTCTCTCAGAGGCAGCTAGCTGAGTCACTGTCTTTAATTTAACAAATTAAAAAAATATTCTATCACCTATGAAGACATAGACTTACCATTACAAAACAAAACTTTATCTCATGGAAACTTTATCTCATTCAGTGCCTGGGGGCAGGCCCAGGTCTAAGAAAAATCTAGGAAAAATCTCAGAAGCATGACTGACAACTAATAGATGGAAAACTTGGTTTTGCACTGAAAGTTTAACCAATATCCCTTTACCCAATTTTAAAATGCCAAGACATGTAACCCTCCACATACATGTTTTTTTTTAAAAAAAAAGCCATTTCATTCCAACTAGGGGGCAAATTATGTGCACTGCATCAGAACATAAGAGTTTCAACTTGGGTTTGAAACTGTCCAAAAGAATAAACTGACCCTCATGTGTTTGCATTAGACTCCAACTTCCTAGTGGTCTTTGGGAGTCTCTCAATGCAGGTACTGCATCACCTACCTTATCTTTCTGAATACAAAGTTTTGTATCTAATTTATCTTTTATTATAACTAAGGAAAACTATAACTATCTAACTATTCCATAAGAGACCATAGAAGGATGTATATTACCTGAGTAAACACAAAGTACATTGCAAGTAACCTCCAATTCTAAAAATGACAGCGAAGCCTGGCTACCTCAAAGTTTCTTGGGTATCTATCTTCAGCCTACAAGTCTCTGGCAGACCTTTCAGTGAAGCAGGAAATTTGAAGGACGTCTCCACCAATTCTGGCATAGTTCCTCAGTCGCTTCTCCCTGTGTCCTATAAAACATCTGGCAGTCTCTGTGAAGTAAGAACCTGAAGGACCATTGTGGCTTGTTCTGGCAAAGTTCTAGTGGAAACTTTTTTATGGATTCCTAAAATGTTTTAAATACTATATTCTATAGGTCTTTAAAGTGTTTAAAGATTACCTATCTAATTGAAATATAGCTTTGTATATCTAAAAAAAAAAATCTAAAAGAAATAATCTCATGACATTTCTCCCACTTTAAAAAAAAAAACAGAAAAAAATTCAAAATCTAATTTTCTTTGTATATTTTTTTCCTTACCATTATCTATAACAACTTGTAACCAACACTGTAAACAAAGACAAACATCAATAATCCATTGGAGGGGGTGGCATAGCTCTCTAGACTACTTCCTGACAATTGGAGGTGCTGGTAATCTTATGGGGACCCAAATAAAATTTTAAGATTATGGTCAAATTCAGAGTGGAGTAGTCAGTTAGGCTGGATCATCTCAGGTAGCAGCCATGAGCAATTCTGGATGCAGAGCTCAGAAGAAGCTGCAACAGGGGTGCTCTGAAACATTGGATCATCTGGGTCATCCATTCCCATCAAAAATTTTCAGGGAGTCTTCCTTGATTAAACCTTATTTTCTTTAACCTGGAATCAATCCACAGTTTCTCATTTTCTGTGGAAATAAAAGCATAATCTTCTCTCCAAAGTAACTTCAACTTTGAAGTCAAGACATTTTCAAAATATATAGGTGAATTAATCCAGCAGCATTTGTAATCAAATATCTCTTAGCAGCTCTTGTTCCTTCCTCAGAGTCAAACAATTTAAAGACAACATAACATAACAGTATCCAGACTCTGCATATTTTTTATCTTTATGTGACATACATATACATGTGTGTTTATATGTGCATGTGTGTGTGTGTGTGTGTGTGTGTGTGTGTGTGTGTGTGTGTGTGTGTGTGTGTCTTTATTGTAAGGACTTTATCTTTTTTCTTTTCTCTCCCAAGTCTATGTATAGTTTAGATTTTTGTTTTTATTCTATTTTTTTTTATCTCTAGTCTGATTCTGACTTTACTGCATATCTTTCTTTCTTTTCTGTGTCTGATCACACCTCCAATCTGCTAAGGTATGGCTAAAATGAAAGGCTTGGCTCTGGTGACTAACTCTACCCAGCTCTACCCAGCTCCTTGATTTGTGAGAACTTACCTTCATGACAAAATTACTGGCAAAAACCATATTTACCATCACAACTCTTGTGAATTCTGGGGTTTACACTGCTACCACTGCACCATAAACACCATTTTCTTGGCAACAGAGCCTCTTAGAAGAATAACACAGTTTTTGCCACTAAGCCTGAGTCAAGAAGCCTCACTTTAAAAAGCCATACCTCTGCTTGCTGCCACCAAACAGAGCCCTCTCAAGAAAATGATGCTACTAAGAAATTGTCTTTGACTCATTGCCCTTTTTGTCTGTATGAACAGAGACCTTAAATTCATCATAAGGAAAGAGGAGGTATAACTTAGTTGGTAGAGCATAGAACTCAATCTCAGGGTAGTGGGTTTGTGCCTCAAGCTAGGTGCTATTTCTAATCAGAGTTTACTGGCCCATTCAGCATGGCCTAACTCTGAGGTCTGAACCCAAAGCTCCACTGCCACTTAACCCCAAATAATCACACAAGGCTTATATTAGTTATAAACTGTTTGGATTGTGGCTTAGGCTCATCATTAGCTAGGTCTCATAATTTAACTCAAGCCATTTTTATTAATGTATGTCTTGCCATGTGGCTTGTGAATTACATGTGCTTTTACATCTTGCTATTTCAGTGACAGCTTTCAGAGTCTCTGTCTCTGCCATCTTTCTCCTTTATCTATGCTTGGATTTCCTGCCTGCCTATAGGCTACTTTGACATAGGCCAAAATAATGTCTTTATTATCTAATGGCAATTCACAGCATGCTGAAAGACATTTCTGTGGGGATATTTTCAAATATAATAAAAACAGGGGGAGAATTTATGCCCCACACTGGATGTGAAGTGTTGCACAAATAAAGGAAACTCAGGGCCACATCTCTGGGAAAGGCAGAGATATCAGAGAAGAAACACCACAGTCAGATCTCACCCAGATGTCTTCCAGCTTCCTCAGGCTCACTCCTCCTGGCTTCTTCTGCCTGCTCTGTCTTTCTGTGTCTGCCTTAAATACTCTCTTCACTCAGTTAAGGTGTGGTACCACCACTGCCTGCCTGGGAGCCTGGAACTCCTTCTGTAAACTAAGATGACCTCAAACTCAGATTGGATTAAGGGCACAGGTCACCAGTCCTGGGATATTCCCTGTGCTGGGATTAAAGGCATGAGTTACCACTGTCTGTTCCTCCTAGACTGACTGTGGGTAGAGCTCTCTGATATCTCCAACTGTTTTAATTATATTTGAAAATATCTCCACACATTTCATATTAGTGCAGTCCAGGGTATTTCCAATTGATACACACTTACCATCCAATTGACCCATGTTACCACTGTCATAATCAGGTATGTTTTTTATTCATCCTCTGTTGTGCAAGATGATGGCAAATGTTTTAAGAGATATAGGAATTAATTCCCAAGCAAGCATACATTTATGTCTCAGCTCAATCATTATGTTAGTCGTGAATTTCTTATTGGCACCTGTTATAAAGGTCATTTAATGTCTTTCTATCTACAAAACTCTCTAGTGCATCCAAGGGCACTTTTATGAGGGAACTTTCTATGAGTTTTATATTGTTCTGGCAACCTTCCTCACATCAGAAGCATAAGCCAGAGCACAATTTCCAAGTGTAGAGCGTATTATTCTCAGAACCCAGAAAGGTTTATGAAAGACTGCTACCTTTTTTTCTCATAAAAGTTGCAAGATATATTAATCTCTCCTTTGCCTCTGGGGAGGGGATAAGTAACCTATTGCTCCTTTAACACCTGGTGTTGATGAATCCAGATTGCTGCCTAGATTGTAAGAAAGTTTTGCTTTGAAGCATTTCACATTTATATATAGATATTACAAAGCTATATTTTTGCCACAGTGTTGAAATTGAT
Source organism: Phyllotis vaccarum (assembly GCA_033318265.1). NCBI lineage: Eukaryota > Metazoa > Chordata > Mammalia > Rodentia > Cricetidae > Phyllotis > Phyllotis vaccarum. Next base: position 193,753,914 of record JARWLC010000002.1, read on the forward strand.
AGAGTTGTGGTAGGGACTGTTTAGTCTGCAAAGAAGAAAATTTTTAGTATTTGGCTCTACACAAGTATTCTGCAAACTGATACCATAAATCTCAAAACATTTGATAACTTCTCCAATGTGTCAGAAATTTGAATCATGGTGGCATTAGTGGCTCTCACCATTTGTATACCATATATTTGACTAAATAATCTGAACTATAGCCACAGCCAGCTTGTCTATTTCACTGAAACACGTTTATAAGCTGGTCAGGACATACACTGACGTTTAATTTCCCATTCATCAATGGTCAATCACACTTAGCCTCCTATTGTTTTTCTCCACTGTATCAATAATATTCAAAAAACAGCCATGTGACTCAGGAGTCGTTTTCCTCATCCCCCTCTACATCTTAGTTACTTCACGAGCCAACTCTATGGGAGCAGTAGAGACAGACAGAGCTCCATCAAGGAAACTCTGGTATATGACATTGCTATGGCTAGACCAAGGTCTAACCATAACATAGCCACAGAAATATGGTAGACCCACACTCAAGCACCTCTCTGTGTCTACCCTGACTGCCAACTGTCTTGAGTTCATCCTCATTTACTTTTATCTACCTCATCAACAAGAAAGATATATTTAAATAATTAATTTCCTTTGAAAGAAGAAAAAAGGAGACAGTATGACTTGCACAGGTGCCATAGTGATGTCCCCTAAAAATCAACTTCCAGAAGTAAAGGGATGAGGATGAGGCAGAGCGGTGCAAATTTGTGATGCAATCCCAGCAGAAGCCCAAACCAACACCTGGAAAGCTCTGTAGCTGAGTATATTAGTGCTTCAGAGATCAATCAGTTTGGAACATGGATGTAATCCTGGTAGTCTGTAGTCCGTGGCAAGTCCTGAGTAGTGTTACATGGATGAGCTGTTAGCATGTAGTGCCTTCAACAACTGAAGAAAAGAATTATGGACTCTGATGTTTAGGAGATAGGGTATTTTGAGCAACAGAAAGCATTTTCTGCTCCAGAAATTGATGGGGAAAACACAGAGTATGGTAGTATCAATTGTGAGATAGTTAAAAGAGCAGGGAAAAAACAACCAAAGGTGGACTTTAACATCCTTGGACTGATCTCCCTGGAAGTAGAGACAGCAGCACCTGAAGCTGCATGTCTGTCATCATGGGAAGTAAAATGTTGGCTGCTCAGGAAAGCAGCATCTCAATGTCTAAAGTCAATACTGTTGTCCTCCTTTTTAAGCCCAACTTTGGGCTGCATGTTGCTAAGACTTTACAAAGACAGCTCCCGATGCTACTAGGAGACAGTTCAGAACAAACTTTCTGGTTTTTTGGATCTTATGGCCTTTCACCCTCTCTTCTGTAATGTTCCCTGACCCTTTTGTAGCTGTATCCACTGGGAATGAGCTCAACAATTCTGTGTTTTTATTGGTGGTGAACTGAACAAGTATGGCACCAACAAACATGGCAAACTAGACAGGAGACCTCAAGCCCACAAAATGACCTATAGGCAGCTAAGGAAAGCTAAGGGTAGGAGATATGATCTTCCTCATGGACGTGCACCCTGATTAGTTGTGCACTGCCAAACAGTCATCCCTAAAGACATACATACAAGTAACATTATATGGACATATTGCTTATTATTTGGAATATGCATATGTGTATGTATAATATATATACAAATATATATTATAAAAACATTATTTGGGAGCTTTCAACTGTTTTGTAGGTGATGATGTCTGTGTATGAACAGTGACATCTGGTTGGAGTAGGAAGATTGAAAAATTTCTCTATGTGGACGTCAGAGGAATGGATCAGAAAGGAACAATAAAGTCTTGTGCCCTTGGTTTCTTTATTTTTGTTTGGAGGTTATTCCAACCCCTTTTAAAGTACATATGTTCAGTTCTCAAGTTAGAAATATTACTTTAGAAACACAGACACTGTCTTCCCTAGTAGCACAGAACATTTCAACAAAAAAATGTTTGAGTCTGATAATCAGGGAGAGCTAATGATCAGTGTTTATCTCACAAAAAAAGAAATTCTTTAAGACAAGAAGGTTGTATTACTTTTATTTTTGATGTTCAATACTCACAAGCTCAGAATTGTACCTCCACTAGAAAATTACAAGAGGAAACTTTCAGATAAACCCAGAAAGAATATATGAATTATTTCAGGTACTGTCCAATGGACTGTCAGAAAGTATTGCAGATTTTCCCATTTTTACATAGATCCAAATGGGAAAGGGTAGCTGTCAAGAAAGTAGATTCAGGGTTTTATTAAATAACCTATATTTTCCTTAAGGCTTGAATTTCTATGAAAACATTTTATATGATTCCTAATAATAAACAATTTTTAATGAAAAAAATTTGCTTTGATTAGCCAAAATTAAATTTTGGCAAGAATTCCAATAAATACAATTAAACCTAATGTAATACCTGAGCCTGAGAGGCAGCTCAGCAGTTAACAGAATGTTTTGGTTTTTGATAGGTCTGGCATTCCATTCCTGGCACCCACATTTGGTGACTCACCACTGCCTGTAACTCCACCAGTGGGGAATCAAATGTTTGGAGGTCACTGCAGGTACCTTCAAACTTGCCCTGTGCGTGCGTGCGCACACACACACACACACACACACACACACACACACACACACACACACACTTTTAAAAATAATAAAAAATAATCTCTCTCAGCCTAATGCCCAAGAAGATAGACAACTTTCTTTGTGAATTAATATTTTGCCACTAAATAAAGAAAATCAAGTGGGAACTATAGCTTTTCTGTGTACTAAATAAGACTTTTCCTTAAAGGATGGAAAAATGTTTTCATCATTCATAATATGTATTTAGAGTGATGATATTACTCCATTTCCTTCTTCCTACTCCTCATAAAATTATATTAGTAACTTTAATTAAATACATCAGTGTGTGACTTTGTCATTATGCTTTAAACTGACCTTTTCCCCAGATATCTTTAGAAAAGCTGTTTATCTTTTTATGTTTCAAGACGTAGTGAGTCAGAAATAGTAAACTCATATTTTGTTGATGAAATTATTTTTTAATAATGATAATTTGGCAATAAAAATGTAGCATGAGAGAAACCACGACAAAGAAATGTTTGTCAGAGCTACTGTTAAGTACCAAAAATTGTTTTTTTATATAATATACAACTGTCTTATTATTCATGAGTAAATGAGTACACGGAAGGAGAGAGAGCAAACATGGCTGAGACTACATCAGAGCCTTGACTGATGAACTAAACGGTGGACATCCATGTTTATATGTACATAACACTACATCTTAACTTCAAATTTAGTAATGATTTTCCAGTGCATAGTAACTTGACAATCCAACCTAGGAAACAAACGGCTATTCACCTAAGTGAAGGCTCTGCATAACTTTGTAACTCTTCAAAGGCAAAATCACTGTCATGGATTTGGTTGTTATAATTATAATATCCTGCCCTCTGTTTGATACTACTTCATTCCAAGTGTTTTAAGAACTACACTGTCTTTAAAACTGCATTTTGAACTAAATAGTTGAGATGAAGTGTTCCTGTTCAACAAGGGACAGCAGCTGTGGAGACAGGGGCTGTGGTCTGTAATAGAAAATACTGTCGTAAATACAAGATGCTCTAGTTCTGTTCTGCTGTCACCTACAGAGTCACAAGGAGCCCTTGTTTCCTTAGTGACTGGGATGGAATTGTACTAGATGAGTGAATCCCAGCCTTTCATACTTGGTCATACTATAAGAAGGACTTGGCCCTACCCTGCTAGCTCATAATGCTTCATGGTGTCATCAGCAAATTTCCTGATGTGTATACTGCACTAAATAAATTTAATTCTAATAAGATAAAAAAAATGTTATTTTAATACTCCTGTAAAATTTTGTGTACATACTCTCTAATAAGCCATACATGTTTTATATGCATATTAAAAAATATTTGATACAAAATCTTTATGTATTTAAAGGAAATTGGATCAACACCTACTTTTGATTCAAAGGATAATGAGATGCTTGAAAAAATAACCTCTTTTGATAAGTTCTTCCATCCTTTGTCATCAATCATATCACGCCAGTTCACAATGAAGGCCTATTTCTCAGTCTGAAAGAATGATGGGTAAGTGTCTGGTTATAGCAAAAACGTAGACTTGTATTAAATTTATCTACATTTAAAGTTTGACTCAAAAGAGCAGTTGTCTGCATAATAAAAAGTCCTTGTACAGTCACATTATGAAATGTTGACCTTTATATTAAATGGCTCAGGTGTTTAAGTAGTTCAGATTAGTGAATGAATACCAAGTTGTAGTGTGTACATACCTGCCAGAAAACCACTAGAATCACATAAGGTGCTCGTTGTGATTCAAATTTAGGGGAAATGATTTGACATAATAGAACAGGATGCTCTTAGCCAGGGAAAAAATGACATTGAAGAGCGTATTTCTAAAAAGCCCTCTGGCTGATTCTTTTGTTTTACAAGCTTATTTAGCACAAGAACCCAGCTTTTCTAGTCAGTCAGTCCTCTGGGATCTGTTCCCCTGGGAGAACAATAGCAGCAATGATAAAAATAACCATATAACTCGAATCAGTGTAAACTCATGGTTCTTCATCGGAATGGGTCTAACCTGTGCACTGGAGGATTCTACATTGCTAAGAGTCATCCTTACTGACAAAAGTTCAGGAATCCTTCCGAGGCTCGCCAGTGTAATCACAGTAAAGATCTGATGCTTGGTTTAGAATCATAGTTGCAGACACAATTTTTATCTCTAGAACAGAATGTTATTACCAAACTGAAAGCATAAAGCCTCCTCCCAGAAGCAAAGCTCAATTATTTCACTCTCAACAACATATTGCCTTTGCATCTTGTCTTTGTTTCTGAGAGAAGTTGCGATGCGGAGTGGGGGCAGGGACTCCAACCCAGCTCCCAGCTCAGGGTTTAGAGGCAGAGACCAGGTGTCTAAATTAATAGGCAAGTCATAGGTTTAGTACCCAACACAAATTAGATTGAGTAAGGAGAAATGTTAATGGAAATTGAAAGGCTTGCCCACAGCACCTGCAACAGGGCTTCCCCTTACGGTGCTGCTCCCAGTTGCACCAACGTGACGTCTGTCAAAGCACCAACATGACATCTAGAATCCTTTTGTGGAAAGAGGGAAGAAACAAATTAAGGCCGTGTGTCAGATTTTCACACATTTACAGAAGCCCACAAGAGCTAATCAGTTTTTATTGGAAGGACTGAATTACATAGAAAGCAATGCAACAAGATCTATTGAAATATGAATGCAGAAAAAATATTGAGACGCTGGAATAAAATCAGTTCACTTTCATTTTTATCATGGATAAGAAGCATATGAATGCAATCCTTTGGATAATCTATAAATCCAGTCACCATAATTGAGCCAGTGTGCTTGAGAACAACCAGGGAAGCATGACCTTCTCGGGTAGTGGAGTCCCACAGGCATCAGGTCCCTGACTGACACTCTGATGCTTGTTCTTATCCTCCCCTGGGAGCTTGTTAGAAATGATAAACGCTAGGTTCCACCTTAGACCTGCTGAAAGCACAGCAGAACCCTAAGAAAATAAGAGGTGATTCCAATGGCATTTGCGTTGTAGAAGTGCCAATTTAAGACTTTAACTAAGCTGGTCCCTTTCTGTTGCTTTGGAAATAATATTCTAAAGTTAAAATTGATAATTTGGTAAGTCCCTATATATGAAATTATTCCAGAGTGGAAATCATCTGAAAAATCATGTTTTACAATTCTTAACGTAAGGCCTCAAAGATGAAAATGACAAGCCCAAAGCCACACAGCTGTTTCAGAACAGAGCCAAATTCAAATGTCTTTGTCTCTAATTCAAAACGGAAGGAAAACATAATTTATTCAAATAGAGGAAAATTGATGTAACTTTCATGTTTTTCTTCACAAAAATCTATACCATTATTTACTTGCTCGATTTGTATAAGTTCAGAAAAAAGCTATCGTTTGTGCCTAAAACTGACTCCAAAATTAAATTTTCTTATCTCTAAAATCAGTCATTTACTCCTTAATCAAATGTGTTCTTCTCTGTCACTCCTATGATGCCAGTATACTCATCCCTAATGCCAGAGAAGTTTACCTAAATTATATTATACAGTTGTGACAAAAATGGATGACTAAGAAGTCATAGGAGATCGATGACAAAATAGGTGGGTGCCAGAGGGAAGGAACTTTGATTTTTATTTTATTTTGCAACAGTGGCAAACTAAAATAAATAAATAAATAAATAAATAAATAAATAAATAAATAAATAAATAAATAAATAAATAAATAAATAAAAGAAAAAAAAAAAAAAGAAAAACTATGACAGAGTCAGACACAAGTCAAAATACCCTGAATATCCACACCACCAAAGCTGTGCTCTATGAGGAGAGGAAGGTGGCTGCATAAATCCAGAGTTCCAGTGGGTGAGTGGCCCAGCCATGGCTACACTATACAGACGGTTATCACTGATGATCTTTGTAAATCATTCATCTAGCGACAGGTGTAGCAGAGTTTTTAAGATAAAGAGAAATTGTAAGGACGCAGACTGAAAAGTTTAATAAAGAAATACCTTATTAGAAGTATATGAAGAAGTCAGCTGGGCAGTTGGGGAGCACACCTTTAGTCCCAGCACTTGGGAGGGAGGCAGAGGCCATAGATCTCTATGAAGCCAGCTTGGGCTACAGAGTGAGTTCCAAGACAGGCTCCCTCCAAAGCCACAGAGAGAAATCCTGTCTCAAAAAAAAAAAAAATATGAAAAAGAATTGGAGTTGGGATAAGGTTCAGTTGGTAGAGTCCTTGCCTTCCATGCCTTGGGCCCCCCAACTGTGACCCCCTAGCACTGCATAAACTTGGTGGCACATGTCTATAGCCTCTGCCTCAAAAAGCCAAAAATTGATAAAACTTATAAATTCTTAAAGTGTATGTAGAACACAGTGATTCTGAATTCTCTACAACAGTCATCTACAACCTTCCTAACGATGCGGCCCTTTAATATAGCTGCCCATCGTCCGATATTTCCCCCCACCACAAAATTGTTTTATTGATACTTCATAACTATAAATTTACTTCCGTTAATGAATCATATCATAAATATTTGAAGGATATCTTACATGTGGCCCACATATTTAGAACCACTGCTTGAAAACATCTAAACTCCTGGTAGGAGAAATTTAAGTACTCAGATGTGATAAAGCAGTACCCTGGTGTCTGAAGAGGCAGCATCTCATCACCTACAGTTCTATAGCAGTCGATTGAAACATCTTAACTCTTGGGAGGTTGTCATAGTGAGGGATGCAGAGCTGAAGTACGCAGAAGAGGCAGATGAAGAAGGAGTGGTAGATGAAATCCCGAGTATATCACATGATAAACACATATGAAATAACAAATACGCAGGGAAAAAATTATTTTGAATGTCTTCCTAAAATTGAATTTGTTTGATGGACGTGTCATGAATTGTACATTTTCAGAATGGTTTCTTAGTATTCTATCCCACTGAGACCACTCTAGAAACATCCAAAAAATTAATATTTTATATAATTGCTGTGAATTATAAAGGGATCCAAAACTATAACACATATAATACTATGCACTAGTCATTGATACCTTTGTCTCCTACAAACAAACGTGAAACTTTTTGGAACTGTGAGTGTGATGTGTGCATATACCATATTGTAAATTTTCATTGAGTTGGGTCATTGAAGAGGCACACTGGACATCTCCTTGTGAATCCTTGGGTTCCTTTGTCTCCACTAACAGTCAGAAAGTAGCGGGAATTTACTACCTCAACTAAATTACTCTTTTCCCCTCCTTCTCATTTTCTAGCCAGAAAGGCTGCCACAACATACAAGAAAATGTTTACTATTTGACTTTAAACTCTAAGTCATTGTGCTTGAGCTAATACTGTACAAGGTTCTTGGACAAGTATCTATATGTAGCCTCGGCTTACATATCTCTCCTATATATTTTTGCTTCCTAATGCTCCAAACATTTGTTTACTCACATGGTAAGAGGGATTCTCCAAAGTTAATTAAACCAGAATTATCAAGATGGGTAGGATACCCTGGGTTCTCCAGGAATTTTTTTTTTTTTTTTAATAAGAGGGAGGCATGAGGGACAGGCCAGAGAAAGACACAGGAAACTAGAAGTCAAGAATTGAATGATACTGTTACAGAGTAAAAAGCAAGGCCATCTTGGGCAGCTCACTGTCCACACAGTCTTCAAAAGTATCATACTCTGGACGGCCATCTTAAGCTGCTGACCTCTAAGAGTGCGAGAGAGTAAAAGAATTTCAGCTTGAAGATGATAAGTTTGTGGTAATTATTATAATGGTCATTGAAAATGAACACAAATACCTAAGATAAGCTGAATGAAAGAAAAGTACAAGAAGACTGAAAAAAATTAATTTATCGTACTGATTTTTAGAGGTATAAAGTCTACATAGTTTATACAATTTCACAGCATAGATGTATGTGGTTCAGTTTATTAGCCACAATGTCATATGGCTCTTGAGTTTTTGAAATATGACCACCTCTTATTAAAATAGATAGTAACTATTGATCTTAGAAAATTTACTACAAATAATTGGGAATATTCCCGTAATCATTTTATAGTAAGTTGTGGTGGTTTGGATGAGAATGGCCTTCATGAACTCATGTAGTTGAATGCATAGTCCCCAGGCAGTGAAACTCTTAGGGAAGAACTAGGAGGTGTGACTTGGGGAAGGATATGTGTCTGTAGAAATAGGCTTTGAAGTTTCTAAAGCCCTTGTCAGTCCCAGTTAGCTTCCTCAGCCTTGTACTTGAGGATCACAATGTGCACTCTGACCTAATTCTCCAGGGCCATGCCCTCCTGCTGATGACATGCTGCTAATAATAATAGCTATGAACTCTAACCTCTGGAACCATGAGCCTAAAATTAAAGTGTTTTCTTTTACAAGTTTTCTTGGTTATGGTGTTGTGTAGAAGCAACAGAAAAGTAACTAAGATGTAAATATATATTGAAATGCCAATATTTATCATTAGAGTAGGCTGAATCTACATGCTTTTCCCTTTAGTAAAGTTATAAGAACACGTTATTAACATTATTTTTCTACATGTAATGCTTACACAAATGTTTCACAGTAGCTCAAATGTGAAATGTCTTTAGGCATTCTGAAATTCTATGCATGCATACCTAACTTCAAAATAGGATAGTGTAGGTTCTCATTAAGTGCTATCAAGCAAATGAGCCTAGGGGTTGGAGAAACGTCTCAGCAGTTACCAGTATGCACTGCTCTTCCAGAGAACTCAAATTCAGTTCTCAGCACACCTAAAGAAAGCTCAGAACTGTACCAGCAGCTCTAGGAATTCTGGCTCCCTCTTCTGGCTTCTCAGACACTGCACTCATGTGTATATACACACTGGCTTAGTTATTGTTCTGTCAACTTGAAGAGAAATAAAGACCAAAGCCCCTCTTACTAAAAAAAAAAAAAAAAAAAAAAAAAAAAAAAAAAAAAAAAAAAAAAAAAAAAAAAAAAAAAAAAAAAAAATTTAATTGGGGGCTTACTTGCAGGTTCAAAAGGTTATTACATTATGAACATGGTAGAAACCATACACACATGGCCCAAGAGTGGTAGATGAAAGCTACGTTCTGATGTAAAAGTACCAAGCAGGCGACTGGGCCCAGAATGAGCTTTTGAAATCTCAAAGCCCACTCCCAGTGACATACATCCTCTATTAAGGAGTCCTACTGAGACAGTCCCACTCATTGGTGACTAAGCATCTAGCTTATCAAGGCCATTCCTATTCAAACCACTACACCTACATAGATATACACTTACACAGTTTCTAAATATAAGCCTTTAAAAATGAGGTTCTTATAATGTACAGATAGCTCTGCCTTAAGGTATACATGCAACAATTCTTCACGTATTTGAAAGTCACTCAAGGAGCCTGCTCTGTGATCTTACTGTCAGTATGAATTTAGATGTCTAATATTCTTTGAAATTACATCATGAAGCATGACTTTTCAACCTTATCGTTGGTTGTCTGGAGGTGGTATTATTTTTCTCTTTTCTAAGATAAACAAATCTCTTTGAGATTAGAAAAAAAGTGTCAGAGAGAATAAAGAATGACTTTACTCATCCTGGCAAATACGTGCATTGGTTTAATCATGTTCTCTGTTGCATATAAGGCAAAAGAATAAATTGGGTGCTATGCAAACGAATGTAATAAATCTGTTAATAGAAAATTATAAATATTTATAGGAATTTTACCAACTTTTTTAAAAAAAAATTCCAAGTACTTTTAGGATCTCAGTCAGTTGGAATATTTCCAAAGATATATTTCATAATTTCCTAAATCCTTATTAAAATCAGCCTAAGTTTTTATCTGTGCTTAACAAATTCTGTTTTATTTTTAATTAGGTGAAATATAGATGCCCTGCCCCAAACTACCATCCATCATCACTATTGTGTAACCATATAAGTTTTCAATGTAAATCGTAAAGGAGAAATAAAATGGTATCAGAGATGACACAATAAATTATTCTTGCAATAATATCGTTCTTATAACCTTGAATAAATGAAAGGCAATAAATAAATTGAAGTCATTTCCATAGCAGTCCATTTGTCAATTAAACTTATCTCACTATAGAAATACAAAGGCTCATTATGACTGTCCACTCAATGTGGAGGAATGTATTCCAAGTGCCACATCTGTCATCCCTCTGACCATGTTCCAGTTTATTTAAAGAGTGATTATTCTTAAAGGAGAACTTAACAGTCAGATTCAAGCCTCTAATTTCATTTGGGAAATCAGGTAAGAATTTGAAAACCTTTGGCCCACGCAATAAATCCAGCAAAGATTCTTGTTCTGTATTTAAAATGAATGAATCTTAACTGAAATTATTATAAAACTTACTGAAGTGTGAACAAAGAAAATCACTTCCATCTCTACTAAAGGCCCCTTGTGTTCCAGCTGCCTTGATCATATCGACTAATAATATACTACAGAGAAATTTGTGTTCATAGACCAAAGGAAGCTAGAAATCACAGAAAGTTGCTTCTGGATTTTTGTTTACACCAGGCAAATAATTTTCAGTAGGCAAATAAATTGTAAACTACTTATGTTGCTAAAGTGCAGAAACATTGTATATTGAAGACAGAAGTCAGAATTATAAATTGTGGGACTATAGTTTTCTTTTCAGAAAAAAAAGGCTCAACAAGAAATTAATAAATGTTTTAAAGTAACCAAAGAGGAGCTAGAGAGTCACCTGAGAGGTTAAGAGCACTCAAGCTTCATTTCCAGGAAACCCATACACATACAGGTAGGCAAAGCACACATACATAAAAGAAAATATATAAATCTAAAAGGAACTTAAAACTAGTCAAAGGGACAGGAAGCATCCCTGAAATGTGTCATCTATCTTGGAGGACGGCTTTGTGTAGTCAGAAGTTTTCTGACTGTTCCTAGCCCTGAAGTTCAGATCTGTAGTCCTATATCTGCTTAGCCCCAAATAATCACATGACAGCTTATATTAATTACAAGTCGTTTGGCCTATGGCTCAGGCTCGTTACCAACTAGCTCTTATAACTTAATTCAGTCCATTTCTATCAATCTATGGATTGCCATATGGCTCCAGAGCTTTACTTGTGTCCCATTACATCTTGTTTCTTGGCCTGAAGCCTGTAGCATATCTTTGACTCGGCTCTTCTTCCCCTTTTATCCATGCTTGGATTTCCCACCTGCTATAAGATGACTTGCCATAGGCCAAAACAGCCTCCTTATTAACAAATGGTAACAAAGTATATTCACAGCATATAGAAAGACATTCCACATCCCTTCCCCTTTTCTGGCTAATCAAAAAGGAAGGTTTCAATTTTACTATAGTAAAATTACATATAACAAAACAGTTATCAAGTAAGAATTATAGTTATAATATCTAGTCTACTTGTTTTCAGTAAATTAAAAGAACCCTATTCTACAATCTATCCTATTTTTGTGAGCTAAAGGTTTATATATAATTTGCCTTTTATTATCACTATGGAAAACTATAACTATCTAATCCTCAACTCTGTCAAAGACCTCAGAAGGATATAGTATTACTTGAGTAGAGAGAAAGTGCATTTCAAGCAGTCTCCAAATTCTAGAAATAACAGAGATATCTGGCTACCTGGACAGTCACCCAAAGTTTCTTTGTAACATTGGGTCACCCATCTTCAGCCTATAGGTCTAGAGTCTCTGGCAGTTCCTTGTGTCCTGTAGAATATTGGCAGTTTTCTCTGTGAAACAGAAAACTGAAGGACCATCTCTGCCTACTCTGCAAAGCGCCAAAGGTTACTTTTCTATGGGTCTTGTGTGTCCAGTTTATACAGCATACTGTCAAACAGTGAAGACAAGAACAGTTTCTTGCCCAGTTTTCTTGCCAAACTCCATATTTTTCAATGCTCATCATCCTTTTGAAGTAGATTGTTGCTGCCAGGAGAAGGCATGTCTCATTGTCCAGAAAAGTCTAAGTTTTAAAACATTTTAAATGTCGTAGTCTGTGGGTCTTTGAAGTATTTGAAGATTACCTATCTGATTGAAATATATCTTTGTATATCTAAAAATCTTAACTGACATGACTATAAGTTGATTATAATAGATAACTATTAATCTACATTTAATTATTCATTACAATTTTAAATAAGTCACTTAAGCATAATATCTTAAACAAAAGTAGAAATACACCTACAGTATAATGAAATGGAACTTAAATTTGTATTAATAAACCAATATCCATATCAATGTAAAATATTTAAAACAAGTAGCTGCTTTTTTAAAGTGGATTTAATAATCTACCTTGTATCCTATCATATCTATAACCCCTTTTAGAAGAAAATTGACTATGACCAATAACCAAACCGTCTAAACAAAGATAAACATCAATAATCTATTTGGGGGGAACTGTGGTTAGTTTTCTAGACTACTTCCTGCTGATTGGGGGTGCTGGTAATTTTATGGGAATTCTGAGAAAATTGAGGATTATATTCAAGTCCCGCTTGGAGTACTCTGTGAAGCTGGGTCATCTCGGTCATTCTCCTGGAAGCTTTGTAACTTTGAGTTGAATCTACGTAGGCATCAAGGAGGATAAAACTATCCTATCCCTCAGAAATGTAAAAGGTCTTTATAAAGGGATAAAGTGAGACTTTTATTAATAAATATAAAATCATAGCAAATTTTTAAAAGAATTGTCATTTATATGATTCATGTTCATTTATATACATTTTCTTATACTAATTTCAAAAATTATGGCTATCTCCAAAATAATCATGCTTCAATTCCATTCTGTGCTTTTATCCCATTTTTATTACAAATTTATTTTTAAAAATGCCATCATACCAGCAGTTCTGCTATATACTGTGTTCTATTTATACTGCTCTGAACCTCTCTCCTCCATTACTCACCTCAGGGATAAGAAACCAATGGCACATGATTTCATGAGAAAACTAAGGGACAAATGACACTGTGTAGAAGGCTATAAATTCTAAGAACAATGACATTTGTAATCAGCCTTATGAAAATAATAATAGGCCCCTGATATGGATTATAATTGAGCATTTCAATTTAAACTTCTGCTTACAATTTTTTTTACTGTAACCTTTATTACACTATCTAAGCAAAAATCTCAGTAGCAATGATCAGATTCTGAGACAGATCTTTATTATTAAATATTACTATTTATATAAAAGAATAAGGAATTTAAAAAGATACTGTACCAGGCAAGACAATGTTTAGGTCTAACAAAAAAATTATACCTACTGCAAATTGGAGTGCATTAAAAAAATATAGAAGACTATTTCTAAGAAATACTTATGGGCCCTTTGGTATTGAAAACTATGGAAAACAGTAAAAATACTTGTAAACTTAATCTAAGAATATGTTAATAAAATAATTGAAGTGATCAAGTAGACTTCATCTCAGTGCTACAGGGGTATTTAAACATATGTAAATTTATAAATGTCACCTACCCCATAAACAAACTGAAAAACAAAAACTTTACAATAATCTCATTAAATCCAGAAAAGATCTTTGACAAAACTTAACATCACTTCATGATAAAAATCTTAGAGAGACTAGGAATACAAGAGACATACCTAAACACAATAAAGGTGATTTACAGCAAACCCATAGCCAACATCAACATAAATGAAACTCAGAGCATTTCCACTAAAATTAAGAAAAACACAAGGATGCCCAGTCTCCGTAGACTAAGAAAGAAACCAGGGAAATAGCACCATTTCCAACAGCCTCACATATTTAGGAAAACTCTAACCAAGCAAGTAAAGACTTGTATGCTAAATTTTAATACACTGAAGAAAGAAACTAAAGAAAATATTAGTAGATAGAAAGATCTCTCATTCTCAGGGATCAGTTAGATTAATATAGTAAAAATGGCCATCTTACCAAAAGCAATCTCCCTCCATCAAAACTCAAACACAATACTTCACAGATCTTGAAAAGACAACTTTCAGTTCCATATGAAAACATACACACAACCAGGATGGCTAAAAACAATCTTGATTATTAGAAGAACTTTTTTAGGTATCACATTCCTGATTTCAAATTATACCCCAGAATTGTAGTAATGAAAACTGTATGGCATTGGCACAAAAAACACTGATTCATTGATGGTATCAAATGGAAGACCCAGACATAAGTATACACATATATGGACACTTGATTTTTGAGAAGACAAAAGTACACACTGGAAAGAAAAGGACAGAATCTTTCACAATTTGGTACTGGTAAAATTATATGGCTGCATGTAAAAGAACGCAAATAGATCCATATTTATCACCCTGAACAAAACTCAACTCTGAATAAATCAAGGACCTCAACATAAAACTATGTACTTTTGACCTGGTAAAGGACAGAGTGAGGAATAATCTTATACTCATTGGCACAGGAAATGACTTCCTGAACAGAGTAGCAATAGAAGTGACACTAAGACCAACAATTAAAGAATTGAACTGCTGGGGAATAATCATTCTGCACACTCTTTGTATGTGTTATTTTCATTGGTTAACTGGGCAGGAAGAGATTGGGAAGGAAAGCCTAGGAGGATGCTGGGAGAAGAAAGGCAGAGTCTGGACCAGAAAGAAGACTTGGAAGGAAGCAAGATGCACATGTCAGACTGAGAAAATTAACAAAGCCACGTGGTAAAATGTAGAAATGAAATATGGGTTAATTTAAATGTAAGAGTTAGCTAGCAACAAGCCTGAGCTATTGGCTGAGTATTTTTAATTTATACTAAGTCTCCATGTTAATTATTTGGGAACTGGCAGGTGAAAAAAATGTCTGTCTATAAATGTTTTCCAGTGTGGGGACATGTAATCCCTATAAGCTAAAGAGAGCTTTTTTGAAAGGGTTCTAAATGCACAAAAACAGAGCCAAATACATGGCTTCCTAGTCTCATGTCTATCATGTCAGCTGTAGAGCAGGGACATGTCTCCCAGCCACTGCCTGAAGATTTGAGCCACCAGTGTGAGTACTTCCAGAGTGAGTCTAGCCAACACATCATGAACTAAACCACATGGCAGGTTTAAATTTCATTCATTTAAACAGAAAAGATTACATATATGCAGAAAAGACAGATCCAGATCCCACCACAAAGCCCTCTAAACATGCTACAGTGTGTTTATAAATATTCATAAGGTTGAGAGAGAAAAGATAAAGAATAGAGACAGTCATAGATTAAAAAATAGTTGAAAATGATGACAAAGTCCTTAAAAGAGAAATGGAATAATAATAAAAATAATAAACCGTGTAAAGATGAGAAATAGACAGAGTCAGGATTCCATATGTTATTATATTGTCTTTAGATTTTCTGATTGCTAATGAGGAAACAACAGCTGTTAAGACACATTAGATTATGAAAACTGCTGGAATAAACCAACCTATATATTTTTAAAAGACTAGAAAATAAAATGTTACATTGGGAAATAAGTTTTGCTTTTAGTTCCATGGGAAATGAGAGGCTATGGATTCATTCCAGGTTAAAGAAAATCAGGTTTGATTAGTGAAGACACCCTGAAATCCTAGCTACAAACATAACAAAATAAGCCTAGAAGAACTATACAACACAGAAGGTATATTTTACCTGATCGAACATTAAAAAAATTCTTAACTGACTTCTTCACACCACATATTCCATACTTGTAATATATGTTACCCTTAAAAGTTTATATATTTTCAGAACAAGGAGACCAAACACCAAAAGGGGGGGTGGCCCAGATGATCCAACATCTTGGAGAACCACTGTTACAATTCCGTCAAAGTTCTGCACCCAGAATAGCTTCAAGACTTCTGGTTGAGATGATCCAGTCTCACATACTACCCCATTCAATATTTAACAATTATCCTAAATTTTCTCTGGGTCCAAAGATAACAGCACCCTCAAACAACAGGAAGTAGTCTAGAGAAAGAGATTCACATTTCCAAAACATGGGTTATGGATGCTTATTATCATTTAAAGGACATTGATTATAAGATGGTATTGGTAATGACACAGTAAAAAGCTAAATATAGGAGTTAAGTCCTAAAAGAAAAAGGGGAATATATTATAGAAATAATAAGATAAAAGGATTATTGAATCTACTTTAATTTAAAAAAACTATTAATCCCAAATTATTTTATATTGGTATGAATTTTAATTTCTTCATAAAAATTTAAAGTTATTTCTGTTGTACTGTATGCACATTTCAACTGTATGTATGTTTGGGTGTTGTGTTTTTATAGCTCATTTAAAATATAATGCATAATTAAGACAAAAATTAATAGTCATCTATAATTATCAAACTTATTAGATATATTTTCAAGGCCATACACAGATATATTTGTGTAGATAGATGGTCTTCAAAGACCTACAGAATATGACATTTAAAATGTTTAAATAACCTAAGTCTTTTATGGCACAGACACATCTGCTCCTGACAGCAACTATATGCTTCAAAAGAAGACAATAAGCATTATAAAAACTCCAGATGGAGTTTAATTTATTTATGGTAAAGCTAGCCATTTGGGCAAAGAAACTGCCTTGCATCAATTGCTAACCACAGACTGTCCACTCTGGACCAGCAGGATATAAAAGAAAGTGACTGACAAACTTTCCCAAGACAAGGTAGGACAGTCCTTCAAAATTCCTGCTTCACCGAAAGGTCTGTCAGACACACCAGGCCTGTAGGGTAGAGTTGAATGCTTCAACGTTACAGAAGAACATAGTGTGACTGTTCAGGCAGCCTGATATCTCTGTCATTATGATACTGTGCCTTTCTGGAGTCTTTGACAAAGTTAAAGACTAGAAAGTCATAATTCAAGTTTTTGTTAATTATGATAGAAGATAAATTAGGTGTAAAACTTTAGGGGCACAAAGGTAAGGTAAATAATATCCTCTCTAAATTTGCCAAATACAAATGGACTGGATATTATAACTGTAATTCTTAACTTAACGTTTTGTTTTTTATATAGTTTTGCTATGTTAGAATGAAAATTCCTGTTTTAATTAGACAAAAGGAAAAATAGTATAGAATAATCTTTCTGTAAACTATGAATATATATTACTTTCATCAGTTAATAAAGAACAGACTGGCCTATAACCAGACAGGAAAAGAATGTTCAGGAGAGTCAAACTAGGTAGACCTGGGAAGAAGAATGGTAGAGATTGGACTAGTAAGCAGGCACAGAGAGAAACAAGAGGACATATTGTACTAAGAAAAGTTACCAAGCCACATGACAAAGTGTAAATAAGAAATATGGGTTAATTTAAATGTAAGAGTTAGCTAGTAACAAGTCTGAGCTATTGGCTGAGCATGTGTAATTTATATTAACTCTGCATGTTAGTTATTTGGGAGTAGCAGGCAAGGAAAGAAACCTCCATTTACATGGAATCTCATGAAACTGAAATGCTTCTGTATGGCAAAAGACACCATCGTTCAGATTAATAGGTATGCTACAGAATGGGATAAGATCTTTACTAATTATGCACCTTATAAAGGGCTAAGATCTAAAATTTTTTTTTAAAAAAAAAAAAAACCTCAAAAAACTGGACTTCAAGAAAACAAATGACCCAGTTATTTTTTTTTATAAAAAGAATGAAATCAACATTGAATAGAAAGTTCTCAAGAGATAAAACACAGATGACTGAAAAATACTTAAAGAGATGTTCAACATCCTTAGCCAGCTGGCAAATGTCAAACTACTTTGAGATATCATCTTATACTAGTCATAATGGCCAAGATTAATTAAACATATGGCAGCTCATGCTGTCAAGAAGAGCACTAATTCATTGCTGATGGGAATGCAAACTTGTACAGCCACTACAGAAATCAGTGTGGCTGTCCTCTGAAACTAAATGTAGATCGACTAAAGACCCATCTATACCACTCTTAGGCATATATACAGAAGACTCTACTTTCTACTACAGAAACACTTATTCATCCATGTGCTTTACTCCTTTATTCATAGTAGCCAGAAATTGAAAACATCCTAAATATACACGAACAGATGAATGATTAATGGGAACGTGGTACATTTACACATCGGAATATTACTCAGTAGATTAAAAAATGAAGTCATGACATTTAAAAGTACATAGATGGATCTAGGGAAAAAATTACTCTGAGTGTGGTCACCCAAACCCAAAAGGACAAATATGGTTTGTATTCTCTTAAATGTGGATGTTAGCTTGTAAGACCTCAATAGATATGCTACTATTTATATTATAATCACAGAGGTTAGGTACAGGGAAAGTGACTAGGAAAGATGGGGAAAATCTTAAGGTAGAGAAAAATAGAACATGTAGTTATGAAGAGACAGTGAGAGAGGACTAGAATTGGAGAACTAAATGGATATGTGGGAGAAGAGAAAGTAAGAAAGGTAATATGTCTAGGGGCAGCTCACACTAAGAATCATTGAGCAGTGAGATGGAAACCTAATATAGTAGAATCTTAGTATATGTCTCTATGAGTGTATGATAAAGGAGAGAAGAAGAGAGACACACAGAAAGATCTAAATTACATCACCAAAGAAATTTGTTTTAGAAATGCAACTAGACCTCTTAACAGCAAATAAAATCTCCATTGACAGGAGTAGGCTATACCTAATTGTTTACCAAAGGAACCCCATAGAAACTTCCAAACAATTCAGCTATTTCCAAGGCTATCAGTTGCTTTCTACAAACTAAAGAAAAGCCCTTGTTACTTAAGACAGCACTTACATAACTCATTAAACACGGTGAAGTTGAACTGGTAGCTATCTAGAGCCTTCACCCATACTAATTATTAGTAGTAGAACCGGAAGGTACTCCGAAAGCTACCAGAGATGAAAAGTAAGCAACCCCACTACAAACTGTTCAGTCTACAACTGCGACCTGTCTGCAAGAGATGCTGGTACAATAGTGGCACAAATGTTGTGGACTAACCCACCTTAATTGATTGAAATTAAGGCCCAGTCCATGAAATGGAACCCATACCCAACACTGCTTGACCTGAGTCTAGATAGCTCACAGACCTAAAAGAAAACCAAATACTACTATTATGCTAAAGAAAAATAACAATATAATGATTCCTAATTGCATTATGATATGTTCATAGATCAGTGTCTTTCTCAGCCATCATCAGAGATGCATCCTCCTGCAATTGATGGAAATAAATATGGAGACCCACAAATAGAAAATGTATATAAAGCGAGAGGACACTTGTTTCTAATTAAATGTCTTCAAAAAACCCCTCCTTCACAGACCAAGGAACGGTATGTAAGAAGAGGTGGGAGAGTTGTAAGAGTTAGTCAGGATAGAAGACACCAAAGAAACAAGGTTTTCTAAACACAGCATGAATGATAAATATGAATGCCTAGAGACTACGCCGAATTTACAGAGCCTGTACAGGTCCAAGCCAGATCGGGTGCCAGCACAGAAAGGAGAAGTGGACATGAGTCCCACAAGCTATTTTCAGTTGACAACTTTACAAAGGAATAATGAGTTTCTACAGTGGATTCTCACTAGGACAACAACAAGATGTAAGGGAGGCTCCATGCCCATCAGTAGATAGCCAGTATGAAGTGAACTCAATGGATTCTGAGAAGGAGCTTTTTCTCATGATGCTTTGTTTGGGCATTTCTACCTTACTCTTCCCTTGCTTATCTATTTTAGTTACAATTATGTGATTTTATGGAGTGTGTGTGTGTGTTTTCTCATGTTTTTTGTTTCCTTTTTCTTTTCTCTATTTTCTTTGTTTTATTCCACTTTCCTTTTAAATTGACCTATTGATTTTCTAAGGAAAGGGAGAAAGATGTGTTGTTAGACCAGTGGAGAGATGGGAAAGATCCAGGAGAAAATGAAAGACAAGAAATTATGGTCACATATACAGTATCATGTTACTTTCAATTAAATGTTATGATATTGAAGGAAAAGACCTAAGAGATAGTTGAGAAATTAGGGGCTGGTAGGAAACAATCTGACATCTCGGAAGTTGATTATACAATTACTTCGAAAATTGACAAAAATAAAAGCATTTAACTTGTCTACATGAAAAAAAACAAATTCCTTGTTACTTAGCAAAGAAAGTTCTTAATAAAAAATATCTAGCAAGCATATCCTATGCATAATTTGTCATATTTAAGAATCATATCTTGTTTGATAAACAAACTTCTATAGAGCACCATTATCTAGCCATGCAGGATATTTATGGTCTAGTTTTTAATTTATCTTTTAAAACTGGATTAAGAAGGGATAGCTTTCATCTAATTGTTTTTTTACTTTAGCTAATTCTTCCCTCTGCCCCATCTCATCCATGTTTGAATATCTCCACCACCAGCTTTCCTCCTGTATCTTTGATATCAGTTATGTTATACTATCTGCCTTTCCCTTAAGGTGCCTCCTATGTCCCATTCCTATTTCCTGGCTACTATATATGCTCAAAATTAAACACAAAATCTTAACATTTGACTTTAGGATCCACATATGGGAGAAAACACACTGTATTTATATTCCTGTACATTGGTTACTCAATATACATTTCCCAAATCCATGCAATTATTTGTACATTTTATAATTTCACTTTTCTTTCAACTGAATAAAATTCCACTGTGTGGATACAACATATTTTCATTTTCCACTCTTTTTTATGGCCATATAGGTTGATTCTATTTCTAGGCTATGGCACGGAGAGTAACAATAAACATCTATGTGTAGATATCTATGAAATGGTGTAGCTGGATCACATTGTAGATCTATGTTCATATTATGAAGAACCTACCTGTGCATTCTAGCTATAGTGGGTAAAGTAATTTGTACTCCCATCAATAATAAATAAGTTTTCCTTTTCCCCAGTCCTCACGGTATCTGTTGTTATATAACTTTCTGCATAAAAAATATTGTAAGTGGCATGAGATGAAATCCCTCAGTAGTTTAAATTTGCATTCTTTTGATGGTTATGGTAGCTAATCTTGGATGTCAACTTGACTACATCTGGAATCAACTAAAACCCATGCCTGCTGGGTACACTTCACTGGGTCATTTAAGGTTAGAAAATTTACCCTAAATCTGTATCATCTGAAGTCAGAACAAACACCCCAAATTTGGACCAGACTTTCTGGTGGCAGCTTGAATTATAAAAGACATAGAAGAAAAAAGCTTTTGCTTCTGGTCTGCTTGCCCTCACTCTCACAGGCAAGTTCAGCTGCTCTGATGCTGAGGCATTTTTTAGTTTTCACAGGAACATATTTCTTTGATATTCCAACACATATTGATGTCCATCTGAGACAGACCATTGCCTGTAAACCATTCTAATATCTATATCTACATTGATGAATAGATAGATAGATAATATCTAGATGATAAATGGATTTGCCATTCTAGCTGTTCTATTTCTCTAGAGAACTATGATCAATACTAACTATTGTACCAAGAGTGATTCCACAGGCATAAGATAGATGTTTAAGTTCCTGGAACAGGTTTTCATTTGCTGAAACCTACAGCTATGCAATCCCTCCTAGACGCATGAAGAGTACAAAACAAACAAATAGAAAACCAACCTCAAACTTCTTTAACAAACTTACTGAAATAAGTGCATGAGATTATCCTTACTCATTGATTATAAGAGTTAGCAATTAATATGCCTTAGCCATAGGCCAAATGGCATGTTATTAATATGAGCCTTTGTGTGATTCTTTGGAATTAAATGGCTGACGGACTGGCTAGGAGGAATGGGGAAACTTCATACAACAATATTCCATTTTCCATTTCTGATTTTTTAAGTTTGGCTGTTCTATCTCTGCCTTATAGTTGGTTTGCATATACCCAAAGGATGCATATTTTTACCCCAAGGACATCTGCTCAACTATTTTTCAAAAGTAGCATTATTCGTAATAGCCAAAACATGGAAACAATCTAGATACCCCTCAATTTCAATTAAAGAATGGATTAAAAAATGTGGTATTATTCAGCAGTAAATAATAATAACAATAATAATAGTATCCTTAAATTTACAGGCAAATGGATAGATAGAACTAGAAAGTATTATCCTGAGTGAGGTAATACAGCCTCAGAAAGAAAAACATGGTATGTACTCATAAGTGAATTTTAGATGTAAAGCAAAGGATAACAATGATCCAATCCACAACCACTGAGAAGCAAGGTAGGAAGGTAGACCCTAAGAGAAACATCAGTGGGGACCCCTGCCCCCACCCAAGAAAGAGGAAATAGAGAATATCTCCTGAATAAATTGGATCATAATGGGGAGGAAGTAAAGGGAGGTGGAAAGAGTACATGAGGGAATGAGATGGTTGAGTTGTGGGAGGGACAGAGAGAGATAACAATGAAATATGTACCTGGAAGGAGGGAGCCATTGTGAGTTTCGAGAAAAACTTTGTGCTAGGGAAATACCCAAGAACCCACAAACATGACCCCAGCTAAGACTCCAAGCAATAGTGGAAAAGGTACCTAAATTGACCTTCCTTTATAATCAAAGTGATGACCACCCTAATTCTCATTATAGAAACTTCATGCAGCAATTAATGGAAGCAGATGCAAGATTGACAGCTAAGCACTAGATTGAGTTCCCAGTCCAGTTAAAGAGAGGTAGGAAAGATTATATGAGCAAAAGGGTCAAGATTATGATGAGAAAACCCACACAGACAGCTGACCTGAGCTATTGGCAGCTCTCTGACTATGATGGCAGCCGGGAACCTGCATGGGTCTGAACTAAACCCCCTGAATGTGGATGACAGTTGAATGGCACCTCTGGAAGTGGGACCATAATCTTTCTAGTACATGAACTGGCTTTTGGAGCCCATTCCTTTCAGAGGAACACTTTGCTCAGTCTTGATACTAGGCAGGGGCGCTTGGTCCTGCCTCAACTTGATATACCAGACTTCATTGGCTCACTCTGGGAGTCCTTACCTCTCTGAGGAATCGATGGGGAAATGACTTGGGGAAAATCTGGGGGGAATGACTGGGATGAGGGAAGGGAGGGGATACAGTGATGGATATGTTAAAAAAAACTTTTAAATAAAAAATATGATTAAAATAACTTGATAAAATCAATGTGTATATGTGTGTACATGAGTGTGCATATATGTGTGTGTTTGTGTTGTTAGTCCAAATCATCAACTGAACATGTGTCTTTAACTCTATGGATGAAAAAAAACTTCTGATAATCCCTTCGAACATATCGTCACCTGTGTTCTTCCACTAATCAGATGATGATAATTTTCAATTACTGTTGTTCATGTCAAAAAATCTTAGAAACATCACTTAAATATTCTTTTCTCTATTGTGTCACATTCCTTTACTAATGCATCAGAAAATCCTGTTGGATCTAAGAATCCAAATATGTTTAGAATCACATTGTTTTACTCGTGCCCAAACTATTACATTCATGTGCACATTCATAGACTATATCCTAACTGTCTTGTTTTCATATTTGCTGATTTATACGCTGTTCTCAGCACCCTGAGTCATCCATGATAGCCTGGGAATGGCCACCTCTCTCAATATCATCCCTTCATAGTAATTATAACTTTTGTCAACTTGTGGCCAATAAAAAAGAAGAAAGGGCCCCTCAAAGGCATCTCTTAAGAGATGACCTGAAGGTTGCATATATACTAATCCCCATGCACAATTAGCCAATATTTTTATAAACTCACAATTTGCTATTACAGTGAGTAGGGAGACTTACTATATTGTTTGTTGATAAGGAATCAGATAAAATTTAGTCTAGTTTAGAAGCATCAGAGCCTTCCTAAAAGAGAACACTTTAAAAAACATACTGTGAGCAATTAGAATCTTCCAGTTCTTTACTCTTGTCATGTAATTCTTCATGTATTTATTGCATCTAGTCCCAATTTCCAGGATTCTGTGATGTGCTTCCATTTCTATTATGTATGATTTTGGTTTTTCAAAGGCAAAAAACCTTTTCATCAAATATGGTAATATTTTCCCCTCCCTTTCCCAAATGCTTAAATATATTTAAATAGTGGGAATGCTGGAGCCAAAATGATGTCAGTGCTGAAATGGAAAGCTCTGGGGAACAGAGCGTCCTGGGTTGGAGCAAAGTTACACAAGCCCAGTAGCAGAAATCAGAGATGTCTCCAGCTGTTGGCTAAGTTTCTTGCTTTCCTTCACTGGGCTATCCAGTCTGCAATATTCAGGTATAACTCCTTCATACCTCATTCTCCGTGTCTCCCACTGTGCTGCCTTGAACATCATTTCACTTCAGCTTTCTCACAAACCTGAGAATGAGTTGCCACATGGTGGAAACCTTTGGGGCAGGATAGTCTTCTCTCTCACCTTCTTTGGTCCAGTGTAGGTCTGAAGGTTCAAGGGTTTATCAATCAGTGATCAAGGCCTGGAGTAGGAGAACTCCTTTATTATCATTCTTTTGCTGCCCTCCATGTGAAGACTGGCCAATTTTGTTTGTTTATTTCAGATTTACTTTCTATTTATGTGAGTATGTATATGCACATTTTTGTTGGAGAACCCCTGCTATCAAGGCTGCAGCCCACCATGTTGGGATAGCTCTCTGAGCCTGGAGTAAAGTGAAGGATGCCCTTTCTCCATGGGGATTCCTCTTCTCCACTCACCAGAATTGGAGAGTGTCCCTAAGCTCAGGTGCCTGACTTTATTTGGAGGATGACTCTGCACAGAGCTCTCTGTAAATGTTGTATGACTCAACACATAAGTGCAGCTCTTTCATCCTGCCCATTTGATAATTCAATGTCGTGTTATTACCAGTCAGCCCTTCTTGCCCTTGACTCTAAGAACCCTTATATATCTTACGCCCCCCTCAAAATAAAATGAGCTACCTCTCTGAAGCTCCTTCCATCATGCTCACAGCCATCTAAACCCTGATAGCTGCTTCTGCTCCTTGGTCTTCGTGGGTCAGTGGCAACAACTTCTGAGGAAAGGAAGACCCACACATTTCTATGTAGGCCACATGTGTGCAGATACCTGCAGGGCTAGAAGCGCCTTCCAGACCCCAGGAACTGGAGCTATGGGCGGGTGGGTGCTGGGAAGTGAACTCCAGTCCCCTGGAAGAGCAGCCAGCTTGTGTTTGCACTGGTTTCCTTTCTACAGTCATTTACTGAAGTCTGAGAAGCAAGCACTGCAAAATCATTTGGAATTACATTGACGGAATTTTGGAAGCACAGGCTGAGATGCACATGGCTTGCCTTCCAAGCTATGGCA
Source organism: Phyllotis vaccarum (assembly GCA_033318265.1). Taxonomy (NCBI): domain Eukaryota; kingdom Metazoa; phylum Chordata; class Mammalia; order Rodentia; family Cricetidae; genus Phyllotis; species Phyllotis vaccarum. The sequence goes on from JARWLC010000002.1 coordinate 193,779,623, forward strand.
CAGCAGCATTTCTGAACATTTTGCCACAGCATAATGACATTTGTCAGTTTCACAACTCACAATATTTATGAATTTTTCCATCTGCTACTTTGTCCACATTACATATAATCCTTTTTTTTCCCCCTTCATGAATCATCTCACTTCCAGTTATCATCTTTATTTTCCCAACAAATTTGTTAACGTTTGAAATCTACAATAGATGCACTTTATGAGGATAAGTCTCCAGTCCTGGTCTCTTCGATTGTTACCGTTGTCCAGCTCACGGGGAAGAGAAATAATGAATCAGAATAAGATCTTAAAATCATCATTCCTGCTCACAGGGCACCAGAGAGCTTTAGTCAACCATGTGTCTCCACATTCTCTTGCAGCAAAAAGGGTGAGCCACAGTGCACTCAGTCACCTTCATGTCTAGATTCTGTTAGTAAGAGAAGTGAAGGAGTTAGTTGACCTTTACCATAGTTGTCTTTCTGTCCATTATTATACCCAAAAGAGATACAACAGTCAGAGGTTGAACAATATAGTATCTTTATTTCTATGAATTCCAGGAACCACCTGTGTTCAACATCATTCTCCGGTAAAGTTTGCCCGCCTTGCAAAGAGAGAACAATAAGAGATTCCCGTAAATAAGTGTTGAGCACAATGTATGAAGAAGCAAAGTGCTATTAAAAGGACTCATGAATATGAAATGCATTTGCACAGAAAAATAAACTCATGAAAAAAAAGTTCAATATCACTAAGCGCCAGAGAACTGCATTTCAAACCCATAATGATATTATCTCTCATCAGCTAAGATGCCTGCATCAAAATCATATCTCAAAAAGTCTGATGAGGATACAGGGAACTCACACACTCACAGTGAGAGTGTAAATTAGCAACTGTTGTAGAAGTGGTTTGGCAATCACTTTGAAATACCTTAGGATGAAAAAATACTACTCTATCTCTGAGGGAGATGAAAATGATGTATCAACACAACACTGAAATGCCTCGTGTTTATCTCAGTGCTATTGATAACGGATAAATACAGAAACAATCTAAATGTCAACCAGTGGATGGAAGGATGAGAAGAATCACACACACACACACACACACACACACACACACACTGTTCATCCATAAAAATGATAAAACACTGTCATAGGAAGCAGCACAGATGGACTAGAAATCATTGTTAAGCAACATGAGCCAGATACAGAAAGACAAGTTCCAAATGTTTTATTCACTGAAGAAACTAAACAGTGAATCTTCCAGTAGAATGGACTGTAACAGTGGTCATCAGAGCCTGGGAAGGGCAGAAAGGAGAAGAGACAGAGTGTAGGAAGGTCACCAAAACACAGGTAGAGACTAAAAAATAGATCTTGTTTCCAGTACTTTGTAGAATATAATAATAAACTATGTTCTTAGAAGTAACTAGAAAACAAGTCTAGTTTCCCAACACATAAAATGATAAATATTCGAAGATGGAAGTACCAATGACCTTACTTTGATCATTACACACTGTATGTATAGACCAAATTATAATTACATATCTCAAAAAATATATAAATATTTTGTCACAAAAAAATGTTAATGGAAACTTGTAATGGATTTATGATGTTACATTGTAAATAATTGTCCCACCTATGAGTTTAATAAAAAGTGCTGATTGGCCAAAGGCAGCCAGGAAGTGTGGGCAGGGCTACCAGACTAAGAAAACTCTAGGAACAGGAAGAACAGAGCAGAAATGCCACAGAGACTTCAGAGTTGCCAGACAAGCCAGAAGCAGAGGACAACTATGCTGCTCTGAGAAAATGTACCGAGCCCCATGGCTGAACAAGATAAGAGTCATGGGTTAGATTAAGAATAGAGAGTTAGCAAGTTATATGCCTTGGCCTTAGGCCGATCAGCCTAAAATTAATGTAAGCATCTGTGTGTCTCTGCAGATCTGCGGGTCTGCAGGTCCCAACCTTGAGGCTAGGCCTGGTTCAGAAACCTCCTACTACAAATGGCAGCCCAATGTGGGTAAAATATACCCACATAAAGCCATAGAAAACTTTAAAAAATTGTCTACAGCATAGAAATGAAGCCAAAAGCAGCTTCTTATTTGTGTCTCTCACATGAGCCATGGTACAGAGACACCCTGGTGAAGCATGTGAGCTTGGGTACAAAATGGCAGTCTTTTGGAGTGCAGCTTAAGATGTAAAATGGCTTATTCCTGAAGTCTCATAGGACCCTCAATATAAGCAAAACGTTGTAAATGATATATTTAAGGTTTCTGTTTATAAGGACAAAAAGGGAACAGAATCAAAGATGGCTTCTTAGTGTCAATGTTTTCTTGGATCAGCTCTGTTTGCTGGAGGTAAACTGAGGGTTGGCTTTTTTAAAAGAAACTTCCTGATTCAGCCTTAGAGGCAAACCACTTGAGAGTCTTTTAAGAGGCCCTGCTGCCAAATACTTGGTGACTATATGGACCCTAAAATTCCCCAGAGTACCTGGGCTAAAAAGCTAAATTCTATGAAGCTAGAATAGGAACTGGGTGGAGCAGTCCATCCATCCTACTAACCTTCAATCCTTAGCCAAGGACCTTGGCAGATTAAAGGTGTAGTCAGAAACAGAAAGAAATAGAAGAATCTGGGTGGAGTCAATCACCCTAGCCAAGCAAAGGTGTGGTCAGAGACAGAAAAAGTTAAGAAATAAATATACAGTAAAGCAGTTTTTTAAAAAAGTCTAAGTGGTTTATGGTGTGTTGAAAATATATATACATAGGCTTAGAGAGAGAGAGAAAAAAAGGTAGAGAAAGCCCTTAAAAAAATAAAGTAAAAAAAAAAATAAGTTACGTAAAGATAAAAAAATACAAAGAGTGTCTGGATACTGTATGCTATTGTCTTATCTTTAAGCTTCTTCTACTACAGAAACTATTTGAAACATGACATTTGCCATCTTAAAAATCAGTAAGAGGTAAAACACTGCCCCACTCATGCCTCCAGAAGTAGATGAAATCAGTCTTTTAAATTTTCTATAAACATATCCGAGACTGTCTTTTCTATTGCATTCTTTCTTCTTAGTGTTAACTTTCTGACTGGAAAGTTAGACCTCTGGTCTGCCAATGAACATAGTCTTAATCTATGTTTAATGGCATTATCTTAATAAGAGTCTATTCAATGTGGGTCATACAGCTTCACATAATTCCCTTATGGATAGACTTTTTCTTTATCTTGTCTTAAAAATATTCTTCATTTTATTTTGTGTAGGAAGATAATATTTAATTCTTCTAATTTTTCCCATTTATTGTGTGTGAGTGTGCACGTGTGTATATGTGTATATATGTATGTGTGTGTAAATGTGTATGTCTGTGTGCCTATATGTACCTGTATGTGTGTGTGTGTATGTGTGTGTGTGTGTGTGTGTGTGTGTGTGTGTGTGTGTGTGTGTGTGTGTGTGTGTGTGTGTCTTACCCACAAATTTGTACATACATGCTTGTGGAGGTCAGGGAATCACTTTCAGGACTTCTTTCTATACTTCATGTGGATTACATAATGGGCCTCAGCTTTGTCAGGTTTGCATGGCAAGCCTCTTTAGCTATTAATAACACAGAATCGATAAAATTTTATAATCTACACATATTAATCTCACAATTTTGTCAATAAATTACTGTTGTTATATGGCAAACTTTCTTATTTATGAACATTTAGTCTTGATAGAAAGAGATATTTGCTTAAAGTCAAATTAATAAGTGAATAGCATACATCAACATCCAGCAAGAAAGCATGAAGCCCTTCAGTTTATGCAGCATGCCTGTCTCTGCAATGGATATGGGATTGATTCATACCCAGAGAACAGAATATGAATATGCAAAGGGGTGGGGTACGAGAGGTCAAAAGCACCTTGAAGACTTTATCTCTAACTGGCTTTTCCTTTTCCCGTAATGTCCATCCAGATCTCTCTGTCAACATTGAAAGGTCCAGCATTCCAGCTGCTGCAAAGGCTGTTTGATGTGGCATCCAAATATCTATCATCCTTTCATATTATTTTCTGTGTAAGAGAATCTGCCACAATTAAATCAACAAATCCATTAAGCAGCCCACCGTGAATACCTAGGTGATATGAGGCATGCAAGACAGGATCTTTGTTGAAACCAGGATAACCCATAGAGGTCATCTCAGCTACAAAGAACCCCCCCCCATCTCTCTCTCTCCCCTCTCTCATACATACACAAGTATTATCTGAGATATTGATTTTATTTGTTTGTTCCTTTTTCTAGATGGGGTTTTTCTCTATGTAACAGCTCTAGCTGTCCTGTACTGACTGTAGATTAGGCTGGCCTTGAACTGACAGAAATCCATCTGCCTCTGTCTCCTGAGTGCTGGGACTAAAGGCATGTGCCACCATGCTAGTCTTTAATTTTAAATCAATATAGATTGTTTCTCTTTTGACCTGTGAATCCTGCTTCTTAAACTGCCTCGCAATTGTGCAGAGAAAACTGTGAGAGTATATTCTCTTATAAACTTTGTGTACAGAAGTTTCTATGTCCCATTGTTTCCATGGAACCTGACCTAAGGTACATTTGCCTTTCTTAATTATCAATGAACTGATGCAGGGTGACTGAGAACACAGGATGCCAGCTCAGGTTCATCAATTTAAAAAGGGAATCTTGTGTTTATACATTATGTGGCCCTTAAACTGAGCACCCTTCCGGTGACAGTATCTTTGTTTCGCCTTACGTTCCTTAGAATATCATCAACACAAAAACTCACCACCAGACTTGAAAACACCCCCTGCTATTCACCAATTCACAATAAATTGCAGAATCATGTACTATTAGATTTATAAAATGCCATGTCGATCTTCTAAATTTTACAAATGACTGATGGCTTGATTCCCTACTGTTACACTTACTACACAAAATCTGTGCTTCTCTCTGTTCTGAGAGACAGGGCTCATTTTTAGGCCACTTCCTTGTGTCTGTTTTCTATCCAGTGCTTCATGTGCCATGGTTTCTTAGACAATATTTACACCTGGAACTTGGGAAATCCAGGAGCATAAGCAATTAAAACAAATGGACCCCCAGCATCACCCCAGCCTTTTCCTTTTGTATGACTTTTAATATCCAGGTAGTATCTGGCACTCTAAATTCTAAGGCCTATAGGACCATATGATTTTTTTTTTTTTATGTATTTGTTCCATTGATTTGACATAATAGTGTTGAAGTACAATATAATGATTCTCCCTGACAATACTGTTTACTTCTTTCAATGTACTTAATTCATTCTTCATAATTTAACTAGAGAGGTCATTTTAAAATAAACAAATAAGCAAACCAGAAAGAAACAAGGAAGTAAATTTCATGTCCCTACATATTACATTCAATCCAAACTTGTTGCTCAATGACATGTTAAACTCTGCTACATTTCCACAGTTAGCTTTTGTACCTTCTCTGACATCTGCACTGGCCCCTTCAGCCCCTCCCTCCAGTGTGCCTTCACGACTACAACACTGATCCCAGTGCTCAGCATCTCTGTTTGTTTATCACATATCTTTAAAGTAAATCGTTACTTATTGTACTTTCATTGATTGATTGATTGATTGATTGATTTCTGCATTTTTGGGACAGGTTCCCTCTATATAGCCCTGGATATCCTTTAACTCACTATGTAGATCAGGCTGGCCTCCAACTCACAGAGATCTACATCTCTAGGCTTTCCCCTGATGCTGGGATTAAAGATGAGCACCACCACGCCCAGCTATTTAAGACAACACATACCAAATTTCAACTTTGTCAAAAAGTTTTTAAATATCTTGCATAGTAACTCAGCTTTTTAAATAATTAGGCAAGATGCTTCTTTTCTCAATAGCAATCAAAAGTTGTAAATCTGAAGGAATTTTAAAAATAAAAGCATATGTTTCTGGGCAAGGCTATGGAGGAAGAATTAGCCCATAGATGGTCAGATGTGCTGCAAGCCAAACGGCTGAGTATGACATTCATACTGGAGGATTCTGATTAGTGCCTGGCCCTCCTTTATTTATACATAGAGACTGTTCTTGTTATTCACAGTGGAGTCGTATTCTATAAAGTTGCAGCAAACACTGAATCAGTACAAAAGCTTGTTTTACATCTATTTCTGTAAAAGGACATTTTAATATATATTGTTGACTTGGTTATATTGTACCCAAGAATAACAGCCTTATCACTCATGATTCAGTGAAGCTTATCTAATACACAGGGGATCTTCTTAGAGCACACCAAAGTCTTCTTGCCTTTAAGAAAACTAGACAGTATACTTCACCATGGCATTAGGTACCATGATAAATGGTGTATTCACCAGCAGAAAGAACAAGTGTGTGGTAGGCACAATGAGGAGACCTAAGGAAAGACACTTGTCTACAATCCAAGGGCCTCAACAAGAAAGCAGGCATCCACTTTGCTACATGCCAACCAGGTACTTGCAGTTTCACAATTCAAGATTTCTGCTGCATTGATGACATGCATTAATGATCAGGGTGATGTCATTAAGTATTGATTCCAGCCTGCAAACAGATGTTACCTGGGGGGAAACTTGAAAATGTAGGTAAGAATACTGGTAATACTCAAACCCGGGGTTGAAACTTCTAAAAATTCTCTTGGTCAGTGATGGTTTTTAAAACTCAACACAGTAGCTAAATCCCTGGCCTCCTTCTCCATCTGAACGGAGAACTTTGTCACCATGTACTGATATTTATGATTAAATGATTGCTGCTATTTATGCTGCTGCGGAAATTTTCTCCTATAGAAAAATCCTCTGTTGTTACTTCAGGAACAGTTATTTTTCTTTGAGAAAGACCTTTTCTTATATAGCTAAGTGGTTTTTTTTTTTAATTAAAGCAAATCTAGAAAGTATACTTTACCTCCCTTATAAAAAGGTAATACAAAATTCAGAAAAATGAATTCGTATCTTGTCACTTGTTAGAAGAAAGCCATTTACTCTCTGCTTATGAGTTTCATGGTGACAATAGGTGGTATTTGGGGTTTTTTTTTTCCTTCATTTTATGACTTTGATGAAAGAGGCCAGTTGCTCCTTAAGACTAAGCTCTAGTGGGTTGGAAAGGGACCTTTCTCCATATCCTCCATGGATTCTCTTTTTTCAGTATCTAGTCTCACAGAACAAAAGCCCACATGCTAATAACCAGATGCTCTGCAGAGAATAAGAAACCTTGAAAAATGCACAGCCATGCCCCCATGGAAGGCTGCAGTGATACAGACTGGTTTTTTCATCTGCTTTAAATCACACTATGTAATTTACAGCCTGTCATTTTCTCACTGTGTGGAATTGTTCACATGTTATCAACGAAAGTGCAATATAATTTAAAATGCTCTGTTCTCCAACCCCTGGTTTTAGTTTCTTCTTAGGGAAAAGCATAATCCATAAAGTAAGTAAAGGAAACTGCCATAAAATATATTCCTCAGAAATGTAATCAGTGGCAAAGATAATATAAAGGGAATAGGGGAAGGAAAAGAGAGAAGACTTGAAAACAGAGAAGAGAAATAACAGAGGTCCTTTCAAATTCTGAAGACGAGGATAAGACATGCCAGTGTGGCCATTAGGTTATTCATAGGAAAGAGGGGTCTTAGAGCCGAGAAGCTGCCACCAGATTACAAAGTGTTTCAGTAAAGATGGTAGAGCCAATGCAAGTCATTTATTTCCTGTTCTCCTCAAATCCCATTGATTGAAAAGTCTATTGAAATAACAAGTAATATTAGAGGAATAAATTTATAAAATGGTGGGAAATAAGATCAGGGCTATCAATAACAAAACTTGAATGGTAGAGTACACGGAGCTGAGAAAATTTAACATGTCAGCAACAAGATTACCAAATCCAAAGACTAGTGAGAAAACCCAGAAACTTAATAATGACCAGCACTTGTTTTGGAAAAATAGGGTTTTGGCAGTAATCCCTAAGACCATAGATTCCACCCATCAGCCTAACAGCATCATAACATATGAGAAAAATATTACATCCTTTCTTCCATTTCAATGTCTCTGAAAAGATGGCAGCAGGAATGTTTTCTAGACTCTTTAGGACAAGGATCTATTTATCAAGCTCTAGACTAGAGGGCAGAATGGTCATGGCTATCATGCAATTAAGGATGTACTTACTAGTCATTTTTCTTGTCCCCCCAACCTGTGCAAATAACCTTACCAAAATAATACAAAGAAGGGTTAATTCTGGCTCACAGTTTGAGAGTACAGTCCATCCTGGCAGGGAAGGTGTGGCAGCAGAAGAGTGAAGTAACTGGTCACATGACATTCACTGTCCCTAAACAGAAACAGAAGATGGCGTTCAGCCCATTTTTTCCTTCTTATTCAGCGTAGAACCTAATAATGATGTGTGAATGTCTTTCTGTATGCTGTAAATATCAATCTTTGTGAATATCAATCTTTAAATAAAGGAGCTGTTTTGGCCCATGACAGGCACCATAGAAAAAGTAGGAGGGGAAATCACAGCATAGATAAGAGAAGCAGGACGGAGTCAGATCAGACCGAGCCAGCCGCCAAAAGAAGAAACATGTAAGGAACACAGGTGAGTCACAGGCCACGTAGCAGAACAGATTAATGGAAATGGGTTGAGTCAAGATGTAAGAGCTAGCTAACAACGTGCCTAAGCCATAGACCAAACAGCATGAAGTTAATATAAGTGTTTGAATCATTTTTGGGGCCTGAGCAGCGGCGGGAGGCTAAGGAGTCTGGGGCTGCAGGTCTGTGGGTCTGGACCTCTGGCCACCTGGGGCCAGGAAACCATATTGTAACAGATGCCTTCTGTAGAGACTGGATCAATGTCCATCTCTCGTCCATCTGATTGTTCAAGTGTATTCCTAAGTTGTAGCCTGTTATTGTGTTAATTTGTTTACCAATAAATATTTATCTTATATTGGTATATTTGAAGTGATATTTACCGCTACATGGGACAGTGCAACATATATTTAAGGTGGGTCTTTTCAAATGAAACCTTTCTGGAAGCATCTAATCGACAGGAGCTATGGTTCTAGCATGCTTTTAAATCCAGTCAAGCCGGCAATAAAGATTAGCCACTGTATATATACTAACCACTCCTATCAGTTTGACAGTGAGACATTCTACTTCAAATCATAGCATCCCTTTCTTATCCCTGAAGTCATATGTTGAACTCATAGTTCAAAATGCATTGACTTGATCACCAAAATTCTCCAACAATGTTCAAAAGTTCAGTGTTGAAAGTCTCTTCAGAAACACAACACAAACTCTTAACTTTAAGCCTCTACAGAAATAAGTTTAAAAATTACTTCTAAAAATACAATGGAGCAGATTAAGCATGATGGTATCATGTGGATTCCAACAACCTTCTTCATTCCCACTCAAACTCTGCACACAGGAACTCTGGTTCCACTACACACCTGCAACTTTCCTTGGTAGATGTCACATGATCTCGTCATCTCCAGTATCCTGGTATCTCTATTACCACTTAGTCTTCCCCTTCTTATCTTCATGACTTCCTTTCAGGAAATCTGACCCTGTCACAAATCCTGGCTCAGCATCTTGCTAGAACTTGGGTACACAACTGCATGGCCTTGTTGGGCATATTTTACATGAAAGTATGTTGCGTTTTTCCAAATGCTTTTGTTAACAATTCAAAGATGTGTTTGATTAAAAAAATTAACCTGCAAGCAGGAGGCTGAGTCAACAAGTAGCTGACAGAAAATGGTAGGAAGAAACCACATGTAGCAAAGGTTTTTTAAGTGGAGGCTAAGAGAAGCTAGCTGGGATTTTTTGGTTTTGTTTTTGTTTTTTTTTTTTTTGCTTTTTTTTTTTTTTTTTTTTTTTTTTGAAGGCACCACCAAAGGGGGTTAACTACTTGCTATTCAGCCTCTCTGAGTGAACAGAATTCTACATAACCTGTTGAATAATGAGTTCTTTAGATTTAGATAGTTTCCCTTAGTAGCTTTGAAAGAGTCAGTCCCTGATGGAACAGAATTCACTGAGGCCACAGCCCTTGCAATGAACCTCTGCCGATAGCAGAATTGCAATCTCTAATTAGGACCTAAGGGAAGCCATGGTAGATAATAAAAAACAGTTAACAAAATGGCCTCTGTGTGTTCTGTTTAATGTTGCTAATCTTTTTTTAAAAAAAATAGCAATTGCTTTTTCTATATCCACTTCTTTAAATTTTATTTATTAAATTTGTTTAGATTTATTAAAAACAATTAAAAATTCCCTCATATTCCTTCCTAAACTTTATTTTTTCCTCTATAGCTCTATTATTCACTGCTCTGTATCTTGCCACAGACCCAAATAAGAAAGATGAGCAATAACCATTCCACAAACTAATGCTACCCTGTATTGAAATTTCTTCTAACAAAATAGAATGGTATATTACTTTTGGATTTAGCTTCCCCGAAGTTCTCAAGACAAATACAGAATGAAGCCAGATTCTTTGCCAGAGCACAGCATGGATGGCCTTTAGCCAACGTGTTACAATGGGGTTTCTGGCCCGGACTAGTCCCACAGTTTGGATCCACCTGCGCTTCTTATCTGGACCATCAATCCCAAAGTCCCAATGAAACACACAGACGCTTATATTAACTTCATGCTGTTTGGTCTATGGCTCAAGTACATTGCTAGCTTGCTCTTTCATCTTAACCCATTTCCATTAATCTGTCTGCCACATGGCCATGGCCCGTGGCTCACCTGTGTTCCTTATTTGTTGCTTCTTTGGGAGCCTAGCTCGATCTGTCTGACTCTATCCTCCTTTTCCTAACAATGCTCCTGACTCTGGCTACAGTTTCCCCAAGGGTCAAAACCGCTCCTTTATTTAAAGATTGATATTCACAGCATACAGAAAGACATTCCCACATCACCAAGGTTCAGTGGGTAAGGTTACTTGCTACACTTCTAGAAGACTTGACTGCAGTTTCTAGCATCCATGTTAAGCAGTTCACAGCAGCTTGTAAATATAGCTTCAAGAGATCTAATGCTCTTTTCTGGCTCAAGTGGTTATTTGCACACATGTAATACATAGATATACACATAGACATAAATGAAAATAAGTCTATTTTTTAAATTATAGAATTTTTTAATTTATAAAATGTAAGCTCAGGGAAATGCCTAATGGTTAAGAGTGCTTTCTTCTGTTCCAGAGGATGGTAGTTCAGTAATGAGAACCCACATTAGGCATCTGAAGTTACAACCCACTTGTAACTTCATTTTGGGAGATCTGATGCCCTCTGCTGGCTTCCTTGGGAACCAGGCATGCAAGTGGTGAACATACATACTAAGAGCTCATACATACACTTAAAATAAATACGTTGTTAAAAAAACAAAACTTGAAGCTCAAAACAGTGACTTCTAAACCATAGGAAAGAAGACATCCTTTTGCTTGAATCTGATGTTAAGAAAAGCAGGAAAGGATGCCAGCAGGGTTGAGAAGAAGGCTTAAACTGGAGGGAGAGCTAAGAGTCTTGTAGTAGGAGGTTTCTGGCCCGGACTTTCCAGCCTAGCCTCAAGGTTTAGGACCCACAGACCCACAGACATGTTGTCCCGCAGTCCCGCAGTTCCACAGAGACACACATATGCTTTCAATAGTTTTAGGCTGATCGACCTAAGGCCCAGGCATATCACTTGCTAGCTCTCTACCCTTCATCTAACCCATGGCTCTTATCCTGTTCAGTCGGTACCTTTTCTTTAGAGAAGCATGGTTGTCCTCTGCTTCTTCCAGCTTCTCTCTGGCATTCTGCTCTGTGCTTCCTGTTCTCAGAGTTCTCTTAGTCTTGTAGCCCCACCCACACTTCCTGCCTGCCTTTGGCCAATCAGCACTTTTTATTAAGCCAGTGGGTGGGATAATTATTTACAATGAAACAACCCAATCTCCCACAGAGCCTGACAGATTTAAAGGGTCCTGGGAAAGCCAAGGTAACAAAAGAATTCATCTTTGTGAATTTGAGAATTAGAATCTCCCAAGAACAAAAGAAAAGCAAAGAAGTCAAACACCATCCTAGCATACAGCAAGCCTTGCTCTAGAACAACCTAGATCCAGGCATGCAAAAGACAAGTTAGCCTGGTCTGGGAGACCAGGACTGTGCCAGGGCCTTCTCATCACAAGGCTCAGATGGATCTACATCACTCCTCAGGTCTTGACTGAAACATTAAAAACTTCAAAATGACAATTTTTCATACAATGTATTCAGATAAAATAAACATGTGAGCCAGGCACTGATGACGTTTCTTTTTTAACGCCAGTACTCAAGAGGTAGCAGCGGATGGATCTCTGAATTCAAGGTTGGCCTGAGTGAGTTCCAGAACAGCCAGGGCTACAAGAGAAACTCTGTCTAGAAAAAAAACAAAGTTAAATAAATAAATATGTGAACATAATCAATTTATTCTTTCACCTATTAGACTTTTATTATAAATCTAGATGTAGGTTGAAAGTGTGCACTGTTCAATACAATAACTGGAAGAAATTATTTGGGGGAAAAACACAGCCAAGAGCTAACTGACTACAGGAGAATCCCTTGGGTTTTTATTTGGTAATTATATTCATATCTATTAATTTTCAGTCTTAATCAGACTGGAGAAATGATCAATAAGCAAACAGAAGGAAAGTCTTCAAATATAAGCATCACTAAAATGATTTCATCAAGGTTCTCTACTTTAACAAAATGTCTTAGGGTGTAAAAATGAACATTGAAGATGTCATTATTTGAAATGCTAATTTTAAATTTTCTGCTTTTAACAACCCACTTGAGTTCTTTAAAAAGCCATTTACTCAGAAAGAAAACCTTGTCACACTCCTTGAAGTAAATGTTTATGGAGTATGCATGTGAATTATGCTAGCTGCATATCCATTTATACCTGACTGCAAAGCCAATGTGAACAATCTTGTGTACATGGCAAGATTCCCATAAACCTCAGCAACCACATTAGCCAAGCAACTAGAACACAGTAGGCTTCCTAACAGGACAGTTTGTCTCAAGGAAGGTCAGAACGACCTTGTCATTCTCTGAGTCTATAAGCAGGTAATTACTGAATTCACAAAGCCAAGGAACTCTTGATCTGCTTGAGTCAGAAACAGTATTAGCACAAAAGAAAAGGTGTTCCTCTCCCACAAAATCCTTCTCTCCAGACACCATTCTGGAAGTCTAAACTTCTTAAATGGGAATCCAAAGAAAAGAATGGCCCCTGCTAACCACCTCCTGCTGGCATTTTCCAGATCTAATTACAGAACCCCATGTCTCATCAATACAAAATACAGTGGGGATTCCTGCCAGACAGAAATTACTCAGGACCGCTCTAATTAACATGTAACTCTCGCGAGGATTAACTGCATACTGGGCTCAGAACACTGCAGTCAGAAGAGTCAGAATATGGAGAAGGTCACACATCCAAGTCCCAGGGATAAAGCTGTGTGCAAGAAAACGACAGACTGTTTCCTGACAGAGCATCTCTCCACATCAATAGTGTACAGAGGGAGATACACAGCAAGAGACTGATCTTCTGGGAGGCACAACAATGAGGAGGAGGGACACTGCACATATCCTTGGTATATCCTTGGTATATTTGGTTTGGAAGGCTAAAGGCAACATAGGGAATCCAGTAGGCGATTGGAGACAACAGATATATACATAATAATGATAAGAAGAAAAGATGTTGAGAGTTGTGGCCTGGTTAATAGACTGTTTGCCTACCACACATGAAGCCCTGGGTTTGATTCCCCGTGTTTCATAAACCAGGTGTGGAGGTGGAGAGATAGGTGGGGAGATAGAGATCGGGGATGGGGGAGTTCAGGGCCAATATCAGCTACATAGTGATTCTGCCAAGAACCTGGGATGCATGAGACCTATCTCAAAAGGAAAGAGAGAAAAAGAAAAGCAAAGGAAGAATTAGACACCAGAGCAAACATTTCTTAGAATTCAAACAATATAAAAAAAATAATAATTGGTACAAAGCTCTAATTGTTGGGGGGGGGGGGGACAGAGGTAACAAAATACTGCTTTATACTAAAAATTATTTGATGAGATTAATGATGAAATAGTTTTCTTGGAAGAGTAAAAACTATCTGGTAGACACAGTCTGTGGGAGAAGAAAGACATTTTCAAGAAGAGTATAAGTCATGTAGACTTAGAGATGAATGAGAACTGGAAATAAAATAGATGAAAATAATATTCAATTTTATTGTTATTCTTCAAAATCACTAAATGTAATGACTGAAAGCAGTTGCAATGGTCTATTTTATGTCTGCAAGTTATGTAAAAGTAAAAGGCACGTCAAACAACAGAGCAGGTGTGAGACACAGTAAAAGAATCAATGACAAAGTGTGAAATAATTCAATACTGCTTTAAGACAGATTTGAATGAAATACATATTGCCATCCTTAAGACAACCACTAACAAAATATTATAAAAACTAACGGTAAACATAGAACAGATCAAATAGAATTATGATGCATTTGACTAGTTCAAGAAAAAGCACAAAAAGAACAACAGGTAAAGACACATAAAACAGAAATAAAACACCCAGGGAAAGTCCAACTTCATTCAATTATAGTAGTAATTCCATCAAATAAGTATCGTGTAAACAAGGGACCCTGCTTCAATAGACTAAGTAGGGAATGTCAGAGTAAGTTCCAAGCCTCCTCCTCCGGCCTCTGTAGATGTACCACACACATACACATACCACACATACTCAACACGCTCACACATTAAACTTTAAAAATCATAACGTATTGGCTGAAAACTTGATAGAAGCAAAACAGACATTTACATGCCAAAAAGAAAAAAAAAACTGACCTTAATACAGAGATCATATCTTTCAGGGGAGGAAAAAAAACATTAAGAATTGATTATAGACAATTCCAGGCACCAGATTCGGGCCTGGAAAGGAAGCCTGAGCTAACTAGGGGTAAGATCAACTGCAGGGAGTGAGTTCCACAATTCCTGGGAAAAGAAGCAATTGACCCAGGTGGAGATCTGTGCAGATCCAGGACAGTCCCTGACCCTCAAAAGAAAACGAGTGACAGTTTTCAGCTCTGAATACCAAATACACAGAGGGAAAATATGACATCTCAATCCTTCCATGATTAGTCCTGTAATGAACATTGTAAAAGTATCCACAGAGAAAAGAAAGGAGACTTGAATTTAAATGTATGTTTATAAATAGATGTATACTGGCTAGGAAAAAGAACGTATCAGCAGTTCAGAGCACTGGCTGGTCGTTCTGAGCACACAAATTCAGTTCCATCACCCATGTAAAGTAGACAACTCCTCTGTAATTTCAGCTCCAGAGGATCCAATTCCTTCTTCGAGCCTCTGATGATGATGATGACACACACACACACACATCATAAAATAAAATAAATGAATAATAAAAATTTTAAAGGAAAGTAATTTTAAAAAAGAAAACCTTATCACATGAGCTAACCCAGATGCAGAAACAAAACAGCAGGGGTTAAACAAGAGAACTCATCTTCTATCTGAATCGCTCATTACATAGTAGTAACGGGTAAGAACAACTAGAAAGGGCTTCCAGATAAAGAGTTTGAAAGAATAATCATCATTATGTTCAAATAACTAAAAGAAGTCATAACTGCACTCCAAGAAAACAAAATCAGAGATGAGTGAAGTAAGAAAGCAAAGATAGGAAGATCCAGCAAGAGACAGAATTGTGGAAGAAATATGAGAATGAAATGACTTTAGAAATGGAAATTCAGTAAGTGAAGTGAATATCTCCGTGAAATACAAAACTAAGAGGACGGATGGGCCTTGAATGCAAGCTAGAAAAAGTCCATCAAAAATTTTAAAAGAAAAAATATTTTAATATCAAAGTTTTCTTTTGCAATGTAATGTAATGGTATTTGCGTTGAGTATCAATATTTTGATATACTACCATAACTGCTTTAAGTCCAGGAAGGATAAGGATACTATTCTGAAATTCCTTTCAAAGAATAATGATAAATAGAGCTAAGAATTTTCTCTATTAAATTTTGTTTAATAGAGAATTTTCTCATATAAATTATGTTATGTTTCTATAAACTCCAAATTTCACTGATTAGTCAATGAAATGGTCAATCTAAAAGTATTGGTCAAAAGCAAATGTATGTTGTCTTAGAGTTTCCATTACTGAAACTAAACACTATAACCAAAAAAACTGGGGAGGCAAAGTTTTATTCAGTTTATACTTCCTTATACTTCCACATTGCTGTTCATTTCCAAAGGAAGTCAAGACAGGAACTCAAGCAGAACAGGTGGAGGCAGCAGCTGATGCAGGGACCATGGAGGGGTTCTGCTTACTGTTGCTTCCCATATCTTTATCATTCTGCTTTCTTACAAAACCTAGGACCACCAACCCACTAATCACTAATTTAAAAAATGCCTTATAACTGGATCTTATGGAGACAATGAGGTTCCCTCCTTTCCAGGTTCCTTCTAGTCTGTGTCAAGTTAACATAAGACTAGTCAGCACAAATAATAACGGTTGTGAGTAATTGCATATAGGTGAACTAATTGTTTCTTTATGTGTCATGCATCTTTTGAAAAGTATTTATAATTGCTAATATTTAATTAGAAGATATAAACAAAATCCATAAAGAAAAAATCTTTCTAAGTTATATACAAATTCACTGGATTTTAAGTTTTGTACAGGAACATTTGCATTCCTGTTTTTTTTTTTCAAAAAAGGAGAGTTTTATTGTCATACAGGATACTGAGATTTAGTTTTAATAAATGAAATAAGCCTAACCTGTTTATATATCATCAGGAATGCTTTTAGTTTGCTGGATCTTTTCTCTTAGAACAACTCAATTCTCATTTGGCCTACAAAAGTTTTTGAAAAATGCCAACTCAAAACCCACACCTCACTTCTTTACTCCTCCTACCTATAGTACCAGAGCCCTGAACTCAGCCCTTGTAACATCTTCTTTTAAATTGCCTTTCTCTTGGAGATGGCAGAATAGAAGCTTTAGCAAGAAATGTTCAGGACCAGGCCTTGGCTCTTCTACGGAGTCACTCACTCAAGGACTTCAAGTCTAATAAGAGAGAAGTATACATTATAAACATAAGAAATAAATTCAGGTTCCTCCTCCCCTTCTTGCCATATGGCACACACTTTTCAGGTTTGTCAAGGTTACCCCATATATATGTTTTGTTTTGAAGAAATTTACCTACTGCTTTACAGGAGCGATTTTGATAACAATACAGATGCCCGGTTTCTTTGATTGTACTTACTCTGAAAGCAATACCCGGGCAGCAATGCCCACAATATGCTATAGTCTATAGTCTGCACATCATCCATTACCTCGCTTGAGGCACATTTTATCAGTTTACATTACTTGCTTGGCTTCTATGGCAATGTGAACTCATGACATATGACTACATCTTCAGAAGTCAGTATTTCTTGCAGAGAAAAATGTCCTGTGATCTCATAGAGGTAGGTGAGTGCAGGTGGGGAGGGGAAGAGACGGAAAGCTAATAATGAACACGCTGGTGATGATCCTAATAACAGGGATAGAGGAGAGACCTAACCAGATGTGAGCACCAGGATGTAATAAGGGATTGTGCCAGACAATTCCATGTTGTATATCACTTATTTATGAGGACATTAATCAGATATTAGTTACCTACTTTATAGATGATTCAGGAAGTCTAAGAGTGGAGACAGGCAGCCACTCTTGATTTCTACTTTATCATCCACGGACCTGAACCACAGGAGCAATATGGGGTATCCGATCTCACTGTACAGGCTGTAGCATGTGAGTCTCTGCTAGAGAAGTTAGGTTGTTATAGGAAGGTTATTTCATTTCCTCACAGTACACATGGTCTCTTCTAACTGAAAGAATTATCACACTCCAACTTAAACGTGAGTATGGTAGGCATTTGCATTTACAGGCTCTCAACACTAGAAGAAATTAAACGTTATCTGTTCAGTCATTTATCAACTTTTCATGATTGGGAGTGGATTGACTCTTTGCTTTAAATTAATTAAAATTTATCCAGAATAATACATTATATGTGGTGTAACATTAAACTTTATATATTTACATTTATATATAAATATATAAACTATATATAGTTTCTACGTATAATTCATATTATACATATACAAGACTTGAAAACAGAACCTCATATGAGAGAGAGAGAACATGTAACATGTCTTTGGGGTCCTGAGTCATTTTGTTCAGTTTTTTTTTTTCAAACAATTCACCTAAGAACTCTATCCTGCAAGTTTGATTTTTTACAACTCGATATGTTCCATGTGTTTATGTATCACATTCTCTTTGTCCCTTTGCAAGCTGACGGACATCTAAGTGGATTCCATTGCCTAGCTGTTGTGAATAGAGTACCAGTTTGACAACATGGCAACATGGTCATCTAGAAAAATCAACACTTCTGCCTCAGAGCCTAAAATTTCATAGTCACAAGCTTTAACCATGTTTGCATTATAGGCCTAGTGGGTCTTTAACTCATAATGTACCCCAGACTGGCCTTAAACTAACAGAGGTCCACCTACCTTTGCCTCCTGAGTTCTGGCCTTAAAAACTTGTGCCATGCCTGTCAGGACTTATTTTTATATGCTCGCATTTGTCAGTCTTTCTCAGAGAAGCTTCTTTTTGCAGTGGAGCAATGGTTAATGTATTGATGTAACCATGAATTGCTATCCTCTGGATGGTGCATGGCTGTTGCCCACATGATTTAAGTGCACCTATGGCTATACAGACAAGACCTGCTCCAGTTTAAGGCATTTAGAAATTGCAGTATAGGTCTAGGGCTCCCAAGGTCCTGCTTGAAGCTTAGGAACTATTGACATTTGTTGGTTGCCCTAAGAACAAGAGTCACTTCTCTTTAGGATTGTAAACACTGATAGGTTTCCCCATAAACCAGTGAGTGGTCCCAAGTTTATGGCATAAGAGCAACACTAATTAAATCCAATGGGCTAAAAATAAACAAATCAATAAGCAAACAAGTAAGTAAATATTAAAGGGGGATATGAAGTTGAAAGGGAATAATGTTGGGAGGTTCTGGGGAAAATAAAGTGGGGATAGAGGAAGATATAAAGATATATTGTATAAATCCATGGAGTTCTCAAGGAATACACACACACACACACACACACACACACACACACACACACACACACACACACACACATAATACTAGGGATCTTACAGATTTAGCAAAGTGGGGTCCAAAACACTATTACTTATGTCCTCTGAAAAGTCGCTTCTATCAGTGAACTTAAAGCTTCAGAACTATGAGGAGAGAAGACAGACAAAGGAAGAAAATTTACCTGCCCCCCCCCTTTTTTTTTTTGAGAGAGTCTAAAGTTCAGACTCACTCATGCAGAAAGTGTGTGATTATAGGGGGAATGTGGGGACCCAGGCTAAAGTGATACACAGCATTAGTACTGAAGAGAAAGGAAACAGTGACTAACTCCCCATCAAAGTCTCAACTAATTTCCGCCAATGTCTGGCTGAAGATTCTTTTCAAAACACTGTAACTCAAAAGTGATTCATCTCTCGCATGTCCAATATTCTGTAGAAAATGTACCTCAGGATGGGGTGATGTAACACAAAGCTTGTGGCCCGACTAGCCCCATGGTCCAGACCTACCTGCAGCCACTCCCCCTCCCAAATAACTATATTAATTTCATGCTGTTTGGCCTATGTCTCAGGCACATTGCTAGCTAGCTATTTTATCTTAATTCAATCCATTTCTATTAATCTGTCTGGTCACGTGGTCAGTGGCTCACCTGTGTTCCTTTACATGTTGCTTCCTTAGGCGGCCGGGTCGATCTCTTTCAACTTCTCCCTCGTTCTCCTACCTATGCTCTGATTCCTGCCTGTGGCTATGGTGCCTGTCATGGGCCAAACCAGTTTATTTATAGCATATAGAAAGACATTCGCGCATCAGGGTGACAAGGGAGAGAAAGCAGGAAGAGGACAGGTGGTCGGGGAACTGCAAATCTACAGACTCCTTTGTCCCAATTCGTCAGTCTACAAAAACTAAATTATCTCCACCGTGTTCACCTCACAGGGCTGCGGCGAGACATAAGACACAGAGAGTATATCTGTTTAAAAGCACTCATAATAAACTCAGAGTCACCAAAATTTGTCAGTGTCACATTAAGAAAGAAATAACAGCACTTCCCTTGAGTCATTTGTTCAAAAGAGAGCCTAGATTTGAATATTCTATTTCAATCTCCCTCTCTGTCTCTGTATTTTGAACACTGTTTTGTGAATCTTCTATCCTGGCCTCTGTGTGTGTGTGTGTGTGTGTGTGTGTGTGTGTGTGTGTGTGTGTGTGTGTGTGTGTCTAACACAAGGCTTCTGCTCTCTCTCTCTTTCTTATTAAACAGCACAGAAAGCATCATGTGGGGAAATAATGAGGGATATGACAGAAATCTGCAACAGAGTTTTATAAAAGATCACATCGTTGACTCCCAGCTCACACAGACAAGAAACAACATTACAAACATCATTGTTTAATCAAGTAATAACCATATATTGTATCTAGTATTTGTGGAGATATTCATTATATAAGGCAACTTTAGTTTTTGGTTTCCAGACAATGATATCACAACACACAAACACACACACATTATCCCAGTAAGGGTCATGGAAAAGTACATAACAAGCGTGTAGCTATGTAAGCACTAACTTTGTATGTAAAAGTCAATTAATTGGGAAATCCAAGGTAAGCATGGTTGGTTGTTACTGTTCTCTTAAAGGCAGACTAGCAAAAAGGCTGAATACACAGTAAGAGAGCACACTTAACTCTTAAAAACTGACCTCAAATTGTATTATTGACCCTACCTGTGAGTCCAACCAAAATTCCGGTCTCAGAATGCAATAGATATTTTCATAATATTGCATCTCCATGGGAGGGTTGAGGGAAGGAAACATGGCTGAGTGTTCTGAATGCCAGACTTGCAGCTCAGCTTTTACATTGTTTCTGTCATTCTCCTGAGAGTGACTAATATGTGTTCCTGTACCACCTATGACTGTTATTATTTATTTCTCAACATACATGCTTTAGAATCCTACTGACAAAAGCTGGTACTATGATAAGGTGCTAGGATGTCTGCCATACCATGTTATACACTCAGAGGCCCAGCAATTTATGTCACTTTCAAAACTGTGTTTTGGTTTCAAAAGAAAGCCTGTCCTGACAGCGTGCCCCTCCTGTTCTTGTTACATGGTGGGTCTTCTAAGGGAGCCATTTGATGGGCCCAATTGCAGCCTGGCTCTTTGTAGGAAAGAGGCACCTGTTAAGCTTACTTCTTTTGGCTTTGCTCCAGACAGCAAGGCCCCTTCACTACTCCCACTACATCCTGGCAGCTGGAGGAGGAGGCTGGAAGCCAGTGGCAAACTGTGAAGTCTGGCTGCTTTGGTCTGTCACTAATGACAGCCCCTGCTGAATCATGACTCAATAATTGTGCTTTTCCTTCAAAGGGATCCGAGAGAGAAAAGAAAAGGCCACTCTGACCTCTAATCTACCCTCCCCTGGTAGACAATGCTCCTATAGGCTATTCTCCTGTAGTTTCCTGGGACGATGCCAACTGACGGTGTAAAAAGAAAGTTAATGAATTTTTTTTTCAGCATTGTTCATTAACCCCTTGATTTAGAGAAACTAATACAGGAAGGTTAAAATAAATGAAGAGAAAAATCAAGGCTTTCTTCACAGCATTACAATGACATAAACATCGTGCACATGACCTGGAGGAGTTAATTTGAAGGAAGACCACCCTGGAACTGGTCGCTGGGCATCAATGGGCACTCTGATCTCAGCCTCTGAAGGGAAGTTGTTCAGAGGGGAAACACTTTCTTCTATCTCCTCTCCCAATGCTTCCCAAGGCATCTACCAGAACCTACTCACATGCGAATGTGGGCTGAAGGGGTGTGGAGGCACACGCCCAGAGATCTGAGACAGCTCCGCCAAAGCAGACAGGGACCCCTCAGGATGAGAACCAGCTGCATTTGGAGCAGCAGGACACCAGGGAGGAGCTGGAAATGGAGGAACAAGGATAGAGTGGAGGTCAGTGAGCTCTCTCTCAAGTTCAGGCTCTCCGGCAGCCACCGCCTTCTGAGCACTCAGAGGCTGTGGAAGAACTTGACATTTTCCTGTCACCTGTCACAACCACTGATGTTGCTTCCCTATATTTTAAATTCTCATCATATTTTGTCCCAAGAACATTTCTCAAGTTTGCCTCTTCCCTTTGTCCCCCTCAATTTATATCCCCCCCCCCACTTATGTCAGCCTGAATAACACAGTCCCTCTCTCAACCGCATCCTCCATTCCTGCCTCTATGTCTAGACTATGGGTATTTTCATTCTTCCTTTGTTCGCCTTTATTCTCTGTTTGAAAGACTTCCCTTGGGCTTACATTCATTCTTTGTAGCCAGGGTTTTGCCTTTGTCTCTAAAGTGAATGCTCACAAATGCCAGGTACATTGAGAAACATAAAGTACATCAGCAATTGCCCCACAAACACTGAAAGCCTGGACTGCTGTAGATAGTTAAGGAAAGCTTTAGAGCTGGAAGGGCTGCTGGCAGTGTTATGTCTGCATTTCTAATCTTTTCTGATAAGCATGCCTGGCAGGAAGATAAAAGAAACCAAAGATTGGTATTTTAGCCTGGTAGTTTTGAAGTCTCCTACTGCAGTTGCTAGAAGCTTCCATTTCCACTCCCTTCTGGATGAAAAAGCCTGAGCCTCTACTCAAAATCAAATGTTCTCTCATTATTCCCTCCGGCTCCCTTGTCAAACTTCCTAAGGACTGAAAACACCAACCTTCATATTCTAAGACAAAATATTTTAAGCATAGATGATCAATGAACATTTTTGCTCAGAGAACAAGTATGCTGTTGTAATTTGAACAACTAATGTAGCCAGTGAATGATTTCACTTTCTGTTTTAAGTGTGCTCCCTTCTTGTGGAGGTTTAAATGAAAAAAAAAAAAACATCCCCAGTAGGCTCATATATTTGAATGCTTAGCTCCCAGTTGATGAAACTACTTGGAAAGTATTGGGAGATGTGGCTTTTTGGGAGGAGGTGTGTGGGGTCGGACTGCGGAGTTTCGAAAGTTTCCAGTTAGTTCTCTCTGTTTCCTACTTGCAGACTAACTGGCCATCATGTCTGCCTGCCTGCCTGCCTGCCTGCCTGCCTGCCTGCCTGCCTGCTAACATGCTCCCCACTGTGATGGCCATTGACTCTAACCCTCTGAAGCCATGAGCCCAAATGAAATGTTTCTTTAGTAAGTTGCCTTGGTCATGGTGTCTTATCACAACAGGAAATAACTAAGACACCTCTCAGGATCTGTGAACAAGTTGTCATCCTTTTGTCATTGGGATACAATGTAAGTGTGAAAATCCTAACACAAAAATGAAAACACAGCAAGGACCCAGTTTAAACAGTATCACAAGCAAGTTTTTCTTTAAAAGTCTGCCCTTGAGAATTTTCAGTCAATGACTCTTTATTTCTGCCACGTGAACGCCTACGCACTGATGTCATAATTTAGTCTGTTTTTTTCTCTGTATACCAATTAGCAGACACATTTTGAAAAGCATCATTCTCTTAACTGCTACTTCATCAAGAAAGCCATTTCAGACCCAAGAAACAATGTCCATCTACATAACTCATAATTCCTAAACGTTCCATAGATTATCACACACATAACTTCTACATTAATTATTTATTAACTCATAGAATATGATTGCCAGGAATGTGGAAATCAATCACTTAAAGTCAAAACAAAAGTTTCTGTTAGCATTCATGGAAGTCATCTTTCTGGAAAAGAACATTGGGAAATGGTATTTCCAATGAAATATAAGGATGATAAAGAACTTAAAAAGCAAAGGGTCAGAAAGTTAGAAACTGTTCACTTTTTCTTTTTAGTCAACACAGCATTTGTTCTAACTTTCTCTGGGACCAGCAAACCTCTTAAATAGACATTATTTTTTTAATATTAATATCTTTCGAGTCTTACTCTTTTAAAGCCATCAATTCACTAATGAGTATATTTAAAACTAAAAGGTGAGGATAGAGTTAGGGAGCTTTTTGTAGAATCTAAGAGACAGTGAGAGACAGATTAAACATGCAGATGGAATTCCCTAAAAATAAATAAATAGATTAGAGTATAATGATGCACGAGTCATTGAAGAATATGGAAAAAGGGAGAAAGACTTCTAAATTACATTCTTAGAAGAATGATGTTTTACAAGAGTTGATAAGATTGATTTTAATGAAGCTGTTGTTGTGGCTTTAGATTTACATGATAGTATGGACATTCCCATGTCACAATCCCAGTATGCCTTGCTGTGAACAGCTTCAGTCAGCATGCATCCTCCTCACGGAATTCCTCGAAAGGAAGTATCTATGTCAGGATGCATGTAACATGTGGGAAATTTGACTTCACATTCCTAAGAGCAGATTTTCTATATAAATTAAATTTCTATGTGGGTTATTATCTATGGTGTCCACTTTATTTCTTTGTATTCAGCCACTTATTTATATCAATATGAACTCTTAGATATTAATTTTATATTTTGGTATACCTTGGGTTACAAGATAGCAGGACTTTATTTTATTGACTAAACTGTTCCAGCTCAGACCACTATTAATTGGTCTCTGCAAACTTTTGGCTTTTCTCTGTGATGAAACTTTTGGTTTGTGATACTACAAAGTTGTCCTCAAATCTACCTCAATAGTCACAGTCACTTTTCTTTAAATTCATAAGAACATAGGTGACTCCATGAGCTTTGGGAATCATAGCTAAAAATCAGAATTTTATAAATTTAATTTTTGATGTGCTAATATTACTATTTAAAAAATATTTTCTACTTTTTATGTTAAATTTAAGTTTATATGAAAATGGGAGTTTTGCCAACAGACAAGGAGTTTCTGTCTCTGTCTTGTGTTCTTCAGTTCTTGCCTACCATTATGGAATCCTAAAAAGAGCCTCAGTCATTTAATTATATTAATTAATATCATATTTGCATAGCAGAAGGGAAAATACTGAAAACATTTAAACCATCAGATCACACTTTTGATTCAGATTTTTTTTCAGGTTTTTTCTTTGTCTGTGTGTGTGTGTCTCTGTGTGTGTGTGTCTTTGTGTGTGTGTGTTTCTGTGTGTGTCTGTGTCTGTGTGTGTATCTGTGTCTGTGTCTTTGTATGTGTGTATGTGTGTGTGTGTCTGTGTCTGTGTGTGTATCTGTGTCTGTGTCTTTGTCTGTGTGTATGTGTGTGTGTGTCTGTGTCTGTGTGTGTGTATTTTGTATTATGTTTTCTATTTTTGTGTGTGTGTGGTGATATTTTGTTTGTCCTCTAACAAATAAAGCTTGCCTGCAGATCAAAGCATGGAGCTAGCCACTAGTTAACCATAGAGGTCTAGAGGTCTATACCAACAGGAGGCAGGAAGTGATGGCTGGACAGAGAGGAAGTAGTAAAGGTAGGCCCTTTTCAGTCAGAGTAGTTGTAGAGGTAAGAGGTTCCTTTACTTCTTTGATCTTTCAGCATTTACCCTGATATCTGATTCCAGGTTTTTATTATTAAGAGCTCTTAGGATTCATGCTACAGGTTTTTTTTTTTTTTTGTTTTGTTTTGTTTTGTTTTTCTGTCAATAGCCTATTGCCCTGTTGGCTGCTCAAGCTTAGAACAACTAAGTAGCCCAGAATGGCACTGAATCTAGAATGAGCCTCCTATGTCTCTTTCAGTTGCTGAGATTATAGCCACAGAGCTCTATGTACAACTCAACTCATTTTGAAAATATGCTTCCAAATCAATATAGTTAATCACTTGCAATAATTTTGTGAAAATTCCATCATCGAATCCCTTTTTACATTTGCATCAGTATTTAATGTTTTAGAAAGAGAATCAGAAATATAGTGAGATGTGCTTCAAAAGCAAAACTAACAGTCACAGTTTTGTAGCCTGTGTAAGATTTCCCAGCTTCAGGAGAAAAAGCTTGTGCTTCTATGTGTACTTACTACTCTACACCAAACTCCCTCTGGACTCCCTTCCTAATGTATTGTTTTACAAAAAATCCATTTTTCTACCTTACCTACCTACTCTTCTCTGAGACACACAAAAAAATTGTCATTAGGAGATAACCATCATACACACATGCTCGAAATACCCACACACAGTCACCCAAATATATATGCATATTCACATACTCACATACACAATCATTCATATACATTCTCAAACATACATATATTCTCTCACACACATACACCTTCTCTCTCTCCTCCTCTGTCACACACACACACACACACACACACACACACACACACACACACACACACACATTTCTCTTACCCACACTTGCAGTTACTACCAAGCTTAGTTACATATTTTTTCTCTTAAATTTCAAATAACTGCCTTTTTTAGTAGCTCACTTCGTATCTCCATGAACCCTGCATATAACTTCCTTTAATTTTTATTTGCTTTCTATTAAGATAAAGACCTATGTATAAGATTCTTCCTGATGCTTTAGCATTTTTAATGTAACTGGCTAAAAAAGAAATCAGAATTTAAAACATGTCATTTGAAACTAACAGTGTATTGATGTACATCATACTAATATATTAATGGCTAAGAAATTGGGCTTCAGAAAATATATTTTTCTAGGGCAGTAGTTCTTAAAAAGATTCAAAGACACACCTTCATGACTCCAAAGCAATGTGATACCTTTACAACCATCGTACATACCATTAGAATTTACTAAACTCTCATTTTTCTTAGTGTAGGAAAATGCTAAGCTAGTTTTGCATCCTTCCTTTTTCATCTGACTTCATGGAGCAAACACATTCCTTAAGTTAGTAGGATTTCCAGTCCTTTCATTGATGACAGTGATATAGAAGAAACAGCATGGAAGAGTTGATACTGTAAGAACTTACAAACAGGTTTTCTTATGAGACCTTAAATAGAACTTAGCTAAGGAAGCATTGCCTCCAAAATACCCCTCAAAACAGCTAGTATGCTATCCATACCCATTACAAACAAGCAGTGTGAAGGATGCCAATGTGCAGCACACCTCCAACAAGGCTCAAAAGGAGTAAACTCTGACCCACAACAGGCCATTAGACCTACCTCCACCTCCATAGCAAAGAATACATGTCTAAGGGGCAGCTCAAGATAGTGGGACATGCTCACCTCCATGATTAAGTCCTGGTCTGCCATAAACTTTCCTGTACTCTATTCAGAAAAAACCTACTTCTCCTCTTTGAGAAGTAGCTAGAGTAAGTCGTGAACTATAGATAATTTTTTCCTTCATTGATCTCTAAGTGTGCAGAGTGACTTTTCACTGGGAAGGAACATTCATATTCATTCTAAAATTCTAGGGTCTTTTGTGACGCAGGTGTTTGCATTTTCTTTGTTTGTTTTTGTTTGTTTTACTTGGAGGGGGATTGTTCTATAACTTCTAGAATAGTATTCTTCCTGGGATAAAGTGAATCACTTAACAACATATTTTTTGAGCCTGGGAAATGTAAAAAAGGAACTATTTTCAAGCATTGTAAACAGTTCGTATGTGGCTATGATTCCTAAATTTGAAAAGCAAAAAGCTAAGAAGATGAGCTCAGCAGTTAAATTTCCCTGCCTAGCACTGAGGTGAGAGAAGCCTATGACAACAGTGGTTGAAATATCCAAAATACCCTGACTCAAAGAAGCAGCTATGTAAATAAAAACCCAGAAAACTCCCTTGAGTCTTTCAGTATCAGTCTATGTCTGAAAATAAAATCCTATGTCTATTAAGTGCAGCAAAATTGAATCAAGGAAAGTTTAAAGGCAAGAACTCTGAAGGGCCATAAAATTTAAAATTAGTAATTCCAAGAACTCATATAGAGCAGGTAAAATCCTGTTGGCTAGAGTAAGGGTACCTGTGGAATACAGGATGCATCCAGTAGGAGCCCAGACATAGGACACTTTGTATATGGAAACAAAGACCATTCTTGTAGGTTAAATCCCCAAATAGAATAAAACTTCTAAATTATCAAACTAATATGCAAGTACCCTCATTACCTACCAGGAAGAACTATTAATTAGAATATAATACAATTCAGAAAGAAGAATTACTAATGAGTAATGCAGTCAGTCAAACAAAAGGTCAACAAAAATATGAGAAAAAAATGACATTCTAAAAAGTCAATCAAAAAAATAGAATCACAAAAAATAGAATTACCTCAAATCAAAAAATAATTTAAATAAAGGGCTAAAAAAGGTAATAAGAAATGTTTAAAGCAGACAGAAAAGCATCAAATACAGATGGACAAAATAAACATTATTTTGTGCTTCTCACTGAAGCACACTTTAGAAACAAAGACACTACAAAGTTGTCTCTGTCAGCTTGAACTTCTATAGAGATCAAAATAATCTTTCAAAAGTGGAATAAATATGTTTTTAGCAAAACAGGCTGAGATTATTTATGCCAACAACGTTATAATAGAAAAAATATTACAGGACATTATCAGTCAAAGGAAAAATAATGACAGATGGGAATTTTAATTTATGTAGTGAATGAAGAATATGAGCACATTCTGCTGACTAATTGTGTGTCAGCTCTACAATAGCTAGAGTCGTCTAAAGGGAGGTAATCTCCGTTGAGAAAACACCTCCGTAAGATCTGACTGTAGGCACTTTCTTAATTAGTGATTGATGGAGGAGGGCCCAGCCCATTGTGGATGGTGCCACCCCTCGCCTGCTGGTCCTAGGTTCTATAAGAAAGCAATCATGAGCAGGTTTTTGAGAGCCAGTAAGCAGCACCCCTTCATGGCCCCTGAAGCTGCTCCTGCCTCCAGATTCCTGCCCTGCTTGAGTTCCTGCCCTCAAGGCTTCTGATGATGACCTTTTATGTGGAACTGTGAGTAAAATAAACTTTGTTTCTCAAGTTTCTCTTGGTCACAGTGTTTCATCATAGCAATGGTAACCCTAAGACACAAATGGTGTGTATAAGGGTAAACGTGGAAGGCAGTTTGAAGTTTCTCTAAGATAGGGATAATCAAACTCATAATAAATTACATAAAATTCTAATCAATAACTGGAAATCTGTGAAATGGATAAAAGTAAAAAAAAACCAACTTGAAACTTTCTTAATAATATTTCAATTATAAATGTGAAGAAAATTAAAAGCAATAGGAAGTATAAATATAGCTTTCAAATGCTAATGAAATGGAAATAAGAGTCATTATAGTAATGACAGTCAACATAGACTCATAATAAGAAATGATTTAACAGTCCATTTGAGGGGCTGGCAAATGGCTTGGTTTTTAAAAGCATATACCACTCTTAGAGAAGACCTGAGTTCAGTTTTCTGCACTTCGCTGCCTGGAACTCTACCCCCAGGTGATCTGACGCCTCCTCTGGCTCTGCAGGCCCACGCTCTCACAAGTCCATACTCTCATACAAATGTATTATAATTGCATAATTAAAAATAAAAAATAAATCCTTTCTTAACGTCATGTAGTAGTTTGAGTAAATTGTCTCCCTTAAGCCTTTGTCATATGAATAATAAGTGGCTGTTTGGGGAGATTTGAGAGGTGTGATCTTGCTGGGGAAAGTATCTCACTGGAGGCCACTTTGAAGCTTCAAAAGATGCATTCTGTTTCAGGTAACAGTTCTCCACACCTCCTGTTTTTCATGTGAGATTGTACCTCTTACATGATGCTCTAACTTCCCTTTTTACAAATTCTTTGTGTTTTCTCTTTGGAAAATTTGCAATTGTAAATTATTCTTCTGCTTCTTTGATATGTAAATCATCACCCACCCTTTTGCTTTGAAAATGTAATTATCAACAAAGATGGGTCCCTGAGCTGAATCAGAGCCTAAATTCAATAAGAAATCAGCAGCACAGAGACTCCTAAGTCACACTGGTCAACATTTCCAACAATACCATCAGTTTCTCAGTATTAAAGTAAAAAAATTACATTTGTTTATTGTGTGTTTAAGTGCACATGTGTCATAGCACCCAGATAAAGGCCTGGAGATACCTTTCTGGAGTCTATTCTCTCATGTCATCTTGTCTTGGAGATTGAATTCAGGTTGTCAGAATTCCTGACAAAGTGCCATCATCTGCTGAACCCTCTAGCTAGTCTAATATCATCTAATTTTTAGGGCTGTGTGTGGAGACTAGTTTATGTAGTCCCATGCTGAAAAGGTTGAAACTGGTGGGATCCTTGAACCCAGGAGATTAAAACTAATCAGCATAAACAATACAGAGACACTTTGCCTCATCTATCAAATAATGTTTTGAGTTCATTTATTCAATACAACTATTAATCACATCAGTCAAAAATAAGACACTACCACAAATTCAAAGCATGCTTTAATAAAATATTGGCCAGGTAGAAAGACTTTGGGAAGGCCCATACCTGGGGTCTGAGGAAATGGCCACAAACCATATTTTGCAGGGACTTAATAAGGCAAAACCCACAGTTCATCGAATTTCCTATCAAGTCCAATCAGAAGCAAGCATTCATCCTGACAGATTTGCTGCCCACATACCCCCCTCCGGCATGAAATCAAGACATCTGGTCCACCACACATAGAACAAACAGGAACTTCTTCTTAACTGTCTTAACAGCAGACAAAACCCTTAACCTGCAAGGTTTGTTTTTCCTGCTTTGGTCTCACATGAACTAGCAAGGTGTATTTTTTCCTGGCCCTGTTTCACTCTCACAATTACATGTATTGATTTGCATGCTTTGAATCATCCTTGCATTTGTAAAAGACCCAACTCAATTGTGGTGAATGCTTTTTTCAATGTGCTTCTTGAGTTTAGTTACCATGTTTTATTGAGAATTTTTGCATTATTGCTCTTTAGGGAGACTGGCATAAAATTTTTATTTCAGATGTTTTGCGATGTCTGGTTTAGATAACACAGCAATATTGGTTGTGGACACAGACAATAGAGTTAGGTAGTATTACTTGTTTGTTTTACAGAATATTTTGAGAAGCATTGGGGTTAGTTTTTCTTTAAAAATCTGATTTTTTATTCTTTCATGAATCCATCAAGTCTGGACTTTTTAATTTGGAAGTTTTTTTCTCATTATTATTATTTCTTCAACCCCATTGCTTTTTAATAGATGTTGAAATTGCATAGCTCATCTTAGTAGGTCGTCTTCATCTAGAAATTCATTTCTTTCAGATTTTTCCACTTCAGATAAATATGATTTTAAAACATGTCTAATGGTCCTGGGATTTCATTTGCGTAAGAATTATGTCAGCAGAAGAGAATGAAGGACTAGGCTCAGTTCAATTTTAAAATGGTGAGAGCATATTTTCTTGGCCTAAGAAGTTACCACCATCAAACCCTGCAGCTTTGCATTTGAGGTTCAGAACTCCCTATGTACTGTATGGCATTGGCTTTTGGTAGTCCTGACTAGGATTGGGGAAGGTCAATGCTTCATAAGACCCTGAAACTCCTTTTCTGGATAAACTACTTTTTGAAACTTTAGGTAGGAGATAAGCTAGGAGGCCTGGTTTTTGCTATTTCCATTTGTGGGTTAGAAGTATAAGGGATATTAAATATTAGTCTTTTCTAGTAAATACTATAAAACTTGTGTTTGGAAAAAGAAATTATTATTATTATTACCTGCTTCATTTCCCCTGCATCAATGCTTTTCAGACTAGCCCGTCAAATAAGACTGTGAAGTTTGGCCCAGTCAATGGGGAAAAGACAGAATTGCCATACTCATTAGAATAAAAATCAAGTGTACTTCCCATCTCTGTGTGTTAATTCCTCAAGCACATCTCTAGATCAAGTGTAGTCTGCCTTGTTCAGATGCTTCGGTGGAGTGGTCATCTCTCATTCTTTTTCACTCTAAATTTATCACTAACTGAATTAAGTCCGATTGCTTGTTTTGCAACCTCTGGGCTCTAGCAAGTGTGGTGGCTTTCTGGAATTTCATAGATAGCAAGTTTCTTGAAGCCTTGAGCCTGTTTTATGGCCCTGCTTTTGAGTGAGGTGTTCCCACTCATTGGCATCTGTTATAATTGTTAATATGTGTGGAGTTGAGATTGAAATGCACCAGCTAAGAGTCTGAAATTCTTGCGTCTCCAAACAATTAGCAAAGACACACATGGACTGTAACCAGAAGGAAAATAGTTTATTAAAGGGGAAACAAATGTGCTTGAAAACACACGAAAGCTGGATCTGAATTGAGTACTGCTCCAGAGATCGAGTTGGAGACCGTTTTCCTGTTATGGGCCATTTACCTGTCACGTGATTCTCCTACACATGCTCTGCTCTCTATAGCCAATAGTGTTGAAGCCATTCTCTTTTCCCTGTCTCCTTTCATATGTTAATCTTGATGCCTCTGGACCTTCCTCCATCCAATTCTCCTACCTATAATGTCTTCCTTTCATATCTTATTTTTATTTTTTTCCTTTTATTTTTGTTTAGTTAGATCTGCTATCAATTTGCCAATCTGCATCACCCACTAAAAAAACCACACAGACAATACACACAATACAGATGTCCTTAACATAAGAAGAGCTAAGACTTCATGTATATTTTCATTAAAAAAAAAATTTGAACAGTATAAATTTTGTGGTGGTTTAAATAGGTTTAAACTCATGTGTTTGAATGCTGTCTACTATAGACATAGTACCATAGAGAGTGGTACTACTAGGAGGTGTGGCCTTGTTAGAGGAAGTATATCACTATGGAGGCAGTTTTGAGGAGTAATGTGCTCAAGCTATGCTCAGTATGGGGCACAGTTCTCTTGCTGCTGTAATCTAGCCCCAAAAACTGTAATCTAGCCCCAAAATCTGCGGTCATGGTGTCTCTTCACGCTATAGAAACCCTAAGGCAGATTGTTTCTTTGTATGAATAAAAATTCCTTAACAGAGGCTGTGTCTGGCTGGTAACATAAACAAAACAAAACCTGTAGAAGGAGTTTCTGTGTCTGCAGAGACTTATAGACTAATTAAAATTTAAGAACTATGGAAAGATTGGGATTTTATAGGGTCAGAGGCTAATTACATTATTTCAGGCTACTTTTAGCCTTCTGGAACAGTCATTCCTTGCCCCTATACTCTATCTGAACTAACACCTTGCAATAATAAATAGAAACTTGTGATAATTAATAAAAACTTCTTGGGAGCTTCTAACTTAGAACTAACATCTTGTGATAATAAATAAATAAATAAAAATTTTTAGAATCTATTGACTTTGCCCAGTCCAAGAGATAAGGATGCCATCAGATAGCATCAAGGGACTATACAGTAGCTTCATCTCTCTGTACCTGCCTCTCGTGTGTACCCACCAATGTTTTTAAGTTGCCTTTATGGCTTTGTTTTGTAAAACTATACAAAACCCTGTGAAAGTGCTTCCATGTTAGACCATGGGATTTCAGGCAAGCTAAATCTGTACTAGCCACCCACAGTCACTCAAAATGGCTCCAGGATAAACTTATCTCCCATTTTTCTTTTATTAAGATGGCGGTTGTAGTTTTTACAACTGTCCGTTGTATAATAATTTTTAATTACTTGTAAAATGGGTTATAAAAGATGAATTTCTTTTATTCTTCCTTTTTTCTCTTATGAAACTTCAAAGCAGAATTTGTTAAAGCATGCTTTCCAGGGACTCTGTAAGTTTGAAAATAGCTGACTGTATCACTGCTGAGCACGGCTAGTCTTTATCTAGCTTTCTGTACACTGCCTGCCTCTAGCAACTGTGGAATCATCTGCCAGTTGTGTACAGAACTAAGAGACAGACACCAAAAGGAAACAAAATGTAGGCTTTGTGATCACAATCTGTAATTAAGAAGAGCCTGTCTTATCTCTTCCTTTTCGCTTTTATGCTGGATTTTTATATGCTGGAAAGTTAAAACCCAAATCTTCATTTTATTAATTTGAATAGAATTCATGCAGAGAAAAGTACTGAAAATGGACTATTTGGGAGAAAATGCAAAGGCGCACAACTAATTAGATGCATTAAAAACACTAAATTGCCTTTGGGCATACTCTAAGAATTAAATATCTACTCTAATAAAATATTCTGATTACTTGAGAATAACTGAAAGTGTATCTAAGCTAGGTTTTTTAAAAAATAAAATGTTTCCTTATATTTGAATTTATTTTGCATAGAATTTGTCCATTACAGTCTTCTGTGGGGATTACCAGTGTCATAGGGTAACATAACCAAAGCATTTGTTATTCAACTGCATGAACAAAACCAGTTTCAAGAAAGATTCATACACAAAAGGATGTTTATGCCATATCTAGGCCTGCATTATGACATCCTGGGTATGATAATTGGTGAGCCAGGTATTTTAAAACTGAAAGTCCTAAAAGAAATTCAAGACAAATTACACTTAATTTACTCTAACATTTGGAAGTTGCAGCAAAGGCCATTTTCAGCAGACTGGAGAAGGCAGGGTGATTTAGCAATACACTGACAAGTCTAACAAATGGGAGCCCAAGAGTATGCCAGTTTTTATCCATCTCTATTTTCCCAAATAGCACAGCATAGAGCCTCCCACAAAGTCAATATAGACTTCTAAAGACCTGAAAGTTTTTCAGCTCAGTATGTGTTGTTGGAGTATTGATTGTTAGCAGATGATAATAAAAGGCCCATTTCATCTTCATACAAAAATGATTGTTCACTTTATTGAGCATCTCCATGTACCTGCAACAAAATCCTTTCTATGTGCCGAAACTCTCACAGCCAAATATTCAGTAGACCTAGATTTCCAACTACAGTAATTATATCAATGTATAATTATCTGCCTTGGTATCTCAAATGACAACTGTAAAGCTGAAACCCTTAGTAGCACTGCCAAGTTCAAACACTAAAGAAGCAGATTATAAAATCCTTTAAAACACTCTCACTGTGTGGGGTACCCCTTCTGCTCATTTTTCGCAAGGACTATTTACTCAACATTTCAATGTTTACAATGCCAGAAGAATTTCTAATACTGAGATTGCTATGAGCTCATAAAGATAGAAAAGGCACACAGTCCTAGAAAATAGAAAGAAATTGATACCTTCACCACTATACAATATGTATATTGAAGTAGATTGCTGGATCTGCAGAAATATGAAGTGGGAACTCAGTTGGTGCCAAAAAGACTGACCCATCAGAGCCAATGGCCCTGGTAGAGGCAAAGCCAAAATCTCAAGGAACTTTGGTGTTAATTGCTTTTGAATGTGTTAGCAAAGCTCATTTTCTCTGACACTTATTATAAGAACACCAAATGTTCCTCAAGTCAGTGAATGATTCCATAAGAACCATCATCCATAGGCTGATCTGTACTTTTTTTTCTGCCTAAAACGTTAGGTCACAAAATGATTAGAAAAGGAGTGAATGGAAAAGAAATAAATACATAGCTGAGTTAAGATAATTGAAGAACAAAATAATTTTATAAGTTTGTGTTTTTAATTTTCTCTTTATATGAGATGATATTAAATGACGAAAGAGAAGATATTAGTAAACGTACTTATATTTTAATTGGTAACGAGTCAACAAGTACTGGAATTATTTGTCCATACTCTATATGAGGTACAGCTTTGAAGATCAATTGGCAAATCATCAGCTCATGATGGGTGTCTGATATGATGTCTCCAGGCACACCAGCTTTGCTAACAGCCTTTTTTTTTGTGCTAGGACAATTTATTCCCCACATGCTGCCACATCCCACATCTCAAGGAAATGTAAGTTTTATTTCAAAGGGTGAAAATAAAGCATAAGTGTACTCTTAAATAATCATGTCTTTAAGAGAAAAAAATCTATTATTTGGAAAATGCCAAGCTTATTATCACCTTCATGGTAAATAATCAAAGTTAAAAATAGAAAAATGCTACCATGTAAAATATGTTTTAACATTTTATACACACACACACACACACACACACACAGAGAGAGAGAGAGAGAGAGAGAGAGAGAGAGAGAGAGAGAGAGAGAGAGAGAATGAAGTCAAAACACACAGCAAAAATATACACAAATATGAAATATACATGAATAGTCAATGACAAAACAGTGGTAAAATCATCTCATGTCTGTTCATACATTAGAATTTGAGCTACATAAATAGCATTTATTTGCCATTGTTAAGCCAAGGAATGTAAAGTTCCTCTTACCGATGATAAAACTTTAAGGCATAAAGAGATACTTTTCTCAGTCAGAAATAGTCTGTACTAAGTGGTGTGGCTCCTTAAGATAGCACAGAATATGTAAGTTCCAGTTATGCTAAAAAGATTATGATAACACTATAAACCAGGAAACAATTCCACAAGTGAGATCTTATCATTAAAAGTTGATAATATTCAATCCTCTGAATTTGTCCTCATTCAGACACATTTTCTCCTTAGTAAGTCTCATGATTAATTTCCAATTAACTTCAGCCTAAGTACCAAGAAGAAAGAGCAGTCTGTAATCATTCCATATAGAGTTTATGACTTACATTTCCAGTTGTCAGCATTTACAAACCATTTTCATGAACTCAAAGATTCATGTGGCATTAAGACTGTAACATACTCAGTCCAAATGTGGTATTCTCTCTCTCTCTCTCTCTCTCTCTCTCTCTCTCTCTCTCTCTCTCTCTCTCTCTCTCTCTGTCTCTCCCTACTCCCCAAAGTTCTTAGGTTCTAATGAGATGAGAGCAAGGTTTCCCTGTTCTGAGGAACCCAAGTCACATGCTATCATCTTCCCTAAAGATAGTGACAGGAAGACAGAAACATATCTTACTTCATTATTGCATAATCCCATATTATTGCATGCCCTATTTTGCAAGGCTATGGAGGTGAATAAAATGACCTGAGCAATGAAGACCATTTGTGTGCTTTTTGGTTTTTCTTTGATAGCAATATATATCCCTCTCACTGTCTCTGCTCACTTTCTGCAGTTTCCATCATGAACAATTTTGCTAAAATCTGAATGACCTCTCTATGAACCACCCATCATTGCCACTAACTGGCCTCTGTTACACTGTATAGGGGAATTAGGTTGTTCCACTGTAAATAATTGCCCCTGCCTATTAGTTTAATAAAAAGCACTGATGGGCCAAAGGCAGTCAGGAAGTGTGGGCGGGGCTACCAGACTAAGAAGACTCTAGGAACAGGAAGAACAGAGCAGAATGCCAGAGAGAAGCCAGAAGAAACAGAGGACAACTATGCTGCTCTGAGAAAAGAAAGGTGTCGAGCTGCATGGCTGAACAGGATCAGAGTCATGGATTAGATTAAGGGTAAAGAGTTAGCAAGTTGTATGCCTGGGCCTTAGGCTGATCAGCCTAATACTATCGTATGTATCTGTGTGTCTCTGCGGATCTGTGGGTCTGTGGGCCTAAACCTTGAGGCTAGGCCCAAAAGTCCGGGCAAGAAACCACTTACTACAACAGTGCTTAGATGTATAGTCATCTTTGTTGTCCCTGAATGGTTTGAAGTTTGAAAATTATGAAAAAGAATGTATTGCTTTCATATAGATGACATTGTACCCATGTCAAGGGACCCTTAAAGACCAATAGGGAGCTTGATTCAGGGCTTTGTAAGGATAAATCCCTTCACAATGACACAGCCAAGTACTATAAACTGTGTGGATTAAGAATACAGGATTTTATTCTCCCATGGTTTGGGTTACTAGATATCTGAGGCTAGTGTGTTCTGAGCTACTTTTGCACCGAGATTCTAGATGTAGTCTTCCTTGCCTCTCCCTGGTTGCTGAAACTGTTGGGATTCTTGGCATTCCTCAGGAGCAGTGGGATAGATCTAGTAACTGCCATATGTCATGTAGTACTTTCTTAGTGTCTGCCACACCGTGACAACTTCTAGTCTTGTATATCACACAGGCTACACCCTAATGAACTGATCTTAACTGGGTTGTGTGCATACAGAACTTGGGATTTTCACAAATTTTCTGCTGAAACAGAGATCAACTCATACATGAAAATTTCATAAAATGTAACAGCCCAGATGTAGGACAATAGTTTTTGTATTTATATAACAAAAGCTACTCCGAATAACGGTTTCAACAAAGTAGGATGTTTAATGTGTATTGCTGTGAGTTTCATTGACTTTCATTCCATATTGACATACGACCATATGCTTCCTTGATAAGAGTATAAAGTAGAATCAAGTTCTACATGTTAATTACTTTTCTGTTGCTGTGACGAATCACCTTGCACAAAGAAACTTATGGAACAAAGAGTTTATTTAGCTTTACAGTTCCAAAGCACTAGAGTCCACATGGCAGCAGGTAGCACACATGGTAGCTAGTTGCAAGCTGAGAGTTCACACTATGAACCAAAAGCATAAGGCAAAAGAGTAAAGTGGAAATTCTCCAAGTCTCTAAACTCTCAAAAGCCCACCTCTAACTGCATATTTTCTCCAGCAGGGCCACGCCTCCTAAATATATCTAAGTAATTCCACTAACCAGAGAACTGAAGACCGAGTCTTCAAATTGAAGAGTCTGTGTGTATGTGTGTGTGTGGGGGGGGGGCTGTATATTTTCATTCCAACTACCATTCTAAGATTAAAAAAGCAAAAACAAACAGTTCTAAACAAAACTGGAATTAGTGATGACTACACTTTTTTCAGGAATTTTCCCTCTAGAAACATTATTAATCTCCCATTAAATTGTGTGTAAACTGTGTGTGTTCTGTACGTGTGGTAAGAAGTGTCATGAAAGATAAATTACTGTCAAATTGAAGCCTGGGAGAGTCTACTTAGCAGATTATTTCTGGGAAAACATTTAAGTTGGAGTTTAAGTACTGGGGTGTCTTCAGTAAATGACTATGAAAAGGTAGGCACATAAATCCCCAACTAGAAAATCTGTGAAGAATTGGGTAGCCTCAAAGAAAAGCAAAAAGAAATTTTCTATAGAGGTCTTTATAGAGGTCTTGCACACATGTGGAAGTCAGAGGACAAGTCACTGGAGTTGACTTTCTCTATCCCCTCTGTACCTTCTAGGGATAGAACTCACGTTTGTTCTGCCCAGAGAATGACCCCCAGAGAGATCACCAGAGTCCCAGGAATCCAAAATGCAAATGCAATGTTCATTGAGTGTACAGTACAAGCCAGGCAGGGAACTTGTTCAATGCACTCAGTGCAGCAAGGTCAGAAGGAGTTCCTGAGTTGAGAATACATGTATCTTTTATAGGCAAAAACCATGAACTGGGGTGAAATGAGGACACAGGTACGGGTTGATAGCTGATTGGCCCGTGCCAAGGTTGTTGCTTAACTTGGCCTTTGGTCAGGATGGGGAGGCTATTTGTCTGGATTTCTATTGACTGGCCACAGGGTTGGAACATTCTGTAGTTAGACTAGAGCCTGACCCAGATGTTCTTTTGGATAACATTCTTGCAAGTTTCTTGGAACTACTGAGGGGGATTTAGGCTGAGTTTTTTTTTTGTTTTTTGTTTTTTTTTTTTGACCTGTTCACTAACATAGCTGCTGACTCTAATTTGGAGGAACATTTGGTTCCTCAATATTACCAGTCTTTATCTACTGAGATATTTCTCTAGCCCAAGAATATGTATTTCACCACCAAGCATATTTTTAAAAATCCTTACATTGTATACACACTGGTATCTGCTAAGATACTCTAGCAATTGTGTTTACATGTGGTATGGATGTGAAATGTCACTATAGGCATTTAATGCATTTGAACAGTTGATTCCCTGTATAGTGTATTGGGATATTCTGAAACCTTTATGAGATGAGGTCTAGATGCAAAAAGTAGATTACTGGAGGGAAGGCACAGTTATATATAGAGCTGACCTTGTTAATGC
Organism: Phyllotis vaccarum; assembly: GCA_033318265.1. Lineage (NCBI taxonomy): Eukaryota > Metazoa > Chordata > Mammalia > Rodentia > Cricetidae > Phyllotis > Phyllotis vaccarum. Next base: position 193,819,318 of record JARWLC010000002.1, read on the forward strand.
TTGGTCTCTCTGCTTCTTGCTACATCAAGATATGAGCCTACTGTCTCACAAGCTTCTGACATCACAGATGGTGCCAACTTCTACCATACTTTTCCCACTAGGAAACACTGTAACCCTTTAAACCACAAACTAAAATAAATATCTCCTTTGTTAATTGACTTTTGCCGCACAACTGATCATAAGAAAATAATAAATAAACTGACCAATAGATGCAAACTAAAAGTATGTTTTTTTCATGAAGGTATAATAGTAACAACATTTATGGTTATGGCCTTGATCAATAAAGAAACTTAATTTGATCTGATAACTTGGATCTTCAAGAAGAAATTTGGGATTTCTTATTCATGAGGCAAGAATTCTTGATAAGGAAACATAAGATAATCTCATCTAAAATGTAATTCCAAAAGAGAAAATGCTTCCATCAAAATGGCCTGTAGGCACATCTGTGGGGAGTGTTCTTGGTTAATGATTGATATGGAAGGGACTTGTCCTCTGTGGGAGATACCACCACTCGGCAAGTGGTCCTTGATTGTACAAGGAAGCAGGCTGAGCAATCCATGAGAGCAAGCTAAGAAATACCTTCCTCTATGATTTCTTCATTGCTTTCTGCCTTCAAGTCTCTAACTTGAATTACTGCCCTGAATTCTCTTCATGATGAATTGTGATCGGGAAGTATGAAGCCAAATAAATTCTTTCCTCTCTAGGTTGCTTTTGGTCATGATATTTGATCATGGCAACACAAAGCAAACTAACAGTGTCACATTAAACCTCAGTACCCAGCATCAGTGTCAAGTCCATTCTTATGGCATCTCAAATTTTTTTGAATGCATTTGGTTACAGAAACTACTTCTCAATTAGCCTGAATGATCATCTAATGTACACAGCCCCTTGCCAACTCTTCTCCAATAACAGTAATGCAAAACATACTCCAATAACAGCACCAAACTCATAGCTCATTGAGGCCTACACATTCTTCAAAATAAAATTCCTGACTTTGTAAATTTTACTTAATAAACCAATTAAGCTCCATTTGTTCTAATCCCTAAGGGTTCTCCAAAACATAGTGCACTTGCAATGGAATTGTCTATTTGAAGCATGCTCAATATGTCTAAAATTGCCATTGAAGCATTTTACTGCTGTGGGCCAGCAAAATTCAATGAGATTTGGATTCATCTAGCAACTTGAGAGGCAGATGGTGTTAAAAAGATACGGATGTAGCAACTTCTATTGATTCTTAATATGCCCCTCTTTCTGTTGTCTTAAGCATTTTCATCAGTCAATGAAATACTTGTTTTGCCAGAGTCAATGATTTGCATAATAACTTGAGAGGAAAAAAAGCATGAGGCAATAACTGGAAGCTTAGGCTATTACTGCTATAAACAGAAGATGTTCCAAGAGAGAAATTCTTAATTTTAAGGAACCATGAATCTTTCATTACTCATTCATTCATTCATTCCTACATTTATTTACCCAATAAATAATTTTGAGCACTAACCACTGTAGGCCCTATGATAACCACTTGGGAATGGTAATAAGCATAATTTAATTATGATCCCTGTTCTTAAAGAATCTCTCAGGAGGAAAATAAATAATGAATAAGACAACTCAAAGCAAGTAAAATCATAAGAAGTGTCATGAAAGATAAATTACTGTCAAATTAAAGTCTGAGAGTGTCTACTTAGCAGATTATTTTTGGGAAAACATTTAAGTTGGAGTTTAAGTACAGGGGTGTCTTTAATAAATGGCTATGAAAAGGTAGGCACATAAACCCCCAACTAGAAAATCTGAAGAACTGGCCTCAAAGAAAATCGAAAAGAACTTCTCTATAGAGGTCTGAGACAAAATGAGAAAGATCTAGACTTTTGAACAAGGATCAAGGTGTTTTAACTTTACTAACCAAGAAGAAGCAATTAATATTATTCAAGTAGAAGCAGGTTATGCTAAGTAAAAATTCCTTGGTCGTGTTTTACAAGAAAGCTTAACAAGAAGAGTCTACAGCGAAGATGTGTGGTTCCCAGATTGTTTAGGACAGACAGAATTGAAGACAAGCAAAGGTACAGTCAAGGTAAATTTATAAAAAACAATGATAAAGTTTAAATGTTGACTAAATAAAGACAAGGTCGAGATGATGGTGAAGAGTGTGACAGGGTGTCTGAAAGTGACCAAAATGTAAATGTGACAAGGACAGTATTCCTGAAATAAAAATTCAGATACGAGCACAGACTTAGGAGGGAATACTGAAAATATATGGAGTTCTTAGAAAAAGCATGATCCAATCAAAATATGGTGTAAGCTTATTTCAATTTTCCCAAAATCCATTCTAAATTGTACAAATGTATCAGTTGGAGGTTGTGGAGATGGTTCAGTGGTGAAGGATTTTGCTGGGCTAACATGGGCTCTCACATTAGATCCTATGCATTCACAGAAAATGTAAGGCATAGTGCCAGGCATGGCATGGAAGCCATGTAGCAGTCCAATAAATTTCCTTGTTTTCTCTCAATTGTAGACTGGGACTTGGGTCTAAGTTTGGGGGTGTGGCTTCCTCTCCTGCTTGCTATTAGCTTGTGTTCTCTCTCTTTCACATCTAACATACTCTACAATAGAAATAGTCACTGTTTTTTTATAAAGTGTTGTCTGCATCTCCTCTCTAGAAGATAGGTTTTTAAAAATAGATCTGTAAGCCACATGCTTAGAAATTTGACTGCTCACAATAAATGTTCCATATTTGTTTATCCAGTAAACTAACACTTACTTAATCTCAGTTAAACACTAATCGGTTAAAGTGAATCACAATTCCAGGTTTGTGAAGATCACTGTGGGTACAGAGTTGTGGGTTCTCTGTCTCTTTGAGCACATCCCAGATCTTAGGATCTTTCTCATTTGGTGATGATTATGTTTACAGTGTACAGTTAAGTTGTCTTAAAGAATAACAATCATTTCTATATACAAACTACTACCATGACCTATGTTACGTGCAGAACTTACATGTATAGAACCCTGGCATAGAATTAGACCACAATAAGCACACTGAGGCAAATTCTGCACTCACTAAGCTCTACTCTGGAGCCAGAAGCCAGGTTTGCAAATCTGAAGATAAAGTAAACAACAAATTGTCTATAATCTTAAAGGGACAAATATTCCCCAAGACACAGAGGGTTGCGGGGGAGACCATCCAATGGAAATAGCAACAGGAAGACATTAAGGCAAAAGAGAAAAATCAATACAAATAGCAAATTTGAAAATTACATATCAAAGCTAAGTGTCTTAGAAAATTCTTGTGCTGATTGGAAGTACATTAGTTTATTATACATTGAGAAAAATGAGGAGTAGGCAAGAAAAGGTCAACCATCCTGTAAATTGGATTTTTGGGTTGAGTGGAGCCGAGAAGCCAGGAATGGCTGCAGATTAATCCTGCAGCAATTACAATGTGAGCCTGTCCTGCCTTTCTTCTGGGCTCTTTCATCACCACACAGAAGCCATTCTGTCATCAACATACTGCTATATAGTCAAAATATTGATTGCTATAATAATGGCTGCTCATAAAATACCCAAAGCAACAGTAAGAGCAACACAATAATATGTGACTTACTGACATGTTTGGATTTTTTTTTTCTATCTGGAAGGACAGTATGTTCCCTTTTCTCTGTTTGTCTTCTTCCAGCCTTACAATCTCCTCTCAGACCAATACCAACGGAGTTCTATTCCCACTGAGACTTGATTTAGAGGCTTTGTCTTCAGTTGGCCATGTGAGCATGGTGTTTTAAGTGATACCCATTAAAATTCATGCATACACATGTAAAATGTACTTATACACCATTTCATAAATTTAAATACAAACTATTTTGTCTGTTCAAATCTACCCAACTATCATTCTCTTTAGTGATATAAACATTTCAAATCAATCTGCAAGCATTTAATTTATATCTCTTAGCTATTTTATCTATTTGTTGTCAGTCTTCATTATATATGAGGAAAAACATATCCATAATATTAAAAACTTTACTGAAAATCAGCTATTTAAATATACTTACGAAAGTTAGTGTTAGGATCACACAGTGATCCCAGAGACCTCCTCAACAATTACAGACCCACAGCCTCCTGGCCCACAACTGTCTAAGAGGTTAGTGGCACCACTAAATCCAAGGCCAAGTAGAGACCATGGTCTCTGAAGCCTGGTCCAGGGACATAGCCCCTGGAATGCCAACCCCACTCAGATTTACACTAAATCCAAACAGCAGAGAGAGAGCCCTTGCAAGCTCAAACTCGTAGCAAAACCCAGTGAAAGGGACATTCCTGCCCCAACTCCTAACCATGTCATCACATGGAAATCCCAGCAACCAAATATTTCAGTTAAAAAATGAGGTTCAGAGCTAAAAAGGGAATTCTCCATAGAATAATTACAAATGGCTGAAAGGCACTTAAAAATTGTTCAGCATCTTTGGCTAGCAGAGAAATGCAAATTAAAACAATTTTGAGATACCACCTTACAACTGTCAGAATGGCTAAGATCAAAAACACAGATGACAGCTTATGCAGGAGAGGATATGGAGCAAGGGGAATACTCCTCTATTGTTGCTGGGAGCATAAACTTGTACAGCCACTTTGGATAGTAGAAAACTGGTAATCAATCTCTCTAGTGATCCAGAAATAACACTATTGGGCATATAATGAACATTTGTACCCCCAAAGCATTAGCTGAACTATGTTCATAGCAGCATTATTCATAATAGCAAGAACCTGGAAACAACCTAGATGTCCCTCGACTTAAGAATGGATTAACAAACTGTGGTACATTTACACAATGGAGTACTACTCAGCAGAACAAAAAAGATATCCTAAAATTTGCAGGCAAATGGATGGATTTGGAGAATATCCTCCCGAGTCAGTTTCACAGTCCCAGAAAGAGAGGCATGGGATGTACTCACTCATAAGTGAACTTTAGACAAAAAGCAATGAATACTAAAGCTGAAACTACAACCCCTGAATAGCTTGGGATTCAGAAGGAACTTAAAAGAGACATTCAGAGATTCCCCTAGGAATCTAAAAATAGAGAAGATCTCCTTAGCAAATTGGGATCATAACAAACTGCAACCAAGAAGAGGTGGGAACAAATGATGAGAGAAGGAGATGGTCGAGTGAGAGGAGCAACACAGAAGGAGAAAAAAAAGAGATGGATATCTTGAATCCAGGAATCCAGTGTGGGTTTGGAAAGAGGCCAGATGCTAGGGAAACCTCAAAGATCTCCAGGATGTCCCTACGTAGAGTCCAACCAATAATGGAGGTGGTGCCTAAATAGGACTTACACTAGAATCAAGTAGAACCTACATCCAGCAATGAGCTCCTTGTCTAGCTACAGAGATGGGGGGGGGGGAGGGAGTCTATATGAACAAAGGGATAGGGATTATGAGGAGGAGTCCCATAGAGATGGCTGGTTTGAGCTCTGGAAAGCCCCTGGAGAATTATCAGGAAAAGGAACTAAACCCTCCAAAAGTACATGACTGTCAAATGGCATGGTCAGTTTGTGGAACCTCATGGAGTAGAATCACACTGTTTTTCTGTGCATGAAACGAGCCCGTTTCCTACAGAGGAACACCTAACCCAGTCCTAATATTGGGATGAGGGAATCAGACCTATCTCAAATGGATATACTAGACTGAACTGACCCACCTTGGGACTCTTTGCCCTCTTTGAGGAAAGGATGGGGTGATGGGGTTGGGAGAGGCTGAAGGAGGACTATGTGGGGAGGTAAGGGCAGGTGATCAGGGGGATATATGTAACAAAAACTTTTTTAATAAAAAAGAAAAATTTTAAAAGAAAAAAATGTCAGTATTAGAAAACCATAAAAAGCACAATGTGAGGATATGTTCCAAATATAATAAAAACAGTCAGAGATACCAGAGAACAAATCCACCTCTTCCAATTTTTTTTTTGAGACAAAGTTTTCTGTGTAACAGTCCTGGCTGCCCTAGAACTTGCTTTGAAGACCAGGCTGACTTGAACTCACAGAGATTCACTTGCCTCTGCTTCCCAAGTGCTGGGACTGACAGTGTGAGCCATGGCTTCTTCTGCCTGCTCTGTCTTTCTATGCCTGCCTTAAATACTTTCAGTTAAGGCGTGGCACCACTACTGGCCTGAGAGCCTGGAACTCCTTCTGCAAACTAAAATGACCTTGAACTGAACTCAGATTTGCTGGGATTAAGGAAGTAAGTCACCACTCCTGGGATATTCCCTGTGTTGGGATTAAAGGTGTGAGTTACCACTGTCTGATCCTCCTAGACTGACTGGGTAGATCCTTCTGATATCTCTGTGTGTTTTTATTATATTTGAAACATTTCCACAGCACAATTATCTCGTGATACCATAAGTTTTATCAAATAGAATTGACCTTGGACAGAGCATAAAACAGCAAGTGTAAGTGTAGCACTGAAGAAAAATTCAATCAAATGATTTAAATGACTTAGGACTTTGACAGAATTTCTCTCTTTTTAACAATTATTTCTGGCATATTTTCAATCAATTGATGGCTATTCTATGTTTTTAAAGAACAGTTTCTTAGTTTGTCATATTTCTATACCCAGAGCCTCATATTCATTTTAGAACAATTTAATATACTAGATACTCGTGTGTCTACCATATCTTCTTCACTCTTCTCTTTTACGTGAATGCATTTCAAGAGGACCTTGAATCACTTCAATCCCATCTCACAGTCATCATCAATACTCATTTCTCAAAATCAGAATCATTTAACGTTTACATGATTATTCTCACCTCTTCATCAACCTTGCTCTCTATGATTTATAAATGTGAGAACGATGTCATATTTTATCATAAGCAACATGAAATAAAGGTGTCTTGCAAAATTAAATACATGAATAAGAATTAGAGAAATACACATTTCTTATTTGGTAAAATAAAAGCACAAACATGACTTGCCAACACCTGAAGCCCGGGAAATATGATTTCAGAATTAGATGTGTGATAACATTGTGGATTGTTACTTGGTTCTTATCCAGAGACTTCACACACACACACACACACACACACACACACACACACACACACACACACACACACACACACACACTTACACTTACTTCTTGCAGAGGTCAAAGAATAAAATTTCATGAATTTTTAACAGTTGGGAACCATAAAAATAAAATTGCTTAAAATCAAGAGACTCATCTTCCTTCCTAGACTCTATCATCTAGACATGTGTTCACAATTAGCACCTACAGTTTTTTTTGCATCCTGTCTTACATTTTTACATTCATCAAGGGTGAGTATCTACTGTGTGTCACATTCCACCTTTAGTGGTGGCAACACAATGACCCTATCAGCACTTTAGAATTTCATGTGAGACAAGAAAACTCCTGAAATTTTCTAATAGGAAAGTAACACAATTTGGTTTATATTTTGTAAAGATTAATTTTTAATTGTTTTACACATAATGGAATATTGTCTATAAATGATTGGTACCAATTCTAACACTTTCACAAATATTACCTCACTAGATAGTATAACAATTATCAGGGAATGATTATAACATGCACAGACTTGCCGACTATAATTACTAGGAACAATCAGGGATAGTAGAAGCAAGTAAAGGACAGTTGCTCCCACATGATAGTTGTATTTCAAGGGACAGTTATACATTCATTCAGCCAGCTGCCATGCTTATGAAGTTCAGCATAATTAATAGACCAAATGTATTAAAATTTTATCTCTAAAGAGTGACATGACATGCTGGTACTGGCTCAGACACCACCATTTTTTTTGGAAGGTAGAGTCCTATCTGAAATATTATTCTCTTATCTAATTTTTAGATAAGAGATTAGAGTAATTTTTAAAATTTTGTCCCATGTCAAGTCATGTAGATATATTATTTGCTTCTTACAAATCCTGAGAAATAATTCTTGTCTTATTTTACTGTAATTGTTAATTTGAGATTACCAAAATGTTTTTTACCTATTTATTTTAGTTATTATATTACTATTACTCATAAAGATTTAATCCTCTATATATTCTATCTAAATTCTAGGGTTTTAGAAATTTTTATATGAAGGTAAATTTCCAAAAATTCAGTGAAGCATCAGATTCTGTAAATAATAATATGCAATGTAGGTAAATGTGTCTAAAGTATTATGGACAACTTGCTAAGTTGCTGAATGTGAGGGTAATTTTTGTATAAATGTAACATTTGACTTATGTGCTGAAGAAAGAAGATGGAGTACAATATATTCTTTGCCTTGGTTACTTATCTTTCTTTTAAAAAAATGTAGTAGTTTCTCCAAAATTAAATAACCCTAGCATAGTGCTGGTAATTGCAAAATTGACCAGCCTCTCAGACAAAGGCATAAGGTCTAATCCTTGCTCTGTATTACGATTTCCTTCTGAAAAGTCCCTTGTAGTTTTGAACCTTAGTCCCTGGCTAGTGGCACTACTTAAGACTGTAGAAATGTTAGGAGGTAGGACTTGGCTGACAGAACTAAGTCTTTAAAGTTACGTTTCATCCTAATTCCAGTCATTGAATCTGCTTCTTTGTGAGCACATCAGCCTCACAGAACCACTGCCATGGCGGAGGCCACACCCACTGCCATGCCTTTTCCAATCTCCCTACAGTCCTGAGACACAACAAACCATTCCTCCATTAAGTTTTTTCTGCCAGACATTTTTGTCTCAGTGACACAAAATGACCAAAAACCATGTAACTGAACTACCCTTGATTTGATTTTGTCTTCTTGTTCCTGCACTACTATGTTGTTGACAATAAAGAAACAAACCACTGTTGGTGCTTAGGATTATTTTACATAGACAGACATTCTTGACATAAATAGTTTTAGACACGGTGATCATTAGGAGAAAAGCTACTATTATATTAAGCAAATTAATTAGAAGGCCTTTTAAAAATGAAAATCGATAGAAAGTTAAGTAAATTAGTAGTATGTTGCTACGTTTTACAAAGTCCAAGGGAAAATTATAGCTGTAAAAACCATCATAACAGATTGCCTTAATGTACTCTCCACACCACCCAGCAATTGCTGAAATTCTTCGATTAATTTTGAATTCATCTAGCATTTTTTGCAACTCTAATCTCTACTTAGAATACTCACTCTGACTGGAATGTGGATTTCTTATACTTATATGCCATCTCATCTTCTGTTCATTTTATATCTTTTTATATCATTTACTATGTAGTTTGACATATATTATGGTGATTTTTATGCATTTGTTACCTTTGCATAACTGGTCATTCTACAGAGGATCCAAATGCTGGCTGCATTTCTGCTGTGAGTGAAGTGCTTGACTCATATTTACCAGTGAGTGAATGGACTTATAGGTGCAGGATGTAGGTACCATGTTACCATGAGCTGCACTGAGATGATTAAGACACAGGAAGACCCAGGTCCTCCAAGGTCTCTATTGCTCTACTGTTAAATGTCACTTCAAACTTAGACAGCAATGATGATTCACGGCTTCTGAAAGACCATGTTTAAAATAAGCATCTGTTGCCTGGGAACAGAGCAAACACAAAGGTTTTGTGGAATATCTTGTCAAATTAGCTCATATTAGCAAGAAAGTCTTATTTGTACAAAATAGAAAATAGGGCAAAGGAATGGGAGATCACTATGACCTCATTATAACCACCAGGATCATTTGTACAGATTTCTACCATCCCATGTCTTCTCTACCCCAGACTCATTTCAACCACATTAGCTGCTATTCTACATGGTGCAAGTGAAACCCAGCATTCAGAGTTTGCCCTCATGCTGTCCTTCCCTCCCTCCCTCTCTTCCTCCTTTCTTCCACCTATTCAACCATCTGTCTATCTATCTATCTATCTATCTATCTATCTATCTATCTATCTATCTATCCATCCATCCATCCATCCATCCATCCATCCATCCATCCATCCATCCATCTGACAGAGCTTTATGTACAGCCCAAAATGATCTGAAACTCCCAACCCTCATGTCTCAGCTTCCTGGGTCCTGGGATTAAAAGCCTGTGTCATTACACCTATCTCTCTCTTTCATTTATAAGTGGATTTTCATCTTGATTCATATATATATATATGAAAGTCTGGGAACCTAGGCTGATCCAGTACTGTTATGTGATATCATAACACGGAGTTGATGGGAACATGTACAGAATTCTCTTCCCTCTATAGTTCCTGGTCAGAATATTAGTTACCTACCAGAAACCTGTTGCTCATCACTCAGTCAGTTGATCAACACCTTAGAAAATGAGATTCCTTCTTAGCCAAGGTAACACAGGGAGACAAAAATTAGAGTCCAAGTTTCTTTATGACTGTGTCTCAAAGCAATCAACTGAGTACAATATACACTCTAGACTCTAGAGATATTAATAGGAGGAAACTCAATTGAACATTCATTATAGTTGCTAATATTAACAATTTCAGAAACCACTACTTTACATTTATATAAATATAAGAGCTCATTTTAAGTAAGACATCATAGTAATAGAGAAGATGTTTGAAATTTTTATATGCTTTCTGTAGTTCATCACATTGGAATAATCTTATTGACTTTTAATTTATGCATAATCAAGGACCAGCTGTCATTAAGAAATTGTATATGGTTTTACCATGAAAACTACAATCAAATTGTGATAAATATAGGCAGAATTGTAAGACAGAAGTTATGCAAAAGCAATAATTAGCAATGGCAGTTCATCTAGATCAATGCTACACACTAAGTCATTATTAGTCTTCAATGCTTTAGCTTAAATAGCATTAAAACGCTATTTAAGCCCATCTCCAGGACACTTAATGTAAAAACACTAGGTAATTTTATTCAAGAGAAGTAATAAGAACATCCCCCCCCCACACACACCACCAAAACACAGTGAACACAGGGAATGTTATAAAAAAGAAGCTTTTGACCTCTGAGTTAGCACAAAAATAACAAGGTGGTGATAATTGCTGTCATCAAAAGGAATCAAGAGGATGCCATGCCAGTGGATTTTAACTGTGTGGCACTAATTAGAGGAGGCTTTTTTCAAGATATAAAGGTTGCCTTTTGTAATGGTTAAGAGTCATTTTACAGCCACGATATCCAGCTTTCTTTTCAAAAATTCAGTGTACGGCCATAAAGTGTCTGTCAGCTAGCTATGAAAGAGATAGTACATCCCATCACCAACAGTAAACCTGTCAGAATCTGTCCTAAATCTACGAAGGAGGCACATTAGCCATTGACATAAATGCCCTTTCAGTTCAGTCTTTGTCCCTGTGTCTCTCCCTTCAACGCTGTGTTCCACGAATGTTCTCTCACAATGAAGCCGCCATTATTTTTTCACACATTTTCCCCAGCCATTGGGGCATTACACATGTTGTCCTTGATTCTTTTTTAATTTAATATTGCTCTTCCAATTAAGACATCACAGATCTTCAAAGCAAAACAGAATATATTCATTTTATGAATTTAAATTATTTATGCTATAGCAGAGTTATATTTTCACTTCTTATGTGTTCATTATTTTAATATATCCTTAATGTTTGCAATGTGAGGTTTAGAATAAAAGTCAAGTAGTCCCAATTTTCACCTCTGTATCCTGAAAGCATAGTTTGTAAACAGTCCTCTTAGAGTCTAATTGGTGTTGACAATCTATTTTTAGTTTCTTGATGACTGATCACTAGCTCATATTATTATATGAAAGAAGAAATTAGTGATATTAAAATAACTATCAGACTCTTACGTGGCTACATTTGTAAATTTTGGCTAGTGATTGCGGTAATATATTTTATATTTAAGAAAATCAACCTGGAGTATGAGAGAACAGATCCACCCACAGTCAAGCTAGAAGGGTCAGAGAGTGGTAACTCACACCTTTTAATCCCAGCATGGGAAAGACTGAGTGGTGACATGCACCTTTAATCCCATAACTCCAGAGACAGATCTTTCTGTGCTTCTGTGAATTCAAGGCTAACTACCAAACAGTGGTAGTTCACACCTTTAATCTTAACTCTAAAATTATGATGCTGATTTGATCTTGGAAGTGAAACAACTGGGTGAAGAAGATATTTAAGGAGGCGTAGAAAGACAGAGAGGTATTCTGTAGAAGCAATGAGTCAAGCTGAGGGCTCTTGAAGATAGTTTCTACCCTGAGAAGTTGGTTGGTTAAGAACTGACTGTGGTCTCTTTCTTCTCTCTGATATCCCAGCTTTTTTCCAACTAGAATTCATATTTCAAATGATAAAGTAACTCATCATGTCTCACTGCTAGACTGATACATTACAGAATTTGAGAACTATACTTATTCATCCTTACTCACCCATCACCTTGGATATGACACTCACAGTTTATTTGGTGAGCATTTTGGCCAAGGGCATTCAATAAAATGAGATTACGTTAAACATCCGAGGAAAAAAAATGGATAAATACAGGAGTTAGGAGGGACTGAGGAGGGTCAGCTAAAGCAGTAATTCACAACCATTCTTAGTTGGTCAAACATCAGAGAAACAGCCATTGATATTACAATTCATAACAGTCACAAAATTACTGTTATGAAGTAACAACAAAAATAATTTTATGTTCCAAGGATCACAATATGAGGAACTACATTAAAGTAGCGGCAGCATTAGGAAGGAGGAGACCAGTAAGCTAGAGGAAGCCTGGGTATTGCTTTTCTGCAGGGTGATCAGTCAAGCTGTCTGTGTCGACCGTGAGGTCACTATGTCCATCACACAGCAGTTTTGAAATCTAAGACTAGCAGATGGTGAGGAAGGTGAAGCTGCACACTTCAGTGCACCTCAAGCTCCACACCTGATTATCTCCAGAAGGACCGCCCTACATTAGTTAATGATGGTAAACAGAAAGGATGCAGACACGTGGTGGTGTAGGTGTCTAGACAGGAAAGAAAGGAGAGAAAGGGGATTAGAGGGAACGGAGGGAAAAGGGAAGGGAGGGACAGGGGGAAAGGGATGGAGAAGCAGGGTTAGAGGGGTAAAGGTGAAGACAAGTGTTTTCGACACCCACCGAAAATGCCACATACACTGTGACCGGAAAGTATGTTAAACATGCACATACAGAGTCTTTTTAGTTCCTTTTCTTTGTACTTAACCTCAATTTCTGAGGGTTAAATTAACTGCAAAGACCTATGTATAACACTTGTTTAATTTTCTTATATTCTTAGTCCCCACAACATTACATGCATCCTCTGGATAGAATCATTCTAATGCACGTGCTACACCTCTTTACATTATCTTTGAATTACATTTAGTTATGTTTGCAAATTTTCTTGTATTAAACAAAGAAAAACCACACTGCATTTTTGCCAACAAAACACCATAATTATGAAACTTCTCATACATTTGCACTTGAATTTGAGATCTGCCTACTCACAGGTGGCCATCTAGGACTAAAGTAGGCCTAGGGACGGACAGTGTTCTCTATAATACCTTCACCAGCCTACACACAGATTGTATTAGGTTTTCAGAAATGGGCTACCTAGTACGTAATTCAAATTTGTTGGATGTCTGAGGACTTATAACTCTGTTCTCCACACTCCAATAACTGACCTCTTAAAGAGTGGCCCCTAAATGTGTCAATTGTGTACATTCCATTGAATTGTTGGCTAAGTCCTACATCTTGCCAGCTATGGGACTTTTACCAACTCATTTTTTCCCAATCTTTCCATAATTGTCCTCATTTAAACAACTGTCCATTCATCCAAGAAAACAATCAATTTTGCACCTACTAGGTAGACAAAGACTATTCCTGATGCATGTCTCCTGCCTACACGGGAAGTCTCCACAGTAAGTGTTCTGAAGGCAGCAAGAAATGGACTGAGTGCTATTGTCAAAGAACTTTTGAAAGGTCAGGGATGTTCTTCCTGGGAAAGATGCACTGATTTAATAAACTGGAACAGATTATTACAAAAACCAGGAAGGTAACTTGGGAGTTGAGAATATTAGCATGACATACATTCTCTATAGAAGGAAATGATGCCTACAACAAACCTGAAGAGAAAGAATGGCCAATCCAGATAAGAAAGGAGGAATAATATGAATAAAATGAAAAGCTGGGAGTCAAGCAGAGGGGCAGGAACGTGAAGGTGATGCCCAACCATGAATGTAGAGAATGAAAAACATTCGATTAGAGAGAAATATCTGATATGTAGGCATTCAAAAAGATCTGTAATGATGACATGGCCTTTCAATTTGTTCCTTATAAATCTGCTTTAGACAAGACAGCCACTAGCCACAAGTTGTAGGAGATTGTGTTTTTCCATTGTAAATAATTGTCCCACCCACTGGTTTAATAAAAAGTGCTGATTGGCCAAAGGCAGGCAAGAAGTGTGGGCAGGGCTACTAGACTAAGAAAAACTCTGAGAACAGGAAGCACAGAGCAGAATGCCAGAGAGAAGCCGGAAGAAGCAGAGGACAACTATGCTGCTCTAAAGAAAGGTACCGAGCCGCATGGCTGAACAGGAAGTATCACGGGTTAGATGAAGGGTAGAGAGCTAGCAAGTGATATGCCTGTGCCTGAGGCTGATCAGCCTAAAACAATAGTAAATGTCTTGTGACTCTGCAGGTCTGTGGGTCTTGGGTCTGTGGGCCTAAATCTTAAGGTTAGGCCCAAAAGTCATGGCCAGAAACCTCCTACTACAACAAGTGGCTGCTTCTAATTGCCTGGTTGTAACTGACATGTATTGTAAAAATAAAAATCAAGTTGCAAAGTCTTGCTTTAATAATCAATAGAATGTACTCACTGAGAATTTTATGTTGGTTATATATTTAAAATTTGAGTTTATTGCATATGCAATAATATAAGATTAACTTTGGTTATTTCCCTTTTTGGCCCTTTCTGTGTGGCTACTAGAAAACTAAAAACTATATGTATGACTCAGCATCAATATATTGGACAAAACCCGTGTTTATTTGTCTTCCCAGCCTCTATAGACTGCTAAAGACTTCTCTCGGAGAGAACGTTCCTGGTGATCTTATTAAATATGAGTAGTACAGAATATTATGTCAACACTGAGATGATTTCAACTAGAATTCCAGGTAGAAATCCATCTAAGCAGATACACACTGAGTAGATCTAGTCTTCAAGGAGAGCAGTTTAGCGGATTATGTGGGAGTTAAATATATGCACATATCCCATTATATATTAACAAGATATGAGCTTTGTGAAGACTCCCACACATTACTTAGAATACTGGCTTAAATTTTTCATCAGTAGAGCAACTCAGAATAAAGGAGGGGGAGAATCTAGCAATAGTACAGTCAATGCCACAGCGCTAGTTCAATGGTAAGGATTGTTTTGTAAAGAATGAATTTTTCATGAGTGTTCTTAAAAAACCATCTTGCTAGGATTCCTTTTCTTTGATATAGTCATCTCAAGAAGCCAATTAGTTCTTATTGAAATTTTCTGATTGATCTTTTTCACATTTGAAATATGATTTAGCAGAAGAGGGCTGGAGAGATGGCTCAGCACTTACCAACATACCTTCCACTTGCACAGGACCCTAGTTGGATCCCAGTACTTGGCTGTGTGTCTCTCATATCCCCGTAGCCACTCCACCACCAGATCAGATTCTCCTGGCTGTCAACTTCACTCCCATACACATACCCACTCTTCCTATACACATACCCAGCCCCACATACACCACACCCTTCCTATACACATACCCTGCTCCACATACACATACACATTCTCCTTTCACACATACCAGCCCCACATACATATACACACCCTCCTTGCACACATACCCAACTCCCCCACACACATGCACACCCAATTTCCAGATAAACATATTCTCTCTCACAGTTACATAATTAAAAGTCATTGCTAAAATAGAATCTGCTAAAGAAATTACATTCTGGTTTTGCCAACCTAGTTGGCTAAACCTTACTTTTGGCCACCTTAGCTCAGTAGAGAAACTGTTATACACAAAAATAAAATGGCGTCGAAAGTTGAAGGATCGAGGTTCATCTAGAACCATACAAACATGGTTCCTCCTGTAAGAATATGTGTCACATTTATTACCTACCTTATCTATATTGTTCTTTAAAACAGAGATGACTGTACACAGTCTAGAAAACCTGTAACTACATTTAAAACTGTCTTACATGACCTAAGGATGGGAACTAACTTTTCTTAAGCAATCTTCAGAGAAATTTATCACCATGAGACTGTACAGAGGTGCTCTTATTGCCATTCTAGAACTCACAATTACGTTGGTATAGAGTGTTGCGTTAACAAATTTAGCAGACTTATCCTGTCTGCATAGCTCTGACACAACTGTGTACCATTTTACTTTTTATGGACTCACAGTCACTGTGGCATTTCTGACGTGCCTCATTTACCCTAATAAGTGCTGTGGATTCTGCCGGGGGAAGAGGATCAGACATTTAATTCTAAGCATTTTTCTATGGATGGGCAGTTTCTTTAGTTCATCTGAACTAAGTTTTAGCCACAGCTTAAAACATAACACTCTGATTATTCACTTGGAGGTCATTTGGTTTTGAACAAATTTTAAATCCAAATCAGGAAAGTAAACAAAAACTCCCAATCAGCCACTCACAACATTATTACTCTCTCTTTCTCTCTCCTCTTCCCTCCTTTCCCCTCCTCCCCCTCCCTTCCTTCCTCTCCCCCTCTCTCTCACCCCCTCCTTTGTTTCCTCTCTTTCCCTGTCCCTCCCCCTCTCTCCCTCTCTCTCTCCCTCCCTTCCTCTCTCTCCCCCTCTCCTTCCCTTCTTCCCTCTCTATCCCCCCCCCCCCCCCCCGTGTAGGTACACATATCTGTGAATGTACCTGAATACACATGCCACAGAGTTAGGGCAGGTTGTCAGGTGTCCTGCTCTGTCATTTCCCATTTGATTCCTTTGAGATGTCTTCTTTTCATGCTGCTGGAGCAACCAGCAAGACCGAGCAATCCTCCAGTCTCCATTCCTCACAGTGGAGGGTTACAAACATAACCTCTGGCTTTACATATGCACTGACTTATTTAGGTCCTTATGTTTGTATAGCAAATGCTGTGACTTACTGAACTTTTCCTGTAGCCTCACCATGTCATTAAAAATTTTTTTTTCTTAAATTTTCACCCATGATGTTTTGAGAATCATATGGTTACACTCTATACTTAGGTGGCAACTGGGGTAAATGGAGACATTTCACTTTCCCCTGAGTCTAACAAGATGTGTGGAGCTTTGAGATATTTGATTTTATTTTTATTTCTCTTGGGTTCTGCATGTGTGCAGTTGGAAGGGATCTTTGAAGGGAAGAGAAGACATTGCATTCAGAAAACTGACTAGAGACTGACTACAGTAGCATAAAAATAAAAATCATTACATTTTGGGAGTCTTAAGAAAATTAAAGGTCCATTCTGGATACTGTATACTTAGCACTTTTTTTTTTTTCAGTGAGTAGAAGCTGGCTAGAATTCAGAGGGAATGTCTTTAGGGATCCTGAAAAGTACCAGTACCAGTCGTGAATTCATTTGTCATCAAACCAGTGGTGGCTTTATTGTATTTTTCTCTAATATCTTTTAGTAACAGAGCAGTAGACAAAGGGGTGGATAGAATGCAGAGGAAACCCTCTAAGCCTGGCTCAAGAAAAAAAAAGAAAAAGAAGAAACTCAAAATTTTTAGAGAAATATAAAAAATATTAGCAATGTATACCTCCTCAATTTTCCTTTTCTTCCTCAGTCAGACTCTATTCAGCCTTGGGGAACAGCACTATATATAGGAGCCCGCACTTGAGGAGTCCATGTCTTCACTCCCTTCAAGAGTACAGTTGTGATCGAGAAATTTAGCCCATCTTCACTGCTGTCTGTTGTCTGTGCTGTCGTTTTACTCATTCTCAACATGGACATACCCAGGAAGTCTAACCTCCCAATGCAAAGCAATAAGAAAGGTTCCAAAAGAGCTGGAGTACAAGAAAAGTGGAACTTGAAACATCATTCCAAACTGATGCTTCTAAACTGGATTTTTCCCCCCCAAAGACCAAGAACGGAACACAAAAACCACTAGTTAGTTACATCTGAGACTGGCCACTAGGTATATCTCAGGATCTGACTAGATTCAAATCAGCCCCTTAAGCACTTCTGATGGAATCACTCCACAATAAGCCCATTCACTTTATGTTTAAAATATCATAAATCTAAAAAAATGCACATTAAGTCTTGTGCCCAGCGTCCAGACCCCAAAAAGACTACCAAGAGACCAGTCCAATGCAACAGCAAGGAGTCTCTTTATTGATGAGCTATCTTGGGTCACTCTATCCTACACAGTCGTGGAATTGGAGTGATCTTGAGCAGTATGAGGCACGGAGTTTTATTGGGATGAGGCTTTAGGGGCTTCGGAACCTCAGGGGTACAGTTCCATGAGTCTGCTCCTGGGCCCTTCCTGGTATCATGGAGTGCTGATGACAGCAAAAGCCTGCTGTCTGTCTGTCTTTCATTAAGCCTGTCATGGTAGTTGTGTGGTCAAACTGATCTGGGTCTCACATTAAGCATCTAGCATACTAAATACCATAACTTAGAAACATAAAAGTAGTGTTGATTGCTTGTTGTTGACAGGAAACAAGATGGTGTTAATGGGATGCACACCACTGGCTCAGGGTAAGAGAGCAACATTTTGACATAAGAATTCTACGGCAATGCATCTCACTTTCACATCATCATGAAGTTGAAAAGTTCTAAACCAATCCATTCGTTATAGGTCAAGGGCCATGCAAA
The DNA here is from genome assembly GCA_033318265.1 of Phyllotis vaccarum. Taxonomy (NCBI): domain Eukaryota; kingdom Metazoa; phylum Chordata; class Mammalia; order Rodentia; family Cricetidae; genus Phyllotis; species Phyllotis vaccarum. The sequence continues at coordinate 193,838,022 of JARWLC010000002.1, forward strand.
TTACTGTAACTGCTTTGGCAGCTATTCTTATCCTGTATCTACATTATAAGAAAGGCATTTGGAACTGCCCATGTAAACCCATCCAGTTGACTATTCACTTAAACCAATGCGTTAACATTCTGTTTTTATATTTAAAGAAGATCCATAGATTCATATAAACACGTGGCATTCAAAATGTACAGGGGGCAATAACAAATCATGTGATATATGAGTTCACAGAAAAACAACAGCTTGCTTAGGAAAAAATACATCAAAGGACAACAGTCTGAAATGAAGAAGAGGCTGGAACCAATGTGACTCCTGAAAACAAAGGGCCATGAAATGTTTGCCAAATAAACAGAAAATAAAAATAAATACCAATTGGAAAGTTTGAAATTCTACTCACAAAAACAATAATGAAATCTTCCCATGAAAGAATCAAGAGCAAAATGGATCCAATAGAAGAAACAATAAATGAAGTTGAAGATATATCAACAAAAAGGATTCCATCGAAACAATGTGCAAGTATCAAAGCAATAAAAGACTCTTAGGGATCTATGGGACAACAAGGAACAATCCAGTCCTCAGAGCCCCAGGGAAAAGGGTGTTTTAAAGCAAAGAACTGAAGAAAAAAACCAGCTTTATCAAGTCACAATTAGCCACACAACACACTGCAGACTCACACTGTTGTGGTTTGAATTGTAAAGACTCCAGGAGACTCATATGTCTGAGTGTTTGGCCATAAGGATTGGCAATCCTGTAGCCTTGTTGGAGTAGCTGTGGTTTTGTTGGAGGAAGAGCTTTGAAGTCCCCTATGCTCAAGTTATACATGATGGGACAGTTGCTTCTGCTACCTGTGGATCAAGATGTAGAACTGTCAGCTCCTCTTAGCACCACGTCTGCCTGTACTCCCCCATGATGATGATGGACTAAACCTCTGAAACTGGAAGCTGGTCCCAGTTAAATGTTTACCTTCATATAAGTTGCCATGGTCATAGTGACTCTTCACAGCAATACAAACCTTAAGACTGAAGTTAATACCAAAGAGTGTGGTATTGCTGTTATAGGCCTGAACATGCTTTGGTTTGGAAGAATATGGACTTCGGGAGTTTAGATTAGAGAAGCAGCTGAATGCTCTAAGTGCTACTTAATGGGACATACAAGTAGGAACATGGAATACATTATATTGAGGGTTATTTGAACTGTGGGAGTCTGGTTAAAGAGGTTTCAGAGGAGAAAAATTTAGTATGTTACCTAAAGATGATTCTTACAATATTTTGTCAAATAATGTGGCTGCTATTTGCCATTTTCTGAAAAGTTTGCTTGAGCAAAACTGAAGAATTTTTTTTTTTATTAATTGCATTAGAAAAGGAAATCTGAAAACAGCCTACTATTGACTCTGTTGTGTGTTTATTAGTGGTCACTCTTAAACAGATCTATAATAAAAAGGAACAAGTTGAGAAAGAAAAATTACAGAATGTATCATTTGAGAAAAGGGGGGGGGCACCAGAAAACAGAATGGAGTTAAGTCTTGTGTTCAAGAAGATAAACAGATTAAGAAATAGAATATAGGGAGTGTTGACCTCAGGGAAAGAATTAATGGAGCTAAGCTTCCAATTTATGTAAAGGGATTAAAGAAAAACTCAGAGTCAGATGTGATGGTCCACACCTTTTAATCACAGCACTTCAGAGACAGAGACAGGAATATCTCTGAATTTAAGGCCGACCTGGTCCACAGTGCAAACTTCAGAACAATCAAGCTTAGGGAGTAAAGAAAACCACAGAAAAAAGAACAGTGGTGAAGGTGTAATTGAACAAAGGAGCCATGTTCCAACCCCAGAAAACTGCAGACTTTGGCAGCTTTGACCATGTGATTCTGGCTTTACAGTTAAGAAGAGAAGAAAGGGGTTATGGAATCTCCCTCTGACTAAGGAACGCTGCTGAGGCTACTCATGTGGCAGGGGTGTCCCTTCATCAAGGCAGAGTGACCATTGTATGAACCCTGGATTGCCTTGGATTTCCCCAAAATGTTGGTGATGCCAAAGCCATGGGATACCTACTGAAGATAACTGCTAACAGGAAGTGGAACCGGCCCGAGAGAAACAAATGTGTTGTAGTCATCAAAGCTGAAAGGGGTTGGAGATCTAAAGAGTTCTTTGGCATCAGATATAGAGATGCAGAGTTTGGAAATTGGTCAGCTGACATTTTGTTCCAATATCTCCCCATTTTCCCCCCTTTCCTCCACTTTGGAATGGTGATACATATCCTATACCATTACATGTTGGAAGTATGTCATCTCTTTCTTAATTTTGATTTTACAGGAAATTACAGTTAAGAAATTGCATGAATCTCAGAAGAGACTTTAAACTTTGTATTTTAACACATTGCTGAGACCTTGACAGATTATTGAAATTTTAAAGTTGGACTTAATGCATTTTGCAATATGCTATGCACAAGCCTATAGGGGCCAGGGAGTGGGACGTGGTGCTTTAAATATGTATGGCCCATAGACTCATGTATTTAAATGATTTGCTAAAGGGAGTGGCATTACTAGGAGGTGTGGTCTTGTTGGAGAAGGTGTGGCCTTGTTGGAGGAAGTGTGCCATTGTGGAGGTGGGTTTTGAGGACATATACACTTAAGCCACTGCCTACAAACCAAGACATAGAACTCTCAGCTGGTTTCCAGTACCATGTCTATGTGCATACTACTATACTTCTTACCATGAAGATAATAAACTAAGTCTCTAGAACTATAATCCAGCCTCAATTAAATGTATTTCTTTATAAAAATTGTCATGGTCATGGTGTTTCTTCACAGCAATAGAAACCCTAACCAAGACACATACCTTTGGTGAATGTCATATAAAATCCACATAGAGACACATGAAAATAAGGCTGGGAATTTTAAGAGAAAAGGGAAATAAATTAAAAAATCTTGTACTTAGAATATGTTCCCCCAAGCATGTGAGTTTGAACATGTGGTCCCCTGCTGGTAGTGACATTTGGGTAAGGCTATGGACCTTGCTAGGAGATGTGTGTCACTGAATATGAGCCTTGAGGTTTATACCTCAGCTCTAGTTTCTGTTCACCTTCGGCTTCCTGATTATGTGTGTGATTGACAAGCCAGTGACACTGCTGACACTACTGTGTCCTTCTCTATTGATCCCACACTCTCTCAATGATGTGGCATCATCCCACCAAAGTGGGAGCCAGAATAAATCTTTCCTTCCTTCAACTGGTTCTTGTCAGGTGTTTCGTTTATAGAAGTAAGAACAATAATTAATGCAAATTCTGAGAGCACACAGAAAATAGAGGCAGAGGGCAATCACTAAAACTTGAAAGTAGGGGTCTTTCCAAAGTGTTACGGCATGAGAAGCACTGCCATCCTAAACTGCCAACATAAACTCAAGAATGAAAAGAAATAAAGACAGTTTCAGACGAAAGGAAAAATGAAGGGACTCCATTACTAGCCAACCTGCCACACCCTTGGCATAACTAAGGAAAGATGGTTAACCCCAAGGGAAATAGGGACTCCAGAAGAAAGCCAAGGTCTTCACAAAGGAAGAACAACAGTATGGGAATGATGCGAGTACATACATTCTCTTCTTGAGTTTTAAAACCATGAGTGAAGGCAGAGAGGAAAAAATCAGAACAGTAGTGAAGTGCGATGTCTGTAGATGGTTACGAGAGAGAGAGAGGCTCAGGCGGCCACATGGTGGGAGGCTTCCTACTTTCAACCCAAGCTGGTAAAATATTAATTCTAAGTAGACTTCAAATTAAATATGTATATTGTCCTCTTTAGATAAACTGTGTGGCAACCAAAAAACCAATTGGATAAGGGAAAGTAGAAAGAACTAAGAGAGAGAGGACAAAGAAAATATAACAGTACACGCTAAATATGCACAGCATATTAAATATAAATTGATTTGTTCTTTTATTAAAACTAGATTTTTCTCATATAACATATATTGGTTACTTTTTCTTTCATCTCCTCCTTCTAGATCTTTCCAATATCCCTTCCCATTTGGACTCATTTCTTTTTTTTCCCTCTCATTAGAAAACAAACAGGCTTCTCAGGGATAATGATGAAATAAAATATAATAAGGAAAAGCAAAAATTAACATAGATATAGGACAAGACGAAGGGGAAAGGCCCATGATAAGGCATAAGAAACAGATTTGAATGCAAAGACCCATTCATTCACACAGTCAAGAATCTCATAAAAATCTGTAAACCAGAAACTATAACATACACACAAAGATTATGTAAAATAAAATAAAAATAAAATACATAGTTTAAACAATGACTTAACACAGATGTGACTGAGACAAGGAGCCTCCAAAGATGGTGTTGAGTTCATTTTCTGTTGGCTATCTGCTACTGGACATGCAGTCTTCCTTTAAGAGCAGTTTGCTTCCTCTAAAAATTCTTTTGGAGAAAATTAAATTTTTATTTGCAAGAGATTATCAATTGGAGAAGCTTTCCAGTTAGAGATAGGGGCATATGTCTACTTCTCCTTTCTACTTTAGAACTCCATGTGGTGCAGAACCATAGAGGCCCTGTGTATGCCACCTCATTCTCTGTGAGTTCATACGTGTGTAGATACTGTTGAACTACAAGGCCTTGTTTCCTTGCTGCCTTTCATTCCTTCTGTCTTTTAGAATTTTTCTGCCTCCTCTTCTGCTGGGTTCTCTGAGCCCCGAGTCCTAAGTCCTGAAAGGAGGGGTATGAGGTAAACATTGTGAATAGCACTGTGTGTTCCAAGGTCTCTTACTCCCTCCATATTGTCAGGCTGTAGGCATCTATAGTTCTTCCCATCTATTGCAGAAAGAAACTTCTCAAATGATGATAGAGACAGACACTGATCTATCTGAAAGTATAGTAAAATGCCATTATGAGTCATTTTGTTACTACTTTTAGCAGAACAGCAGTACTTGGTTTTACCCTAGGTTCTTGAGCTATCTAGTCTCATGTTCTGGATCACCCAAATAGTGTTGAGTATGTGGTCCATCTCCTCAAGTCAAATCAGATATTGGTTGATTACTCCACAGGCTTTATTTCATCATTGCTTTAGCATATCTTTCTGTGTAAGCAGGACACAATTGTAGATCGCATGGTTCATAGAAGGGTTAGCGTTTATGTTTCTCCTTTGGTAGCGTGAAGAATACTTCCTGTACCAAAGACTCTAGAACATAGAAGTGAAGTCTCTATGTAGGCACCAGCTTGATTTCTCCACGTTCAATGATTTGTGCAGTGTTGGTCTTCTGTAAATAGGAATGTGCTGTCAGTTTTTGGAGAACAATCTATAATCTTGGTAGAAGCCTGAGTTGTTTGGTGGTTCCCATGGAACATTGGCCGAAAATTCCATGAGATGTGACCCAATCCCAGTCCTGAAAGTTTCATTTGGTGACAAGACATATCTAGGTGGACTTTGGTCTTTTCCATTATTTTGCGATTTCATTTAGATCTCCTTCATATATGTATTTATTTCAGGAAGCTTATACTGTATTAGGTTTGTGTATTATTCTTCAGATGACCCATAATGTCTCTTCCTGTATTCTCTCTCTTGTGTTCCTCTTCCCTCTCCCTCTCCACTTGATCCTCCCATTCCAGCAGTCCTACCCTCACCCTGGCTTCACCCAGTCCTACCCATTCTATCTCCCTTTCATAGGGAGATCTATTTGTGCCCTCTAGGACCTGGTTCTATGGATTACAACTTGGTTGTCATTGACTTGACAGCTAATATGCACATACAAATGAATATATACCATGTTTGTCTTCCTGGGTCTGGGTTACCTCACTTGGGATATTTTTTTCTAGTTATAGCCATTTACCTGTGTATTTTACTTCTCTGATGGCTGAGTAATACTGCATTGTGTAACGGTATTACATTTTCTTTATGCATTCTTCTGTTGAGGGAATCTAGGTTGTTTCCGGTTTCTTGGTACTGAGCACCAATAAACATGACTGAACAAGTGTCTGTGTGGTAGGATGAACTGTCTTTGGGTAAATGTCCAAGAGCTGTATAGATGGATCCTGAGATGGATCAATTCCAGCTTCCTGAGGAACTGTCACGGTGATTTCCATAGCAGTTGTGTAAGTTTGCAGTTCCACCAACAGCGGATGAAGGCTCCCCTTACTAAACATCCTTTGCAGCATGGCCTGGCATTTGTTTATAAATCTTAGCCATTCTGTCCTGTATAAGATAAAATTTAAAGTAGTATTTATTTTCATTTTCCTGATAAGCAAAGATGTTGATAATTTCTTTGAATGTCTCTCAACCATTTGAGTTTCCTCTTTAAGAATTCTCTGTTTAGATCTGTACCACATTTTAAATTGAGTTATTTTAAGTTTGTTGATATCTAGTTTTCTGAGTTATTTATTTTTGATAGTAAGCCTCTATCAAATGTATACTTGGTAGAAATACTTTCCCATCCTATAGTCTACTGCTGTGTATATGAATGATGGGGTTCTTTGACATTCAGAAGCTTTTCTTGAAGTGTCATTTATTAATTGTAGATCTAAGTGCCTGTGTTAATGATGTTCTATTCAGAAAGTCTTTTCCCGTGCCATGAGTTCAAGGCTGCTCCCCACTTTCTCTTCTATTACCTTCAGTGCATCTTGTTTTATATTGAGCCTGTTGACTCATTTGGAGTTGAATTTTATCCAGAAAATTAAGTAAAAATTATAAAAGGACACCATTTACAAAACTACTTATTTGTGTATGTTGGGGAGTAGCATGCATGCCATAGGTTGTGGATGTTATAAGACACTGTGGGAGTTGGTTGCCTACTTCTACTATGTAGGGTCTGAGAATGGAATTCAGGGTATTGGGCTGGGCATCAAGTGCCTTTACTCACTGAGCCATCCCTATGATTCTAAAACATGCATTTTAAAAGATAGATATATTCAGGTTGGTTAAAGACTGTTACACAATCAAATATGTTATATGACAAATATATATTTTTTGTTTAATAATCAGAAAAAATAAAGAATAATTACCTGGTTAAGATGGAACAACACCCATATTTAAAGAGTTTTCTAATGTGTTACTTAGTGTTCTTAATGTATCATAAAACCAAACAAGATGAAAGGGGTAATGAGGTGACATACTGTCAGGACACAATTTAAAATTCAATGGCCTGGAAGTGCTGGCTCAGTCCAGTAAGACAGTGTAACTAGGAAAGCAGTACTATGTATGGAGGGAGTAACTGTGACCAAATGGCATCTGACTCTATATTGACTATACTGAGTATATTGCTCAGTTCTTTTTTTTGACCCCAATTTTAAGACCTTTGAGTTCATTCATCAAGATTTCTACCTTAATTCAACATGAACACATATACACATGAATGAATGCATGTAAATCTCTGTATAGATGTTGGTGTATGGGGATACATTCTGAGAAGTATGTTTTTAAATGATTTTACAATAGTGTTACTATCAGCAGAGAATATGCTTACACAGCCTTGTATGTCATAGTTTATCATATATCAAAGCTATGTTTTATAGCTGATTGCTTCAGGCCTACAAAACCATATAGCATGATTCCTCAGTGAATTTTCAGGAACTAGAACATAGTGGTATTTATGTTATAAACATAACTAAACGTAGAAAATATATAATAAAAACACTAGCCAACAGGAAATGTTGATCTGTTATACAATTGTTGTACCATGACCATTGTATATGCAGTCTGTTTTTTTTCTCTCTTACAGATTTCTTTAAGGAAATAAAAACAACATACATTCACATATTTATTTAGTGCATATATAATGCACATATATCCATATATATATCTTCCCATGATAAATATTGTAGAGTTCTAGAATGTTCTCTCAGTGTTCATGTGCTAGACATCTTATACCTAGAGAAGCATTATTGGGAGGTAGTCCAACCTTTAAGAGACAGGGGATAGTGGAAGATCTTTAGGTCATTGTAACATAATGTCTCTAGGAGATAGTGGGGACCCAGCCTCCAGCTTTCAGTCTCTATCTCTCTCCTTCACTACCTACCTAGCCTTGAGGTAAACACTTTGCTCTGCACTAATATACAATCTCACTGCAGACCCTACAACAACAGGGTAAATGGATGGCAATCTAACTTTCAAACAAGGGAGATAAAATTAGCTTTTTCTAACTTGTTTATCTCAAATATTTGTTATAGTGCAGAGAGAGAGAGAGAGAGAGAGAGAGAGAGAGAGAGAGAGAGAGAGAGAGAGAGAGAGAGAAAGAGGGAGGGAGATATTTAGTATGAGGAATTGGTTTATGCAACTCTGGAACTGAGAAGTTCCAGTCTAGTATCTCAAGATGAATATTTAAGGAAGGCAGCAATATAATTGCAGTCTAAAGGAAAGGCTTAGGAACCAGGACAACTGATGATGCAAATCCTAACTGATAAGAAGACTGGCGTCCAGCACGAGGGGCAGAAAAGTGAAAGACTTTTGTCGAGTTTTCTTCGTATTATTGTGATAAACACTATGTTCAAAAGTAACATGGGAGGACAGGATTTGATTCAGCTCACAGTTTATATCATAGAGGGAAGTCAGGGTAGAAATCAATATAGGAACCTTGGGGCAAGAACTGAAGGAGAAGACAAAGAGGATACATGCTGATTTGCTCAACCTGCTTTCTTACATAATTCAGGATCACCTGCGCAGAGATGTTATCACTCACATTGGCCTGGTCACTTCCACATTGATAATTAATCAAGAAAATGCCTCATAGACTTTTGGGTAGGCCAATCTGGTGGGGTATCTTCTCAGTTGACTTTAGCTTGTGTCAGATTGTTAACCAACCAACCAACCAATCAACTAGCCAACCAACCAACCATCCATCCAACAACCAACCAATGAACCAATCAACCACTAACCAAACAACAACAGCAACACCAACAAAGGCTAATGAGTACAACTTACTTCACTTCTTAGCTCTATGTATTTTTCCAGTGCACTACATGATGAGCAGCCATATGGATGAGGACCACTTACTCTACTGTGGTCACAAATCTAAACACTAACGTCACGTGAAGATATCGTTACATAGATACACCAGAAATAATCCTTAATATGTATCTTCCATCATCAATTTAATACATAGAGTTGGACTCATGCTAGGTCTGATCAGTTGTATCATTTCTTTTCAATGGGATTTAAGGGGCCACATTATCGAAGAGAAATTTACTGGTACTTGGATGTTGTCTGTCCAGCCCAAGGTCTGGACTGCAGTCCCATAGATGCTTAGCCTCAAATAATCACACAAAGGCTTATATTAATTGTAAAATGTTCAGCCCATAGTTTGGGTTTAAGATACTGGATCTTGCATCTTAACTCAGCCCATTTCTACTAATCTATGCTTTTCCATACAGCTCATAGCTTACCTGTACTTTACATCTTGCTCCCTTGGAGGCAGCTTGTAGCATCCTTCATCTGACTTCGCACTCCTTCCCCTTTATCTATGCTTGGAATTCCTGCCTGCCTATAAGATGCTTTTTCATAGGCAAAAACAGTTCCTTTATTAGCCAGTTATATTTCGCAGCATACAGAAAGACATCCCACATCACTCGGATATATATTATATTTTGATGTCTATATTTTGCGTCGTGTGGGTTTTGAGCACTGGAAGTCTGAGTAGTCTGTAGCAAATCTCTAACCTTTTCTTCCTGTCACTGGGGCATGTCAAGGGGAGTATGAGATAAGTTGTATTTTTGATAAAAGAGGATACATGTATATGAAGTATAAATGGGCCTAAATGATTAGCTATTGAAACAAGAACCTGTCACATAGTGTTATGAAGCAGATTCACATTTCTTTTTCCAGGCTTTTATTGAATCAGTCAGAGTACATATAGAGGAAAAGTCCTATGCTCTGCCTTGCTTTCTCTAATAAGAAAATACCAAAGTGACAGTATTATTTAGAAGGAACAGTGTGCTTTTAGTAACTGTAGAGAAAGCAATTGTAACTTAATTCTATCCTGATACCAGATGTTCAGATCTAAAGGAATAAATCAGATTGAACACAGGCTACAGTGTGAGAAAAATGTGAACTCTCTTGCAACTTCCAGAGAAGTATGTCTCAATGAATTTATGCCACAAAAGTGGTCTTGTAAATGCTGGGAACAGAGGCAAGAAATAAAGTTGGTTTTCTAGAAAGGTCCAAATTCTAAATTGATGTTTTAATTGTCTTTTTTTTTTTTTGAGGCTAGTACTTCAGGACAGCAGTCATTTGTATTAACATCACCCAGATACAAATATGTTGTGTATAAATAAGTTCACACTATGTTTGTTATGAAAGAAACATCATATAGAAGACGTGGTGCTTGAATCAACTTGGATATTCAAGCAAAGACTAAGTTACACCTCAAGCAATTATTTTGTGTATGTTGCAGTAAATTTTTCCTTGGCATTCTTTGTTCATTCCTTTTCTGTTTCATATATATTTATGCTATAAGCTAAATATATATTACATATATTTATAAACATTTATAAAACAACTGAAAGCTAGTGGAGATTTAGGTGAAAAGCTGAACTTCACCTATCATGCATATTTTCTTAATTTACTTTTTAATTCATTAAATTTGACAATGTCAAACTATGTATAACACATTCTCTTTACTCGGCTCCCACACCCCTTCTAATCTCCCACCCACCTATCTCCATATATTCTCCCCATGGGCCCCTTCCCCACATTCATGTTTTCTCTTTGGTTTTGCAACCATTTGGTTATAACTAGATCATTTTGTGTGAGTCAGGGCTTTGGAACTATCTACTGAATACTCTACTGAATTTAGTATAAAAATGAAGGTAATGACTGCCACTCTCCAAGAATCTATCAACTGTCAGTAACACAGCAGGTAGGATAGGGTCCCATTATCCCTCCCTAAAACATAACTGGATGTTTATAGTCTTGGTCTTGTACAGATCCAGCCAATGCAAGGCCACAGGTATTGTGAGATCATGCCTACAATGGCTGTAACGTGCCTCGAAGACAGTATTTTGTATCTTTCCTCCTGGTCTTGTGGTTCTTTCATCTCTTTCTTCCATGCTGTTTCATGGTATAAGTGTTTTGTTAAGGACTAAGCACTAAACTCATTTGTTCTGAGGACTCTGGACAACCATGAATCTATGCATTTACCACTATCTATTGCAAATAGAAACTTCTCTGCTTAAGGATGAGAATAACATTTGTCTATAAAAACAAACACAAATATCTAGACTGCAGTTTTGTGCTATGGTCATGTCAGTTTAGCTGAAACTGTAATTGTGAGGTCACCTACCTTAGTTCTGTGACCTTCCCAGCTACGTTTGTTCATTTGTGTGTGTGTGTGTGTGTGTGTGTGTGTGTGTGTGTGTGTGTGTTTTGGGTTATTTTTCCTTCAGACTGAGAGTATTTAACATGTATTTCATCCTGTGTAGTGGTCCTTAATCTAATCTAAAAGAGATTAGTTTTCCCCATAACAGTCAGGCCATTATTGCACCACTGGGCAAATGTTATCTGACTGGTTGGCGTGAAAAATTCCTAGGGTTCATACCTTGATAAGACCATTGATGCTGTATCTCCCTCAGAAGCCTGCACAGCATCATATGGAACTGTAAAAGCAAGTCACATAAAAGGAAACTTTCAGCCTGCTTTCTCTATATCTTGTAAGCAAAGTGTGCTGTGTCATGAGAATAGAGTTTTATTGCCTAGTTGAGGTGACCAATAAAGTAGAATGGTTATAGTTGGTGCTGTGTGTGTGTGTGTGTGTGTGTGTGTGTGTGTGTGTGTGTGTGTGTGTGTGTGTGTGTATGTGTGTAGCATTTCTAACCAAAAACTTATAAGAAGGTACTGGGCAGCTGAAGTTTTTGTTTGGTTACAATGGCTTCTAATATTAGCACTACCCGATCACGTTGGATATTGTTATAACTACTTTTTAGTGTATATTTTATGAGATTATAAAGCAGTGGGTTTTTATTGACATTTTCACACTTTTTTTTCCACTTTCGTTAACTTTTCCTCCACGTCATTCCATTTCTTCATCCCCATTCCTGCCTGAACATTTCTATTCCCAGCATATTCCTATCACCAATGTCTTTCTTCTGTCTTATCACATATATTCTACTTGCCCAGACTTTACGACCCCTGATGGCCTATTTCTAATTTTGTGGAGTCTATAGGTATCAAGAGTCAAAGCTTAGATCTACAAACTGTGTGACCTATGTCTGTTAAGACCTGCATTACGTCACTTAGTATAGTATTTCTCCAGTTGTAATCGATATATAGGAAGACTATGGCTTTTCTGTAATAATTTTGTGTCTTGCCACTTTGCTGAAAGTGGAATTATGTCTATTGTTTGTTTGCTTTGCTTTTAATGTATTGGACCACACCATCTGCAAATAAAGGTTTTCTTCCTTCCTATTTGTACCTCCTTTGCCTCTGAGTCTCTTGTTGCCCTGGCTAAATTTTAAGGACTATTTTGAAAAAGGATGGAGAAAGTAGGTTTCCTTGTATCGCTACAGATTTTAGTAGAAATGTCTCTAGTCCTTTGTTGCTCAGTGTGAAGTTGACTGTGGGATGTTGCATGTTGCCTATACTATGTGAGATGAGTTCCTTGTGACCTTGGTCTCCACAGGGCTTTTATTATTAAAAGATGTTGGATTTTGTAAGAGACCTTTTTTATTTGTGTCTGAGATTACCATGCAATTTCTGTCATTGATCCAACTAATACTGTGAATAAATTTATTAATTTATATATGCTGAACTATGTACGCATTTTTGGAATAAAACTGACTTGATAAAACTGAATTCAGTTTAGCAGAGTTTTAATGAGTTTATGTTTGTGTCTGTGTCTATCAGAATGACTGGTCTCCAGTTTTCTTTTGTACTGTGTCGTCATCAGATTATAGATATCAGGGTAATTCTAGCTTTAGAGAAAGGTTTTTGAAAGCATCCCTTCATTTTCACTTTCTGGAATAATTTGAGAAGTATCAGTTTTAGTCTTTTTTAAAGGTCTGGGAAAATTCTATGGTGAGTCCATCTGGATCTAGGCCTTTTTCTGGTTTGAAGTTGTTCTTTATTTTTTTTTAACTTTTATTTCAATCTTGTTTTGTTTAATTTTGTTATGTGTTCTATGTTTAGCTTTGGTAGGACTTGCAGTTTGAAATTCATCCATTTCTTTTAGGTTTTCCAATTTGGTGGAATATGGACATACATCCATATAATTCTCTAGATTTTATTGGCAGCTGCTGTAATTTCTTCATTACTGTCTCTAATCTTTTGTCTTTGGGAACTAATTTGCCTAGGGATTTAGCAATTTGAGTTGTGTGCTCTGCTGGTGTTTGTTAAGTCCATTTTATATATAGTGTTATTCATCCTTACTGTTTATCTATAGCTTTTTTACCTATATAAATTATCTATCAGGGAAGGCATGGAGAATTAAGATCACTTACTATTGCTGTGTTGGAATTAATATGTGACTTTAATTGTAGTATAATATGTTTTACGTGACTGGTCATGCCTATGTTCAGTATGTATATATTTAGAACTGTAATATCCTCTTGATGGATTATTACTTTGGTTAGCATGAAGGGACTTTTTTTGAAATCTCTTCTTCCATGTGCTACTTTGAAATCTGTCTTGTCATATATCAAAACAGTGACTCTTGTTTCCTGGTTTATTTGCTTAAAACACCTTCATCCCTCCTTTTTAAGTTGTAATTAATCTTTGGTGTGGAGGTGTGAGGTTTTTTCTTTTCTTTTCTTCTTTCTCTCTCTCTTTCTCTTCCTTCCTTCCTTCCTTCCTTCCTTCCTTCCTTCCTTTCTTTCTTTCTTCCTTTATTTCTTTTTGGAGGCATTTCTTCCAGGGTGGCCCTTTATGATCAGAAACTAAAATCTCAGAGGCTTCAGAAAGTCCCTGGAATGACCAGGTACATGAGCCTACTCCACCCTGCTCCATTCCTTTCCTAGTGTATATAAGCAGTAAAGACTGTTGAAAGACACTGTCAAACTAGCTTAAGTATCCAGAAGACTCTCAGACAGCTGAGCTACTTGGAAAAGAAGGATTTCATCAACCAGCCTGAAAAATACATTCTTCAAGCTATTGAGGTGTTTGCTAGTCATGTGATGAACTCCAGTTTCCCATTTCATAGACTGCTACCCATTGCAGGGGTGGAAATTTGGTGATGTAGCTGTCTTTGAATCATGCCTGCTCCTCCTTGTCATCTCTTACCCATATTAATGTAAATAACCATAGTAAAATCATTGTTTCAGCAAGTTTGATTTGGGTGATGTTCTTATTTTGTTCTATCACACTACCTAGAGTGAGTAGACATTTGTTCGTAACTCTCTAGGAATACTGTCATAGAACAGCAGGATCTGGATCAGGAAGATCCAGTTTTCCAGTCTCTGTCTTTAATTGCAAAACGGAGACCACTGATCAGAGTTGTTTTTGACATGCATATAATAAGACACACCACTATTCCGTCTCTAAGTGATTAAAAATGTATTAGGACATAATAGGGAACACACACATTTAATATTGCCTGGTATTCATGTTATCTTTGCTATGTCAAAAGGGAGTCTTCTATCTATAATTCTTAGGGACAAGTAGAACTTATGAGACCCCTGGAAATTGAACACAGTGCAGAACTGAATAGGTACTTAATACTGGCTGTGATTTCTCATGAATTCTCCTAAGAGAGTGATTAGTAGTACCTGAAAAAGAGAACTACTTGTATTTGCGATTATCAAATCAGGATTTCAGGGACAAGATAAGATGTATGTTAGGAGTTCTCAGTAAAGGTTAAGAAGCACACAGTTTGTCATGAACAAGAATAGAAATTTGATCTACATAATAACCATACATAACATAACAATATTGAATTCTAGTAAAATAAACTACTTTTGTTTATTTAGGGAGATAGAAAAGGCTGAAAATAAAGTAATCTCATGTATGCAGATTAATGGTTTACTTTTTGAGTGATCAGTTTGGAAAAGAGATACCATGACTAAAATCTCAGCCTTAATTGTGTAGCAAAGGATGGATGTAGTGAGGGTTCCAGGATAAAAAATGAAGAGCTAGGGAATGTTTGCCTTAATTCCTGCCTTTACAATCAAATTCTAGAAGGGAACACACTTGCAATCTCAAAATAGACAGGCACCTCAGATATATAACTATGTTTTAATGGGTCATGCTTATTTTTCAGTCTCAACAGAAATAGTGCTGTTGTAGAATATTATTTTAAGGTGTGTTACTTTTATTTATGTTGCATTTCTTTAACTCTGTGAAGCTGTGACTTTGTCTATCTAAAACACCTGATGGTCTAATGAAGAATCGAATGGCCAATAGCAAGGCAGGAGAAAGAATAGGCAGGGCTGGTAGGCAGACATGTTGTATGAAGTTTCTGGCCCGGACTTTCGTACCTAGCACAGAGGTTTGGACCCACTCTCAGCCCCACTGCTGCTTAACCCCAAATAATCACATAGATTCTTGTATTAACTTTATGCTGATCCGCCTATGGCTCAGTTATATAACTTTCTCTTTATTCTTAAACTAACCCATGATTCTTATCCTGTTCAGCCATGTGGCTCAGTACCTTTTTGCAGAGCAGTATAGGTGTCCTCTGCATCTGCTGGCTTCTCTGGCATCTCTGTGGAGTCTCTGCTCTGTTCTTTCTGCTCCCAGAGTTTTCTTAGTCTGGTAGCCCCGCCCCCGCTTCCTATCTGCCTTTAGCAAATCAGCATTTTTATTAAACTTGTAGGCGGGACAATTATATACAATTTAACAACATAATCCCACTATAAGAATATAGGAGAAATTTGGGAGGAAGAAGTAGCCACAGAAGCAGGGGGCCTTACGGGGCCAGTCACCCAGCTGCACAGCCAGCCACCAAGGAACAGTGAAAGTAAGATTGCAGAAGTGAAAGAAAAAAGCCCAGACCCAGAGTAAAAGATAGATGGGATAGTTTAAGTTAAGGAAAACCGGCAAGAAACAAGTCAAGCTTGGCATTTACAAATAAGAGTAAGCTTCTGTGTGTGATTTATTTGGAAGCTGGGTTGTGAGCCCCCCCCCCCAAAAAAAAAGAGCAAAAACAACCAACAACACGGCGCTAGGCATTTAAGACAGAAAGTGAGCGTCATCCTGAGCACAGTACATGTGCACTGCGATGTGCCTGCTCTGGCTGTTGCTGACCATGTGAATGGAACTGTTTATCATTAAGGATGCTACATCTAGGTTTTATGATGGTCTTTATCCAAGTTAACGTGGTAACAGAGACAACAGCCTCTGCAAAGGTGATCTGGCTAAGGTTTCTAGGTACGTCATAAAGAATAATAATCCTATTTTAACTCATAGGACTGGAAAAAAAATTCTTCTCCACATAGCTCCAATGTGTTCCTATTAGTCTCTGATAAGGGGCACTCAAGCAGGTTATGCATCACATACAAAGCCAAAATTGATTCAGTTTGTTAGAGAAACAATTATTCTAAACTGAAACTTTGTCTGTGTGTATGGTTGTGAGGGGAAGTGTAAAGATGTGAGGAAGCATGTGCATGGTGTGTCTGGTGCATGTGTTGGTGTCTGTGTGAGTGTGTGTGTGTGCTCATGTGCATGTGGAACCTAGAGGTGTTATTTTCAGGATCCATTCCTTTTTATTTTTCAAAAAGAATTTCTCAATGGGGTTTGGGGCATGATTAGGTTATTATGCCTGACCAGTGATCATCAGAGACCCTCTGGTCTCCATAGCATCAGGATTATAAGCATACACCATCATGCCAAGGTTTGTAGATGGGTGATGGGCATCAGATGGGACCCTTGTGCTTTTGTGCCAAGCACCTTGTAGTCAGAGCTATTTCTTTAGCTTCTGAGAACTGTATCTTAATTGCCTTGTATAGTCTTGAGGGCCTGTACAATCAGGATGTGCTCAGTGTAAATGGATATGCTCAGTGTAAACTTCAAGGGTAGTTCCAACTTGTGACAGAGACTCCCAATCTCATCCTTATTAATGGAATCCCATTGAAAAAATTTTAAAGATACATAAGCTGAGGGTTCCTGAGATGCCTTCCTTTCTGGGAGGCATCTCCTCCTATATCCCTTTGGATTTTTTTTTTTTTTTTTTTTTTTGGTATATAAATGTGGAAATGATTCCAGAACTAGAACAACCATTTAAAATCATGAATTAATGATCTATTGTTTAAAAAGTACTGATTATTTCAGACTTTGTTCCAGATGTTTTTGATTGCTCAAAATAACATCTACCCATTCTGTATTGATTTTATATTCAAATGTCTCCAAATTTACTTACACTGCTATTTTCATGGTTGTTCATGTTTTGTGGCAAACAAACTGATTAGAAAGTATAGAATTCTAAGATAAATTTGTGATACAAAAAAAGAATTAGTTCAAAGAATTTAGTAAACATATCATAAACTAAATCTGAATTAAGATGGCCTATCAAATACCGAGACAATGAGCAGAAAAATTAGGTAAGAAACGAAAACGGGGCTGGCTATAAGAAAGCAAAGCATGGATGGGTTTATGTGAAATTTATATAGTAAAGGCCTCTTCTTAGAATGTCTTTGAGACCTCTCTGGGACAGGAACATTCTTTTAAAAATAATAAAACATAATGGTTAGCCAGTGCTAATACATAAGGGTGAATGTAAGTATCAGAATAGTAATTAAAATATGCTGTATTTTAGATGAGCTTCCAAAAACTAGAAAAAATATGATAATATAATTTTTTTCGAAATTTACAAAAACTAATTGTGGAAGATTTGATTAGAAGTGCATTTTTTCTAATCGAGTGTATAAGCTCATCTGTGAAAATGCAAAATTGAAAGTCAATGGCAACTCAAAAGAAGTTCTGAAAAAAAGGTAGCTCAAAGATTTGATGGCAATCTAAAACAAACAAACATAACCAATGTCATCCACAATTGGGGGATGCAGCTCTTAAAATTTAGTAGATTTACTCTCATCTTGAGTGTTAAAAGGTGAAACATTGTAGAGTCTAGTGAGGTCATGCATGGTGGCCAAATGATTTTGACATTCCTCATAGCTGGGACTTAGTGTGGAGGTGACATCTTCAGCATTTGGCAATTACCTAACACTAGAAACACTTTTGATAGGTACTGTATGAGTTAATATAGTACAAACCTCTGATGTAGAAGAACCAACCCACACTTCCCAGGTCATTTGTGTGATGGTCATCTAAAAGAACGAGGCAGAATGTGATGCGTTGAGTCACCATCGAACATGACAGAACATCACTTTGTTCAACAGCTCCCAAATCTCTCCTTTAGGTTTGTAGCATGGTTTTCTCCATTAGTGTACTTCTATTTGTGGCCTTGTGGCGTGTATATATATATATATCTCGTATATATATATAGCATATATATATATAGCGTATATATATAGCATATATATATAGCGTATATATATATATATTATTACATATTCAAGTGAAAATTCTTTGTTCCAGCACTTATGGTTAGTTGTCTGTAGTTTCTCAGTTATAACAAGTGTCTTAACTACACTGACACACAAAGAGTTACCACTTTTACCACTTTTATTTAACATTATGTCCAGTGAGCCTTGGTGCCTTCTTTATAGCAGGCGTTTCATAAAGTTGGGGGATTACAAATACAACTTCAAAACTCCAAGACTCTTCAGATTAGTGTCCAAAGGTGATTATTTGAAGTGCACACTTACGGAACAGTGAGATGGACCAGTTTTTGTTTTTTAGCTTTTGTTGGTTTGTTTGTTTGTTACAGTGGTTGTTAAAGAGGGATATTATAGATGATGTGACAGATATGAAAACCAAATAGAGCTTATGGACCAGTGATGATATTGGGAATCTGTGAACTGCCAGTTGGTTCAAATATTCTCCATGAACAACCAAGAGCACCCTAACAGATAAAAGACTCAAATCCAGAGATTTCACTGACAATATCTTGAATATCTTTTAAATTTTATTTATCTGAGCTTATTTCTTTTTCAACCTCATATTGTGTGTGGTTTTCTTGCTTTATTCTTGAGTAGTTTCCAAACTTTGCACATACGTGGCTCTCTTTCAAATTATTTTCTCTGTCAGATGGTCCGCTTTTATCTTGGTTTTTACAGAGCAAGTATGTTTTCCGGTCTCTGAAATCCCTTCCTGTCCAGACTCCTTTTCTGCATCATCAACAATGCCCAATTTCTAAGTGATACAGCAGTGTAACACATTTTAGGGGCGTTCTATTGTTTCTGTGTCTAACATTTTTGGCTTTCAGATATGACGATTTAGTTTATGATCTTAGACTGAACCAAGTATCTAGATGGAGAATTGTGAATAATGCAACACAAGTTATGTATTACAGTTCTTAATGCTAAAGAAGCACGTGTCAATCACTACAGGTAGCTTTGTAACTAGAAAGTATTATTTACTCTTGACCTTTGAGTAATATTTAACCGACTTCCAATCTGTAAAGCCATATATTTCTGCTCACAACACACCCTTTCCGCATTTTAGCATATAGACACACTAAAAGAACAAAAGAGACTTCTTGGTTAAGTTTAATTTTTTTTTTTTTTAAAAAAAAGTGCCAGTATTCTACATGCATGAGTATCTCAAGATTTTAATTTCTTTCAATTCAGGAAGGTTGTAGTGTATAAACAGTTTACAAAGCTGATCTCAAAAAACAATGACTTAAATAAACTGTGCTTTAATGAAAAACAAATATTAACCTGTTTGGTTTCTCAAATAACATGTTTACTAAACATATTAGTGCCAATCACTTATTAAGACTATAACATTTAACCTTGAAATGGAGCTAATAATGATTCTATTTGTGGCTCTATATTTTAGGTTTTTAAATGACTTGGACTAAAATGAATGCTCCTATCATTAAATTGTGCTTGGAGCAAAGACAAAGAAACAGCAGCCCCTTGTTTCCAGCTAGTGAAGCTAATAATGCAATGTTCATTACGTCATTTTAATGCTGTTATATGTTAAGTATTTTCCTTTTTTGCTTATGTCATTGAAGCTCACTAATCATCCCTGAACATTAGCAATTTTCATTCAGTTTGGATTTAAATATTGATTTTAAATATGGTCTCCCAAATGTCCTGATAATGTTCAATAGTTTACTTCCTTTGTTTATTTATCCCTCAATCAGGTTTCACACTTCAGATTGAATTTTCTATTGGGAATTATGGCTTTCTATGAAACATTTCAGACATTAAAGCATTATCGCTGCATCAGAAGGGATTAAAAGTCACCAATGTTTTGAAGGAGTATGTGCTTTAGTAATGTTCCCACCTGTTTTTTTCTTTTTTTTAAATTATAAAGTGGCAATTTGAACTATCATTAGAAATATACATTTATATATAAAGTTTTGCATTCAAATCTCTTTATTTTTGACTACCTAATGAAAGTCCACAGACCATTAGAAACTTTATATAATATATCCTCATTTCAGAAGCGTATGAATATATACACATATATATTTGTAGAACAATCCACAGTTTTAAATGTGATTCTGGCTTAAAAAATTCTATTTACAATCTATGACAGAGTAATAACCTCAGCCTTTAATGGCATTAAAATGAGCATGGAATTTTTAAAGTTTCACTGTGTCTCATCTTGTGGAGAATAAATCAAGCAACTTCATGGAAAACTTTCTCAAAAGCAAGGCCTTGTACACTAAGCCACAGGGTGTGAGGGCTGATTTTCTATTTCTGGGTCAATGTTTGAAAACATAAGTCAATGTTGAAGTAGATCCTGCTTCTATAAGCAACCAGAGGTTCCAGATTAGACCTAAAGACTATGTACTACACACCAACCAAGTTACGCTCCACCCCTACCTCCTGTTTCTATACTCTCAACACTTATCTGTGGCATGGTAGTCACCAGCTGTGAAAAAATACCCAGCAACAGTGTGGCATTAATTTAGGTAGAATTATTCTGTATAAGTGTCTAAATTAGCATGAGGCCCATAAAGAATCACATTATATTACATAGATGTCTATTCACTGTGCCAATCCATAATGGCTAAAACTGTCTTATGAACTTCATATATGTAGTTCAGAATTAAAACTATCACTATGATTAAGAAAAGGATGGCTTACTGTGTTCAGTCTCCTGAATCACAAGGTCTCTAAGTTAGCAGATGGAACTACAGCACCATTTGTTTCTAGACCTCAAACATCTAGCTAAAATATCAAGTAAAGAATATTGACGAAAAAGCCATTTGTGAGACTCACAGAAGGTTTTTTTTTTTTTTTTTCATTATCAAGACCATTCACTTAAAGCACAATGGCTCCTATGATTATTGACTAGAGTCCCTTCCTGAGAATATACCCTTGTGTTGTTTTTGGAATAACTAAAAAACAAATTCTTATTATGCCATGAAAGTAGAGCAGGTAATGAATGAGTTGACACCAGGAAACAGAATGAAGACTATCTCAGTGAAGAGTTATTATATTTATAAATAAAGCTAAAAAGAAACCACCAAAACTAGCTCATGTTTTTTTTAAGTGAAACTGGTTAGTTGTATGCCTATATTTCTTCATATATTTTAGAATTTAACATGGAGAATATTGGTTCTATTTAGATTTTAATGTACTTAAAAAGCAACCATAAAATAAACAAATGTGCTCTAAACCACATTTTCCAGGCTTATCAATAAAAGGAATATTAGGCTTTCAATTTGCTTTTGAGATCAGTTGTAAATGAAGCAAAATTAATTTCCAAAACACATTTACATTTGCTACACAATGTGGAGGAAAACTAGAGAAATTGATTGGTGAGAAAGTTCCCTTTTACCTAAGGATAGGATGAGGAAAAAGGTTTGTCTGAATGATTAATGATTGACAACCACTGAAAATAGAGAAGGGATTTTATTAGAGATTAATATCAGATTATATTTTCATAAATAATGAGATTAAACTAGTATCATAAAATAATCAATGAGATGGGCGGCTGTGATTTCTGCCTATCACATTTCCCGTGGACACTCAACTCAGCTGAGTTATGATTGAGTAAACATATCACCTTAAATCCTCCAGGCACTTCCCTCTAAAAGAGCCCATGACCCATTTTTTGAAGCCTCTTTATTTATTTTTTCAAAGAAAATAAGGCTTTGTGCTTGGGATTTGTTTGGTCCTGGAAGTGACAGGTATATTTATAATCAAGCTGGATCAACAGTGACAATGGATACAACTTCTGGATTTATGTCTTTACATGGTTATTCTTTCCTTAAGGTAGCAATATTCCTTATATAAAAAAATTAAATGTATCTGTAACATTCCATATACTCTGATTTAAAATGTGTCCAAAAGCCTCACCTCTGTGCATAACCGCTATTCTTCTTAGCTTTATAGAAAAATTCCTCCAGTACATCTTCTTCCATTGTTCACAGAACATAAATAGGATATTGACAGGACAGAATCACACTGAGGGATAATGACTGTGTAGAGGGGAGCATTACATGGACCGTGAAAGAACACAGCAACCACGGAAAGGTTTGAGGTGAGGACCTAGATCTTCTGCAAAGTTGGTATTTTAAGGAGTCATAGTTGGAATAATACATGCTGGACAGTAGAGATATAGGAGAAGTTACATGCTAAGTTTGCTCATTATGAAAATCCTTAAATCTGCAAACATTTTAAACATTCGGGTTTGGTTTGCTTTAATTTGGATGTCTCTATACCTGATTTCCAGACCTAAGCAGATATAGTAATTCCAATGCCATGGTATTACTTCATGTTTTTGCTAATGTTTTCTAGTACTTCAGTATTCCTAACAGTGTGCTTGATTGCTCTTTCATGGAGTTCTTTTTCACTAGAAAAGTTCACTGACAAAACCCTGTATATTGAAGCTAAAGGTGCTAATTCCACATTTTTTCTTACTGTCCCTTGAAAATTCCACATTTAGTTAGTTACCTTCTGTTTCTGGAATACAGATTTATTGCAAACTAGACCTATAGATGTGAATAATACTAACAAACAAGCTATTGTCTTCACAGACGGTAAGTTAGAAATTTCACTACCAGGCCTCCTGATTCTTCATAGAGTTTGGAAAAGAGTCTACATGTAAAACTCTAGCAATGTGAAAAGGTGATTGAAATTTGCCTTGTCTCAATATCTCAGACTTTTTCCTTGGGTAAAACTCTCCTTCCTTTTTTGCTTCTGCAAGACATGGTTTTAAAAAAAAAGGAACGACTTTCTATGACAGGTAGACACACACATACACACTCAAAGGCACCCACAAGTCAACAGTAAGACTGAGTGGAAAAAGCAAGAAGTCTTTGCTTCTTCGCCAAACACAACAACAGCAGGAAGTTCCCTATGTCTCCTCAGAAATACAGCAAAACCCTTTTACTAAATGACTAAAAAATAATGAAGTACCAGATCATTATCTAGATAAAAATATGATATTCTCTTAGGAAAAATTTCTTACAAAGAAATTAAATCAGCTAATATGATTAAATTCAACACAAGATTTTCATTTTCCAAAATAAAAAAAATATTATCCACATCGAGAATAATGCTTAAAATATTTTTTATGATAAATAGTTCCTGGGTATATGTCTGATAGATGTTAGAAGAATATGATCTTGACATGTTCAAATTTATTATTGAAAGAATATCCTGGAAACAGGATATAATTCTGTATCATTTACAGAAGTCTAAAGAAAATACAAAGATGAAAAAAAAATGCACATCACAGAATTCCATAGAACTTAAAAGGATTTACATTCAACGTTTTTTAAGTGACGTTCTGAAAACCTTTTCCATCCATTCTATGACTGTACTTTGTCTGCATTATAGTTGTGGCTTCGTAGCCCTCTGTTAATAACAGCACAGTTAAATTTAGTATTTTTGGATTCCTGGTTTATTTTTCTTTGCTTTTATGTGTGATAATTGTTATGCATGTGAATTTTCTACCACAGTGCAACAGGCAAGCTTTGTTTCAATTTTCTTGTCCTACACAAAGGAAGATTTTGAGTGCAGAATCTCAGCTACTAAGTCCTGTGATGCCGTTGAATTGTTTTTCTCTTGTTATGGTGGATTTACTGAATAAAATGGGGAAAGGGAACGGATGAAAAGGGGAAGGGCGGAGAGGGCAGAACAGTAGGAGTTCTCAGCTATGTAGAGTCTTGATTCACGACTTTGCCTCCATTCATAGTGGGTGTTCCTGAGCTTTTCCTGGAACGACCTTGCTTTTCTCCAATTTCGTGTAGTGATGGTTCTCTGTACATACACACTGGAAGGCAAAAAAACCACAAGATTACTTATAATAACCCAAATAAACCTGACTTCAATAAACTTCTATCATTTGATTTTAGAACATTCAGAATATTTAGAATTTTCAGAGCATCTTTCATCAAAAGTGATGTCTGGATGAGGATAGAGAAGTAGAGAAACATCAGTCTATTTCCTGAATTGGCTTAGACTTCCCTCACCTAGACTAAGGTACAGAGCACATGTAAAATCTGCTAGTCTCCAACAGGGACTATGATGATCCAATATAAGAATAAGTTTACACCCTCTCTTTGGCTCGAAGGCTGTCATCTGAGAGCTGTTATAGCTTTTGTTCAATAATCAGAACAGGGTTTTCCAATACATATTCTTACAAGATAAATGACCACAGTGAGACTTTTAGCCTCACCAATCTGTAATCACGGAGACAAATGTGTCTGCATAGGCATATTTTACTTAATTATCAGGAGTTACTCTCCTTCTTGAAATAAGAACAAATAAATATCATTGTCTATTCTGCCTATCATCATCGTAGTGGTTCACTAATTTGGAAAAGCTGTTATAAAAATCAAGCATTTTTTTTTCTGTTGGATAAGACTGGGCAATTTACATCTTCAGGAGTTGAACTATTTGGTTCACAGGCTTTCTTATCTGCTTATGGACTGGTAACTCAGACATACTTTTATGATTGAAAAAAATGACATTTTATCAGCAGGAACTAATAGTAAACATCTAAAATGATCAAGAAAAACAATAATGCCATTCATTAAGATTTTAGACAACATGTTTTAGAGAATGCAGTATAAACTGTTCTTGTCTAAGTTACCCTACTACTTTCAAAACAGACTCAAAATATAGGCATGGCTCTTCTAACTCGTTCAGTGAAAAGAAACAGGTTTTCCTTTGGTGTATTTAATAGTGTGCAGTATTATGCTTTTATAGTAAGTAGGGGTTTTGTTACTATGTGACTTATGAATCATTAGTTGTTGGTGAGTTTCTGATTCTTTACTTTTACTAAGCTACCAGGTGATGTTGATAAAATACAATACATACTCTCTGAGTAATACAGAATACAGCTTTGAAAAAATGCTTTGCCAATATCTTACCCAGGATCGCACATCTATTTTTGAATGACATGTTTAAACATCTAAATTATTTCTGTGAATACTTCTAATATCTCCAAATGCTGCTGGTTGAAATGGGAGAATACTACCTATAGGTAGGCTATGCACTAATAGCTCAGAGAGTTGACTGTGTTGTTTTCAAATGTGTAAGTAGGTTATCAACTTCCTATCTTTAGAACAACAAAAAGAATCCTAGAAAACTCTTTGTAGTGTATCCTAGTAGACTGTTGAAGTCCCTCATGTGTACTAGCTCTTAATTGTATTTCTGTTATGAGGAAAATAGAGCTGGTACCAAATCTCCAAGATGAAGGAAAACTTGTACGTGTGCATAGTATTTCCACTTATATATAACTGGCTAATGCACAGGGCAACTCAAAGTTAATGAAATTATTCCATTGTAAAACAATCCACAGGCTACCAGGAAGCAGTTTTTCCCAAATCCCTTGCCTAATCAGCTGTGAAAACCCACAGTTTTCAGGCTCCAGCACAAATCACTTAAATCAAATCTTGATGGATAAAAAGAACCTTTTTGTTTAAAGACTCAGAAAAAGTGAGTTGCAGATGACTTCAGTATCATTTTTGGGAGTACTTGGAGTGATAACCACTAAATAATGAATTTGTGTAGTTGAGTTTCCTAGAATGGCAACATATATTCTGTTCTCATTATATAGATTATACCCAAGTTATATATTTGAACTTCTATTTTTATGTAGTTGCTATTTTTCAAATATACATAAAGTACTTCAAGTATAAACACACAAATATTAGCACCAAAATTAGTGTCTCAGGCAAATTTTCCAATAACTGAATCCTACTGATCATCCCTGAAATGGAGCTTGCAAAGAAATTTTGAAACTGACCTCTGGAATTTGACAGTTTATCAAAGTAAAGCTCAATAATGCCACAGCAGACCATGTAGTTTTTTTCTTTTAGAATAGTTGTCAATACTCCCATCATACCCCACTAAATCAACTCGTAAAATTCAGGGTTTAAATAAACCAAATGATTAACAAATATATTTTCCAGTTCACTGAAACTGTCTCTCCACCACTAGTGAATCAAATAGGCATTTCATTCTTTATGTTGATGTTTACAAAATGGATTTTGATTCTAAGTCAAAGAAAACTCATGCAATGTAATTCTGGGAATTGCATTAGAATACAGAAATTGTAAGGAGCAAGGCAGGCAGGAAAGATAAAGAATAAAGGAAGGAGAGAAAGAAAGAAAGAGAGAGAGAGAACACTGTTAAGCCAATTGCTTTTTAACTGTCATTTACAAGTCCTGGGACTCAGTAAAAGATCTAACTTTAGACCATAACAAGTAAAGGGCTGTAGCTCTCAATCAAATTTTAGAACTAAAATGTACTTCACAGACCACGGTTGAATTCCATTACAATGTAAGAAAATGCCAGGGAAAGGATAAGCACCTGGTAACACTGTGGAACATCCACCTCCAATAGTTGTAATAACTGTCTTCAACCACAGATCTGAATTCTTCAAAATAAATGATGGAACAAAATTTAAAAAGTGACAAAGCACAGCTGTTTTGTCCATTTGACTAACAGACATATTGTAAGTCGAAAGGAAATTTTAAAGCCACAAAAACCTGTCATTTTGAAGTATCTAAAGATAGTTTAAGTTGATTGTATCATTTGCTAATTAGAATAACCTTGTGATTATCATTATAAGAATTTATTGTCTTAATTTTTAAACAGAAACAAAAACAAATGTCCTTCCTAATATCAAGGGGTGAGCAGTGGCAGAGTCAGGATGGAAATATCAAGTCAAGAGTTCTGACCTAAGCAAGACTCAACACACTGACTGATATTAGACAATGCTTATATTATTATGGTTGAATATTAGTTAATATTTAAGTTGGGCTTATTTTACTAGATATTGTCATTAAGAAACGGTTTTGAGAAAAAATATGGTAAGAAAAGAGTAAGCAGAAACTAACAGACATTGGCAGGTATGTGAAGATATTGGAACCCTATGTATTGCTGCTCAGAATGGAAGGAGGTTCAGCTACAATGAGAAACGATGATTGTCAAAACAACTACACATGGAACTAGCAAAGAATCCGACAGCTGCACTTCTGGGGAAAGCAGACACAAAGAGAAAAGAAAAAGGCCCTTGAACATATTTTTGCACACTCTTGATTATAGCCACATTGTTTATAATAACCAAAGGATAAAGTAAAATGATCACTATTAGACTAAAAGATGAATATAAGGTGATATCTATTCAAATACATTAAACTTTATTTGCTTTTCTTAAGAACGAGAGATTGATACACACCATAGCACGATGAACCTTGAATAAATGGCAGTAAACCAAATAAATCAGCTCAAAGGGGCCAGATATTTCATGAATCACTATGGAAAAGTTTGAATAATGGCAGATATGAAGGCAAAGTGGAATTGCTGTGATGTCCCTGGATGAAAGGAGATGGAGAGTCAAATCTTAACAAGGCGTAGAGATTTAGTTTTATAGCATGAAAACAGTCATGGGAGGAATGCTGGGGATGGCTTATTACCTCTAGAGTGATGTGGGAATGTCTTTCTGTATGCTGTGAATATCAATCTTTAAATAAAGGAGCTGTTTTGGCCCATGACAGGCACCATAGAAAAAGCAGGAGGGGAAATCACAACATAGGTAGGAGAAGCTGGGTAGAGCCAAAGCGAGCCAGCCACCAAAGAAGAAGCATGTAAGGAACACAGGTGAGTCACAGGCCACATGGCAGACAGATTAATGAAAATGGGTTGAGTTAAGATTAAGAACAAACTAGCAACGTGCCTGAGCCATAGACCAAACAGCATGAAGTTAATATAAGTGACTGAGTCATTTTTGGGGCCTGATCAGTGGCGGGGTGGCTAAGGGGTCTGGGGCTGCAGGTCTGTGTGTCTGGACCTCTAGCCGCCCAGGACCAAGGAAACCTCATTGTTACACTGGATAAACATCAAGCCATTGTAAAGTACACTAAAATAATTGAAGTGGCAAATTCTCTTCTCATATTTTACAACAGTTAAAAACATCCTGTTTTCCTTGACTGTAAATAGTGAATACAGAAGTAGCTATCTTGCTTGGGAGAGATGTCTTAGCAATTAAGAACACTTGAGCTGTTCTTTGCAGAAGGTCCAGGTTCAGTTCCTATCACCCACTTAGTGGTTTGGAACCATTTGAACCAGTTCCAATGAAGCTGACACAATCATCTGGCCTTGTCAGCCACAAGGCATGAATATAGTGTGCTTACATACATGTGGACAGAACACTCAAACACATTAAATGAAGTAAATATATATTTTCTTTTAAAAGAACTGTTTAATCCAGAGTTTTCTTGTTAGCATATGTGACAAAATGAGGCAATGTGGAATGTAAGTCATCCAGAAGTTGTGGATGATACTTCTAATATAGTTTTATTTGGTTATTATTTACTTATATTTTATACACATTGGTATTTTGCTTGCATGTGTATCTGTGTGAGGGTGTCAGATCTCCTGAAACTGAAGTTACAGATAGTTGTGAGCTGTTATGTGGGTACTGGGAATTGAACCCTGATCTTCTGGAAGAACATCCAGTACTCTTAAATGCTGAGACATATCTCCAGCCCCCTAATACACTTTACTTTTTAATTGGAATAACTTAATAATATTTGGTATGGAACCAATTCTAATTGTATTCCTGGCTGTGCCTCACACATGTCGACAACAGCTTCAATCCCCAAATGTGTTCAAGGTCTTAAGAAGCGACATCTGAATGTCCGAAACTGCTTTCGTTTCCTCACATACAGCTTATCTGTGCTGTCCTTGGTCCGGCCGCTTCCCCTCTCAGCCCAGTCAAGTGCAGGAAGTGGAAGATTTAACTTTTGCTTTTTCAGCCTCACAATATTTGTGTGGTAGAATGTCAGCTTTCCCCTGCCAAACCATCGCTTTGATGCTTTTGGATGAGTTGTACAGAGATGAAGGTCGAAAACAATGACACTTCTGCTTGGTTCTTTAGTACCAAGTTCAAGTCAAAGCATGTTCTTAGCTCACCTCATTTTTGCCCTTTCCCACTTGTGTTTAGTCACAAGGACAAACGCACATTCCTAAGAATAGAACGCACATCATCAACTACCTTAAGACGTAGTATTTGCTAAAAACCCCATGTTTAACCCCTGAATGGGAGCAGAACAACCTGTAAATTTGATGCTCATAACCAGGACACTGGTGTCAAGAAAGCTGACATTTCCACAGCTGCCTGAGTGTATCCTGACCACTGCATGGAGCTTAGCAGTCATGAAATCTCAAATGAAATGATGTATCTGGTCATCACCCTTTCATAAGCTACCAAATTAGTGATAATATGTATGACATACTTTTTATTTAGCATTTATTAATTGTATGGTACAACACTGCAAGATCTTACAATCTAGAAAAAGTCAAACAAGTAGACAAAAATGACGGAACACAGAAATGTTCTGGATGTCCACATTTGCTGTGAGTTTTAGCCTAAGTTTTTTCTTTATTTTTTTGTTTTTGTTCTGTTTTGGTTTTAAAAAAATGTTTTTTTCCCGTACCCACCACTGCTTCCTGTCCTGCTTCTTCTCCCCAATTCTCCCCCTCCTCTCCCTCTTCCCTGAGCCTCCCCGCTTCACTATCAAGAGAGGGCAAGGAATTCCAAGGTGAGTGAGTTCAGTCTGCCATACCCAGTTGAGGTAGAACCAAGATTTTCCCTTAAGTATCAAGGCTGAGAAAGGTGTTTCTCTGCTGGACATGAGCTTGGAGAAGTCAGTTCACAGACCTGGAATAGACTCTGGTCTGAGTATAAGAGGCTCCAGAAATTGGCCACACCTTTAGATTGTCATCTACATTCAGAGGGTCCAGATCCATTCCATGAAGGTTCATCAGCGGTTATTTCAGAGTCTGCGAGCTCCCAACAGCACCAAGCAGCCTACTTCATGGGTCTCCCCATCATGATCCCGACCCTCTGCTCATGTAATTTCCCCTCCCCCTCTTCAGCTGGACCAGTAGCTCAGCCCAGTATTTAGCTATGGATATCTGCATCTGCTGCCATCAGCTGCTGGATGAGGGTTCTCTAATGGCAATTAGGGTGGTCATTCACCTTTTCGTTTTGTTTTTATGTGTGCTACTGTACCATATAGTTACTCAACAATGTGGTCAGCATGGGTTTTTCAGTGCGGACTTGCTGTTTAATGCTCTTCTCCTGTTCTGTTCACTGGAAACTGCATTCAAATGGAGCTATCTCAATATGCACATTTTTCTATACCATTATTCCAGCTCATATTTCTTGTTTACAACGTTCAACATTCAGTAATCATCATTATTCTTCTCTGAACACTTAGATTAAACTAATAAACTTTCTTAAACATAAGAAATAAAATTTAGGATTTGCTGTTATTTGTAAAGTTGACAACTATGAAAACCCAGGTGCTTGGTGTCACCTCACGGATACCCTCCTGCTGTGTCCCCATCATAATAACAAACATTAAGTATTTCTACAAGCCTGCATTTTAGATATATGCATTCTTATGCTTGTAAAACTTTAAGCAGGCAAAATTTACAGATAAACAAATTTAAAACTTTAAAATATTGCCCATTCATAACTCTATAACTCCTGTTAATGTTACACACATACATACATACACACCCCTCAAATGACATAAGTGATAAATGAAATATTTCTGGTGTTTCCTTTCTCAATTAAAAAATTCAAAACAAAAAGGCAGATTAATCAAGCAAGGCACAAATCCAGGGCAGAGTCAGCATTAATCTGGAGGAATCTGAGCTATCTCACCCTAGAGGAGTCTGAGCTATCTCACCCTGGAGGAGTCTGAGCTATTTCTACCCTGGAGGAGTCTGAGCTAGCTCATAGAGTTTAAAACTCGGGGGGAGTGTGACATTCCAACACTCTGTGCTTTAACAAGTCCTCCAGGAGAATATGAAGGACATTATATTTACAGAGATGCCACATTTAATTGTTGTGTGAAAAATCAGAGGCACCACCTTCTGAACAATGGATATGTGTACACTGTTGTGCAGATTCTAACTCTCAAATAGGAAATTCACAATTAAACAAATCAGTGACACAAATGAGCTGGTTAACTGTCAGAAATAACCAAACCAATTCATATGCTCTCCTCTCTCTCTCTCTCTCTCTCTCTCTCTCTCTCTCTCTCTCTCTCTCAAGAATGTAAGGCCTAAAGCTGAAAGATATTATGTAGATGAGTTAATTACCTTTTCCTTCTTAAAATGAGTTTTCTCCCTATTAAGATGGTGATGATAACTATTAGCCTGTTACCAAGGTTTTGATGACAATCAAATGATAATTCAGTTAATTCAACAGATTAAGTAATGGTGCTGTGCAAAGAGGAGAAGGCTGCAGGGCTGGAATCATTGACTCCCTTTACATCACCACCTGGTTCTTTACAGAGGAGAAGAAAACAGGAACTTCTAGTGGTGATGAAGGCAGCTCTGACAGTCACCACTGTCATGAAATAGGGTTTGGATGTTTGTACAGGGCCATTGCAGTTGTTACTGGCAAGTTCTTCATCTAAATGGAGACAATAGACCCTCTGTTTTAGATGTAACTCATAATCCTTGTCCTCTATCAGTTTCTATAAAAAATAAAATATGAATAATATTTTTATTACTGACAATTTAATCAAATCTTCTTTGGGCTTTTCTAATTTCCAGGAAATAGAAAGGTTAGATTGCTCTGTAAGTTAATGTACCATTAAAAATATCCAGATGTCTTAATAGCAGATCATAGAAGGGCTTGGGAAATTAGCATGAAGTAATTTCACACCTTAATTAATGTCATATGGAATCTCTTTGCAATTGTGGGGGTGAATTGAACACTGGTTTGGAGGTAACAGGTCATAGGAAAGTTTCCAGTACGCTGAAGCGTTTATTACCAAGTTTGAGAAACTATGAACAAAAGAAGATTTATGTCTTTATCTGAAAAAAGAGAAGAAACAATATTCAAGCGTAAAAGATTGTTTGAAGTATGTGTTGGGAAGAGCTCCAGGACTTTTCATTAAAAATTCGATCTAGAGAATAGCAGAGTTGCTGTGAAGAGTTACAATGGAGAGAGGGAACGCCATAAGAGCAAAGGAAGAAGAGAGAGGGTGAAGAAGAAAGGAGGGAGTGACAAGGGAGCCAAAGAGCCTGAGTTAACCCCTTTCTGCAGTGTGCTGTGCCTGGGAAATTTGGGGAATCCATCCTTCTGTATTTATCTTTAGTATGGTTCAGCCCATAGGAGACTCTGTGCACATGAACCTCTTGTTCTTGTTCCAAATGATTTAAGTCTCTCCCCCCCCCCGTGTGTGTGTGTGTGTGTGTGTGTGTGTGTGTGTGTGTGTGTGTGTGTGTGTGTAGTTGTGGTTTTGACTTTCACTTTCCCATTTGGAGGTTCACAACCTTAGGAACCCAGTGTGTCCTTTTTTTTTGGTTACCCCTGTGTAGATGTGGAAGGGATTCTCTGCTCTACATTCTTGAGTCCAGATTTATTTCAGCCTATGTAATATCTCTCAGCATTTCTTTAAGACAGAAGGCAGCAAGGCAATGTCCTTTTCTCCACAGAAAAATATTTAAAGGTGTTTTGCTTTTAATCTGGCAAATTGAGAGAAAGAAGCATCTTACCATGGTTAACCTTCATTTTACTTCCATAAAGCAGATGGAGTTTATAATGATTTCATTCTCAAAAATGGTCAAGATCAAAGGTGGAAATTCATCTCCTCCAAATTACCTAACACGTAGCTGCCAAGAGTAATCAGAACTAGACCATCTCATTCTTGGTTACTTGATATTTCTTGGGTTACACTTTTTTTTTTTTTTTTTTTTTTTTTGCGATAAAGTTAGTAAAATAATTGACAATGACACCAGCCAATTTAATGAACCTAGCACTAAAACACAGCTATCTTAAAAATAGTGGTGTATTTTCAATTGTAACATGATCTGGATAATTATGCTCATTGTGTCTGTGATGCAAAGTTACTGAAAGGAACCAAACGCCACCGACCCTTCTACAAGACTGGTGAACTACACAGAACTTCCGGCGAATGTTACAGGTCCACAGCCTAATTACAATTTCTCCTGGCGCATCTTTAGCCCCACTAATAGCCATTTTTGCTTCCTCATATTTGACCTGACACTGTCGTGACTAACAGATGAAGCCTTCTGGAATGCATTAACTTATGAGATCTCTTAGTGGTTACTAGCCAATGTTGTGTTACAGAGAGCATCTGAGTCTATAGTAGAGATGTCTTCGCTTTGCTTTATTCTACCTCAATAATGTCTGTACCAATGAATTTTAAAAGTTTCTTAAATTCTGAATCTCTTTGTTCTGTTATTGTTAGAACTTCATCAAATTCTTATTACACATTGGAATATGGTATTTAAGGTATCTCAAATCTGTGATCATCATAGATGGTCAGTCACCTTTGGTTCCAGAATGAAACTCACATCTCTTTTGAAGTGAGAGTTGTCTTTGATTATACAGTGTTAGAAGTAAAATTTATTCAGCTTGATACAGTGCAGCAATCACAATAATTTAATTAAATTTAAGATGCCTGTGAACAAACTTCATCAAAATAACTGAGTAATTCAACACAAAGTTCAGTTCAGAACACCCAGTCTCATTTGGTGATCATCAGAGCCATCTGAACAGCTTTAAAAGGTGTACACACTTAGGATACACCCAGACATAGTGAGGTCACTTTGGGGGGTTTATGACTTTTAAGAACACTCCAAATGGTCATGATGCTGCTGTTTGAGATGCGACAATTGATGTTACTTTGCTAGGTCTTAACATTACACAGCTAACAAAGAAAGTGAATAAATAGCAAGTACCCCACAGTGAGTAGAGAGTGAGAAAGCATTTTAAACCTCTTTCCCCATCAAAAAAGCGATTGCTAGAAATCCTAATTCAAAACTTAACACTTTTATAAGATGGCTTTCAATCAATAAATACTTTGGTAATATCTTTCTTTCTCCAGTATTCAATGCTAGAACACACAGACACACAGACACATACAGACACACACAGACACACGGACACACAGACACACACAGACACACACAGACACACAGACACACACACAAACATACAGACACACACACAGAGACACAGACACACACAGACACACACACAGACACACACACACACACACACAGAGACACAGACACACACAGACACACACAGACACACACAGACACACACACAGAGACACACACAGATACACACAGACACACAGACACGCACACACACACAC
Organism: Phyllotis vaccarum; assembly: GCA_033318265.1. NCBI lineage: Eukaryota > Metazoa > Chordata > Mammalia > Rodentia > Cricetidae > Phyllotis > Phyllotis vaccarum. The sequence goes on from JARWLC010000002.1 coordinate 193,872,611, forward strand.
ACACACACACACACACACACATTATTTTTCAGGGGGAATATTTGATTATTACTACTCAACCACCTGCAAGAGCTGAGTAATGAGAGGCTGACGGGGAGGGAGGAGCAAATGAGGTGCTTGTATCTTTTTCTTTGTCAAAGAGTCTTTTGCTCTCTCTATCTAATACTGGAGTGGGAGGCCACCTGAAGACACTTTAAATCTGGGGTGTCACTTCTCAGTGGTGGAATAATGCTCTAAGAATCAAGGAGCCAGTGATGTGTGTTGTCTAAATTCTAGAGACGATCAATTAAGTAGAGGCTGTTGTGCAGCGTACATAGAAATGGGCTTAAATACCAAGTCAATCCATCCAGTAGATGCATCTGCAACCCCTTATTAACACCGTCCTCATGAGGAACACCAGAGAATGAAGGAAAACAGCTCAGTGGGTAATTATGATCATGTTATCTGTGTAAGAATTACAGATGCTTTAGCTGGGAAACTTAACTTTAGGAATCTTCACATTCAAGTGAAATCAACACAGGAATTGGATAAAGGCAAAGATATTTAAGAAAACAAAACAATCACAACACAAAAATAACACACTTTGGGTTTCTACCAACTCGGGCTAATCTGTTTCACAAAAGAACAGCCCACTCATCACGACATTCTGGGATTTGTCAGGTGGTAATATTATAAGCAGAGGGTTTACAGATTTAAAGAGATTTTCTTGAACATTAAAAATAAAACACCCAACAACTACTTGTTTAAACAGCTATATGCCTAATCACTTACAGAGTAATTATTTCACATTTCTTTTCTAAAAGTATCTTCCAATTATATGCTTTATAATTAGACCATGGAGAGATTATTAAAAAATAAAACCCTTTCTTTCAAAATACAGTTTATGGCTAGAATACCTTTAATCTTAGGTTTTGATTCAGAAGAAATAGACAAGGAAATTACAAATAATCAATGATAGAAATAGCTCCCCAAATTACTTTATTCACTCACTTATTTAATAAAGAGAATATGTCTAGACTACTTTATACATAAATCTAAAGCAAGGATCCATCATAGTTTATGGTTTTATATTAAAGTGCTTTTAAATAGTGACCCACATCCTACTAGAAAAATGAAACAGTAGCTCCCATTCTTACAGGATAGTCTCTGTTTTATCTATCTATCTATCTATCTATCTATCTATCTATCTATCTATCTATCTATCCATCCATCTGTCTATCAATCATCTATTTCCTTCTTTCTCTTTTTTTCCCTCCTCCCTACTACATTTTTATTTTATGTATGTAGGTGTGTTGCCTGCATGTTTATCTGTGTACTCCATGCATGCAGTGCCAGGGGGTGAGGCAGAGGAGGCTGTTGAATCTCCTGAACTGGGACCATACCTGGTTGTGAACTGTAATGTGGCTGCTATGAATTGAACCTGGACCCTCAGGAAAAGTAACTGCTGCTCTTATCTGCATTCATTTCTCAAGCTCTGCTCGTGATGTCCCCTTTCTACATGGTAAGGTATTAATGGAAACTAAATCCTATGAATGGAGATAATTACTATTACAAATTATTGGTGCTCATAAAGGATCTGGAGCCCTTTCCATCTAGTGCCTTAAACTTGTCTTTCCCTTCTATAGATGGAGCCATGTTTTTAACCAAAACCCAAGCTTTTTGTTTGTGTATAATGAAAAGGTGAATGTATAAACAGCTCCATAATATTATGGGTTGAGTTTAATTTATCATTGTAGCAATGTACCTACCTGTTAGGCAGTAGGATATGTCCAATGCCAAAATAAAAGCAACCATAAATGTGTGGGGGAAGGAAATCATACAATTTGATTGTCAAAAATTTCATCTCAAATTAATTTATAGTGAGAAAGAAGTAACATTTAAATATTTTATATTTTATGTATATATTATTCAAGCATCTAATTGTTATATCTCCTTGTTGCTTTGTCTTTACTTTGCCTCTTTATATTGCTTATCTCTAAGTAGTATATGATATCTGATTAAGCACAGGTGCTCTTATCTGCTGCCTTTTTCCTTTAGCATGGAATGTCTTTTTTTCTGTCTACTCACTGTGTCTACATATACTAGGGAAGGGCATTTCCTCTGGGCAGTCAACTGTAGGATTGGGTGACTCACTAAGTTATTTATTTCTAAGATTATTTGGTCTTCATGGATTTTTAAATCCATTCAGTCAGCCTGCATCTCTTTAGTTTTTGAGAATTTTTTTCAACTTTTATTTTTATTAATGTATTTTTAAAATAACAGGTATAAAGGCAATGCATTTTAAATTATCTTTAACTTAGTTTGAATATGGCACTTCATTAGTGGTCCCATCCACTAATCTTCAATATGTATTTTTATAACACTTCATAAATATTTGTCTTAATTCTTTTGAGTTTAAAATCAGCTAACTCTATGATTTTTATCATGGTTTATAGTAAAATGAATGAGACATACACCCCATAGTTTCAGGCATTTGGACACCTGGTCTGTAGTGTTTGGAAAGGTTTTTGAGGTGCTGTCTTGCTGAAGGATGATTCAACTGCTACTGGTATTGTTAAGTGCTGAATTTGAATGTCATTCTCTGTCCGAAACATGTTACATGAAAGGCCATGCTTTACACTGGCCAGTCTTTGTGACCTTACTAGCCTGATAAAAACTATGTGACTTCATGGGTTGGGCCCTGAAAATGTAACAAGAATTGTCCAGAGTTTGGCTAAAGAAGCAGAAGCAGTGTAAGAGGGAAGAGAGATGGAGGGATGAGCATGTATGAATGAGTGTAAAGAGCAGCAACCATGTGGGGATGAAGGCAGAATGGCTTGAGTGTATGTGTGCTGAGTGAGAGATGATGATGATGATGATGATGATGATGAGAAAGAAGATGGTGAGATTTGTGAGAGAATGAATGTGCAAGAGTGTGAGTGAGCAAAGAGTGAGTGAATGATGTAGAAGAAGCATATGTGTGTGAGAGAGATAAAGCCGTGTGAAAGAGTTGTTGCTACATATAAGAACTGTGCAAAGAGCTGTATGAGAGTGTGTAAGAACAATGTAAAATGTTGTATGGTGAGAGAGCTGTGTATCTGAGATGAATAGCTATGGCCGATGGATATTTGTACTGTGTGCAGGCTAGGAAGAAGAAAGTGTTAAAAGGAGATGTAGAAGAAAATGCATATAAAAAAAATATTTGAAGACATGTGAAAATAGATGTAACTGGCTGTATGTAAGTAAGATAAGATGTAGTTGTATGAATAGAATGCAGCAATGTGGAAATATGTAGCTGAATGGAAACAGAGTCAAAGATAATTTTTTAGAAGTGAAAGAGAAAGTTATCAAGAAGGCCTGTATGTTTTCTTATTCTGCCAGTTCATTAATAGAGATTTATTCATAATAATCCCAGATAAAAAAGTTCCAATCCCTTTGCTACTCTGAGGCATTTCTTTTATTACTCTGAAGTGGATCATGGGAGCTGGTGTCTCACAGTCTGAGTTACTAGGGGTGGGTGGACTTTGAGCTTAAGGCCTTGCCCTACTTTGGATTTGCTTTCTCAGTTTTCTGTCTGCAATTCAAGATGTGAATTCTTGGCCTTCTGCTCCTGCTGTCTGCTTCCATACAGTCATCACCATGATGGACTCTCAATCTTGAGAACTATAGACCAAAATCAACTCTTTCTTCTGAGTTGCCTTGCTTATGCTGATTGATTATAGCAACAGAAAAGTAACTATTAGATGATGTAATATTTCTATGTCTCCATCTCATCATCACTGACTTCTCTGGGTAGCTGGATATTCATAACTTACTACCAATCTCAGGGTAGTATAATGCAGGACTAGCTGCTTAGACACTGGTTCTGGACTTCCTGGACTGAAATCTCACTTTTTTTTTTCTAGACTTATGATCTTGGAAACTTTACTTAATTGGTTTAAATATCAGTAACCTCATCTAATAAGAATAACCTAGGGCTATTGTGATTATTTTAAATAGAGGTAGTATACATGACCTGCCTACTAAATACTAAAATGATAGATTATATATAGCAAGAATAGTTTAGAAACTCAGCGGGAAGGAAGAAGTTCTCATACACAGAAAAGAAAAGCTTAACATGACCTCAATTATCTTTCTTACTAGTAGAAACCCAATGGTATAAAATATAGCTGCACAGAGAATTGGTGGAACATGTTCAAATTCTGCTTATTGACATGGCTCAGTAGTTAAGAGTATGGCTGTTTTTCCAGAGAACCTAGATTCAATACCCAGCACCCACAAGATAGCTCACAACTGTCTGTAACTCCAAAATCAGGAAATATGACACCCCTGCACAGACATATATTTAGGACTTGCGAGATGGCTCTGAGGTTAACAGCATTGATTGCTCTTCAAGAGGTCATGAGTTAAATTCAGTATATTGACAATTATACCTATACATACATACATATATATATGTATGTATAATATATATATATATATATATATATATATATATATATATATATAATGGGCTTCAACTTCAACATTTGTGAAGCAAGTTATCTTAAAACCTACTTCATAAAAATGAAATAAAAATAAGAAAATAATTAAAGCACACTTTACAACACCACCTAGAAGAAGAATTATAAAACTTAACTAATAGTTTGATTAAGTATACTTTGTTCATTAAGAAAATTGGTAAATACATCAATAGGGAATTAAATGGTCTTTGATGGAAAAGCAGCTATGTTTCCATCTTCAGAAGCGACTCTCCTCACATTCTTTGTATTTCAAACCTAAGAGTTCTTTCCTGCAAATAAACTATGGAAATAATCTTCGAATTAAATTCAAGCATTAGTGAATCTGATTTAAAAATAGATGATATTTTTCTTCCCATATAAAGAGGAAATCCTTATAATTCACCAGCAAAAGCAAAATTAAAACAAACAATTCAAATGATGCCAATAAGGGAACCTGAGCTATTCTAAAGTGAAGAAGAAGCAATCCAGAAGCAGAAACAGTGCCCACTCTACCACTGTCCTCCTGGATCTGAATATATACTTGGCATGAAGCCATACATCAAAAAGCTCTGTGTTCATCTACTCTGTAACTAAGTGTGGCTAACCCTCTAGGTGTTAATACTAAGGTGTTAAGATTGTGTGAAAGCTATTGGAGACTATGCTCTTATGAAAACTTACATAACTCTTCAATCTCTTCTGGTTTTTTCTTGTCCTATAAAGCTGGCAGGATCACACACCAGTGTGTAGTTTTGACAAGAGCTCTGCAATACACAGCTCTAGGCATGCAGTCTACACAGAACTATACTTTGTGCATCATGCTGGCTGCATTGTGCACATCTAAGGTATCTCCACAAGACACTAAGATGAAATATGTGAATGATTCAAGCAGCCGTGGTTCCCAAACTGGGACACCACGGCACCGTTTCTGGGGAGCGTACCTCCAGATTTAGTTTCTGAGAGAACCAGTGTGATTAAAGTGCAGTTGACATGTGTTGTGTGAGGGCAATCTTAATTCCAGTTTATTACACCGTAAGAATATTCCTGTACCTCCTCTGTTGTATAAAATGTAACAAAAAGCAGAATGCTGAAGCCAATCTAGGACTCTGAGCATGTGAGCACAGTCATCCCACGCATTTCTTTTCATTATGTACATAAGGCCATTCACCCCAAGAGGAAACTCAACTAACCAGAGTACAGGAGGTAGATTATGGATCTTTCCTTAGTGAAGTGGAAGTGAGGACTCCACAAGACTCCACTATCTATACGAATAATACATAAAATTCAATTTTTAAAATATTTTTCTAGTTTTACTGCAGTTTGTTAATGACCCTATAACTCTTGCAAAAAAAAATGAATCCACCAGATTAACTATTAAAAATGAGACAGGAGTTGAAATTGCTGAAGCATTCCTAAGAATGATAATATTAATATTTATATAATATTTATATATATTAATAATAATTCCTAAGTAATAATATTACTATGGAAATATTAACTACTTTTTACGAACCTTCTACGTATCCCTACAAAGCAGCCATATTTCTATAGTGTATGTAGAATCATTTTGTCTGGGAATTTGTATGAGTCCTGTCTAGTACTCAATGATATATTCCTTTCTGTGGAATTGACAATATTAATTCTATTGCATGAAATACACTACCTTTTCCACTACACTATTGTCACTAATAACCATACTTCATACTTCTAAGAATATATCCCCTGAAAAATACAGTTCTAAATCCTTAAACTTACTTTGTTTCCTTATATGTTCACTTATTCAACTGAGAAATGAATAAACACCTCTTTCTGCTGTACTAAATAGTGTGTAGAACAAAACAAATATATATTATTTATTCAGAGAATGAGTTAATCATGGATGGGTAGGGGCAGTGGGACAACAGACATATCTAGTACAACATGATCAGCAGAAAAACATACGAAAGATATAAGATATAGTGCTTAATTCTTCTGGTAAAGAAGTCAGAGAAAAACAGTAACAGAAGTATGGACTCCTGTATTCATTCTTTACAAAGGTTAGTAAGCAGATAAGTAGATGAAAATTAGGGCAGGTGACAGAACACATGAGGTCCACCATAGTACAAGTTCAATTTCACATAACTAATGACTTGAAGTGTGAGAGAAGGCTCAAGAGGCACTAGGAGGAGTGACTGTCACCTTCCACCTGGCACTTTGAATATACCAGCCAGATTGTGATTTACTACTGTAGTCTGCTATAGCCACACACACTGTACCCTATGTACACTGAGCAGCACTGTGTGCAGTCTCCAACTGACCACATCTGTGACATTTTCAGGAGAGTGTGCCAGAATAAGTTAGGGTCGCAGCACACTGTCTCCATGTTTTTATTACCTCTGAAAAGGAGGCTGAGTCACTGTTTCAGTTAGTATAATGGTTTCCAGAGAATAATGTTATATTGATAAGTGTCAGCATATAATTAATTCCTTGGTCTGCACTGCAAATATGGTCACTGAGCATCCTAAGTAGAAAACTTTTAAGGAAAAAAAAATTTCCCTCAATCGGCTGTTTCCCTACTCAACTTGGAACAAGTCAACACTATTTTAAGCCATGAAAAGTGAGCAAATTTTAGGTTCAAAAAGAAATTCTGAAGATCAAATAAAGTAACATACGATTCCTTACAAGTATGAAGAAATCTGATACAGAGTGTTAATATATTTTCTTAGAGGGATATTTATAAAATTACTTGGAAAAATTAAGCTTCATATATAGTAGAATTTGCTTTTCAGAGGTATTCTGGAAGACTGAATAGTGTTCAATAAATAATAAAATTACATTCCAAATGACAACTGACACTAATTTTCTATATTCAGGAATTTTCTAGCTTCCATATTCAAGTACATTTTTTCCCCCTAAGAACCAAATATTTACAAGTTTTCCACTCTCTATTCCTCTCTTTGCTAGAAAGGCATTGCATTTTCTGGATACATCATGTCACTTCAGGCCAAGCCCACGGAAGAGGGAACAAGAATCACTGCTTCCAACACAGAGAGTCCAAGAGAGAAAAGAAGCTGCTCTCATACCTTCAATAGGTTTTGGTACAAAGTGAGACGAAGGCTTCGTTTTCTTCACTCTGTTCCCCTTCATGACTTGACCTTCTTTATTGAGTCCTAAAAACCATGCACGACCTGATTCCTGCTGACGATACAGGGTTGAAGAATAGATCACGTAGTAGTTTTCAAACACAGACTCCTTAAATTTGCATTCTGGGGTAAAGACATCCTGCAGAAATAAACACAACAAGAGAGAAAGGAATTAGTAATGAATCAGCAATGGCTGTACCTAGCCAGTTGCAAGCCCAGTGGTCAGAACGAGACAAAGGAAGCTGGACACAATTTCACTCAGCACCTACATAGAGTCATTGTGCACAATCAAAACTCAAGATTCTTTTTCATAACCAACTTTTAGTCCCGAGAAAACAATTGCTCAGATCCTGTCGCTCACTGGAAGCCAAGAAGGCCCTGCACAGCTCTAAAATTGTAGCAAGTAACATGCTTTATAAATCAAAGTGTTTGGTCAGTTAGTGGTTGTTAGCATGGACTTGATATGGTAGAATGTATCCCTAGGAACCAAAATCAAAACACAACCACAGACAATATAGGTAGAACAGATGTTTTTGAAGGGAATGTGCTATATGCAAAAAAATCTATGACTAAGAAAACACCGTGTTCCCTAAACCCATCAGTATACTATTACTTTGCTTCACGTCTGCAGCTTTCCTTCTAATGCATTTGAAATGTGGCATACTTAATAATCAAAGCGTTACATATAGAAACCTTAGCAATACACAGTAGTAGACACTACTCCTATTGGAGATTTCTCAATAAAACACAGATTGACACTGTTATTCTAGAAAGAAATCTTACAAAAATAAAGTTCAGCTTCATCCCTTAAGCAATAAAATCAAAATGCTAAAGAGTTAGTTAAAAGATGCATGAAAAGAGAATTACAAGCCAATGGCAGAATTCACTCTTATGTGTGTTATAATCTAGACTTGCCTCTCGGACTCACCATTTCCGTTTCTAATGATGCATAATAAATTTTGTAACTAATGCAATAAAATCATGTCTTAATATATCAAAGAACAAAATATATTTTTCTAAAGATGAAATATGTCTCCTTCTGAGATAAGCAAAAGAAAAATGTAATAGTATGTTATCCACCTATAAGCGAGTAAATTCCTTCACACCCCCCCCCCACCAGTGCCAAACATGCTTGTCATAGAGAGTTCTGACAGTGCACACGGGACAGTTTTCAGTGTGAAGCATCACAACTTGCTTCAATTACACAGAGAACTCCATAAATTATGACTACATAAAAATAAAGGTGGTATATACCATGTCCTTATAGACGATAGTGCTGACTTCATTTAGAGACAGTGAAGAGACAAAAAAGTAGGAGGCTACAGAAAGTTGTAATAGATAAAGTGCTAAAGATACCACGAAAACTCCTCCTTCTATCTGAAATGAGTTCCATATTACAAAACAAAAGATGGGGTTGAAAAAGTGGAAGTTCAGTAATAATAGCAATAGTATATCAAAATTTAAAAATGAGAATTCTTGGGGTATTCTTCATTCTAAGAAGGTTATCCTGATAATCTTGCTAATAAATGACAATAAGATACTATTTTTAATACAATGGTGATAGAAACTACATAGTTGAGGGTGTTGATAAGAATAAAAGTGTGAAAAAATGTAGCTCTCACACATCACTAGTGGGAGCATAAAATGGTGTAAAAGATGAGAAAACAGCTGGTATTTCCTACAACAGTAAACATACACTTAACAATGATCCAACCATTCAACTTCTAGCCGTGCTCTATAGGAAGCGAATACATGTCCATAAGAAAATAGATACAGAAATGTTGATAGTAGTATTGACTGTAGAAGAAACTCAAGTGTCTATCAACTGATGAGTTGATCAACAAAATGTGGCATAACTGTAAAATACATTACTGTTCATTGGTAAGAGTAACGGGATACTGATTCACATGACAATATAAAAGAGCCTTATTCTAAGTGGAACACAAAACCGTTAGGCTACATGATGCAAATGCTACATGTTATTTGATTCCATGTATATGAAATATTACAACAGGGTATGTGATATTGCATATAATGAGCAAACAATTTCAGAGATGACAAATTATGGATATCAAGCGCTACCACGTTGTTGGAATAAAGCAGAAAATGACTGCTTTCTTGGAGAGATGAAAATGAGTCATTAAGTAGCTTTGATATTTGTGTAACTTTGCATAAATACTAAAATCCACTGAACTATAAGACTTTAAATGCAAATTTTTGTGTATAAGTTATTGTAGTAGTGTCAATCTTTAAATAAAGGAGCTGTTTTGGGCCATGACAGGCACCATAGAAAAAGTAGGAGGAGAAATCAGAATAGCAGGAGGAGCAGGGCAGAGTCAGACAGACCGAGTTGGAAGCCCAAAGGAGCAACATGTAAGGAACACAGGTGACCCACGGGCCAGGTGTAGACAGATTAATGAGAATGGGTTGAGTTAAGATGTAAGAGCTAGCTAGCAATGTGCCTGAGCCATAGGCCAAACAGCATGAAGTTAATATAAGCATCTGAGTCATTTCTGGGGGCCTGAACAACAGCAGGCAGCTAAGAGGTCTGGGGCAGCAGGTCTGTGGGTCTGGACTTCTGGCCTCCCGGGACCAAGAAACCCCCTCTACTACAAGTTATATTTCAATAGAAAAGAATCAGATAACTAAATGGATGGAAAGGATGACAGGGGAGAATAAAACCATTGCATGTTCTTACTCGGAAGCATTGGTCTTAACAATGCGCGCTTTTTTATGATATCATATTCATATTACCAAGACAGAGTTCCATCATTGCTAAATATAGGGATTAAAGAAGTACAGATTCAATTAGAAAAAAAGTAGCTTTATATGTCTTTTCACGTTTTGATGCTGGGCACTGAACCCAGGCCTTGTGTATACTAGGCAAGTGTTCTGTTCTGAACTACATCCCCAGGCCAGTATTGGTCTATTTTTCAAACTGGTGAACCCCTGTGGCTAGTTAAGATTACAGAAAAATGGCTTATTGATCTTGTGGTATTAGAGGATGAAACAGTTCTAGATAGATGATAGAACGGAGATAAGAAAAAAAGATTGTTTCACAAAATAGGAAGCCAGAGACAGGCATGGATCTCCCAGTACTTCCTAAGACCACACTCCTGGTTAACTGAAGGATCTCCCACTGTGCTCCACCTCTTAGTGCTCCCACTACCTTTCAATATTCTCAGTGTATAAGAAAACTGGCTTTCTTATAGAACCAAATTAAAAGATTTAGAAAAAGTTTAAATTTTGCTATTTACTTTTAAAACTAGCCTGAGGACATGGGGAGAAGACTTGGTAGGCAAAATGTTTGCTGTGCAAACGTGAGGAACTTGTGATGGATTCTGAGGAACCCAAATGAAAATGGTGGTGTCTGTATTCCCAGTCGGAGACTTACTAGCCAGTCAGTTCAGATGAAATAATGAATGCCAGGTTCAGTGAGATCCCTATCTCAAAATATATCATGGAGATTAACATGGAAGAAATCTATCATTAACATCTTCCCTCCACACACATGGGCACATTCATGCAAGTGCACTCACATATAGTGTGCGCTCACATGAATATATATATATATAAATAATATACATATATACATATATATATTATACCCAAGATAACCAAGTCATTTTGACATTTTTATTTCTTGATTTATCTCAATGCTACATAAACATAGTATTATCCCTAACTGGTAAGGGGCTTTGAAACTCCAGAGAGAAACGTCAAGGCATCAAGTCTGTTTGGGCAATGATTTTCAGTATAAGCTTCTACCATATAACTACTATTTTTATTTCAATATAAAGTTAGGCACCAATAAATTTATAGTGTATTTACTATTATATTCTGTGGTGGGATTCAGGTGTCAGCTGATAAGGTCCTAAGACGCTTAACCAGGGTCCTGGGCTCCTGGAGGGGGTGTGGCCAACCCCATTGATAAGGGGCTGAGGGCCCTGTTCCTGGTTCCTGGCTGCTGGAGAGACCGGTTTGGAATCCATTGCCCATCCATCGATCGTCCATTGCTCGGATACTCCAGTCCCTGTTCAGGTGCCACTATAAGCTGTTACCTGTATTGTGAGTGTTGATTTATATTTTAACAAATATTAATCTTGGACTGGTGCCTTGTAAGTAAAACTCTGCCTACAACATTCTTTTTGTATAATAAAAAATAGAAATCGTGGACTTGGAGTGCCTAGCAATTAAGATTGAGCTTCTAGCAACATATTTATTATGTGACTTCAAGTAAGTGGCTAAAACCTTGATTTCACATTTTTCAAGTGAAAAGGGATACATTTCAAAGAAAAAAAATAAGTTGCTACAGGACACATATTATAAACTCCCAGACTGTATACAGCCCCATGTCTATATTATCCATGTACAAAATGATTGTGTTTTGTCTCATAACAAGTGATTACATTTTGTGCTTTTGACATATATTTGTATATTGTCTATCATCTAGAAAGGCATGCACAAGTACACTTGAAGCAAACTGCACAGCCATTTAAAAGCCTTTGGTCAAAACTTAGACAATTACATAGATTCAGATGGTTTCTAAGATTATTCAGTGACTGTCCAGACTGACAGTGTGCAGTGAAGACAGTCTGGGAGCCAAAAGTAACAAGACCCTAGATTGACTTGACCAATACTGAAAAGAAAGCCAAGGGCAATGGCAGTATAATAAGGAAAACTTTTCTCTCTTCTAAATTTACATTGCAACTTGTGAATTCTTCTCATGTCTGAGATCCCAAGCTTTTAGCTTAATGCAGAAATTACAGTAAAATTTATAGAAACATGTTTTGATAAAGCAGAACCTCCCAGTTGCGTCATGGATGTAGAAGAGGGCAATGATTTTGATACAACCCAGTCAGTTATTTTTTAACAATTATTCATTCATTAAAATATAAATTACTTCAATAGAATATGAATATGTTGATCGTATTCAGAAAGATACTCATCAGTTTGCTATGCTTTGGTTCCAGTGTTTTATGCGCCTATGACAAGCTCCTTTTCCCTTTCTGAACATTTCTCCAGCTGAGCTTTTTTTTTTTTTTTTTTTTTTTTTTTTTTTTAAGGTTCAGGGCATCCACCCATCTCAATCCAAATGATGAATGAATGACCAATAATTCTCCAAGTCCATGAAACTCACCTAGTATCCCTCCCAAGGTCTTACCATCCCATCTGGTTCTAGTCTGACCTTGTAGAATTCTAGATTTGCACCTTCAAAGTGTATGCCGTACCTAAAGTCCTTTTTACATCAAACTTATTCCTGACTTTTTTCTCCACTTAGCTTTCTGATCTACATGGTCTCTGGCTTTCTAGTCTGTAATTGACAACTATTTTCTTCTTGGCCAGGCTTTAATTGTGGCAATACAGATAGTTACTAGCCTCCTTTAAATGCAGTTTCTTAAAAGATGCAAATATCATGAATACTAAGAAGGTGAAAATTCAGAGATAACAATGAACATATGGGAAAAATCTCTACATTTTTCGTAGCTGACTACAGCGATATAGTTCTCATCAAATGCCAGCTCCCGACCACACTCCACTTCCTAACTGAAAAATGATGATGAAATCTTGATACCGCTACTCTATACACCTATGAAAGATGATGGTCACAGCAACATTAGGTGGTGTTGAACTCTTGCTCCTTACAGTTTCTCTAAGCATTTTAATATTTTTGGTAATCTGCAATGTGTCGTCTAGGTCAGCATGGTCTGACTCCTCCCATATATACCGGAAACTTTGGTTCACGGAGACAGTTTACAAAACTTTGATTCTTTGGCACAGTTTACAAATCTCAGCACATTTTTCAGTCATTTTGTTCTTGTTGATATAAATATTAAGAATTACACATCAGGAACACAGAAATAACAATATACAACAATCTAGAAGTGACTGAACAGAATTAGTTTTGTTATTTTAAACATATTTAATTTTCACTTAATTTTTTCTTATGCATAAATGAAGAAAACAATTTTCATATTAAAATGTTATCAAATTAAGATACAAGTATTATTTCCTAAAATTTCCTTTCAAAAATAAAGATTTTCCTTCTAGCTTTACTAACAAAAGATGTATACCATTTTAATGTCAGTAAAAACCATAGGTTGTAGGTAAATTTGATTCAAGATGAACATCAAATGTTTGAAAGCAATATAACATTCATATTTTCCATTGTCTCCAGCTTACACACTATACTTTAATTTTCTATTCTTAGGCATCATGTTTTACTCACTTTAAATGTCTTATTTGCTCTAGTGGGGTATTTTCACTCTACTGTGATAAGACAGACTATCCATAAAGTTTATCTTGAATCAGCAGATGGAATCAGCGAGTAGCTGACCAGAGCTATCTCCAGAGAAACCAGGAAATAGAATAGAGAAGATGAACATGAAGGAAAGGGTGTGGATTGGAGTTTGAGTTTCCCTTTGGTTCTGGGATAAGGGAAGAGAGAAGTCATTTATGGTATCTCTGGCCAAAACACAAGGTCAGCCAAATGATACTCAACCTCTATGAGCTAGGTTTTCACACCAGCATTTAATTTCATAATCTTATTGCTAAATAGAACAGGAATTACTTTAAACCTACATAACCTTTAAACCAAGATATGGGGCAGTGGTGGGAGAGGGAGAAGCAGGGAAGGAGGACACTGGAATTCCTATCAGGTTATTGTGTGAAAGTGAATTTATTTGGTTTTTAGTCAAAATAAAATCTTTTTGCAGTGGTAGGTATGGGAGTCAAGTATATACTAAACATGTTCTCTATCATAAATCTAAAACTCATTCTCAGTACAGCCTCTTCTGTTTCTTTTTTTAACTGTAACATGTATATTTTTAAACTCAGGTAAGAATCTATGATTTGTGTAGTTAATATGGCAAGATAGCACTATTCTGACAGTGTCTTCTCTTCTCATGCATCCTAGTTACTATCTTGGGGAGATCTTTGCCACCATACATATCACTACCTCAGGAAGAGTACAGAAGCATCTTCTCAAACCATTTTCTAACCTTTATCTTGATATTTCATTTTTTGTAACATTGCCCAAGGTCATTGAAAATGGACCTTTAAAAGCTCTATGAAGGCATTGTGATTGTTATGTTCCCCTGTATTCTTAATAAGTCTGAAAATAAAAAAAACTACTCCAAAAGAATGAATTTGGTAAAAGGACACACTGGCACCTGGCTTGCTCTGCTATACATTTCTAAGTTGTATTCACAGTGAGTTCTTTGTCTTCTTGGGGGCTTCTTTTCCTCAATGTAAAATATAACTTTGTCACAATTAATTAATCACAAGTATATCTTGCATCTTCACATCTAGGAGGCTTACTATTCATACCAAAATTCAGTTCTTGAATGTAAACAATTCATATAAAATATCATTTCAAAAGTAGCTCTAACCTACTCAAGAAATGTTACAGTATTTAAAAAATCACAAGGAAAACTTTAGCCAGAGAAAATAAGCTGCATGATTATTTGAAAAGTTATGATAATTTTATGGTATTTAAAGATTATTTTCATTCAAAGAGCTCTTTTAGTTCTTATTTTCCTTTTTACTTTTCTGATCAAAGTTTCCCAAATAACTTTTCTTTTTTTTTTTTTTAAACTCAGGCTAGTCTCCACTTCTCAATCTCAAGTGATGCTACTGGTTCAGGCTGCAAAGAACATGGAATCAGAACCATGTACTTTTGTGCCTGTCTTAACTTCTTTGAACTCTCTTAGCGAATGAAACTGTCTATCTGCTCACTGTGCCACACTATTACTAGGACATGTATAAGAAAAAAAGAAAATAATAATTACTGGTAATCCTTGAAAACTTGGTTTGTTTTCTAATGACTCCAGAACAGGTTCCTTCCACAACCTCTTAGATACCTGGCTCTGAAGCCTGTGGTCTGCTCGCTTCACTAGAGGCTTCTTAATGAACAGGACTGGAAAGCCTTAGTGTATTAGCTGCCGTGTTAACTGTGTTGTCCAATATAATGATGTTAAATCAACTGAGAGAATTGTTGTTTTCCGTTTGACAAGAGGCAAAGAAAATGCTAACTTAACATTCTTTCAAACAAGGAAGTAACCTTCCTCCTATAGTAACTTTGACTATAGGTCTAATGTTATAACTTAAAAAAATAAATACAAATATGGGAACTGTTGTCTCCACATTTTGTGGAGACTTTTTCATTGGAAAATTACTGGGAGTGGATTCCTCTAAAACTCAAGATTCCTTGTTAAATCATTCTTTGCTGTGTCTGATGAGACAGCAAAGTAATAAATGCCCAGCACATGACATAATGATGCCAGGCATGCTGGAAGAAGTTAGACACATGTTTAAATCCCACTGTAGGACCTTGGTCATATTTCCTGACTTCTCTGAAACTCAATTTCAGCATCTCCAAGTCAGAGCTAAATGTGTGCCAGGCATATATTCCACCTGGAATTCATGCTCTTTACCCCTCATTACAAGTTTTAGGTACTAACTGATGATTCAGATGAGAACAGGGCCAGCCTGGGCAGCAGACTAATTTACTTGAGAAATCAAAACACTGTCCTGCACATGCCTTAAACTGTGAAGGGCTGATCAAGACACAGGTTCCATGTGTCCATCTATCTGCAGAGTACACAGACAATACCACTGTCAGTTTCTTATTACCTCCGTATCCTAAGGACTCTTGATTAGCCTCCAGAAAGAAGCCTTTAAAAAATCAAAGAGGTGAAATGCTGAAGATTTTATATTCATAGCAAAAGTGTTGGAAATGTCTAACTACTGAAAACAATATATATTTTTTTTTTCAAAGTGACAATGTGATGTGGAAATGCCTTTTTGTGTGCTGTGAATCTCAATCTCTAAATAAAGGAGCTGTTTTGGCCCTTGACAGGCACTGTAGAAAAAGTAGGCAGAGGAATCAGAATAGGTAGGAAAGGAAGGGCAGAGTCAGGGGCAGATCAAGCAAGCCACCCAAGGAGCAACATGTAAGGAACACAGGTGAGCCACGGGCCACGTGGCAGACAGATTAATAGAAATGGGGGTTGATTTAAGATGTAAGAGCTAGCTAGCAATGTGCCTGAGCCATAGGCCAAACAGCATAAAGTTAATATAAGTGCCTGAGTCATTTCTGGGGGCCTGAGCAACAGCAGCCGGGGGCTAATGGGTATGGCGCGCAGGTCTGTGGGTCTGGGCCTCTGGCCGCCCAGGACCAAGAAACTCCACTATTCTAACAATGTTTGAGTAATAACAGCATTTTTTCACAGTTCTTGGTAAGAATAAGGCTGATCATTCTGAACTGTTCTTGAAAGACCTCCATGACATATAATTCTCTAAGACATTAAGAAAAGCTATCATAAATATGCATATACTGGATATACCACCATTTGTATTAAATATATACATTCACATAGTATAAAATATATTTGGGCATATTAGTCAAATATATAAAGTACATTTACATAAACCCAAATTAATATTTGCTAATATTGTTCTTTGGAAAAATCTACTGAAGGATGCTGATCATGCTTGTCTTGTAAGAGGAATTTATATAGTTAGAGAAGAACTATAAAAGAAAACAGATTTTTTTTTTTGTAAATACACATGCATTGTATAATTGACTGTATAGCTACCTCAAACACCAAATTAATGAGTATAATCAGGAGCCAGATACCATTAATGTTCTATGCAGACATAGTCTCCAGACTCCCGTGATGGAGTGCATTTACTATGACCTAAGAAATGGATGCTGAGGTGAAAATTTACTTCCCCAATTTCCCAACAGAAGCTTAGAGAGTGTAAAGTGTTCCAAGTGATTATCTGATTCCACATGAAGAAATGAAACTGGCAAAAAAATTATCGAAGATTTCAGCACTCACCAAGCTGAGGGGAGAAGATTGCTTAGAGGCCAAGACCAGGTTTAGTAGCAGGCTATCCGGGGCTACATGGCAAGACTGAACAAACATACAAACAAACCAAGTCCCAAAATACCATAATAAAATTAAAGAACAAATCATTGAAAAAAGATCAATAGATATCCCATTAAGTGAGTGCCACAAAATAAGCTAGATAAATGGAGGGAAAAATAGAAATAAATATTTTATCAGAGAAATTTAGACTTTAGTACAAGGAATATATATTTAAAACAAAGCACTACTTGTGACAGCTATTGTTGGTTGTCAACTTGACTAAATCTGGAATGAACTACAATCCAGAAGTGGAAGGCACCTTTGATCTGGACCTTGATACAGGAAGACACACCCTTAATCTGGGCCATACTTTTTGCTGGGAGCCTATATAAGGATAGTCAAAGAAGGAAGAGCCATTCTTTGCCAAGTGCCCTCATCTCACTAGAATATCCATTGGAGCCTCCTCCTTTGAGATTTCAGCATATACGGAAGACCAGCTGAGACACTCACCTGAGATTCCCAACTTTGTGGGATGGGGCAACTACTAGATTCTTGGACTGTCCATTCCAGCTAGCAATTGTTGGATTAGTTGGAATACAGTCTGTAAGCTATTCCAATAGATTCCCTTTATATATAAATAGAGATTTATTCCATAATTTCTGTGACTCTATAGAATCCTTAATAATACATTCTCTCATTTAAATTTTGATTATTTTATTCATTAAACTTTTTATGATCTGAATTGTTCCTGGTTCAATGATCCTCTTCCAAGAATATCTAAATTTATTATAAATCTTGGATTTCTAAAATACAATGGAATTTCACCTGTGGTAACTGAGTAAAAGGGTTTGTGTTTGTGTCAACAAAGAAACGACTTTAACTACTCTGGTACTATAACGAAACACAATGAGCAAGAAAACTTGTGGAAAGGAGAGTCAACTTTGGATTTACAGATCTAGAGCAATAAGAATCTGCCAAGGAGAGTGACTAACAGAGATTGGAACCAGCCTAAGAAAAAGAAGTGTGTTGTATTCAACAAATCAGAATGGAGTTGGAGATCTGAAGAATGTCTTGACATCAGATATAGAGATGCAAAGTTTGGAGTTTGCACAGATGGATTTTGGTCTTGCTTTGGTCCAGTGTTTCCTTTCTATGATCCCTTCCCAGCATTTTGGAATGGAAATAGATATCCTATACCATTATATGTTGGAAGTATATGATCTGCTTTTGATTTTTACAGGTGATTACAGTTAAGAGATTGTATGAATTTCAGAAGAGACTTTGAACTTTGGCTTTAAAACATTCTTGAGACTGTGGTAAACTATGGGGACTTTTGTGGTTAGGCTAAATGAATTTTTCATTATGATATTGCCTCAAGCTTTTGGAAGCCAGGAGTGGAATGTGATAGTTTGAATATAACTGGCCCTAGTGAGTGGCACTATTAGGGGCTCAGCTTTGTTGAAGTGGGTATGGCTTTGTTGGAGAAATTGTGTCACTGTGAGGGCAAGCTTTGAGATTTCTTATGCTCAGGATAGCATCCAGTGTCTCAGTTGACTTTCTACTGCCAGTAAGATGTAGGACTCTGAAATATTCCTACAGCACCATGTCTGCCTGCATGCCTCTATGCTCCTTGTCATGATGATAGTGGACTGAACCTCTAGAACAGTAAGCAGCAGGCCACCTCAATTAAATATTTTCCTTATAATGGTTGCCATGGTCATGGTGTTTTTTTCACAGAAATAGAAATCCTAACTAAGACCAAGTCCATCACAATGGAGCAGAATTATGGGGGAAGGAACATCTGAAAGCTTGCTTCTCCAACCACAAATCCTGCCCCCACAAAGCCTTACTTCAGCAAGGAACCATACCTCCTAATCCTACCCAAACTATTGCACCAACTTGGGAACAATTAGTCAGATGCCTGAGAATATGAGTTCATGTCTTTCAAACCACCACAAGTGTGTCCTATCATTGAAGTGACCCAGCTCCAGATCATGGATGCTTACTCTTTAGGTTTAAATACCATGTCCCAGAAGTGATTGCAACTCCAGGTGAATGACTGTAAGGAGGGAAGAATTCAGGACATTGTGGCTGTTGTGAGGATGAAGGCCAGAGAAACATGGAACAGAGCTCCAGAGATGCAAGATAGTTAGAATGCTGCTATCATGTACAATAGGCACCACAGACCGCTGTTTGTTTGTTTAAGCAAGGAAAGAAAGTAAAATTGTATTTGAAAAAGCAAAGCAAAGGAATCCTGGTCACAGATCTATACCTGATATTACATCTCTAACAGTGCAGTACACCTACAGCTTATAGATGTGCTCTGAGCTGGCACAGCCAAGCCTGTCTGGGCTGTCACGTCAACACTGTCACTTCAATGATCTGAACAGAATCTGCCAGACAAACAGTTCTAATCGTGCTGCAAAGCTAGGTCTCTGTTTACAAAGAGGGAAACAAATCTTTAATGTGACACATCTTGCTGTGATGATGAGTCTTATGAACAAAAATTCAAAGTAAACACATTTACCTCCAAAAAGGGATGTGGAGAAAGGAGCCTGGATCACTTTGTGCTTTTCTCTGAAGCTACCCTTGGTTATGGGGTTGCATTTCACTCTCTTGTGATTTTGACACACTCTCATAAAGACAAAGAGATTGCGAACATATTTGTTTGATTTCATAAAAGATGCTAAATACAAAGGAAGTCCTTAGATTTATCCTTCTGATGAGTAAAGATCCTTAAAATTTAGAGCTGCAAGTTTTAGAGTAGAGGAAAGTAAAACTGGGCAGGAGAAAAAAAAATGACCCAATTGGGACCATAGAGTTAGATAATTGAAGAGCTGGGATCAGAGCCCGGTGTCCAGTCCAGAGATTCACCCCCAGCACAGCAGTCTGATGCTTTTGTTGAGATTTGCTCTTGCACAGATTAGCAATGGCTTGAACTTATAATTATACTTCCAATTAATTAAATGCTCTTCACCAATGTCCTTCAATTTGTGTCAGAGTTATTACTTTGATTAACTGTGACAATGATTCCTTTGTTTCAGGCCACTCACTGTAGGTAGCCAAACTTACATGAAGCATGAGGACCCAAAAATGTAACAAGGGTAATCCTTTTATATAAATTAGGTAATGATAGACCGAGTTTAGTGGATGATCTTACTAGGAATGGTTAATGGATTAAAAAAAAAATCATTTTCAAACTAGATTTGACATTTACGGAAAGAGAAAAGCCTGAATAAAGAAAAGGGGCAGGGCTCAGCCCACTGTCACACTGTGACCAAAGAGTCTGATACATGCACGCTCTGTGTTGCATTCATTTGTCCTCATATGACCCAGCCCCCGTGTGTGTGTGTGTGTGTGTGTGTGTGTGTGTGTGTGTGTGTGTGTGTGTGTGTGTGTGTGTATATACATGTGGAGGTCAGACATTGATCTTGGTGAATTCCTCTTCCATTCTCATTCTCAAACTTCTTTTTTTTTTTGGAGACAAAATCTCTCACCAAACTTGGAGCTGACAAAAATGTCAAGATTAGCTGGCGGTGAGCTTCAGGACTTTTGCCTCTACTTCCCCAGTGCTAAGATTATGGGTATATGCAGGCATGCCCAGCATTTCATGTGGGTCCTGGGAAGCCCATACTCAGGTTCCTGTGGATGTATGGCAGGCACTTTAATGACTAAGCCACTTCCTCACCATTCCTATAGCGTAATTTTCTCTAAGAAACCAGCAGTTGACAAGTCTCTCTCTCAGCTCTCAGAGCATCTTAGATACTGAAAGATGGTGGGCAGATGTCACATTCTTCCAAACATGCATTTCTCTCTCTCTCTTCCCATTAACACAAAGTTTTGCCTACAAATTCATGTAAATAATGATGGATTATGTAACATACATAATAGTTCTTTATCCCAAGATCACTGCTAAATGGCCAATTATAAGTGGTTGGTCTTTTACCTTTTCTCCCCTGGTAATTTGATACAATTTGCATATTTGTAGTTCATTTACTGTTGCTGGGCTTTCAGATGGAGAGTGCCCCCTGAGTTCTGTCTGTCTCTCAGTTTCACCTGTTTTCCCAAACCCCCTTCACATTCAACTCTCTGTATAGCATCTCTGACCTTGCAGACCATCCTTCCCTCTGTGGACCCCATCACAGAGCTCTGTGTGCATCTTTTTCACAAGAACAACTCCTTAATGCTTCTTGTGTTTTTGCAGTGAGGATGTCGTTAAGCACACCTTGGTTGATATCAGAACCTTAGTTTCTTTTCACAACATCTGGCTACAGCAGCTCCTGCATGCCTGTGAAGGAGCATACAAGCTCAGCCTGGGCCAAATGTTCAGTGTAGTTTGACAATGTAGGCCTGGTAATGGCTCACCCAGCCCAATATGGAGAATGCTCATAGCTAAACTTCCACTGAACAACTTCCAGAGCTAATAACAAAATTAAAAATTTACCCCAATTATTTGCATTTTCATTCTGGAAGTATGTTTTAACTTAACCTTTAAAGTTATATCTAGCCATAAATAAATAAACATTGCAACATCTAAAAAGTAACAACTTATTGTTTGAGAATATATTAACTTTACTCAAAAGGAAAAACACTTAAACTCTTGGGGTCCACAGTACTCCAGAATAAATCATATTTGAATCTGTATTTTTTCATGCTAGCTTACAAAAGATGTCAGGAGCCTTAAGAAAGATTGCTTGACTCTTGAACTGAGAACCAATTATAGTGATATAAATATATTTTAGGTTTACAAACAGATATTAATGAACAATAATCACAGCATATAAATGATGCCATGGGCCTTGAAGAATGACAGGAGAATACTAATGCTTCAAGTATGAACACAGATCTGCATGTAAATCATCCAATACTAAAACGTACCATTTTGTATACCAAAATGTCTCTGTATGCCTACCATTCTACTTAAAGTCTGATGTAAAATGTCATTTGGTAGATAGTGAAAGGTACATACTTGACTTACTCATACAGATGCTTGGGACATATCAAGCAGAATAGTATCAGGAATAGCAACTTAATATTTTAAATAATTCACTCTAGGACAGTCATTTGTCAAAGTAAATGAAGAAGTTATTTTTGCTTTAGATTTAGAAATGTAAAAACAAACTATGAGTTCCCCTTCTGAGTTAGCCTCCTACGGTTTAAAGTCTTGAGAGAGAGAGAGAGAATTAGATGGTGTCCAAACTGGCTTACCCTGTGCAAAGTGGTTAGTACTGAAATCATAGGCACAGGCAATGAAAGTAGGCTGGGCAGGCTTTACTTATAAACTTATGCATATATGTAACAATAACTATAATAATAAAAAGCCATTGATTTAAGAGTCAGTGAGGGGGATGTGGGAAGGATTTGAAGGAGAGAACTTGGGAAGGAATGAGGGAGGGAAGTAACGAAACTGGCTTTTAATGTAGAAAAGCAAAACCAAATTTTAAAAAGCTACCAGCTACGTTTTATCGCTGTGGAACGTTACTTTATAGGAGAGAGAAACCATTCTATTTCGTTTTCTGTGCTAATATTGTTTTGCTCTCTACAAAAATATAATAAAAAGTTAGATTGGTACTTTGAAAAACATCTGAGGGCATAGTTTAATATGGACCACATCTTCTGTTAAGCATCCATTCTTTGTCTCCAGCTTCAGCTCCAGAGGTTCTGGTTTAATCTTTGAGAAACAGCTGACTTTTGCCCTCCACTGCTCCTTGCTCTTTCCAGTCTTCTGTTTGATCTTTTAAACCTCTTTTACCCTTTGTTTGTATCTGGCTTAATAAAGAGAATGCTGAGAGTAAGTGGAGAGTTTTGTGTTTGTTAAGTAGATGTCATCATTGTGTAAAATGGAAGGACCCCACCATTAGCGTCAACTCCAGCAGAGCGCTCCAATGAGAAGCCAACTGGCAATGTGTCACAGCATCCCACCAATTTAGCTTGTGCTCAAGATGCACAGGGTCTGACCATTTTCTATAACAGAATTGTCATGCAAATTTTCAGCATTCAATTTTTGAAAAGCTATGTTTAAAACCACTGTGTGGGAGAACAGAAAAATATTTGAAGGAGATACTATGTTAGATGCTATAAGTTTCTGACTCATATAGTCAGTGGTGTTGGAGCCTATAGTATATCTGTTGATTTCTTATAAATCAAACTATAAGCAACATATGTTCCGGTACTCTATATCTCTTTATATAGTGTATGTAAAACGAACACAGACAGGTCAGCCAAAGTAGGAAGAGAAAAGGGCTAGTGTGAAGTTGACAAAGCAGTATACTTTGTACTTCGTTCAGGGTAATCACTCGCACAATCATATGCCTAATACAGTATTTCAGTTAACTTTTAATAATCTATTTATGTTCGAATGTAGTTGAATAATATATCCATGTTCTGATGGCTTTTTTGGATGATGTAAACCTAAGCATCCCATTGAGTAAAACAGTTTATGGCATTCTGAATCGCAAGCCTGTAGGTTTCGTTCACGAATAAGGAGAAAGGAATATCTGACCCTTGCTTAAACTTTCGTAGGTATCTACAAAAGCAGCAAAAAGGTGGGAGAGAGAAGGAGAAAGAGGAAGGGAAAGGGGAAGGCAAGGAGATCGGTCAGATTTTATGAGCAGTTGTGAGTTTCCCAGGGTTGATAGCTGGGAACTGAAGAGCAGCAAAAGGTAGACAGTGGAGCAAGATGATGAGTTTGAGGCCAGCCTGAACTAAGTCCAAACTGAGCAAGCACAGAGGAAGTATCGCCATGAACTGGGAGAAGAGGACTGGATGGCTCTCTCTCTCTCTCTCTCTCTCTCTCTCTCTCTCTCTCTCACACACACACACACACACACACACACAGAGAGAGAGAGAGAGAGAGAGAGAGAGAGAGAGAGAGAGAGAGAGAGAGAGAGAGAGAGAGAGAGAGAGAGAGAGAGAGAGAGAGAGAGAGAGAGAGAGAGAGAGAGAGAGAGAGAGAGAGAGAGAATGTAATACATTCTTTTCCAATTCCAACTGTGGAGAGTCTTCCCTGTAAAGCTGAGATCTAGAAGTTTCCCAAGGACCGTGAAGTGTGAAAGATGTGTTTGTTCAACCATCTCACAGATTGTCTCATTATCCAGTAATAAGTGCATGATGTTATAACTTAACAATCATGACATCCTATGAATGAAATCTAGAACTTAAGTCACTAATAAGGGAGCTTGACTCCAGAGGCAGGAACTCTAGGCACAGGTCTTTCGTGTTCTGTACTCTACACTACCCAGTCATTTAGGAAAGCATTATCCTGACTTTTCCAAAAGTTACTATGGCATTAAGACTGAAATTATGCACGGGTCCTTCTCAATTTTTTTTAGTGTTTTCCCGAGAATGAACTTAACCTCCAATTCCATAATGCTGCCACTAGGTGGGGTAGTGGTGACTTAGTTCCAATGGACTAGAGCTGATATTGCCCAAGGCAGTCATGGGTCTTTGATTTTTTTTCTGTTTTTCATTTTTCTTTCAAAAACTGCAACAGGAAAGCAAGATATACGCTTCCAAAATAAGCGTTCAGAAGTAACTGGCACATTGTACCTGCATTAAAATACATTTTCTGAGGTATAGAACAAAGCAAAAGAAAACCTAGGGCTTTGGTTTAAAACAGTTTTATGTCGGCCTGCGCTATTTGTTAGTTGGATAAAAACCAACATGCTCTCTGATTTCTACGAGCCACCATTTTATCACATCAACAGTTAAATATTCACACTTCTTTAAAATTTTTGTTAGAAGATAAGTGAACCCATGTGTTGTGATATGTTTTGGAAACACAAATTGGTAACCACCTAGATATAACCCATGAATGTTTGATTCAATCCCGGCAGTAGGTTCAAGTTCATAAGATTGCACACAGAAATCTGATTTCTCAGTTCTCATTAAAAGTCTGACATTCAGGCAATGATGGATCCGCATTCTCCCTACCTAGGAATTAGCTGAAGACCTCTTGATGGTCCCCTCCTCCCCTGGTTAGAGGCTCACCCAGAGCTCTGATGCATTCATGTCAAGGAGACGACATGAGTACTTTCACCCATCGCACAAACAGCTCTTGAATATGGGTGAATTCCTTGTTGAAACTGTCTAGGAGGACTTTCCAGATTCTCTTTGCTTTCTGTTTGCCCTTCTGTTTCCCTTTGACACTTAGAGGTATCCCAGGAAGAAAGAAAACACGTTACATCATCTCTATAGAAACTCCTCTTGTGTGGCACAACCATACTTTTCTATCCAACATTACAGAAAAACTGTTAATGTCCAAGTAATAATCACTCGGTCATCAGATTCATGTCCTTAGAGTTATATTGAAAATGTCACTTTGGCACCTGCCTCCTCCTCTGCCCTCTACTATGGATAGAATTATGCATGGCATTAAAATTTTCCCATATTGAAGACAAACTCTAGTACCTCAAAATGCGGTTGTTTTTAAGTAGAGCATCTGAAGAAGCGCTCGCACATAACATGAGACCACTAGGGTGAAGGTTAAATCCTTATGAGCAGCATGCTTTTAAAAAGAACACACAGAGAGACAAGTGCACACATATGCACCGAGAGATGCAGGAAAGGGAATGGCTGCCTAGAAGTCAAGAAGAAAGGCTACAGAGGCAGCTGGCCCTGCAGCCACAGGGCTCTTGAACTTCAAGGAGCTCAGGGATGATCAGCAGAAAAACTTCTGTTGTATAGATAACTTAGGGTCAATACTATTTTAAAGACAAAATGATTAATTTGTTAAAATTGATTAGTCCTGTGTTGCAGTCCTAATATTCAATCCAAAAGCAGCTCGTTACTCAATAACAGCCAGTCATCTCACTATTTTACGAGTGGGTACAACTTGCCCAGTAATCTGGTTAGTATGTTAGCTCGTAGGCCTCAGGACTGAGCAAATCCATTCATAACTTTCTTTCTCCAGGAGCCTGCATAGTAATGTAAGAGTTAGCCAGAAAGAAGCCTTCTATCACAGATTCAACTTGACTGTACTGTAGCCTACAACAAATGTCTGCTTTCCTTTGGCAACGAGTTATGGTCTAGTTTTAAAGCCAACTAAGAACAAGGGTAACAGCTTGTATCGTTCTAGTAGCCTCTGGGGTCTCTCTGACCAATAGCTCATAAGGAGGTATCCCATATATAGCACTAAAATTTTTCTTTAATAACCAATGGCATCTTGGAACTGTATTATCTACTATGAGGGTACCTCCCTTTGTATATGTTTTAAAACTATTTTTAAAGTTAACTTACAAAATAATAATAAGTGCCATATGGCCTTTTCTCACACAGTTAGTTTTGGTGAACCGTGTCCCCAAAGACTCATCTCCCCCAACCTGCTTGCTCAACTCCACTTAAACCTTCCTATCTTCAAGTATTCATCCCTCCAACTTTCATACCACATGTTACCAGAAAATGATTGCAGCATCCTGGCAGGAATGAAAATTCTAGAGAGCTCACTATGCCTTCTCATTTAGCTACGAGTCAATACATTCAAAAGCCTGGAATTTCCTCAGGTACTTCCTGCTGTGTGAGAAAATGGCTGGATCCTGGGAAAGCTTGTCTCTCAGGAAGAGATTTCACACAGGTCAGACAGAAAAGGGCACAATGATGGGCCAGGATTTGACCAGGACTCCTAAGATGTGACTGTTCCCTGATCTCTGCTTAAACCTAAGCTTCATGTCCAAACCCGAAAGGCCACATCAGAGAGACTATCTCTGGACTCTGATAGTCTCTCTGTTATGTTCACATTAAGTAAGTCTCCTTTCTCTGCATCCACCATTACACTTACATTAGCATACTGAGGATGAGTGAGTGAGCCCAGATTGCTGGGTTGTCAGGTCACACACTCTGTCCCCCAGATTCCAGTAACAAATGACCTCTTCCAAAGAACATTCATTATCTTTGTCCATCTTTTTGGCTATAGTAAGAGTAAATTGAGAAAAGCAATAATAGATATTGCATAGTTACACAAGGCTACTCTACTGATATACTCCATTGCTTTTCCCCCAAGGAAAGACCTCCCCCCTCAGTGTTTCCAGTATCAATAGCTACTTTGACATAATATGCAGAAATATTTTTTATAAGTAGCTTCAGAAAACCATGAAGACAATAGAAGGATTAGTGAGAGTCATCTTTGTGGAAGGCATAATGGAGAATGGATATTTTAGAGCAATACAAATACCAGGAGTGAGTCTAAAGTGATGGATAAAAGAAATCATACATTTGTCCAAACTTAAAGAATGTCCAACAGCAAAAGTGAACCCTAGAGTCAACTGTGAACGTAAGGGATCATGCAACAATGCCAGACACATCAGCTTTGACAAATAAGCCACTAACTGTCTCTGAGAAATAAATGTTTGGAAGCTTTCTGCCTCTCTCTCAGGTTTGCTGTTCTTCTAAAGTATTTTTCACAACTGACCATTGGGGAAGAAAGAGAAAAGGATGCAGAGAGAAACATGCGCATGACAAAGGCTCCCCGCAGCACTGGACAATTATCTGAAACATGTCATCTTACTCATCCTCTTATGCATGGAAGTCCTATGTGCATCATGCTCCTCTGCTCTGACAAACTTCATGAAAACTTTGGATAAAAAAAAAAAAATATTAGTCTTAGTTGTTACACAATTTTATTGACAAAAGGTAGATTAGAACTGGAAGTCCTGGTCTTTAACTTTTCTTTTAGTGAAAAACAAAAACAGATGACTGGTGATAATGACCGTTTTATGAGCTGATCAAAATAAAGCAACAAAACTGTTGATCAGGTGTATCAGTTGGCTGGCAAATTTTCTTCTTCTCTCCTTCACTACCTCTTACCCCCCCCACTCCTTTTCTACTATAAAACAATGGATTCATATCTTTAAAATGTGTGCAGACTCACTCACTAGATGTTTGTATTATAGTTAATAAAAGATTTCCACTTCTTTATATTTACAATTGTTTATTTATATCTTAGGATCATACAATGGCAGTATTTTCTAACATAAAGAGTATAACATTTGATTTTATGAAGAAAAATGCCCTGGCTGGGAAAATCATTCAATTAAAGCCTTGGGTGGGGATATTCCATTGAAGTTTATTTTCAAGGTGAGAAAAAGCTATTTTAAGTGTATACAGCTGGATTTTGGAGCAGTTCAACAATCACCTTTGGAGAGCCAGAGCGACTTTGACTAACAGGTCACCAGAATGTATGTAGTATTTCATGATGTGGGACAGAGCATCCAGGCATGTGACACTTTATATATAAAGCTCTTTCTATCATAAAACTACCATTTAAATTGGAATGAATTAACAATCTAGCTATCATCAAATGGTGGCCCTAAGAATGCTTTCAGGATTCATGCTGAAGAGAGTCATACTAGACTTTGAAATTGAACTGAAGAGTTCAGAAGGAAGGAACAAAGTTTGACCCAGAATCCAGAATTACTGAGATTTTGTCTTGTCAACCTGGGTTTCAATGAAGTACTTGGGAACCACAGAGACTATCAAAAATTTCTTATGTATTTTTAATTGTCTTTTAATTTAAATCAACTCTCTTCATTTCCCATGATATGCTGTGATTTACTTCATAATCTTGCTGGCCCTGCATCATACATGCCTGGATTGGTACCATCGCCATTAAAGCACAACTCGGATAAAGTAATGTGATGTGAGATGCAATTTAGCTGAGCCAAGAACAAAACACCTTTAAGTCTTATGCTTGAGGTAGACACTGTCACAATCACTGCCCAATCAGTCATCAAAGCAATAATATGTCATAATCAGAACAGAAGTCTCTCTCTTGTGGGTAATGAAGGACCAACAACATAATGGCCACTTGGGTGTCTTTTTCATTAAAGGAGGTCCAAGCTCAGTTTTCCTTATCATCAGTCCCAGTTTTATTTCATCTGATATTTTTTTTTTCCATAGACTCATTTTCCTGAAAATTGGATTTATTGTTTAGACCCGATCAATAAGATATCTCAAGCCCAAAGTCATATTCCATGTTAACAGAATCCACCCACAGTCCACTCTACTTCTGGGATGGGTTCTCAATCCACGTTGAAACACATTTAAATATCACACAGTCCTCCTGCTCTCCTTTTTAGAATATTTATCATCAATACTGTCTGTATATGCACACCGGTGTGAGATTATCTGTGAGTAAATGGCAGCAGGATTTTCCTGGTTTTCTTTTTACTGAATGGTACATTCTGGACTCATCAGTGTGGGCAAGAAGTAGGAAAAAAAAAAAAAGGCAGTATCCTTCCAGCTTACAAACTGCTCTATTTGTGTCTCTGACATAACTGTCAAAAAATAAATGTGGAAGATCTGAAAGGTAGTCACACTCTTTAGATATGTGTAGCTTCCTCTTTCTTTAAGAAGCTGAGTGTGGTACCACATACTTTGGAGATCAGCAGTTGGGAGGCAAAGGCAGGCAGATGTCTGTGAGTTCAAGGACCACATGTCAAGCTTCATGCTAAGCAGGACACAGTGAGAACCTGTCTTAAGAATGAAAGAGATGTAGGGGCACTGACCTCAGTTGAGCATGGTAGCAAATGCCCGTTGTCCAGGCACTCAATCAAGTATGGTGGCCATTAGATCAACTGCAGAAAGTCTCTATCTCAATAAATAAAGCAAAGCAAGGTGGGGCTGGTGTGATCTGCCAAAATTTTCAACGTTCACTTCAAAAACCAAAGCTTTTTTTAGTATGCTGGCCTCAAGTCCACGGTGTTCTTACAGAGATAATATGTGTCTAAATCTGTGAATTGAGCTAGCTGACAACAGTGGAATCTGAAACTACGTCTTCCTCCGTGTACAAAATTAAGGCCTGATCCAGATGAAGATCACACTGGAACTCCAGATGAGGATCACACTGGAACTCCAGATGAAGATCACACTGGAACCACAGAGAGATGCATGTTTATGACTCTCAATGATTTTTTTTTCCTTTACAGCTATACCTGTCAGGACATTTCCACATGTACTGATTTTCATACATTTAAATATGTACCACTCTAAAATCAGAGTACTACATGTCACTGGGATTTTTATATTTCCACTCATGTATATTCTATTAGTGTGTCTCTTTGTGTGTCTTTTTCCTCAAAGGTACATTTTCCTACAGGTATCCTTATTATTTAAAATTCAGTGCTAAATTTGATGCTTCAAAGATTTGTTTACATTGAGCAATGATATGAAATATAAAAGTGAATCATTTTATGAGCCTGATAATTTGTATATGACGTATGTTTTACATACTTCTCAAAAAAATTAAACTCTACATAGTACAACAAGCATTAATTTTTAAATTCATTCTTTGGTAATTTCATGCATATTTACATATGTTTAGATTATATATACCCATTCCTTCCCATTCCTCTCAGACTTTCACATCTGCTATACAGCTTCATTTCCTCTTCTTTTCCCATGTGAACTTTGGTTATTTAATCTCTATGGTAAGGATTTACAAGTGTCTGGTTTGGATTGGTATCTATACAAGGGTTGATGTTTAAAGAATAATGATAATCAACTCTTCTCTCATGTAGTTCATAGCTAAGTGGACGGAATCGCTACTAACAGACATTTTTATGATCCAATCCACCTTAGAACCAGAGCTAGGATGGTGTTGGAGTGTCCCACCTGTAGCCATCAGGGTCCACTGATTGCTTATTAGCTCCAGCAAAACAACTTTACCTTTATTTAAAAGCAACTTCTAAAACTGACAAAATAGTTTTCATCATTTTATTTACTTAGTGTTTAATCTCCAACTCTTAGCTTGAACTAACATCTCCATGTAAAGAAAAAACACCGAGGACATGGAGTGCTAATGTCTGTGACAATGCACATTGGATTTGTAAGTGCCAAGATGTTTCTATAGCACTAGTGACCTCATTTACATTATCCATAAAGTGGAGTGAGAAGGGAGAGACAGCATTGTCGCTCATTTTAAAAACGTGAGCACTTTAGTCTAAGGGAGCACTGTCTAAGGGAGCACTGTCTAAGGGAGCACTGAGAAAAATGGAAAGAAAATTGAGATATGGAAAATATAGCAACAGTTCAAAAAGACTATGAGCTCTTTAGCTTTGGCACTCTTGTTGTGAGATACTATTTTAAGGTATGTTCCATTTCTTTATGCCATGGAACATTTGCTTTAATGATGCAGAGATGTGTCTCATCCTTTTATGTTGCTTTTGTTTAACTCTGTGGAGCTGTGTTACTGTGCCTGTCTAAACACCTGAAGGTCTAATAAAGAGTTGAATGGCCAATAGCAAGCCAGGAGAAAGGATTGGCTGGGTTGGCAGGCAGCAAGGATAATTAGAAGGAGAAATCTGGGAGAAAGAGAGAAATCAAGGAGCAAGAAAAGAAGGAGTCAGTCCCCCAGCTACACAGCCGGACACAGAATAAGGAAGGATAACATACATATACGGAAATAGAGAAAGGTAAAGGCCCAGAGGCAAAAGGTAAATGGGATAAATGAAGAAAAGCTGGTTAGAAACAAACAAGCTAGGGCCAGTCATAATTAAGAAAAAGACTTTGTGTGTGATTTATTTGGGAACTGGTTAATGGGCCCCTCAAAAGAGCAAAAACAAGCAACAGCACACTTCCCAAACTCCACACAGTTAGAATGACTAATGTCAACATCAAACTGGTGAGGCAGGTGAGGGAAGGGGATGCTTGTGGAGAGGCAAACATGAACAGCACACTAGTATTTTCTACCAGAAAAAGTGACCTGTGCTCCATTCAGCCCATCTTTGGCATTTTTTACTGGTAAAGTTCATTACCTAGATAAAGTCTTCATTTCTGTTCAGTTGTTCATTGACAAAACACTTTCAGAAGCTGTAAGCCTTTCATTATGGAAGTGTTTTCTAGTGTGTTTTTTTCAGCAGGGAAACTACACTAAGCCAAGCTAGCTTGTCTCGCCACAGTTTTAAGAAGTGTATTACAAGATATAAATGAGAAGAGCGAAAGGTGGTGTTGGCACTAAAAATGCACATGCAGACATATTGCTCTCCATTCCTTAATCTGTAAAATGGGGTTCACAGAAGAGACATAACATGATGACCCGTGAGATCTGCTCCAGTGGGAGAAATCTATGACAGTAAAATTGATTGCCAAGGAAGACTGCATAGTGCATGAACCCAGCATGCCCCTGGGTAGCATTGTTATTCACCCACCTTAGTATTGTATTCAGGATAACATTACCTATGAGAGTTATGTCACAGAAAATCAGACTAAATGTTCTGCCTGCTTGAGATTTCTTAGCTTCTTGAAGGGAAAAGAGAGAGTTAGGACAACAAAGCAGTGCCCAGCAGCTTAATTAATCTAACACTCAAATGCAGGACAAACATATAGCTGCTCTCCTAAGGAAGCACACCAGCAGACGCAAAAAGATTATTTAGCATGTGATTAAATTTAGAAATCAAGGAGATTTAGTCTTTGGGAAAGAATAAATTATTCGAGTTTTTACTTAAAGGTGCAATAAACAGTATATTTTATCAAACTGAAAAGGCAAAGAAGCAAAGTACAGTCTATCTGTGTGAGAAGGTTGAATGCTGCTCCTCACCCTCTGAAAACAATGTGAGGATGTGACGCGTACTAGGAAAACTTAAAAATCAAACTGACAAAAATTCAAAGGCATTTCCTTACTCATGACCACAAGAATTCATTATGTCAAAAGCTCATCTTATATACGTATTGACTGAGGGATCAAGTAAGTCAACGTGTTAGTGACAGCAGTACTAACGAGATCAATCGGAAACCAAGGCAATCACTCATGCCTGAGATCATAAAGATATTAAAGTAGCAATGAAGATGAGTATGGTAATCAAGCAGTTATAAAAATGATTCCTATGTACTGTTTTCCCTTTCCACTTTAATCTATAAAAATACTAAGGCCAAGAGATAATAGACCAAAAAAATCCACAGAACTATGGACACCTGATTGTGACAAAACCAGAAATACACACTGGACAAAGACTGCATCTTTAACACACATTGCTAGCAAACTGGCTGCCTGTAAAAAAAAAAAAAAATCAAAATAGAACCATCCTTAACAGCCTGCACAACTCAACTCCAAACGTATCAAAAACCTCAACATTAAACTAGATATCCTAAAGCCAATAAAATAAAAAGTGGGAAATAGCCTTGAACTCATTGGCCCCGAGAAGACTTTCTAAACGGGACACTGACAGCATAGGCACTGCGATCAATAATTAATAAATGGAACCTTATGAAAGGGAGACACTCCTGTAAGGCAAAGAACACCACCATTCAGACAAAGTGGTAGGCCACAGAATGGCTAGAGATCTTTACCAAATACATATTTGGTAGTATCAAAAATATAGAAAGAACTAAAAAACAAACAAATAAACTGGAAAACTAGATATCAAGAAAACAAAAATAACCCAAGTAAAAACTAGGGTACCAAACTAAGCAAAGCATTCTCAAACAATGAAACACAAATAGCTAAAAACCAAAGAAATGTTCAGCATTCTCAGTCATCCAGGAAATCCAAATCAAAACTACTGAGATTTTATAACTGTCATAATGGCCAACACCAATATAACACATGCCAGCTTGTGCTGTTAAGGGTGCCTGGGGTAAGGTGAACTCTCATCAATTACTGGTAGGAATGCAAACATGTACAGCCATGCCAAAATTCAGGGTGATGATTCATTTTTTTCTTTAACAATTTTTTAAACATATTCAATACTGTTCCCCCCTCCTTTCCCTCTTCCCATTCATCCAGCATCATTTCCTGAGAATCAGGATTCCCAGGTGAGTCAATGCGATCCACCTGAGGTAGGACTAAGCTCTTCCTCCCAGTATCAATGCTGAACAAGGTGTTCCTCTGTAGGGAATGGGCTCCAAAAAGCCAGTTCATGCACTTCATGCACCAGGGATGCATTCTGGTCCCACTGCCAGAGGCCCCACAAACTGCCCACACCATTTGACTGAGTGTGATGATTCCTCAGGAAGCTGGGAATAGATCTACCTCCAGATATAGCTATATCATTCTTTGGTATATAGCTAAATGACTCTACATCTTAGAATAGAAACATTTGTTCAACCATGATCACTGCTGTACTATTCACAATAACCAGAAATTAGAAATAACCTGGATACCCAACACCAATTGGTGAATGGATAATGAAAATGCAATAAATTTACACAATTCAGCTGATAAAAATGAAATTAGGACTTTTGAAGGTAAATGGGTGGAACTAGAAAAAAAATAATCCTGATGAGGTACCTTAGACTTCAAAAGATATTTTGTTTTCTCTAGTACAGGGGTACTTGTTTCTAAGCATTAGATTGGATTGCTACAATTCATAGAACCACAGAAGTTATGCCTGAGTAAGAAAGTAGGAGAGAGGGGAGGTTCTCCCAAGGAAGAGAAAATATATAATAATTGTGAAAATATGTAGGAAGCCTGGTCAGAAGTATCAAATGGTGAGAGAAATCAAAGAGAGGGTAAAGGAAGAAACATGGGAAAGGTCAACAGATACTGAGCCATTTGAGAAGACCTATGGGAACCTAATACTGTAAAATCTTCTTAAAATATACACATATGTGAAAAATATCTAGAGGGAGTTGTCAGAAAACGGGAGAAAATGCCTCAACTAGACCCTTTCCCACAAAGTGAAACCTTTCAAGGGGTTATACCTTGTAGAATCATCAGCCAAATGGTACCCATGGAAACACCTAATATTTCAGGCTATTTTCAACGCTATTAATTGCTCTCTATAAAGTGATGGTACAGACCTGGTGTTGAAGACAATACTTACAGATCACACTGAACATAAAGAAGTGGAGTTGGTGCTTAACTGATGGTTAGGTTTTATCACCAAGGTGCTGGCCTTCACACAGCCTGAATAGTGTTCATGGTCCTCTGCATGCTACCAGAAGAGAAAGGTAACCACCCACTCAACTACAAGGCCTAAGATCTACAACAGTAACCTGCCTACACTTCACACTAGTGCAACAGTGGCACATATATTGTAAGCGTAACCAATTGCTATCTGATTGGATTTAAGGCCCACTTCATGAGATGGAACACATACATTGTCCTACCTGGTTGGCCCCAAACCTGAGACTGGATATGTCATAAGTCTAGGGGAAAACCAAATATTGTTATTTTGCTAAATGAAATTTGTAAGACATGACTCCTAAAGACATTCTGCTATTCTCATAGATCAATGCCTTCATAGCATCATCAGAAAGGCTTCATCTTACAGTAGATGGGAACTAACACAGAGACGCACAACTGTAAAACATGCAGAGTAAGAAATTCTGGAACTTTCATTCCTAAATGGAACATAATAATCAAACTCATACCCTCAAGGCTCAGAGAGCTACGTGGAAGAGAACATGAAATGAATGTCTAAGGCAGAGGGGATAGTTAATTCTAACGAAACAGTGCCTGACAGACAGAACAGGTCTGTTGCACATATGAACTCTCAGGGTCTGGCAGCAGGCACAGTGCTTGCACATGTTCTTGGCAGATGGATCCCAGTGCTTAGAGAGTGAAGGGGGGAAAGCTTCTAGCCTTAACCAAGAGCTATTTCCAATCGACATCTGCCTTCAAAGAAAAAAATAGTTTTTGCCAATAGAGCTGAACTCCGTATTTAAACCACACTTAAGGGTGGGCCCCATGCCCAGCAGTAGATGATCCAACACAAAATAAAATCAGCGGTATTCTTGTCAACTTTTTCTTTGTTAAAGCATTTTTTTCTTACTTGTTCTTTGCTTACAGATTATGGTTTTTGCGTTTGTGTTTTATTAGCTTTTGTTCTCTCTCCGTGTGTGTGTGTGTGTGTGTGTGTGTGTGTGTATGTGTGTATGTGTGTGCACATGTATGTGTGTGCGTGTGTATGCATGTGTATGTGTGTGCGAATGTGTGTGCACATGTATGTGTGTGCGCGTGTATGCGTGTGTATGTGTGTGTGTTTGTGTGTGTATGTGCATGTATGTGTATGCGTGTGTGTGTATATATATGTGTGTGTGCATATGTGTATGTGTGTGTGTGTGTGTGTTTTGTTTTGTTTGTTTGGTAGATGTATCTGGAACAAATGGAGCTGTTGTATAGTGGCAGCTATTGAAAGAGTTACCATGGAACATTTTGTTGAGTTTAGACTGAAGTTCAGTAAATAAAACATTTAAAAGACAGGGTAAAATCATAAGTATTTGGATAATAAGAATAATTACGGGAATGGCCCAAAATGGGGAGTCAAAAGCTTATACATAGGAGGGGATCTGTGGTTGAATTTTTATCTGGTCCCTTTTTCTGAGCATCATCTAAAACATGCTAAAGTGTGTTGGTGTGGAACCGGCACTGTGTGAGGAGGGCATAAATCCCATCCTTATCGCAATCAGACCTAGTCCTTTTAAATTGTGGAGCACTGCCGCAGTCAAGCAGTTAACCAGCCCCTGAAGGATGAAAAGCTGATCCATGCTGAGACAGAGAGGTTAAGTGATGCAAAGAGGTAGTTTGGAAGGAATCTCACAAACAGTATTAGAGGGACAGGAAGCTTGAGAATCACTGCTCTGGAACATCCTAAGACACCTGAGACAGTGACTGCCGTGGGAAGAGTAATGATGTACTTTACAAAGTTTTCTAAAACTAACACTTAACAGACTCTTATAAAATTTCTCTACAACATTTTCGTTTCACAAACTCAAGCAACAGATAAAGAAGAAAGCACTCAGCCATGTCACATCTGTAACGATTTACATAGACTGAGCAACAAGGAAACTAAAGCCAACTCTTTGCCCTTCTGCCAATAGACAAATCTCTAGGCCACCACATTTGGACAACAGTAAGCATGCTTCTTAACATCCTTCTACTTTAAAAATAGACTGGTTGTTTAGAGGCATCCTCATCCATCAGTTCAAGAGACATTGAGAGCAGAGTGATTGCTATTTGCCTCTCTATGGTTTGAGACATTTAGGATGTGTGTGTAGACCCAGATACTCCACTGAACAAGACAACCCATCCCCTGTAAGATTTGGCATGAGAAGGGTTTATCTTTCCTGTATGTAAAGAGGGTTTTGATTTGTTTATGTTTTATTGTTGTTTTTATTTTTTTCAGGTTTGGCACATATCATTAGAGGTGGTCAGGCCTACACAGCCAGAGGCAGAAACAGTGGGCTATTAGAAGGTCCTACTTCTCATACATCCTCATCATATAATGAGGCTAGCACACAGTTTACTCCCGTGGAATAGTGCTCCATTCAGAGGAACTACTTGAGCTTGGGGACTTCCTGCCAGCTACGTGTATTGTAAATTTAACCTATTTTATTCAAGAATTCAATCCTTTATAACCAATTTTTAAAATGTACCTGATCTTGAATAGTGATTTAATATTAAAAAACAAATTAAATTCATTTTGCTTTACTTGCTTTAGGCTTAATTTTGACATCATACACAGAAGATTATTTGATGGGTGCTAAAAATAGGTCTGTCACTCCAACCTTGTCTCTGCAAATAAGTTACACTTATGCTTAGCATGACTGACCAATAACTTGGGTATCCTAGTTATCTTTGACATCTTATAATAAGTTTGAGCCTTAAAAAAATATAATTCTTAGGGACTTACAGGAGAGGAAGGAAGGGGAAAGGAAATTGTAATCTGGATGTAAAGTAAATAAGTAAATATTTAAAAATGTATAATTCTTGAATTAAAGATACTTTAATATAAAAATAAACTTTAAATCTTAAAGTCTACAGAAGCCTGAGGTTGCCTCCTTAATTTAAAAAAGACAGAAAGAGAGAGAATACAATGATAAGTAGAGATATACTACATAATCATCTTAACCAAGATGGCATATAGTTACACGGCATGCTTCTGTACTGATGAGCTTTTCAGCCAGGATGGATGCAAGACACATGGTTACTAGGTCATCAGCCAAGACTGTGGCAAGCCATAAGGTTTTTATTGGGCCTAAGATGAACCTTAGATGATCAGTCAGGATTGTGACAAGCCACATAGTACTGGAGGTGAGCCCATTGGGCATATAACTTTGAAGTTTACAAATTATTATATCACACTCAATGAACTTACAGATCTTAAAACAGAAAAGTTGTTTCAACAAAGCTTTAAAGGTAGTAAAGAAAACCAAGGAGGGTGACGAAGAGGCCAGAAATGTCTCCTGAGAACAGCTGCAGACAACAGGCAGAGCACACAGAAGAGGAAGATGCCATAGCCATCAAACAGCAAAGGCTTAGGCACAGGGTTTCACTTTGGAACTTGTGTCAAGACATATGCATGCCACGGATGCAGACTTGGGAGCTATAGGTAGGGCCAACATTACACTCTTCATATGATCCTATTCTCCTATTTCAGAAATATATATCTCAGCATAGTTCAATTTGAATTTCATAGGAGACTTAAAAGTTGGCTTTTTGAACAGTGTTGAGACTATGAAGACTGTGTGGAATCTTAAATATGGATTCCGTTTGATTTTTATTATAAGATGCTTGTGATGGCATGGAGGCCAGGACACAAGGTTATGGTTTGGAGATATGATGCATCTCTCTCAGAAAGGCTCATAGATGTAGGGTTTTATCCTGGCGCAGTAGTACTATTTCAGGCTATCTCAGAAACTTTTGGAGGTGTGACCTGGCTAAAAAAAAGCAGGTCACTGACATTCTCTCTCTCCCTGCTTCTGGTTCTGTAAAGAGTCTCCCTGTACCCCACATGTTCATGCAACTATTAAATTCTGTCTCAGCATGGGCCTTCTAGAACCTATGAACTCAGGGGTTCTAACCCAGCGACAATAAAACTGACTGACGCAGTCACTGAAAAGCCCAGGAAAGAGGAGCAAACAGCCTTTCTAGATGCTCAAACTCACTGGGACTTTGGATGTCTCTTGTAAGCTTTTTGTCCTTGAAATTCCGCATGCTAATGAGGGGCACTGTCTTTTAACATTATATCAGAAAAAATATGCACCCCGAAGAAGCAGAAGAACCAAGTTCCTCTGTAATTAAACATGAGTGAGCACAGTACTTCAGTATGTGAAGGGATGGTGGAATAGCTTATTTCCTGACAGCCAGATGAAAGGACAAAGTTTTCACATGAAGAGCTACAGTTCCAGAAGCCCTCAGACAAACCATCTGTTCAGTGTTAAAGGTCAAACTCAAGAAGGCCACTGCTGGACATCTGCTTACTAAGTCAGCTAGCTTACATCTGGATCCTTAAGGAATGAGATAAAATTCTCAAAAAAAAGAAAAGAAAAGAAAAAATACCAAGCAACAAAACCCTACTGCTGTTTTAATTAAACTCTGCATTATCACCCTCTTTCTGAAGGACACATACTGATGTACGTTACCAAAACATTCTCTACACGCATGAGGAAGAAAAACTGGAAAACAACTTCACTGGAGATATGTGGAGAGGGCAGGATTGATGTAGAAAGAATGGAATTGAAAAATAGATCTAATCTGAAGGTTAATTTTTCATATATTTGAATAAATTAAAATGTAAGGAAATGTCCACAATTGTCATTTCACTTGATCCTAACCAAACTCCTAGGAGGCCATACATCTGGCAAGCTGCCGTGCTGGGCCTGAAAGACCATCTCATATCGATCCTTATATGTATACTGCCATCATTGACCCATTAGTACTGAAATTCTATTAGCATAGAGGCTCATTAAAATCATGTTTACCCCTTTATTAACTTAAAATCATATTTATTTAACTAGATGCTTCATTAGCTTATTGAAGTCATTACTGCCTGTCAGTAATAGAGATCAAATGAATGAACACCCTTCACAACAGCACAGGCAGCAGGGCAGTAATTAATGACTGCTAATAGCAGCTTCGTGTTCATGCACATTGATTTTCAGATATGGAATACATATTGATGACTTCAAGGGAAGAGTATTTTCCTTTATGTACCAAGAACATATCTACTGATAGCGACTAACAACGTACCTTTTGAAGGACCTCTTCAAAATGAATTTTTCACATGTATATTTCTTTAATACCCATCACCTAATTGGATCTGAATCATTTCATCAAACACTTTGCATTTTTCTCATTTGAAGACAAAAGTAAATGCAACAAAGATGCTTCCTACGCATCAATGTTTCAAGAGGCAGAATATTTGAGTTATTATGTCGGGTAGCAGGGTTCTGTGCTTTATCCACAAAACAGCAAATATCCAAACACTTAAAGCCATAGGTGGAACATCCAGTCTCCTTTGTGGTTGAACTTGGATAATATGACACTGCCCTAGTGGGATATTTATCTTGCTTTAGTGAAACATGCATTTTGTTTTTGTATTACCCTGAGGAAAATGATAATTTGTGAGATGCTATGAGATATTTTTTATCTGCATGTGTATCTGAGTGTGTGTGTGTGTGTGTGTGTGTGTGTGTGTGTGTGCTCATGTGTGCTCATGTGTGCAAATGAAGGTACATCTGTAGGATTTTGTGTATGGCAGGGAGAGAAGCACCTGGGGTGTTAGTCCTCTGCATATACCTTGTTTGAAACAGGGTCTTGTTTTACACCACCAAGCCTGCACATTTCCAGAGAGTCTCCCTCTCACTTCAGGCAGTAGGTAAGTAGGTGTATGGAACTACAGCGCTCTACTGTATTCACATTCATGTGCTTACCTTGCAGTCTTTACACATGCACT
The DNA here is from genome assembly GCA_033318265.1 of Phyllotis vaccarum. Taxonomy (NCBI): domain Eukaryota; kingdom Metazoa; phylum Chordata; class Mammalia; order Rodentia; family Cricetidae; genus Phyllotis; species Phyllotis vaccarum. The sequence goes on from JARWLC010000002.1 coordinate 193,913,695, forward strand.
GCAGGAGCTTTGACCACTGAGCCATCTCCTGGGCCTGGCATGTGAGAGTTCTGCTCTCCTTAATGACATAATTATTTTTTTCAGTTAAACATCTAAAAATTAAGAAAATAGTTTATTTTGTCTTATTGCAGAAAGGAAGCCGGACAGCCACTCTGGTGGAGCTTAGTGATAAAAAAGGTATCAGTCTAGAAGGAAAAGAAGCTGCATAGATGTGACAAGGCATTAGAAGTAAAAATACTCTACAATATGCTGAGCAACAATCTAGGGAAGCAGATTCACTATGCAAATGTCTTTAAGAAGGTATTATTATTATTATTATTATCATTGCCTTTAATATTGCTGTTACTCCATCAATGGGGATGAAAATCTAACCTACGCAATGTTAAGGAGGAGTCAAAGACAGTTGTTTGATCTTGTAGATACCAACTTCTTTAAAAACGTTTTATGCTTGTATTTAGTAGTGTATACACATGCACGCACATGTTACATACTCTTTCCTTTTGTCCAAATGGCAGACAAGAATAATTAGACATTTTATTTCCTAATAAGATATTACTTTTATACACATTTGCCCCATAAACTGTTTTTTTTTTTTTTTTTTTTTTTTACCTTGGCCTACATTAATTATCTATCAAAACAAGATCTCTGGCTAAAAGTAATTGGAGTTATGTGAAATTGACTAATGAAGTCCAGCTTCATTGACATTCATAGTCACACAGATTTGTCAAATAGTGTCAACAAAAGTGGGGTTCGGAAGGCTGCATTAAGCCTTTTGTAAACACCACATGCTTACATATCTATGGAAACATGTTTTTGAAATAGCTTAAACATTTCTAATAAGAGATGGGATACATTTGTAACTGTAATTTTTATCCTAAGTTCTTCTGGGTCCAGATCAAATAGAACTGATTGCATTTTATAAAAAGAATGATGGCCAGAATTTTGTGTAATTAAAAATAATTAGTCATGTTATTCAACTGATCTGCTCATTTTATTGTACAATAAAATTAATCTGTCCACTGAATTATTTAGGATTGATACAGATATTCACTTTCCAACCATGTGGGTCAGACAAAGGTTACCTATGGCTGACATAGAAATCAGTAAAAGTGTCTGTCTAGTCTGAGATAAATCTGACTTGTCTTAATTCCACAGTTGGCAGATGGGAGTACGCAGAGTATTCAGATTCTAGAAACTCTCAATATCCTTATCATTGTGCAACATGAGTCTAAGCAAGTGAAAACACCCACATACAACATCTGTAATGACAGAGCCCGCCTCTTTCTGCACTGTCTCATATATGTGAATATTAAGCATTCAGGATATGGTTCTCATGACTTAACTTAAATTATTATATTTTAGTAGTTACAGACTTATAGGTCTATATCCTGCTGCATTAGACAGCAAATATGTACACACACACACACACACACACACACACACACACACACACTTTTGCTATGTTTTGAAACACAATGGGCTTAATCAGAGTCATATTATGACCATAAGTTTAGATCCATTGGATCCTGAAGGGCTTAATAGTGGTTATATAACTGATAGCAGTGACTCTTCAGCTCAGTTAAAGGGGTAGGGCTCTTAATCCCATCCCTCATCCATGATTGGTTGTTGACAGATCCATTCATATGCATATTTGGTGTAGTCAAGTGAAATTGCATTGAGTTCATGGTTGAAAAAGTTATATCATGCCCAGAATATGCCATTCAGTAGCCCTTCTTCTGAGTATCATCCAGCTCTTATATTCTTCCTGAACCTCCTTTTACATTATTCCCTGAGCCTTTGAGTGGGTAATATAAATGTGTCATTAATGGCTGAATAATTATCCTTGAAGTATTCTCAGTGCTCTGAGCAGTCATATTTCTATATTTATCACATTTTATTGAAAAGAGGGGTTGTCTGATTAAGGCTGAGTACAGCATTTGTCTATGTGTATCAACACACATAATTAGAAGGTAGCTTGATACCATGTAAATTTGGCTAAACAACATTGATAGGTTCTTTAGAGTCCAAAGACTCATACTGAAGTCTACACAATTCTAGCAACTTGATTTTAGACAAAATATCAGAAACAAAAACAAACACAACAACAAATTCTGGAGAACAGAAGAATCTTCAATGCACAGAGTTGAGAAAAGTGGATGTCCACATATGAAGAAAATGAAACTCTTATGTCTCAATCTCTATACAAATCAACTCCAAATGTGTCAAAGACATTGATGTCAAATGTGAAGCCTTGAACTTCTGTGAAAAAGAGAAGAACCTGACTGCAACATACAGGACATATGAGAACTTTCTAACTCAGGAACCTAGGAAGTACAGCTCACACAGTCGACAAAAACCTCCTGAAACTAAGAAGCTTCTTATAACAAAAGAGACAGCCAGTCAAGTGAAGAGGAATCCCACAGAATTGGAAACAATGCTCATCTATATTTCTGACAGAGGATTAATATCTAGTATATATAAAGAACTCAAAGCTTCAAGAAAACGGGCCAAACAAACCAACCAACAAACAAGCAAACAAATCACCCCTCTGGGCTACTGATATGGACAAAGAGTTCTCACCAGAAAAAAATACTAATGGCTAAAAATGTTTTAAATGTATCCAACACTATTAGTTATCAGGGAGATGCAAAATAAGAGCAATTTGAAATTCTTTCTCACTCTTATTTCAAAATGGCCATCATAAAGGGAATGCATGATAACAAATGCTGTCACGGAGGTAGGGAAAGAGTAATTCTTATTCACAGCTAGGGATATCAGCTGGTGCTGCCACCATGGGAAGCAGTGTAATGATTGCTCAAAAACCTAGAAATAGAAACACCGTATGACCCAACTGTAAGATACTTTGGGAGATCTAATTAGGATAACCATCAGAAAAGTGACTAATTAAATCTAATTTAGAAATTATCCAAGTGTAATGAATTTTTAAAATAGGTATATTTAATGTGGTCAAATTGTAGCTAAATTCAAGATTTAAGTATTCATTATTAAATATTTCACATTCTGAATGAGTTTCCTAGAATGAGAGATATGTGCCTTTCAAAGGGTCACTGAGAGCTAGGATATAATCATCAACTATAATCTTGTCACTATTCCCAAGGTAACTTAAAAAAAAAAAAAAAACAAAACAAAACAAGAAAAGAGAGCTAGATTGAGTCTACTTCCTCTGATAAATACACTACTCAAAAAAGATAGTAAAACCCTTTATTATTTCTGGATTAAGAGTATAGAGAATATTTCACTCTTGGAAGCCAAATGAGGGTGATTCCTCATGGCAATGATCATATAATTTGACTAGCATCTTCCTTGACTGCCTACTTGTCAAACTGAATAAACCAGCTGTCCATTTTTAGTAGTGTTCATTGAGTAGGGATAACTGCAGAGCTCTTGTAAGACTGTGGCCTGTACCAGCCTAAGCATGAGACATAGAGAAAGTGAAAGACACTGCTGATGTTTTATTCAAGGACTTAGAAATCAGGTTGCCCTCTAGAATCTAGAGGCTATGACGTGGTAGTATGTATAAAGGAGAATCAGCAATGATCACTTCATCCTAGTTTCTAGACCTTGGAAGGACTAAGCAAAAGTTCTCTGCTTTCTTCATGACTCTGCATACTGAAGGTGTAGTTGGCCGTTTGAGAAAAGATGTTCTACTACAGGTGATATTAGTGAAGAGCCCACTAATGCATCAACTGAAACACATTGACTCCTCTGAGATGATTCTTCACAGCAGAGGAGCTGCACAATTGAACATTACATCAATAAAGCCACATATGTGGCTTTTATATAAACTTTTATAACAACTGAGGCCCTAGTGGCATATGGATGCTGGATAATCCAAAACTATGTCATAGACACTCCTCCCACTCTCTCCATGTTGCTAGGCAATAAAACGCAGTCTCCACCTTTGTTAGCATCCTTTCCCTACCTGTGAAACTGAAGACTTCAGGTCCAGAATGGATAGATGGAATGAAAACCTTACGAAATCTTTTTTTCCCATTCTATATAAGATAAAGACACAGTTCTAATCTCCAAAAGAGAAAAATAAGAGATTAAAATCAGAGCTGAGTTTATGCTAAAGTGGATATGTGGCTGGAGAACAGTAGATCCCATATCTCATTAAGAAGAATATAACTGTGAAAAATCAATTCAGATGACTAACTAGTGGTCCTTTGAAAATACATGCTAACATGGAAAGGAGAAAGCCCATAAAGGTCTCAAGTCTACACAAAGAACTACAGTCAACTAAGGAATTCTGAGAACAAGAGAAATAGTCTTACTCAGGGAGGAATGCATCAATTATATTTTTTTTAAAAAAATCACATGATCAGTGAATCACTGAATGCATGCATACAAGTAATATTATTACAGACTGAGAAGAACATTATTTATGTAGTTAGGAGTGTGTGTGTGTGTGTGTGTGTGTGTGTGTGTGTGTGTGTGTGTGTGTGTAACAACAATTAACAAAAAAAGGAAGCCATGATTTTGAAAGAAAACAAGAAAGAGTATTTCAGAGGTTTGGGGAAAAGGAAGGGGAGGGAGAAATGATATAATTATATTATATTCTCAAAAGATAAATATTTAAAAAATACTGCAAGCCAAGCATAAATGGAGAAATGGTCATATGGAAACTATTATTACAGAAACTTTCTCAAATATATACACATATAAAATAAGATTGTATACGTATAAATTTATGAAAGAATTACTATATTATATGGGAGGGAATGTCCCAGAAGATATTGTGTGGTACCAACACTCATCAGAGTATCTCTTATAGATGGTAGTTAACATAGAGATTCACAGGTGGACAGTATGCAGAGAATAAGAGACATTGGAATGCTCATTTCTGAACAGGATGTCTTTATCACACCTTTCCCATCAAGGCTTAGGAATCTATAAAAAAATGGAGGTCAAAAGACTATAAGAAACAGGTGGTCAATGATTTTAAGAAAAGAACATTTATTCCTCAAACACACTAAGTCCAATGCATATACAAACTCAGAGACCCTAACAGCATCCATAAGACTTATACAAGCTCAAGGCAGACAAAAGATCTGCTCTGAGGAGAAGTGATAGCCCAAAGTCCACCTGTAGCCAAGAAGCTATTTGCAATTGATAACTGCTGTCAGAGGGAAATCAGTTTTTTCTAATGGAGAGATACTGGACATATGAGGCACCCTCCAGGACTAGCTGCACACTCACGAGCAGTTGGCCATCAAGATCAGAGTATATGTTTTGTGTTTGTTGTGTTTGTTTGTTGGTATGTTTGCTTCACTTTCCATTCTTTTGTTTTTTATTAAAGATAGAGAAAGAACACAAAGATACATGATAGAGAAGATCTGGAATGAGTTGGCAGTGGAAAAGAATGTAAAAAATATTTTCAAAGAATAAAAAAATAGAAGCATGAATTAGGGATTTGACACAGTACAGTTAGAGCAATGAAAAGCATTTTGGGTCTTTGTCTGGTTTTGTTTTTTCAAACAACATTATAGTACACTTTTGCTTCTATCAATCAAGTTGAAACTACTTGGTGGAATATGAAGTATGACTATATTTCTTTGCTCCTCAGGCTCAATTTTGACAGAATACTATCTAGAACTATATCAGTAAATAGCTATTTTCAAATGATATCACAAAATTTGAAACAGAACAAGCTAATTGATTTTTGGAGACATGGTCAAGAAGATAAAATCATTTTTGTGTGGTACTTGAGATTGGCTCCAGGACCTAGGATAGTAGGCATGTCAGGAAAGCATTGCAGGCAGACTCTACCAGGTATTATGGGAGAGACAATAAGGTTCCACGAAAGATGAGAGCTGTTTCTAATTTTATTCCTTCACTTATTGAAACTTGCCTTGTTGGGATTGAGACAAAAATTATGAAGGCAAATAAAGGAAGAGTTCAATACTTTATTGACAGAGTGGCTGTTTCTAAGCCGTAAGCATTCAGCTAGCGCAAATCAACACTAAGAATCCCCTTGAAAGCTTCCTGCTGACTCAGTCATACCATCTTTTCCTGAGAGTGGTAGCTGTCATTTTTAATGACAGCCTAAGTTCAGTTTCAAAGGAAAGAGCATGACATGATGAAAAAAAATTGGAGTTCTGGTGTTGAAAATGGGCTCAAGTCTTAGCATTTTTTTTTCTATTAGTGAGTTGATCTTGATTAAAAGCCTAACGTAACACCTTTGAGCATCCATACATCCACCAATGAAATGAGAATAACATTTCATAATGTTATTCAATGAAAGGAGCTAATTAAACATGTAATGTATGTAGTAATACTAGGGTTTAGCACACACCCAAATGTTACTCTTTCCTAATACAAGAAGGAACATAATGTCAAGGATTTGAAACTTAAAGCCTCTTCATAAATACAGATATAAAGATAATGGATAATGTGCACTGAAATGTAATGACCTTTCACAGAAAGAAGGAAAATGATAAGAGTTTAAAGACATAGATAGTTGACTTCAGGAAAGAGCCGAAATGGTGCTGTCTGAGTGAAAGCTTGCAGCAGGTACAAGAGGTGTTGGGCACAGACCAATCCAGGCATAGCTAAAGGCAGATTCCGAGAAATGTTTGCTATATTTGGAGAGTGGAGGGAAGTGAAGTGTTGCTGGAACATATGGCATGTAGGGGGACGGGGCTCAGGAAACGCTCACCGCAAAGCAGACAGGGTCAAAACATGAAGGAGCATCAGCACTCTGCTATGGGGCTTGGCCTCAATCCCACAAAGGATGTGAAATGGAGACAGGGATCCAGCAGACGTTTTAAGCAGTCAGAGAAATGAGTGGAATTGTTTTTCAGGAAATATTATTTTGGCATCAGAGTGGCTGATGCACTCGAGTCCAGAGAAAGGGGTTTAGGTGCAGCAACAGCCTCCTGACTGGGCTCCCTGCCACCATTTTAGACACACTAAAACTAGGGTGACTTCAGGATATTCAGAGCAAACCAGTTCATAAAGCTGACCAAAGAAAAATCCCTCTTAATTCTTGCTAAATTACAGAGTGATTACTTTCAAAGCAAAACAGTCTTTGCTTTGTAATAGGATTCATTGAGGATCCCAGAGCTCCCTAAAACAGCTCATTTCTTAGTGCATCTTTCTATCTTTCACTTATAGCAACTTATTAGAAGAGGTAGGAGCTGAAAAAACATTAAGGATGCACCTTTAAGCTTTTTTTTTTTTTAAAAAAAAAAACTTGTGAATATTCATAGGAAGAAACTAAATCATTCTTGAATTTATCATTTATCAATGAGAATATGCTGTGGGAACCTGCATCCTGTGTAGATATAAAACCTGAAACTCACCAAGATAAGACAGTGTTATCTCTTATGTTGTCAAATGCAAACAAACTAGATATTGTAATTATGAATCTCATTTGATCACTGTCTTGTTCGTATGGAGTTTTTACCATGTTAAAGTGAAAATCTGCCTTTTTGGTTAGACAGGAGGGAGAGATGCTATGAATGTGTGTAGCTCTCGGTTGGTAATAAATATGTTTTGGACTATGGCAAGGCGAGATAAAGTTGGGCAGTAGAATCAAACTAAAAACCTGGAGGAAGAAGGGGAGAGTCAGGGAGATGTCAGCCAGCTGCTAAATAAGCTAGGTACTGGAGTACCAGTAAGCCACAGGCCACGTGGTGATATGTAGATGAATAGAAACTGGTTAATTTAAATGTAAGAGCTAGTTAGTAATAAGCCTGGGCCATCAGTCTAGCATTTATAATTAATTTAAGCCTCTGTGTGGTAAATTGGGAAGTGACCACCAGGTATAATTGGGACAGGACAGAAAGCTCCACCTTTGTTTACAGCAACAAGAATCAGATTTATAAAAGGCTTGATATATAAGTTGCAGAAATGAGAACATGTACATGTTGACCTACTCTACAATGTTTCCCCAAGTTTCAACTGAGTAACTCTAAGCACTTTTATGAATAGCCTGATAGTGACAGAAACACAGAGGATAAGCCTCTACACATGGAGTTAATTATCTCAGAGTCTGAATGGCATGCACAGGCTTATGTGAATTGTTGCTCTTTATCATCAGGCATGTCTCATTGCTCATCAAAAAATGCTGTTCATTGCTACATGATACTTGAATTTGGAGTGTGTGTGTGTGTGTGTGTGTGTGTGCCCATGTGTGCTGCAGTCTGACACAATTAACAAATAGGAGTTTTATTATGAATAGAATCAGTTTTATCTCAACATGGTAATTTCTAAGATGCATGAAAAGGTTGAAGAAATTCATTGCTAAAATCAAGCAACACTTCTGGGAACCTTCTTTGTGTATTGCCTTCAAAGAATTTTTAAGTTGTCCTTCCTGGAAACAAATCCTACATGGTGAATTTTAGACAGGAGGTAAATTTCAGTTGAGTCTAATGCTTATCAGTTTCCATGTGGCAGACATATTACCTACAGTTAATGAGTGCCTCTTTGCTGAAAGTTAATATCTACAGGCTTCATAAAATTCTTTCATCCCATAAGGGCAGAGAATTTCTTATTGAAAAAGAAAAGGTATGTGCCAGTAATTGAAAGTGATATTTCAGCACTCAGTCTTAATTTTTGTAGATGTATCCTAATGAAACATATTTTTATAATAAGTTACTTTAAAAACAAGAGAAAATATTCCTTTCCTTATAGGTATATGTAATCATCTCACTGAACCAGAATCAACATAATACAAAGAAAAAAGTATTATAGAGTTTTGAAAAAACTGATTAAAATAAGCGTATCTGGATTAAAGAAAGAACTTCATTTCTATCTGTTTCTCCCAACTGCTGTGGTCAGCATCACTGGATGACAAGTAGCTATCCTGAACACAGATGTGTGTGGAAAAGCAAAATGAAATGTGAGTGAGTGAGTAAATGAATGAATAAATGAATGAAGATATACTCTAGGAGCCTGATGTCTTCTGTAAACCATATGCTAGTATGCTAGGTTTGGACATTTTTAAACCCCTTTGTGTAAGAAAAATACCTCACTGTTAACACTTGTATAGTTTTGTTATTAAAATGAAAAATTAATCTAAATAGACACTGTTTATATCAAAAGAAACATTATTCGTGTCTAAGAAAGTCATGAAGATAAACACACAAGGCCGACTGAGGGGAAGTCATGATCATTCTGAATGCCCTACTTTGACAGATAGCCATGAGGTAAATAAAAATATTCTCTCACTGGACTGTTGGAATTTAGAAGCAGAAATTTATATCCATGACCACATTTAATCCCCGATTCAATTCTGTGATAAGCAGCAGGACTTGCCAGTTCCCATGGAAAGAGATGATGAAATTAAAGCTCAGAGTGACTTCTTCAAGGTCAGCCAACTCCAAGTGATAAAGTCACAACCCAAATCCATTCTTTTTAATCTATGGAGAATCTGAAGGCTCTGTAGGTAAAGATTAGTCATACTGTCACATGTCATGTGTAACCTGATCCATTTATTTGCTCCTGTTTTAAAGGAAGGCAGATAGGCAGGAAAAGAAGGCATGTAGGTGGAAGGAAGGAAGGAAGGAAGGAAGGAAGGAAGGAAGGAAGGAAGGAAGGAAGGAAGGAAGGAAGGAAGGAGGGAAGGAAGGAGGGAAGGAAGGAGAGAAGGAGGGAGACAGGGAGAGAGGGAGGGATGGAAGGAGGGAGGGAGGGAGACAGGGAGGGAGGGAGGGAAGGAGACAGGGAGAGAGGGAGGGAGGGAGGAAGGAAGGAAGACACACAGACAGGCAAGAAAGCTGAGGTAGGCAAGTCAAAACTTTGGTACAGTAGACTTCCACTGAGTTTTATTATTTTCCCCCAGCAGTATTGAAGCAAGTGACTCACTTTACCTTTCCACTTAAATAACCCAGAATCATCTTCTATATGTACATAGAGAGAACAGTGGATTTCAGATGTTGGCAAATGTCAATAAGGAACTGACAATTGAGAAAGGGAAAACAAACAGGCAAGATGCATTGGCTCATGAGAACAGAAATTGCAGTTTAGTGATTCAAAAGGCAAAGTCTGAAGTAGGAGAAACATGGATGTATCTGGATGAACAGTGGAAGGAGGCTACTCAAAGCTAGAGGTATCGGGTCCGGGAAATTGCTAGAAAATGGAAAGAACCGAATCTTGAAGCTCATATGAAGCTGGGAGTTGGTAATGTGCCCATACAAGTAGAGCTGATAATTTATGAGGATTTGGACAGTGCTCAAAGAAGGGAATTTCATCTATAATCTCATAATAATCAGAGCTGGCAAAGCAAACACTAGAGTCTGCACCTGGGTTTTGAAAAGATAAACAAATAATAACTGTAGGACTTGTGATTGAGAATTAACCAAGTCATTATTGGTCATTATCTCTGAGCCACTTGACTTTCTATATATGCAGTAGAGCAAGAGAGAGAGACTCTACTGTCTTAGAGAGTATATCCTAGGGGAGGGAAGCATAATGCAATAGCATTATACTAAAGTGGTAAGTGCTTCTCAAAATAAAATGGGAGTAAGGTACTGGAATATATGAGTGGGGTGATTAAAAAAAAACCTTAATATCTTCATATATTCTCCAAGGAAGAAAAAGTCAAAGAGCACTTGGAGCCAGGTATCTGAGAGAAGATTAGAACAAGAAAGATATGAGGCCAGAACTCTACCAGTGGGTTGGATCCTGCTGGGCCAGTGAGAAGCGTTTGTTCTTCAGTGGAGATCAAAAAGAATTCAAGGTTTAAAGGATGGGTCTGACTTGGGGTCACACACGTTCTGATAGGTAACTCTGGCTTCTGTGTAGATTATGTTCCAAGGGACACTGGTAAAACTGATGTGACAGACAGCAGGCTATTCCAATACTTCAGAAGGGTGACATTTGTCTAGGGGTGAAACTGTGGCCATGTGAGAAATGGTAAGATCACACATACATCTGAAGAAAATAAAACTATAAGAATTTCATAACAGATTCCATTAGGGTATGAAAGGACAGAAGAGTATACAGTGATTCAAACACATTTCTTATGGTTTATTCTTGTATGTGTGTGAGGTGGAGCTGGAAGAGTAGACTTGCTATTAACTGAAAAAAAAGGAAAGGCACCATTTTTCCAAATTATTGGACATTTACACTCACTGATAGCCACAGAAATAACACAATTTTCTATAAGGAAAAATTCTAAATAATGTATAAAACCTATATCCTGGAAATTTTAAAATATTTTTTAAAAGGTATCATCAAGGATTTTTTTTTCCTTTTAAAAACATACACGGTTGTGTATTTTAAAGAAGAAACCAAACACAAACGTTTAGGTCTTGCTACAAAGCGAAGCCTCTCCCACATTAAACACAGGAACACTAAACAGCCCACAGTGCTTCTTCAAATAGCCCACTGTGCATCTTGAGCAGCATGTATTTGCAATTTAACTTCTGTTTCGCTTATTTTGTATGCGCATGTCCTCTCTGTCTTAATACCATCATTCTTACAGCAGTGCACAGCAGGACTTACCTTTGAACACTGAGATTGCCAGAAGCAGATGCTCTTCAACAGTGCTTATTGGGCTGTAAGGCACGGTATTGTTGTCATGATGAACAGTTATTATTTCAGAGACAATAAAAAAAGAAAAGTTACGTGGTCAAGATTTGGGTCTCATGGACTGTTGGTGTCATTTTACAGAAGTGAAAACTGAGGATCATAAGATGGATGATGGATGGTCAAGGGCTGACACCAATTAGTCTTGGGGGGTGTAAAGCCGTTATGAAGAAGTCATGTGGGGATAATGAATAAGTTTGAGCAACTTGTTATGCTGAATACAATAAATGACTCAATGTTGCTTCCTGCTGCTGTCTATGACCCCTTCTACCCAGCTGTACGAGATCACAGTAAACCAGGTCAGTATCTCACAGAACAGGGCTCACAGCCAAAGTTAAAGATTCTTCCCAAAGATGTTACTCTCAAAGGTCATATTTAATACCAACCTTTTTATCCAGCCCAGAATCAGTTTTAGAATTTGTCACATAAAAGTCATAAATAACATGCTTCCTCTTTGTATGGTAATTTCACCGCTCATATTTTCTCTCCAACATCAAAATATAAAGACATGGGAAGGTAAAAAGGAACGTGAAGGTAAGTTGGTCATCTCTGTTAATGATTTTAGTTACCCCAGAGCCTTGATGGGGTGGGTACACAGTCAGTAACAATGTCATGTCACACAAAGAAAAATATATACAAACAAGTGTGCTTGTCAGAGCTATCTGCCAACTCCATAATTGTAAACCACCACGGATTTGCAGCTATGTTCTGCCTCCAGCAGAGCCTGTCAGAATATGATGTGCCCATCTTTAATCAACGTCAAAAGTTTTGCACAGAAGGATTCACAGAGTACTGTCATCCTTCTAGGCAAGGAAAGGTTGAGTGCTGTCTCTCTCTCTCTCTCTAACAAGAACAACTGCCCTGGTGAGCCAGAACCAGAACCTGAAGATGAATGACAAGAGCTGTCTATTTTTAGGTTCCAGTTATTGTTAGTGGGCCTCTTATTTATTTATTATTATTTTTTTTTTTTGGTGAAAACTGTATTTGTGGTCAGTGAGGGCTACTGGATAAACTGGCATTAAGAGCTTCCCTTTCAAGGTTATCCTTACTTTATATATGCTCACAACTCTATCTCTAATAATAGCATTCACCAACATAAATTAAGCTCACATTTTACATATAATATCCAATTTTGCACCTTCACCTATTTTTCATTAATCAACTTTCATTTGCAAATTAATATCAGCATTTTTATTTAGTAATCCATCCAGGAGACAGTTTTTAATAAGACAAAGAACTTACCCAGGATCACCAAGTGACCAGGCTATTTTCTTTCATGTCACATTTTCCCTCATGTCACATGTCATTGTCTTACGTAGGGAAATTGTTGCACATGTTGATACTGGAATTTATTTTCCAAAGAATTGACTTGGCAAATATGAACAAATTGTAATGACTGTGTCTTATTGTGACCCATACATAGATAGACAGTCAAGTTCTCTGAAAACCACCAATGGGTCATGAGAGATACAGCTTGTCACCTATTTAACATGACTGAATAGCTTATCAGTCTTCAGGGTCTCTCACTTTGGGGATCACTGTGGAAGTAGTAGCCATGGGACTCTGAAGGAGCTTGGCCCAGGTTCTACACATGAGTCAATGCCAGGTAGTACCGGGATACCACCATCCAAGTAAAGGAGAATGATGTCTTCCTCCAACAGCTTCCTGTACTCCTGTGTGACAGATATCTACTAATCTACTGAGCATCCTTGCCTGACTGACTTGCTCTTCACTAGAGAGGCCACTCCTCAATTCACTAGCCTCCTTCCGTGGAGACAACCCTGTGGCTATAACAAACATCCACACAACTGTGCTTCAAACACCAAGTGCTTGCTATTCCACCCTCATTTATTCCTCCAAACAACCCATGAGACCAATGGAACATCTTGCGGTAAAGGAGATTAAGAAGTCAAAGGTGGCAAGGCTTTCCCCGACCTTTCACTTGTAGTAGTGAGAGGACCCAGAACTGAAGCCAGAGAAACAAAATGACAGTGGGATTTTAAGTTAGCAATTAGGCAAAGCAAAGTAAGTTAAAATTAAGCAATTTTAAATAAGCAAATCTTGTGTTTTGTTTTGCTTTTATTTGGAAAAGGGGTAATCGAGCAATAGGGATGTTACATATTTTTATCAGTGAAAGACTCAGAATGATGGGAAGTGACAGTCTGGGTCAATATTAGCAGACACTCCACCACACGTGTCTGTACTGCAGATGAAAAGGATCTCTGACCATAGAATGTCTAATAGACCACTCCTATTTTCTTGTTTTATGATTAAGCAACTTACACAAGTGTGAAAGCAAACAAAATGAAGGGGATTTGGCGATCAAGTTGTTAAAACATATTCAAGGAGCCAATCCTAAGTGTGCTGAAGTCAGGCAGCTAGGGCAAAGGCTCCAAGCTGTGACAGAGATCAATACTTGGAAAAATTGACTAGCACGAAGTGCCGTGATCACCTATGAATGGCTGGAAAAGAGGAATTTTATGACTTTTTATGTTATGAAGAATATTTGTGATAAATTTGTGCCATATACACATAAACATGATGACAACGTTCCTTTTGAGCACCATCATGTGTAATGCAGACCCCTTCCCAGGAGTGGAGAATTTGTTTCTAAGGTCCTACAAAGACAGTTGGCAGAAATTCTTCAACTTTTCAGCTTCCCATAGTTCTGCATAAGACATCTGCCCTTACAAGGTCAGCAGCTCCTTAGTACGAAATGTCTATCGTCTGGATGTCTGTGGCTCATCCTGTGTACCACAACACCAAAGACCTGGCTCTAGTTCACATTTGACCTTCAGAATTTCCTGTGGGGCTGTACAGTAGAGAGGCCTTCTGTCCATCTAAACCATATCTCCCTCCGCTGTACCCTTATTGCATGGCTTTCCACAAAAGTGTGGGCAGGACAGTTCCATTCTCTAGTCACACTCTACCCCAGCCTTCTTCACTTCTAACTTTGTTTGGCTGAGCCAAGGTGATGAAGGACAGAGAAACACCTAAAACTCATACCTCAACTTAAAAGAAGCACTTCCTGCCCTCAACCCACTACTGCAAGCTGTAAGACCCCCAACCCCCACATAGCTGACTGATGGAACTCCATGGCAATTGTAAGTTAGAAAAAGCATGCTTCTTCTGTTAAGATTTTTCTGACTGTTGCTTACCAAGAATGTACCTGCATTACAGTAAAATGGGCATTAGAAACAGTGGCTGTAAGAATCTTTCATTCTGGTATCCTCCTCAACATCCTAGCAGGCTCTCTATCCCTCCTCTCCTAGCAGATCTGTAGGCATGAATCTCTCAACATTCTCCAAAGGTCTCAGCATCACCTCAGAGCTCATGTGTTTCAGATTGTGTCTGGTGATCTTTTGAGCAGTCACATAAAACAAGTCCATTTCTTTAACATATTCCAATTATTTGGCTATACAAAACCTTTTTAGTTTCCCTAAAGGCCTCATGGATACCGCCTTGATTATTTTTAAGGTATCACATCTTTAGACTTTTTGAAAAGGTTGTTGCCTTGCCTGCTTGTATCTCTTCCTTATTAAGGTGTTGATCATGGTGATGATCAATCTGTTGTATAAACATTTGAGATTCTGCATTTCTACTATATGCAAGACACCTCTTAGGTACCTAGCATTAGAGTCCATAAAAATCTCAAGCTCCACAGTAATTTGGGAAACCATTTACTTTTTTCCCTGTAACCAATTTCCAGACATTTGTTATAAAGACAGTGCAGTGTATTGTTACATTCTCTGACAGATAACTTTAATGTTTGTTGATTTTACATAAAATCTGTAATTCTTTCCCATTTATAGTTCTCCAAGTTACCCTTCCTTCCTTCCTTCCTTCCTTCCTTCCTTCCTTCCTTCCTTCCTTCCTTCCTTCCTTCCTTCCTTCCTTCCTTCCTTCCTTCCTTCCTTCCTTCCTTCCAGGTACAAAGAACTGTTCCCAAATCACTCATAGCCTGAGTCTCTTGTAGATGAGACAGTGTCACATTATGATGTTAATTAGCCACTCTCACTGATAGTGAAGGTCATTCCTTGCCAACCTCATGGTCCTTCCTGGTTTGCACCCATTGTCTTGAACAATGAGACAAAAACTGTTTCCCAAGTTTTTAAAAGCCTCAAATGTTTAAAACAATGAAATTACACATTGTTCTAGAAATTATAATTTGCATCTTATAGTTATCACATATAAAAACCCTTGCTTTCCCTTTAAATAAAAACATCTCCGTATCCTATAATATGCAATACCTTTAAAATGCCAGACAATCAGAATCTTCCGTGAACAGTTTCACATAAAAGAAGTAATCAACTTTTCCTAGGCAGTCGGGGTGGAAAACAATCTCCAGACAATTATCTTGTCCCTTTGTCATTTTTATCTTAGAAATCAAATTTAATTCTTAAGATTGTTGAGTTTCAAAAAAAAAAAAAAAAAGTCTTCAAAACCATCATCTGGAAGTAAGGCAATTGGAGCCCAGGGAAAAGCAGAGCAGACCTAGCTTATACTGTGGTTTTCAGCTCTATCACTTCATTGTACAATAACTTTTTTTTATTGCATTGGGTGATAAATGTGTTAATAGTTGAATACAAAGGGAGTGAAAAGATGCATTCACTGAAGCAGATAATTTGATATTTCCATTGTATTTGCTTTACTTGATTGTCTATATGGTAGGCTGTGGGGTGTGGAAGAACCCCAGAGTGAGTTCTATGTGAATGTATGCTGCAGACAGCCGAGTGAAGACCATAAAGCTTCAGTCCAATAGGAAAATGCAAAGCCTTCCCTTCTGGTTTGAGTGTGAGGGTTAGCAGGGTATGTATAAAATCTCTGTCAGCTTTCTCTACTAGGATATTTGTGGCCTGATAACTGATCCCTTAACTGAGATTAACTAAGCCTGTCTCCCTGATCCGGCTATATGCCATAAACCCCACCTCCTTGTTTATCTGTATGCAGTAACCCTGTCTCCTAGTTGAACTGTATATAATAAACATGCTGAAAATCGTGGGTGTATGACTTCCCCATCAGAATGCCCAGTCAACCTGGCACCAGCTATTTCTTTCTGTGTATTTGTCTTTTCTTCATTATCTCCTTGGCCCTAGTAAGGTCTGTCCCTGAAGATGTACTAAAAGAGGCAGCAAGTGAAACAAGCTTACTGGGTGGCATTTGCTACAAATTAAGTAGACACCAGGACAATGATCAAAAATGAATTTTGTACGTGTCAGATAAATATGCCATGCACCCATTCTACTGACCCCCTGCAATTGGGCCCAGCATTAAATTCTCTAACCCCTAGTTTTCCTATGAGATTATTGAAGTGTCAGCCTCGTAAGCTTGTTTTGAGGATAGAGTGAGTTATTGTGTTTGTGATCCTGTAAAACCTGCAGGAGCGCATGTGCATTGTTGTTGTGCCTGTCCTCATTTCTAAATTCATTTCTCCCTATTCTTTACAGGTTTATTTTTAATTATCAACCCTTTCAGTAACATGAATCTAAGGTGAGGAATTCTTAATCAGAGGAAGACGTAAGTGGGTGGAGCTGACTCTGGTACCATGGACAAAAGTCCTCTCTTCCTGTAAAGATAAACACAGAAATCACACGAAATATTGTGGACTACACAGTATGTGTACACTTGTCTTAATTACTACAATTTCCTTATAGTCATTTTAAAATGGATTCTGGACAACTTAAAATGCTTAGTATTCTATTAAGGCAATGGGAAAAAACCAAATTTAAATGAACAGTGTTTTCATATTCATAGATTTTAAATTTTATAATGTATATAGTTCTTTTAAGTGCCCATTTTCATTGGAAAAGGACATCTCTTCACATCCTATCCTCCCCTCTCGGGTGTACAAAGAAATACACTAACAAAATGAAAGTAATTTATCAAGGCAATTTACATTTGCACAGTAGTGTGTAAAGACCCAAACTGGACTAGCAAGCACATTGAGGGTTTTTATCTGATCACAGGGTGGTGACAGTATCTCACCCTATTGGTAGGAGCAAGGCCTCACAATCCAACGTGATTCATAATATGCATGAAGGGGGTAGGGTAGCCAGTCTAGTCTTAGGAGTCTGGCATCGAGGGTTTGGGAAAACATATGAGACAGATTATAGAATGCTGGCTTCTGGCAGGCTAGCCATTTTTGATAAAAATAAAATAAAACAAAACAAACAATGAAATCTCACATCGCTTCCACTAGCCATCTCTAAATTTACAGTAAAGAGCCATTGTTAAGTCAAAAAATCAAATCATCTAATAAATATCTTAAAAGGTGAATTTATGTAGATAAATTGAGTACAGCAGATTTGAATGAATGCATTGTGTACCACCCTTTGTGCCCTCTTAGAGGCCAGTTAGTCTGGAGGATATAATTAATGGGTGTCTACACAGGGTAAGTACTTTGACTAAAGCTAAGTACAAGACGGGAAAGGAGAAGAGTTATTTAAGAGGTCATTCTATTTGGACAATATCAAATTCTGGTTGTATCTTGTTGCTGAACTTGCTGAGCATTTACAGAATTAAAATGCATACCTTGATCTGTGGCCACAGTGCAGTCCTCACTTTCTGGTCTTGGCCTTTTCAATTTTCTGTTGTCTGCCTAAGTTATATTTTATAAGTAGTTTATATGGATAGTCAATGTTATGAAAATTACATAAACATCTATATTTGTAGTTTAACTACCAGAATCTCTGAGAAGTGGTTTTTCTGACTGGCTTCCCAGGAGATAACATGAATAAGATAGAAAGAATGAAAAGCACCCTCAAGTATATATGGCTTTAGCTTGAGTATTATGCCAGTAAGGCTCCTCAGGCCTCATGGGACATTTTGCTGGGATAGAGTAATAGAGATCAATAAATATGTAATTCTGCAAAGCCTGACTGAGCTCATAAGCATTTCTGCTGTTATTGTCCTTATTTTAAATTCAAGAACTACTTGAATTTAGAATTGTTTTTTTTTTTTTTTTTTTTTTTTTAAAGGACAACTAAAATCACCCATGTTGTTTTGTAAGGTACTAGAGAACATGAATAATGAGGGGGACACCAAAATAAATAGATTTTTTTCAGAATATCTAGGAGAGGGATTCAGAGAGCTGTGGCTATATTTCCAAGTAATATGGAATCATCTGCTTTATTTTGTTTTCATTCCATTTGGATTAACGGAAATTTAGTTTTTGACTGTCTACTGTGTACTATTACTCTCAAATTATACCTGTTTCAAGAACAATTTCTTCTTGAAGTGTTAACCAATCTATGAAATCTAATGTAATTTTACACATGAATTCTGGTTTTTTAAAATTAAAACTCAAGTATATTATTCACACACACACATATATGTATGTATACAGCATACTTATGGTCACCAGGAAATATCATTTTGATGAATAAGAACAATTTCCTTCTGTGAGCAAAGTGCTATGCTAAACTCTAGGTGACTCAAGAGTATTGACTCACTGATTAAGAAGTCTTTCCACCTTAACAGATGCACTATGGCCTATGGCTGATCTACACATATGACATACAGAGCTCAACCTATTTTTTCAGTATATACCACGTCAGAGGCCAGCCTGGACTACCTGATACTGTTCATCTCAAGATGAACAGATAAAAACAAAATAAGGCAAAAATTTATGAGTAGAAATACAATTTTGAAAGGCTAATTTAAAGCCTTCAAAAAATAGGAGACATGACTTGGGTTATGGAGATGTGGCTCTATGACTGTTTACCAAGGCAAATTCTGTGAGAATCTTCTCCTTTTCATCTTTACTGCTTCTTGTTATTATCCCTCCGTGTTTCTGATGAGATGAGAACATAGCAGTTCTCTCAACCTGGGCTGACTACAAGTGTCAAGGGAGACATGGCTTCAAATCATGAGGAGTCAAACAAACAAATCTATTGATATAACTATTGAAGAAGGCAGTTTACAGGATAGGACTGGGGAGCAGACAGATAGAAGTTGGACCAGATACCTGCTGGAACTTTCTCTGAAGCGTAAAACACTCCAGTGCCCTCATTGAACAGAGCTTCTTTGCCCTTGAAGAAGGCTTTCAAATTCTACTTCTCACTCATGCACGATGGGCATTTCTCTTCTAAATAGTCTCTGTGTGCCGGGGCCTCCTGAGCGTATTTCCATAAGTTCCTCACACTTGCCTTGAATCATTTTACCTATAGATATATTTTTGGTTTTATGAGACAAATACTTAGCCCAAGTTGGACCTGAAATCATGTATCTGAGGATGACGCTGAATTCCTGTTCCTTCTACATCTACCTGTCAAGTACTGGGACTCAGTCTTACCCTCTGTTCCTGCTGCCTTGCTGCTCGTACAGAAGAATAGTCAGTATTCAGATGGGTGCAACACGGGCAACTGACAAGGAGGCATAAACTGCACCTCTGTTCTTCTGACCAGAGTTTATCCTGGTTTGTTTTCTGAGACACTGGTCTTACTCCAATGAGAGCCACTATTGGCTCTGTGTATACAAGAGTGAGGGGTAGGGTGAGGTTTGGTAGCTTCATGTTAAGACATTTCCTTTGTAAAATGTACTTCCAAAATGTCAGTTTAGGTTAGACTAGGGATGATTTACTCCTGGGAACTCACAAAACTGGGCACAGCTTCCCTGTCTCATCTGATACTTGATTCTCTGCATTAGAAAATGATTCCCATTGTCGTTTCCTACTTCTTTTACTTTTGAGGTAGAAAGTGTGAGTCTATCCATCCTTTCTCCCTTTTCTTTTCTGCCTCCAAGCCTTCCCATAACTCCATCCTTGCTCTTTTTCAAATGCACGACAAGGCACCGTTTAAATACTAAAACTGCTGGAAAACTGGAGTGATAAGAGCAGCGAAGGAGCAAATGGCTTTGTCTTTTATAACACCACATAGCCCTTTACATATTAATATTCATAACTGAATTTTTGATAATGTGGTTCAAGACAATTAATGAAAAAAGAGGCCATTAACTTGAAAGAGAAGCTGTGGAAAGAAAAAAAGGTAGACTCACCATTTATGTACAAAATTGATTATGTATTTGAGGAGCTTGAATAAGACCACAGACTTAAAAAGAACGTGAGATGAAGCACTTCAAAAATAGAACAAATAAGTTGGGGAACGATGCACAAAGACAATATAAAGATACAAGAAGAATCTTGGCATCCTGAGCATAGTCAACTAACAATATGCCTAAGCCATAAGCCAAACAACATAAAGTTAATAGAAATGTCTAAATCATTTTAAGAAGCCCAAGCAATAACAAACAACAAACAGTCTAAGACTGCAGGTCTACAAGTCTAAACCTCTGGCCAAACAAGGCAAAAAAACCCTCATTATAATAAATACAATCTTGGAAAGATGCCATGATGATTCACAATACATTTATCAATATGAAATAGGGGGAAATTCCAACATATCCTTATGAACAGTTGGCTGATACCTATTATGTGACCCCAGTACAACACATTAGAAAGCAGAAATCTATTCCATCTATCAGATTAATTGCTATTTATGGGGAGACTGATTTTTCAATCTGGCTCCTTTTGTTGAACGCATTTTAACTATCTTTTCTACCTTAAGAGCAAGCCAGACTCTCTCTAAGATTCAGGCAAACAGAGGTTAAATTAAAGTACAACCTTTCCATTTTGATGCAAATGAAAATGTCTGCACGTTTCATGACTTTCCTGTTTGGTTGGATAGACATCCATCCTTACTGCCTTATTACATCTCTTCTACTTACCTCTCTGTCCAGCCTATACTATACACTCATCGAGAATATGTTTTATTATCAATATTTTCAGATCAAATAAATAACATTAAAAGAAATCTTAGAATTTTCTAAGACAAGACTAGCTCGTTTTAGCTATGTACTTTCAACAGATTTTACTTATCAAAGGCGCCTGAACACTGAATATTATAGGTTACCTAGGAAACTCACAGTGACTACACTTTAAAACAACACAAAGCTCTCTAACTGAGGCTGAGTGCCATTTTTATAACCTTTATTTTGGGGATGGTAAAAGAAATAGTTAACAAAATATATCACCACAGACTAGCATACAGCTCCTGCTTTATTTGGGTTTCCCCTCTCTTCATTATTCTGTACTTCTGTCTGCTAGAAAAGCATTTAAAAGGATTCAAACCTATAATTCTATAATAACAGATCAAGGACTATGCTCTTTATTGGCTTCAACCCAGTCCACAAGATGTAACATTTTAGACCATCTAAAGCTATGAAAGATATGTGTTTTTTTTTTTTTTTTTTTAATTTTAGGTGGTTTTTGGCATTCACTGATGTTAGGAGACTGTGTTAGTAGCTTTGTATGGTTGCACTGAAATACTTGTGTGCACATACAGGGTAGTGAGTAATCTTGCAGCTCATGGTTTCAGTAAAACAAGAGCTCATGCCAGGACATTCAGGAAGCAAGCCTCTGTTAAGAGGTTTTCTATCTCCTCTGTCTAGGCTCCAGGCCTACTGGCTGGCTCCACCAATCCTAGAAGCACTATCCACTACACAATGAGATGTGCTATACGTAGGTGCTTTCCAATTCAGTCAATGTGACAATAATTTCTAATTGATTTTCCCCCCAAATTTCATGTATATACATGTGTTCATGTGGACCACATGCATAAAGGTACCCAGAGAGGCATGAAGAAGAAACCTGTAGTCACAGGTAGCTAGAAACTGCCCAGTATGGCGGTGGGAAGAGAACCCAGGTCCTCTGTAATAGTAGTAGGTTTTTTTTTTTTTAAAGCCATGGACTCATATCTCTAACTTTGACAGTCTATTTTGGGTCAACATAAACCTTCACACTGGCCATCTGTCCTGCTTGTCTAACCTAATGATAGTTGATGATAGTGGGAAATTATTAATGGATTTCTTTAAATTTTTCTAGGTGTGGACATTTGTCTTAATTCCACTGTTAACAAACTCTATTGGAGAATACAAACAAATTAAGATAATGCTACCATGGAGAACTGAAAATGTACAGCTTAAGGGAAAACATCAATTTCAGTGTGCATTTTTAATAATATTTACTTTGGAAATAATAAGGTCTTCTTATATTATTCACTATGACAAACATGACAAAAATTTTCCTTCCAAGGCCTTGTTCTAATGTAATAAATTATACTAAAAACGCATATCCTCATGGTTCATAAAATGAAGAGATAAAGTCCATACAGAGTGAGACATTTTTCTGAAAGCACCTTATTAGCTGTGAGTCAAGGTCACCTTGGCAGCCGCCAAGTCCTATAAGCACCACTGAGAAAATGCCTGGGGCTGGAACTTTGTCTGATAATCTGAGAGCTGTTGCAGTGTTTTCTGAAATCCAATTACCAAATCCTTTATTACTGTAGGCAGAGCATGGAGCTTTTCTGTATTTGCAGGTTTCATAGACTCCTAGTTTTGTTCAAAGAGGCCAGAGAAGCATTTCAGGCTGGTGATGGTGATGATTGACAGATGATGAAGAGAATGCCAGAAATGAAAAATTCCATCTCTCCAAAACTCAAGTTTCTAGTATACTCAATTCACAAGGCAAATGTGAAGCATTCCATGGAAGGAGAGACTTTTCCATTCCTCATTTCTAACCAACACTCCATGTTATACAGTGATTAAAAAATATGTAAATATGGTATAGTAAGGAAAGAAAACATTTTGAAGATTAAACCTCAAGTCTGATGTAAATCAACTGTATGTGTTTAAACCTCTAACACTTGATTGTCTTCCTTTGTGGTGATTAATTATAATTATAATCCTCCCTCAAAGATTTCTTAAATTGAAACGGAAGGGAAAGTGAGAAATGTCTGACTTAATGTCAGTCAAGCTTGAATACGAAGGCAGTTTTGAGCGGTAGACCAAGCCTAGCACGCTCAGCGCAGCCTTTGCAATGACTCTTCCCTCTACAGTATACTCTGGCAGGTAAATAAATCAGCTGGAATACTTGACAAAATACACATTTGGGATTCTTCACTCCAAACTCTGATTTAAAATATGCTCAGAAGTCCTGGGGGTTTGCCTTTTTTTTTTTTTTTTCCTGTCAGTGGGTAAAGTAGAGGTAACCAAAGGCTTTCTGGCGGTATTCAAGTCCCAATCCATAGGAGGAAACCTATCTAGTATTATAAATCTGATCAAAATAATGTATCCGGGGAGCTCATATACCTAAGTGGGGGAACTACTATTGTTACTTTGCAAAGTAGACATAGCATCCAGTTACCTTCAAATAGTGATGCCCATATCCATAAATAAATACAGCTCTGGCTTCTCATCAGAGGGGCTTCCTCATAGTGGCTAGTGGTTAACTCAGAGACTTCTACCTTACCTAGTCAGGTGCAAGAAATAAGTAACTGTGGGATGCTTAAAAAGAACTCAACATCTGTAACACTCCATTTCTCCCAAGACTCAGGGATCAGGTAGCAGAAAGATTATAAAAGGCCAGAGGTGCTCCTAATAAAAAGTGTCTTCTGGCTATGTCAGAACAATGGCACTCATAAACTTAGAGCAGCTATAGGCGTTACCAAAAGACTTCCACAAGGTGAAGCCAATCATCATTCCGGAACGGACGGGGCCATACCGTCAACTGAGAGCTACTAACAATCAATGGCTGCTGGAGAATGAAATCGGCATTCCTCAGGGGATGGCCTTCTTCACACAAATACATGGGGGTAGCTTGGATGACCACACAGACATGTACATAAAGGCAGCACCAATTGGTTGCAGAAGAAAGCAAATATGAAATTGATGAGGATGTAAGGGAAGAGGTCTGGGAGAAGCTGGAAGAGGAAGGTTTAAACACGATCAAGATATATTGTGTACAAGTATGAGGTATAAAAGAATAAGTAGAGTATGAGAAATACTATTCTCAATGTTAATTAACTTTGAAATATCACGCTGTACACAATAGCTTTATCTGCCAATTAAAAGATAATAAAATAAAAAGAAAACTGAAATTGATTTTCTTCTATCAATACACCTGATCACGAACTACCAGGAGAGTCTGGACAGTGAAGCTTCAGCTGCTTCAGCTCCAGTCTCCAAACTTGGAAATTTAAGCCATTGCTTGTTCTAGAGTACAGCTCAAATAGCTCTCTTTCTCTCTCTCTCTCTCTCTCTCTCTCTCTCTCTCTCTCTCTCTCTCTCTCTCTCTCTCTCTCTCTCTCTCTCTCTCTCTCTCTCTCTCTCTCTCTCTCTCTCTCTCACACACACACACACACACACACATTATTCTCCCAAGTGTTAACACAGACACACACTTACATACACACACACCTTATCATAAGAAAATGACAGCTTTATATAGTTTCTTCATGCCTGATCAATTAGATCTATTATTGTATCCATTTTAGAAGCAATTTTGGAAATACACCCAGAAAGCATAACTCTTGCACCTTCACAGCTATTCCAATCTTAGGTGGTAATGTGACCTTTGTCTTATCTACCGCGGTGCCTGTTAAACTTTCTTTGTCTACAACTAGACTATTAAGCAGTCAAATGTGTACATATCAATTGTTTCCTGGTCTTTTGCTCCATCTGTTCATCAAAATATGTTTAACTATGGGAAAAGATTTCCTGCTACGAGGAAATGCTAAAATCTCACTTCATTCTGTGCATAAAAGAGCAGAGTAGGTGAGCAGTAATTGTCGGAAACTGAGGAAGAATTGACTGTAAGTCAAGGGCAGTCCTTAGTAATCCCCATTGACAAATTCAGGTCAATTGCTGCCCATTGAAGTCCAAGATATACAGCTGTTACTTTCAGCCTCTGCTGGAAATGGAGCAACTTCAGAACAATTAGAAGTGAACAGCTTGGAAAAAAGAATTGTAAATGACAAAAGCTCATGGAAGTCGTGGAACATTCAATTTGCTCCTTTCACTTTCTGTATGCTCTCCAAGTGCATATTCCTTAACACGGTGTGTATTTGTTCAAGGGAGAGCAGGGACCAGTACGAGACCACAAAGCTTCAGTCAGATATATACATTAGTGATCTACTTACAGTGTAGAGGTTGATCATGCTCATTTCAAAATTGCTGAAAGAGTGGATTTTTAAATGCTCTCTTTGCAAAAAAAATGACAGCTTAGTTAGATAACATCTATGTTAATGAGTTTAATTTAGTTATTACACAATGCATACATACATCAAAAAAATCACATCGTGCCTATAAATATAGGAACTCATTATTTGTCAATTAAGAATAAAATGAAGATAAATGGCTAAGTATAAGATCTATTGTAGAAGAAGCCGGCACTATCTCTGGGGCTCCACATCTTCTTCTGCTAAGCACATTACACCTCATCATGCCAACTGCATTGCAAGCACTGAGAATGCATAAAAGGGGAACAGTCTCAACATAACCAATGCTATTCCCATCACAGTTTCATCTGTCTGTGCAGCAAGGTCTCAAAGTCAACCTACTGAGGCTCATCATCTCAATGCAGTGTTCTCTGACAAGACACTGGAAATGTTGGGAACTCAATTACAGTCATCCTGCCTTCAGGGATTTTCCCCTCAGAAGCTAAAAAAAATTTACACAATCTTGTAGTATTAAAGGTAAAACAGAAACACCATCACGGTTTTAGGAAAGACATTGTAGTAAGGAATGCATGCCATATTACAAGGGAATCCACAGTCCATGTGTGCCTGGGGTGCTGTAACCAGCAAGACACATATAAAAGAACAATACTGCTTCACTAATTTCCCTCTAGCCTTGCTTACAAGGTTTCCATAATTATTTTGTACAGCTATAAAATTCTGTATCTGGCAGGGGGTGGGGGAAGACAGGCAGAGATCCGTGGGATCTGAGCTTCCGATTAACCTATCCCATCAACTCAGTAAGTTTATGAATTAACATAGACAGCATGACCTTCACCCCGAAGCTGATACTGCAATTTCAGGCTCTGTAGAGTATGTTATTCTGTGAGAATGAGACCATTCTTATACCTCTTAGCTTATTCATGAATTGGAACATCTCAAACCAATCATCTGTATTCTAGGATCTGATATCAGATGCACAATAAATTTTATGTATCCAATGAATAAAATTATATAAAACTGAGCCTTTGGAGGGTCAAGCTCAGAGAATTAATAAATGACTAGTTGAAATTTAAATCATAAAATATTCTCCACTTAACAAGAAATACTAGCAGAGTGACCAATTTACATGATGGTATGATATAAACATTGGTTAAAAAGAAAAGAAAAATTTAATTATATTCTAATAGCTTAAAAATCTAATAGGTTTAAAGATCAAACATCACTTTATACTACATAGCACAATATAACATTTTGAAAGTAAATTAAAGGTTTTAGAGACTGCAGAGGTCAGTTTTAAATAGCATATAATGAACTAAATATATAATTCCTGTGATAATAAATATTAAAAATACATAAATGAACATAATATAACCAAAGTATGTATAGCCTCAGAATGTTATATCAACAGAGAGATCTGTTCAAGAAGTCCAAAGAACAAAGCTCTGTAACTCCCTTTAATAATTACAAAATCTTAAGTTTAGAAAGCTAGGGAAAGTTGCATACAATTCAGTTTTCTTCTCAGGAAAATGATGAAGTCTTCCATTAAGAGCTTTAAATATTTATAAACATTAGATAATACATTCTGTAAAAAAGAATTTTTAGAGATTCATACTGTAACCCAAGTTGTCCTGTAGTTTGGCGGAGAAACACATTCCAATATCCTCACTAAAGGAGTATATGTACACAGAAGACAGAAGGCAGCAAGCAAAAGTAAAAAAGTCTCTAATCTACAAGGAAAACATAGATTAATATGTTATATGTTGAGAAATTTCAGTGGACTCATAGTTATAGAAACTTATTAAGACTTCTTCATTGCACACATTCCCTGCATTTATGTTTAATGCCTGTTCTTTCAAACTGAGCCTCCCTGGTGGGAGTAATTACTTTCACATACTCAGCTTGCAGTGGGTCCACAAAGCAAATATGTGAAGCTGACTTTGAGATATGGTATAACACTTTAATCTGAGATGGTTCAGGAAAGAAGACACTCACATCAAAATAACCTGAAAAATAAAGCCTCTTGGAGTAGGAAAACAAAATAGATTTTTATTGAGCAACTGCAACTAATTTGGATGAAACTGACCTGGAATCTCGCACAGAAAAAAGTGACATTGCCTTTTATCTTGGAGTTTTTATTGTCCTAAAGGTAAAAGCCTCTCTATGTAAAATTTAAATAGGACAGTAAGAGGGCTTGGAACACAGTAATGACAACAGAAGTTAATTCAGTATATCAGCTCAGATAACTGCTTGTGCTATGAAATGGGGTTGAAATACAGACAGCAGACATGATCACAGAGCTTTCTAAACAGGACTCACCCTTCAGTAGAGCTAAATGCTGTAAGCTGAGAATGACCTACTTGGGAAAATCATTTACCTTTCTAATCTTCAAGCACTTCAATAAAATAGTTTAGATGGACATTCTCTAGACATTGCTAAATTTGATTAAATATAAAATGCTGAAAGCCCATCTGGAGTAATAACCTAGGTTAATTTTGTCTGTAAAATGGGAATCTATGCTATTCTCTCTGGCCTTTTATCTATGACAAAATTTCCAGTTCTGTAAAGCATTTTGATGCATTCATTATTGAGGAAGCTTTCAATAACACTGGACAAACCTTAGAACACAGGAAAAATCTGGAAATGAAACTTTGAACAGGTGGTCAACTTCTATCTCACTAAATGAAGATTTAAGACAGGACCCATAGAACTTGAATAACAAGTACTTATGCAACACCAAAGAAAAGCTTTACATTTGATTTTTCAAGTATTTTAAATTAAAGCTGCCGAATGAGAGAGAGAGAGATCCATCAGCCATTGACATACTTATACTTGGTACTCAAAAGTTTCATGATTGCTCCTTTTATCTTTCTTGCTACGATAGAAGGTGAATGGATGAAGATTGGCTTCATCTATGAAAATTTTGCCTCATTTTCTCCACCTAAATACCCGTCACCTGTAGTGAGTCACGTTCTTATTCTAGGTCTCAATATTAAATATAGAAAAAGAGGCTTAGCCAGAAAAACAATTTTAATTCAGCAGGAAGGCTTCAGTGATCTTACTTGATCTGTATAACAGAGACTGTAAATGGAGCATTGGGACTACGGTGTGTGTAGGGGAAAGCTAGCCTCAGCAGATCCCAGGTTTCCATGGCATAAGTACATTGCACTTTCCTCTCCTCTCACTCTTCTCCAGAGGCTGCCTACAGACCAGTGTGCACTCTAACTCAGGGAAGGTGAATGACTTTGGTCATTCCTCATCAGAATTTTTGAGGAAACATTATCAGTAGGATGTTTCTGGACCAATAGTGAATCTGGTTTGGGTGACTCATATTAAGTAGATTCTACTATCCAGATCACCAAATCTGAGTAAAAAATGATTCTCTTCGATACTCATTGGCAAGTAGTCCATCATTCTGAAAGAACAAAGCTTTTAGAGTCACATCAACCACCGTGCTGATCCTGAAAGATGAGCCTAGTTTCTATGCAGTTTTCCTAGTCTTCATACTTACAATACAATAAAAATTACCCTCAACATAATAGTTTCACTGAGAAAAACAAAATTCTAACTCTTTTCCAGTCTCTATGTGGCTTGTATACAAAACAACAATCCTCATACTTTATTATTCAGGGGTAATGATAAGATGTAACGCAAACAGATTCAGAATGCTCACACTATTTCAGGACTACTAAGAAGTAAGGACAAATTCCTACTCTTCTACAATCAATTTCATGGAAGAGAAATTTATTTTAACTCATCCTGCTGTTTGAACAGCAACATGGCACAAAATAGTTAATTTTGGCTAGTTGACTAATTCTAAGGGTGCAACTGCAGCCACAAACTGAAGAGAGAAGGTTCAAGTGACTATCTGTGGATTTAGTGGAAGAAGGGAGAGTGAGAGGTGTTAAGTGTGGACACACAGGTCTCAGAAATAGGCTTTGTGATGGTTTATCCTGATCATCAACCTGAGATTGAGAAACGCCTAAGAGATTATAAAGGCTTACTTGTAGTGATGTCACTGAAGGTGTATCCAGAGATAGTTAGCATGCAGAACAGCGACTGGAGAGGAAAGACCTGCATGAACACGGACAGCATCACCAACAGGCCAGAAGACTACATGGAAGGACAGGAAGAAAGAGGATGCAAGCCTATGGGTACAAGCTCCTTTCCTCCTGGTGTATCTGTGGCTATTGTTACTACATGAGAATAGAAATCCAGCATCTTTAGGTTTGTAGTGGGGACTCCCATTGCCTCTCTGGGGGTCTTCCAGATGTCCAGCTTCAGGCTGGCACTGCATCATTGATCCCCCCGTTTTTCTGATTTTCCAGTTTCTGGAACTGAATAACTAGTGTGCTGTCTGGGTCTGCAGCATACAGGCAGCCATTTCTATATGACCTTGTGGCAACCATGATTGCCAATCTAATGAGTCCCATCTAGAAAATCCTGACTGTTGGTGTTTTCTATTGGAAGTTTAAGACCAGACCTGGCCTTCCTGGTACAATAAAACTCAGCAAGAATGTGAAGTGTGAATTTGTGAGAGAAGAAGCTGAAGTTCAATGTGTGTTTACAAGGGTCTATCAGACCACTGAAGGCTCAAATTAAAAATGGAGTGAGTGCATTGTTGGTTTTCTTAAGTGTTGCTTTAAAACTGATAAACACTAAAACTAATCCTATCTGATTACCATATATTAGTGGGATGTATTAATCCTCCTTATCACTGAGACAAAATCTCTGATGAAACGACTTTAAAAAAGAAAAGATTATTTTGATTCCCAAGCCTAAAGTACAGTATATGGCAGGGAAATCCCAGTGGCAGGAAGCTGAGCCAGCTAACCAATCACACTGTGTCTGTGTCAGGAAGTAGAGTGGAAAGGTTTGAGTAGAAATGTCTCCCATAGGACCAGATATCTGAACAGTTGGCTTCAAGTTGCTGGTGCTGTTTTGGGAGGATTAAATGGAGAATATGCATCACTGAAGGTGGGATTGGAAACTTAAAAGCTTTATACCCCTCCCAGTTTGCTCTATCTGCTTCATGTTGAGGATGTTAGTTCGGTTTTCTTCTCCTCCTGACATGCCATGCCTGCTTCTTGCTGCTATGCCGTGATGGACTCTTACATCTCTGAAACCATAAGCCCAGATAAACTCTTCCATCTGTAAATTGCTTCTGGTCCTGGGTTTTATCACAGCAACAGAAAAGCGATACACAAAAGAATTGGGAATGCTTATTCAGCTTGATTTTCCCATTTTACTCAGACATACTCTTAGCCACAGAATGGTACTGACCATTGTCAGAGTACACCTTCTCACCCCAACCAACCTAGTCTAGAATCTCCCTCACACACATGACCAGACATTTATCTCATTGGTGATTCCAAATCAAGTGCAACTCAGTATTAAGCAACTGCAAAACCTTTTGGGTTTTCCTCCCTAGTATTAAAAATAATTATAGTTTTAAAAAGATAATAAGATAGATATTAGGGAGATAGCTGTTTATGAAGTGATTGCTATGCAAGCACAAGCATGAGGACCTGAAATTGGATCCTCAACAGCCACATAAACAGGGGTAGTGGCAGGTTTGTATTGCAAGTACATAAGGTATGCAGGAGAACATAGGTTGGACTCTAGAATTCACTAGTCAGCCATTCTAGCCAATTTCTATATTTGGTGAAAGACCCTGCCTCAGAAAAGAAGACCCCCAATATTAATCCGTGTGAAGAGATAAACACAAACATTTTCACCACCACCACGACCACCCAGACACACACACACACAAGGTATGAGCAGTCAACTTTAGAACAAGGCTACACTTGATTCCCTTACTACTTCACATCTTCTGGAAAATACTGACATTTCAGTGAGTTTAAAATGGTATCCCACTTGTAAAACCATTCATATTCTGGAAACCAATTTAGATTTATTGGTTAGATGCAAATAAGGATGGCACTGTACATCAATGAATATTATTTTAGCTATTATTATATGCAAAGGATTAAGCTCTGTGTTGTAAGGGGCACAAAAATACTGAGTTGAATCTTCTCAAATTCTAGTAAATTAGCTGACAGAGCACAATGATTATATTATGCAATTTCTCTTTCCATTTACCTGAATCTGTTCACCTTCAGTCTTCTGTGTCCTAATCTTTCAATACTCCATTTAAGTCTTTTGAAATACATGATATCTTGCCAGAAAATGTATTTGCCCTTCAACATCTTAGAGTTCCTTTCTCTATTTTTATATTGCTTATAATTTTTCATTTTTATGATATTATTATTACTTTATTATATATATTTATATATTTTTAAAAGATGTATTCTTGGCCAGAAATGAGGTTAGGGTGAATTCTAGTGTGATCCCTGGTACCCACTTGGTAGAGGGGGAAAACCAACTCTTGCAAGTTTTCCTTTGGCCTCCACACACAACATGGCACATGCTTCCCTCTCTACCATACAGACACTGCATGCACATAGGCATGCACACAGCATGCATGGGCATTCACACATAGAGACATGATAAACAAATAAATTTAATAATGTACTTAAAACGTGACTCTTACATTTTTGGAGACACTTTTTTTCTAAGATAAAGGAAGGAACACTCTCTTCAATAAGCAGAGAGATCAAGACAACTTCAAGGAGAAAATAAGAGCAACGTTAGATATCTGTACTTTTAGTTCTGTAGCGACTTTTAGTTCTGAAGGCAACAATACAAATTTTCAATTATTAGATGCAACACACAAACATGCATGCACATATGCGCACACCACATAAGAAAAAAAAAAAGTACAGAGATTTCAAAAGCAAAAGAGCCTGTCAGGAGACAGCACACTGGGGATGAAGTTAAGTATATCTGCCCTTTGACCTGTGCCCTTTCTTATTCCTATTGTAATCCTGTCACCTCAGCAATGCATGACTGGTGACTCTGTCAAAAATCATCTTTAAGAAATTAAATACATAAATATTATATACACATATCTTAAAAGGAGCAAGACCCTGTGTTGCATTGCATAAAGCCCCCAAATCGAATTATAGGATATTTAGATGTTAAAAATGAAAATATATGGTGTCGGAATCTATGGAATGTAGCTGAACTGTACACTGAGGAATTATCACATTATATATTCATAGAGACTAACAAAGACCATGGATAAGCATGATAAGCATGCATCTTTGGGAATTAAAAGCTTGACAAATTTTAGAAAAGTAGAAGGAAGAACAGTGGAATGATTAAAACAAATTACTGAATTATAAAAAAAATAACTGTAGGATTAGTAAGTAAATATAAAAATGGGATATTTGAAAGAAGTCAGCCTTTAGTGTCCTGGATGCCTATAGCACTCTAGAGGGGTAGCTGTTTGCTGTGGGTACCACTATGCACTGAGTTGAGCATCATGCCTGCCCTCTCTCCTTATTGGATGCCAGTAGTTCTCCCCCAACTAACTGTAACAATACCAGTGTCTGTAAACTCTCAATTTTCTTCATGGAGAATCGAAATGGTCCCACTTGAGAACCACTGAAGTAACTTACACAGAATGGATGGATGTGATGGATAGATGCTCCCGCGGTGATCAAGTGCTCCCCTTCCTCATTTTACAGAGGATTAGAGTTGAGAGTTAGCTCACAACTGCCTGTGACTTCAGCTCCCAAGGATCTGACACCCTCTTACATCCTCTGAAGATGCCTGCATACACATCCCAGCCCCTGCAGGAACCCTGCATGATGAAGCTGCCTGGAGAACTCTAGTGTTAAGCATACTCCCACCTGAACTCACTCTGGACCAAATGGTTATTTTCGTCACACAGACTGAAATTCTATTCCAGCTACTCACCACTTCCCCTTTAGAAGGCTTTGATTCCTAGGTTCTTGCTGGAACTGTGGTACTCTTTTCCCCTAATTATGTACATTATAGTTTAGATTTGGAATTATATCCAAGGACTCTGATAGTAAAGGCTTACTATGTTCAACTGTGTGCTATTACAAAGTAGGAGAGCTTTTAGGAGGTAAGTCTAAGAAATGGAGAAATGGTTCAGCAGTTAAGAACATGCACTGGTTTTGGAGAAAGACATGGGTTCTGTTTCCATAATCCCTAGCAGGCAGTTCATAACTACTTATGACTCCAGCCCCGGGGGATGTAAGACTTTGTTCTTACTTTCACGGGCACCATAAAAACCCCACACATACGCACATAATTAAAAGTAAAATCAAATTTTTATGATCTAGTGAGAAGTCTTGGTTACTGGGGTTGGAGACCTTCAACCCTTTCCTTCTCTGACTTTCTCATATGCTGGCCATACGGCAAGTGGCTTCCTGTTCTCCCGTGTGGTCATACTCCGATACCCCACCACGGGCCTCCAAGCAAAGGCACCAAGCCTTTTAACGCCCACAAAAACTCTGACTCACAGTAAACTTATCCTCCTTATAAGTCGATACCTCAGGCATTTCACCACAAATCCAGAAAAATGCCTTGGAGAGAGAGTCAGAGATATTTAATCTGGCAATAATTATGTACTGCTCTCCACTTATCACATGTTGGCGGGGAATCAATCCCATACCAGATGGCATATAAAGAGCATAGAAAGCTGCAATACCGTGGCTCTGCTCTCAAGAGCGCACACAAATCTCACACAGGAAGAAGAGGATTTGGTTGAATTTAATGTGAGTCATTCTGTTCAAACTGGTGGCCATAAGCAACAGTGAGATACCTGAAGGCCAAAGCAGCAACTAGCCTAGGGAGTCAGAGATCTTCGCAACCAAAGGCCACAAACGTGGGGCTTGAGAGGTAAGAATGGAAGAGTTCCTGTCTCATGGTGCTGTGTAGCAAAGTAGTTTAAAAGTTGTCATTACTCAGCTAATTAAGGTTGACTCCTCAGTTGGAGACGCCTATTTCATATCCATGTGACTCATTGACTTCCAGTAAGTTTGCTTGTGAAAGCATTGTGGTTGTGTCAATAGTTGTAAAAGTCCAACTAGTACATCCTGAGACAAAATTCATAATTGAGGGGAGTTCTTAGTTGACTAACCTCATTATGAAATTCCATGTATTCATCCAAACATAGATATACTTTCAATAAAAACATGGAAATAATAGGTTTTGTTTTGAAGTAGCTCTTCAAAAGAGGAAATAAACATTACCCAATAAAAGGCAAACTATTCATGAATTAAGAATATGAACTCCAAATTTTATGTTCTCAGAATAATGATTAAATATTTAGTATTACTAATTTGTAAAAATATTTAGAAGACAGTAAAATATGATCTTGGTGTCTTTAAGATGATCACTTAAAATAGAAAGAGGGTAAGAGTAACACATGAAAAACAATGTACTTCTATAGGACGTAAACCTATCAGTGAAACAAATCACTTTACACTGTACATTTTACAGTCAAACAAAATCATCATAAATACAAATTGTGCTGAATTCCGAGTTTTGAAACATTCCAACATTTTCTAGATGTAGACATCTTTCCTCTGACTCAAGCTATTAATGACTTATTTTATTTCCTAGCATAGTGACCCTTCTCTACTAAGAGATTGGTTTCACTCTCTGATACACATTTCAAGGTATTGGAGACGCTACAGCCATCCCTGAGAGCCCAAGCATGGTGAGAATTGGAGACCTGTGTCACTGGGAGTTGCTGAGAGAGGACGACTGCCCCCTTTATGCTAATCCAAACCCACATCCCAGAGACTGGAGAAGACTCAGTATCAGAAATGACCTCAGAGAGGAGCAGTTGATTCCAAACTTTGCACTACTGAATACATTTTTGTTTTTCTACCGGGTGACAGAGCATTTGTTTAGAGTCTACTAGCTTAAAGGTCATTTTACCTTGCAGTTATTTATGCATACAACTAGATATGGCTCAAAAGACCCCACTGACTTTGCAAATATCTATTCAATGTGATTTAAAGTCCAGCTAATTTTCACTCTATCTGAACAGTTCAAGGAAAGGATTTCAGTGATATGATTACAATAATAGCATATCCTTATCTGACCACCTTCCAAAACCAGCACCCAGAGATTACTGGCAGAGCTTGACAGCTCAGAATCAAGAATCTAACTGTGTTCTTACACAGCTAATGATTCCACCATAGTTATTGAGGAATATAGGAAAAAAACTTAAGATTTTAAATCTGGAAAGGATTTTAAATCTTTGTGCACGTAAGGCATAAATAAAGGAAAAATTGAGGGGCTTGCAATTCTGAATAAGAACCTACTGCTGAAAATTTATAAATTTTGATTGTTGAAACAAACCGACAAACAAAAAAAACCCTCACCTCATTCCTTATAGCAGAGCTCAGGACATGAAATTAAATAGAATGGTGAACTCAAATTTTATTGGAATTCTAAGTTTTGTAAACTAAGCTAGCTGAACATTCAAGTTTCTTTATTCATCTGTGATCAATTGTGATGACTGGAAAGAGGAAGGATGATTCATAAATACGATCTCCTCTGTCACGCATTCCTGTCTACTAACAGTAGTGCTAGTTAATGACATTTCCTTTTACTAGGATGCATTTTATCCATCTATTAGACATGATACCCAGGTGCATACAGCCTTGAAATCAAAAGCCAGCAAACATGGAAAATTAGTGTAATAGCCATTAATTTAGATATATTTGAAGTACACACTACCCCTGAAAGTGTTCCATGGATGGCAGTACAGACAGTTTGAAGCTGTTTCCACATCCACAGATCTGGCCCAGAATGAAACTTTCTCACGACCCTCTATGCAACTGCTTTTACCCATCAGCATGATTATATTTTCTTAACACAGGACGTATCACTCTTCACACTGTGCAAGTAACACCGAATAACTTACCACATCCTCCAGATATGGCCTTCTGTTACTCTGCTTTTGATATGTAAGCTTTCTTATGCATTCTAAATTATTTTATTATTTTCCAGATTTTTGAACTTAAAAAATGAAACCTTAAGAAATTATTGACAACACTGACTTTTTTTTTTTTGCTAAATTCTAGTACTGAATGAGTCATATTATTATTATAGGTTTTTTTTTTTTGCACTGAAACAACATTTTGTTGAAAAAAATCAACAAAATTTGACTAGAATTTACTGCCTATTTTCAGTCATGATTTTTTTGCTTTGCTTTGAAATATTCCTTTCAAAACTCCATTTTAGTATTAGTAATTTTTAAATTCTTAATTAAAATATAAACTCATTATATTACTATATTCATTCCTCCCTCTAACCTATTCTAAACAACTTCCCACTACTCCCTCTCAAAATCAGGACCTCTGTTTTTCAGTTGTTAGTTGTTATTGCTATAGACACATACACACACGCACACACACATGCACACGCAACACACGCACATGCATACACATACATACATGAACACACACACATACATACACACTCACATGCACACACATACATACACACACATGCACACACACATGCACACACACACAAACACAATGTGCACACACACAGATCCCTAAATATATAAAATAATACACTCAGTACATTTAGTATTTCTTAATTTTAAAATTTGTTGAATATTTTATAAAGCCTTACTGTAACTAACTTACAAATAGAATAAAAAGCATCAGGCAGTGAGATTAGCCAGACCCTAAGTCTGTCCATCTCAGTGAACTTCAGTCCAGTCAGAGCCGACACGGTGAAGCTGTGAAGCTTTTACAGGATGCTACATTTTCATTATCAAATACACTTTAACGCACGTATCCACCAAAGCCTACACAAAATGAAAACTCAAGGGTTAAAAGCAGACAACTATCTTTGCATCCTCTGTCATGGCTCTTGTTCATTTCCTGCCTTCCATCCTTCTTAACTTTTCACTTTATTCAGGAACCAGTATAGAACCAACATTCATTGGTTAGCCACGGTGTGAATACTACATTTTTAACTTTTCCTTCAAGGAATTTAAAGCCGGGGGCAGGGGGCTTGCTGAAGAATTCTTCCACCAAGGGATTCTTAAAGATTCTGTAGCTTCCCCCAGACAGCAACACCAAGTAAGGACCAAATAGTCAAATACACCAATCAACAGGGTCAGTTTTTATGCACACCACAATAAATATGCCGGTTTTATCAATGACTTCTGGACTCTCAGATGTGGTGATGGAAAAGCTCCCTCAACCACAACTAAAATTGATTAGCTGCAAGCATTAGATAATGGCTGTGACATATAAATGCAACACACCATGAGATTTTATTAAGAATTATAGGCTCACTGGGGAGAAAGGATTCAATATAACTCCCATGACAAAAGTCTTTCACAAAATAGATGATTTTTACATGAGAACCTGGCTAATAAAATACTATTATGGAGAAGCAGAACACACATTGTTTTCAAAGCCTGCTCACCATTATTCATAGCAATATTTGCATCAGATATTCAGCAAAGCTCTCAGGGTAAAACAGTAAGGCCTGCCCAAACAACTATTTTAGTCAAATTTGTGATACAATTGTAGACTTTGCTGTTCCCAAATACTTAAAATAACCAGGCGTTAAAAGGACTTCTTTACCACAGCATGAACAAGGAGAGGAGGAAGATGGGGTTCACTGAGGCTCCTGTTCTCAGCACAGAGTCTGGGTCTCCCAGGACTAAAAGTTCAGCTCTCATGATAGAGAAATTCGCCTCCTTATTTCTGTTTATTCTGATAATCTTTTAAATTTGAGATTGGACCCTCGGAATGCCAACTTTGCCAAAGTGTCGTCCACAGAAATAAGTTTTGATTTGAGTATACACTGCCATTCATGTTGATAAGTTTGATGCAAGCTCAATCCAGGACAAAAGCCAAGGTTCCTGATCAGTCTTGAGCACCATAAAGACTTTTACACATTGTGTGATACTTATCTCCATACGTATCCAAGCTTCGAGATGAATTATTCTACCATTATTAGCATCAATGACTTTACTAAGCAGGATTAAATTTTCACAAAAGTAAATTGTATTTCAATATTAAAATTCTGGTCTGAACATTTATACCTAATTAAGAAAAATAGTATTTGTTTAGTGGTAACAATAACTCAATAATAAATATAGAAATTAAGAACATTGCTTTTTAAATATTTCATTAACTGAGAAGTAGGGAACAATGCCTACAGCCTTCATTTTAGTAAAATACAAGCACAATGTGAAATGGAAGCTTTTGATGCCATGAAAATTCAATGAACTATGGAGCAACTAAATGCATTTTAAGCTTGTAGTTTATACGGACTATCAAGGAAGAATGCAAGTTAATTCAAATAATAAACTGATTACGAGTCAATAATGGAAAGCTACTGAGACACAAATTTGTATATTTTACTATCCTCCAGGGAAACCTTTTATCACTCTCCCGTTCTGGGATTAAAGACACAAGCTGCCACACCACAGCATTTATGCTTTTGTTACTGATTTAATATTACAGGTCCTTGTGACTTCTGTAACACAGCACAAAATTCTTTCCAAAAGCTACAAGCCCGCCCTCTGAGGTCAGCCTGTATTCTGTGATAGAGTTGCTGATGAGAACTCGCTCTCATTCTGCCAGAGAAGCCAGGGAAGCCCCTATGAGTCCCTTCCCTTCCCTACCCTATGATACCTCCCTGTCCCTTTCTTTGTGTTCTTGTACTGGGGGTTGAATATAGAGTCTCCAGCATGCCAGACAAACACTCTGTCACTGAGATATATTTCCTTTAGCTAACTTGTTCTTAATGGGAAAACAAGAATACTTAACAACACCATACTGCCCATATGAACAGCAATACAACACTCTGCCGAGTTGAAGTCACAGAAGAATCACTTAGGGATAAGATTAGTCCATCCTCAAAATCAAGAAGATATTTCATAATGATGATTCTGAGGGGATATCACACATGTCCCAAAATAAGTAAACCAGAGATGAAGCCAGAGAAAGCATTTTTCATTGGAGGACAATAAAACATTCAAGCTTAAGAAAAAAAATGACTGTCCCCACCACTCACTGAAAGGAGAAATGAAATGTGTGTGTCCAGCTGTTTGTCTCTAACTAGAAATAATGTCTCTGGCAGGTGTTCTCTCTTGTCAAGTATTTCGAAAATAACCACCTATGTACAGACTGTGATTGGACAGTTATGAGAAATATTTATTAAAATATCACCTAATTCATTAGGCATCTCTTAAATGTAAAGCAAAAAAAGAACCTCAAGAAAGTAATGCTGATAGAAAGCACTGTATAAAAATGTGATTTTTCACTTTGATGCATTTCAGCCTGATTCTCATTATATCATCAAGAAAATAATTTTTGTCTTACAGACCAAGAAATCTGAAAAAAGAACGTCAATCCTATTGACAGCTCAGCTACTTAAAAGACAATATACTGATTAACAGGCTCACAGATCGTTTTTTAAATCAATGGAATAGAAAACTCACTGACAAACTGGGATGGCAAAGTGCTTGCCACATATGCACGAGATTTGAGCCAAGGTCCAGCACCCACATGAAAAGTTAAGTGTGACAGTGTGAGTCTGTACCCCATAGTGCTGGTGGGAGCAGAAACAGGAAGATCCTGGAGGGTGTCGGCCAGTCATCTAGCTGAATCTTTTAGCTACAGGTTCAGTAAGAGACTAACTCTCAAAAAGTATGGTGAGCAGCAGCAGAGGAAGAAACCAATGTTCTCCTGTGACCTCAGT
Organism: Phyllotis vaccarum; assembly: GCA_033318265.1. Taxonomy (NCBI): domain Eukaryota; kingdom Metazoa; phylum Chordata; class Mammalia; order Rodentia; family Cricetidae; genus Phyllotis; species Phyllotis vaccarum. The sequence continues at coordinate 193,953,891 of JARWLC010000002.1, forward strand.
GCACACATGTGTAAACATGTACACCCTCACATATCTGCACACACATAAACAAATAAATGGAGAAAGGAGAGAGAGAGGAAAGAAGGGAGGGAGGGAGGGAGGGAGGAAGGGAGAGAGGGAGGGAGGGAGGGAGGGAGTGAGGGAGGGAGGGAGGAAGGGAGGGAGGGAGGGAGGGAGGGAAGGTTTCACTGAAGGAGAAATGTACCCCAACTTTCAGTGACCAACAGGAGCCTGCGATCTCTGGCACTCGGGATCTGAAGCCCTTCTCATATGGATGTTTTACAGAATACTCAGTCACTTCCATTCGCAACCAGAGGATTGTATTTCTGAGAGCAGTGAGATCACATTATTGATTTGCTATTTTTCCTCTAGATATGGAAATAATTTAATTGAAAATGAGGGTGGGGGAAGATGTAGTAAGAACATATTGAGAAACCATGAACCTTGGCAGAACCCTCATGTGTTGCAGAAATACCTAAGAAAATGTACAGCAGCAAGAAGGAAAAGGGGTGAGGGAAATTGAAAAATCTGGAAGGAGGAAAGGAGTTGGGAAAACTAGCTTTAGTGAGCTCAGATAACCAAGAGCCTGAGGAAACCATGTGTTCATGGCTTTTTTAAAAAAATAAAATATGCCAAAATTATGAATTAACTTAATATTGAAATTATTTTAAAAGACTGAGTACAAAAAGGTAGGATGTGGCTCAAACCTATGGATTGAGAGAGAAGACAATATTACTGTAATAATGCCTTGATTCATGCACTCCTGGCACATACCTTTAATCCTAGCATTTGGGAGTCAGAGTCATGTGGATCTCTGTGAGTTCAAGGCCAGCCTGATATACACAGTAAAATCCTGTCTCGGAGCAAAAAAAAAAAATATATATATATATATATATATATATATGCTTAGTATCATGCTTCTCAAGTGTCTGACCCTATAAGCATAAAAAAATACTTTCCCCTGAAAGTTGACTTAATTTATGAAAGTTATTTATTTTATAAATGGAATAAATCACATATTATTGTTATCAGTGTATCAATTATTAATGACATATCTACCCAAAAGCAAATATCTGAAATGCTGCCTTAGTCTTTTTATTAATTATTTATTCAATAAATAAAAATTGTATTTATTCATTATATATAATGTGATGTTATGAAATAAATATCCAAATGGAACTAATTAGCATCACTGGATTGTGAATTTTGTGATTAGTTGGACATTTCGAGACTTTCGAAGCTACAATTCCTCTGGCCACCAGAATTTATCAATTTATCATTTAAATATTTCTTTCTTGTCTATCTTGAGTTTGTAAGCCCTGGAAAATATTTCCTCATCCCTTTCCACTATCCCTCTACAAACTCTTGGTAAACATTATTGTGATTTAATGTTGAGTTTAAAATCCTGTACATAAGTGGGATCATTCACTTAATGTAGGATCTTCCAGGCTAATGCATGCTATCTATAAAATGCAGAATTTACTTATCATAAAGACTGAAAAATAATGAATTGCATTGCACATATACTACACTTACATTCTATATTCACAAATCAATAACTGCCTTAATATAATGAAACATTTTAATAAATACCATGCATGCAATTTAAAATGCATGTTATAGCTACCTTCAGTATAGTAGTACATATAGTATATTTGACAATTAATACCTAAAGATGAACACAAAGACGATTTCAGAAACATGAACAAAGAACAACTGCACTGGTTGTGATACTAGACCATATCATTCTATAATCTACTTTTGTCTCTAAATATCTGATTATCAAACAGGCAAAAGTCCAGGTACCTGAGCTAATATGTAACCATTAAAACATAAAATTAGAGAAGAGCTTCATTGTGCAGGCTTATAATCCTAGCTACCAACCTAGGCCAAGGAGTGAGCTTGAGGCTAGTATGAGCCACTTAGCAGGACTCCGTTTCAAAAACAAATACTATAAACCCATTCAAAAGGTTGTTTCAAAGGACTACCCACTACTGATATCTTTCTGATTTCTCTCTGTCTCTGTCTGTCTCTGTCTCTGTCTGTCTCTCTCTCTCCCTCACACACACACACATACACACACACACACACACACACACACACACACACACACACACACACACACAGGAGTTAAAATCCTCTAACAAGACCATAATGCTCCCATAAGGTAACACAGCATAGCCAATCAAAAATTCAGTAAGAGGAAAGAATTAGTTACTTATGGGGTCACTTCATGGGCCAGTGAGGTCTCATAGACCTCAAATATTAAAAGCTATTGCTGACAACATTGATTGTTTTCTAGAACTTTACAGTAAGACTCTACTACTGGTGACATCACATAATTGAATCATAAAGCAAGGAGATATTAAGCTAATGCTGACCTGGAAGCTTTGTCCCAATAGCCTATTTTTTGTTTTTTCTTGAAGGTGTTGTGTGCCCTATCAGAGGAGAAAAATATTCATCAATCTTGACCAGCTGTGGTTCTGATGAGTTAGAATAATCACTAGCCTGGCAAGCCATGCCAACTGGTACAAATACCATGGGAATAACCAAATCACTATCTGACTGAATTTAAGGCCCACTCAACAAAATGAAACACGCACCTAGCATCATTATCTCAGCCATGTAACTACGGATAGACAGGTCATAGACCTTAAGGAGAATGTACCATTTTACTTTGCTAAATGGACATAGTATTAAATCAACTGCTATTAAGTGATTATTATACCGTGGATTAATGCATCTCTCAGACCTCACAGAGATGCTTCATTTATAGATACACGGTAATTAAGAAAGAGACCACTGGTCAAAGAACATGAATAAAATATTGTAGAATTCCCAGCTCTAACTGAGACATCTACATAGCATGTCCCCTCCTCAAGGTTCAGGGATCATTGTGAATGAGGGAGTGGAAAGAAAGTAAGAGCCAGAGGAAATGGATGACTACAAGGAAACAGTATCTTCTAGATACAATGGGTGACTGCACATGTGAAGTATTGGTTGTTATTACATGCACAAGACTCATGCAAGCCCAAGCCAGACCAAACCTCAACATAGAGAAGGGAATTGGGAAGAAATTCTATCCATAGACAAGAGCCATTGGCAATTGTTGGCTTTGGGGAGAACGGAGGTTATTTTCCTTTAAGCATGTAGGTCTGGGCAAGTCTACCACACTCCAGTGGGAGAAAATCCAGAATATACACACACAACACAAATTGGAGTTTAGGGATATAACAAACATACAGAACACAAAAATTGAGTGAGTAGGGAAGTGCAGCATCCCTGGGAAGAGGTAATATGACTATTATCCAAACACATTGTTTGAAAATTTCAAAGACCTAATAAAAATTAAAATATATAAATAAATCAACAAAATTGAGCATAAACTGGAAATATATCTGTTACACAATTCTTATATAGCATGTGTGTCATCATGGGTCCAATTTTCAGTTGTTCCCAGAAGAGAACAGAAACATGAAATGGAAGAATATTGCTTATGTAAGAAGTAATCTAGACTTATATCAAAGTTTACAGCTTAACAATTCAATCAAAAGAAATCACAGAAAGTAAGTGTGCTTATATGATAGGAAAGTACTTTCTTCTGATGATTTGGCTCAAGTGAACACTTATCAACTTCTCCAAATCATTTGCAACATTAGGTATCACTGAACACCATTTTTTTCTGAGATTCAGAATATTCATTCTGTTGAATGCACATTGAATCCCTTGAGATGGATGAGAGGCCATGGAGGGAAGCAGTAACCAAGGCTTAGGTCTGGTGGCAAACTGATTAAGATATAAATAACCATGAGACCTCAGACAAAATCTCTTATCTGTTGACATCTTCATTTTCTTTTCTGTTAAAAAACAAAACAAACAAACAAACAAAAAACAGAGTAAAGAACACTCCTCCCAGCTATGAATATGGTAAGACAAAACAGAAATAACTCAGCCTGAGCACTTACTAAACACTGAGTAAAAATAGTTTTTAAATTAATCATAGAGTTAAACATTAATACTAAGAATGTGTATACTATAAAGTTTAATGATGACAACATTAATTATACAAACATTGCTAATGCTAGTATTAATAATATTAATATTTATAAATGGTATTAATTTTTAATAACATTATTAGGAATGGCATTAATTTCCTATTCATATCCAGAAAAGGCCAATGACCAGGTCTAGGAGTAAGGTTTGCACATTAAGATGCAGGCTGATCTGGAGAGGAAATGTGTCTCAGCATTGTGCATTAGTCACATCTAAGTTGATTTACAGAGAGAAGAGTGCTTTGGTGTTTACAGAAGTTTGAATTTTCAATGAACTATGGGAATCATGCTGATGTACATAACAGCATAAATTTTAATAATGAATTGCAATTCATAGTGTTATAAAATTGTATCTAAGTCATATCCTCTTTTACATATCAAACATAAACAGAACCTGATTCTCTGATATTATTTTTACTTTTCTACTTACAACCTCTTATGAGTCATAAAGGCAAATATACTATTATTGTTTAAAAGCAACCTTGGGAAATTATATTTGCCTAGAGTTAGGTTTATGTGTTCCTTGTGTCTGGCAGCCTCCTCAATATAAAACGGAGAAATCTGTTACCTGGGCTGTAGACAGTTATGCACATACATTTTCCAAGAGGTATGTGCACCATTAAGTCAGTGGAACACCTCCAGTGGCCACTAATGGCCTTCTCGAGGTAATGCAGCATCTAATGAGTGCCAGCCTGACAGAACTCGGCTTGGCATTTTACAAAAATAAGGTAAAACAGCCCATTAAGTGAGATTTATAGAGCTTTGTGGCATCATTTGTGGTGTGGAGGGAAACTGCAAGTCACTTCTGCTATGGCTGATGTTGTTCTGTTATTCCAGATGATGAATATATAGCCATAAATATTCAGGCTCATTGTGGAGAACAGGAGGCATGGCTAGTTGGCCTTTGTCCTCCTGTCTGCTTTCCTTCACAATAATCTTCAACTGGCTACAAGAAAGCACACTTCCTGTAGGTCTAAGGCATTTGTTTTGGATATTCAGCTGTGGATTTATAAAATTGACTAACTATACAATAGCTAAGTCAAAGAAAATTGGCATTATCCTCAGCTAGTCGGCATTTTCTTCTTCAAAATGAAGCATACATATTAAAAGGAGAAAACTTAGGATTTCTTTGCAGTAATTTATTTCTTTATGGCTTTATATTTTCTGGTTAAAAAAACAAAAAGCTATTTCCTTGAGGTATGACATGGCCATTGGCCATGATGAGGCACAGGTGCTATGATGGTGCAAAGACCTTGTCCACAAGCCAGGAGCTGAGATGAGACAAAGAGCACAGGTTAGGGAGGTCCATGGCAATAATAATGAGACTGTTAAGATTCTTGCCTAGGAGGTTAGAAGGGCCAAGAGATCCTCACATCACACACCAGGCCAGAGTCTCCCTGAGCTGCACATGACTTTGACAGGTGTCAGAGTATATCAGAAGTACAATATTAGCAATAGGTTGGGATTCTTTCCATGACCATGTAGGATTTTTTTTCAATGTAGCTGCCTTTGAATCACCCCCTATTCCTGGAAGTAAACAACTCAGACTAACTCATTGGTGTATCAAAATGAAATTGAGTAAAAACCTTTTGTTAGCCCATGGTGCCTCTTTGAGGTAAATAAACATTTCTTTACATCTCTCCAGGAAGAATTATATAAAAAGATCTCTGTCCAAATTACTCTTTGTTGACTTAAATGCACATAGCTAATTTACACACAAAAACCCCTAAGAGATTCATTAATATAAAGATACTTTAGCATTTTATATTTACTTATACATTTGTTTATATGTGTGGTTGGTCTGTGTGTGTGTTGTCGTGCGCGTGCACGCGCATACACACACACACACACACACACACACACACACACACACACACACACATGCACGCACGCACACACACTTTCAGGCCAAAGTGGACATCATTTCTAAGGAATATCTCATGGAACCTGAGGTTTCACATACTGTTAAACTTGCTGACCAGCAAGCCCCAGGAGTCCCCCAGTCCTGGTGCTGAGACTGTAGGTGCCATCTTCGTGTGCCTGACCTCTCCACATGGGACTTAAGAAGCCCAGCTTCTTCTTCACTGGAGGCAGGTTCTTTTCCTAAGTGAGGCATCTTACTAACCTCTGGCTATGGTTCTTTTAATAATTTAAATATTCTTTATGTAAGGTAGATAAGTAAGTCATGTATATATATCCTTTTATTTATAAAAATAATAGATACTAATTTGCATGAAATTTTGTGTAGTATATAGTATATATCCAAAACATTTTGTGTGGAAAATATGCTTAACCCATTACTTTTGCTTCTGTAAGAGTGATTTATATCTGAACCAAGTTAATTAAAAAAAATAATTAAAGCAAAATGTTGTGTAACAGTATAAAAATAGTAAAATAGGTTATAAAAATCTTACTGAAGAATAGTTATATTTAAATTATTCAATATAATTATTTATGGATAGATACACACTAAATGGCACAGTATAAGAACAATGGAAATTAAGCATAGGTTAGAAGCTCTGATTACTCTTCCAAAGAACTTCTTTAAATTTTCAGTACCCACAATTTACAGCTGTTCACAGTTGCTGTAAATCCAATCCCAGGGGAAGTAACACCTTCTTCAGGCATCCATGAGTCTCAGGCACATATGTAGTGCACAAACTACATCAAGGTGAGTATGGATGTACCTAAAATAATAAAGTATTTTAAAGAATAATCATGAAAATTCTTGAACCAAGGAAAATTGGATAGTGTTATTTTACGCTCTGGTATTTTCATTTAATTATCCTGTATATGTTTAGAGCCCAATTGGAAGTTCATTTCTGTCTTTAACATTTCCGTGTTGAAGTTTAGATTAAAGTGTGAGAGCTCCGGGTACTTGTTGATTGCTAAGCTGCCAGGCCCTTTGCAAAATTATATAATATAATCCTCAAAAATCTTGTCTGTACTATTATTGCAGAATGCCTTGTATACTTTCTGAAAATTTACTGAATTATTATAAACTAACTCATTATTTTGGGGTAATCTCTTTGGTGCTAAATCCCTGCCACAATTCTAGCATTAGCATTTGACAACAGAGCTAAGATTTTAAATGCACATCCCAATATTGTAGAAGTGCTATTTAACTTTTAACAGCAATCAAAATAGAATCTGCCCATGATCTAAATGTCCTCTCCCCAGATAACAAAGAAACAGCTGGTGCTCTGACCCCTGTGTTAACTGTACATGTGTTTCTTGTTGTCATGTGTATCCCCAAGTCTTTAAACCATGTCTCTTAAATTTTAAACTTCACTGGAGGTTTCAGCTTTTAACATTTTATATTAATAGTACTATAGAACAATCATTCAAAACAATCCTCTACACTATAAATATGTATTACTCTTATTTGCTAATAAAAAGCTGGTTGGCTGATAGTTGGGCAGAAATAGATGGAGTGTAAGAGCCGGATTAGGAGAATTCTGGTAAGAGGAAAAAGGTAGAGACAGAGAGTCCCCATCAAATGCAGAGAAGCAAGATGAGGTCGTCACACTGAGAAAAGGTACCAAATCACTTTGCTAAACATAGATTAGAATTATGGGTTAATTTGAACATAAGGGCTAGTTAGTAGTAAGTCTCAGGGATCAGCTAAGGCCTCCATGTGTTTGTTTGGGACTAGCAGTCAGGACAGGAAACATCTGTCTACATAATAGAACAGCATTCTTTGTACAATCAATATCACAGCCATCTTGCTTTTACAACTAGTGCAATGGTTTCTGAGTGCAGCTAGAAACCACATCCTAGTACTGGTTCTGCTGATTGTTTGGGGAAATGAAAGGTTCTGGTTATTAGGTGCTTTCCTCTTAGGGGCAAAAATTCTACCTTTCTAACAGTCTCCTTTGAATAAGTTCTCATGCCCAGAGCAAACAACAGCTGTCACCAAAGCAGAAGAAAAACATAAGGAAAAATGCTTGTTTTCTTAAAATTTTTCAAGTATTCCATGTTGTCATCAACATGTAACAATTCTAGGAAGCAAGTACCCTCAGTTAACTATATTTCCAACACATGTGCCGAATATGTGTTTGTACATTTACCCCCACCATCTGTCTATCAATATTTCTTATATAATTGGAAGTTATTCAGCTGAATATATACTAATAGAGGATTTTAAAAAATCATTCTCTTGAGAATGTAAAGAAATTACTTGGTTGCATTTAAGATTCAACTGGAACAGCTTTTCTTGTATCAATTCATTACAAGCTCAAGGGCGACTCCTCTATTTAGTTCCTTTTTCAAGGTCATGGAACCTGGAACGGAGCTTGATTAATGTGGCTGCAAAACAGAAACAGACTCAGAAAATATCAGTCTTATATCAGAGAAGGCTTTGCTAGAAAACTAAATAGGAAAATCTTTACAATGTAAATATTGCATAAGTTAGTAGTCATACTGTATTTTTATCACTTAGAATGATGAATAAGAAACATAAAGCAGATGCTGAGGCATGGCTGCATGGTTATAAAGCAAATCTTTAGTACATAAGATGCAGAACACAATTATTTCCATAAAATAAGAAAAAATGAGTGAGCAGAATGCAATTGTGTTGTGAATGTGTGGTTAAAAAATTCAATAAAGTCCTGACATGTTACGTACAAATATGCACAGGAACAGTTGTTTTTCATCAAAAAGAGAAAAAAAATATTTAAATGTAAAGAGGAGCATGGTCTACATTTTATCTTTTCAAGGAAATCTATAGCTTGAACATAGTTTTAATATATTTACTCCAAGGATAAGCAATAAAACACCCATTTCCACATAAGATGCAATATGAATCTTCCCCACAAAATTGCGGAGATGGCTTATGCTATTATTTAAAAGGTTTGCATTGGACACAGCAAAAATAAATAAATGAAGAAGCCAAAGCAGTTGAGGGTGTAGGACCAGTGATCTTAACGAAAGCTCAAGGACCTATAGTCCACACTCTGTATTCTGAACTTGGGGAAGAGATTTTTATGTTTTTCTTACCTGTGTCTCTAACACTCAAATGTCTTTATTTAGGTATTGATGCTATATCACTGAGGAAAACATAGATTCAGCCTGATTTTACTAGCCAAGTTGTAGCATTTTCCAGGTTCTTTTTCAGCAGATGCTCCAAACCCTCCTAATGCTGCAACCCTTTTAGCTTCTCATATTATGGTGACCTCCTCAACATAAAATTTCTTTATTGCTACATCTTACCTGTAATTTTGCTACAGTTTTGCGTTGTAATGCAAATATCTGATATCCAGGATATCTGATATGCAACTCTCGAGTGGGTTGCAACCCCCAGGTTGAGATCCACTTGTCACACATGTTTCTACAGATAACAATGATCATTTCCCAGTGATGTAGGAAAATTCTGATGTCTTATCTCTATGGAATGGAGTACTCTGTCCTGACAAACCTAAGAAATTTTATTAGGATCCAGCTTCTGAAGAAGATATAGCATGGGGGAAAGGCCATTTAATGTTCTTAATAGTAGACAAGAAAGTCCAACACTTGCCATAGTGCAAACCCCTAAGTTGACAGAGCCAGGGATGGGAACAGGTTCCTTTGACACGATGCAGACCGAGAGGATGCAGGAAGCTGAATTATGCTCATGAGAAGCCAGAGTGCAGGGACAGGGAGGTTTCACCACAGACCGTTGGTTACACACCATAGACTACTCAGGGCCTATGGAAGAGCTGCAAAGGAACATCTCACAATAGAAACTACAGTCAAGGACTGGACATGAGAGAATTTAGCAAGGAATTTTTAAGTTTTCCATGGAAACACTCAAGCAAGGGTAAGAGAGATTTTATATCAGCCTTGTCTACCTAAAGATTTCAGTTTCAAGTCTTGAGCCAAGGTCCAGAGTTCATTAGTCTACCTAGATGAACGCGACCTTACTAATCTGACAGGTCTTTTCCTCTGTCAGCTTACCTGTGGTGAAGCTAACACAGAACCTAACAGTGAGTGATGAAGTAAGGTATCTATTTTTCCCCCTTATTGTTAGTTTATTGAGCCAGGCTTGTGCTGTCTGAATAAAGGAAACTCAGAGCCAGATCTCAGGGAAAGGCTGAAATATCAAAGAGAGTAAACACCACAGTCAGATCTCACCCAGCTGTCTTCCAGCTTCCTCAGCCTTGCTCCTCGTGGCTTCTACTGCTTGCTCTGCCTTTCTACGCCTGCCTTAAATACCCTCTTCACCCAGTTGTTTCACATCCAGATTAAAATTAGAGGAGTAGCACCACCACTGCCTGCCTGGAAGCCTGGAACTCCTTCTGTAAACTAAGCTGGCCTCAAACTCCTATTTTCTGGGATTAATGATGTAGGTCACCACTCCCACATATTCTCTGTGCTGGGATTAAAGGTCTGAGTTACCACTGTCAGAATCTCCTAGACTGACTGTGGGTAGATCCCTCTGATATCTCAGACTGATTTTTATTAAATTTGAAACATATCCCCACAGGCTTGCAATTTGCTTCACAGATTGGCCTGGATTTGCTGTCTACCCTTACTAGCCTCAAACATGTAGCAGTTCCCCTGCACTACAATTACAGACATAAGGCCCCTGCTAAAGTAAAACACTCCAAGTGAGACAATCCAGTTCCTTGTTTACATTTCAACTGCAGGTTCTACTCTGGTATAAAGCTCATCTGTGTATGTGATATTTTTTATTGTTAAATTTAACATCTAGTTATATTAATACCTCAGATTCAAATGCTACTACTGAAATAAGTCATTCTTCGTGTGTGTGTGTGTGTGTGTGTGTGTGTGTGTGTGTGTGTGCGGGCACACACACACACACAGATATGGACATACTGAGGGCATATTCAGGAACAAGTAAAATTCATGTCCTCTGACACTAATGTGAAGGGCAAAGAGAGGAAGCGTCTATTGTTCACACTAAAAGACATGTTTTGCTTTATAGGCTGCAGGGAATCTGTGCAATGAATTCTATCTACTCACAGCAATTTTGAATATTATCAAATTTTACAAAACACAAAGTCATTTCGTTTGTCTATCAACCCAGAGAGCATGCTGAACCACCTGGGCTAACAGGAGAAAGTGAAGGAGCAAACAACTGTTTGTGGAAAGTTTCTCTTGGCCTTTTTTTCTGTGAAAGGAACTACTTGATTTTTCTAGTATGGGTGGTAATCGCTAAAGAAAATAGGGGTCACCAAGTTGGTCATTAAAGAGCTAGAAAATGTGTTCATAAAACAGCATGACTAAAGGAAAGCAGGGAGCAGGTTCCAAAAGGGGTTTCTAAATATATTGTTAAAATCCACATTCTTTTGCTCAACATAAAAACCAAGCAATTACCTACCAGTCCTTGGTGACAGACTGCTATTAATTTTGTGCTGACTCCATACATGTAAATTAAAGCATTACAAGTTTCCCCACATGCTACCTCTGGCATTTGCTTTAAGCAAGTAAGCTGGTACTAAGGAGGCATAAACTTTGCTTTTAATTCCCCTGGTCTCTGGGTTGGTAATCACTTTGTTAATTTCTGAAAAGATATTTAAAAAGTCCTTTTGAAGTTAATGTTTAATGCAATGTCTTCACCTGCAATGTGTCAAATATTAAAATTTACAATGTTACAAGGAGTTTTCAAAAAACTTAGAGTAGCTATAGACTCTTAACCAAGTAATATTATATAACTGAAGGATATAATAAATAAAACATAAATAATTTATACTTTACAAGATAACAGAAATTTTATATGTTGTGATTTAATGGGCCTTAAAGAGTGAGTGCTTAAAAGACTGAAACATAGGGAAGTTCTTGACTTGACATACTCCAACAATAGAGGAGAAACTAACTGCTTACAATTAGATAAATTCTTCATGCATGATGAGAAAAAATTTACAAATTAGTCACGTAACTCTAATGACTCACTGTCTCCTGGGGATTGAAATTTCCATTAAGAGGACTAAGTGATCTAGTCACATAACATAGAATTCCCGTTTGAATCATAGTGTCCGAGACAGATGGCTGGCTAAAGAGAGTGAACATTTCCAGCATGAGAGTGAGGACCAGAATTTGGATGCTCAGATCCCGAACAAAAGCCTGGAAGGCTTGGTCCCAGTATTTAGGAGGCATAAGCAGCCATCCCCAGGCTAGCTGTCTAACAGACTAGATGAGTGTGGGAAGACTCTGGGTTCAGCAAGAGACCCTGTTTCAGTACAAAGGGATCAAGGAAGACACCAAGTACCAACATCTGGGCTTCACAGGAACACACATTCATATTCACTGCTGCACATGTGCACACCCACATATGCACATTCACAACATACATATTTAAAATGAAACAAAAAAATTTATCTCTTAAGCTTGGTTCTCGAATCTACAAGATAGGCAAGGTGATGATTGGATTATCATTCTACTTTTTTGAATAAATACATTGTTAAAATGAGTGAAGTTCCTAAAAACCATCTTGATATATATATTTACTCATTAGAGATAATTTAGACTTCAAGAATTTCCAAATCTTAGGATAAAATCCTACCAAATGGCATAATATTGCAAATTTAAATAGAAAACAAAACATATCCTTCTAAATTAGCACTTTCTTCTTAAGTTATATAAGTATAGGGTTTGTGTTCAACCTTATATTCCCTGCAAGTCAGGCATAGTAATAGATGTAAATTAGGACTGAGTTAAGTAATTTGATCATCTATTTTTTTCATGTTTTTATTTATGAAACTATTTTGAATAAGTGATTAATCCGAAAATAAATTGACAGACAGTTGTTTACTTAAGTCACTTACCGGCCAAAGAAGAGAACGCTCCAGCCATTTAAGTCATGAAGAATCCCTTGGATATCCCTAGTATACTTAAGTTATCCATATTCTTCTAAACCAACAAGGATAGAATTTTCAAGCTAGATTCCTGCTGGCGTCTACAGTTTATTGCCAGCTGTTTTTCCTCTGTATCTATAAGAAAGAGTGTCCAGGTGAATAGGAGTGTAGGCCTCTCTGAGTATATGCAGTTATGGTGGGCTTCTTATTTGCTTGGTATACCTTAGATCAAAGTTGTGTTAACTTTGCAACAAAGTCAATATTCAAGACTTTAAGCAATCGGGGGATGACTAAAGATAAGGGATATAAAAATTTCTTGTTCAAGATTGACAAAAACACAAATTTTCTTTATTTCAAGTCCAGAACATTAGTTGAATAACAGAATTAAAATTTCATTTTGAGGACAATTTTACAGTGTATCCCTGGCTGATCTGGAAGGCACTAAATAAATACACCAGGTAGTTTCCAACTTGTGGCATCTCCTTGCTCCCTTAGAACTGAGATTACAGGCAGACACCACCATACCTAGCTCAGAGTCTAAGCTTAACTCAGCTGATTTTATAACATTATTTTTTAGTGAATATGCTTATATTACACAGAACAGTATTCCTCAGTGTCAGAGTTTGGGGCCAGAGCTCTCCCCTCACTACTGAGTCCTCAGTGGTAAGTGAAGCTGTTCACATAAACTGGGAATCACATAAAGGACACTAGCGTTGTGTGATACAGCAGCTTTAGGAAAACAGTAGGGTTTCTTCTTCCTCTTATTATGGTCTGTGATAAAGGCCAATAAAACACTTTTTATATATCATTAGGGGTCAGTAAACTACACACACTCAACAAATCCAGGTCAGTCACCTGATTTCATAATGACATTATCAATAAGTTTTTAAACACTTCTCAATTTTTGTAAAATTAAAAAATTAGATAAATTTTGATTTTATATATTTCTCATAGCCATAGCTATTCATTCATAGAGCTACACAGTCTGTCCTGTGGCTACAATGGTAGACTGTGTAGTGTACCGTGCCTAGAATACTTATTGTCTGGACTTTCAACAGAAGACAGAAATGATTCCTGGAAATATAGTGTCCCATATAGCCCATTAAGGAAGACTTGCCATATGCTGTAAACTTCACAAAGACTCCCATGACTTTGCTTCTTGTGCTTCCTTCAAGCCTGAAGTAAACAAAACTTTACATTTCCTCTTTCATATTGTTTGGGAAAGACTAGAACATGGTTCACTGAAAATGATTCATTAGTCCAGTACAGCATGTAGAAAATTGTCAATATATTGATGTTTCTCTGAGGTGGAGGTCCAAGCCCCTCATCCCTTTTCTTTCTATTAAACATCTATCAGTATTTTCAAGCCAAGAGGTAGCTCATACTAACAGTAATCCTCCTGCCTGAACCTCTTGAGTTCTAGGATTATAGATATTCACCGCCACTGCTGGTGACACAGTAACTTTTAATTAGTAAAGACTATTTTTTTTTATCTCTACATATCTAAGTTAATGTAGTAATTTCTATTCCAATTAAATATTTAAGTCACTCCTACCTTTTACTATTACTACTCATCAAACAAAGAATGTTACTATCACATGGCTATTTCCCCAGCATGTGAGAGTGTTAGGGCAAACTTCCATGAGTTAGAAAAATCAGTCAAAGAGTTTGAATGTTGTTACCAAGCCTGTGTTAGGAAATGTTACTACAACTTTGCATTGATGATAAATGACATTATTTGGGTTAGTGACTATGTCTTTCTTTCACTAAAGTAGAATGTTGGTAATTCAGAAACATCACAGAAAAAAAGAATAATTTTGTAGGGTTATGATTTCAATTATGTGCCCCATACTCTCCTGCATCTCAAGGTCAATGGAGTCAAGACTTGGTGACTTATTCTGTGCAAGCCTTTCACATTATAAAACTGAAAGCCCTTTACTCTGATGACCACAGACCTCTTTTTCAAAGGAATAAAGCTTTTCCCATGGTTTTGGAACAATTTCCCAGAGCTCATTGACAAGTGAAAGCATTTTTCTCTCCAAGGAGCCTCGGGCTACATGTAATGGAGGCTTAATTTTGAGCACCTTAGTTGGCAACAGTTAAATCACTTCACGAGCAAAAAACTGGACTTTCTTGAGATTCTCTTCACATGGTAACCTAGCATTACAGCAACATTTCACAGAACATCTCTTTGCCCTTATATTATTTGGCAAAATCAACTGGGAGAAGAGACGAAAACAAATTCCAATCTAAATTCCTAAAAGCCACAGCATGACCCATGAAGGCTACTAGAAGACAATAAGGACCTGAGTGTATTAGAAGAAATAACATAACCAAACTATAAAGGCTTACAGGAATTAATGCATCTCCCACTTTGTATATTCTTCTCACTTTCAGCAAAGATAACAGAAATAAAAAAATACATTTCCATACTTATATAACCTATAAATCCTTCTAGATTATGAAAAGGAACTATGTATTTGGTTGAAATTTAAGTGAGAAATTTTGTAAGCAGATATTATAATCCAGTGAGAAGGGTAACAAGGGGAATGCAGTTAGTGCTGATGGGACATTCGGATTCCACTAATCGAGACTCAGATTCAGTTAAAACTGAATCGACGAATGGGTTTTCTCGCAATTCTGAGTTGCTCTACTGAGATATCTCATTCCATGCTGTGGGGATGGTTCTTTATAAAACTGGACCATGAAGAATCAATTGGACAGGCTACAAATCTCTCTCCAAGTGTCATCTCAAAGTCATTAACTTTGGGCAAAAACATGATGGACGACAATTTATGAGCAAGAGAGGCATATGCTATTCTGGGTTACCGGGAAAGAGTGACCGTCCATAAGAAATGGCATAGCCTGCTTTGTGTTAATGTACTTACGACAACCATTAGATCAAATTAAGGGCTTATGTAGCGTCAGCATTCACAGACCCAAACTCTCTTCAGTGCATTTATTTCCCTTTTTAATCTATATCATGCTCCAATTAAAATTTGTTGAGCTTACACTGTTGAATGCCACTGTTACTCTTTCAAAAATCTCTCTCGTTGTTTTACATATTTTAAGTTTTACATATTTTATTTTTTAATTTATACTTTAACTATTTATTTTAAAGTTTTCCTTTGGGGAAGATGCTACAAAGGTGAAGGACTGATGTGGAAGGAGGAAGGAGGACTGGGAAATGAGTGGGATTGGAATGAATGATGTGAGATTTCTAAATAACTAGTAAAAAATAATGTATTTTTTTTATTAAAAGAACAAACCTATTGTTAATTCTGATTCCAGTAGCTGGAAATGGAAATGGCAATAAAGAAAAGATGTGGCAGCAAAGCAAGCCTAAACTTTCTATGATCATTCCATCTCTTTTTAGTTTTTCCTTATTACTATAACACAAATGTCTGAGGTGCTTGTAAGAGAATAAGTTTCTTTACCACAACAGTTTTGGAAACTAAAAAGTGTAAGATCCAAATTTGTGAGGGGGCTCTCTAGCCTCCGGTGAGGGAATATCTTAGCTTCAGCACAACATGGAGAATACATCACGTGACAGGAACATGTAAGAGAATGTTCACGGAATGAGAGGGAGAGGCTGGGCAGAGGTAAAGATCTCTCTTTTATAACAACTGGTCCCTGTAGGAAGTCACTGACTCTTCAAAGAGCCAATGCATCACTTTGGACAAACATCAACATCTGCAGAAGGTGGACCTGATCCAATTACCATTCATTATACTGAGGAAAGAGAATATAGCACATTTTTTTCCTTTTAAGAAACAAATGCTCCAAACTTATTGGAAATGCAAAACAAAAATCCTAGCTTACTATAGCCCTCTGACTTCCTTCTTATCTGCCCGACTTTAAGTGTTTATCAATCTTAGTTAATCAGTTTGTTCTAGAACCTTCAGTTATAACCACAAACATTGTTATACTGGGAACGTCTCCTGGCCCCCATCCATAAATTACACCAGCTCACATATCTGAAAATGTTAGAAGCAACCAACACAATTTACTGTTCATCAGAATGATTCTCGGTGTGCTATATGGAAGAAACGAGAGAAGCTGAGGATGTCAGGTTTTTGGGGGGTTGCAAGAAGAGCAATCCATAAAAGATTAGTTTCTCCAGGTTAAGATTCCTTAAAATTGCTTTAAAAGTTATCACACGAGAGAGATTGAATCTTAGAAACAAACCTACTCCTCTCCTATCCATTCTTTCTTTCCAGGTCTAGGATACTCTAGATTTAAAAAAAAAAAAAAAACAAGAGGAAGAAATATTGACTTGCCTTTCAGCAATATTAAGAATGACTAATAAAAATGATAGGGAGCCTTGGAAAATTCAGAATGCTGAAGAAAAAAAACAAAACAAAACTAGTAATGTCTATTTCCTTAGAGACACCTGAGAATAAAACAATCACTCAGCAACAAACCCAAAATGAAGACTAAAGCATTTCAGATAAACACAATCTACCCCAGGAATTTTCAATAACTGTTATTGCTGTTTTGAGGCAGCTTAGTCTCACAAAGGTTCATTTCATTTCAGGCTTTCCTTTATATTTCCGTCAACAGGAGAAAGGGGAGTGGGGTGCCTTGTGGTACACCTCATCTGACTGGAGTTTCTGTGTCAAAATGTGCTCCTCAAAATACTGATCCGATGTAGAATCTTGAACCTAACTTCCAGAAACCACTCCACCACTAATTGATGTAAATCACCAACTATGGAACACTGGACTACACGTTGATAAGTCTATAATATTCTTGCTATTTTTTCAAACACTCTTTTCTCAATTAAACTATATAAGGAGGAAATTACTTAGACACACGGCAACATAATCTATGACACATTTGTCCTAAAGTTCTAAGTTGTTTGCTAGCACCCTGAGAGGGAGGCAGCTCTTCTGCATTGGGATAGCCCAAGAAGAAGGAGATTCAATGCAATTCTTTAGTGGGGAGAAGTTGCAAGATCTTTTCCAGGTTTAATGCCACTTGATTTGTGATCTGCTGAATCTGGCAAATCACCACTTTCCTAAGCTGCTTTAAAGACAAAATCATCCCAGATTTGAGGATCAAGGTATCACCTCTCTACATATCCATCTCTTTTACAGAACCTACACAGACAAGGATAAGACATGGAATAAATTTTGGAAATCAGTTGAAATACTCGATGTGAAACAGAAGAGAGAGAGAAATAAAAAGTATAGGATATAAAACCGGGCTATTCGGAGACCGAAGAGAATGTCAATTATAATAAATATGTTCAGCATTACTATTTTTCACATGCATATGTGTGTGTGATGTGTATGTATGGGGAGCGTGTGCCAGTCTATGTGCGTGCACATGTGTGTGGGTATGCATGTGTCTGCACACCTGTGTACAACAATCCATTCTCAGAGGAGGCAGCAACTTTTTCTCTCTCGGGCTTTACAACTGGTATGTCATCAGTAAATGTTAAATGAATGAATGCATGGATCTCTGTCGCTGAAAATGCCAGGATTATGGAAAATTCACTTCTGCTCCCATAAAACTTCTCTTTTCAAAGATACTAGCACAATAATAGGTGGAGGGATTCAATCGCAAAATACAACCTTGAGAGGAAGCTGGGAAACTTCTGTCTCTTTGTGCCCTTTCTGCTCAGTGGATTGATTCAAGGATTTGAGTCTTCAAGACATAAAAGAAGTGATTTTTTAAAAGTAGACACAAAAACAAAGAAAAATGCCTGCCATCAGCAACCTTATGATTGATCACCATCAGCCAGATAATTATACAGGCAAAGAAGACAGTTACAAACATTAGACCCAAAATAGATGCCTCAAGGTTAATACATCGTAATTACCTTTTGTGACAACCCATATACTCTTTTAAAAGATAAGCCTGAAAAAAAAATAAAGGCAGGTAAAATTAATGTGGATCATTTCCTGTGTCCAGTGAGTCACTGAAATTGCAGGATAAATCTTCCCTTTACATTCTCACCTCGCAAGGCAAAGCAAAGCAAAAATTCTCCAGTATAAAAGCCTCTAGAAAATAACATTTATTCACTATGGATATTTGCTGAGATTGCCATGGAGAATTCAGAGAAACTGTCTCTATATAAAGTGTGTACAGTAAGACATATAAAGAACAAATGACAGCAAAGGAAAGCAGACACCCTTACTAACTACTTGCATGTTTTACAATACGTTACCTGCTAGCTCACATGAAAAAAGCTATTTAATATTAAAAATAGCGAAGTAGGCAAAATGCTTAATTCAGGGAGTATTAAATAAGGCAGTTGGGCCTTATGACCCTGGAAAGAGAGGGAGGTAGAACTAAACAAAGTCTGTCTTCTACTTACAGTTGCTTCTTACTTATTCAGCGAATCTGTAGTTCAGGTCCATAAGATACTGACTCCTCAAGCATATTCAAGTATTGAATCCAGACGATGTTAACAGTATCAAGGAAGGCACATAAAGTTCCCTTAAATGATGTTATATAAAATATAGTCCTCTTCTGCATACACTTATTCCCTTAATATTACTGCATAGACGCCTTTAAAATTGTTCTTTCCAATGCTGTTTATCAGTACCAAGTCCAGAGTTTAGACCTTTCTTTAGAAGAGGCCTTATGGGCCTATGACACATATTTGTTTTTCTTATTCTTATGATAAAATACATCCTTAGAATATGAAAACAGATCTGTTAGAATACGGGAGATAAAGCTGAGTATTAATGATTTAGAAGTTATCAGTAACAACACATGTGCCCATATTCTCAGCACTGTATAGATGGAAGCAGAAGGATACAAAAATAAAACCAATGTATCAGAACTCACAGAGAATCTGACATCACTCAAAAGACCTGTGCAAATGCCAGCTAGACAAAATCACGGCAGAGAGAAGGAAAATGGTAGTATGCAAACAGAAAATGCAGAAACTGGATCTAATATTATATTCTACCAAGGAGACACAGAAATATGAGATAGATAAAAAGTTTTGTCTTTTTTCTTTCATCTTGACCCTGGATAAAAGCTATTCAGAAGGATCCTATGGAGGTCTTGGCCTTCCCACTGAACTAGGGGGCACATTTAGTAATGTTAAAATATAGTCTCACTTAAAGTTAGGGAGCAAAGGGGAAGAACCCATCGTGTGGCTGACTTATAACGGACAAATACTTCTGGAGTGGGAAGAGAGACCATGAGTTGCAAAGGATGCCACAGGGTAAGAGAAACCAGCCTAGAGTCATCGCAGTTCCAGCGCAAGAGGACATGATGGGAGACAGAGTGGAGGACCTTCAAAAGAGATAATCTATAAAGTAGAAACTCAACCCCTAGTCACTCAAGGAGAAGCAGGGGCTTAAATCCGCCACAATAGAGCTGGAGAGTTCAGAAGAGAAGTCTCTAAAGAGGACAAAACATACAGTGGGAGTGAGTCACCCCAGATACCTCACTTTCATTATAATTTAATTGTCCATATGCATGTGGTATAGTATGGTAACTAAATGCACATATATGTATAATGATCAAATTAATATTCTCATCTCAATTATTTAAATAAAAGAGAGAGCGAGAGAGGGTGTCATGTAGTTCAGCCAACCTTGAACTTGTTACGAAGATGGGAATGATGGGGCTTCTGTTTGAGATCTGGAGGACAGAACAGTGTCCAGCCCATTTTAAACTGTCTTGATTGGCATGTCTTAATTGCACGCGTAGAACAGGCACAGCATTTCCCTCTCCATGTTGGGTATTCACCTTCCTCTTTGGAGCCTGTGAGCTTCTCTTTTTTCCTGCTCTATAGCGCCAAGGATGCATCAGAGTAGTGTGACTGAGGAAGGACAAATGGAGATGTTCATAGGTGGCTTCCTACATGTATGTCGGGGCCAGGGCCTGACTGCAGGTGAGAATACGGAATAAAAGACCCTTCAGTATAGACGGGAGTGCTCATATTGAACTGTATTGGCCTAGGAAATCTACATTTATTAAATTAGTAACTGTTTTTCTTAGTAATTTGTTTTGGGGGACAGAGATAGGAAAGCAAAGTCTTCCTATGTAGCCCTGGGTATCTTCAAACTCACGACAGTCCTCTTGCCTTGCCTTTCTATATGCACATATTACAGGCATGCACTACAATATCCGGCTCCGAATTATTAAGAACTTTAGAACTTTAGGCTCATTAAAGGAATTTTCATTTATGATGTATGGTATTTTTTAGTAAACAATTTGAGGAAAAGGAATAAAAGGGACTTTTTTTTTATAGACATGGAAACAAATTTTCCTTGGTTTATAACTTTTTAAAAAGCCAAGGAGAAAAATAACATTTTTTCTCATTTATAAATCATGCTTGTTTAATGTGTGAGATTTTACACACACACATACACACACACACACGCACACACACACACCACCCATATATATTACAGCTGAAAAACTGAGACTATCTATCAATCACTGTTCTAAACATTCTAAGCATTTTACACATTCACTAGCTCATCTAATTCTCCTAAGAGAAATATGAGGTAGTCAATGTGTGTTACACATTTTACATCCAAGGACACCTGTGCTGGCAGCCACACCCTTCCCGGCTCTGGACCCCTGGGCACTGAGGCTCCAGCAAGCAGAATAAGCTGAAGCCATAGCTGCACTGGCAATCCCAGGGGAGCTTCGCTGTCAACAGCAGAAGCAGCAGCATAAAGAAGATGAAATGGGAGCAGGAACCTCTGACAGGGATGTCACTACTTCATCCTGCTGACAGGGATGTCACCACTTCATTCTGCTATAAACAGTAAATAGTCTCCCTTCTCTGGGCTACATTCAGAGGACTAGACTGGATCACCTCCAGAAGGCTTTGCAGATTTGGATTTGACTTCTAGCTCTGGAAGAAAGCGGCTCTGGTGGGCAGGTTATACATATTAAATTATGCAAATAATTCAGCTTAGCATCTGACTACATGGCTGATGAAACAGTTATAAATTTACATAAGAGATACTCTTGAAAAATGTGAGTGTAACATGCAATCAACAATGTTTTTGAGACATGTGAACTGGATGAAAATCTAAGACAATCTCAAAGATGTAAGACCCTCAAATGAAAATGTTACGAGTTTGTGATATGGTGAGTCTTTGATTCACTATTATTATTTTTAGAACCTCATGGCTGTTTTGGCAGCTCATTTTGTGAATCCTGCTTTGAAAATGCAATAAGATTTTTCTTTTTCAAACAAATTTTAGTTAATGGCATAGATAACCCATTTATCTCCTTGTCATATAATAGCATTAAATAAGAAATGTAAAAAGAATTCAGAGTTTAAAAATTATTATCAGGTTTGGCCTCTTTCCTCGCTAGTTATGAGATAAGGAAATACCTCATTATTTTATTTTTTTCCATATGTATGATGTTATCTTTTAAAGACTAAACATTGTTAAGTGTTTTGTCCCACCAAGTAACTCTATAGGTATTCAAAATCAATAGTTACGATCATAGGTTTGACCATCACAAACAAATCCGGGGCAGCTGTCTAGAAATGAATACTGGATGGCTCCAGTACACCCTATGTCCCCAATCTTCCTCGATGACTTTCAGTTTATTTAGTTCTTACACGCCTACTACTGCAAACTACTATCATCCCCAAGTGACTAATGAAGAAACTGAGGTAGAGTAATTTGTCTAGACTAAGTCAGTTGATAGTCAGGGAGTTTGGGTGTCACCAGACTATGGATTGGTGTAGAAGAAAATCATTAGCAAAAGAATACTGAAATACTCTAAGTTTTGGTTTGGAGGTTTTATATTTAGAAGTAGTACATCAGATGAACGGCACCAGGGGTCTACTTTACAAATATAAAATGTATGCCTTTGATGGAAAAAACTATTCATGTTTATTAAATACCAGTTTTGAAGATACCATCTGTAAGAGAACTTTTGGATTTTGGTGTGCTTACCACATTGACTGACTTATGAATTGGGTATCATACCTCCTTTTAGCTTCTAGTTTTTCAGTTAGTATGATTTTTTTTTAATTATTATTATTACTTCTCAAAAAGCCATCATAAATTACAGGAGCATTGGGTGAATTCAAAAACTAATATTTTCTCTCGTGATTCTGGGGAGAGGGGCTCATCATCCCTTCACATTCTCCATGAAAGTCTCCTTTCTTGTCTTTGCTCAGCTTGTAAAGTCTTCTGAAAATCTTGATTCTTTGACTCTCGCTGTACCATCCAATAGGTAAAGCTTGGCTGTACTTTTGGCTCCCCTGCTTTCTGTATAGGGACTGCAGGCTCATCTTCAATCACATGAAGCTGTCTTGAGACTGTTAAATAATTTTATCTGTAGAGACCCCATTTCCAAATGAGGTCACATTTTAGCTACTGAGTCAACATTTACTTTGGGAGAGACAACTCAACGTAGCTCAGGGAGCAGGGGGATACTGAAGCCCAGCAATCAACACCATTTGTGATGAATCCAAACTCAGTATTTCAAATGCATCATGCTTGTTACTTTATGAGCCATGATGTGACCTCAGCCTGGGCACTTAGCAACACAGGAAAACAGGTTTTGGAGACTCCCTCAGGACTGAAGTGATGGGATTAGGACCATTCCTCTGGGTGTAATGTGCTCAAACCACAACAAATACACACCTTCAGCCTTTTCAAACCTGCCCCATGCAGTCCTTACAGCAACTCTGGAATGCCAAGGCTTCAGTGTTTTAGGTTCTCTGTGTCCCTGAAGACAGCATGAATGTTGGTCGGGGATGACTGTTTACTAGAAGATTCCATGCAGAATTGATTTCTCAATTTATAATATGCAAAAGCTGGAAAAAGGAACCAAACCTAACTCTTCTAAGTGGCACGGCAGAAATAAACAAACACTGCCTGCATCTTCTTCACCCACCCGAAAGATTTTAAAGAATGATTTATGACACTTTAATAAAGAGCAAATGAATAAAACAGTCATCTGACATAGAAAGGTTCTATTCTCAACATTTATTCTTAAAACATTAATACATATTTCCAAAAAATTGTCTAATTTTTCTACACTGTAAATAAGATTCATTTTCATCAAATATATCCCCATTACCTAAATAAATATCTGGTACAGGCTAGAGCCTCCACACATTTTATAAATGAATGAATGAATGAGTGAATGAATGAGTGAATGAATGAATAAACTGAAATAGAGAGGAAAGTTTGGGTACAATACTGCCAGATAAATGCAAGTACTTCCTTCGTTGTCATAATCAAAAGTAACTTGCATTAATTATTTTGATGGAGACTCTGTCTGTGCTGTTCCTCAGAATGCCTGCTAATTGAAAGATTCCATTGAGTATGAGCAGCTAAGCTGGATATGCTAAGAGTTAAGTAAGACAAATGTACTTCAGGCACAAGCACCATAGGCCCCACTGCTTAGCCCTTTTGCACTTAGCTTCTTGTATATAAAGTCATATCCTCTTTAAATTTAAAAGCTAGGTGATTTGAATATTTTACTTATTAATTGTTGTATTAGGTTTCTGGCTCGTACTTTCCAGCCTAGCCTTAAGGTTCAGACCTACAGGCCTGCAGACCCACAGAGATAGATGCTTACATTAATTTTATGCTGATCAACCTAGGGCCCAGGCATATAACTTGTTAACTCTTTACCCTTAAACTAACCCATGATTCTTATCCTGTTCAGTTTTTCCTGTTCCCAGAGTTTTCTTAGTCTGGTAGTCCCACCCACACTTCCTGTCCGCCTTTGGCCAATCAGTATTTTTATTAAACCAGCAGGCAGGACCATTATTTACAATGTAGCATAAGCCCACTGCAATTAATTGTGTGTTTTATATTTCATTATCAATTCCCACAAGTCTTCTTCAAGCAAGCTGCGGACGAAAAGCATTTTAGAATCAGACTACCAAGGTGGCTCACAATATTACTTAGTTCTTTTACTGCTCTAACTGCCTGTAATAAAACAAGCCACACCAACCTTAGAACAGTTGGGTTTACACATAATCTGCCCGTAAAGTGTATAGAATTCCCCAGTGATCTCCCTGCACATGGAATATACCTATGTGATTGATCATGCATTTATTTGTATGGTATGTTTAATGCAACTGATAATATTACTAGTTGAGGAGACATTGAAGTCCCTAGGTTTCGTTAGCTTCCAAATTCAATTAATTTCTGCCAAAGTTTTAGCATCTTTCTTTTCTTTAGGTTTACATTTCTTTTATTTTTAGCTTCCTAAAGTGGTAACAAAGACCTGTCCTTACATATTTCTTCTTCCTAATGCATATACTCAATGCTATAGGCCACTAAGAACCACTTTTATTGTATTTTAATTTATTTTATATTACTACTTTTTTTTTTAAAAAAAAGAGTTTTATTCAATATTACATCTGTAAGTGAAAACATGCATTATCTTTCTACCATTTACTTCAAAAAAGTTTTTAACACTCTAGTTTTATTTGACTAATATATTGATTAATCTCTAACCATATGGCAGTTCTCCTAACTGTATTCTATGAGGGTCTGGTTGTTTACTTTCTACAGTTTCTATTGTTTTAATTTGTTAAGATGTAATCCATGGCCCTGAGTCTGAGTGTATTCTGTCTGGATGACTCCTCAATGTGAGATTGAGGAGAAATATGTATCATGCTATTGTTGGATTAAATAGTCTATATATGTCAACACCATACAGTTGATTGATGATGATATTGAGTTGAACATTATCTTTCCTGCCTTTCTGCCAACTGACTCTGTCCATTACTGATTGAAGGGTGATAACTAGAATAATGGATTCATTAGTTTCTGTCAGCAGCTCTGTAAATATTTACCTCATATATTTTGGTGTAGTGCATTAAACCCATCAACCTTAAATACTGTTATGTTTTTGCAGGGAGTTACTGACTTTACTATTAGGTGCTGCTACTAATATTGGATTTTTTTCTTCATCTGAAGTTTACTTCGAAATGAAAATTATTACTTCAGCTTTCCTTCTGTTGTTGGCACAGTGTACTTGTCTCTATCTCTTTACTTTACGACTCTGTACATGGATTAGTTTTCAAAGTGAAATTTTAGTGAACACTGAATAATATGGTTATATATTTCTTGTATTCTGAAAATTCAGCCATTCATTTCCATATTTACATTACACATATGGTAATTATTCCCACCACTAGGTTGGAGCAGCCACACTTGTGACTATCCTTTGACTTTTGGTTCTCTTACTCTTCCAAGTCCATTTTCTCTTGTCTTCCACACTCTGCATTTTTTATTTGGAACTGAACGTTTTATGATCATATTTTACAACCTTTATTAATATGCAAAGTATTTTCCTCTCTTAATAGTTCTTAAAGATATCTCCCAATCGGTAGAAAAATACTTCAATGAGCTAATGTCACTTAACACACATTGGACTTCAAGGTCAGTTTCAAAAATGCCACACACAAATAGTTAAAGGAATTTAGAAAAGAATTGTTCCAAGTTGTTCCTTCTGGTATTTATGATATATTTATTCATGCATGCTGTCCTCTGTTTCCACTAGGGTCACTAACATATTAATAACCATGCTTGTCAAATTCCTGATTCATTCTTCAATCATAGCCATTTTGGAGTCTGCTTTGGGTGCTTGGTTTTTCTTTTGTTTTTGATCTTTGTTCTTACCTTTAAGCACATATTGTAATTTGAAAGCCAGGTATTGTATTGAGGTGAATATTAGGTTTTGCACTGGATAAAAGAAATTGAGGGGAAAGTGATCAAGTGCGAAGCTTTGTATGTGTCTGGCTAGAAGGCAGGCTGCGTCCGCCATTCCAATATAGGTGTAGGGGTCAGACCGAAAGTTTCCTCAATGTTATTTATTGCTATTTCACCTTCTGTCTTTGCACTTTCCCAGCTGCTCTTTTGTAAATGTATATGCTTTGTTATTGTGTTCAGCTGTAATTTTCCATTATCACACAGACATCCAGTGAGTACTATGTTAGCTCTATTGGGAAGAAATATTATTTAGCCTCATGATTAAGGCTTTCTTTTACTAAGCCAGTGCTCCTGAGATACACTCTTTCCAATTGCTTTTCAGCTGTCCCTTTATGTTGCCACTCTTACATGAGACGAGAAAGGTGAAATGGGCTGGAGCTATTCTTTTATCTCATCTTGGCTTTTTCCCTGTGAAAGTCCAAGACAGGCTCTTGGTTGGCTTAGATAAGTCATTTAGTTCTATCTCAAAACAATTTTTGTCCGTACTACTATTATGTACAATAGACACTTTTCTCTAGTCTTCACTTTTAAAACCTGGTGGGGATTCTGAAGGAAAAACCCATGAAAACATGCCCCAGTCTAGGCTTTGTCCACAAAAATATCTCCAACTAGTTCAAACTCCGTCTGGACAAATGAGTCGATTACTCTTCAGACGGTCTTACCAGGTCCTAGTTAGTGTCCCTGCTCAGTAATGTGAAGTTCTCTCTATTTTCCTGCTTCCTGTTTTCCTTATGAGCTCATTTCTCCAAGGGGTAAAAACACTGGTGTTCCTTCATAGCTTTTTAATTTTTCCCCTTTTTCCTCCCTGGATCATCCACCCTCATTTCTTCCTCCTTCTTATGGCCGCAAGGGGAATGAAGACTTCCAAGTTCTCTACATATCTGACAGGAAATCAGAAGCCCATTTCATATTGGTCCTTCCACACATATTTGCACTTTTTTCTCCTTTCTATGACCTGCTGCTTCTTTCTGGAATATTCTACTTACTTTCCTCAAACAACCCCAACCTCTTTCATTATCTAGTTCCTCTCTGAAGGCTTTAACTAAGAAGATTACTCACCTGTCCACCAATAGGTTCATAGTATAAACATATTATAAATACACTATAAAATGATTATACTTTATTATTTATAGCATTGCATGTAAGCATATATCGTGGGCAGTGAAAGTTGCAAACATGAAGAATAGAACACTAATAAATTAATATAGTTGGGTATTGATTTCAGATTTGTCTTCTGTAGTCTCTGTCGAGGGTTTCCTAGTCACCTTCTTCCTCAGCATGGCTACATCCAAGATTCTCTGTCATGACATGTCTATGATTCTTTGGTCCTGTGACCATTCTGCTGGGAATTCAGATATTCTAAAGACAAACTCTTGCCCTCCCTTTGAGCTCTCAGACTAGCAAGACTATGGCCCTCGAGGAATCTAAATTTTAAATTTGCCCATCAACCTTAGAAAAAAAGGAAAGGCTGAAGCTTGATGCCAGTTCTAGGAGAATCTGTCTCTGGGGAAGAAATTTCACACAGTTCTGGCAACCTGTCAAATCATACTGTGGGGCAGAGTAGAGAGGACATAATCATAGACCGCACTCCTACTCTCTGCCCTGGTAGGACTGTTAGTGATACAGCTCTATGGCCTTCTAAACCTACATCCCACATCGAGACCCTGAGGATGGACTCCAGTGCCAGTGGAAAATTCTATTTATTCCCGTTAATGCTGTTGCCACATTGAATCTTTGTTCTTCATTGTTGCTTGTCAACTGTGTTCAACTGGCCTGTTATTGGGACTTGGATTGACCCTAACAGCTATGGTAACAACTTTAATCTTTCAGATTTATTTTTATTTTAAATTATGTATTGTTAAATAATTCACCCTCTCATTCTTTTCCCTTCACCCCTGCCATTCGCTCCAAATCCCATACATGTTCATGGTTTATTTTACTTTAATTATTCTATACCTAAATAAATATATAAATAAAATGTGCTGAGTCTATTTAGTGTTTCTTGTATGTGTATTTTATGTGAAGCTGCTAACAAGCCAATATATTAGTTCCATGGATGCAAATGAGATTCTAAAAACTGATTACTACTTTCCTGGAATAATTAAGTTTCCTAATAAAGCAGTAAAGAGATACTTAGTTATTAAGAGATAGCTAAGTGCTTAATAGTGACACAAACATTGTGAGAATAACCAATCACTCTCTGGTTGGATTTAAAAAGCACTCCATAAGATGGAACACATGTCTGACACTGAGACATGCCAAGAACCTGAGACTGGAAAGGCCATTGGCCTATGAGAAACAAAATATTATTGTTCTGCTAGAGGAAAATAACAAACAGTTCCTACTGACATTCTGCTATGCACATAGATCAGTGCCTTGTTCAGCCATCATCATGGAAGCTTCTTCTTAAAGTAGGTGGGAGCTAACATCGAGACTCACAACTGAATAGCAGAATGTAAGCAACTTGGAGCACTCAGTTCTAAACGGGGTGTCTTCACCAAGCTTGGGTTTATTAACCAGATTTCCCGGCAGGGACTCTGCCCAGCAGTAAATGGCCACCACAAACCAAACACAGAAACACAGTAGTAACATTTGTGGACTTTTTATTTCATAATGGCTTGTTTGTCTTTGTCTGTTTGTTTTATTTCTCCTTTGCTTGTATATTTGTTTCTGATTTTGTGTTTTTATTGAGTTTTATGAATGTGTATGTGCAAGCTGCTTGGTTATTATTTTTGTTGTTTATTTCTTAAAGAAGAAAAGGTTCTTAGAGTTGTATGGGATGAGAGGTGGAGGAATCTGGGAGGGAGAAAGAAAATGTAATCAGGACATATAGTATGAAAAATATCATTTTTCAATAAAAAAGACAAAAAAGTCTCCAGATTACTAAAAAATAAAAGAAAAACCTGGAACTTATGGCAAAATGGTGTAGCGGAATTCAAGATGTAGCATAGGCAATAACCTTTGAATAGAACATCAATTGTGTAGGAAAATAACCACAAGTATAAAGAGATGAGTCTACACAGAAATAAAATGTTTCTGCATAGCAAAAGAAGCTATCAGCAGAGCACGTGCACAGCCCACAGCCACAGGTCAAACAAGGAGCTAACATTCAGAATATACAAAGAAATGCAGAGACTAAATGCCAAAGAAATAAATAAAACTGTCAATCAGAAAGTGGGCTAATGAACTGTATAAATAATTTTCAAAAGAAGAAACACACATAGCCAAAATATTTAATAAAATGTTCAATATCACTGGTCACCAGTGCAGTATGTACAGGTCCTGGAGGGTTCTAAGGACCTGGGGTCCAGCCTGACCTAAACCAGTTCAAACTGCTTTTAACCGGTGTCTTAAAACATGCTCATAGCCATCAGGGTCCCCTACCTGGGTGCTGCCTGGGGAGCCTTGGCAACAGAAGCAGAGTCCTGATGTGAGAGGACCTGAACCAGCAGGTGCCAGCAAAGCAAAGCCCTTCCCTGGGGCTGGGAGGAGGGTATAAAAGGCTTGCTCCTTCTTCAATAAGTTGAACTTGTTTGTTTTAACTAGTTCTTGGGACCCGAGTCCTTGTCTCCACCTTCTTGCCCCCTCTCCCAAGGGGATCTAGCAAGGCCCGAAGCATAAGCAACACCAACATCACACAAACACACCAAGAAAATACAAGTTAATTTCATTAAGATATCATCACTTCAGTTATAATAGCTACCATTAACTACCACTGGAGGAAATGTGGAAAGAACCCCCTTAAATACTGTTGATGAGAATGCAAGTTAAGACAGCCTTTGTGGAAACACGTTTGAATATTTCTTTAAAGATTATAAATAGAACTACCAGATCACCCTGCTATTTCACAGCTGGACATATACATCAGAGAACTCTATACCTTACCATTGACTTATCTGAACTCCATGGTTATTGCTGTTTTATTCAGTATAAAGAAAACTTACCCAAAAGGAAGAGGGCATGAAAAGAAACATACGTAGAAACGTATGTCCTTGCAATCCTAGAAAAAGAATTTAAATATGGAGTCTAAAAGGACTGGAGATAGAGTCTACTCAAAGTATAACTAACTCACTATAGAGAAGTTAGATGTTTAAGGGAGTTTAGTTTTAGTTATTATTTGAGACCATATTGTAACCATGTTTTGTTAGGAGCGGCTATTCACCTCCCTCTGTACAAAACAAAACAGATTTTCATTTTCTGTGCCTATCTCTTTATTCCAAAAGAAAACTAAGTAGACAAAAATAACACCAAATTTGAACTTTATTTGGCCATGTTAAAAATGTAGATAAAGTTTTTTTTTATGTTAAAACATATGGAAAAAGTACTACTACTTCATCTCATTGCCTGCTTTGTGGCCACTATGATCAGTGTCCAGAAGCAGAACCAGATTCTCTCTTCTGAGGGCAGAGAAGAAACTCAGCTCTCTCTCTCTCTCAGAAAATCTCTAAGAGCCCAACTCCCTGAAAACCCTTTGGACCATCTATTGGCCCAGTGCTTTCTGTGAATAGGCTGTGAGGTCCACATTCAGATACCCAGAAGTAACTGAATGCTTTTGTCTTCGATCAATATCGAATGTTTCATTAAACACTACTAGACACTTGTCACAAATAATAAAACTCATACAAAGGACTCTGAATGCATGATTGTCCCCATTTTCTACAGATTAAAACTTAGAATAGAGGAAGCAGTGGAAAATGCCCCATTTCAACATGTTTTCTAACTTGAAGGTTCTTTCTGAAGACTTATTTTTCTTTCTTTTGTGTGTATGACTGTCTTTTTTTGCATGGATGCCTGTGTACCATGTCCATGCAGTGTCCCCAAAGGCCAGAGGGGCTATCAGATGTCCTAGAACTAGAATTGGAGATGGTGATGAGCCTCTGGTGGGTGCTAGGATCTGAACCTGGATCCTATGCAAGAGCAGCCAGTGCTCTTAACTGCTCGGCCATCTCAGCAGGCCTCAAACCTGAAAGTTCTTGATAACAGGAACAGCAAGGACATTCACTTAATATTATTAAGTAGACACCTGGGTAATCAAACATTTAAAAATAGGCTCAATTATAGCTGTCACCTACCATACCCTTCAAGTAATTTTTAACCCAACATTTCAACCCAGTTGTAAAAATGGAGTATTACCGTGGTAAGTTTAGCATTCTACTGATATGAGTTTGGCTAGCAACACAAGGTGGAAAGAGAGGATGGGAAATAAAAAAGAGATCTATTTGAACATTTAAGAAACAGGTCACAGGGCAAAACTTCACTTTAATCTATAATTCCATGGTGAAAGAATAATTTTTTTTTATGATTTTTCAAGTCAAATCAATACAGTTTGGGAGAAAAAAAACAAACAAAAAAAACCCAAAAAACAAAAACAAAAACAAAAAAAACAGGACTCCAATTCACAAGTTCCCAGTAAGCAAGCATTTTACTAACTCTGTTGTAATATATTAGCTTTCATAAATCATGAAACCACCAAACAAACAGCATTAAAATGAGTTCCCTAAGTCATTTTAAATGTTTCAAGTAAACTGAGCCTTTAGCTTATTTACCAAGCACATAGCTGTTAGCAGATTGCTTATGACATGAAAGTCACAAATGTAACCAGGACTTAACACTCAATGAATGTAATGGTCATCTCGGGAGCTTCCCAAGGTAGGAGTCACACATATGAGAGAGAAAACAACCTTCATTCAGGTATATTGTAGATGTTGAATAAGCTGCTTAATTAGGATTTAACATGACCCAATAAAATGCCCAGTCTTGACATATACACTGTTGCTATAACACAAAATGAAATATGGATATAAATCACCTGAGTGCTCACAGCCAAAAGCAGATGATAATCAGGTGGATGGAGAATGACGTTTCTGGCTGGCCTAGTCTCATGATTTGGATCTGCCCACCGCTGCTTAACTGGACCAGCAATCTCAAAGTCCCAAGAAACACACAGACACGTATATTAATTTCATGCTATTTGGTCTATGGCTCAGGCACATTGCTAGCTAGCTCTTCCATCTTAACTCAACCCATTTCCAATAATCTGTCCTGCCATGTGGACCATGGCTCACTGATGCAATCTTCCATGTTTCTTTTTGGGTGGCTGGATCTTGACTCTGTGTGACTCTGCCGTCCTTCTCCTTCCTACGCTTAGATTTCCTGTCTACTGCCACGCTGTCTGCCATAGGCCAAAATAGTCCCTTTATTTAAAGAGTGATATTCACAGCATGTAGAAAGACATTCCCACATCAATCAGGATTCATTATCTCCAGTCTACAAATGAACAAGTCCAGCCTCAAGAGGAATGTGGCCATAACCATATGCTATGTGCTATGCTTTCTTTAAAATCGAGTTCTCCTTACTGCAAAATAAGAAGCTATTCTTTGTATGAAGAGCTAACGCAATATAAAGAACTGTTTTTCCATATGAAAAACTATTTTCTAGATCAGTGACTTATAAAGAATACCAGCTTATTCTGCACAGCAAAGGGAACAAGAAAAAGTCTAAAAGGATAACCTACAGTATGGAAGAAAATATTTATAGACTATAAGGTCTAGTTTCACTGCATTGCTGTATCAAATGCCACGACCAAAAGAAACATAGAGAATGAAAGAGTCTCTTTAACCTTATACTTCCAGGTCTCACAGTCATCTTTGAGCAGAGCCAAAGCGGGAACGTAGAGGCAGGACTAATTGCTAGCCCGTGTAACAATAACTCTGAACAAGGAACTCATTCACAGATGAGGTGGTGCCAAAGAAACCAAATAGCTTAAAGAAATACTTTGAGTATTAAATATTGAATTATTTCACCACACAGAAAAAATAAATTCTTTGAGGTTGTACTATAGAATGAAATAGGGTGGGTTTTGCTTTTTTAAGAGACAAATATTTGAGAAAATAAGTTTATTTTTAGGATGTGAACATTGTGCAATAAATACATTCACCAAAGCATCACATGGTACCCCATAAATATGCACAAATACTGTGAAAAATTGAAAAAAATATCAACTTAAAAATGACCAATGTAAATAAATAGGAATTTTCCTAAACATATGTCACATAAAAGTAGTTTTGTAAATCATTGTCTCATCATAAATTCTGAAGCTCCTACTTTGTTTACTCCCCTCCTAATGAAACTGAAGCACGCAAAGACTTAATTATGCTCTTAGTTTTGGTGTTCATGCTGTGAGCCACCTTTTAGGTCAGACTGAAAATATTTTATGGAGTCCCCTTAGTAATTACAATGTCTTGCATGAGAGAACCTAAATGTCATCATCTTGCAAATACATTTTGTTAGAAAAGTATTTCAAGTAAGACTCTACACTACTTGGAGATTATGTTTTTTGAGGTAGGGACATAGAAAAAACAAAAATAATCAGCCCAACAAAACACATGCTCATTGCTTACGAAAACACACACTTGTTTTTACTCCAATACTTCTGGGTATTGAAGTCACACAATTCTCCATGAGAACTCACAGGTCAAGGGAGATGGACATAAGTCATTATATTTGGTAAACACATTTTTCAGCATATATATTGACATTAAATGTATTCAGTGTTATAAACCTAGAAGGGCAAGCTTCCAAAAGAAAAGTCACCCACTCTGCTAAAGCATGTGAGGATTCCAAAAAGTGGTGATAATTGAGCCAAATACTGAAGTAGTGGAGAGACTTTGTTGCTGTAGCATGAACTTAGGACAGGGAGGGAAAGGGCAGTCTCACAGGATCTGCCTTTAGCCGCTTGCCTGGATTTCCCATCACTTGCTTTGCTAGCACCTGTCAGACAGAGGTGAATTTTCTGAAATTTCTAATTATGATTCAGTTTTATCTCTTGAATTTGTAAGCCTCCATAAGATCCTTGCCAAATCACAGAACCCTCCAAGTCAAACACATATCAATGGTAGACTCTGGTTGGAAGCAATTTCATTCACAGTTACTGGTGCTGAGTACTGTGGTGTTGGAGTTAGGGAGAATTTTGAGCACCCAGAAATCTGTTCTTTTCTCAGTTACAGAAATCTGCAGTAGCTGAACTGTCTCATTCTGGAATCAGCAGCACAGTGTCTGATTTTTTTTTAACTGTGCAAAATAATGTAGAGATATACCAAATACATAGTTTTTTGGCAAAGATGTCTTTCGTGTATCTATAGAGGGACTTAGGCCAAGAAGGCATGAACTGCTTAATAGAGGTAAGTGAAGACATTACACAGATTACCACTTACGATATTAAGGATGATGTTTTATGTTGTCGTTGTTTAGATATATTTCTGATATTTCTATTTTTAAAGTTAATTTATGCTTATGTGATAAAGTAACATAACATCTTCATAACAGCTGAAAAAGGTTCAACCAATAACAGGAACTTTACCTGTTATAAACTTGCTTGAGAGACAGGGCATGCAATGGCTTGCAATGTCCAAAACACTTGCTGTCTATGGAAACAGCCTTGCGATCTGTGAGTCAGTCAGCTGGGTAAAAGATGCTATCTATCCCAAATTTCTCTGGAATATATATCCCATCCAATTTTAAGATGATGAAAGAACCCCAGCAAATTTAAAAAGTAGTCCTTCAACAACAACAAAGTATTAATGATCAATATAATCCCTCCAAAAGAAATGATAAACTCTCAGATCTAAAACATTTCAAATTCTGTCAGTCACCCCACCTGTTTTTCTTCGCTTTACTTTCAAAGTTTGTATCTAATCACATAGCTGTGAGAGTATGTTACTAGGTCCTTGATTTCCCAATACCCTAACTTATTTCATTCACCTTGACCCCATTGCATTCTTCACTACTAAATACATATTATGTCATTCATAAGCTGTGTTTTCCTTTTTAATCATAAATTAATGAGGAATTCTGTCTTGCTTTTTCTTTGTAGCACCATGATACTTACCATGATTTTGAGCATTTAGCTTTGAGAGAAGTTTACAGTCCATACCACGTTGCTGTTTTCATTTCCTTAATCATCTGGTCTACCATATCAAAGCAGGTTAGAAACAGCCACCTCAGGGAAAGCACTAAAAACCAAGATATGTGAAATTACCTTAGCTCAGAAGAGTTTGCCACCAGAGTGAGATCAGTGATCCTAAAATAGGCCAGAGCTATTCAGTGGAGAAGAAAATCATTGTAAAACCTTAACTGTTTCTAAGGATGCAATTGAAAAAAATAGTAAAATATGGATTCAGGTTCATCTTCAACAATGGCTTAATAATCATATTAAACCAAGTACTGGGTCAGAGAGAGATCTCACAAAGGCTCATATATGGTATCTGAAACATCTTACTATTAGTGGACAGTAATGCAATTACACTGTTCCCAAAACCAAGTCTTAACTGCTTTGATAGACCAAAGCACCACAGGCAATAGATGCTATCACAGTGCTTCCTCAGCCAAAAGGCATTTTCTGCTATGCTAACTTTCTTTGATGATGTCAGTCACAAAGAACAATGTAAAGGAAATATTCTAAGTAATTATTTAACAGGCACTGTTGTTCCTAGAAATAAAGTCAAAAAAAAAAAAAAAAGAGCTTTCCAGTGAAGGAGATTCATAAATCTTCTGAATCTTGGGTCTTCGTTAGAGGCACAATTTTCAATAGATAGGATGTAATTTAAAGTACAGTGATGTACACCAAAAAATAAATTTATAAATTGCAATGTTACTCTGTGCAATGACGATGCATAACTTACAAACTATAAACAATTAACTAACGAAAGAAAAATATTTCCCAGCAAGGAAATGAACAATTTATAGCAATTAATGCAGATTATGCCTAGTTATCAAGAAATATTAGCCAAGCTTCACCGAAATTACACCAACCATCTGGGTGTCATTTACAAGAAAAACGAAACAGGAAATCTATTTGCCAGGAGATTTGTGAGTCTTCCTTCAAGAATAGATTTATGCCTATGATTAAAGTTTTAAAGTGACAATGTTAATCTAAATTTTAATATGATTTCTTAGTAATGCTTATGCCTGAATCATATTTCTACTTAAAACTGAAAAGAGAATTTTCGTCTATTTGATGGTCCCGAATTTTCAACAAAAGCCTGACCGTGAACTAGTGAGCACCTTATTTCTCTAACTCTACAACAATCACAATTTACAGTCTGACTCTGACGCATGCATTCAAGCAAGGAGGGCATGGGCAAAATCATCTCTTGCCGAGTTTGCAACAACAAAGATCATTTTTAATTTCATTCCAAGTTAATTTGTGACAATCAACCAAGGACCATGGACTACTTTTATGTTTACTTTTATGTTTGGAAATAGTATTTTAAAATATTTCCCCATTTTATTAAATGTATTAACTTTACAAAATAATGAGTTTCATTATTACATTCCATACACATATACCATGTACTTTGATCATCTTCAACCCTCCATTACCATGGCCTGCTCCTCCTTCCTCTGCTCTTCTTCCTCTGCCTCCAAGCTCTCCTTCTACTTTCATGTATTATCGCTATTGTTTCCTTTGGTTATTAGTATAAACTGGTATTTTAAAGACTGGCCATAGACATTCATGGTATAAGCACAATCTTTGCATTTTAAATGCCTTCCAAAGTTCATAGGTTTTCACACACAGCATGTTTACTCGTGTAACTTTGCATCATGGTTTAGAATGACCATTTAAAAATCACTCCACATGAGATGGTCCCTGATATCCCAGCTCAGATGCAAATAATCCATCTGCAGCCAAGCCTATCAGAGCCACAAAGTTTTTCCAAAAATTTAAATGACATTCAGGAAAAGCACTGAAAATAATTCAGAAAATTCACGTGATATTAAAAATTAATTATTCAATCTCAGCCGATGAAACAAATTTTGAGAGATAACTTAAAATCATTCCTTAATTCATGCCTTATCCATTTATTTTATGCATCTATTTCCCATGTCCACTCTAAGAATTAAAATACAGGAGCAAATATGACTGATAAGGTTCTTGGTTTCATAGCCTTTATATTCTATGGCACACAGATAAATACAAAAAAAAATTCTAAGTGCTTTAAAGAAACAAAACTATGTAAACTTGACATGATCCTTCATACTTGCAATCCCAGAACTTAAGAGGCTAAGTTGGGAGGGCCAGCCTGGTTATGCACATTGATGCTGTTTCAAAATACGAGAAAAGGGTAAAAGGAAGGAAGCAGGAGAGAGGACCAGTCATTAGGAGCAGAGAATCTGAGATATTCTTTAACAGAAAAACAGTAAGATGAAAAACAAGAGGGACCCATAAACTGTAGAAACACGGTGACCATTGCCTAAAAGCACATGTAGACAAGGACTGGACATATGTGGTGTAGATGCAGAGACTTGGCTTTCATCTGAGGGACAGAAGGGCAGGTCTAGGGCTGATTCCATCTTTCACTGTCTATGTTATGTGGGGAAAGGAACCGGTTTCAAATATCTCTTTCCTTGCTACAAAGTGAGTTAATAGCATTTAATTTCTATTTTTGTTAGTATTAGTTGACATAAATGAAGTTCTTCATAGATATTAAGTGTTTAGCAAACATCAATTGCCTCTTCACTTGGGGAAAGTGTATAATTTGTAGGGTAACTCAGGAGGTAAAGCCTCTATGTAAGTGTAAGAACCAAAGTTCAGATGCACATCATCCACATGAATTCCAGTGGCTGCAGCAGCCTTCCTATAATCCTAGAGCTCAAAGGTGAGATAGGGTTGCTCAGGACAAGCAACCTCACAAGACCGTAAGCTCACAAAACCAGCCAATTCAGTGAGCTCTCGGTTCAACAAGAAATCCTGTCTTAATAAACAAAGTGGAAAGTAATTGATAAAGATACCTGACAACAACCTCTAGCCTTCATACTACAAGCATACACCTGTACCTGCACATTCAGATATGTACAAATATATATACATGCACAATATACACATGCCAAAGAATCCATGACTTTTGTCTGTACTAAAGTCCTCATCATGTACCTGTGCAGCACAATATATATTAGTATTCTGTATAACAAATGAAACAAAACAATAAGAAAATGTACTTTTCATATGCCACTGATATAAGGGATACCTGTGTATATAGGTCATAAGCTGTAGGCACAAATATGGCAAACAAGCCTTCTGAAGACAAAAACAAAATCTCACTGTGATACACCCTTACTGATTAGCTGCATTTCTAAATGAACTTCTTGAAGATTCAATTTCTCCTCTGTTAATACCCATAGAATTAACATTATTTGCCAAGATAGAAAACACTTAACATATTGCTTGGCAAATATCAAGTACTCAAATTGGCAAGTATAATTATTAGAATGCCATTTCTCATTTGATAAAATATCCCATTGAATTATAAATGTCAGCTTTAAGTGAATATTTTTTTTAGAATATCACAAACCATTATTTCTTATTTGTTACTATGGAAATCACACCCTCATGAAGGTTGTACATAGCTGATAAACACACTGTATTGTAGTAGGAGGTTTCTGACCCAGACTTTCGGGCTTTGCCTCTAGGTTTAGACCCATAGACCCCCAGACCCACAGAGACACACAGATGCTTACATTAATTTTAGGCTGATAGGCATAAGGTCCAGGCACATAACTTGCTAACTCTTTACCCTTAAACAAACCCATGACTCTTATCCTGTTCAGCCATGCGGCTCGGTACCTTTTCTCAGAGCAGCATAGTTGTCCTCTGCATCTTCTGGCTTCTCTCTGACATTCTGCTCTGTTCTTCCTGTTCCTAGAGTTTTCTTAGTCTGGTAGCCCCGCCCACACTTCCTGTCTGCCTTTGGCCAATCAGTGCTTTTTATTAAAATCATGGGTGGAAAAACTATTCACAATGTAACATCTTAAATCCACTACACTGTATCTTGATTTATATAAAACAGTACATGATACAAATAAGGACTCATGGACCAAATAGCCTTAGAGTTGATGGCTGATATGCAGGAAAGACATGTACGATTTAATATGCAAATGGCAGATGTGCAAAAATCTCTGCTGCCTGTTGGTTAATGCCTATAGCCAAATTATAAGACTAATTCACTAAAATCAGTTGCTGCTCTGTTAATCATGGGGTATTTTATGCAACTTCTTATTAAAGACTATTTATTGATAATGTGCCAAGCTGTTTGCCAAGATGGATATTTTTTGGCTTCTCACCTCAGTTCTGAACATGTTCCAAAAAGTATAAGAATCTTACATTTTCAAACATAGTCTAACACTTGTGTACTTGTTCTGTCAATGATCTTGTCACCACCTACTTCTCAGTAGGATCAAATCTTAGTTTATGTTCACGGCAACCCAATGTGGTAGAACAAGTATTAGGGTTACATAGGGTTGACTTTCAGGGAATGCATCTGCAATAATAGTGCGCATCAAAAACTGGATCTGGATCCTCAGCCTACAGCACACCATGAGTCTTATTTTCTTATGGGACAAGCCGAAAAAAAACACTGGCTTTTCGCAAAGACACATTTGTATGGTAGATTTTATTAAAATGACTATGTATTTGAAAATAAGAATATAACACTTAGGTACTGGTACAACCTTGAGTGATTAGCAATTTTTGGAGTCTTATAATCAATCATGATATAGTAAGCTATAACATTATTTGCTTTCTAAATATATGTGTGTTCTGGTGAGATGGGTTAGCAGGTAAAGTGCTTTCAATGAAAGCTTGACAGTCTGAGTTCAACCCCTTGTAAAGGTAGAAAGAGAGAAACAACTCCACAAGTGTGCATATAGTCACAAGCATGCACAGGCACACACACAATAACAAGCAGATATACACAATTATATAACGTATAAGCATATACAGATATACCTACACTTTTGTGTATGTATATATGCATATCTGTATGCTGAGCATTGTTTAATTAGATCTTGTTTGTTGAATAATATTATATTATCATGTTCTTTCATAAAAATTGTTATGGTAATTTAGTTCTGTTAACTAGAAATGATTCTTAGTAAAAATATTATATATATAATGAAACACTATTAATGTACTAATTATTCTATAGATAATAAATTGAAAAGGATTTGGTGTTTTTCTCTTCTTTTATTAAACTGTAGCCAAAAAAATTTTTCAGGGTATTTCTTGAAAAACTATTTTCCTCAAATAAACAGCTTCTGAAGTACATGTTTACTAAGCCAGACTAAAAGGCATATTATAATATACAAAGTATGAGAAATTACAGAACTAAAAAAGGAAAAGAACATTTGAGTGTAAATTATCCATAGAAATTCATTCTTCCCTAAGTTTATGGCACAATACTAAAATCATTTGACCTTTGACAATAAGCTCCTGGCATAACAGATCATGACTCTTAATTAGAAGAAATAAAAAGTATTTCCCCCAAAGTTCTGATAAAAGCAAACTATGCTCTTGTTGACAATATTTGTATCAAATTAGCATTGGAAACCATGTGTCCAACCCAACTCAAATGCTGCTTCAGAGAAAACAGAAAGGCAACAGAAAATGATTTCACAGTCAGACCTCAAATTGTGTGCACGAAACACAAAAGGCAAAGATAAGATCATTAAAATCAAACAGGAAGCCAGCTAGTCCCATGCTAAGTTTAAAAATCCATCACTGTCATACCCAAAACCAAAGTATTTTCAGCGTGAAAGGATTGACTGAATAAGGAATTAACCAAGATCCATCCACCTAACTGTGCTCAAACCCTGAGGCTTCTTTTCACATTGGCAAAGCATCAGTTGTATTTTTCAGTATTCACACATCCTCCTGGTACCATGCTGTGAAACAGAAAACAATATGTTCTATCAATCAAGACCCTTCCTTTCCAATTCTGTAAAAGTTAAAATAATCATAATAACAATAATTTACTTTGAAGAACAAGGATATGGATAAGTGACCTTGATGGCTTTTTAAATTACTTTCTGTGTTAATTCCTTGCCTTAGTAAATGAAAATTGAGACTTTAGGTTGTTCCTCCGCTGACATTTGTTTTACTTTGTGTGTGTGTGTGTGTGGTGTGTGTGTGTGTGTGTGTGTGTGTGTGTGTGTGTGTGTGAGAGAGAGAGAGAGAGAGAGAGAGAGAGAGAGAGAGAGAGAGAGAGAAAGAGAAAGAGAGAGAGAGAGAGTTTTGATTCTAGGGTTATTTTATTAAAGAAAAATAAAAATGTTAAAGTGAAAACATTTGGGGAAGCTGAAACCTGAAACCTGAAGGTGTCAGGAGGAGAAACATGAAGAGGAAGAAGACAAAAAGGCATTCCCCTGACATTTAGCAGACAAGAGGTCATCCATAGCTTGGGAAGGAGAGCCTTGGGAAAGCATGAAGCCAGCACAGCATGGATATGGCTGTGTAGGTTACTGTACAGAAGCTGGAGTTCTGAGATGGAAAAGTACAGTGTCTCATTAGAGGGGCCATTGTTCTTCCTGTCTCTCCAGCGTTGCTTAGAGTGGATCTACCTTCCTGAGGGGTTGTTCAAAGCCAGGTGATTAACCTACCCAACTGGAATGTTGGTCTCTTGGCATTATTTTCACTGAACATCAAGTAAGCCTGGATAGATAAGAGAAATTATCATGTACTCAGTTATTCATATATTTATATTCATATCTACAGTATTGAGATACATTTTGGGAAATTAAAAGTCTGTTAAATTTTCTGGCTTGTGAAAATCATTTTTTAAAAGAATTACTATCTAATCAAAAAACTCACATCTTATTTAATATGTGCACATGTGTTATTGATGCTAATAACTTTTCATTTTCAATTGACATGTTACGGTGAAGGGGGCCATGTATTATAACTTGATATCACACACAATGTACTATGATTAAACAGGCATTTTATTACTTCCATGAAGACACCTATCTCTTCCTTACACTGAGCATTTTGGAAATCTTCTCAGCTGACATTATGAGAGATGATTTTCACTCAAATATCTTTCCCAGACAGATGAAGAAAGTAGTACAGGATAGGCATATGACTTAAGTCAGTCCTAGTTTTTATGACTTAATCTAATCCTCGGTCCTTATGATGTCTTGAGGAAAACAGAGAAGCAAAATGTGAAAGAAGAAAACTACTTTCTGTTGAAAAATAATTTTTCTTTCAGAATTGTTACTGCTTTTAGAAGAAGAGAAAATCAAATGTTAATAGCAAGGGATTTCTACAGATCAACACAAATGTTTACAAGGCTTTCTAAAATAGAATTCAACAGAGCTTTCCATAACAACTCACCCAAGGCCTGTTTTATTTTGGAATTATTCTAAAATTTTGCTTTTATATTAGTTTGAGATGTCCTGCCTAAAAAAAGATGTGTCAATTTTGTGAGATTTGGAAAAGAAGAATTTAAGGATGCAAAGGCTTGGTAAACTGTACAGTTCGAGAATATAACACAACAGATTGTCACCCGTGATTAATAAGAGATGCAGGGATCCTGTCCATTTCAGGATTTGCTTATTCTGTGTGGAATATACTGGAGTGTGTATTTAAAACTCCCTTGACTATGCTTTATATTCAGGATTTTCTCCCCATTCTCCTTCACTCTGCTAGTAATGCTTTCACAAAACGCATTACTATTTGGTCTATTAATAAACACATTTAATTCTCACATTCCCAGAAACCTAGAAGCCTATGATGAAGATGACAATAATTTGTGGGTATGGTGGCACTTATGTGGATTCAGAGGTGGAGTTACACCTGGTGGGCATGCATAGCTAAGTCTCTGGGGGCTCTTCAGTAAGAGCTCCCATTCTACTCTTAAAAGCCCTCAACGCATAATCACTAACCAGTGGCCTCAAATTCTAATACCAGCACCTCATAGATTCTAATTTCAGTGAATGAATACAGGGGGTTCAGAAACTTTTTTTTTCTTTCTGTCTTTAATGTTCAGTATCATATCTCATCCCACAATGCAAAGAGCGTTGTTAGAACTATGGACATTCAAAAGGAAGCCAATAATTTCATCATGTACAGGGCAGAGTCTAAGAGAGTCATTGTATTATTTTTGGGCCTTTCAGATTTGTTTTCTTTCTTTCTTATCTTTTGATTACATTTTATTTGGAGCAAATAATAAGTATATGAACAAAAGTTTCACAATTCTAAAAAAAAAAATCAAGATATGCAATGACAATCTATAATTTAATGAGGTAAAATTACCTAATCAGATTGAGTAGCCATGACAGACAAAATATTTCTTTTAAAGACATGCTATTTACCAGCAAGATGCCTTCCTCAGGTGTAAAGAATATGGAAATAAAGAAATTTGATGCCTTGGAACAGAGATGATCTAAATATGGACCTTTGGATCTTGTCATTAAATAATGCAAACTGACATTAGAGGGTTGGATATCTTCAAATGTTGGGGAAGGGGCTACACAAGTACATCTATGTTGTGTCATATTACATGAATGTGCTTAAGGCCGAGAATGCTAAGGAAGAAACCTAAAAGCTTTGCCTTGGCCCCCTGCACGTTCACTTGCTCTCACCCCTATCACACTCCAGTTTACCAATAAGGACCCTTCCCTCTGCACTGATGTCTAGGGTCCTCTGGCCGATGCCCTGTGAACTTTTGCATAGGTCAGGGGGTAAAAATGGAACCGAAATTGAATTTCTTCCTTCCAAGTTCACCTATCTACCAACGATGTGGTAATTCTGGCAACATTTCTGCTACTAGAGCATCAGAAGTCTCCAGAACCCACTGCAGAGCAGGCATCCCCTCAGGCTGAATACAACTGTGATGACCATTGTAAGACAGAAGGAAGATCAGATGCCAACCCTCCTGGACTGCTGGTCAGCAGATGCAAAATCTCAAATTTGGATTTAAACTTAACAATGCAAACATAGTACATTCAAGTATGGAGACTGCAGAGTAACACCTACATCCCTCTCCCAATTTTCTATCCCCCT
Source organism: Phyllotis vaccarum (assembly GCA_033318265.1). Lineage (NCBI taxonomy): Eukaryota > Metazoa > Chordata > Mammalia > Rodentia > Cricetidae > Phyllotis > Phyllotis vaccarum. The sequence goes on from JARWLC010000002.1 coordinate 193,998,262, forward strand.
AAAAGGAGCAGGTTTTAATCACAGAAGGGACGGTATTGATTCAGTGCTAATGAAGTGTTTCCATCAGAAACTACAGGAAAACTACACCAACCCAGAATGGTCGTTTTAAAAAGAAAATCTTGGTTTACTCTTTGAGAAACAACTTCATGAAATCAAATAACTTTTTTGGTAAAATATTTGTCAAAGTCAAGTTTGGGGAGGGATTATTTTAATCACAAATACTCCTATGTTTGACAGTTATGCCAACATAATTCTGATTTCAAAACATTGCTCTAGTGACATTTTATTTTACTTTTAAATCAAAACTTCACAATTTATCATAACTTAATAAAAAAAAACAGGAAGTCTCAAAACATGGCATACATATTTATCTTTTAGCTAAAACTTCATTGATTCTTTAGTTATTTTTTAAAGAGCCTTTTAAAGTCTTCATAACAAACCAAACAATTTTCTCTCATAAAGTTAGCATATCTTGTAGTATATAATTTATCCATCAAGCTTTTACAGTTCCTTGAGAAATGTCATGAGAAATTCATGTTTTGAAACTTCAAAACCAGGGAACTTCATAGTCTACACATCACATTTCAAAAAAAAAAATAAGAGGAGATATTTAATTTGTGTATTTTAAGTCTCTTACCTCAAATTTTCAAAGAGAGTGGCCATATTTAGATTGCTGCACTGGTGCATATCCAGTACTTTGATGAGAGAATATCCTATGCTGGAGTAATTGGAATTCAAAGGCTATACTCTGTGCTATTCAATGCCAATTGCTTGAATGGCCACATGGGAATACTGCAGCATAACTATTTTTAATTACCAATTCATATTTAAAGAAAAGACTAAATAATGGTACCCTGAGCTACTTTGCTACAGCAGGGAGTTACTACATCAAAGTACGCTTAGCAAACGGCATCTTTTATATATGGACACAGTATATATGTGTGTGTGTATATATATATATATATATATATATATATATATATATATATACACACACACATATCACGGTAATAACCCATAACATAACAATACCACTTAGAGCTTACATACATTTTTCATTTGCAAAGTGCTTTATAATAACTAGTTCTTGGAATACTTACTTGTGAGGAAAATAATTAACCAACTAAAAATTAAAAACTTCAAACAATGCATGGTTTGGATTTAAAAAAAAGGTAAGAAAAGAAAAAATTCGGTGTTTGGAGAAGATAGAAGTAGAAACATTAACATTACTGAAATAAGAAGTCTTTATTTGGCATGGCCTCTCTCTTATCTTTGGAAACTGGTAGCGAATCACCTCACTTTTCTGTACTGCTCACATACTTCTAAGTCCAAGAGTGTTAGACACTTAAGAACAACAGATTTTCCATACATCCTCAAAAAAACACAGCATGCTAACCTCTCTGCAAATCTATTCTTTAGCATAAACATGGAAGAATACAGCTGTAAGAGCACAAGTTTACCACATCCATGGACACACAGCCTGGCATGTTGTGGCCAGTCATCACACCTAAGACCACCAATAAAGAACAGACGTTCTCCAAACTTAATTCATTCCATGGTTCATTCAGCCCATCATCTGTTTTCAGATGTATTTAAGAAGAAGGAAGGAAGCAACATATCTGTATTTTGCATAATCTATAATGTACTAGAAAGAGGTAAATAAGAATTGAAAGTGGGGGCTGGAGAGATGGCTCAGCCTTTGAGATCAGTGGCTGCCCTTCCAAGGATTCCCAACACCCACATAACCACCTGAACTCCAGTCCCAGGAGATCAGATCTTCTGGTCTTCAAGGGGACCCAGTGAATGTGCAATGTATAGCCATGAATGCTAGAAAAAATCCTACATGAAAAATAAATAAATAAAACATTTAAAAGAATTGAACATGATTAAATACTATAGAAAGTTAGTAGCACAAAAGTCGATTTGCCAACTGAGGATTCTAAATGCTTTCAAAAAGAGGCAAATTTCATTTGGTTCTGGATAAGCAGGATCTTGATAGACTAGTGAGGGAAAATACAGGAGATTTAGTGATGGCCAGAGTGTAGGGCAGCTCTTCCATTCTCACCAATTTGCACTGATCTCTGTAGCTGAAATTGTATCACTCTGACTACGTCCAGCTAATTCAAACTCGATTCCCTTGTTGAAATGCTCAGTGAGAAATGCTTGTGATTATCATACAGATTGGTTCCATGTAAAAGTGTGCTTCTCACTGGTTACAGACATAGCTTATTTGTCCATAATTTTAAATATTTCTAAGCTTGTTTCTGCTCTTGGTAGTGGATTCATAGAGCGGAACAATTGAAGTTTCTTAGACGTAGAACTGAAACACTAGCCATACAACATCATAAATACTTATGCAGGAACGTAATAACTCAATGTGAACACTTATTTATCTTCAAGGACAGTTAGAGGGACACAGAGGGACAGGAAAAGTGAACACTGTCTCTCTGACAGGGTGGCATCTTGTTCCCAGAAGATGCTGTGATGAGAAAAGGTAGGTAGGCAAGGGCCAGGGTATCTAAACCAGACCAATAGTTTAGAGAGGAAGACCCAGGGGCCCTACAAACACCCAATCTAGAGAATGAGAATGGTGGCGCGCATATGAGAATTGAGTAGAGATTCTGTTTTATAGTTTTCTAAAGGACCCTCAACCCGACCTGCAAGGCATAAAGCCTAAGCCAAAGTGAGTGAGCTCACACAATCCAGCTCTAAGTCCAGTGGATTGGGTACTCTTTCATTGAAGACATCTCAGTACCGGAATCACAAACCTACCCCAACTGTATATGCTTTCTATTTCCACCATGTGCTCACAGCTCCATCCATCCCATGGGACCTCTTTTTCTCCATGGTATTTGTTCTCCTCCTCCAAAACCCAGCAGGAATTTCAGTAACGCTTCAGGGAACACAGTAAGCTCCCCCAGTATCCTAGTGCTAGCTCAGGAATGGACTGGACACAGCTGTACCTAAAGACTGGGTATCCTGGTTGGAAAATTTCACCTTGTTTGTCCCCAAACAATCCTCCTCCCAGGACTGATCATCAGTTACTTCTCAGAATATTATGATCCATTTTAATGTCAGTAAAGTCAGGTGTAACTGACCTTAAGACAGACAGATTTGGATGTATCTTTGACTGGGGTTGTTCACTGATGCTTTAAAACTAAAGTGTATCAAGGGAAGTCCTTTAGAAAGGATCTCAAAGCTTTTGCTTAAACAAAGGTAACAGTGAGTTTTTACAATATTGCAGTCACAAAGGACTGGTCTACTGTCTTCTAGACTTCTGAAGGTAGGCCAATTTTGGTCAAGAATTCCTTAAATAAGTCCAGAAATTGATTAATTAGAAGCATTATCAAATTTACTGGTTCCAAAGGGACATCACAAGCCAAGCAGAAGATAAGTGAGATCCTCAAAGCCCAGAGAAATGCAGAAGTATTGCACTTAAAGAAAGCAGACAATAGTTTGTGGTGTTGCTTTGTGAAATGAGGAAGAGAATCCCTAGGCCTGGAGTCAGACATTTCCATGGCAGTCCTTACAGATCATAACATCCCCTTCCTTTTGCAACTTGGTCTTGAATAAAAAAAGGTTCCATTAAGTATTTAGTTGGTAAAAAGGGACAATAGTACTATACTTAGTACTTACTGGTAATTATTGACATTCACTTAGTAAGTGAAATTTATTAACGTCAGGTGTCACATACAAGGTAATGAATGTCCAATGGCATCAAACTTCACAAATCACCTCTATCTTAGCAAATCGCATTAAGCAAAGAACACAGGATTCACAAATTATAATAAATGTTGTGGAGGAAAAAAATAATATAGTAAGGAAGCCACGTGGAGGTTGGCATCAAAGAGCTGAAGCTTCAACTTTTAAGAGGAGCCAGGCTGCCTCAGTAAGAGCCAAGCAATGACAACACTAAAAGACATGCTAAACTATAGGTAACTAAGGAATGCTGGAAGAGGGAGAATTAGTCTTCCCCGGGGATGAGTCCCCTAATTGTTTATTAATATCAAGTGATCCAAAAATCATGTACATATAAATAGCACTAAACATATTTATCAGGTTGTATTTATCTTTCTCTTGTGTGTGTGTGTATGTGTGTGTGTGTGTGTATGTGTGTGTATGTATGTGTCTGATAACAATAATTAGATAAAATAGACAGCCTGTGAGTTTGAAAGGGAATCAGGAATGTTGGGGGACAGGCAAGAAAGAATAAAGGGAGGGAGTTGGAAGGAGAAAAGGAAAAGGGGGAAATTATATAATTATATTTTACTTAAAATTAAAAATACATGCATTAAAAGAGAGAGAAAGAGAAGCCACGCCTTGAGGGGAAAGGTACTTATAGTGTGGTTGCAAGACATAGAGGAGCCAATTTCAAATCAAGCAGGAAGCTTCGTCCCTGGCAGATGCTAAGCAGTCTATTAGGGGAGAAAACACATCAGTGGTCTCACTAAGAACTGGACCCTCGATGCTGCAATACTCACCTGCCCAGCAAAATATGTTCACTGGTGTAATAGTGGCAAAACTGTTGTGGGATAAGAACTGCTCTCTGCCTGGATCTCATTGCTACTCTATGGAACAGAATTCCATGCCTGGTATGACAGGCCTAGTCAGAGCCCAGAGCTTGGAAATCAAAGGCCCTAGGCTGGAATATGCTACTGTTATTTTCCTAAGTGAACATGATACCAAACTGCCTTTCAAAGATTTATGTTTATATCCTTGGACTTGGACTGCTTTCAACTTTTGTTAGGAAGGCTTCCTTTTGCAGGGGGCAGTGGTTAGTAGAGACTCATAACCGTTCACAGTACCTGGAATAAGAGACTAAGGGCTCATCTCTAAATGGAGGATACCTATTCCAATCCCTTCACAACTAAGGCTCATGAAACAAAAAGAATGTAAGAGACTCTGGGTAGGGAGGAGAGCTGTAAAATGCTGTCTTCTGGGCATAATATGGCTATTTTACTCATGAACTCACAGCCACTGAGGTATCTACACAAGGCCAAGTCAGCCAAATTTCTGGCCTAGCTGATGATGTCCAAGTCCTGCCCTATTCTTAAAAACTAGGGAGAATTGATAGTTCCTGGGGAAGAGAGTATTACTTCTTGTGGCCACTGGTAGGATCGCCATGCTCAATTAGATTGCCCCACACCTGTGCACTGTGGTAAGCTCTACGAGTATCTAGCGGGTTAGACGAGAGAGAGACACAGATAGCGTTGAAGGTGGAGGGGGATATGGAAAAGTTGGAGGAAGGAAATCACTACCACCATAGACAAGAATGAAATTGTCAATGATGTAAAGGAAGGAGGTGGAGAAGAAAACAGTAGGAAGCTCGTGCAGTGGTTAGCGAGGACACATTGCCACGATTGTTACCGTTTTCACACAGCTTGACTGGGGTTCTGGAGTTAGGAGAAGAGTCAGGTGCTGCCGAGGCTTAAACATTGTTAGACTTCTCTCTCGTGTGCAGAAGAAAGTGGGTGGAGTCATAGCCTTGAGAAGAGGGTAAAGGAGTTGAGGAAGGGAAGAGAGGAGGGAAGGTGGCTGACAAACCTTCACATCCCAATACTCTGGGGGCCCAGAAGCCTCTTATTTTACCAGAGTGTCTAGGGCAGACGTTTGTTCTCTTTTACTTTCCTTGTAATGAAGAGAATAAGGTATAAAGAAGAAAGAAAAACTAATCTCATTTCATCATTTGCTGGGCATCAAAATGAACAGCTAAGAAAGCTTTGTGGTGAGCACAAAATTGAATGCAATGCTGACTTGGTAGAAAACATTAGGTGGAAGGGAGAAGAAAAATCTAAGAGAATGCCCAATAAAGGTCACCTAGAGCTCAGTCACCTGCCCTTTGGGTGGGCATATCAAGACCCCTCCGGAAGCCTTCTTCTTACATCTGACTTAGCATCTCCCAGCAGCCAAAGATATGTTTACAGCTTTATTGTGGTGATTTATTTATTCAGGGCCTGGTTTGAGCTGTTTAGGGATATAGAAAAATCCATTCCAGTAATAAATTTGTTAACTCACTGACAGTTCGGGGCTGGTATTCCAGACATTATAAAGCGGTGTCCACTAGGAACCAAATGAAGTTCTAAGTGTTAGAGATCAAAAACGTATAAAATATGATCCTTGGATCTTGGGCATTCAACAACTTAATAATGGGAATGGCCACAAGGAACATAATGGAAGCATAAGTGTGACGCTAGGGAAACACATGACAGAAATTCCCAGAAGTCTTGTACATCAACTTGACGTGAATAAGTAAAGGTGAGTTAAACCAACAGTGAAGAATCTCCCCAGCAAACATCATGCTATGGATGGGCAAGAAAGGAAGGAATGAGCACAACACTTTTCCTTCCCCGGCGTCTATTTCAGGCGCACTGCAGATAAACAGGATTTTAGACATGGGAAGCCACCCAAAACCAACAATTCTCATTATTCTATCACAGTCCTAAGGGAACATTTTAAAATCTCTTCTGTAATTGCCAGGAAAATGATGTGTTACCCAGCATTCTTTTTTTTCCCCCCAGATAGCCTTTATTTCTTTTAACATAACAATTACTTTCCTAATAGTGAAAAAACCAAGTTCTGCGTTTCTGATGTTAATTAGAAATTACTTATTATTTTATAAAGTGGGTGAATGGTCTGCCAGGTATTAAACACAGAAAAAAAGAAGAAGAAGAGGAGGAAGAAGAGAAGGAGGAGGAGGGGGAGGGGGAAAGGACAAAAATGAGTTTCCTAAAAGCAATAAAATACATCAACAGCAGTTCTCTCAGCCCACTAGACCAAATAAATAAATAAATAAATAAATAAATAAAAATAAAAAAATAAAAAAATAAACAAATTAGAAAACAAAACAAACAAACAAAAAACCCAAAACATCGACTTGAAAGATGTCTTTGCAAGGTGAGATCAGATTCCTTTCTAGGTACTGTCTGCCTGGGTCTAGCTCCACTCAGAAATGCCTGCATGGCTGGCAGCTGCTGAAAGTCCACAGCTCCTCCTGGCAACAGCTGGAGCCAATCAACAGCCAGCAGCAACGCTCGATGCACTGACATCTCATTTATCCAGCAACCCCAGTGAAGACCGTGCGATGTGGGAGATAATCACCAAGACACTGAAATTTACGTCCTCAATTCCAAAAACTGTTCAATTTTACTCTACTGGACTGGAGAATTGCTTAAATTGGGTATGTCTATGCAGGTTTAAGTTATATAGAGATATCAGGGTATAGTGGACTGGCTTCAAGAGAATCCATAGTCAGAAAATTGACTCCAGTTTAGTTTTTGCCAACTGATTTCTCTAGTGGGTGCCCCTGAGACTTAATGTTTTTATCTTTAAAGAGACAAATAAATATATCTGATTTAGCATACTTCACAGGGCTGTGTTGAACATAAACCAAAAATGATATAAAAGTCTTTTGAAATGGCTGCATGTCACAAAATCAATATTAATTCACATTTTTTTATTATTATTAGATCAACAGGACTTAATATAGCTTATAGCTTCAGTTCTTTTCAATTTGGAGTGAACCATTTTATTTTTCTTCCTCAAACACATCTATGGATGACAATATTAGAACATGATGTAAGGATGCCTATGATGACTGAATGAATAAACTGATTAGATCTAGTGTAGTGAGCTCTCAAATCTCTTAACTAGTGCAATTATCTTCCCTATCACTTCATCACTTGACACAGTGAGAGCCTGGGGCATTGTTAAACCAGACAGAGCTATTATCCCTAGCCCAAAGCCCTGGGCTGTGGGATTCAAAGACAAGGAAAGGATTGTGCATAATCCTCTCAGGCTTCACAGGCTTTCTGAAATAGCCCTGCAGACTGAAGCTGGTGGCCCTCAATCTTCTTCGCTGTAGAGATGGGCACTGCTTGGCCTTCATTTTTCCCTTCCATTGTTCTTCAGATTACATGCATCTCGCCTCCCACAAAAATACAACTTTCTCTTTGCCAATGGAGAAAGCCGTCCTGCCAAGCACATAGTTCTCATGGTCAAGGTGAACAGATCTCTCACTTATTATCTGACTACTGATGTTTTTTGGTCTTGGGTGGCCAGGAGGTCTAGACTTACAGAGTTGTAGTCCTAGGCCCCTTAGCTGCCCATTGTTGTTTAGGCCCTTAGAAATGATTTAGACGTTTATATTAACTTTATGTTGTTTGGCCTATGGCTCAGGCATTTGTTAGTTCTTATATTTAACTTATTTTTATTAATTTATCTTGTCACGTGGCCCGTGACCTGTGTTCTTTATATGTTTTTTCTTGGGCGGCTGGCTCGGTCTGGTGGTTAGGATTTGGCGCTCTCACTGCTGCGGCCTGGGTTCATTTCTCGGTCAAAAAAAAAAAAAAAAGAAAGAAAAAACCAAAACAACAAAAAACAAGACCCCAAAATCCCAACAGCCCCTTTTTAACGAGGTTGGCCACTCCTCCTTCAGGAGTCTGGGACCTTGGATAAGCATCTTTGGACCTTATCAGCTGACACCTGAATCTCACCACATACTGATTTGCTCCTTGAATAGAAGGGAGGGAACAAAGGTTTTCTATTAAGGCACCTGTGGTAAGCGACTTCTTGCTTCTCCTGAATTTATTTGCTTGTGGTAATTTTTAATATTAAAATAAATAATATATTATTGCATAATACATAATGGAATATGCATGATAACAGAATCTGTAATTCTTCTATCAGCGGGTTACAATGGCAATTTCTCCCTAGACCTTAAATAACAGGATTATATTCATAAACTAATTCTGTCCCCTAAAGTTTCCACCATACTCAGAACTTGGGCAGAACCTTTTCTGAACGACTTTACTTTGTAATATCTGGCTTCCTTGCTGGGCCGTGAACTCCTGTGACAGAAGTTTACTTGAACTGTATATATATCAGGGAAGGAGGGAGAGATGTAAACTGGAGAGAAAAAGATGAGGTCTAGACAAGAGACTGAACAGGAGGGAGGAGGCAGAGAAAAGGGAGGTAGAAGAAAAACAGAAAGAATGAAAAACTCAAGAAATACATAACTACATGAAAGACAAGGCAGAGAACACAAGAACCTCAGTGGCTAAGTTCAAATATTGTTATAATTTGAATATGAAAAGACCTTACGAGATCGATCATGAGATAGCACGGTCCTCGGTCCTCAGCTGCTGTTCTGGAGAGTTGTAGAAACTTATACATGGTGCTTAGTTGGCATACATACTTCCTTAGGGATAGGGATAGAGGGATCTTGCTGGCTAATTGCTGGAGGACTACCCTTCCTCAGTGGCCACAGATAGGAGTCAATCTACTGTCTTGAGTGCCATCATGCTTACCCACCTATTTTGCCATTATGCCTTTTCTGCTATGGAACTATGAGCTGTAATAAGCCCCTTCCCCTACTAAAATGTTTGCCTTCAAGGACTTGATCGCAGCAACAGCAATGGTTACTCCGGGGATTATTATACTTTAAAGGAGAGCCTTGGCTCCTGATGCCACATATTACACCTCTTCTTAATCCTGGACTAGGCATTCTAGGATATAAGAAACTTTAGCTAAATGGAAAAAATGTGTTCGGCACAGACATAATCATCTGTTTGTTTTTACCTCCTTCCAGGAACATCATTCCATGTGCCTTTGCCCTTGACCAACTCTGCCTTCTGGCCAAACTCCACCATCAGTGGGCCGTCACCCGCTGTCCTTCTGGCTTCAAAACATGGGCATCACTCTTTGAGACATACATCTCAGCCAGTAGCCTGGCATCAAAGGACAAATAAAAATCTTAGAAATGATCAACTCTGATGGGTGGTAAAATGTTTCTTTTTCTAATAAGGGAGAGAAATGAGGCTAAAATATGAAATATGAAAATTTTCTGCTCCAAGTGGTCTTTAGACATAATGCTGTGGAAGTGACCCTGATAACTCACTCTCTATTACCTATAGCAATAATTAGACTATTCTGAAACACCCATGGTTTGATTGGATCCAGTGTCACTATGAACATAAAAACTCCTCAAGCATAAATAATATAATGGATTTAAAATTACAGAAACATTTCAAATGTATATTTTTGATAGATATGGGAACAAAATCTTTTGGAAATGCTTTGCATCATCTACTACAGAAGCCCCAGGGAACCAGTACTCCACTCCCATTAGGGATGTGACTGAGTCCACAGCTCAGATGAGTCAGATTTTACAGTTCCTAACTATGGACTTCTAAAAGAAGATCAAATGGACACTATTATTTGAGGTTCGTCAGAACAACCACCAAGTAGCTGGCTAAAGAAATACCCTCTATAAGCTGAAAATGGGATGTTTTAGAGGGAAAAAAACCCTTTGGTGGCTCTGTGGAAGAACTGATATAGACTGCAGCCATTATGGGAAACAGAGCAGGAAAATGGCAAAGGAGGCACAGCAGCAGGTAGTGAGCTTTCGCAAAGTGACCTTGGGAGGTCCATTTTGCAAGTGTGTTTATTCAGTCCAAGGATGTTTTAGGACCTGCATTTAGTCGAAGAAAATACCAAATAATGACAATACTAAAGTTGCGCTAAAATATAAATACCATCCAGTGTTGAGATACCCTTTGGTACTGAGGAAGGATACGGTAAAATAAATGGAGAGAATGGGTGCTTTTTCCACAGACTCAGCATGAACTATAGGTATCTACACAAAAATAAGGGTGAGGAAGTTAGAGCTCCAGCCCAGGGAAGTGTCCGGAGAAGGAGGAAAAGATTCAGTGAAGGTTCAGGCAGAAGCTATGAACAGGAAAGCCAGCACGCTTGGAAAGATTGTGCTAAATAAATAATTCTAAACTCAATTTCTCTGCGTTGCACTCATGACAGGCTATGGATGGTTTTCTCATGGCCTCAGAGAAGAGCCCAGAAAAATCAGAAAGGCCACCAGGGCACAAACTAACTAGGCATTTGCACAGATGACGCAATAGGAGTCACACACACAACAGTGAACCCTGGATTTTAAAAAGGCATTTCAAATGTGGGCTTTAAACTTTAATCTTAAAAAAAAACAAAACAAACAAAAACAAAAACAAACAAACCCCAAACCAAAACCCAACAACAACAACAAAAACAGTGTAGAGATTGGAATAAATGGTTTGCTTCCTTCTACTTCCAAAGTTTAATAATTCTATTAACTGATTATTCATTTATATATTGAAAGATCGGCTAGTGTAAAAATGAGTATTTCCAAAAGAACTGGATTTTAATATTCTCATGAAAACCACAATTACATCATATAGTATTTCAATGCTTACAACGAATAATTGAATTTTGAAAACACTTTTTAAGTTCTCTCCACTAATACCATTTACTAGGACAGATGATAAATGTATATGGGCAGATATGGATATGGGAAATAATTATAGAATGGAGATAAAGATACATACCCTCCACAATGAAGAGCTTAAACTACACACTAAGTACATACTAAATAGCATGTATTTGTGTGGCTTCATGCCCCAGAATCATGGACATTTATCCTAAATGTAAAGTAGGTAACAAAGTCTTCAATACCGGAGATAATTGTACAAAGACTGGATTCTAACTGTGGTGAATATAAGTTAAACATCCCTTATTCAAATTTCTTGGGAAAAGAAGTGTTTTATATGTTGTTTTGGATTTTGGAATATTTCTGTATAACCAAGTGTTATTCAGAATGGCACTCAAGTAAAAACACCAAATTGATTGCTTGTTTTCCCATGCCTTTTACGGACTGGAGGTAAGGATAGATATTTTCAGCATACCTGAATTTTGATTGATATTTCTTACACATGGAAGAGAATCGTTGGCTGTAGCATCATGTCTGCACTCAGAAAGCTTTGGATTTGAAGCATTTTACAGTTGAGTTTGACAATTACTGATGCTCAATTTGTATGAAAAATGTAATTTATTTGATTTACTTTTATTGACTAACTCTATAAAAATGAAATCTGGGCAACCATGGCTTTGGAAAGCTGAAGCAGAAATGGTAGATGTCCAGATTTCAGACAAGCAGTGTTCAAACATAAGCTGTCAGAGGATGAATTTGAACAGGGTTTAGAGAATTTACTGAGAAGCTGCCTTAAAGAGTCAGGCACTCTGGAGTGCCAAGGAAAAACCCAAACCTGCAACAGTGCTCAAGAATTATCTTTCCTGCCACCCAAGACGAATGTGTGCTTCTTTGGGGAAATGCTTTTTTCTCTCCCAACACTCCATTTTCCATTTTGGTCTACTGGCTTGGGCTCCCAAGAGCGTGGAATACAGCCAATTTCATTCTGCATTTTTCATGTGAGACTTTCACTGTATAACTCTATTTTAAATTGTCACATGATATATCTTAGACACTGGGGATGCTGCCTATGTGTCTTCATTTGTAAAGAAAAAGATATCACTGTTTATATAAAGGGATTTGAAAATAAGGACCAGGAAATGCACTTAGGAGGTCTTAACGAGTAAGCCATGCAATTTACTGAAGCACACTCCAAACTTCCATTTGAGATTTCAACAACGTTAAATCACTATGGAAGTGAGGAAATAATAGAGAACATCTTTAAAAATTAGGAATTAAAAAAATATTATATTCCAACAATGCACCGGGGCATAACAGTTAGTCAAGAGACAGAGAGAGTCAATGGTTAATAGCAATTGCTGTTCTTCCAAAAGGCCAGAGTTTCATTCTCAGAACCCATGTTTGGCAGCTTATAACCACCACCAACACTCCAAATCTAGAAAACCCAACACCTACTTCCTGGCTCAGGGAACCCCCACACATATTTGTACACACTCACAGAGACACAGACATATACCCATAAATAAAAATAAGACTTTAAACGTTTAACAGCAAAAAAAAAAAAAAAAACCCTGTCATTGAATTTTAATTTGTGTTGTTTTAATGACTTAAAAATGTAGGAATAGTATAAGAAAAAATGTAAAACTTAATTTGAACTGTTCCAAATATATTGCATCACTGGGACAATCGAAGTATGATATTTCGATCTAATGGCCAAAGCAACTCATTTCAAATGTTAGGCAGAAGGTCACAGAACTATATAGACCTTTGAACTGCTAAACTGAAAAGATTTGCCTCACTTGAATAAGTACTGGGGAGACCACAGATACATAATTTAAGGAATCAAATTGTGTGAAGTTTAAGTATACTAGCATTATGCAACACAAATTACCTTAGAGTGAACACTGGAAATTAATTCCAGATCTGGGATGTTACCTGTACTAATTCACAGAAGGAAGAACCAAATGCAATAATGGTGACAAGCATAATTTGCTAACAGAAAAATTAAAAATAAAAACCTGTAACGTCAATTTCATTTTCTCTACAGAAATATTATTTGCTTTTTCTAAACTGAAGAATCACCTTTAGTCTGTCACGCAGGAACAATTGAATTTAATTTTTCCATTCTAATTTGAAACAGGGTCTTATGTAGCCCACACTGGGTTTGAACTCACTACATATTTAAGGATGACATGAACTTCCACTCCCCTGTGACAATTTCCAGTTAGCCGAATTATAGGTGTGAACCACTACACCCAGTTTATAATTCTAGGGATCTCGTCTAGAGCTCCGAGCATGCCAGGCAAGCACTTTACCAACTGGCCTATATCTACATTCCAACAACTCCATTTCGAAGTGAAATGTCATTTTTGTGCAAATGATAACCATGAATACGTCAACTACATTTTAGAAATGATACATAGGGAGAAAAAGAATCAGGGAGCAGAAGGAAGTAATGAAGACCGTCTGCTGGCATCTGCTATAATAGATAGCAGGTGAACAGAAAGGAAAACACCTTGCTTCATTTTCATTTAAGGTCTTTGATGGTTTTCTCTTTGAGCACTGTCAGGTCATATGGCTGTCTCATCTATTTGAAGAACTATGGAACCGAGAAACTGTCCCAGGGATAACTCTGTCACCACTGTTAGCTGGTCCTGATTTCTGGTGCTAGCAGATGCTATGGTGGAGAAATTCACAAAAACCTGAGAATTGGGTGGGAGTCTGAGGAAAAACCACCACTGCTTTTGCTTTGAAGAAGCTGATGGCTCAAATCTGGAGACAAAGGTACAAACTGGAGAATGGCTTTTGGAGCTTAGTTTCAATATCCAATGTGAAAATAAAAAAGGAGAAGGGTCTCGGAGTGTGAGGACGTGAAACAAAGCAAAACAACCATAACAAAAAGATGTGAAAATGTGAGGGCTGAGGGTGTGGAAAGGTGAGGTGAGGTTATGGCTTGATGCAAGAAGAAAAGAGGGGGAAACAAAGCAAGAGATAAAGCCAGAGGTCACTTAAGGTCAAAGTGTTTTGAAGGTCAGGCCCAAAGTGGGGATTTGATGATGTTCTAGGATGCAGTGAAGGTTTCCAGAGGAGGGAGTACTGGTGTACCTGAAAGGTGGTAAAATGCAAAATAAGTAGGAGGAACATCGGGCACTCAGGGGTTTCAAGATGGAGATTTGAGACTTGGGGTAATGAGAAAACCCAAGTAATGAAGGAAGTGAAGAGGAAAGGGCCAGAATCAAAAGCACGACTATCCCTACCCACGTATGCGAACGAAAACATTCTCAAATGCAAAGTGAATGTAATGCACTAGATATTTGTGTCTTGGCAAGTACCTTGACAGATTTAGGAGGCAGGAAGAAAACTTAAGTTTACTGGGTGTTTATCATAGATCTGACGATATTCGTTATCATTTTATCATTCTAAGCCTTTAGAACAAGCCCTAAGAATAAATATGTCACGGCCACTTTTAAGACAAGCAAAAGGAACTAGGAAACAGTAAATAGGTAAGTCATCCCACCTCCATCAGCAACAACATTGAAGTTAGAACTGAATACTCCCCATACTGTCCTTTTGTCACAGCAGCCTGCCTCAGCACGACAAGGCATCCACACGACCAAGGGTCTTCCAGTCCACTGCCCTGTGCAGACCTCCGTTGCTCGCCGAGACTGCTGGATCTGAAACCTCCGCAAACTAAATTGTGTGGAAAGTCTTCTAACTTCCTTGAAACTCGGCCATTCTTAATAATTTTCAGAATACACCTTTTCTTTTACATTGTCTGAGTTAAGCATTGTCTAGATAAGGAATATTCAAAACTGCAAAATTTCTGAGAATGTATGACATAGTCATAGTTTCTGTCCCGAGAGAAACTCTCAAATACCCAGGAGCCACTTGCCAAATAACTGACTCAGAGGCTTAATTATAATAACTGCTGGGCCAGTAGTTCAAGAATATTCTAGCTCTTACACTTAAATCAACCTGTAATTTTTATCTATGTTTAGCTATGTGTCTTGGTACCTTTGCTTAGTACAAGATTTTCATCTTGCTTCCCCTGTGTCTGCGTGGCAATTACTGCTCTGCTTTTCTTCTTCCCAGAATTCTCCTAGTCAGGTTTCCCTGTTTCTACTTCCTGCCTAGCTACTGACCAACCGTCATTTTTTTTTGAACCAATACCAGTGATAAATCTTTACAGTGTACAAGAGCAGTATCCCACAATGTACACCATCCAAATGACTGACCTGCTACTGGCCTTGAGTAACAGACACATTGAGGTCTAGGACAAACACAATAAAATGATGGTACAACAACTGTCACAATGTCATTAGATAAATGTTGGATAAACAGCCACACTTCACTAAATAGGCTGCTGTTAAGACTTGAGAGGTGCTTAGTATTTGCAAAGGTAAAGACAAAACCAACTATGATGCCTGGTAGAAGACACATGATGGCCCCCCATCATGTGTTGCTATACACCGTTACTGGTGACCTGAACTGATGGCCACACTACTAACCACTAAATTAAAGAAAGAGGATTGATCTTCATCTCTCTGACAGCACTAACCACATATTTATTTGTTGAATGTCCTAGTCTCCCACTATAGTTAAAAGTATTTTTCATTTTACTTCTAACATCTAAGGCAGTGCTTCTCAACCTTCATCATGCTGTGACCCTTTAATATAGTTCCTCATATTGTGGAGACCCCATCAGTCATATAGCTATTTTTTGTTGCTTACTGTTATTTTGTTACTGTTATGAATCATAATGTAAATATCTGATATGCACAATACCTGATATGCACGTAACCCCCCAAAAGTCATAACGTCCAGGTTGAGAACTGCTGATCTAAGATAATATGTATGCACTAATGATTACAGATACAGAGATACCAATTGAAGAATTGAATGGGAGGATAGAGAACCTCACCATCTCTGCATACTCTTGAGCAAATACTAGTCAAGGATGCCCACACAGCAATACTTAGATAAGCTCTTTCAACCTTCCAAAAGAGTCATTATCCACAGGTCAGGAACCATTGCATTAGAATGAAACTAAGTACAAATACATAATGTACCTACTTTTTATTAAGTAGCCCTAAAGTGAAATTTTAAATTACAAAACATTTAAAATGTCTTATAAATATTATTTTAAATTAAACTAAGGAGAGAAAGCAAAAATATATTTTGTGATTTACCTTACAGCTATTCAAATGTATCATCTTGCTGTCGACTTGTTTAACAGTTTTGAAGCTCACTGTCATTGAACACACCAGTGGGAGGAAACAGAAATCTCATTATAGAAGAACTCTGGTCTCACAGCCTGTGTTTTGTGGTCAAAATTATTAGTTTGTGATTGTAGCAAAAAAAGAAACACATAGCATCACCATGGCAACATGGACTCTACTGCTTCCACTCCCCTTTCCACATTTTGCTCTAACAAAAGAGTGCTAAAACCTTGTCTCACTTCTCCACAGTGATGAAATTCACATCTTTGCACTACCTTAAACAAACAAAACATGCAACCCAATTGGACTGTATTGACTACATTAGAAAAATGTTGAGTTTACCCTTAAATTTCTGTTAAATCATGATTTAATTGACTTTTTAAATAAAACTGACTTTTAAAGTCACCACTTATTGATTGTAATTCACTTACTCTACAGTTTAACCACTCAAAATATACAATATAGTGGTTTTTAGTGTAAGCCCAGAATTGCAAGCACCTGGATCAATTTTAGAGCTTGTTATAAGCTGGAGAAGTAATCCACCCCCTTCAGCAGCAAGCACCTCTCTTCCCTCATATGTGCATTCTGGGCACTCTGCCCTACATAACCACTGATCATTGATCTCCTTTCATTTGATGGAGTAGCCTTTTCTGAACATTTTCTGTAAATGAAATACCTTTGCCTTTTATTTTATTTTAATGATTTACTTTTTTGCTTTATAAAAAATATCAGGTTAGTGTTAACAAGATTTCACAGTTAATCTATTTTGTAGTATGTGTCAATGACTTTTTATAGCCACCCACATATATTCTACTGTGTGAATATATAACACTTTATCCATTCATTAGGTGAATATTTGAGCTGCTTTGACTCTGGGACTATAGTTAATTATACTACTGTGACCACTCAGAGTTTTGTGTAGAACTATATTCAGTTCTTTGTAGTAAATACTTAGTAGCATAACTGCTGGTTGTAGGAAAAACTGTGTCTAATCTTCGAAGGAAGCACCAGAATGTTTCCAAATTGTGTACGACACTTTCCATCCCCAACAGCAATGCACGAATAATTCACTTTCTCACTTACAAGTGTTACTGCCTAACCTTTAAATATAACTTAGTACATATGACACAGTATCTCTGTGTGATTTTAATTTACATCTTCTTGGTGGCCAACGGTGTTGAGCACCTCTTCATGTAGCTATTGGCTGGGTTTTGTTTGCTTGCTTTTTAATTGTGTTTAATACTTAGGTTTTTTTCACCAATTTTGCTGCATTGCTGGAAGTAGATCAAAACATCGTATATTATAGGCAAGTGACCCATCACTACACTACTCACAGGCCTTTGCCTACCTTAACCATGTCCTCTGACTACTGAGTTGTGGTAGTGCTTTAAATATTCCAGATATGAGTTCCTGATTTAAAAGGTGACTTTCAGATGTTTCTTCCATTCTATGAATAAAGTTTTCACTTGATCATATCTTTTGAAGCACAAAAGATTTTAATTATGATAAAAATCTGGTTTATTTTTCTTTTATTGATTGTACATTGGTGTCATTTCTATGAAACCACTCCTTAATTCAAGGTCATGAAGACCTACCTTTACGCTTTCTTCAAAGTTTCATCTCTTAGAGTTATTGAGGTATAAGATCCATTGTATAATACTTTTTTCATATTTGCTATGAAAATTCTCTTCAGAATAGTAATTGGGGTTAAAAGATATGTGCAGACCACTCAAGGAATTAAAATAATGCCAACATGCCAATAACTATCTTTTTGTTGAAATAACCAGAAACGTTCCTGCAAATCCCAAAGTGTGCTAGCAACTTTAGAAAGCATTTAAGTATGTGGTATACACAAGTTTTAAAACTATACATTTTGTTATACATTCTATAGAATGTACATGGAGAGTCAAAATGCACAGATAGATAGTAAAAAGGCCAGAAACTCGCTCAGGACAGATGAGTGGAACTTTGAAACTTTATTCTGATAGCCAGACAAAGAGGATCGATCTTCATTTCTCTGACACCACTAACCATATATGGAAAAGGTACCTATTTATTTGCTGACCATTTAGTCTTCCACTACAGTGAAAGTGTTTCTCAAATTCCTTCTAACACCTAAGACAGTGGTTATCAGCCTTTTAAAGGCTGCGACCCTGTAATACAGCTTCTCATGTTGTGGTGACCCCCAAACCATAAAATTATTTGGTTGCTACTTCATAACTGTAACTTTGCTACTGTTATAAATTATAATATAATTATCTGATATGCAGAATATCTGATATTCGATTGATCAACAAAGGGATCTTGACCCATAGGTTGAGAACACCGATCTATGATGCTGTGTTGCACATTGTTAATTATAAATACACACGTAGCAATTGATGGGGTGAATGAGAGAATGGAAAGCTTTACAATCTCTGAATATTCATGAGCAGAGTGCTGACACCAGTCAGTCACGCATGCCTGCACAGAGGTACTGCTAGATGTTGCTCTCTGCTATCTTTCAGTTTCCTCATGATATGTTGAATAACTAAGAGTTATCTATCACAGTTCTCAGAGAGAGCCTTTCCTGTCTAGTGAAGAATTGCTGTTAAGTAGCAATGCTTATTCATCCTTGTCCTAGTAACAGTGAAATATTTCAAAGGGAATCTCTAGCAACTTAACATGGAAATTCAATAGGCAAAATTCCTCTGTCCAAATTCCAGGGAAAATCTAGTCTGTTTGAGTCTGAATAAAATTAGAGGCAATCTTTCTTCCCTATAGTCTCCAAAATTTATTTTTTTACTTCTTAGTAGAAGTTCATAAGCTTTTTGACTATTATTAATTAAATATTATCCATTGCATAGATATTATGCAATTTAATGAAAAGATTACATCTGTTGTCTATGTTTCAACATGCTCCTGTACTGGTTTCTTTTGTATCCTAAAATATTACATTCCATACAGACTTTTGATCTGAAAGGGCATCATAACTGCCAGGTATGTACTAGATACCTAGATTTTTGTGGGGGGGGCACATACTCACGTAGGTAGGTGTGTGAGTGTATGCATGTATACACGCAGAGGCCAGAACTTAGTGTCATTCTTGTCACAATCCACCTGTTTTTGAGACGAGGGCTCTTAGTGCTGTAGTTCTCAGCCGCCCTAATGCTACAATCTTTTGACAGAGTTCCTCATCCTGTAGTGAACCCAACCATAACATTATTTTAATTGCCATTTCATAACCATATTTTTGCTACTGTTATAAATTGTAATATAAATATCTGATAGGCAGGGTATTTGATTCGTGACCCCAAAAGGGTTGCAACCCATGGCTTGAACCTACAAGGCTGACTAGACTGGCTATCCAGAAAGCTTCAGATTTGCCTGTGTCTAGTTCTCTACTATTAGATTGCAGGAACTACCGTCCTTAGATTTTAAGACATGGTTCTGACTGTCAAATTCAGACCTCTTTACTTGTGTAATAAATATTAAAAACCACTGATTATCTTCCCACCATCAATTCTCTGTTTGAGTCCTTTGTTAAGGATTAAATATTTCTATTTCTCTCAAATTCATGTTGAATCCTGACCTCCAATGTGACAGTATTTTAAAGGATCCTTTGAGAAGGAATTAAGTCTTGAGGATAGGGCCCTTGTCCTGGAATTAGTGTTCTTACAGGAACAAACAGGGAGAGACCTTCTTTCTCTCTCTCTCTATCCTTCAGCTCCAAAATTGTGAGAAATAATTCCATTATTTAAATTACCCCATTATAGTAATGTGCTGTGGATACTCATATTCATTAAGAAAACTATGATTTTTAATGAAAATGGGAAGGTGGTTTTCTTAAAATTAAAAACAAGACCAGATAAATTAAAATAAACATTACTATCTCTGGTCTCACTGTTCTATCAAGGAGTGACCACATGACGCCTTTACAATGACAGCTGTAAGTAGAGATTCTCTAGACTCCCAAGGACAACCACAGCTCCTTCCACTGCCTAGAAGATACAACATTAGCTAGAGATACCAGAGCAATCTTGTACCACGAGGAAATGGCAGAACCAACATTAATACCTGCTTAGTTCAAGAATTCTGCTTACATCAGAAAACTTAGGTCTGTGGTCCCTTTGTGTTGTTGTTCCAGGCTCTCTGTGGCTCATAGCCAAAGTCACTTTAGAGCTGATGAATAAAAGTGAATTTATGAAAGTTCAAGTCAGTCACCTCTGATTCATTCCCTCACTCAGGGCAAGAGGCCCATGAGTCTTGAGATCTGCTTCAGCAGCAAATTAAGAATTTCTCTCAAAAACCAAGATCAAACCTTGGGTCTGGAAGAAAGTAAAACTAGAAAAATTACAAATTAGGCAACAAGGCTCTGTGTTTGTACTGACACCTCAGCCTACCCAATAACTCACATATATGGGATCACGTTCTGGATGTGTGTAAGGTGGCTATGTAATTGTTTCCCAAATTCTAATCCAGGACACCTCTGAGAGCCAATTAAGCTCTGTCAATAATTACACTAAGAAATCAGCACAAACTAGAACGATTTGGAATAAACCAGGACACATACTCTCCCCATGGGAAGCCAGTGTTCTCTGTGGCCTCAAAATAATAAAGCCCTTCCCAGTTCCGCTGACTGAAATACACAGCACTGTATTTTAATATGTGTAATTAAGTTCCCCACTGCAGTGGCTGGATTTTGATTAGAAAGAAGCATAGAAATACTATTTAGGTGCTAGCATATGGTGAATGAAAAGGAGACGGTAAGTGTGGCCTTGTTCTGTCTGCTCCTGTTCTACTTTGACCACTATCACACGCCTTCATGTTTGCATCGTTTGTATAACTTTGCTCAGTGCTGTGTCTGCTTAAACAACTAACTTCTCTACAGACGTGGTCACAACAATGTCCTGCCTCTCATTCCTCAACCTCACTACATTCACATCTCAATTAAAAAGAAAACGAGACAGATCTCAGTTGAAAACATGCAGGGTTTCCCTTAGCATAATTCTGCTGCTGACTTTCCTCTCTTTCTCTCTGATGGTTCTCACAGCCATGGGCGGTAGACTTATTTCATATAGCATGTCTCCTTTCAAGTGTGTATTGAGACATTTTCAAAACCAAAGTCCCCAGTGTTGAAAACTGAATAATGCTGGAGGGAGAAAGAGGAAAAAATAATTAAGCTTTATGGGTTTTTTATACAATGCATGATACATTCAGAGACCATACCTATTAATGTTTTAGGTTGTATGGGAGGAGACCAGATATGATTGACAGCAAGCTGTTCCCTCTTGGTCCCAGGCCTTCTGTCCTCCCTTGTGGCATGAAAAGGTCTATGCTCTCAGTTCTGTGTGAGAAGTTTTTGTTTATATTTGTTTTTGCTGTATGGCTTTGTGTGTGTATGTGTGTGTGTGTGTGTGTGTGTGTGTGTGTGTGTGTGTGTGTGTGTGTGTGTGTGTGTGTGTATGTGTTTTAGAATGTCATACATTAGGACTATATTTACGTCATTTCAACATCCTCTGCCTCCAGGTTCTTCCCATATTCAGATCACCCAGCTTCCTCTCACATTCATAAGCTCCAATATTTGATTATTATTGTTATACAAATGCAAATATATCCGTAGATGTATATACATATTCATACTTATACATACAGCCAGCTGAATCCATAAGTGTTGTTTGTATGTGTATGTATTTAACACTTAGTGTAATCTACCAGGGGACTTTTCCCTGTTTTGTTTTTAAAGTCAGCTCTTGTTAAGATAATGTTGAGTCTTGAGACTTAAGCTAATTGTCCATAATTAGATGAGAAGTATTCTGCCACCAATTATCACCCGGTGGCCAAGGTAGCTAAAGATGCTTGATTAGGTGACCCAGGAACCAGCACCACAACCAAGGATGGGATGGGATGGATCCTGCATAAGTGATGCCAAGGAACTGCCTATTCGGTGCGCCTTCTTTCATATGTCTACTGCTGACATGCATGCTAGCTCGCATCTGAAATCCCAGCCTTCTAGAAGCTGAGGCAGGAGTGCAGCAATTCCTGGCCAAAAGGGGCGGGGGGGGCAGTCACAGCAAAGGCTTAGCCATGTGGAACTAGAAATGAGACCTTGTCTTAAAGACGAATGAATGAATGAATGAATGAATGAATGAATGAATGAATGAATAACATGCATTTCTCTGCATATATACACATATATATACATTCAACCACTATCATTCTTACAAACAATTTAAATAACTATACTTATATACTACCCTTATGTCATAAAGAAAAAATTAAAAATTTGGTATAATTTTCAAGTTATTTAAGCCCAGGTACTCATTCATGCCACTCTGAAATACTGTCTTATTTTTGTTCTTCAATGAAAAAATCAGTAGAAATACATGTTAATTTTTACAGTGTAGAACAACTTTGTGGCTAAAGTAAGAATGTTTTCTGGAAGTTCGAAATGGTACGGTAGAAGCAAAACCAACTTAATTTACTTCTGCACAGCAAAGTTGTCCAAATCCACTCAAATGTGAACCATTAACTGCATTGGAATGTACACAGGGTCACAGTCAGGAAATCCTTGGGACTGAACAGACCTGAGTTACTGGAAGAACCAAAAACTCAATGATGCTCCATCAACTTATTCAATAAGATTTAAACCTTTGTGCCAGAACTGAAGCTTGCAGTGTGAAATATTAACCTATAGTAATATAATCTCTAACGTCAAAAGACATGTAGTATGGTAGGAATGTACTGTATAGAAAATGCCCTAAGTCGTGAGTGGTTTTTATGATTACTTAAACCAGTAAAAGCAAAACTGGTGATATTAATTCTTTCTCAAGAAAGACAGAATAACCCAATGAGAATTTATTCTCACATTTGCAAGTCGCCAACTGCCAGGTTCCTCCCCTGTTAGGGTCCATTTTTTCACATAGTTCAACATCCCAGTTCAATTAACTAATATATATGTAGTAAAATCAAAATATGCCAAATAAGTTATATTTTAGCCATATAATGTGGCTGAAAATTACTCTAAGATGGAAAGAAAATATTCAAACATCAAGCAAAACACGAATTGATGAGAAGATAAAAAACTACATTCCTGACCTAAATTACATTCTTAAAAATGTAACACTTTAGCAAGCTTTTATGATTTGACCTTAATTCAGGCATTATTAACTTTAAAATTCCAGGATGCATTTGATACACACACACACACACACACACACACACACACACACACACACACACACAAATGAATGAGCAAATGGATGGATGGATGGATGGATGGATAGATGGATGGATGGATATTCTGTAAGGATAGCCTCATTTCTTTGTTCTAAATACATTATGTTTTTAAGTATACAGCGTTTTAGGCTAAGGTGGACATTTTACACTGAGAGGAAGCAAAGCAGATGGCCTCCCAGGAAGATGCACGTGCAAGTCTTTACCCTCCACTCACTGGATAAGTAGTTTTTCTTTACCTTGGAAAGAAAAACATGGTGATACACTATATTAAAGCTTGACTTTGATCAGCCTCAACATAGGAGGTTCATGAATAGCAATTTTACAGATCCCTACTCCTAAGCCAAAGCTGAATTGGAGAGCGTGAAACATCACAATCAAAAGCATGATTACAAAGATAACCACCAGACAGCTAATTAATTATTGCCAGAAATAGGCTGTGGGACCTTCCCATTAAACAGCTTAACAAGGTCTTGGTCGACGTCTCCATCTGGGGACTACAGATTTCAGCACTATGAGAAGTATTCATCCTTCCCACATAAGATCTCCAACTCTGAGTCCTAGATAGGGTCAACAAGGCAAGAAAACAATAACTATAACAAAAGCAGAGGCAAGGACAAACGTCTTCTCAAAGCCTGAAACGAGGACACTATTTCACTGCAGCTAATGTAAACACGTTTATTGTGTACTGGATGACAAGAAAACGTGGGCATCTATAATAGAGGAAAAGCGAAGGTAATTAGAGGCACGAGCAAAGGAGCATGTTTCTCTCTACTCCATCCTGTGAGTGTAGACGGTCTCTGACAGCTCTAAATCGGTCTTCTCCTTTCTCCCCCTCCGAGACCCCATTCTCAGTAACTGTTAACTCTTTATTCAAAAACATAGAGTAGTCTCTGGTCTTCAGTGTGTCTGCTCTCACCGTGTGACATTCTCAATGTTGTTAAATGTCCTGCGTTCATCACACAGCTCTCTTTTGTTTTCCTAATCACGTTTCTTAGTGTCTTTACATAAAGCTTCTCAAAGAATTATGGGCATGGTATTAATTGTAAAACTATAAGGTAATCAATAGTTCATTGGGGCAGAAAGCAAGAGCAATGCTGATTACAGATATGAACAATGAACTAAATCTCCCTCCTCTTGACCTTCCTCAGCTTTGTTGAGGGACATCATTTTATTCACTTAAACTTTGTTTCCCAGAGAGACTTTCTACCACTCAGCAATAATAACGTCAGAGTTAATGCAAAGATCTAATGAGATAGATTATATGGAAGGGTGGGGGATATATGAAATAGTCCAAAATGAAAAGGTCTAATTATATATAAGGCCAAGGATAGAATGATGTTATAAAAGTCCTGGAAGTTGTCAGTCCAGGCCAAAATCTAAGCCCTGCTACTGTTTATTTAACTCAACTACCTGTCTAAGCCTTAGTTCTTCATCAATGACTAATAATTTTTCCTCTTTCCTAGCATGGCTTCTGAATATAAACCTGCAAGCACTTTCCAGGTAACAACCAAACAAAATTTATTATTTGTACAAACAGGATTGTTAACCCTGTTGCTATGGCAGCCCTTACAAATGCTGTCATAAAAACTAACTGCTCAGTAGAACATAGACAGACTTAAAGAAGGGGATTTATCACTGCCATAGCTTCATATATAATAGTAGAGGTTGAGGTAGCATTAAATAAAAAAATAGTAGTCATGTCATTTTAACTGATTTCTCAGTTAGAGCAAAACCATCATCAGCTTATAAACTACCTAATTTGTATTTGGGAGATAACTATATAGAGTTTATAAAATAAACAAACATTACAATAAAAATAGAGCTTTCTCAAACATATTAATCATTATTAATCAATGAAAAGTGGGTGACATGTGTGCAAAGAACATCAGAATGCTCACTGAAATGCAAATTACTCAAATTGCATCTTAAGTATAACTCTCCCAGATGCAAATGTTAAGGCTCACAAGTTGTCCAAACTACTCACTTATGTTTTGAATTCTCAAATGCTGACATAGGAGATGCTTAGCTCCAAACATCCTTTTATCAATGTTTCCTTATAGATTGAGACAAAAAACAAACAAACAAAAACATGGTGGGAAAAGGGGATATTTTAGCCAACACTAGAGCTGGGCTAGTAGAAAGATTGTGAATATCACACCCTAAAAAATTAAAACATGATCATAGCAGCAATGGGACTGCTGACCATCTTTGAATATTTACTGAAAATACCACTACCCAGAAATTGCTGAAAATACTGTACCACCAGTGTCCTAGCAACAATATGAAAATGATGTATATTTATAATATATTCTCAATGATACTCCTCTGAAGTTCAGTCATTTATACAAGCTTCAGTTCAAATTACTTCAGCATAAAAAAGTGTTGATGGGAATAAATTTATAGACAAGGCAGGCTTTCAGCTCTTCCCTCTATGTAATGAAAATGTTTCCTTCTTCATTTGACTCATACCTGAATACAACCATTTAAGAAAGTCTAGGTGATTTGTGGACATTTTCAAAAATTGTAAAACTGAAAGAGAATAAAGTATACTAATAAAACAAATTATACTTCAAGGCATAACAGATTAAACCACAAAGAATTATAGACACTTAATTCGTTAGTATGTAATGCAACATGTAATAAAAATTTACATAAAATGTCTGTTTTCATAGGATATGAAACAGCTTTCATTTTCTCTACTTAAAAACAAAGTGCTATTTCATTTCATTAAAACTATTTCTAAACTCCCTCTCAAAATGCCCAGTGAGTTTAAATTTAAACAAAGAAGTGAAAAACTAAGACACTTAAAAACTTGCTATAAAAGCCAGAAGATCCAAATGAGAAGAAAGACACCCCAAGTTCACAGACCAGACGACTTAATATTGTTTAAACATCCCAATTTACCTAAAGAAACATATTTGTAATCAATTCTATTAAATTTTTGTGTCCTTTTTGGAGAATAAAAATATCCATGTTAATAGCCAAAACAATCTCATCAAAAGAAGAAAAGTAAGTAACACAATTAGCCTCATAATTTCTGACCTTAACATATATACAACTACAGTACAGAATAATCTTGGCACATATAGAGACACATTTTTCAATGCACGGTACTGGGAAAGCTTCATGAAAAAGACCCTTGGAAACATATGTTTACAAATTCAATCAAAATAGGTTAAACACTTCAATATGAGTTAAAAGTAAAGCTTCTATGAGAAAATTGGAAACAGCTTCACGACTTCACATTTGGCAACGAACTCTTCAATATTACACTAAGAAGATAGGAAACACAGAGGTGAGTCTTGTGGAACCTCACTAACCAAAACTTCTGTATAATAACCAATCGAGAAACTAAAAAGCCCACCTGAAAGTGAACAAAAATACTCGTAAGTCATATCTGATAGGGTAAATACCCACCATATGTAAACAGGCTCTAACTTGGGAACACACAGTAAAACAAGCAAACAAGAAAAAAAAAAAAACTGTCAAAGGAATTAAATATAATGGTCTCCCAGGAGACTATGCAGAAGATATCATCATAATAGATATACGAAATGTCAATAAGATTTGGGACCTTGAAAACCAAACCTTAACTCAGACTATACTTGTGCATATCTTAAGTGATAGGATAACCAGTGTCCAAAGTTTTTGTTTTTTTAATTCAGAAAATAGGAAGTATTGGCTGGGAAGAGGCATTTGAGCTTTTGTGCACTGTTGGTAGCAATATAAAACAGTGCCATTCCATGGAAGACAGTTATAACATTCTGCAAAGAAATTAAAATAGAGAGATGAGTTCTAGTAACTTAGTTTCTGGGCATATATTCAAAGAAGTGAAAAGATTTTTGAAGATGCATTTGTAACTTTGTGTTCATGGCAGCATTAATCCCATAAGTAAGAAGTAGAAGAAACTTAAATGCTTTTCAATAGATGAATGGACAAACAAATACACACAATGGGATTTTATTAAATTTTTAAAGCAGAGGTAATCCTACTGCATGCTATAACACGGATGAAAGGAAAACATTTGCCAGGGGTAGTAAGTCATCAGGAGGAGAAAAGGAAATGACTATAGTGGGCAAGAACTTTAGCTCTTAAAATACTAAAAAAAATAGAGATCTGTTGCCCATGTGTAGATAGTATGAAAAGAAAAAAAAAAGATGGAAAATTTATTTCATGTACTTTAACCAAAAAGGGAAAGATAGAGAAGACAGAGACAGAAAGATTGAGATTCTTTTTTTTTTTTTTTTTACATTATCACATACCGTCTCTTTCTAAATAGATGGGCAAGGACAGTAGAATATCAAACTCAAGGCCTAACCATGGCAGCCAGAACCAGCATTGTCAGAACACAGGAGACCCACGGGATAGAAATAGCACTACACCCACTGCAACTTCAGGTGAGCCTGGTTTCGAGTCCTTGAAAGTTACCTGAATCAATTAAAATTCTTCTGTACAAAGTGAGGACCAGAGCCTGGCTAGCTAATAATACAGTGAGCTGCACTGGGGTACTCTGAACAGAAGAAAAATCAATGCTCCTTTCTAGAAACACGGTGCAGTCTATTACAACAAGAACAACTAGACCAAACCTCACCTTGGCCAGGCTCCTGCACTCACACCACTGTCACCCTAGGATAACATCCTGGAAATGCCTTCAAATTATTCTAAACCCAGGATAGAGGTTGGGTAGAAGCTAGACAAAAAGTTGCCAGAACAAAGCAATGGCTCTCACAGGAAGAACTATAAAAAAAATAAAGGGAAATGAACATGCCCCAAAGCCAAAACCCAGAACACTTAAAGAATTAATTCTAAGTCTAACCTAAATGTGACTAGAAAATGACACTCAAGAAAATTAACACGTAAAATATGAATTCATACCTATGGAAAAACACTGACAAATTATGTTAAAAATGCTTGGAGAGATAATCTAATAACTTTCTGTAAAATGTGAAAATGGCCATACAAAACAGGAAGAAATAAATCAAAGATAGAAGGACATTAATAGAAGCTATTCAATATTCAGAAATGAGAAACACTGTGACTGAAATCACAAAACAGCTTACAATTTGAACACAATGAGTTTGAATGTTTTTAACTTACATCATAGAAATATCACAAAGACTGGAAAGCATGCCTAAGAGACAAAATGGATCTGGGATACAAGTTAATTTTTCTTTTATAATTGGAGAATTATAAGTTTGGATTGTAAATTCATTACAAATTTCTAACAGGTAAAGACAGTTTAAGAACAGGAAATATAAAGAGAAAAATATTTTTCTGTTTCCATAGAGATTACCTAAAAGGAAGTATTAAATTGACAACAAATCCCTACACAGATGCCAGAAACCGATGGGATACCATTTCAAGGATGCTATGGAAAATGCCAGGCCATTGCGATGCTTACAGGTAAACAATCAAATGGGAAAATAGAGAGAAGAGGGTGCATGGATTCATGAGGCAGGAAATTACTTGTTGCTACACGGAGATCCTATACACGGAACCTAAGAGGTTGCTACACATAGACCCTCACACAAAGGACAATGAAAAATGTAGTTTGGAGAAACAGTAAACAAAGCAGGACTAAATCTGACACATCCTAAAACTGTCCATAGAAATTACTTTCCAAGTCAGGTAAAAATGCAGTCACTATCTACAAATAATTTATTTTAAAACACATATATTTAAATTGGTGAGACATACTGTAAAAGCCAAGACAATATTCTATAGCTCATATAAGCTGCTTAGAAAACAGAAACACAAAAATATTTATCATTGCACGTAATCATGAATATATGTAAACTGAAATCTAGAAGCATCCACTAAATGAATAGAAATGCAGCCTAAATTTAGAGGAATAAAAGAAAAATGGAAAATTTTCAGAAATTAAAGAGAATTTAAAAGACAACAAGCAAAGTAGATTTAGACATGCAATATGCAATGATTAGAAAAATAAATCTAGATACATCAAAAACCATGCCATACATATCTATGTATGTACTTATTTATTTATATAGTATATATGTAGATAACGGTAAATATGATATAGATAGATGCAGATATAGATGGCATGGATAAATATATAGATGTAGACAGATATGAATATGGATATAGATGATATAGATAGATGTAGATATATAAGATAGATATAGATCCAGACATAGATAGAGATGGAGATACACATTAGTTTGCCTGGATCTTGTGAACAGACTTAACCCTTCTAGCTCCAACCACGGTACCCAGCAATCAGCTCACCTTCATGACTCTTCTTTGCTCCTACTTATTAGTGTGTGAAGAGAAGTCAGTGTTAACAAGGAAACAGGCACCCAGCTTAAATCTAAATAGAATCCAGACAATGACAGTATGGACAAGATAGCACCACCGCTTTCCTCTTGGACTTAGCGTCTCCAGGACGTCTTCAGTTTGTACACCACGATCTTCCCTTCACATATCCCTTGATGACCCTCACGGATATGCTCTACTGCACTGGTCACAGGAAGCAGGGAGCTGCTTTTCAAATATCTTTAAGCATTCATCCATGGCAAACACACCCTGGGAAAGCTAGGGTTCACCCCGGCCTTTGAACTCACCACAAGGTCGGTCTCTGCGCCAGTCTCTCCCTGCAGCATATCAGACAGAGGAACTGGAGTACAACATAGTACAACATGTGATGTAGCCTCTACACTTTGATGTTGGTTCCTATAGTACCATTACACAGTGTCTAAAACCAGTATTCACTCTACCAGTCTGGGACAGAGACAGGCCCTTGAGAGAGAACAGAACCAGCTGACCTATGCCAGCAATTATCTGCTTCGAATTATAGGTCACTTGTCCCTGGTATCCTAGCAAAGAAAGCACAGTGACTCTATGTAATTGACAAAAGCTATCTCATGTAGCAAAGCACGTACATCAGGAAGTGATTTCTGGCTTTACAAAGGTCTTGGCTCTCTTTGAAAGTCAGGACTGCAATCAAAACTGCATGTGTGTTTAAAGCATCTTTGTCCTGCAGACCCCAGGCCCATGCACTTAGCTGCACTTCTAAATAAGAAGTACAGAAAGAATACAGCTCTGAAAACTGAATAAACCTGCCCCTTGCTTTGCCCCATGTATTCTATACACAAACCTCTGGCTGATGAAAATCAACCCTGGTTCAATGGCCCAAGCCCTACAGCTTCTGTATCATCACATCCTGAGCCTTTACAAGCTTATGTGATGCCACATTCAGTCTTTAATACCAACCTCAGGCTATCTCTACACTTTTGTCCTTATCCCAGTCAACATTTGCATCGCTACTGTTTAGTCAACTAGAGTTATCCAACATCATACACTTCTTTACTCTCGTCTTGATATTTCTATTTTTAATGAATTTGTAAGGGGTTTGAGCTATATAATCATGGCAGAGCACTTTTCTAGCATGAATGAATGCCTATATTCAATATCTGGTGCTAAAAAATATAAAGAAAAATTTAAAGGGGCTTCCGGGTGACTTTATGTGAAAACTATTAGTTTTTATAACATGATGCATGAAAAATGAATGCTTGTTACTTAGGTTGAAAATGTTTCTATTTTCAAATATTATTTTGATCACCAACTTGAAAATGTGTGCACATATATACCATATATAAATGGATATCCAGATCTGAATATGCTCAGACATAGACTGTCATCTTTAATCGTTTTAAGTTATTTTGTTTGTTAACTAACAAAGCAATTATATACATTTATGAGGAACAATAGCAATAAAGCCAAGCAACATGTGATGACCCCATCAGAGTAATTTGCCTGTTTGTTGCCACAATATTTATCACAGGTTGTTGGAAACATTCATTTGATAGCATCTTTAATATAATGATGACAGATGTGTTATGAATAAGCAAGTATAATGTATGAGCTTCACATTTAATAGTTATTTAAAGTCTATTACAACTATTCAGTGTTTAGCCTACAGATGAGAAACACAGGTAAAACTCCTAATAGTCTGCACAATGATCAAGATTATAGAATGAGTAGAACTCTTTGGCTGTGATTCTCAAAAGGATTTTTTTTTTTTTTTAGGAATCACAAACAGGTCATTCCCATATGAAAACATAAAATATTCAGAAAAGCCACATTTTTCAGTGCATGAATTAAAATTTTGAGACAGAACAACCATTTATTAAGTTAATAAATAATATCAACTTAAACTCATGTCTGCAATGATTAAAAATATGTCAGTGTTACAGTAGAGCAATGGGTGTGACACAATGTCATTTGTAGATTTGAAGACATTATACAAGGGAGGGACCAACATCAACCACTTAAAGATCCAGAAATTAAAGCGGAAAAGTTATTTAGATACACACACACACACACACACACACACACACACACACACACACACACACACACACACAATGCTGATATGTGCATAATATGCTGAGGTCATTGCTCCTAATCCAGAGCTCATTCTACAAATCCATTGTTTTTAAATTATAATGTCTGTAAATTAAAGATTATGACATACTGAGCACTACATAACTTAGTAAGCATAGACAAAAGCAGAGTCTATGAAAATTCTTTCTCTACTACAAGAGGAAGATTCTCTCTAAAGCATCCTGTATCCTTAAAGGGAGTTAACACCTGAAAGAGAAAGTATCATAATACTTGAATTAAACAGACAGATAAATTCTAAACTGCATTCTTTAGAAGCAAAAACTAGACATAAGAATACATAGAAATGAAAGTAATTGGTTCATTTCATTCACCGGGACATGGTCTTTAATACTTGAATGGCAAAATCCTTGCAATCATCCTGAAAATCAATTTTAAAGTGTACCATGGCATCAGTTGCTTAAAACAATAATCACTTTACTACACACACACACACACACACACAGAGCAGACTACTTACTGAGCTGTAGAGATAGCCTTCCCCATTCATGGCCACATAGAGGCTGGCCTTCACGCCTTGGATAGCCACCACACGCAGTCCCACAGGAATCAGATTGAAGAGGGCTATAGGAGGAAGAATAAAGGACAGAGAAAGATTAGTGACCTTGTGAGAACATCATCTTGCTCTTCACACCCCTCCAACAATTTTCAGCATTAAAAAATCTATTTATTGGGGATAGTATGGAAAGAGTGGTGGAACGGAAGAGGGAGAGAAAGGGATAGAGAAGGAGACAGAGAGGGTGCGGGAGGAGAGGAGGGGCAATTACAAGGGGCACTACACTGCCCTGGCTCGCCTCTGCAACTCTACTAATTACCCATAGACGCTCCAGTGAGGAGCGTGCCTCAACCGGTACGAAACCCTAGATTAGAAGGACTAACAGCCTCCATGCATTGGAATGTCTGCTCTCCAAAACAACCATGTGAAGTATAACTAGATGTTTTTTTAAACAACAACTTGCAACAATAAACTCTCAATAATGAAACAGCCATTCTTCCTAAGTAGTAGTAAGTTTTAATCTTTAGAACATGGCAGAACTTCTTTCCATCTTCTTCCTGAGATCTTGAAAAGATCTGGAGCACAAACAGTTAACACAATCATGGACTAAGATGGAGCCATGGTGGGGAGAGCTTGTCTGGGATAACTTGAATCTTGGCATGGGAATGGAGATATATTGGTAAACAATGGGTTGTGTGAATGAGAGTGGCCGCCATAGGCCCATATATGTGTATTCTTGGTCCATAGCAGGTGACCTGACTGCTTGGGAAAGGATTAGGACGTGTGGCCTTATTCGAAGAATAGCAGTGTGTTTCTAGGGATGAACTTTGAGGGTCCAAAGGCCATGCGAGGCCAAGTCTCACTCACTCTGCCTCCTGCTGGTGGATCAGATGTGAGCTCTCTCTGCTTTTGCTCCAATACTGTGTCTAGAGGCTCGCAGTACCTCTCCCTGCCATGGTGGTCATAGACTCAATCCCCGAAACTGTGGATGAGGTCCCAATTAAATACTTTCCTT
Organism: Phyllotis vaccarum; assembly: GCA_033318265.1. Lineage (NCBI taxonomy): Eukaryota > Metazoa > Chordata > Mammalia > Rodentia > Cricetidae > Phyllotis > Phyllotis vaccarum. The sequence continues at coordinate 194,031,888 of JARWLC010000002.1, forward strand.
GATCAGTTTCGTTAGCCATGCTGTCTTGTCACAGCAACAGAACAGTGACAAGGACAAGTGGACAGGCAATTTATAGATAGTTTGAGCAACAACAGATGTATGTCATAGCTAAAGAAAAATACACTGTATAAAATATTAAAAATTAAGTTGGCAAATTGATATAAACAATCTAAACAGGAATATTGTTGTTTTTAATGAGTTCAAGTTGCCTATAACCCAAAGACTAAGCCAACGTGTCCACTCAGAGAAAAGCAAATGCATACATGGAGCAGAAAAGACAAAGATTGTGACCCATGCTCCTTCCAGCGATATCTTGTTCTGAAGTATATGTCATGGCCCTGGGTCCAGTTGCTTTTGAGGGTACAGAATGAGCATAACCAGAAAACACTTACATCACACATGGGAGGAAAACAGGCAGCCACCTAGTTAGACTCTGTAGATGTCGTTGCAAGGAATAATTAAACATCTCATGACTATTTGTTAAAGAATTCCTTGCCGCTCTCTTTAATAAAGTGACTAGCAAAGCTCACCCACCCTCTCTAAAGATAAAATTCCTTCCGTTCTGATACTGTAAAAGTTTACTAGAGTATGCCCATAAATTAGCTCAGTTACTTGCAGCAGATTTTGTTCAACTTTTAACGAGACAGTACGGTATCTATACACACAGGCCGCAGCACACAGTGTTTGGATTTTAGTCGTGTCTAGTTGAGACTTGCAAAGGCTCAAGCCTTTGACTACACGCTTCCTGAAGCAGGACTGGATTTCCCATTTCTGACACTGGCTAAGTCTCTCCTTCCTTGAACCTGTTTTCCCATTTGTTGTGGGAATGTAGACTATGCTATAATTGTTGCTTAAGGATTAATTGTTGATTCAATTTATAGCTGATGCTATTTTAGTTCTTCCTAGAGGCTCAACATTGATCTTGCATTTTTTAAATTGCTTATGAAATATAAGATAGTCTGCTTAAGAAGACAAAGTTAAAACATATGGAATAGCCTAATACAGTGTGTCATTTATTTCTATAATCAGATGAATATATACTTCTCTGTATATAGTTTGTATGCTGTGGAAGTTCAGGGAAAAACATGGAAGATCTTTGTGGCCTGAGGTATTTAGGAAATGTTTCACACAGAACACAAGACTGAAGCTAACACATAGGAAAGGTTTATTCTTAGGGTAAGTGAGAAGCACGTGTAAATAAACAAGCATTCTTCGAAGCACAGAGATTGGGTTTTTAAAAATGGACAAGAGAAGCATAACACATGAGGAACAGGACTGAGAGAGTCGTGAGGGTGGATGTTCCTAGACAAGCCACTCAGAGTCACATGGCTTTGATTCTTTATCCTCCAGGCACTGGTTTCCTGCCTGTAAAGTGGGAACAAAATGAAGTGCACACATCTATAAAAATGCACTATGTTCTTAACAGTGTTTCACAAACACAGTTATTTAACATTAACACTAAATATTCCTTTTCGTGTATGTGGATGATTGATGTGCATGGGTGGGTACACACATGCCACAATGTCCTTGTGGAGGCCAGAGGGTACTGCCACCTCATCTTCCACCTCATTTGGAGGCAAGATCTCTGGGTTGTTCCCACATGTGTACACCAGGCTACCAATATGTAATAGCTCTCATAAATTATGACCAGATATAGGTTAAAAATCAACATAGTTCCTTAGTAATTCCTTAGTTCATACTCAGCACCTTGCTTAATGTCTCAAAGATGACATTACACATCTATACAATTTCAAGATTCTTATAAACTCACTTATTGTATCTGATTTAGAATATTGTTTAGACCATAAATGGCATGAAGAATTTCTGGCCGAATGAGGATTGCATCAATTTTCATGACAAACTAATTCAGAGAGGTAACTGAGGTGACAGTGACTCTAAACAGGATTTCTAGCTCGCTGATGTAGTTAGCAGTCTAAAAACTATTACTTCTTTGTAATACTTTAACTTCCAAGGATATTTTGTCTTATCTTCTCACAAACTAAAATATATTTTAGCTAATTTTCCTACATGTGCTATGTATGGCTAGAGGCAGCCTTTGACAGACCCACTTGACACATGCAGAAAGAGCTTGATACCTTAAAAGAACCCATCACAAAGACAAGGAGATTCCCTTACAGCCTCTTCTCTGCATTTTGTCTCCTTGTTTGGATGGGGAGGGCTGTGGCACCTGAATGACCTCAGACTTGAAAACAAAGGCTACTCCCAAGTGAGTGATAGCAGATGAGTGGAAGAAGCAGAGTCCCAGAGAGTTCTGAGAGTGTGGTAACAGTCCAGTGCTCAATGACTAAACCCTGCTTTTAGGAGAAAAATATCGGTGAGTGTTGTTTAAGTCTATGTAATGCAAGCCTTCCCTAATCCTGACAGAAATTGATAATGAGGGCAACAGAATTAGTGTGCAAAGGGCTGATTAAATACAGGGTAGTTATTTATTGTTAAAAAAAAAAAAGCATCTACTGGGAAATATCAAATTAAATGATGTTATTTGTGAGAATAAAAGGGGAAAAAAACGATAGTCATGACTCCTTAAGGAAGAGACTTCTCTGTCAAAAGTTAGAAGAATGCCTGAAGCAACTGAATTAGAAGGGAAAAACCTTTGAAAGGCTGCCTGTCCCATAGTGCTTAAGGAGTACTGGCGAGGGACTAGAAAAAACAGAGTCCTCTGTAAACCACGAGGTGATAATGGCTTTCAGGTGAAGGTTTCTGGAGACTTGGCCTTGACTGCAAAGATTCAGTAAACAACTTTAAATATTACCCTTCCTTAAAAAAAAAAAAAAATTAAAAAAAAAATCTATTCATCTGGGCTCAGAGATAGGGCTCAGCACTTAAGTACTGCTTTTTCAGGAGTCAGGCTGTCAGTCAGGTAACCAAAACTACCTCACAAGATTTCATACCTTTGCCTGTCACCTTGAGAAGCTGAATACAAGCAAGCATACACACACACACACACACACACACACACACACACACACACACACACACACACACACACCACACAAAGTGCATACACAGGCAGTCATGCATACACACACACAATTAACACTAAAATAAATTTTTATTTTTTTTTCTGATGAAAAGTCTTTATCTTGCCCCCTGAAATCTCAGAAAGTGCCAAGAGTCTTACTTTTGCCTTATCTAGAGTCCATGCTGGCTCATAGCTACCCTTCATACTAGCTGAGAATTACTACTAAATGTGACCTTCATCCAAAAACCCCTTCCTTAGCTACAAGGCTATTGGAGTCCTCAGATTTGTAGCATCTACTCATGCTTTTTTTCCTTGTTTTTTTTTTTTCTTTTCTTACCACTGACACTCTCCTAAACTTATTTGTACCTTATCACCTGTCACCTACTCCATCCACCAAAATTAGCAAAAAATAGCTCTTTTTCCCCCATTTCCTAACTTCCTCCTGGCTTTTAGCTAGACTTGGTTTTGTCTTCTTGTATCTTCTAGCTCTTCCTGGAAAGACTGTCTTCCCACTCGTAAATGTAGATAACATTTACATTTGATTTTTAAAGATGTGTGTGTGTGTCTGTGTCTGTCTGTCTGTCTGCATGTCTTCGGGTCTGTGTGAATGCACACCATGTTTGAGTGCCTACAAAAGCCCTAAAAAGACTGTCAGTTCATCTGTAACTAGAGTTACAAATGGCAATGAGCTCCCAGACTTGGGTGCTAGGAACTGAATTCAGGTCCTCCGGAGCAAGAAAAAGCGTTCTTACCCACTATTCAATGTCTCCAGGCCATCTTTTCAGTCTTCAAATCCTAATTTTACTTAACTCCTCCTGAATCCTGCAGATGCCTGTCATAGATAGTAGGTCCCTTCCCTCTTTGATGCAGGCTAGAAACGAGCCTTAGGATAATTTGTTTACCTACCTGCCTCCATTTCTGCATGCAAATCTCTTGAGGGTACCTCTGCAAAGTCTTGCCTAGTAACATGGTCATGATTTGTATGTGATTAAATGCAAGTCTACATAATGTTGCCAGCATCTACAAAACATGCTTGATCTGTTACTTTTATAAAGCTCTATGGTACACTTAGAATATGCCAAATGGCCTGCATGTGCAAAGGACAAGTAGTAGTGAGTCCAATAGATGCAATCTCCTGTGAATACACGTTCCTCTGAGTGTCCTCCTGAGGCTTTCTTTCACTTGAAAGCACTGGAAAATTTTATTGCTATTCATGTGGCCTAACATGGAACCTCGGTCTAAGAAACTGTTATTCAACATTTGCTGAATAAATAAATGCATCAGCATTCTCTAGCTTGCTTATTCATATCCTTTCTAGGTCATATTTCCATAATTGACTATGCAAGAAAAATTGAAGTTAATATTTACTGCATATGAAATATATTTGAATACAGAATCTAACAGGAAAAAAAACATACATTCTGAGATGTGGAACACACACTATGGGGGCTTCTGTGAGAGAACATCCATGTGCTGTGTGTCGGTATTTCAGTGTTTAAAGAGTGATGAAAGGTTGGCAGGAATGAAAAGGGAGGGGAAAGTTTGCAGAATCTGTTTTCATCAAGGTATTATAGGTTGTTATTATTGGTTTAAATGTCAACTTGCCACTAATAAAATCACCTATGTGGGAAGCCTCAACAGAACTGTCCCAGTTGTCTTGACCAGCTTTGTAAGCCCCTACTATAGGCTGTGCCTTCTGTAACAGCTCACATAAAATGGAGCAGCAGAAGAAAGATTATACGACCTTTGCTTGCTTCCTTCTTGCCCTCAGGATGCTGCTGCTTACCCCTTCCCTATATCAGACTCATTTCATTTGCAAGCTTTCCTTGTTGACTAAAGACCAGGCAGTTCTCTTCTAATCTTCTGGGCTTCTCAAATGGGAATGGAATTAATGAGACACTCAGCCTTGTGGACAGAGCTACTGTGGGTTTTCACTCCCCAAGGAGAGCTATCATGGGACTACACTGACTGTTGAGGCACTCAGAACATTTAACTACCAAGTCTAAGTACTCAACTATGATTCCTCTGCAGTTGTCACTTTAAAGATTAATTAGCTTCACACACACACACACACACACACACACACACACACACACACACACACACACACACACACATACACACACCCTTTGAGTTCTGCTCCTCTAGAATACCGTGAATAACACACACATCTTTCAAAATGATGTTGGAATAGAAAAATACTGTTTTGGGAAAATGCTATACTGTTTTCAACCTAATTTCCAGCTGCATATTAAATACCTCATCTGACAGAAAGATAACAATAAATCCGGATCACATCAACAAGGTATAAAGATTCAGCCAATGAGGTCACAAACAAGTAAGAGGGTAAATGAAAAGAGAAAGTTAGAAGGAAAAAAAAGCCCACCAAAATCTCTCCTGAAAGGTACACATTCAGGGTACTCACAAATACTGTCTTAGTAATATTTTGTGCATGCACGCTTATGTGTGGGAGTATATGTTCAGACTTACATATGGAGTTTGGAAGACATTTTACAGAAATTGGTTCCTTCCTTCCCCCATGTGGGTCCCAGAGATTGAACATGGTTGTCAAGCTTGGTAGCAGGCATTTTTTGTCCACTGAAAAATCTCACTGGCATCATAAATAAGTTCTAAAGACAAGTTCCTTGTGATTAAAAATGGTACAAAAAATACAATTGTATTTCAAACTCCTGGTTAATTTTTTTTTTTTGGATGGGTAGTGAGTGAGAAAAAAATTATGACCTAGATGGAAAGATTTATGAACCTAAATGGAAGACACTGAGAAAGAATAAAGATATTTAAAACTAATTTTTTTCTAGATTTTAAGCTGTTTTCAAAAAAAGACATTTGATAAGGTATGAATACCATCCTATGATAACAAAGCTTTACCTAAAAAGCAAGCAGACACTCAGTTGTTTTCTCCAACAATCCTAAAGACTATTGAAATATTTATAATTAGAGTATTTACTACAATATTTGTAAGCCACTTGACTGGACTTTTTTTTAGTTATGAAATTATGTCTTTATTATTTTGTTTATCACTCACTAATGTCATTCTGTAACTTTTTTTCCTGTTCTCAATAATAAAATGCCATTGTTAAATGTTCTGCAAAACAAAACAAAACAAAACAAAAATACTAAAGGCTTCTTTCCTTCAGTGCAAAGGTGAGTATAGAAATTATGGGTGTATGAGACTTGCCAACTTCAATTTGATTCTTGATCCCTCACTCCCATCCTATAGTACTCTACACACAGCATCTATTGCGTATCCTTTTCAAGTTTTTGTACTTGCACGGGTGTCTATGTAAGCTTGGTATCTCCAAGAGTATCGACTAGATAGATCATGTATTTGCCAATAGCCTTTCAGAATGGTTGCATTATGTTAAAATACTCTCTCTATGGTTAATATAAATTTACATGGATGAGGCTTTACTGTATGCATAAATGGTGAGCTTTACTTCTTGAAATTAAACTGCTTCAGTAATTTTTCTTTAGAAAGCTACTAAATGTTGAAATTTGTACTTTTCATTTTGTAGTGTTCAGAGTACCTTGCACAGTTGCAGCACAAATAATTGTATTTAGCTCTTTAAAATGGCTTTTTCTACAGAAAGTAAGAGAGAAATAAGATTGGCCCTATTAATTCCTTTATTTTTCAAGCCAGGAGCACAAGAGCAGGACGATGTGTGAGCCCATGGGTCCATGCCGTGACATTACTCTTACACTTATCAGCTTTGAGATCCTGGTGACTAGGATTCTTTTTTGTTTGTACTATATAGTTGACTGGGCTTTTATGAAGAGAAATTAAAAGAATAAAATGGAAACAAACTGGATCTCAGGCCATCAAGGTAAAACACAAAGCACCATTAGTTGGCTTGCTGTTTTTCCATCTCTAAATCTGGAATTTTGGAGGTGAGAATGCTGGATGATCACTGCCCCATGCTTTAACTTGACTCTCTTACAATATCATGGGTTAGTGATAACTTGTGCATTTCGTCTTACACAAATGCAGATTCCAGAAGCAGAAACAATATACTTTAAATAAAAACATACATAAAACTTAGCTCCTATTATGCTGGTTCAGTGCTTTCGGTCTGGTGCCCTGCTATCTAAAAAACCGGCCAAATAGTCTCACTGGCTGATGTAGACTCCCCAATGAATTTGTTGACTTATGGAACAGATTAGTGCTCTGGGGTTTAGAGAAGGAGATTTTTCTTTTAAGCACTGCCTGACAGCACAGATTGTGGATTTCTAGCCTGTTGAAAATGGCGACATGGTGATCTCTTGCTTTGACAAAAGCTAGCAAATATGTACACCAGAGCTCCAAGAGAGGGCCTGCCTTTGGTTTTTAATGATGAGATTACCATATCACCCTCTCCATGATACCTCAGAGATGTTGAGAAAGCCCTGCATAATTAACAAGTCAATTCGACATCTTTTTTTTTTTCCCTTTAGGTTGAAAAATGAAGCATATCACCATCGATAATGGAAGCAAACGCCAGTCATCACTCATCCTAGGCAGCCAATTTGTCTTACACAGAAGATGTGTCTCCCGGCCCGTTTGGAGAATTCAATGAACAGTACAGGTGTCAGTCCACAAGATCAATGGGAAAGGCAAAGCATCCGAGAAATCTTTGCACGCTGAAGAACTTTTACAATTATATCTCCCACAAATCTTCCACTCAGTGCTGGAGTTGATAGTGATAATATTTCTTATTAGTCTTAGTCATTAATGCAGCACACATTTTCCAGACACTGAGCAAGGTACTTGTAAGGCAGTAATGGAAAGATGATAGGTGTGGCCTTTGTGGTAGTTATGTGTGTTCTATGGGTCCATATTTACAGACTTCAAGATAAAACTGCAAAAATATGAGTTTCCCAGGATCATAAAGCCAGCTAACAAATACCAAGATGAAACCTAAGTCCTGGTGGCTACAAGATGGTACTGCTGTTCACAAATAAGAGGTGAACGGAGTAAATAGAATACAAGTACTTGTAAAGACAGTCAGAAAAGAAGACTTTGGTGGGCAAAATTGGAAGCCTAAGACAGAATTTTCTGGGGATCTGAAATATTCCAGTGATAATATGAACCATCAGTTTTCAGATACAATTTCACACAGAAAGTACAAGGCTTCCTGAGAAACTAGTTTAGACATTCTAGACCTAGAATGTGGATCTCATGAACATAAGCTACTATGCAAAAGCATATGGCTGCCATACTTTAAAACTATTAGGAGCGTCCATAAGAATAAATGCAATGTGGTATGTCTTTTTAGAAATGGAGGGAATAAAAGGAATTCTAAAATAAAATGCTAATTTCTTCCTTATTAATTCTCTACATAAAAGCTCAGCTTTGACTCAACGTTGCTCTCAAGGATAGCTATAATGTTTCCAAAGCATTGTATTCTGCTCCCACTGGCCTGCAATTGCTAAGTAGCTTTCACTGACTTTCCTTTTCCTACTACAGTAACTTTACACACCTCTAAATGTAATCTGAGACACTCAGAAACATGACCTAGCAACTCCTCCACATAATCTCTTTCCAAACTAGTCAATTCATTTTTCTCCAACATGGCAGGTGCTCTCTCCACCAAGTGATTGCCTGATTCCTTATCTGAAACTCGATTTTTCTAATCTTAGCTTAGGTGTTCTGTTCCTGTTCTTCAAGATTCAATTTAAAACTAAACTCTGCTGAGTACATGACTTTGAGGGATCTCTGATCTTTGAAATCTCGAGAGATTCATCAGAAAACTCTGTAGTACCAGAGGCATCTTACATCAAGTTGTGTTTAAACATGAAGGTTCAAACTCCTCTATTGCTCGAGAACTGGAATGAGTAGTATAAAATTATTATTTTTTGGAGTTCTATAACTAGAAGGCTTTTAGAGCTTAGTATGTTGATATGTGTAAATGGGGTATCCATATGACAGCCATGATAACAGTCAATCACTGTGTGGTAGATGCCTAAAACAGCACCAGAGCAGGGTGTCTAAATCCAGGCAAAAGAATTATTGTGGGAAATTCGTGGAACCAGGTGGCCACACAGGAGGCAAATTTTTCTATAAACCCATTAGTACTAGTTTCATAATCAACTTTTAAAATAAAATATTGGAAAAATATTCCAGGAGATAATGCAATGTTATTTTCAAACTTTGAGCTAATTAAAACTTTTAGATGAAGTTGTACAATAAAATAATGCAAATGTGGAACCCAAACCTCAAGTGTGAAATTCCCAAGATAAGTGGTTCATAAACTGCTTTAAATCATAGCATTCTAGGGGATTTTGCTTTGTTTGTTTTTAAATTCTGATGTTTTGGTCATAGCCTTATAAATTTAATAAAAATCTCTACAACTGAAAAAAATCAATACTCTTTAACTTTGCAGATTATTTGATAGTGCAGAAATGTGGAAAATCAATCTTGGATCTAAGAGACTAAAGTTTGAACAAGGTACCCAGAAATGCTTCCCAACATTACCAGCCACTGGGCCATCATCTGCATCTACTGGATCTTTGTGAAAAGGCAAAATGTGGGGCTCCACACAAGACTCCTGAAATCAAAATGTACATTTGAACTGGATCCCTTAGTAAGGGGTAACTATACACTGGAGCCTGGAAAAATGCCAATCAGTGTATTAACTTGGTATATAAATGACAATCCCAAGCCTGGATGCAACTTTCTAATCAGAATCAGAGTGTGAACCTGATATAGATGTGATCACCACCACCACCACCCCAAACCTGGCCCCAACTGCTGATCAGAAACTCTGGAATAGACTGAACAGAGTCATCTTCCAAATGGCAAGAGTTAATGTGCTTAAACATTATTGCACTTTGAGAAGGATCTAAGCTCACTAGATAGTTAGATAACCTTGGCTTTCAGATCTGCCTTCATCCACTTACAGACTGCTGAGATTATTGGTGTGTGCCACCATGCCCTGTTTTATGTAATACTGGGAATGAAGCCCAGGGCTTTTTTCATGGTTGTGTTAGATGTTCAATTAACTCTGTTTTATGCCCAGATCCATAATCTAGGGTATTTCTAAAGTACATTGACTTCAAAGTTCTAACTTTAGAGGTTTTGATACCATTATTATAGATAATTCTGTGATCATTTAAGAGCATTATATATGATTGACAGAAGAGAAGCTATGTTCTTTTACACAGAAAATGTTGGTATTTTCTGGTCAAAATCATCAGTCATCGAGGACTAAGTAGTGATAATTGCAATCTTACCACAGTAAAACCCCCAGATTTCAGTGAAGTTACAAATTCCATTGTTTATTTATTTTTTCCAAACTAAAACATTCCCTCCTGGAGAAAGAATGTGCCTAAGACCCAAGAAGCTATAAACCAATATACAGCTCAGGAAATGTGTGAAACTTCTAAGACCCAAGAAGCTCAGAATGTCAGAGTCACAAGCTTGAGTCACAAAGTTGTGTAAGCGGTAAACAATTGCTGAAGTTTGAGAGAATACACTCTTCAGTGAAGATGCCTATAAAATGGTCAAAGAGCTTCCTGGTTACAGCTTTCATGAACTATTATTTATTCTAGGGTGGAATCCTTGATGATGCAACTGGCCCGTGCTCCTGTAAGCAATCCCTGATATATGTTCCTCAAAGTAACCACAGCATATTCATTAGTTCAACAGGCTAGAGTTGGGTGGAATACTTTGGCTTCTTGTTGGTAGTCTATCAGTGGGGAACAGACATTTGTTAACATTTTCTCAAGAAAAGCTATGCAATGCCCAATTACATTAAATATCAATTGAATTTCCCAAAGCTGAGAAGGTTAATTCTAAGGCCTAGAGAGTGATGAATGATTCTGTACACTATTACTCAAGGTTGTGCTCAAGTTATCAATTTCCCCTGAAATTATTCTTGATTGTACTTTGGCAGGCATAAGTTTCTCTAAACAGGAGAAACATAGGCTACTTCCTTCTATGAGTGGAAATATCATAAATCTGATATTAATGTAAATGCTCCCCAATACACACAAGCAGGTGCTAATCTTTGCCTTCAGGTGCTAATCTTTCCAAGTTCATACAACTGGTAGAGAGATTCCTATGACTTTCCAGGTATCCACACAGTTCCTGTGGGCTTTCTCCAGTGCTTTGTCTGGAGTATGGAAAATGAGCCTAAGTGCATACTGTAAACACAGGACAAGTGCATCTCAATGTCAGAAGAAGCAGTTTATGAAGAGGAGCCATACTAGCCCTTGTCTGAAGTATATAAAATGCTAGAAAATATGCGAAAATACAGATACCACCCGCGTAAAACTTCCTAAGTCAGATATATTAATTAGGCAAACATCTAATGCCTTTAAAATTACCATATAATGGTTTATTTCTTTCAAGCAACACTTTAATTAACAATAAAACATACTGAGGGAAAAATCCTCAAGTTCAGTGTTTAGCCTGCCTTAAAAAAAAAAAAGATCATAATATTTAATCAGTCAGTTACATTCCTTTCTTAATGTTTGGTAAGTGTTGTCAGAGGGATACATACACACAATGCAAGGACACAAAGAGACCCTGGTGCTACAGTGTAGACTGTATCAGGGACTCCAGAGTTAAAGAGTTCAAACCTTGGGCCTGTTATTTAGTATCAGTATAGCCATGTCATAATTATTTAAGTTTCCCATGCATCATTACTCAAAATAAGAAGAAATGAAGTTCCTATTATTATGTTTGTTTAAGATAAAAGCAAAATTCATAAAAACTTTCAAACATGTAGTAAACACTTAAAAGATGCTCAGTAGGCATTAACTAGTATGATAGATAATATCTCAAACCTATGAATTAAAAAATAGTTCTTGGGGCCCAGGAGCTGGCTTAGTGCCAAGACCTGAGGTCCATCTCTGGAGCCCACATTGTAGAAAGAGAAAACCAAGTATCTCCAAAAATGAATCCTTTGGCATCTATATGTACTTTATGGCATGTACATATTTTCAGGCAGTCATAAAATAAATAAATGTAAAAAATATTAATGAAACAATGTTTGGCAGATAACCATTTATTTTCATGACCTCCTCATTGAAGATATATAATTCCTCCTTTAGATTTCATGGCAATTTTCTCTGAAAATACCAGTCCACATGACTATGCATTCAGGATTTGTCCCTAATCGTTTACTTAGTTGATAACTATGAATAAATAATTGAACCAGCCACTTACCCAAAACTCCACTGTCGTGAATTAAGCACAAAGCAGATCCATCCTAAAGGTAAATTATACAGAGAGAGGACCAGTCTATGCCCTGGGAGTAGTCAGCAGGATGCACACACATTAAACGCATCAGCTACAACTGTATACATGGGAGATAAGAGTTTGTTCAGAAGGGAAAGCAAACTACATCTAAAGAAACTACAAGGGAGCATTGAGAAACCAAAGGACACAGGGCCTTGCTTTAAGTGATGTCATACACTGAAAGGGAACTGTCTAGGAGAGTCTGGATCAAGAACATATAGTTTTGGGGGGAAATGCTTTAGTAGTATCAGTAGACGATATAGTCAGTTTATTGAATAAGGAGTTCTAGAAAATAAAAAAGAACTAAAGTATCCAAAGGAGACTGTTAATCACGAAGACTAAAATTTATCTAGAAAAACCGGGGGGGGGGGATGACACAGATTAGAGAGAGGGATGTTGGTCTAGGGGAGCATCTGTTCTAGTGTCCTGAGGTAGAACAGAGCTGGTGTGTTTGAGGAAGAACACAGAGGACAGTGGACAGCAACAAAGAACCCTGAAGGAAGGAGATTAACTAATATCAGATATTATCAGTCAAGTTTCAGCTTTCTCTTAGTGATGGGTAATGGTGGGGAAAAAATTGAGCAGACCAGTGAGTTTGGCAAGTTTGTTCAGTACTATCCCTTAGGTTACTGGCCGTGGCGGATGAGAGGAAAAGCTTGGTTGGGTTAAAGGATCTGTTAGGAACAGACAACACCAAATGTCAAAGACAAGAGGAGCTTGGTTTAGGGTTCTGTACTCATTGGCATTAGAGGGGGATTTCATCACTGTCTTTAAACTCAGTAAAGACCTTCCACACTGCTGGATATTACACCTTTGCCATTTTTGATAGTCTCTCAGAAGCTAAGAAGTAGTCACTGTCAACTTATAAACTTGAAAATTTCAGATGGTAAGCCTGTCTTCCACCAAAACATCATTTTCCAGAGAAGAACATGTTAGAGATTCAGCAGGGTGGGAAGCGAGTGACCTGGGCTTAGATTCGACATCTTTCCACGGGTGATGCTAAGCAGGTGTGAGATGCCCCTTTACTGTTCACACTTGGTTATTTTTCGCAGTCATCGTCATGGCTAACATCAGCAAGTTGAAAGAGAATGAGAAGAAGAAGGTGCCTCTAGTGCTGAAATCTGCCCAACTGTTTTCCTTTGATGTAAGTCAAGAAGAGGAAGCACATGTGTCATCGAAGTTTGGTATCTTGGAACATGTTCGTTGCTTGCTAGAAGAACAAATAACTAACTTGTACTGGAACAGGAAAGCACATATGCAGCTAGCCCTTGAGTGTAAAATGATCTGTGCAGCTGAAAATAGATACACAGGGCTTACACATGCAGCAGATGAAGTGAGGATTCTGTGGCAGGGAGGAGTTGCTTAGGATGCATGAAATTGGCATGCCATAAACAGGATATAAGGGCTGAGGGGGATTCTAATGTGACTAGGGTGACTCATCATCGAGTGCTTTAGTTACTTTAAGGTTGCTATGACAAAATACCTTGACAAATGCAATTTAAGGAAGACATGGCTTATTTTGATACATAGTTTCAGGGTCCATCATAACAGGGAGATCAAAGCAACCAGAGCTTGAAACAGCTGGTCATATCACATGCATAGTGAGGAAGCAGTCAGGGCTGAACACAAGCTGCTACTCAGTTTCATTTCCCCATTTATAGTTTAGGAGTCTAGCCAGGGGAATGGCGCCACCCACAGTGGATGGGTCTTGCTACCGTAATTAACATAATCAAGATAATTCTCCATATGTTTGACCAGAAACCCATTCCCTCAGTAATTCTAGATCCTTTCAAGTATGTGGTATTAACCATCATACCAGGTGAATAAGATTTACTATGTTCCAGGAAAACAGAATCAGTATGTATAAAAACTTAAAAGCATAAAACTATATAGTACATAAGTTTGCTTATACTATAAAGTCATTTGTCATTTCTCCAATTTATGATTGCTTAAATATTTGTCTAGAGTTGAACTATAGAAGATATTTCTACAAAATCATCACATAATGCTGATGGTGCAGGCAAGAAGACTCCACATCTTCGGAATTATTTTACTTAAGTATTTCCATACACTCCGGTGTAAACATATCAAGTTGTTTTGTATATCAGCAGCAGCTGTGAAGAACTCTACTTCTGCTAAAAATCCACTGTTTATGAGGTACTTGCAAGCTCTCTCACCAAAAAAAAAATCTAAGCAAACAAAACAAGCACTCTAGCTCTAATAACAAGATGACAATAATGGAAAAGTTTATTAAGAATTACTGTGTTCTAAGTACTATTTGAAATACTTTTCATAAATTGTCTCATTTAATTAATGGAAAAGCCCTGAGATCTAAGAGCCAGTATATTCTCATTCAAGGAAAGGATGAATTAAAGACATAGAGAAGCAAATTACTGGCTCCAAGCAGACACAGTCATGTTAAGCCCCTGGTGGACATAGAGGGAACTCTGGGTCTTTACCCACATTTTGACACTACGATACAGTGATTTGCAAATTGATGGTTTCATATCTGCTTACAAGATACCTCTCAGGAAAGAAGGGGAAGCAATACAACAAATCTACTGAGCACACATTTATTTCTGCACAAAACAGAAATAGAGGGAGCATCAAGGGTTTATGGGGTTATCTGTCCCTCTCATCTGGTACAACTAGAGTTCATATAAATGAAAGAAAGTTTATGTGACTGACACATGGCAAACATTAGTTACCTTATAGAGTCAAGAAAATTGTAAAGGCAACGTACTCATCATCAGCTTTTAGGAATCCACTTAGTTATGTAGCTTAAAAAGATGCTAGACCAATGTGTCCCACCTATAAATACATTATAAACAGTAGAGAAGCAGTTGGACAAGAGCATAGTTTCAGCTCTCTTATATTTTTCTTTTCTCAACAGGCAATTACATTGGAGCAAGGGTCTCTACCCTCAAAAATAAATACCCTCTTAAGAAGAAAGTGACAAATCCAGGATAAGAGATGTAAAGACATTATTCCTTGTGACATATGTAAGGTGGTAAACTATTCAAGGAAATAAATGGGTCTTGTTCAAGCTGTCCACAAATATTATTTGGAGGTAATGTCACTAACTACAAAATGTGCATTTCTAATAAACAGCAGAGCTACATTCCTAGTCTCCAAATCACATTGCAAAGTTTTTTTTTCCTTTCTAAAAAAAAGTATACAATGGAATAAATGAATCCACAAGTTAAGGGCGACAGCTAATTGAGCTACTAAGAAGGAATTGAATAAAGATTGGCAGCCCCACATGTGTCCAAGTACTGCTTGGTGGGATAAAAGCCTTGCTTGGAGACACCTGCAGGATAATGCATCCACTGACTTCTCTTTCAACTCAACCTACAGGTATAATTTCACAAGAAATAATGACACAGTCTTAAAATACAGATGACTCAAGAAAACAAAATTAGGCATGTCATATCATAGCTTTTCTGTCAAGAACTCTAAAAAATGTGCTCAAGCAGGTGAAAAAGGAAAAAACATCAGAGCCAAGAAGGCCCATCATTAGAGAGAGTGAATGCCTTTGTACCTTTTGGAGCATCTGTATGGCCTTACAACTAGATACATAATTTTCTTGATAATTTTTTCTGTTTCTGCTCATAGCTGAACAGGATATGTTCAGCTTTGGCTGTGTCTATATGATTGTGACTAGTGGTATCAAAACATCATATGCTTGGTATTCTATAGAAAACATAACTGGATGACTAACTTTTTACATTTACAATTAGATTTCTAAAAAATCAGATATAGGCCATTCTGAAATGTTTCTTTTATTGATAAGATTATAATGAAGTTAATATTTTATATCTAATAAACTACTGTAGTAGGATTATGTTACATTGTAAATAATTGTCCCACCTACTGGTTTAATAAAAAAAACTGATTGACCTAAGGTAGACAGGAAGTGTGGGCGAGGCTATCAGACTAAGAAAACTCTGGGAACAGGAAGATCAGAGAAGTCAGATAGACACCACCGGAGACATCACAATGCAAGACGCCAGCAAGACGCAGAGGAAAGAAGAGAAAGGTATCAAACCTCATGGCTAAACAAGATAAGAATCATGGGTCAGTTTAAGAGTAAAGCATTAGCAAGTTATGTGCCTGGGCCCTAGGTCAATCAGTGTGAAATTAATACGAATATCTGTGTGTTTTTGTGGGACAGCAAGTCAGAGCCTCAGAGCTAGGCTGCAAAGACCAAGCCAGAAACATAATACTACAAACTATAGTTTTATTTGTGATTGACAGAAATATGAAATATGAAATCTTAGAATTAAGGGATCCAAATTAATTATATGTTAGTCCTAAAAAAGAATAAATATGCATTACTAAAACAAACAAGAGATGGAATTTTTCAGTCTAGGAATGAGTATGTTTAATATGTGTGTGTGTGAGACAGAGATAATGTAATGTGTGTATGTGTGTGTATATGTGTGAGTGGGTATATGTGTTAGTATTTATGCATAAGTATGTGGAGTGTGTGTGTGTGTGTGTTACCTAGGGCCTTCCACATGCTAAGCAACTACTCTAGCCCTCTACTAACTTCTTGTTATTAAACAAGGTTTCACTAAATCTCCCAAGTAGGTCTTAAACTTAGTAGCCCAGATGGGCTCTAAAATTGCCTCATCATTCTGAGTATACGCCTGTGCCACAAAGCTTAGCATGCATGAGTAGTTTTTTTTTTTTTTTTTTTTTTTTTTTTTTGTTTTTTAAGTAAGTAAAGAGAATAAACCCATGTTTAAAGTAGATTAGCACTGAAAGGGAATATAAAAATGTTCAAAGACAACAAATTAGGCAAAACCGCTGTGCACAAATAAAAAATGGTATTATGTAGATTTAATTTACAGAGAATACAAATGATAGAGGTCTTTTTCACAAAACAGCATAAAAAAGATGTATCACAAAAGTAATACAAAGTTCATATGGCCTAAAAAGAAGTGTTCAACCTAACTCAACAAAAAATTAAAAATAAAGTTTATGGCCAACACACATACACACACAAACACATACAGAGAGAGAGAGAGAGAGAGAGAGAGAGAGAGAGAGAGAGAGAGAGAGACAGAGACAGAGAGAGACAGACACACACACACACACACACACACACACACACACACACACACAGAGAGAGAGAGAGAGAGAGAGAGGGAGAGAGAGAGAGAGATGAACACAAATTTGTCATACCTCTCCATGTAGCCCCAGCTAGTCAGTCATGTAAGGCTAGCCAGCATTACAGATGTATCCATACACTGCTGCTTCCTACTTGTGTAAAGGTACTGAGGATGGAACCGTAGGTCTTCCAGATTCCATTGCAAATGCTTTACCCACTGAGCCAACTCTTTAGGCCACAAGTTAAGTGTCCAAAGCACTCCAATTAAATTTGTATTACTATGAAAAAAAAATCTTCCAAGTAGACTTTATGAATATAAAGATGATAAAGTAGTGAGTGAGCAGGAAAGCAAATGAGGAACAGCTGGAGAGAACATAGCAGGAAAATAAATACTTAGAATGTGGCCATTTGGGGGAGGGCGGCCTGGAAAGATCATCTCTTTGATGGTGTCAATGCCTTCCCTTTAAGGAATATCAGAACCACATCCATGTTTGAACAAATTTTGGCTGTAATGACTACACATCAAAAGTGTGTACCATGGCCTAGCATCAGAGTCTGACCAAGACACAGGGGAATAAGCAGACTGGAGTTTGGCTGTGGTAGATGATTTGGGAAGGACTCAGAGAACTGATTTCCTTCAGCCTGGATGCTGTAAGGCAGGGCCTGGGGTAGAGTGATTCTATTGCTTCTCTTAATGAATCTTATCCAGAAGCTTGGCTTAATGAAATAGCAGTGGCATTCAGCCAGGCCTGAGAAGTGGCCATTCTGTAATTTCTATCGCATCCTTGTTTTGTCTGTGGTCAAATATGAGTTCCGAGTGGTTTTGTTTTTGTCTTAATCCATTGCATCACCAGCGCCTTGTATGATTGTGCCTGGGAAAAGGTTAATAACCCACCTCCAACCACACAAGGCCACCAGGTACAGGGCCACCACTGTTGTTCTTCACATGGTTTCTCAGCTACAAACTCTCTTATTTCCTTCCCAAAATAATGCTGAAAAGGAAAGCTGAAGGGGACTCCAGGGCCACTTCACACCCAGACTACTCAGACCTTTCATTTCTTCATGCTTTCTATGGTCCTCTTCCCTTGCTCCAGGTGTGGACAGCATGGACCCCACCTGTCAGTCTCATGATGACACTAACTTAGCACGTAACCCCTTTCCACAGACAGAGAGAACTTCATGTTTTGTTTTTGTTTTTTACTCAGCAAAATAAGAACAATGCACTTGGCTGCAGTATCATCATCATTTTCTTTCCAGCATTTTTTAACCTCTTCAAATGTATCTGCTATGATAACATATAGAACAGAATAATTAGCCTTTAAATTTTATGTAAAATATTCCTATTAATAGTCTCCAAGCTGCAATTGTCTTTATTGTAGCAGTGTTCCAACACAGCCCTGCATTTTTGTTATCATTACATTTATAGCGCAATTCCTATCTGCCACTGCAGAAACACCCATTTGCTTTGTACTCAATTATATGTAATTAGTCTTTTCTTCATGAACAAAAGAGCAGGTGTCTATCAGTTCTCTGAAGATGCCATGGTACGTTTGGTTTGGACCCAATGAACCAAACAACATTTATGACAGATGCTTATAGTAACAAAGGTTTTTTGTTTCTTCAAATAGTCAACTGGTTTTAGTCCCTACCCACACAAAGTAGAGAAAGAAAAGGCATGTTAACAATTTAAGACCTATACTTTTTCTATTAAAAATGAAAAATTAAAAATATGAGTAGAATTTAAATATCTCTCTGGCATTGTTTAGCCTTCATCTCTACTTATGGAATAGATATAAATTATTTTATTTAAATGGTGTGGCGGGATAAATAGCACTGTAAGTATGTCTGTATGTCCAGTGTTCATTTTATGGGTTTTGGCAATTGTTCTGTCATATTAAAACAATGATATTTAAGAAAACTCAGTGAGTATTTGCTACATTAACTTTTCTAAAGTCTAGAATTATTAAAACAAAACAAAGGTAGGACTGGAGCAAGGGTTCAGTGGTTAAAAGAACTGGCTGCTCTTCCAGAAAAATCTGGCTTCCATCCACAGCACCCAGATAGCACTCACAGTTATCTGTAACTCTACTTCCAAGGAATTCAACACCTTCGTTCTGCTTTTGGAGACATTGTGAACATGTGGCTCACAGATATACTACCAGACAAAACACCCATACACACAAAATAATAAAATTAAATTTTAAGCAAGTAAAAGGTAAACATTATCTATGTGGGAAGTATTTATTCAACCACTAGAAAACATTTTACAAGAAGATCCATCCGTCCATTCACCCACCCATCCATCCATTCATCTGTCCACTCACTCATCCATCCATTCACCAACTCATTCATCCACCTATCCACCCATCCATCCATCCACCAACCCTTCGATTCATCCATCCATTTATCCACCAGCCCATCCATCCATCCATCCACCCATCCATCCATCCATCCATCCATCCATCCACTCATCCATCCATCCACCCATACACCCATCTATCCACCCATATATCCATCTACCCATCCAACAACCCATCCACCTCCCCACCCATACACTCATCTATCCATTCATCTAGTTTCCAGAAAATGTCTATATACTTGACAGATCATTGTAAATACAATGAAAGATCAAAACAAAACTTATTTACATAGGAATTTACCTTCTGGTGAATGAGAAAAAAATGTAAATAACAAAACATATATGCTACATAGTTGCAGAACTTAAAAGTAAAAATAAAATGGGTATTAGTTTAGATCTAAAATGCCACCCAAGGGCCAATGTGTTTAAGGCATGATCCACACAGTGGCATTATGGAGCATCCTTAATATACACATGACTTAAATAAAGTAAATAAGGAATTACTTCTACCAGCCTCATAACCATACTAAAATGGATGACAGAATGTCACATGTATATAATGCTCTGATTTATAAAAAAAAAAAAAATCTTAAAATATACTATACACTATGAAGAGTGGTGTAAGCATATAAATGGAAAAAGTTATTTTTAAAACTCTATGAGTAATGTACATTATTTTGATAACCTGTCACATGTTGTTTGAGCTCACTGAGAAGTTGGCTTTTATAATAAGATTGTTCCCTAATCTCAGAGCCCAAGCATGTAGACCTCAAAGTTTCCTTCAAGTCACCTTGCTGGAATTAGCTGCCCCTCATAACTCTGAGAGGGAAAGGAGAGAGCAAGGCTGTCCCCAAACATTTGGTCTTTGAGAAGAGTTAGAAGATGACCCATCTATAACAGAGGTTATTATTGTTTAGCACATGTTATAAAAGCTCCTGTAGTGGGAAAGAGAAACCAGTACACTCTTAGGCAGCCCATCCATGTAGCGAAAACTCAATCCAGAACTCAACTTCCCAATATCTTTGGGATATGGTGAGCTACTGATTTAATGATGTCATCTTTATATGTTTCTGCTTGTTACTGTTAGTTCTTTTCAATGTTTTTTCTTTCTTTATTCTTTATTATTGAGAATCTCATGCATGTAGTCAAATAAATATGATATATTTAGTCCCAATTTCTTTCCCCAACTCACCAACAAGTATCCCTCTTAACTTTTTTGTTTACTCTTTCATTTGGAAGCCTCATTCAAAGGACCCTCTGCTATGCCATAGACTTACTCTTCCTAGAATTCCAACCGATTACCTCAATGAGGCCTTCCTAGTTGATTTCTGCTGGATGTTTTGATGTTAATTTGCTAACTATATATGTCTTATTATATTATTGTTATATAGCTTATTGTTATATATAGTTTTAAATGTGTGTTTGTCTATCTATATATCTCTGTATCACCTGTTATTCTTTTACTTTAGAGAGGGAGAGCAAAGAAAGAGATATTTTGATGGAGGGAGCTATTAAGACATTATGGGGTTAGAGAAAAACCTGGTGCTAGGAAAACTCCCAAGAATCCACAAGGATGACCACAGATGAGACTCCCAGCAATGGTAGAGAGAATGCCCAAACTTGCTGTTCCCTGCAATCAGATTGATGACCACCCTAATAGCCATCATAGAACCTTCATTCATTAACTGAAGGAAGCAGATGCAGAGATCCATAACTAAGCACTGGTCAGAACTCCTGGAATCCAGTCAAAGAGAGGGAGGAGGGATTATATGGGGAGCATCCAGATCATGATGGGGAAGCCCAAAGAGACAGCTAACCTGAGCTAATGGGAGCTACTGACTCTGAACTAAATAGCTTCAGAACCTGCATGGGGCCAAAATAGGCCCTTTGAATGTGGGGGGATAGTTGTGTGTCTTGGGCAGTTTGTGGGGCCTCTGGCCAGGGGACTAGGATTTACTCCTAGTGCATGAACTGGCTCTTTGGAGCCCATTCCCTTAGGAGAAACACCTTGCTCAGCCTTGATACAGAAGAAGAGGCTTGGTCCTGCCTCAACCTGATACTTCAGACTTTGTTGACTTCTTATGGGAGGAGTTAATGGGGATAGGGGTAGGGAGTGGTGGGGGAGAAACTGTGGTTGGTATGTAAAATAAAAAAAATTCAAAATACATTTTTAAATGTCCTATGGGTGGTGTGGGCAGAAAATGATGCTACCATTACTCTCTAGTCACCTTTCTGTGTTAAACATGAAAGTGCTGTCTAGAGATATCTCACAATTAGCATGAGTAACACAGTGTTGCAGCTCCCTTCCTCACTTTGTAAGTGTGGCCCTCCCAATCGGACATTCAGGAGCAGATGCAATAATAACAGGCATATACAGGGAGTGTGGGTTCTTCATTCTTCTCGCCTGAATTGAAAACGTGAACCACTTAGAGAATGCATTCATAGAAACACAAATTAGCAGTGGAAACCACAATAAAGCAATCAACTACTTTGCCAAAAACCAAGAGAAAAGTGGAATGGGATTCTTCATAGCAAGATCTTTTCTTTATTGTAATTCATATTTTGTAATGTACAATATTAAGCAAACAAAGAAAATTCAAAAAGGGTGGACAGGAACATCTCCGCACTTTAAGAGTTTAAATCTTGCCTCAAAGGCTATTGTTAATTTGAGAGTTATAGCATCATAAAATATCTGTTTTCTTCCTAAATTACCTTTGGAAGTATGAGAGGTTTTCAGTCTAACAAAATCAGTTTAAAGAGAATCACAAACCACTGAATGGGTATTTTTATGGACATTTACTCTGTGCTTCTGATTGCTTTCTTTCTTTTCTGAGGCAAAACTTCATGTAGCTCAGGCTACCCTTAATAAACCCAAGGATAAAGCTGACTTTCCTGCACATCCTCTTTAAAGCTTGATTATATACTTATGCACCTACCACACCGGATTCATTCACTGTATGTCTAACACTACAGATCTATCAGTAAATACGGACAAAATTATAAAACTTATATGACACTCTGAGCAACGGTAGGGTGAGGAATTTAGCTAGAGGCACCAGTATGATTGTGGAGAAGTTGAAAATTATGAGAGCTATTATTCTTGTCTTGGAAGCATGTGTGTTAGTTGTTTCTAAAATACAAATATATTCTCTCATGTCTTGAACTGTATTTCCTTCTTGAACTTGTCGACTCTAAAGCCTAGCAAGCATTTCCGCAAGATTTTTTAATAATAATTAATCTTTGCAATTTTTATTTCAAGATTGTTTTTAAAGTCTGTGTTAGACCTACCAGTCTTTATTAGCTTATTCCTATAAGGATTCATCAGGATAACATTCAAATTGTGTCCTTAATCAAAATGAAATAACATATACATGCATGTTCAGGGTTTACCTGTGGAAGTAATATTTTCCATCAAAGAAATATACTCTTGGAATCATTTGCTCATCATGTGGGTTCAAGATTTAAATACTACCTTATGCTAAAAGGTCTGTATTATTTCTATGTGTGCTTAGCTACCTGACAGCAAAAACAATACAGTGCGAAGATATTTACATCTAATGACTGCCAGAAATTGTTCAAGCACCCTACTTTCTCACTGAGTACACCGTTCCTCTGATCCAGTGCTTTATTTTCTGTAGAGAATAATGCCGCAAAGAGGTTAAAGGCGGGGAGTCTAGCTCACTAATCATCAAATGGTCCAAGAAGCAGCCTGGCTGCTCTGGGTCACATCCTCAGTTTACACTGCGTCGCAAGTAGCTGGTGTCCCTTACTGTAATCGCTGTTTTCGTCCTTGGTCCCATCAATGGTACCATCTGGATGCATCTGCAGGAAATACCCCTGCTGGCTGAATAACCTTGTCACAATCCCTTTCAGCTGGGGTTCTGCAAGACAAGATGAAACAATTATTCGCTTGTTTATTTTGTTTATAAAAATGCACGCTCGCACGTTGTTAAATACATTCTATAAGTAAGTGCATACATACCCATGTCATAAATATTGAAATTAGCATTTGGAAGGGGATTGTTTCCATGTAACAGCCATGCCATTTTTCTTCAGAACAGAACCCTAGTACTTTGAAGCAGTATGTCATATGTAAGTAAATATTAAAGCTAATTATGGTTAGAAGACACAGACATGTTAAAAAAAAAAAAAGTGAGTTCCTTCTCCTTCTTCTACATATGGCACCTTCCTGCAAGATGACCCTAAATTCATGGCTATATTCCAGAATCACCAGAAAGGCAAAAATGCCACGATGGCCTTTACGTTTCCTAACATCATCATTTGGGATCTAGAGGACTTCTCATATCTGGATGTCAAGTACTTGTCAGAAAAGCCTAGGTTTTGAATTTGGTCAAGTTCATCTGTAAAGTACAAATGAGGGAAAACCTATGATGAAATGAGGTCCTCACAGTTACTAAGCCTTCACCACAGAGGGGCCCAGCAAAACTCCCTTCTCTAATACAAAGCCAAAGGCTCAAATCATAAACATTCCTTTAAAAAAATTTCAATCATCACTTTTGAACATTTTACATAGTTAAATCATCAAACTCCTTGGTGCAGCACATTTATATTTCTGTATATCAGCTGATATAAATATTTACAGTTTTTTCATTGTGGTGATGCCTATAGCAACACACTGGTTTCTGCAGCATTACCCTCCTTTCATCTCTGGTGATGGATGGAAATTATCCTAGGATATTTACAGCTCTAATTATTTCATGATACATAAAGAAAAACAGAAAATGCTCTCTGCTGGTAGAAACTAAGGAAGATGGGAATCATATGACTGCAGTTAAAGATAAATAATGGTGTCTGTGGAAGGAACCATCATTGGATTTGTCCCTGTCAGCCTCAGCTTTTGTGTTTATTCAATCAATACCAGATAGGAATTCACTCCCTCTGGGAATGCATCAGGTTACTGAACACGCTCATGATGTTTGGTTCTAACAGGAATTCAGTATGAGACTTGGTGGTCATAACTAGAAATGTAAGGCCGTGTGTGTGGAGTCCAAAGGTGCTATAAGAAGCAAAAGGTATACAAGAAAACTGAAAATAAATCAGTGGTGAATACAGAACTGAATCGGAAGCCAGGCATTGTGGTTCATAGCAGTATATTCTCTTGAATTAAATTAAATGCTTTTAGTTTGTAGATCTAGATTTCCTTATGGAATCAATCTGGAAGTCAAGGTCCCTTCTATGATTTACTTCTTTTCACATTAGAGTTCTCTATTCTTACTGATGATGGGATTTTTTTCTCAAAGCTTATCCTCCAGGGATCCACTGAGCCCGACATGCATACCATGGCTATGTTGGAGAAACATGCAGCTACTTAACAATCAATTGTGTCCATCTTCACTGAGGCTGCACAGCTGGGAAAAGACTTCTGGTTGAGCCTACTCAGCCTCAGGTATGCATGGGGCATAAGACCCATCTGGAGCCCCAGCTTTCTTGGCATCCCGAGCAAACAATATAACAGCTGAATCTCAGGTTTCCCAATTGGATTTTTAAAGAAAATCTACTCATACTGGAGTCATTGAGCACTTAAGTGACCAACTAGATGACTGTATGAACTAGAAAGCTCCACAAAACTATAATATTAATTAGTGCATGAAGTTTCAACTATGAAAATCAAGGAAGCCAAAGGGGTGAAGATGGCCTTCTGAGAGCACACTCCGTGCCTCCTGGATCTGTTGTGGCAAAATACTGATTGAACTCATGAAGGCACAATGTAGAGAACAGACTAAGAATAAACAGGACAAAGTAAAATACAGAAGGAAAGTGACAAGGTCTATCACTGTGTCTTTCTGACAAGCTTCGAGTCGCTTTAAGAAGTCCTTTCCCTTCAGTAATGAGATGCATGGCAGCTTATTCATTAAAGCCTGTAAATTATTGCTTGCTTTCTTCATGGTTCCTCTTTCTGCACCTGCAATTAAACACTGCTTTTGCTATGGTGAAGTTATCCCCCTGTTGGGACTTTGGGAATTCAGGTTGGTAAGTCTTGTTCAGAATAATGAGCATTAGACCTTTACACCACCTCTCTGTGCCAAGAGCAGAGAGGAGTTACACATGGATCTGAGTCTTAATTATGTGATGATTTAGAAACACAAATGTCCTGTACCACAGAAATTTCAAAGGAGACCAGCACATCTATTCAGCATGCCCATAGCCCAGGGAAGGCCACTGCAAGCTGCCCAACCCAACTGTAGAACAGTGCCCATTCTATTCTTTTAATCCCTACAAGCCTTCCTAGGCTCCAGCCAAACATGGCCTTCCAGAAAGGTTGGCCAATATAAGTGTGGGACTTGGAGGTGAGAGGAGAGTATCTTGTGATATTTAAAAGAAATGCTAAATTCCTAAGCCCAGTTTTTGGCACATAAGGCATCCTGTTCATAGTATAGCATACATGTTCTTTGTCAGTCTCTGCTTAGGAATGTCAGTGATGGGAAAAAAAGGCTCTGATGGCCTAAGAAAGCACAGAGACTGATGCATAAAACAAATTATACTGGTGTCAAGGGA
Source organism: Phyllotis vaccarum (assembly GCA_033318265.1). NCBI lineage: Eukaryota > Metazoa > Chordata > Mammalia > Rodentia > Cricetidae > Phyllotis > Phyllotis vaccarum. Next base: position 194,058,103 of record JARWLC010000002.1, read on the forward strand.
GGGACTACTAAATGAGTAGAACTATGGGACATGATGCCCCCCTACCCCAGAAGTAAGGACTAATTCTGTCTACCTTAGACAAAGATATCACTGCCTCTTAAGGAAGGAACAGGGTCCCCTCCTTCCCCCAAGTATGTGCATATTCATGTGTATAGAAATGCAAATACATAAATGTGTATGTATTTTCACATGTATCAAAGTGTGTGGGGGGCAGTGATAGAGATAGATGATAGTATAGGTAGGTAGGTAGAAAGATAGATTGAAAACAGACAGATGATAGTGAGAGCCACAAGAAACTATTGTTCCTAAGGCACTACCTGCCTCTACCTTTTCTTGGGACTTTCAGAGGCCCTGCTAAGCAGGCTAAGGTGGCCGGCCTATGGGCTCCAGAAATCCACCTGTGTCAGTCTCGCCCGTGCTGAGACTGTAAGTGCATGGTACCACACTCAACATTTTCTACCCGGGCTCTGGGGCTGAGCCATCTCCACAACCTATGAACAGAATGTTCGTCAGAAAAGACAAAACAAATTTAAGGAATCAAAAGACGAACAGAGCACTCCAAACAGAAAACAGAGCAAGTACACTCTGCCTATGAGTCCAGTACAGATAGAACACAGAGTGTAAATTCTCAAATGCTGGCATGCAAGTTATATGCCCAACAAGTGTTTACAGCTCAAAAATAAATTTAATAAAATAGTGAGATTTAATAAGACATATAAATAAATTTCATTAAATTCTCTATAACTTAAGCAAATTTTAGATTAAGAAATATTTGATTCCTTTTTTTTTTCTGTTGTAGTAAACTGGGGGCCAAATTATTTAATGGAAGTGGAGGAGTTAGTTTCTTACATTTTATGCTCTAAAGCAGAGTGGCAATACTGCAAGCATTTCCCTCAAATCCATTTCCTCCTTTTCCTGGGCACCCAGCTCGACCATATGTCCTAGCCTTCCTTGCAATTAGCTTTGGCAGATGAAAGAGTGTCATATGGAATGTAAGTGGAAGTGATATGTGCCATTTCCAGGCCAAGGCTTTCAAAAGCAAACATTCTCTTCCACGCTCTCTCTGGATTAAGATGGCTAAGCCCTAGGGGATGCTGGAGCAATTGGATAAAAGAATACTGTGCCCCGAATAACCAGTAGAGAAGAGAAAATAGCTCTCAGAAATGCCCACCTTGGGCAATGAGGTAAATAACAAACACATTTCCATTGGCTCGGTGTGGTGGCTTTCTTCTAATGAGAACAGTGTGGAGAGGGAGCAAGGGAGAGGTTTTACTAAAACATGACAAAACTAGGGAGCAAGGGAAAGGTTTTACCAAAACATGACAAAACTGGACCTCAGCCAGGTGACCAAGGAGATACCAATAGTAATACACCACAATGTTACCGTGTTAAGATGGTACTTTACCTCTTTGGCTTTTCATAAAAGTGCATAACTTCTCACGGGGAGAGAGACACAAAACAGATCTCAGCCAACTGGCACACAAAATTTGATTGAGTGCCCTAAAACCTGTCAAGGTCATTACCTGTGGGAATATGTTTCAAATATAATAAAAAAAAAAAAAAAGAGGTATCAGAGGGATCTACCCACAGTCAGTCTAGGAAGATCAGACAGTGGTAACTCACACCTTTAATCCCAGCACAGGGAATATCCCAGGAGTGGTGACCTATGCCCTTAATCCAATCTGAGTTTGAGGTCATCTTAATTTGCAGAAGGAGTTCCAGGCTCCCCGGCAGGCAGTGGTGATGCCATACCTTAACTGAGCAAAGAGAATATTTAAGGCAGACATAGAAAGACAGAGCAGGCAGAAGAAGCCATGGCTCACACTGTCAGTCCCAGCACTTGGGAAGCAGAGGCAAGAGAATCTCTGAGTTCAAAGCCAGCCTGGTCTTCAAAGCAAGTTCTAGGGCAGCCAGGACTGTTACACAGAAAATTCTGTCTGGAAAAAACAAACAAACAAACAAACAAACAAACAAAAAAACCCAAAGAGGTAGATCTGTCCTCTGGTATCTCCGACTGCTTTTCTAATATTTGAAACATGTCCTCACAATTACTCGAAAAAGAAAGACTGAAATTGTCAGACAAGGCACAAAGGATTGTGTCAGGTAAATGGAAGGTGGTATTTGGAGCTGAAAAGTCAGAACAGTAACCTTTAAATGAAGAGAGCCAGGAGGCGTGCTGGCACACACTCCTGTGGGGGCAGAGCTCGGGGGCGGAGGCAGAAGGATCATCAGTGTTAGGTGACTCTGCTTAAAAAAAAAAAAGGACATAAATACTAATAAAAATAAAGGGAGAAGGAAGGGGAAGTGAAGGGAGAAGGAAGGGGAAATGAAGGGAGAAGGAAGGGGAAATGAAGGGAGAAGGAAGGGGAAGTGAAGGGAGAAGGAAGGGGAAATGAAGGGAGAAGGAAGGGGAAATGAAGGGAGAAGGAAGGGGAAATGAAGGGAGAAGGAAGGGGAAATGAAGGGAGAAGGAAGGGGAAATGAAGAAGTGAAAAGGGAAGATGTTAGAAATAAAGTTTAGATTTCATACATCATTATCTCTTAAAACTAAGTCTTAATTATGACAGATGTCGAAGTATAACGTAGGATGTTAATAAGGAAAATGGGTGTGGACCATACAGACACTATATTCTCATAAGTTTTTCATCAAAAATTATTACACAAATAATCAGGTACAGCATATCTATAGTTCCAGCACTGACTATGGGAGAAATGGAAGTAGAGACTGGGGGATCATGAGTTTAAGGCCAGATTCATAATGAATTCAAGGCCAGCCTGAGCTACAGGAGACTCTGCCTTTAATTTTTTTTTAAAGGAAGGAAGCTGAAATCTTATTATCAAATCCACAAATAGTTGATCAGAGTACAATATATATAGTCTTTGCCTGAATCCTCTAAGTGGCTGAGAGAGGACAGAGGTAAAGGCTAGAGAGAATCCATCCTTCAGGGTAATAGGTTGATTTCAACAGAATGTTTGGATTTAGGGATACTCTGAAACGATGGTGCCAGAGAAAGTTTTCTAGATGTTCCTGATAGTTTACCAAGCAATGGCATTCATCACAGAGGAAATGGAGCAGAGATGGAGCCTGAGAACCTAGTTGAGAATCTGGTCATACAGTTGAGGATGAATATCAGACTGCAGAAAACATAATGCACCTAAAAAATAGGAAGCCCGTGACATCCAATGCTTTCTTCATCACTTCCTGTTCTGTTCTTAGTTCTTTGAACAGTATTTATACTATGGTAGCCTAGCCTATGTAGCCCCGACTGATCTCAGACTCCAACAATAAGCCTGTCTAAGTTTCCATGGTGATAGGCTTAGAGGTGTGAGTCCCCACAGGCCAGTCTTGCATCATGCTCAAAGACAAAGCTAGCTAATCAACAAACAAGTTGAAATTTAGAGCAAAGATATTTTTGCCAAGGTCACCCAGTTGGCACACAGATGAGTGACCATAAGAATTCATTTTCTATATAAACAGCATCCTCTTCTTTCCAAAGGGCAAAACAAAATGCTTATCTTGAGCAAGCAGTGGGCAGGAAGGAAGAGGGCATCAAAAGAGAAGAGGGTCAGGAAAGCAGGGTGATGTGGAACTGTTTCCCTGTGCATTACTTACTGGGGGGTATACCAGTCGGCCAATGGAAAGTAAAAGCAAAGAACACTGGAGGCACAAACTAGAGAGTTGTATAAGTTTTTTGTTTTAATGGCTCAATTAAAAACACTCCATCAACCCTGTTTTAATTATTTCACTGTTGATCTGTGAGTCTTCGTTGAGAGCAGATAAGGATTCGAAAATGAGGGCAGGATAAAGCAATAGAGGAAACTGTGCACATTTTGTCCAACCATACTTTGATACTAAAATTAGGTTGTATTTATATGGGACCAACTTATCAATATTTGTACCTCAATTTAGCAAACTAAAACAAAAGGAGATGTATGCCCATAATGCAGACTGTGAAGTGGACTGGAGTGCACTGAACAGTTCTCATCTTAGTCCAAGTGGCCATACTTTGAGCCTGTTTCCCTGGTCTCCTGCTTCTGTGCTGCCTTAGTAATTCTCCTAAGCCTGTATTTACAGCTTACAGGTGCATATATCGCTTACTCTCTTCTCAGTTTAGAGGGAAGATTACAGATCTCCACTAAAGAAGCATCTCTTCACTCAGGTCCTAGAGCTGCAGAGGATGAAGTGGGATTCGTGGGACTTAGGACCCCACCACTCTCAAGCACTGCTGGGTCGGTTGTTTTCAAAAGGGCACAGAAAGGAAAACAGATGCATGTCCAGAAGGAAGCAAGCAAACTAAAAGAGGCTTCAAAAGACTATTTTGTGTAAAGACTGGCTGAGTCAGCAGTCTATACTGACATCTATTCCCTGAAAAAGGAGGAAGTTATGGGACATCTGGACTGCCTGGATATTCCAGAAAGCAGACTCAAACAATCAACAGCCAATTTGGTGAGCACCTCCAAAGGGTTAGTAGTAAGGACAATGGGTGGAAGCTGAAGCAGGTCAAAAGGATGCTCTGTAAATTGCCTTCAAAAAAGACAGGTTGCCCAAAGAAAGAATGTTTTCTACCACTGGGCAGGAAGGTGCAGGAAAACTACAGGTCAGAGCCCAGTGAAGAGCATGGACATCTTCAAAGGATGAGATACTCTGAGTGACAGTGCTCCGGGATCCTGATGCCACCAGGAAGTCTGGGATAAATCACTGCCTGCTAAATACAGTTTCCCTTCTCTGTTCTCTGAATTTGTGCTTCCAGCAGGAAACTAGAAAAATTGTTTAGTTGGAAGCTGAAAATGCAAAATTCTTTGATAAAGACAACATAGGCACACACACACACACACACACACACAATTAGCTGGTGTTTTATAAGTGGTCCTGTTGTATTATGGCTTAATTCTGCCAACTTAAAAAACTTGAAGTTGAAGAGGCTGTTAAATGAATCTCGTCAATTTGTGTCTTCTATCCCTGCAGATTTCAAAACTAGACTGTGCGGTCTGGAGGTTATTCATAGAAGCAATAGTGTGACCAACCAATTGTAGCTAAATGGGAGAGATGAGGATATGCAACAAATCATAAGTTGAAATATCAGATAAATAAATCAGAAATGCAAGATAATATAACACTTGAAATAGAAAAGAACTCATCTGGACACAATACAAAAAAATGTGCTATGGTTATTCATTAAAAATATATGCTCTTTAATAAAAAGGAGAAGCAGCCCAGAGGCCCCTCATTCACTCTACTGTATACTTCAGGGAACAGACAGAAGGAACATCTTCAAGAACTGAGCCATGAGGCTGGGAATGTGTCATGCAGGCTGGAGGATCTTCTCCAGAGCTCAGAGAGAGCCACTTCCTGTCAGGAGTCCCTCGTCTCCGCATGAGTGAAAGAAGGCAGTGGATGTCATCAGCTCTTTCCTACCTATGGGACATGGATGACCCTACAAAGCATGAGTACATAAAAGTATGTTCAAAATGTGTATATGAATCCATTCTCTTCTTCAACAAGTACTAAAGGCACATTTCATTCAAACACACACACACACACACACACACACACACACACACACACACGCACGCACGCACGCACGCACGCACGCACGCACGCACGCACGCACGCACACATACACAATTAAGCATCAGACTTGATTTCCATGGGGGTTTCCTGGTAAAAATATTCTCAATATAATCAAGTTTAAGCAGTTATTTAACATCATAAACCATGGAGCTGAAGCTAAGGAAACCTCATCTCAATGAACTCCAGTTCACTGATGGACCAAACAGAAAACACGAGGCATGCAGCCTCCTAAGAAATAGGTAAAGAAACAGGTAAGTGTGTCTTTAATTGGGGTTTGGTGCGACTGCTGTAATTAAGGATTAAGACAATAGAAAAGGACTTCACGTGTCAGAGAGGAATGTGCTATAATGCACAGCTATGAAAATGAATCATGTATACCCGAGTGAAGAGCCAGAGAAATTTACTATGGAACATCCTTGGGCCGCAAGCAGTAAGTGTAAAGTACTTCTAAATTTGAAAAGCTTGGCCCCCAATCAGGTTAGATTAGAGGCTCACTGAAGAGTGAGCCTTCCTCTATGGTGAGAGGACACGAACCACAGCCCTGCCACTGCTAATTTTGTTAATAAACTTTATTAGCAAACAGCCACGCTTATTCATCATTTTCCATGACTGCTTTTATATTCTAACCAGAGATACATGCTTGCATAAAGTCTGCAAAGTCAAACATACTATCAGCTCTGTACAGAGTTTGCAAACATTTGCTTCATAACCCTTGTTTCTGTAATTCTCTTTTTCCTAAATTCAGAGCCCATGCCTTCCTCCTAACCAAGGACTCCTCATTAGGAAGACCTCTCACAGGGTCTTTCTGTAGCAAAACTCACCCTGCCTCAGCATTCCATCTTACATAGGATAGCAGAGTGACAGTCGCTTGCTACCATCTCTCTTTCTCTTTAGAATAACTATGATCATCGCAAGGGCAGGAACTTTATATCACTCAGTACTCTACACCAGTTGTGGCACAGGAATAGGCAAAAAGCAAGTGAGCAGCGTTCAAATATTGAATGAGTATGTTATCGCCGGCATTTTCCACTGTCACCTGTGACTTTTAGAGGAGTTCATTTGTAAGAAAGAGTAATTCATAGCTTATAATACAATGCCTCCAGCCTTCACAGTGCACTGTACAGCAGGCACAACAGCAGCCTCGTTAACTGCATGGTCTCCAAAGCAGGGAGCTTCCTCACACTTCAGGAGAATCAAGTGACCTTGAGGCAGGCTATCCTTAACCTTCAGGCTGCCTCAAAGCTAAATGGAAAGAAACTGTTCATCCAGAGGGTTTTTGTTTGTTTGTTTGTTTTGGTTTTTTTTTTTTTCCCTTAAGCAGTTTGTGCTGAGGAAGACAGGGAGGTAGAAAACTGACCAAGGATATAAACCTCAATAAAGATAAGATTTTTGTAGTGAACTGGATTCATTCCTCAAAGCAAACGCCCCCTTCCTCCAACTCTCTCTTCTTTAATGTGCTCATGAAAGTTTAAAATAACTCAAACACCATTTACTGACTTCCGACAAGCGTGAGGTGCTCGGTACAAAGATGAGCAAGAAGCATTTCCTGCCTTGAAGGCACTCACGGCTCATCAGGGTGGCACACACAACCAATCATTCCACCAACGAACATGAAAAGTTCTGTCATACATAACAAATAAAATGCCACCAATTCACAGAGTGAGGAGGCTAATTTTTCCAGGGATGCTGGGTTGTGAGACAGAGGGCAGTTAATAAAGACTCTGAGTAGGAAATCCCATTTTAGATAGCCTCAAATAGGTAAGAGGAATTTTGCTTCTAAAAGGAGCAACCATGCACTTAATATGGGGACAGACTCCAAAAGAAAATGGGTGGTCATCGTGTGTGGGAGATAATTCAGGGATGCAAATACAGCTGGAGGACACAGTGGAAAGAACACAGGGTCCAGAATATCAGAAGGTCTGGAAACAATCCTAATGCTTGAAACAAATAAGTTTTATTCCATCCTTTAAACAAGAGATTGACATTTTTCCTATGTGTTCTATATGTTCAAAAATTTGATCCACCTCTTCTATATATGTATACTTATTTATAGCCACATACATACATGTCTCTGCAAACTGTGTATATGTGATGAGTCAAAGAACACATTTTAAAATACACTGGCACAAGTCATAAAAAACTAAATATCTCCACGTGCCAAAGGCTAGCCTACTCCCAACCCTTCAAGAAGGCTGTGTCTGGGTACTATGCTATGGTGGTCATGACAACCAAAAAAGAAGTTATTCCATACTATAAGGGCCCTAATGGAGGCAAATATCTACAAAGACCTAGTCTTACTGAGACAGTCATGTTTATGTTTATAGAGCCTAGGGATGGCAAATGTGAGGTCTCCACCCAGCTTATGAAAGATGCCAAACTTTCTCTCCGCAAGTTGAAATCTACCTCAGCTTCCAAGGGAGCTTGTGGGTGAAGGAGGCTCAAGGAATCCATTTCCACCAAGAGAAATGATGTCTTGCTTCCTTGGGATCTGAGTTCAAACAGGGTAGTCTGGTTATGGTAACCTCTCTAGGACACAATACCTTGGTTTTCTCAGATGACCCTCCAGATAGGTAGACCTGGAATGAACATGGCTTAGGGGACAAGTTCACAACTGATACTGAGGTTCTGGAAAAACACAGGTCACACGATAATCCAAACTTGAATATGACCACAGACTTAGAGTTAAGGTCTGGAAGAACCACTCAGGAAGATCCAGTTCAAGGCTTACTTTACAAGTGAAGCAAAATGTCAAGAAGAGAAACCATGGTGGTTACACATCCTTCAATTTCTGCAGTCAAAGCCTCTAATCTGCATGGATACCTCTTTTGTTTTCTCCTGAAAATGAAAAGCATCTTTCAGATCTCCCCCCAAATCTCTGGGCTTTTCTCAAACTGGCCAAACAGACTCAAGAAAACTAATTTCATTTCCTTAGTCACAGGCATACTTTGCTTCTTGTGTGATTGATACAATGACCAGGACCCACTTCTAAAGGCCTTTGTAGGGATCTAAGAGCACATATTATAGTACATGGCTAGGAGGTAGTCATTCTTGTAAGTTAGATTAAGTTCTAAGATATAGTCAGTACAAATAAACCCATGGCTAGGACCATAAAAATTGGCAAAAATCTGAGTTGCATGTGAAGATGCCAAATGTCCCACATTCAGCACCATCAAGCACTTTATGTGGTTTGTAACATTGTGCTCTTATGGAAATCATCACAAAAGGTGGGTACTGACACTGAGAGTTTAAACTGCATATACTTTTAAAGAAACTGGGAAGGCTACAAGCTAGAGCTAAGCCATGGGTTTAATAACAGCCAGACACAGGCTTGCAGGATGATCTCTTTACTGGACACACCTTCTCCTCACTACTCACAAATTGTCTTTCCAAATAATCTGCCAGTGTAATCTCTCTTCTCCCTTAAATGCAATCAGCCGAGGAAAGCTACATAGAAAATGGCCATGGGGAATGGAAAACATTAATCTGAAGTTGAAACACCTTTTGGCCTCCTGGGTGCAAACAGAATTAAATGAAAAAGGGGGAGGGATATAGACACCTCACTGCACATGGAAAGTGTTCTATGATTGGCCTAGAAAAACCTGTTACTTGTTACTCTTAAACTTTGTTTTTTTTTTTTTTTTTTTTTTTAACAAACATGTCTTCTAGCACTGGAAATAAATGAGCAGCACGTATTATCTGGAAGAGGAGACACTTGACATTTGTCTGACATCACAGTTCATGTCCAAATGTTGAACCTTTCCCAGACCACCCAGAATTCCAAATGAGAAAGTCTAGAGAATGCCCTTACATCCCCCAGATACACATTACCTACATGTAAAATGATACTGTGGCATAATATGAAATATTCCTATCATTTTTTCCTTTTACCAAAATCTCCAGTTGATTGAACCAGTTGACTGATAATAATAACTTCCTGTAATAAGCTGTGCAGACAGCCATGGGGTACCATCCATCAGCCATGAGGATACATTCATCAGGCTCTATGTTGGCACATTCAGAATGGGAAGTGTTCACAGATGAGATGCACAGCTCACAAGGTTTGCAGACCTCTTGGCTGATCACCTCCTCCATTGCCAATCCTGCCACCTTTGTCCAGCCTATCACAGTACACTGACAACTTCACTGCTAACACTGTGTCTAAACCACTCTGCAATTAAAGCAATATTTTACAATATAAATTGGCTCATGCCACTCTCTTACTGTAGCCCTTTAATAGCTTTCTATTCTATCTACAATAAAACAGCGGACTCTTAGCATAGCCTCGAGACCTTCATACCATCTGGCTTCTTTCACTGTCCCGTCAGTACTCAGTTTACTTTGCCTAGCTCACTAGGCTCTCTCCATACACCCTTCTTCCTCTTCAGACCTGGGGTTTTCTGTTCCAGTGCTCCTTTATGCCCAGATTGATCTCTTGGGATAAATACTAGTCATTTCACTGATCTCTTGCTCACTCCCCAGTCTAAATTTACTACCATATTCATATCATACATCAGCAGAGCTTTCCCCCTTCATTGCATGTGTCCTAATAGATCTGCAGCTGATTTTCATGTATCATCTCCCTCTACAGCTAGACAGTAGCATCCATAAGGGTGAATGAAACTTTGTTAATTTTAGCCACCAGAATATGCCCAGTACTTAAACAGATGGTTATCAACACCACTTAGTAAGCAAAGTTCTTTAATGATGACCTCTACTCTCTGGGCTTCAGGTTCCTTCTAAGATGACAGAATTAGGAAAGATCAGTAGCTGCTAAGATAGGATCCAAGAAACACAAAGAATCTAAAGGTAGAAGCAGATGCGTGAAAGCTATTTGAAGCAAGGTAGAACTGAAAGCAGAGAACATGTCTTTTATAGAGGAGCATCTTTCAGCACTCCAAGTTAGGGACGATTTAAAACTTTCCAATCAAATTATATATGCTACGTACTGAGTGGGTGAGAGCAACTGATCTCTCTCTCTCTCTCTCTCTCTCTCTCTCTCTCTCTCTCTCTCTCTCTCTCTCTCTCTCTCTCTCTCTCTCTCGATAGTACAGCACACAGAGAGGAACTGTAACTGTGAACAGTACACTTGAGATGTTGATATGTATGGGATGATACATTCCACATACACTGGGAAAGCTCTCGGGAATAAATCAACATAGGTACAAGTAACCAGCAGTGTGACTGCAAGTTTAGAACCATGACAGAAACCGTATGATCCCATGACAGAAACCCAAGAAGACGCTCCCCGGGGTGGCTGCTATGGCTGCAGCTGGCCTGAGACTAGGAGCTCACTTCTCTCATAGGAAACCGCAAGAGGCACATTTTAGGGTCCCAGATAGCGCTGATTTATTGGAGGACAGCTGTTGAACCATCTCAGCCCAGAGGTGGAGGACAGTGAATCTTTAATTCCCAAAAATTTAGTGTAAAATTGTAAGCCCTTTTGCATTTGTACGGAACATACCTCACACTAAGAACTGTAAACAAACTAGAGAGATGACTCTGCATTCAGCAGCACTTACTGACAGTGCAGACAACCTGGAGTCAGTTCCCAGTATCCACATTGTGTCTCCCAAACATCTGTAACTCCAGTTCCAGAGGATCCGACACCCTCTCCAGGTCTCCACAGACCAGGTTCCTGCACACATGTGGTACACATACCACATACACACACTCAAGTACACACAAACATACAAAATAAATAAATTTTTTTAGAAGACTAAAACATTAAAATAGAGGTTGGATTTTATGTTTCACAGACACTCAAAACTAGAAAATGACATTTCCTTAATATTTTAAATTTTACTTTTTGTTTAAGTACAAAGAAAACTGGTTTGATTTTAGAATGTTGGAGTTTTCTGCTAAATCAAGAAGCCCCTTACAAGTGTGTATCCACACAGTCAATTCTGCATATGGATCTTCCTTGTTGTCATAAATGGAAAATCAATTAGTAGAATGTTCATGGAATCTTTTTCTTTTAATTATGATATTGACTGTCTAACAGCATCTCGATGGATATGGAACAATTTGATCTGTGATTGTCATTTATATTTTCTGAGGATTAGCTTAATTATAATTTTTAGATTTATAATATCCTCCACCAACTATTTCCTTGCCTGAAGCTCTGCTTTATCACAAACTTTCTTTTGTCACACAGAAAGTGTACAGCTAACAATAAAGAATGGCCTTAAGCTACATTCTTTAAGAATGTCTAGAGAGCAGGCTCCTACCCTTATTGCCTCCAGAATATCCATACAATCCATACAAATCACCACACGCTATCATGTTACATGATTGCTTTAAACCATTTTCCAGGACCCATACATTACAGGGATCCCCTTAATGTCATCACTTCCCTAATCAGGACTGACTATACGTCTGAATTGTCAATGCAGCTTTCCAGTTCTCACTTCTGTGGCCTATTTCTCCTGTCCACAAATGGTACCTGGTGCAGTTTTTGTCTACTGTAGATTTTTACCCAAAAAAGTACACATATCATTCAACGATTTAATTCATTCAACATTATGTGGATTTATTTGGATTTGGGGTTTTCATCTGATTTGGAAATTCCTCCAACAGACAACCCCCCAGTATTTTCCATTTGCCCTAATCTGATTGGCTTATTTATGCATTCCATCTCAGCTTGTGTTTCCCATTCCTCTTGTACTTCCTTACATTATAATCCCTATGTTTCCCCCATTCAAATTGATCTTCCCCTTATTCTTTCTTTAGTTTGTTATTTTCTATTGTAATTTGGAACTTACAGTTTGGTTTCTTTGTTTCTCTCACTTTCTCCCCAACGTGTGTGTGTGTGTGTGTGTGTGTGTGTGTGTGTGTGTGTGTGTGTGTGTGTGTGTGTGTGTGTGTGTCTGTGTGTGTGTTCAAGAGACTCTTGAATAGCACAGAATGACCTTCAACACACTAAGTAGCCAATGACAGCCTTGAAGTAGCTCCTTATGCCCCTGCCTCTCTACCTTTGAAGTGTAGTCAGAATTGACTCTGCTCTGTCTGGCTGGTCCCACAGCCACTTAGTCCCAAAGAAACACAAGGAGGTTTATATTAACTACAAGCTGTTTGGTCTATGGCTCAGGCTTATTACTTTCTAATTCTTAGACTTTAAGTGAACGCATCTTTCTATTTATGTTTAGCCTCGTGGCTTGGTACGTTTTTGCTCAGTACAGCATCCTCATCCTACTTCCTCTGTGACTCACTCTCATCTCTTCCTCTTCCCAGAATTCTCCTAGTCTTACTTCCCCATCTCTACTTCCTGTCTAGCTACTTGACTGGTCAGTGTTTTATTAAACCAATATTTACAATGAGAAATATTTACTGTGTACAAAAGCATCCTCCCACAGCATTTGAAGGGCTAGGGTTACTGGTGTGCACTACCCATGCTTGATTACCCCTTCATAGTTTATGTGCATTGCTAATTTAGCAAGTACAAGAGTAGATGCTGTCATTCAGTTCCTATCAAACAACAAAACAGTGAAAATCCTAGAAATCCATGATTGCAGCCCCAACTTCAATTTTTTTTCTCCTTTTTAAGTCCCAAAATTGTTATAAGACTTTTTCAGTATTTACTATAGTTTTACCAACATTCTTATTGTCTTTTACATTCTCTGTTGCTCCTTTAAAACCCTTCCCCCCACAATCAGTTCCCTCCTTTAGAATCAACAATGAAAGTTTAGAAATGGCAAAGACTTCTTAGCATTCACCACTATATGCTCTCTCTCCCTCCTTCCCTCCCTCTCTCCCTTTCCCTCTCTCTCCCTTCCTTCCCCTCTCCCATGCCTTCTTGCCTTCCTTTATTTCTTTTTAACTATAGTTAACTGAATACGCAGTATCAAAAGGGTGCTCATGTTCTCTCAGCATCCTGAAAATATGATTTCATATTCTGCTAAGAAATTGTCTTTCATTTGTATGATTAGTCATTTTCTCTCTGCTTGTATCATGTGAATTTGCACAGCATTTGCATATCTGGATTTTCCTAAGAAGCTACGCCATGGAAAGGGGTCATGTGAACTTTTGAGTTTTGTATCTTCATTTTTAATCTCTTTGTCTATAGATGATACGGCACTGTCTCCCTCTCAGGACTCCTGGGCATGCAGGTTGGAGCCTCTTTTTCTATGCTCCATTTCCCCTAAAGTCTCACTCAGTGTCCTCCACTTAGAAGTTAATCTCTTAGAAAATACTCGCAGGGACTTACCTGATTTCATTTCATAGTCAATCATTTTTTATCTTCTATTGTACAGAGCCTAATTTTAAATACAGGCATAGATTTTTCTCTCCTGATATAAATACCACATTTGAATCCTTAATGCCTACCTTGTTTTCCAGTGTCCTGTGATTTCTAGTGCTTTTGTGCCTTCTACTTTGTCAATTAATAAACATTTTAAATATACTTATGGGGCATTTACTTCATGCTTGCCTAGTGCTTAGAAGTCAAGGATTTGTTTACTGCATGGTCTCGATATTTTTTGACTATAATATTTTCTTAACAGGGAGCTACTCATGTTTTCCTACACTGAGAATTCCATATGATGGTTTTACATGCTATACTTTATGGATTTCTCCAGCTGGAAAGGTTTGGGTTTTTTTTTGTTGTTTTGTTTTTGTTTTGTTTTGTTTTTAAATGTAACCTCACTCACTAGAACTCAAGTTGAACAAGGAGAATTTGATACTGGACTTCACCTGGGAAGTTGTCCAGAGACCCAGTGGTTCAGCGACAGACCTTATTCTCTGTCCTAGCTGGGCATCAAGCCCTTTTCAATTTTACGTAGGAGGTAGGAAGTTTTTCCCAGTAACTGTTTCCCAGGATGGACCACTGTTTCTGAAAAAGTCTCTGTCTAGCAAGCACAGGCCCAAGGCCTTGTGCAAGCATGAGGGATCAGCACAAAGTCCACGCTGTAATGCCTGAGTCTAGATCTGGCAGCTCTGCATGAAGTGCGCAAATCACTTCCTGTTCATTTTTTTTCGTACCTACAAATTTGCTCTTCATTTCTGGCACCTGAAGATTTTCTTTTTTCGTTTTGAGCTGCACTGTACATTCTAATTGTTGTTGTTGTGATGGGTCTTCCTACGGGTGTGTCTATTTTAAGCGAGAGGCAGAGGTCTTTTATAACAGCTCACAGTATAATAGTCAAAGTATTATCATCTCACCACCAATGTTTCTTACACTTCCTGCCTTTAACAAATGGCACACCATGAGACTAACATTCAAAAAAGATGTAAACGAAAGATGCCTGGAATGACTGGGATACACACTCATCCTATCCCACCTAAGCATTCTGCAACTGCAAGAATAATGGGGCCAATTTCTACGGAGGGATATGGGAGGCCCTAAGTTATTTATTTCTGAACGTTAAAGTTTAAAAATATTTTAAAACTTCTCCTTTGTAGCTTAAAGAAGTTTAGACTTAAATAGGCATTTTCTCTCTAGAGGACTACAAGTCTCTCCTCAGAAACATATTGCTGTTTCCCACTCTTATATTACAACAGAGGACTTAGAGCACCTGCACAGAAGAAATGGTTTTTGAGATGTATTTCAAGGTCACCAGCTATCAATCAGATCCTTTCAATGTCCATGGTAGTTATTTCTAAAAATGCAGATCTATAAGTTCAACTCTGTTTGCAGCCATGAATCTAAATGACTAAACCTTGGGTTGTTAATTAACAGAATTCATGCATTTACAATGAAGATTTAATGATGGCCTCAACTGTGATTGCTGACTGCTTATGCTATATCCACGTTTTAAACGTGACGTGAAGAGGACTCATTTTCTTCATTTTAGTTGAAAGCTCTTTAAGGGTATTCTCTAGAAAGTGTACCCACTGAATTAAGAAAAATCCACTAATTTTCTCCATCCGACTTTATTCTCAGCTTACTATTCCCAAAGCCGGGGAAACGGTAGTACTTCCTGTGTGTCTTCAACAGTACATGCCTACTTTTCCAAAGGATCATGCAACATACACCAAAAGAGTGCTTCCTAAATGTGTTAATGTATATAAAAGGAATGTGCAAACAACATGCTGTAACCGTCTCTTAGAGCAGGAGAGGATGGATGAAAAAGTCTCTGTAGTTTTCTACTCACGAAGATGGTCCTATAACTGTCCTTCTGTGCTCTGACACCACAGTAGTAAAGGAAGCCATGTAAGAACAAGAAGTATACTTTCACAGGTCTAAGTTATCTCAGAAATCAGTGAGGCTATGAAGTTTACAAATCATCTGCCATCTAGAACACATGGAAATCCCCCACCTCCTTACCTCTTCCCTCTCTCCTTCCCCACACACACCGATTGTAGGTTTCCCCCCATATTTCACATACTTAGAAGCTGTCTTCTTAACAAGCCTCACAGTATTAATTTCTGGTCAGGACACTTTGGAGCAGAGAAAGTTTCATAGCACTCAGTAGAAAGATCTCTACATGGAAGGGGAGTGTTCAGAAAGCTTGATCTCTGTTCTCTGTCATTTCTGTATTTCCCTTCATGACTCAGTCTTTTCGTGTAAGGTAAAAGGAGTTTCATTGCTGAGATTTTTTTTTTTTAAGATCTTCATCCCATTGTTTAAAAACAATACTGGAATTAGGAATGCAATGACTTACTGTTTTATTACATATTACTTATTCTTGATGTCCTAAAATATCTAGATCAGAGTAGGCTCAATGACCACAGTACTGAATAACAAATATGTTTTATAGCTTAGTGCTTGGGGGGAACAATTTCCAGAAATTAATAACGAAAGTTAAATTAAAGACTATGCCAGAAATCTCAAAGAACTCTAAATCAGCTCCAACTTTAAGCTATAATAATTAATATCCACTAATAATTAAGTGAGTGATGTGTAGCTTCAGTTCCAGGTGCCTAAGCTTTCTTTCCTTGGCTCATTATTAAGAGTTACAATTGCTGGTGCTGCAGACAATGCTTTGGGAGAGGCATATTTCACCTGTCTGCCTAACAGACTGGCATCTTCTTGGAATTCAGTGTTCTAGAACTTAATATCGATGGTAAGAAAATTTATAATTGATTTCAACATTCTCTTTCACATTGGCAAAAGGCTCAGAATATTTCAACACTTAGCATTCTCCCAACTCTCATGCATGCTTATGTGAAAACACCAACCTTCATTTAAGGATTTAGCATAAGAAATACAGATGGTGACTATTAGATCGTGGGTAGTCACAAGAGAAAACACACAATCTAAGCCAGAAGCATTACGAAAAGGTGGCCATGATGTTATTTGAAAAACAGCATTCGTGTGCAAACAGTCTACTTATGACAGATCATAACAACAACTCAGGATGAATGAGACTCTACATAATCCACAAGCAGGAAAGCTGACCATCTCCGACTTCTCTGCACACCAACGCTTACAGCCGTTGTTACTTCATTTTGTCACAAAGGCTTTCCTCACTCTTGGGATCTGGTATCAAGAAAGAATACCACATTTTTTTCCAAGTGCTACCCAGTAGTATTGCCTTGCAATCCATGAAGGCAACATTAAATGGTTCTGGTTGCCACATTTAGAGAACAGAAAATAGAGAAGTGAAATCACACAATGTGGTGGTTTGAAAGAAAATGGCCCCCAAAGGAAGTGGCACTATTAGAAGCTGTGGCTTTGTTGGAGTGGCTGTGACCTTGTTGGAGGAAGTGTGTCACTTTGGGAACTGTCTTTGAGGTCTTCAATGCTCAAGATACCACCCAGCGGGTTAGTCTACTTGCTGTTATTTGTACATCAACATGCAGCAGCTTCTTCAGCACCATCTCTGCCTGCATGTCGCTTGCCATGCTCCCCGCCATGATGGTAATGAAGTAAACCTTTGAAATTGTAAGCTGTCACCTCAATTAAACAGCTTCTTTAGAAGAGTTGTCATGGTCATGGTATCTCTTCACAGAATAGAAACCCTAACGAAGTCACTCAACAATATATTTTATTTAATGTAACATCGGAAATATGAAGCCAAGATACTTTGTATTCATTTTTCTCACACTGTTGTCAAAATCTTCTGTGTAGATCATAATTACAGCATAACTCACTTTGAACTAACCACTTTCAAATGTTCAAAAGTCACATGTAGCTTGTGGCTACAACATTAAAAAGCACAGTCTGAGTTAGTTGAACATTATGACAGTTGTGATTTTTAAAAACAGCATTTAAACAATTGCTTTCTAAAGCAATACTTATTTTTTTAATGATTTATAATATGAATACCAAGAAGATACAAGTAACCAACTACTACAAATGTTCTTTTTTTAATTTCTTAATTTTTTTTTCAAGGTAGAATTTTTCAAAGTATCCCTGCTGTCCTGGAACTCACTCTGTGGACCTGGCTGGCCTAGAACTGGGATAACTTCCTGACTCTGCCTAGCAAGTGCTAAAATTAGAGGCATGTGACACTATTGCCTGGCCCATATATGTTCTTAACAGGGCATATCAAAAATAATGTGAAAAAGAAAAACTAAGTCCTGAGTTTGGTCTTGTGTCAAGTTATACAAGTATAAATATGAGAGCTTTGGCCAACAGCCTGCTGACCTTCTAGAGGAAAGGATAGAAACTAATATTTTCATAATTAATTACTGAAAGTATAAGAAGCACTCTGAAAGAATGGTGGAAGAAGAAAAAGAACCAGGAACATAAAATGGGAGCTAGAGCAACACATTTTTCTTGCATTAGCCCATCAGATGCACAATGGAACAGACGTTCATCTACACACAAGATGGCCACCTCTATGTTTGTCTTGTCAGTACTACAACTGGGATACACAATCATTAAACCCTAAATAGTACAATACAGACAGTCTTTGACTTTATTGACCATTGTCCAAAATAAACAACCTTCCTTTATTTACCAATAATTCATGTGATCAATAAAACAAAGTATAAAAATATCCTTCAAACAAACTATATAATTTACCCAAGCAATGGTAATTTCCCCTCCCATACTATTACTAATCTAAGGCCAATAATTGACCAAAGGAGGTTGGCTACAAGTCAATTGTACTACTTGCGTTGTGATTTGAATGAGAATAGCCACCATGGAATCATAAATCTGAATGCTTCATCTCCAGTTGAATGTAGAAGATTAGGAGGACCAGCCTTGCTGGAGAAAGTATGTCATCAGGGGTAGGCTTTGTGGCTTCAGAAGACTTGTGACATCTTGAATTAGGTCTCTCTACCTACTACTTGTAGATCATGATGTGAGCTTGAAGCCATTCTTGTCACCATGGCACTGCCCCGCCCCATCAGGAACTCTGACCCTCTGAAACCATAGGCCAATTAAATTCTTTTTTCGTAAGTTTCCTTGAACCTGATGTTTTATTGCAGCAAGAGAAAAGTGACTAAGACGCCACTGTAGCATTATTACTTATATTTCTACAACACGTGTAAGTTATTTCTTTTCAATAGTAAAATATATAGTTAAGGTAGAAAATACACATCATGTATATTTATTAAATTAGGGATTTAACCATGATTCTAAATGAAGACTATATTTCAGAATCTTATTTTTATACAAAGTAATTAAATTTCACAAAAAAAATATGTAGAATAAAAATATCCAAGCTAACTGGTATTGTAAAGAGTGCCATAGAGAATTTTAGAGAGAGCCTAAATGGGAAGATGCAAAAGAAGGTAAGTCAAGAAGTAGCAGCATTTAACACATGTAAGCTGATGGAGAGAAGACAGTGGTGGCCAAAGACATGGAAATGGAAAGTAGTTTAGGGTGTAGCATTGTCTTGACTTATTTAATAACTTCAGGTGGGCAGAGAGAAGTGTAGGAAGGCAAGGAAAATAGAAAGTGGAAGTATATATAACCAGGGCTCAGCCAGAATTTCCTTCATAGGGAATGATCCTGACCTGCTCTATTTCACTCCAAATATCATAAGCCTCCCTGTAGGGCAGGAAAGAAATCAAGAACTTACTATCCCCTAAGCCAAATAAGATCCCCCTCTGCTGAGCTGCTCTTACCAAGGAGTCTAGCAGTGTGGAATGGCTTTTTGAAATGTCGGGGATCTGCAACAGTTTCAAGGAGGATCAATGTAATGGGCTAATCTGCATGGCTGCTCTTATGTGTATCCTACACACAGTTTAAATGCTGGTATGCTAATAAACCACAGTGGTAAAAGGCAGTCATAACAAAGTCTGTTTTTCTTCTTGGCAGTGAGTCCTTCCCTTCAGGGTTACTGATTTAAACAAGAAAGGTGTAGATGGAACTTTGTGGAAAGATAAAGTGTAGAAGAAAAAGAGTTTAGCATATCTACATGTCCAGCTTGGGTTGTTTCCAGGTAGAAAGCAGAAATGCATACACATCTCAGAGAAGAGGCCTTGACTAAGGACATCAGTGTAGAGGTCCTTGGTATATGAGAAATATAAGCTGAGTGCTAAGTACCCAGAGCTGAGCCTTACAAATGCACACATAAGGAAGAAGGAGGGTTAGCTGATAAGGAGAACAAGGAGTATTCACACAGGAGTAAAGAATATTTTCAAAGGAAGGACTAGCCAGTAGTGGCAAGTGCCACCAAGGGGTGGACACTTTCCATTCAGCTTAAAATGTTGGGAGTCACTAGCAGTGGACTCAAGTGCTGACCAGAGATGCCATAGTCAAAAGGAGTGAGGAATGAAAAAAAATGGCAGTAACTATAGAGGTCTTAGAGGTCTAGGCCAAATATCAACAAAAGGGGCTCTCTCTCTCTCTCTCTCTCTCTCTCTCTCTCTCTCTCTCTCTCTCTCTCTCTCTCTGTGTGTGTGTGTGTGTGTGTGTGTGTGTGTGTGTGTGTGTGTGTGTGTCGCTTTTTTTCTGTCTCTATCTCCTGAACAAAATGAACAAAAATAAAAGATTATGAAGTCTGTTTTTAGTTTTACAGAACCCAAGAGAAATGAGCTAAAGGTAATAGACCTTCTCTGTGGAGGTGGCAGTGGAGGAAACAGACCCCAGGAGAGTAGTCTCTGCTAGAAGAAAACAACTTCATTGAAACAGAAGGGAAGAATGATAGAACAGATGTCAACTTGCTTATTCAGTTGCACAAGCGTCGAGGAGCTTCCAAATGTGGTGGCTCCTCATTATAGCAAGTAATTCTCACCCAAGAGTTCCAGTACACATGCGAAGATTCTTGAGGAGAAAAAAAATATCCCTCAGACTACACTGACTATCTTCTGAGAATGGTTGTTTCTTGGAGCCATTTCCCTCTGCTGGGATTCAGAAGTTCCATTTGCAGAATGTCCTGTGAGTGATGACCCTCTAACCTTGGAACTGGTAGTCAGTACCTTTCTAGTAAGTTACCCAGTGTTTCTCAGGAAGACAGAAACTATGAAAGATGGTCTGAAGTCTCACCCAGGCTTGCCTCAATTCCAGCCTTTTGGCTGATCGACTTGACTTCTTTGTGTTACAGTGTTTTTATCTGTGTGAAGAAGCTACAGAGAGATGAATCATAGCTGGAATGATTTAAAGGTAGGAATGTATATTGAGAGATAGATGATATGTAGGTTGGTAAATACACACATACATGCATACATACATAGGTAGATAGACACACATACATGCATACATACATAGGTAGATAGACACACATACACATCAATAAACAGGCACGTTTAGGGAAAAGAATGTGAAATGTTGTACTGGTTGTGGTAATGAGTACTTGTAATGGTCTGGACATGATGTACTAAAGTTCATGCAAAGTATCAAGGACCTCATGGCAATTGAGCTTCTCTTGCTGAGATGTTAATTATACTATGGCATAATAGCAATTCATAATACATTCATGTATAATTCTTATAAATTAGGTAACAAACTAGCAAACATACACGCATTCTTTGTTCCATAAAATGTGTTTTTAAGTTGGTTATTTAATAAGCCTATCTCTAATATTTGTAGGATCAGCAAAAAATGGAGGGACAAATAACATGTCTAACACTGAAATTTATAAATCAATATAATAACTACTATATTATATAAAATGTTTTGCTTGTGGAATGGAGAGATGGCTCAGTGATTAAGAGCATGTACTACTCTTGCCCAAGTCCAAAAGTTCAGTTCCCAGCACTAACGTTGTATGGCTTACAACCATCTGTCAACTCCAGCTCCCAGGATATTTGACACCTGTGGCTTCTTTGAGCACCAGCCCTAAAATCACACACACACACACACACACACACACACACACACACACACACACACACACACACACAAATTAAAGCAAATCTTTTTAAAAGCTTGGTCTAGTCACTTAAAATTCTATTTTTGTAATTGATTTAGATTTCTTGGACCTCTTGGAGTCCTTTTATTACTATTATTTATTGATTCTTAGACAGCTTCCCACATGTCCTGTTTTTGTTATACCCATCTCCATTACCCGCTCTGCCCTGCTCCCATTTCCACTGACTATCTTCTTCCCCAAATCCCCCTTCTACTGTCTTCTCTTTGTATGTGTGGGAACCAGTGACTCTAAAGAAGGTTGACTACATGATCGGGGACAGGGGTCATTCAATAAAGTAGAAGCAGCAAGCCAGTGACTACACCAGGGAAGAAAAGACTCCCCCTTTCTAACAATCATGAATAACCATAAACTCCTCGGACACAAGGCCCCTCAAACCCATTCCCCATCAGTGGAGGGATAGCAGAATACACATGAAATGATAATAAACTGGAAAATTTGAAAAAGTTTGAGGAGGAATGAGGCAAGGGATGGAGGGACAGGAGGAAATGTTTACTAAAGCCAAGGTTATGAGAAAGCAGAAGTAGAGGCTTCTGGTCCAGACTTTCGGGCCTAGCCTCAAGGTTTAGGCCCTCAGACCCACAGACCCAGAGACACACGGGTGTTTACAATAGTTTTAGGCTGATAGGCCTAAGGCCCAGGCATGTAACTTGCTAACTCTTTCCCCTTCATCTAACCCATGTCTCTTATCCTGTTCAGCCATGTGGCTCGGTACCTTTTCTCAGAGCAGTATAGTTGTCCTCTGCTTCTTCTGGCTTCTCTCTGGCATTCTACTCTGTTCTGCCTGTTCCTAGAGTCTGGTAGCCCCACCCACACTTCCTGTCTGCCTTTGGCCAATCAGCGCTTTTTATTAAACTCATAGGTGGGACAATTATTTACACCATAAATCCACTACAGAAAGTCATACCAAAACCTACTCTTATAAGCTAATAAAAAGATAAACTTAAAGAATATGCATAAAGGTACCATTGAATGGCTAATGATGTTTCCTGAAGACATGGGTTATTAATAAAATCTTAATGCTGGATATGTGATATCTCCCTATGAGTTGTTGGTCAGGGAGGTACCAGAGACCCCTCAAAACAATACAGGTTATTGCCATACTAATGCTTGCCACCAGAACTATGCAGTGATACCTTACTGCTGGATCCAGCACACTTTGTTTGAACTACTTGACGAAATAAAGCTGGAATTAAGCTGTAAGTTTCCTTCTTGTTTTCTGGCTTTAACGGTGCCAGGCAGTTATTACCAAGACCCTGTGGAGTAAAAGTCAACAGTAGTCCCATTCAATATGGTGCAATACTGGCCTACCAGCCAAGATATGGTACACTGGCACATTAATATCATTACTGTTAGGGAGTAACCAACTACTTTCTAACTTAATTTGAGGCCCATTCTACAAGACTGAATTAATACTTTGTACTATAAATGTTCCCAAAAGCCCAAAGAGATCATAGGCCCTCAGTGTGAACCTGCTACCGTAATTTTGTTAAAGGGATGTGCTGGTAAACCACCTTCTAAATAGTCATGTTTATACCCACAGATTAATGCTACTGCCGGCTGTAGTGAGAGTTCTCTTTTATGTACTGGGCATAGATAATGAAAAGTCTCATAATTGGTGAAAATTGAGAAGTGACTGTTGGGGACTCAGCCTTTCACAGAGTCACACTAATCCAATGTATGCTTCCTTAGTCTGAATATGAACCTCTGTAAACAACAACATAAATAATGGTAGGACCATGTGAACAGATGACTGCAGCCGGATCTATATTGTGATCCCGAGAGAGTACAGGGAAACATTCATGGAGTCCCTGTTTCCCTTGTGCTTAGTGCAAATCCTAGAACAGCAGTCACTTCTCATCATGATCAGTGAATGTCTGCCTGAGGGATCACAGTGAAGGAGCTGGTTAATATTTTATAGTGATTTCTTGAAGGGAGAGCTGGGATGGCATCTCCTAGTCAGCCCTTCAGTGATTTCACAGAACAGATGTGACATGTTTAAGACCATTCAGCGACAAAACAGAAGCTCAGAATTTGAAGACTCCAATGGAGCGAGGCTGTGTCTAACCATCCACTTAGAAGATTAAACATCTAAAGATATATTCTTTTGGGACAAAAGAGATACAATAAGTGATTAATATGCTAATTAACAATGTCAGGTTTGCTTAAGTAATCACTGATTTTTTTAAAATGGATATTTTAGATTATTTTAATTCTTTAATGAACGTGGATAGTTATTGTTAATAAGTACAGTAATAAAATGGAATGTAAAAACATGATAGTACAATTATAGCTGCTCTTTATTACTTTTATGTAATTGGGCATATGCAAATTCATGTTCATGAAAACCAACAAAGGCAAAACAATCCAAATCAACTCTCATAAATGAATCATTGTGTGGAGGTACTAGGATTCATACTGTATTTTATTAAATAATTGTGTAGAAGCTGTTGTATATTAAAGGAGGGGTTCTTTTGTTTCTGTGATTTTTTTTATTTGTTATTTATGAAAGGACAGTGGTGTTTCAGATATCTTAACAGATGCTGAACAAGAAGATACAGTTGAAAATCAGGTGTGAATCGTGCCCCAAACACTTCAGTTTAGCAGGAAGATGCATGACTTATAATCATATAGTTGCAATACAATAACAAGTAGAATATGAAGTGAAAATAAAAGGTACATAAAAGTAAGATAAAAAATTTTAAATAAAATTGTCATATAATGTTACACTGAAAGATGCTACAAATAACTCTTCAAAATTGAAAATATTTTGAAAACGATGATCTTTTTGAAATTCGAAATGAGAAAAAAATAAAAATAAAATGAACCAACATGTTCATTTATTTCTTAGGAAATACAAGCATTACCAAAATTTGTTACTTATTTCTTGATAATAATGTTAGAGGGTCTTATAACGAAGTATCGATGAAGGGCTAATGCACGGGGAAACACTTGAGAACTACACACATTCACAATCTTCCCCGAGACCTGAGAAAACCAAGAGTGAGCAAGTTTTCAGGGACTTTTCCAGAATATCTGCATAGACCATAATGATATTTTCTAAACCAACCACCGTTTTTTCCCTTCTAGATTCTGAAAGAAAATAAAGCATTTCTAGTCATTAGTGTTGAATTGGTTTAATAAAATCAAAGACAGAAAAATTTTGATCGATTCCACATTAATTCTACTTAAAATCTCTCTCAGACCTTCATTTCACACTTAAGCATTATCTTTTGAATTATTCAGTAAAACCATGTTTTTCTGAATACGTAATTCCTGTGAAAGCTTCTAAACCAGCAGTGTCAGGTGCACGCTACAATTAGACTAGATGATAGCTCAAAATTCAACCCAGGAACAAATGGTAAGATAATATCATTTGTGATGAAGCCCATCATCCACAGTGTCTGGGCTGTCAAAAGAATTTCATTATTTAAATATCATGTTCTAAAGTTCTCATTTTGAAGTTTAAGCTTACTCTACATGAAGACAGGTCCCCGCAATAATCCAGGTATCTCAAGGCAGCAGAATTTGCCGGAAGCTGACTCATGGCTTCCGACACTAATTTATGAAAGGCACTCCAATCTATGGAGTTCTGTTTTCCTAAATTAGACCACATTGGAATCAGCGGCTTTGACTGAAAACTAGGGGGAAGTATCAAAAAGGGGAGGATGAGGACGGGGGAAAGTCCCTTTGCTGTGTGTGTATTTTAGAGTTGGGGGGGGGGAGGTGCTAGGATATGTAGCCACACAGTTTCTTCACAATCTGGTTATTTACTCATGGGTTTTCTGTCCATATTTTGTGCTTTATTGAAATTCTTCTCAACTTCCCTGGCCTGGCTCAAATGCCACCCTGGGAGTGTGTGGCTGTGACCCAAGAGAAAATAAATAGAGTTTGGGTAAGACAAAAGCTCAGGAATCTAAAGTGTTTAAAGCCATTGTAAGGTGCCAGGGATCTTTGCCACTATTTTTAATAGGAAAGTAATATGATATCAAATAGGTTTTTCTTTTTAAAAAAAAATGATCAGATAATTGAGAGGAGACACACCAAGTAGAAGGCTTCATAATACTCCAAGTTATCGATTATAAAAGTCCCTAAACTATGGCAAGATGAGAAAACAAAGTATGTGGCTCATATGATAGATCTAAATTTTGTCTTTTTGAGAATTCTCCACGTTTATTTCCACTGTGGCTGCACCAGTTTACAGTCCCACAAATGATACACAAGGTTCCCCTTGCCTCACATCCTCTTGACCATTTGCCACCAGCTGTGTCCTTGACCTTAGCCATTCTGACTAAGGTAGGATAAAATCTTAAAGAAGTTTGAGTTCACATTTCCCTAATTAATTACTTAGGGTATTGAACATTTTGAAAGAGATTTCCTAGACATTTTAATCTTTTCTTTTGAGAACTCTGTTCAGATTCACAGCCCTTTTTTATAATTTTTACTCTTATATTTTGAGTTCTTGGTATATTCTAAAAATTATTCCTCTATCAGATGTGGAGTTGGTAAAGATTCTCTCTGGGATTGCTTATCACTCAATTTACTATATCCTTGTTGTAGAGAAGCTTTTTAGTTTCATGAGGTCCCGCTTGTCAACTATTGACCTGTGATCCTCTGGAATGGAGATCTGTTCAGAAGCCCCTTTCCTACACCTATATTCATAGGGTACTGCACACGTTTTCTTCCAGTAGCTTCAGAATTTTGGATGTCTTGATAGGAGAGAATCCATTCCTAATAATGTAAACCTAACCAGTTACTCCTGACTGGGAAGATGTGGACCCTAGAAGACAACCTACCACTGCCACTTCTCCAAAGCAGTTTAATTCCTAATCACATTCAAAGCACCTATCCATATATCCACAGGTAAGTGTAGCTCTCACCCCTTATCAACGTTTTTGTTATTGTTGTTCTTTGCAGCATAGGGGAAACCATTATAGAAACCCCTAACTTGTCAAAATGCAGAAAGCAATTGACGATGGGAGAGTCCATCCCTAACTGATATACCTAAGCCTCAGGGAACATCACGGAAGAGTGAGTAGAGAGATCCTAGGAGTCAGTGGACCAGGATTTCTGCTGTGAAACAGTATCTTCTATATATGACTGAGAGACACACCCATTCAATCTTAACAATAAGGTCACCTAAAAAGGGCCTGTGTAGTGACAAAATAAGTTGACATTCCATCCTAGATGAAGGAAATCTCACATAAGTCCATAGATATATGAACAATACTAGGTGGGCCAAGGTGGTGGTGCTGGTGGTGGTGGTAGTGATGTTGGTGTGGTGACGGTGGTGATGATGGCAGTAGTGGTGCTGGTGCTGCTGCTGCTGGTGGTGGTCGTGGTGGTGTGTGTGTGTTAAATAGACAGACAGACAGACAGACAGACAGACAGACAGATAGATAGGCTGTGCTGTGGTGGTGCATGCCTTTAGTCCCAGCACTCAAGAGACAGATCGGGTGGATTTCTGTGATTTCTAGGTCAGCCTGGTCTAAAGAGTGAGTTCCAGGACATTCGGGACTGTTTCACAAAGAAACCCTATCTCAAAGAGAGAGAGAAGAAAAGAAAAAGAAAAAAGATAGATATATACATACATGCATAGAACCTCAAGTAAGCTCAATTAAGAAGTCATGAATTTGAAATCAAGCCAGGGGACAAAGGAGAAGTTGGAGGGAGGAAAATGTTGAATAAAAATGATGCAAATATTTATGTAATTCTCAAACATATAAAATGAATGTTAATACTATGGAACCAAGGTTGTCAACTACGTGACTTAATGACTGTTGTTGAATCCTCATACTATCCCTTGTCCTTAGTCAGCACCTGGCGACTGAGCATGGAGTAAAGCTCAATGAGACAAGACCCACACGTTTCAGTGAGGAAATAAGAGACAGTGGGCAAGGGCAAGGAGAGCTTCCAACTTGGAAGACAAAAAGAGCTGGTTACAGAAAACTGACATTTTTCTGGTGTCACTCGTTAATACAGACAACTGAAAACATAAAGTGAACTGGAACCAGGAGGAACATCGTAATTTTAAACGAGGGCAAGCTGTTTTTGGATGGCTAGTGGGAAAAGCATAGAAAGTTATCTGGGGAGCAGTCAGATGTGAATGAGAAGCTCAGACACTAATGTAACCAGAAATAGACAAGAAATGAGTGAGCTAACACCAAACTAAGTCCAAGAGAAGCCATAGCAGATAAAAGAAACAATGAGCACACGAAAGCAGAGAATACCTTTGCCAAGACTATTATTCAACAAACATTAATGTTCACAAAGACAACCCAGGTCTCATGGACCACTGTCAAGAAGCTCAAAACCTTAAAAAAGAAATAACTACCTTGAAAAGGAGGTACTAGAGTAAATGCTTTAGAGAGTAACTTGTAGAAAGAGAGGAAATTCTTTGGGAGGTGGGTCTGAGTGGTGAATAGGGGAACTCTAAGGAAGACAAAGCTACCATTTGGGAGTTAGCAGAACGTGTATCTTTTTGCTAAATTAATTCACAGACTGGAAAGTACAATTGTGAACAACACTATGCTCAGAACTCCTGAAAAACTAAACACAGCAAGGCCTTCAAGCACATAGTTCCCATGCTGTGAATCCTACCTGTGAATGTGCCGGAATCAATTCAGATGAGGTCTAGACCAACTGGAGACCTAACTTAGAAAGCTGCAAAAACCTCTAATGAAAATCCAAAGAGCTTGGCTAACATTAAAAAATAATAAAATCCCTACTGTGAAATTAAAAAGTTCTCTCTCCAGCCAGATTATAAACAGCAGTTCTGAGGACAGTTAACCAAATATTACAGTGCAGAGGGATAAAGTGATATTCTAAAGGCCTCATACACAGTCTAAATGCTAATCCAAACTGAAAATATTTTGGGGTTATCAGACCAAGCATGGGTTACTGTATTTGATTCCAAGAAACACTGTCTATAATGATATTGGTAAAGTGGGGGACATTTCTAAACGTAGCTAATCAAGGTTTAACAAACCGCCTATGGACAATGGAATTTCAAGTAATTTCAGCCCAAAATGAAGCTCAATTCTCAAACTATAAAAACAATGATAAAAAGTGTAACTCTCTCTCTCTCTGAGCATTCAAGTTTGCTAATCATATAGCTCTACAGAGAGGCAGAGCCACAGGATGAAAACCACAGGATGGGAAATAAAGAAGAGTTAGACTTGCAGCGCCATAAGATACAAAATAATGATAAAGAGTTTTGGGGTACACTGGGATTTTTGTTTTAGGGTATCTTTACATTCAGTGCTGTCCATAGACTGTGTTAAAATACAGACTGAATTTCAGTGAATCTGGGGTAGTCTGAGGATGTCCTTGAAGGTGATGTAGTGTAGTGACAACCCTGAAGGTTTGCATGCACATTAAAATCCGGATAACCAAAGGGGTGAGGGCTGCTCTGTGGAAAAACAACTTCTGCTCCCACATTCCTTGGTGGCTTGTGGTCCTTTGTCAAGGGTTGAGGCCCCATGGCATTCTCCTCTTACATTTTTGCACATCTCTGGTTTTGTTTATGCAATCATGTTCTTGAGACTTCATGGGCATAGCTTCTCAGCCCTGAAATTATATACATACTTTATATGGACTGAGAGGGTTGTATTTATTATATATTTAGAATATATATACATATTCTATGTGCATACATGTGCATGTGTATATGTGTAATAATTAAAAAATAGAGATAATGACATAAGGGTCAGAGAGAGGAAGTACAAGGGGAAAATGGTAAAACCATAATTTAATTTCAAAAATATTGAAGAATATTTTTTAAAGTTTGAAACTACTAATTTAAAGAAATATTATATGTAAAAGAGAAATAAACAGCACTTTTTCCTGTTTATTCCCCCCAAAAAACAGTTAAGTTGCCAAGAGAACACTGAAAGAGGGGAATCAACAGAGCTGACAGTATATGCTGCAGTTGGCCATTGGTTGAAACAAGATTCCAGACTCCTAGCTATTCAAATAGAAAGCTGTTCTACAGATGATACTAGTAATGCTCTACCTCACCATTTTCTTAAGGAAAAAAAAAATATATCTTCTCTGTTGATTCCTTCTTCAGTACTGCATAGACTATAAACAGACACTAGATACTTGTCAGGTGTCTGAGAATGTAAATAAATGAAAAGAGGATTGCAGAGGTACAGGCATCCTCTAAAGTCAAGTATACCCCTCAGATGGCAATCACGTTAATGGCAGATCATCTAAATTTGAATTGTGCCTATGTGTAGAAAACAGATTGTTCAGAAAAATTTAACTCAACTTTCTCAAAGACCAGCAGCACTAATGAAGCTGATGCAAACATTGCTGCCTGTCCTCTCTTCCAGAACTAGCTGTGTTTATGTAGCTTTATTAGGCCGATGCCATTTTGAGGATTATTCATTCAACAAATACATTTCCCATGACATCATGCATCAAGTCATATGTTTGGATTGTCTTTTATTACAAATAGGCAAACAGCACTTCCCACTGGTGGGCACCATGATCTCATCAGTCAACCAACTGATGATGCAACAAGGTCCTATGTTCCCTCTAACATCTACACAGGAATTATACAAACTATTTTTCCAAATATTTATCGTATTTGATATATAATACGAAGTAGCCTCCATCTCATAATAAATATTATGAGTCTCTTCTACAACAAGAAAGGTTCTTCTTAAGGAATAGTTAAAGTTGACTTGTGCTAGACTTCAAATTTAGAAAGTTGGCTAAACTTATTTTTTTTTTTTGTCAATGTAACATAGCATGATCAGTGGCTCAAAAAAAAAGCAAAGTTCAAATATCAGTAATGCTTCCAGAAACAGATGGCAGAGGGTAGTATACACAAACTCATAGAAACTAAATATCACTGTAAGAAGTATTTTAATTAAAATCTTCATTTCTGTGTTTCCTTGTAGAGAGGCACAATCCATTTTCACCAAATACCTAAAATATTAGATGTTACACAACTCAGAGCATGCCAAACTTGATATATAGTAAATGTTCTTTTTGTCACTTAACTTGTGATAAAAAATATGTCTAACGAAAGATCCCAAGGCCCAGGAAATCTTGAGACTTGAAAATTAAGGAAAGAATTTTCTTTCCATTACTGTTTCATTTTGAATAGCATCCTGTGCTTTGCCCTATTTCCAATGTCTAGTTTAAACCTATCTTAAATATTATAGTCCTTGAAAGGGTGAGACTATTCAACAGGTATGGTATTTAACACCAGGTAGGATGACCTAAGTCAATCCCCAGAACTCACGTGATGAAAGGCAAGATTGCCTGACCCCCACAAGTTGTCTTCTGACCTTAGTACATGCATATCCCACACTCTACCTCCCCCACACGATAGTAATTATTTTTTAGAGATATCCTTTTACTTATTCAGATATCCTTTTACTCCTTTGCATCAATGGTTCCATTTCTGTTTACTTCATTGCTAGCATCTCATTGAGCTTCCATTGGTAAAGAAATCAATGTATTTTCCAGTAAAACATGGCAAAAACTGCTTCTGTGGTTCATTTTTTTTTAACTCCCTCCAGTTTTGAGATCCAAGCAAGTCTACCCTGAATGGTGAATAAAATGAAATGTTACAAAGTAAAATCCCAAAAGAAAATTTTCAAAAATTAATCATTGCATGATCAATTAATTATTATATTAATATACTTAAAAATAGATAAGCAATCAAAATGTTTGCTAAATTTTGCTCTTCCATTTAGTATGCATAGAAAAACTTTATGTCAAATCTATTGCTAAGCTATTTTCTTAAAACTCATATAGAGATATCTTAAAATTCTCTATGAGTATTCTCCTAGTTGGTAGCTTCAGCTAAACAGAGCCAAGAGTTATTTCATAGAGTCTCAACTAGGGAACTCCTTTGATCACGGTGTACTTTGGGGATACAGTTGAGGCATTTTCTTGATTGTTAACTGCTGTAGGAAGGCCCTGTGCACTGTGAGTGGTACAGTCCCAAGCAAGGGTTCCTGAGCTGTATAATAAAACTAACTGAATAAAAACGAGGGACCATGTAAGTCAACAGAAAAGGTATACATAGAAGAAGTATACATCAAGAATAATAAAGCTGAATCTCAGAATCCCCTTCATTCTAACCCAGAAAACTGACTGAGCTATGTAAAACAAGGAACAAGGTCAGTGGGGCTCATTCTCACTGCAGTGACTTAAGACTGAATTAAAAGATCCCATTCAAATCTCTACAGGCAATGAAATAAATACGGAACACTGGGGCATATCAACAGCTTTAAAAGGAGGCTAGACACGGAGAAAGCCAATAGAGGAATAACGTGTTGACAGAAGGCAACTTTTTAATTAGAATTAATCAATATTTTATTCCTCCATCTCTTACAATTTCACCCAGTAAAATGAGACCAGAGTGAATGTATTTCCTCAGGAGTATTTAACACCGAAATGACTTGCTGGTCTCAAATGTAAATGTAAGGAGCAGACTCGACTAAATTTGAAATCAATAACAAAGGCTATTCCTCATTAACCCAACATTAAGAAACCAAAGTCAGTCAAAATAAAAATAGGTCTTTTTCTAAACTGGCTATACTAGTAGTCCCCCAGTTCCTCGGTCAAACATAAGACAGTGTAATGATGTTCCTTTAATATCCACACAGAGGCTGCCTCCCCTGAGTAGTTACTCTGCTTGATAAAAAGAAAGCGTGTAACATACCCAGGCAAAGTATGAATGAGGTGAGTAGCCATTAAGATGCAGCTGGAGAAGAGGGAAAGATAAGGGGTTCTACACATTTATCTAATAGCTACATAGCAAATGAAAATGTATCAAGTCATATTTTGACACTTTAATGTTAAATTAAGAAAAATAAGTCTCAGGCTAAAACAGTGACTGTGTGTGTTGTCCAAGATTGTCCTGTTTATGGAGAAATTTCCTTAAAACTTAATTAGTACGGACGCTAGAAGCACACCAGTCATTAACAGAACTTTGGTTGGGGTCTTTCTGACCACCTTTTAAGGAGAGAGATTGATATGTCAGAGTGTGAGTTACCATCCAGGTGCTCACACAATAACTGCAAGACAAGAAGAACAAGCTGCAAAGGAGATAGGTACAAGGCCTAGGCAGGAAGTGATTCATGCCACCTGGGGGGAACTCAGAGCATCTGGCAGGAGCAAAGGGAGTGGAGCAGAGCTGGAAACCATGGCAGCTGCAGCAGGGTGCATAGAGGCAAGACAGAGTTGTCTGGATAAATAAAGGATAGGTGTAGAAGTTAAAAGTACCCCAGAGAAGACAACTGTAAAGCAAAGGACTGAAAAGATGGATGAAGAAGATGCTCTATGACAGTGAAGAAGATTCAGTTAGCTGAAGAGGTTCCTGGTGAAGGTGGAGAAAGATTCGGTAATGCGTGCTGATGAAGCTGTATGCTCAGTTATGCATGCATCTTTAAAGGACAGGTTGTGACTACACATTAAATAATTACTTTTGAAATACAGGCATTTAAGAAGAAACTTTCCAGAAAAACACAGTGAACTTAGAATACAGGAATAGATAAGTATATATGTATAGATGTAATAAATCTTAATCATATATTACTCTGCTAGAAAGGACTTTCTGGTTAGTTCTATATGCTCATTTCAATATGCCCGGCAGAGAAGTTAACAAGTGTCTGGAAAATAATGTGGTTATCACTATTTAAAAATAGTTCCCTCCAACAACTACATTTATTTCAGTACCAGTATTGAGCAAAAGCCCCAGAGGTCACTGTGGTATCCCAAGAAGGCATAGAATTTGGTTGAATCTCAATCCTTTCTTTACCTTTTTTTAATTTTTAATTTGTATTTCCTAACTTACCACGACTCTCTCATGAGATGAACGGGCTGACTACAATAAGTTCCAATGTTTTAGAATTTAAAGAGACAACAACTCTAAGTCCTGTACCAGGCTAGGTAGAGTTCCCAAGACTTGAGCCCCAAATAGGCATCGTCAAGATTATATGGATATATCACGGTCTGAGGCAAAAGTTCAAACTAAAGTGCTCTTTCCAAAACAGACTTTTCCATCAGAATTTCAGATACCTGCCTGGAATCCAACAGTGGACCAGAGTTCGTGACAGTTTCTGCTCTCCACACCTCACAGGTATACCCATCAGCTCAAGCAAAACCAGCTGCAAGTGGCAGTAGGCAGGCAAACACACACACACACACACACACACACACACACACACACACACACACACCCCTTCCAACTCCTTGTCTAAGCAAAGCTACAGAGGATAATGACCCAGGACCCTTGCAAGAAAAGACAGGTAAAGCCAGGAAGTGAATGATTAGAAACTCTACTTTACAAGAGGCAAATAAATCTCTAATCTCTCAGAGAAATGCCTGTGTATATAGGACTATCAACATAGCTTCCTTTCCTAGGACTAGAAGATTCAGGATGATCACTCACATACTACTTCCCCTTCTTCATAACTGCTCTTTTGTTGCAAAAATCCATCCCAGTTTTCTTGAACAATAAAACACGGCAGCAACAGTTCAATTTCTGTCTATAGGAGATTTAGGTTTCCTTAGAACTTGAGGTTCACTTTACTTCTCAACATTCTCTTTTGATTCAGATAGAAAAACTTTCTTACACTTCCCTCGAGTGATTTTTGGGTCCTTTAAAAAAACCTAACACCAATGAATGGACATTCCGTGGGTAGAACTGGTAGAGCTGTTTGTCCTTAAATGAAATCAACTCCCATTCTCGCCAGGCAACTTGTATATGGACTGGAGTTTGGGTACTTAAATTTTGTCCCTCACAAAATTTGCCTCTATTTTGCAAATCTATTCTGACCTGAGGCCACTGCAAGATTATCTGGTTCATTATTGGAATCCCTTAAATGAAAATACAATGCATATGTGACAAATGAAGAAAATTAAAATCTCTTCTGGAAATTCTCATTTGTTTTTCCCCTTTTTTATAATAACTTATATAAGATCTCAGGTTTTCTCTAGTGAATCTCATCTATGCTTCATTTCAATCCTATTTGACCTTAGCTTATAAGTCATAGCAAACACTGTAGCACATTAAATTTCATTCCAAATCTTCAGTGAGACAGGATAGGCCCAAAGTGAGGTCAAAACTAAAGACTGATATTTTAAACAAAGATATCTTTGCTAGTAAATCACAAGTAATTAAAGCAAGGTATGCACAAAACAGCACCCTAACAAAATAAGTTATGTCCTTCTTAATGAGCAGGGAGCAGACTCATGGTTTATGGCTCCAGACAAGAGTGTTTTTATCTCCTATGAAGAAGAGAGCTAGAGTTAATGGATTTCCAAGAAACATATCTTTAGCCATACCTAATGTCTTCAAAGAAGAAAACCAAGGTTTATTTCCAGCAATAAAAGAGAAGAATGGACATGAGATTATGAAAAGCAAACCTGAATTCAAATCTAGAATCTAACTAGTATTGCAAAGTTGAAGACCCTGACTTGGAGGGCCTTGCTGTCCTAATGTGGGAAGTGAAGACACTAACTGAAGGCCCATTCTTCATTGAACAGGCTGTAGAGATGTCTCAGTGGTTCAGAAGATAGTTTTTGTTCTTAACAGAAGATGGGGCTTGGTCCCAAGCACCTACATGGTAACTCACAACTGCCTATAATTCCAGTTTCAGAGGCTCCAAGTCCTCTTCTGGCTGCCATGGGCTCCTATAAGCATGTGGTATACTTTACACATACTTAGTCCACATATATATACTTAAAATAAAATAAATAAATACTTAAAAAAACAAAGAACTATATATAAACTCAAACAAAGAGGCACTAATCTACCTATGGCTAGAGCAGAAAGTAATAGAGATGTAAAGCTACACTGAGCAACAGCAAATAATGTACAAGTATGTAGCCATTGCAAAGAACACATTTTCAGTGTTGTTTGACTATAGATCAATGAGCTTAGTCCAAATTCACTTATCTAACTATATATTTTAATTTTCTAAAGAAAACTATAACTAACAAGCATTTCTGAAATCACTCTAATGTCTGGCTTCACTAGACACAGCTTAATTCCCAAAGCCTTTTAGGCTCATTTTCTTGCTATACATTGTTGTAGTTGAAAGTGTATTGAGATAAGCTTATGTTACTCCAAAATATAGCTGTGAAAGCAGGGGATCATGTGCCTGTATTTATCAAAAAGTCCCTGGGGAAACCCAAGGAACATTCATGACCCAATCAGGGACCATGGTGCCCCCAAAAAAGAGGGGGTTGAAAATATGGGGGTACTCTAAGAACTTCTGCCCTCTTAGACTGGAAGACTTTTCAGGACACCCAGGAGCGATCTTCAACTACAAAACTCTGATAACCACTGGCTTTGAATGAAATCCCAACTGCCTTCCAACTCCCTTGCTTCCACTCAAGACCCCTCATCTCCATCCTCCAAGACCAGAGAGCCCATTCTACAAAGCAAAACACACCCTTCCATTTCGTATTGCTGAGCCTTCTCTGGATACCTGATTAAAAGACAGAGTCTTTCCTGAGCTTTCAAGGCTGTGATGTACAGCCAGGGCCTTGCCCTATGTCACTCTGTCCTGGTTTTCCTGCTGCTCTAGTCTTCTTTGGGTTTCCCAGGGAGCTGAATAAGGCTGTTCTTCTCTGCCTTGAGCATTCTCAGACTTCCTTTGTTTCTGCTTCTCTCATCTTTCAGAACTCAGCTTAGACAATCCTTCAGGAGAGAGGATGACCTAAGGAAACACTAGAGAAAATAAAATCTCCATTTTACAGTTGGCAAAGTGAGGCTCAAAGGGATTAATACGCACACTTAATGTTCTTAAAAATATCACCCAGAATTCATAATCTGCAGTTCACCTGTTTAATGGTTCTGCTATCAGGTAAAAGGTAACCTCAACAAAAAATATATAATTTAAAAAGACTAAATGAAGAATCCTTCAAGGCTAGGCTGAATTTACTAATGGCCACATGACTCTGGAGGAAAACTGAGAAACTTTTGAAACAAGTGTTTATGTTTGCACTCAAGAAAGTCTGCCCACTGGGCCCAAGTCTCCCCGTGGATTCTCTGGTGCTCCCAGGGGCACCAGTTGGTGTCTCTGAGGCTCCTGACATACAAAGGGAATCCCAGCCAGGAACCTGGCCCAGAGCAAGGCAGCCCCAGGATGCCTCCTCAGTACAGAAGATCCCCATCAGCTTTTCCACTTCACTTTTCTTCCTTGGGGACTTTAGAGCACACACAGGGCTCAGAGCAAAGAAACCAGGCGAATCATGTTCTACACTTCTTGACCTCTGACTGAGCTTCCTCCCCACAACAGTTTTCCAACTTCAAAAGATTAACTTATCCACAACTAGACTAGAACCCCTTAGCTGGGTAAGGTAGCAGGTAAAACAGTGAGGCTGAGTGATGACTTCCTCTTTCTGATCTCAGCAGCTAGAGCCAGTCTCTCCAGCACAATGAGTATAGTGTTCTCAGTTTTCTGTGATGTGGAAATACCTCAGTGCATTTCTAAAAAGATTAAAAAAGGAAAGTCGCAAAGAAACTGTAAATCCCCAAATCATATAAGTTATTATTAAAGTGTTTATTATAGTATCAGGCATGGTGATGTATGCCTTTAATTCCAGTACTAGGAAGGCAGAGGCAGTCAGATTTTTTTTGAGTTCAAGGACAGCCAGAACTACATACCTGGAAAAAAAAAAAAGCTTTATTATATATGGTTATTTTGCAGGCATTTGACATTTGCCAGCAATGGCCCATTCACAGGCTCTCAGGTGATGACTTCGGAGGCTGAGCTCTGAAGCATAGACACTATGCTTCTTTCTCTGTAGAAGAAAATTTCCATAGATGCCCAAGCAAGCCACTAGCAAAAGTCCAAAGGTATTATAAAGGATAGTCACGTGCCTAAGAAGGCTGGGCTGAGAGGCTTCATACAGTCTGAAATAATCCCACAGGGACACACCAATAGCAAACACACCTTAAGAAGAAGTGCTAGATGAACAGACAAGAGCAATCGATCACGATTCAGACCATCACAGAAATATCAATACACAAAGACCTGTTCACCAGGAATAGAACAATACAGAACTGTACTTACCATGACAGAGAGGATTCTAAAAACCCAAATTTGTAAAACAAAACCCTTGTTTTTAAATGTCTAAAAATATTCCTAGTGCTTTTTCAACTAGAGAGACTGCCTAATTTCCTGCAAATTGCTTCCCTAATTCTATTCAAGAATATCAACCTCTTTAGAACTTTAAAGACTTAATCCTGTGTGAGGGCTTGATGAGATCTCTGTGGGATGAAAACAAAATCAAGACATCACAGTAGCTGCTGTCTTACAATGTTCTACAGGTGGGGATATCAATTGATGGGGAGAATGTCCTGCTGTAAAGAAACGGGATTAAAACCAAAGGTTACCATCTGCTGAAACTGTAAGATATCCATAAAACAAAACTCGGCTTACTGAAGTTAGCGGCTTGGGGGTAGTATGCTTTTTAAGAAACATCAAGTTAAATATCATTTGATTAGACTGATTTTTATATAGAATGCCATAGAGGTATTTGCTATAAGTGTCAAATATCATGTGTCAGACCATAACTACTTTAATTTGTAAAAGCCTACTTTCCATTCTGAAGACCCAGGAGTAAGCATCCTTCTGCCTTTTGAGTACATATTCTTAAAGATTTTATTTTTTGTAAGGCTTTCTTCCTTCGCATGAGAACGTATTTTTAGACATTTTGGCAAGTTTGATAGTAACATGTTGAATGAGTATGCTGCTACATGCTATTTTAAACATCTGCCAAGGGAAGCTGGAAGAACACTGAAGTATTATAAACAACTATAATTTTATGAGAGGAAAAAAAAAGGCTCAAAAAAATAAGAAAGAAAACCAACAAAATATGGTAAAATTCTAATCATTTCTCTGATTTAGTTTATTACAGATGTAATTATACTACATCATTTTAAAAGAGGAAATGGTGTAGAAAGCAGAGTGCTTTAATTAGGAAAAGCGTTTCATGTGTTTTAGGTGAGGGATTTTTCCTCTTTGGCGATTTTGTTTAATAGCTTAAGGGAAGGGACTAGATTATACTGAGAAGCAATAAAAAAAAAATCAAAATGCACAGATTTAAATCACATAGACTTTAGGCTTATCTAGTTACTCTGTACCCCAGAGAGGTTCTTATTTGCAAAATGAGAGTGACCCTGGGTATCTTTCAAGCACTTGTCCACTCCGACAAACAGCAAGTCTACCAGTATCTTTCTTTTCTTCATGAGGACTACTACCAGTGACTACTGAGCCACACGTGAAATATTTGAGATTGGCTGCTCCTCTTGAAAATATTGGACATAATAACCCATGTGTGTGGGTGGGCTAAAAGCCGAAGTGCAGTAAATTAAGCAGTACCCACATTTAAGTAAATGACTACAGCAAGTTTGGCTCACGCAGGTACTTCACACAAAAGTAATGCCTCAGATAATGACCACCATAAGTCTGTATTAGAAAATAAGAGAACAGAAATGTTTTAAAGGCTTTTTCATGGTTCAATAGCCTCAGACAGCACAGCAGTTCAGGGTCTGCAACATTTCGTTTTCAAAGAACTCCAGCCCACACAGTGACTAAGTTGTTAACAAGACCTGTGCTAGTTACAGGAGCTCACTCTCACTTCCACTTCAGTGATGCATGCTGGCTATAGGCGATGGCGGATTCAGAACTATAATTGTCTTTGCCAGCCTTTACTAAGAGTGGTCTCCTCTACCCCCTCTGCACTGTGCATTCTAATTGTAAAATAATATGGAGAATCCTACTACCACCAATATCTAACAGTTCAAAAAATATGAATTATTTCCATCACCTGACAGCAGGCATCCACCTCTCCTGCTACTTTTCTTCTGTTATACTGCAAATAGAGCAAACAAAAAAAAAAAAAAATGGAGCGAATTGACTCTCAGTTCCAATTTTGCTATACTTCAGTTGTGTAATATCACAGACTAAAAAAGAAAAATGTCCATGGCCCTTGTATTTCTCATCTCTTCAAATCAGGATTTTGCTGCACAATCCCGGAGTGCACCAGTGCATTATGCTACAGAAACATGTTCTGCCTCCCCAGTTCCCATGTCTTCATTTTGCATTTCTGTGCTTTTAAAAACAGAGCCTTCTACCATGATTTCTAGGTCCAGTATGTGTTTGTGAGGCTTCAGCATTTTCAAACCAGAACTTGGTGAGCTAAGAAAAGAGACCACCACTGAGACACTGTCTGCCCTGAAATCAGAAACACAACCACATCCTTTCCCATTAAAAACCCAGTTTAGGCTCAGGGCCTAAGCTAAACTCTCCTAGAAAGTATGAGCACTGAGTTGTGTGTCTCAGTGGTAGAAGCTCGAAGTGGAGCTTGCCTCCTTACTAAGGAAAGTCTTTCTTCTCCACCATTTCCCCATTTATGACTCAGTTTGCAGGTCAGAAGACACTGGCTTGGAACATGAATGATTCTGAAAAAGAACCCAAATATCAGGTGACTATTAAAAAAAAAAATCAAAGCACTTATAAAATGGAAAATAGATTCCACTCTTTGGGTGTTGAACAACTTCCCCTGAATCCACTAAAGAATTCTCTGTGGAATTGAAATGTGGAAGGCGCTATATCTCTATAAATAGACTCATTTCAGGCTATGTGAATCATAGTTGCTGACATAAAATCAACAGATTAATTATTTGGTTTTGTTGGTAACAATAATGACACAACTATCTTCTTTCCAAAAGCTTTTCCACACCCTCACCCCCATTCTTCAGAGCTAGGTAGAATTTGCAACAATTGGAAGGCTTAGGTGTATGAATTCACTCCTGGCATACTTTTCCTAGGAATGCCTTAGCAATTCCTACCATCTTTCTGCTAGGTTATCACGTGACATTTAAGCTAAAGGAAGTCACCAGTCAGGATTCTCAAGATCAACACGGAGTGTGTGAGCCAGAGAAGCAGATTAAATAAATCCCAAGAGAAATAAGCCCAGAGAATCCCCTATTTTCTAATAAGACATTAAGGAAATGTTGTCAGAAAAAAAAATACACAATCCTTCCTTCCCAAGCAAACAACAAAAATGAAGCCATGTGAACTGTTCATCGACAAATCAACTTCGCACAAAGGTAAGTGAGTTCATCTCACCTATTCGTGGTTATGACTAACTTATTACTTTTATTAACTTGTTAGCAGAGAAGGCTGAGTAAATCATCTCGTAAATATCAAGTAAGTATCCCAACCACAGCACAACATCCACTCCAGAGACCCAGTGTGTAGAGAGT
Source organism: Phyllotis vaccarum (assembly GCA_033318265.1). NCBI lineage: Eukaryota > Metazoa > Chordata > Mammalia > Rodentia > Cricetidae > Phyllotis > Phyllotis vaccarum. The sequence continues at coordinate 194,099,132 of JARWLC010000002.1, forward strand.
CTCAGCCAGTGTAGAGCCTTGAAGTCCTTTGCAGATAACATAAGCCCCGAGAGGAAGGTTCCAAAGGATCCCTGTAACAAAAATGAGGGCCTGATCCTGTCCCTGGACGTGAAATGTTACCTCCCTGAGACAGTTCTGCATTTCTCTTCGGTTTTCACTTTACCAAACATACAGGCCATAGTAACCAAATGTAAGAAGTAAAGACTTTCAGCAGTTGCTGAATAGGGACCACCATCAATTTTATCTACTCTTACGACCTACTCCTGTACAGCCATCAGAAGACATGCAAATAAGGTGAAAAACATCTTGAAAAGTCAATGAAAGCAAAGTGCCCTCCCTCCCAAAGCTTACTCTCAAAATCTTGACTTATTCTGAGCCGCACTTTGAATCTAAACCTACACCTTTCATCTGAGGAACTTAGAGTGTGGGAGCCTGAGTTGCTAACAGGATAAGGTAATCAACTCATCACCAGGCAGGATCCCTTTTCGGCCCATTTTCCTTTGGCTATCAGCACTGAAGGTGCTATAGATTGCAGTTGACTCTTGGGCCACACCCAGAGGCTTTAGGAAAGCACCCCTGTGGTACTTTGCTTTGGGTCCCTCAAGGTGTCAGAACTCATGGTGGACTCCTCCCCTTGACAATGAAGGTATTCGGTCTTCCCTCTGTAAATAGAGGCATATGGAGAACCCTTTGGACCCAGGGCTGCAGAAGGAAGCAGAGTCAGCTTCAGAAACATTGTGCTATAGTAATGTCTGAGAAGTCGACTTTTCTTTACACTCTCTGGTGCCAAACTGCAGCTGTCTGTCTGTTGGCTTTACTTCTCAAAAGTGTTAGTGCACAGAGAATGGTAATTAGACAGAGAGTTTATAAGAAAAGCCCATGGCAGCTATCAACTTGTTGGAAAGGGGAACCATTAAAAAGAAGCACGTGAGCACGTGAGAAAATGGAAAGTTGGGAAACTGAGGTGTTTTAAAAGGCAAAATGGCCTGTGCTTGTTGAAAGCAGAGGAAATACAAGTAATATTAAGTTCATCTGTTATCCATCATATTTCATAATCCCCTGCCGTGTGTTATGAAGGATATAAAGAACTTTATTCATCTTTGAGCTCTACATAGGTAGTATCATTACTCTATAGGTAGATGGGTGGATGAGTAGAACCAGAGGTCACAGATAAACAAATAAATTAATTAATGAACAAACTAATCATTGTCCTCCAGGGCGACACAAGATTTCGGAATCTAGGTGCATCTATACAAGTGGCCCTAGTACTAGTCAAACTGTGAACTGATGAAGGCAGAAAGTGTTTTGCCGAATATGGAACAAGCTATTAACTGACACAGGGTTGTTGGAAGAGAGTGGGCCAACATGGAAAAATAGGAATCCCGATTCCCTTCCAGGAGCAATTCCCAGAAGCTTTAAAGAAAGGGATAGGTGGGTGTCCGCCTCTGGGGAGCCCACAGTTCCAGCTGCTACTGACCTGGTCTCCGCCTCACCGGCCTCTTGCGGCCGCTGCAGAAGCGCACTTTGCTGAACACCCCGAGGACGTGCCTCTCGCATAGGGAGCGCCCGTCTTTGCTGGGGCTGGAGCGGCGCTTGGAGGCCGACACCCGGTCGCTGTTGGACTCCCTCGCCTGCCGCTTCTGCCGGATCAAGGAGCTGGCTATAGCTGCAGCCATAGCTGCTCAGCGCGGGCCCGAGGCCCCGGGCTCTACTGAGCCTTCGGGTTCGTGCTCCGCCGGGATGAGGGAAGGACCACGAGGGCCTGGAGGGATGGGGCAGGCGCGGGGAGGCAGTGCTAATATTTGAGGAGGTTGCAGTATCGAAAACTGGAGCCCACAAGATTAGTCAGAGTCTGGGCAGTGGCAACAAAACGTGTGAAAATCCAGATGTAAACTTCCCCAACCACTGGCGGCAGGGGGCGGGGCGCTCCCAGGCCTTCTTGCGAAGTAGAGGTTTGTAGCCCAAACTTGCACCCCCAAGGCGATCCACGTCCAAAGGGCAGTGAGGAGTTTGGTCACACTGCGTTCAGGGTACCAAGTGGAAAGGAGGAAAGGATGTCCAAAATAACAAGCAGTGCCCCGGTTGGAGAGGCGTAAGCTTTGTAAGGTGTCCAAAGTATGCCTACACATATATACATGGAAAACCCGTTTACAAGGCAGAGTCTGGACCGAGGCAGGAAGCGTGCCCCCGGCTTAAAGAAAAAAAAAGAAAAAGAAAACCCTGAAAAGTGAGTGGATAAAACGTTCCTTTAGAAAATGAGCCACCAACCGCGACAGAGAAGAGAGGAAGGCAGAAATTCAACTCCCTGTGGCCGCGGTTCTGGAGATTAGGAGGTCCGTCCCAGCTGGGTGAGATCTACGGAATGCATCGCACCGGCTGCGGTTCTTCAGGGGCCGGCCTCCCCACTTCTGGAATTCCAAGAGGCGAGAAGTGGGAGCGATTGGAAAGACTTGGGAAGGGGCGCAGGGCGGAGGCAGCTGTTTCCAGCTGCGGTGAGTGCGCCTCTTCCCCAGCAGCACTGCAAAGAAAGCGGGAGACGAGGGAGGGGGGAAGGCTAGGGGGAGGGAGGGAGATCCTCGAGGGCCAAGCACCCTGGGGATGCGCGGGGTCCCGAGAGCGGGCGCTCTCGCTCTCTCTGCCTGCGTTCCGGCACGAGACGGGCACAGTTGGTGATTATTTAGGGAATCCTAAATCTGGAATGACTCAGTAGTTTACAGAAGCCCCTCAAAAGGCAGAGCTTCCGAAGGTGTCCTCCCCGGCTCGGCTCCCACACGCCTTTCACCGGAGCTCCCCGCCACCGTGCGCCCGGGCCGCCGCACCGAGCGGATCTCTGCACAGGCTGTGAGCCAGCCGGGCAGCAAGGGACGGGCGCCCTGGCGGGCTCGGGATCAGGTCATCGCCGCCGCACCTCCGGGACCCCCAGGCTCGCACGCCCCAGCGGTCGGCAGCTCCCGGCCGCAGCTCAGATAGGGGTTACCCGGCCGAAGCTGGGCCGCTCGCTCGGTCCCGCGCTGCCCATCCCGGCGGTGGAAGGAAATGACCGCGCGCTGCGAGCCCCCGCGCGTCCGCTCGGGTGGGGCGGGGGCTGGTTGAGGGCGACGTCGGCTCGCGGCGGCTGCGGCTCCGGGTCGCAGCTGCCCACCATGGTCTGGGGCCCGGGCGCAGGCGGGGTCCCTAGGCCGCCCTGGGCGATGGCGGGAGGCGGCCGGGCGCGCCACCTGGGCTCCCCGGGCCGGACGCGGACTCAGGGGCCGGGGACAGGAGGCGGGTGCAGGCGGATCACCAACTCGCCCAACTTGCTGTGCCGTTGGCGGCTGCGAGCCCGGGGATCGTGGGGCGCCCCCCGCCGCCTCCCCTGAACCGGGAGGGGGCGCTCAGGGCGGAGTCCCATTCATGGGCAGAGGCTCCCGGGCGCCGCCGCGGGCTATCTCCGCCTGAGCGCTAGCACCGCAGGAAACTCCCGGCAGAGGCGACTGTCGCCTGGAAGGCGAGTGGGACTAGGAGCCCGAGTTGCCCAGGCTCCTGGAGAGCTGGAAAGCGTCCTGGTGGGACTGAGTTGGGGGCTGGGCTGGAGGAGCGCTAGAAAGCGTGGCGCTTGGGTCTTGTTCCCTTTCCTCGCGCCCTCTGCTCCCAGACTCCGCTCCCCCCCCCATCCTTCTCCCCCCTCTCTGTCTTCTGTCTCTCCCCTTTTCTCCTCTCTACGCAATCCTACGTGATTGAGGTTTGGATGAGAAATTCTCAGAGGCAGAGTGAGGGAACTGCAGCCTGGGTCTGCTGTGTCCGGTCCCTCCCCCGAGAGAAAAACACATCCACCCGCTTGTTGAAGGACCCTGGGTGACCAAAGAAGCGGATGGTGCATGGAAACTGCAATCTGCCCTCTCTCTCTAGTGACCAGAGGCAGGTAGCATTCTTCCTTCAGGTAGTGGATACTGAAGAAAGTAGCAATGACCTCCTGGTCACCCATATTGCCCCCGCCCCCGGCCCCGCCACATCTTGGAACAGCAAACTGTGTTTCCACCTCTTTGGAACCTAGATTTCTTGTTTCTGACCAGAAAGCTACAAAGCATATTCAATGCCTGGAAAGGTCTCAGTAGGCAATCTGCCTTGAGGGTGATTAGAGGTGAGAGGATAGATTGATGGGAACAAGGACAGTGAACAACAGCTTTGGAGTTCACTCTTGTCTCCAGAAATGCTTGCCCTGCTCCTGCTCAAAAAGCCGGAAACACAGCATTAGAGATTCTGAAACCTGTATTCACCATTGGTTCCCGCTATGGTCTGTCTGGGAGTGCTCCTTAGTCATGATTGCATTTTCTTTCCAACTAGTCTTCAAGTAGCACCAGTCTCTTCGTTCAGTGGGTAATCTGTAGCAGAGATAGAAATTTCCTAAGAGCTTGGGGAAGATCCCAGCTCTGCACACTGCTCAAAATGGGCCCAGACTCAGATGGACCCAGGAAATATTGTCCATATTGTCAAAATGTGGCTACAAATGTGCTGGCCTACCTGAGACTCACTTGGGCCATGAGAAAGACAGAGGTGTGTGTCTAACAACCCAATACTGCCCAGCAATCAGGTGTCTGGCCTCCCTGACTCTGGTCTGGCAACAAAAAGACAGGCAGACAGGGGCTGATGTACCAGGCAGTTCAGAGAAGTAGGCAAGGTATGGGAGGAAGTGGCTTCCAGGGTCAATGGAGAGAGCACACAGCCTTTTCAGAAGCTCAGTTTGGCTGGATGGAAAAGATAAGCTCATTCCTGGAATTTGAACAACAGAAATCAAGACAGATGAAAAGGATGAACACTCCAAAGTTCAAAGACAGACGGATTGCTTGAAATCAATTGGCAACAGAGTCAATTAGGGAAGTGTTTAATTTCCACAAATAAAATGATATTCTTTCCTTGGCTACAGGAAGACTTGTCTCATTTTTCAGCAAGCCACAGATAGTACTAGCTTGCTTTAAGGAGGACCCTGTCTTTTGCAGTTAAAGGTCAGCTAAGAATGAACAGGGAGGTGGCAATGTATAAGAAGGAACTGGGGATATCAACTCAACTTGGTCCCTTTCAATCCTCACAATAAAGATGACCGTCCCCATCTACCTCACAGAACAGAATGTACATATGTAAGCATTTTGACAACAGAAGAACACCATCTGAATGGCAGAGTTGATGGTGGTATTTTGAATGCCTGTGGTTCACCTGAGATGTTTGCTCTAAGATGCAGATTCCTGAGAAGTGGCCCTCAGAATATGAAGCAGAAATCTCTATGATTGAAGTATATACATCAGAATTCTTAAAAGCTTATCTGGGTCTCAAAATGTAACGTATACCTTACACATGCAATACATACAGATAATATTGGAAGCAGACAAGTCTCTCAAAATTAGTTATATTGTTCCCAAAGTGCAGTCCTTTTTCCTCCAAACAGGACTATCAAGAGACGTGTCATCTTTACTTTTCTACAGGCTATGGGCAGTCAGGGTGTTTGATGGAGAGGAACTAGAAGCAAAGGACTAAAGGAAAGCCTTGCTGTTGGAAAGCCTCCCGTCCTGACAAGTCATTATCAATTTTTGAGATGCAAAGGCTGTAAAACTTTTTAATGTAAAGTCTTTGAGCTACACATTAGTATTGCCTTAGATCTCTATTAAAAGAATGAGATGCTTGGGTTTCAGCGAAATGACATCCCCTCTGCACTACTGCTACTGTGGATGCATTATTTAAGCTACTCAGTTCTTAAATGTTTCATCAACACTAACATTTGCTTTACTTCTCCAGTAGGGAAAAAAAGATAGGTACGCGGAAATCTGAAAAACCGAGGTCCTGAGTCCATAGAGGCTGAACTCAGAAGAAATATGCAAATTTGAATTTTGTGAATCAATTTAAAGCTTTTCTATCTGGTTAACTGAATTATAATCCTTCCCCAGTGCTTCCCAGGATATGTCAAATCGCTCTGCATTCATGGGTAAATCAACCTGCCGATGTTTGTGATATCTCAGAGCTATACAGATCCCAATTTTTCTGTTATCTTTCTTAGGATAAATGAAAAATGTCCCTTTCCAGTTTTGAAGACATCATGAGTAAGAAAAGTTTTAGTTTGGAGAAGGATGCCAAATACACACCAGAAGAATTCTTACATAGTTGTATTTATATCTCTTACCTCCAGTCAAAGAAAATATAGACAGTATTAGTCATCTCCATATTTTAAAATTAAAAAAAAAGAAAACAGAGAGATTTAATTGTCTTTGGCTTGCTCACAGGCCAAATCTTCCAACTCCCAAACTGAACTAAGATTACCTCACACATCCATTTTAAAAACTGTATTGATTGCACCTGGTATTCAGGATATGGTGTCAGTAACCCAGGGGAATTCGATATACTTTTACAATTTCCTTGCCACCAACAAGCTTAAAGTCCATGCCACTATACTCATTTTGAGCATTTTCCTTTTCTCTTTTATTTTTTCTTTTAAAAAATTGGGGGGGGGGGGGGGGCGTATTTCAAGGCAAGGCTTGTTTTTCTGTGTAGCTCTGGCTGTCCTAGAACTTGTTCTGTAGACCAGGCTAGTCTTGAACTCAGAGATCGGCCTACTGCCTGCCTCTGTATCCTGAATGCTGGTATATCTTCCATTTTAAGAAAGCTACTTGAAAGAGACCGGGTGCTAGAGAAACCTCCAAGAACTCACAGGATATCCCTGGCTAGGTCTCCAACCAATAGTGCAGGGGGTATGTAAACAGGACTTCCCCTATAAACAAATGAATAACCACCCTAAGCGTCATCACAGAACCTACATCCAACAAAGAATAGAGGTGGAGACAGAGATCCATGGCTGAGCACTGGGTTGAGCTCCTGGTCCAGTTGAGAGCAGAGCAGGAGAGTCTGTATGAGCAAGGGGATAGGATTATGAGGAAACTTCCCACAGCGATGGCTGGCTGGAGCTCTGGGAAGCTCACTGACTCAAGAACAGCACTGGGGAACCATCTGGAAAATGAGCTAGGCCCTCCAAGGGTAAGCAAGTGTTGATTGGCATGGGCGGTATGTAGAACCTCAAGGGGTGGGATCAGACTGTGTTCCTGTGCCTGGGCTGGCACCTTGGAGCCTATTTCCTGAAGAGCAACACCTAACCCAGTCTTGATATTGGGATGAGGAAATCGGACTTGCCTGGAATGGATGTGCCAAGCTGAGCTGACCCACCTTGGGATTTCTTGCTCTTTGCGGGGAGGGAATAGGAGGATGGAAAGTCGGAAGGCTGAAGGTTGACTGGGAAGGATTGGAAGGAGGGAAGGAAGGGGGAGCAGTGGGATACATGGACAAAAAAGACTTTTTATAAATAAATACAAATAAATTTAAAAAAAGAAAGCTGCTTGTAGTGAAATTATGTAACAATGTAAACAACTGTCTGGTCTACTGGTTTAATAAAAACATTGATTGGCCAAAGTCAGACAGGAAGTGTGGGCAGGGCTACCAGACAAAGAAAACTCTGGGAACAAGACGAACAAGGCAGAAATGCCACAGAGAAGCCACGGAGACACCACGATGAGACCCCAGCAGATGCAGAGGAAAGAAGTTGAAATGCTGCTCTGAGAAAAGGTACCGAGTCTCATGGCTGAAGAAGATGAGAGTCACGGGTTAGTTTAAGAGCAAGAGCTATCAAGTTGATTGCCTGAGCCTCAGGCCAATCAGTGTACAATTAACACAAGTGTCTGTGTGTTTCAGTGGTACTATGGGACTGTGGGTCTGCAGGTCCCGGCCACCAGACTAGACTGAAAAGCCCAGAAACCTCATACAGCAGCTACTCATCAGTTAGTTGACTTATCTGAACCACAGCAGCAGCACAGGTAAATGAGATTAACACTCACAGGATCTAACCAAGGTCACAGAATACCAAAGATTGTAACAGTGATGTGAGTGTGAGAAAGAGAATGTTACCCTTTAGGTGTCCATCTAAATCAAGCCCCTGCTATAAAAGGCAGAGCTCTCAAAACAAGAAACTGTACTTTGTGATTCACACACATCATCACTCACTCCCGTAATAAGATATTCAATGGAGACTAGAAATATACATGAAGTGAGTGATTAACCTTGCAATGACAAACATAACGTTCATCAGTTAAACACTGTCATTATCCTTGTCTGTTGGAAACACAAGAAGATCCATCTCTGTACATACATCATCTTCTGGGAGTTTAGGCCTTTGACTCAATGTTTGGGAACATGGGATAGCTGGTCTTGACCACAGCAGGCTTGCAAGGTGGGAGATCAACCATTTGTCCTGTGGAGTCCCTGTCCTAGAAGCCCCATTCACTCTGTCAGAAGATCAGTTAACGTAGACCATCCACAGCAGTATGAAAAAGAACATTCTAATAATCTGTGAGTGTTTTTTTTTTTTCTGTAGCACATCATTATGGTTCTTTTCTTGACAGTTCAACAATGGAATTACCCTTTGCATATGCATATCTGTTTTGGACATCTCTCTAAACAGGAAAAGGACAGGTTTTAGTTCTATTTATGACAAAGAGTAATGGCTTTGCTGCTTAAAAAGAGAAAACTCCAAGTTTTGAATCAAGTCTGATTTGATGAGAAGTATTAGCAGTCAGTTTCTTGAACGCCTCTACGTGCATCACAATTCTGCCACACTGAGTCATTATGACAGTCCTCTAAGGTGGGCTTGTCATAATGAAGAAACTGGACACAGAAAGGTCAAGTTGCTTAACTTAGGAAACACAGCTAAGCGTTTAAAGAGTTTGTAGAAGACTCATTCATTTTCTGAGGTTTTCTTTACTGTGATTATATTGTATGCCAATAAAAATATAATGTCATTAGCAAGTAGAACCATGCAATAAATTTCAGTTAAGAATATAATTGCCTTACCTCGGGCTTTTTGCTGTTTTGTTTTGTTTTTTGAGACAAGATTTCTCTGAGTAGCTCTTGTTGCCTTGGAATTCCCTCTGTAGACTAGCCTGCCCTAGCTAGAACTTAGAGATCCACCTGTCTCTTTCTCTAGAGTGCTGGGAATAAAGGTATCCACAACAACACCCGGCTACCCTTGTTATTTACTGTTGAACACTGATCTTCCATGTGTTTTCTCACTGAGACTCAAGAAACTTGTAACTAAAGTTAAGGAGGTAGTTGCAACCTAAATTCGTAAATGGATACAATCTCTCAAAATGAAAATCCAGGAGTTACACTTAAACCTGCTAACCTCAATGTCTACACTGTAACCACACAGGGGAACAATAGGCATTCCAAACACCCTACACTGGCCTCCACCACAGTCTTAAGAATAACTCTGAAGGGATCTCTACATGGTGGGGAGAGTGGACACAAGCATCCTGCTCTGTCCTCCTCTGGGTTGGAAAGATGAAGTGATGGTTGTTTGTTTGTTTCTTTTATCAGACTTGGTTATGAAAGTGTTCTCTGAAATTTCTATTTCCTTCACTCCTGTTCTAAATACTGCACACTTCTCTGGCGCATAAGACTCTTGTCCTTCCTCGGTAGACTGAAGGTGTCACAGCACCACCGTGGTGTTGCCTATAGAAGACATAGTCTCAGTAAGAGGCAAGAGCCACAATGATAGGGTTCTGTCTGTTTTGATATTTTCAATGTATGAGATACAGTTTAGTACACAGAAAATATCCATCAACACCCAGATAAAGGAATTAATTCATCTATCTTTGATTGTATCTCACTCATCCACTCACATAAATTTTAAAGTCAGAAATGCATAAGTCATCCTGAGGAGAAGTGGGGCCCATTCACTGTTTGTAACAAAAGAAACTTGAAGCTGCCTCCATATTTGCAAGTGGACTATTTTATTTCATAAACATATTTTTAAAAATTATCTGCCTTTATTCAATGTATCTTGAAACCTGGTAACCTGAGAAGGTATTTGGACTTAGATTTCTGCTCTAACAGTCTTCCATATCTAGGCTTATTTTTTCAGTTTCTCTCTCTCTCCCTCCCTCTCTCTCAAATATACATATACATAGATGTGTATGTTTACACCCATGTTCATAGGAAAATTGGAATAAATTACTAACACAATGGAGCAAATGTCAGAAAAATGATGAACCAATATTTAAAGTCTGAGAATACAACTAAAGTGACTTTTAAAAGATTTGCTAATTCTAATATTTAAACTGACATCCATCTTGTCCAAGCTGCTTTCTCCACAGGCCGTTTCCAGTTGTTCTCATTTCTAATTTTAGTTTCCAAACTTCCAGGGAATGTATCTGATTGAAATAGCACATGACTAAACACTCAAAATATGCTACAAAGGTCATAATAAAATCATGCTTTTGTCTTTATGTTTCACACAGCACTGGACTGTGAAAATACACAAACAATTTAGAAAAAAACTTGTCAGGAGATCTAATGACCATTTAGACAAGGTGACTGATAAAGTCATTTTTAGTCCTAGGTTTTGAAAACTCTAAAAATAAAATGTAAGATCATCCTTAAACTGGAGTAAATAACTTATCCTAAAATAAACTATTTAGTTAATTCAGCCTAACTTTATCCAGTTATGAAATGACTACTATGTAGGACTCCCAAATATTTAAAAGACTTACTGAAGCTGAAGCATTAATTATACAATCAGAAGATGTATGAATAGAGGAATAAGTCAATGTATGGGCAGAGAGGGGTGAAGTATATCTCCTCTTCTAGGCATCTCTAACCCAGCCTTGTTAACTAAGTAAAATGATTCAAAATAAAAATTAAAAATATTTGGAGAGCTTTCCTCCTAATACTGGAGAAGTAAAGGAGAAAATGTTCAATAGTCATAGAAGAGCGAAAGGGGAGCATGGAGTAGAGGCCCTCGCCACTTACTCAGCTGTCTCGTTAGTGTAAAAGTGTGTTCGCTTGAGCCCACTTTCCTTGCTAACGTGGCATGTGTAGAATGACATCAAAAGAATGTTGGTTTAGATATCTGCGTGTCTGGGGAACTCAAAAGCTTCAGCCAAGAAGGACGGAGGGAAGGATAGATGATCGGATAGATTCTTCTCAGTGCTTGGATATTCACACAGAGTGGGGATAAGATAATCACACAAAAATATTTCTGTCATTGGTATTTAAAGAATGAACTCTTTCTTTGAAACATTGTGAATGGGATATTAATCTTTCAGTTTGTTGTGTCAGCTAGAGATCGCCCAGGCCATCAACCCATTTTATATGTTACGTGTGTATGACAGTCAGTGAGGGAAAACTTGAGACTTCAAGTAAGCTAATCAATTGCCTGATGCTTGCTTGAGTAGGCTAACCCCTGTGGCATCGGAGAAACACATTTCTTTCATTTTAGCAATACCATACACTTCTTTAAAAGGGGCAGAAATGAGAAAATAGTTATAACCCCCTTTTAAAAGAGAACTAATCAGAAATATCTATTATTTGCTAAGGACAAGAGTTAAAAGATGGCTTCAGGACAAACTGAATCCAGGGCAAAAATAAAACCATGAAGGAAATCATCCTAAATATGCTCTCTAGATAATATTATATGTAGAGTCTGGAAGCAAGAACAGGATTAACAGTTTTGCCATTATCAACCCTTCGGATAGTAATTTGAGCATTATTGCATTATAGCTACTTGTGACTTAAAAATAATGTCCAAGATGAATGGGGGTAGCGTAGTTAAAATTGTATCCTGGTCCAAACACCTGGAAAAGCTTTTATTAGTGTTCCATTGACCCTCTGATGACATTATTTAAGCTGTGGGAACTGAACTCTGACCCCTGGAAAGAGCAGCAGTTATTCTTAACTGCTAAGCCCTCTCTCCAGCTCTAACCCTATTATTTGAATTGCATCCCTTCTTTTATTTAGGGGCAAGCACAGGTACACAATCTCATTTAAGGACCATAAATTTCAAATGGTTAGTTTTCTTCTTTAACTTATTTTTCTGCTCTACTGTTTTCATATATATTTGTCCTAATAAAATATGCTTATTTATTTGAAAAAGACTTCATGTTCCAAAAGTGGGTTAAAAAGTGTTAGTAGAAAAGGGAAAGAAAGCTGGAGACTGGGGTAGAAGCCAAGGTCCGTGTGATGGGAAGAAGGCACTGTGCACCCCTCCTTAGACCTGCTTTTCCCTGTCCATCTGAGGCCCAGATTGTTACTCACATGTTTCAATGAAAAAACTGCCACCAGGATGACTACTTGTTTGAAATACTGGTCATGAAGTTGTGCTACTTTCTACAAGAGACCTACTGCCTGTATTAGCAGCAATAGCATATATCTAGAGACCTAATTGTGATAGAAAGAAAACTCTTCTATCTTGTATACATAATTACAGCATATAAAATAATTTTTAGAAATAAAGCGTCACCATGTGGTGCAGGCCACCTGTCAGGATAAGAGCCTCCTGCTTTAGCCTCCTGTGGGCTTGATCAGGAATGTCTATCATTATGCTTGGCTCCTCCCTCTCACAGCTGAGACACTTCCAATCAATTTGAGAAAACAGACTATAAACTCAGAAGAAGAAAAAACCCTCAAATAGTTTGTTAATTAAATGTTACAAACCATAATGGGGAAATAAAGTGGCTTGCAGGTTACTTGACTACAGGTTACACAGCTAGTAAAGGACCACAATGAAGGCACACAAAGATAGACTCCTCCACCCTCTTTCCAGTCTATCTGTGCCTCCCAAGTCTTCTGGAGCTGCTAGTAGAAACCATGCTGTTGGTTATTGCTTGTGGATTTTTTCCCTACATAAAAATGAAAATACGTGGCTAAGAAAACCTGATGTCAAGAATCTCAACAAAGAGATTGGGACATTTTCCTGTTGTAGATCCTTGATTATCTTAGGTGAACCTCAATGTTAATGTTCCCATGAGTTTCTAATCCTAACTGAGCTCTGTAATGCTGCAAAATATCACTTTTCTCAAAATTGGGGACAAGACATCCTGCTTTTGAAGTACAATCAGGCCTCAGTGTGTGTCATACTGATTTTCTTCTTTGTCAGAGAGCCCCCAGTTACATAATCACTGTAATTGAAGTGTATATGGATTGCTAATCAATTCTAAAGTCAGTGAAATGTCTGTAAAAAATTTTTTTTTAAATTGTACTGCCAGTATCCTTAAAATGCCAACCTGTGATTTTCCTTTCAGAGTGTTCAATCCTAGGGAGCTACTATATAAGTATGAGCCCAGAGGAACAGTTTAGCTCAGGAGTAAGTCATTGAGGTCTGAAAGTTGGCTTTTCAAAGTATGGGCTGCTATTAGCTTGTTGAGAATGCCTGGGTGAATGTTGAATTTCCTGTTGCTTAGGATCATTTAGGAGACAATTGCCCACAATCTTTTCATGACAGTGATTCACATAGAATGACCAACCATAGGAATGGAAAGAGCACTCGGAACCATCTGGGCAAATGCCTTCATTTCAGAGCGGATGAAACTGATAACTGAGAAAGTCATGGCCTGCTTTTGATCACATTGCTCCTGATGGCAAGCAGATACAGCCTAACTCCTTTATTCTAAGAATAGTGAGCTCATGGGTATAAGGTTAATCTATCAGTTAACTGCCACATCTTTGACTTTGTTTTAAAAAGACTAGCAAAACTTAAATTGTTTGACATGTCACAGTTTAGAATGAAAGGGATTTTCCATTTAATGTCCATAACCATACAGTAAGATGCTGGTAACCTTTTAAAATGCCTAATGTGTAGAGAAAAAAAAAAAAAAAAAAAAAAAAAAAAAAAAAAAAAAAAAAAAACCCGAAACGACAGCAGAACAGATAGGAAGGCACGAGATGTTGGCTGAGTGTGATCTATTTTCTTCCCTCTGACATGACCCTTTTAAGTTTAAATGACAAAATTAATTATGAAATCTTTATGAATGGTCTTAAATTGTTTCCTTAAAATGTCCCCAATTGTCACACAGGCTTTTTAAAATGTGTATTTTACTGGTTTAGTGGCAGTAGATATAAGGGTAAGGATTCTCTTTGTAAGTGTAGAGATGTCATCAAATTACAGAATTATTTGCACTGCTCAGGAGATGTTCCACTCAGCACCAGGCAGTGCTGTTTGCAAAACATCCGGCCTTGCTCACCAGGAACACAAAGGTACTGAGAGGCAAGGAGGTACCTTTGTCTCAGGATTTGCTTCACCATGTACTCCAAGGCAGAAGCCATCTTTAATGCATGCCTTCGATGCTGAAGCATCTGATAATTTCATAAAAACTTCCCTTAATTAATTTGCCCCTTGGATTTCTTTAGCTTCAAATAGTCAATTAAACAAAACTAGCAATTCATTGTGGGAATATTCATTAGACGGCAAGTTATCCTTAGAAACAACTAGGGGAAATGTGAAGAAATGAATTCGCCTGACTTGAATATATACATATCCATGTATATACGTGTATATGTATATATGTCATATATTGAGAAGGTAAACTGGTAAACACTTATGTTTGTTTTCTACACATCTCACTGCCAATATTTATGATATGCTAAATTACTTGTTGACAATTAAATATCTAATAAAATTAAATAATAGATCATGTTTAGCCTTTTATCAGTTCTTTCCTTGCTATTTAGAAATTGTGTATACGACACAACAAGATCAGCATGGCTCAATGACCCTGAAGGTGCAGTAGTGGTGCACAGTTATCAGTAGATCTCTAACTGAACTTAGGGCTTGCCCAATGAAAAAGAAACCATGCCTCTTGCTGGAAAACTAGCCAACTACCCAGGGCCAGTGAGGTCACGAATCTTGGATTCGCCTGTCACAGTGGGTACATTTACAACATAGCTCCTTGCATCTAAGGCTCAGGAATCATTTCTGAAGACGGCAGAAAACTTGCAAGAGCCAGAGGCTTAGGGAGTTTGATGTGAGAGTGTGTCTCCTAAAAATTTCAGAAGCTACACCCTGAAGTATCATCAACATGGAGGCTTAAACATGATTGGAACAAAGACAGCACTGATAGACATACTAACATGGAAACAGAGAACTTAAAGAACCTCAAAATAAGAGACAAAACTACAGGGAACCAAGGAGTGTCAAGAGCGAGATAAGTAGTCTCCCTCCCATAGGGAAAAGCATACCAATTTGTCCAGTACCAACTGGTCAACCCTGGAAGCATACATACAAGTAACTTTATATGGACTGAGCAGATTATATTTGCATATCTAGGAATACATACACACATGCAATATATATATACATACATACATAATATATATATAGCAATAATTAAAGAAAAAGAGGCCATGAGTTGAAAAGAGAGCATGCTAACTAACATGGAGTGAGAATGCATGAGAGTTTTCAAAAAAAGACAAGAAAGAGAAAAATGATGTAATTATATTTCAATCTCAAAAAATTAAAACATTATTTTAAAAAACATTAAATTGTGTGTATCTATACATGCACATATATAATATATATCCAAATTTATATCCACATATTTAAATTTTTGTTTATGTATATATACCTATGTGTGCACAATTGTTACACACAAATACATATAAAACACATATTTATTTTCCTATATTTTTCTATCCATCAGTGGTAGATGTTATCCTGTCATTGGACACTTAACATATGCGAACTCTTTAGCAGGTAGGAGGCTTGGAGACATTAAACACAATTTCTCTCCTCAAAGAACTTACTGTCTAGTGGTGGAACCTGATGGTTACAGTGACTACAGAATGAGACACATGCTAATGGGGGTTAGGTTCACGCAGGGACATTTAGAAGAGAAGATTACTCTTCTCAGTTGAAGCGACCTTGCTAGATTTCATCAGAAAGCACCGTGGGAACTGCCCACTCATAAAGAAATGGGATAGAATCTCCCAGAAATAAGACTCAGAAAGGCCTTCTTAACAGAAAAGAAGGAACACTGGTCCCAAGTATCAGGGTTTTGAAGCCCTGCATGCATTTCAATACCTGGATCTTGCTCAGTATTAAATCTCATGGACCAAGTTCATGATGAATAAAAGTATTTGATGGGATGAGACAGCCAATGAGTGTATGAGGGGGATGGCGTCAGGACTGTGCTTGTCTTGCTCTTTGTTTGAACTATCTGGAAGATCTTAAGCCTTTTCTCCTAATAACAACTCCAAGAGCTTGTGCTCCAGTGAGGTCAGTGAGGTCTCAGCCTGCATCAGTTTCCACATTTATCCCAACAGACACGTGGGGCCCACATGGTAGACTCAATCTCATCTAAGAGACAACCATGGTACCCCCTCCTCTGTTCACCTAAAAATGAACAAATAAGGCTATAAAGTAAATAAATGAAGTAAGTAAGACACAAGACAAGAAGAATCTTGGGATGATTTTAGGAATATACTAAGCACAAAATTCAGAAATCCGTCAAGTTTTGTTTTGCCCAGAAAGTACTCCGTTTTAAACTATGACAAGTCAGTATGTGCAGTAACAGTCTTTGTCAACTTCCTAAATGACTTAAAAATTTTAAGAGACAAAAAGCCTAGTACAGTAAAAAAGATGACAATACCCCACTAATCTGTGAAGAGCCAGAGAAAAACAAACAGAAACAGTCCACATCTACTTTCATTCTTAGCTGCTTTAGGAAGTCAGACACTCACGCAAGAAGTAACAAGATTGAAAAGAACCCAAGACCCATTGTAATCCCAGAACCCTGAAGTTAAATTGTGATTCTTGGACTAGATAACAATAGAACCCTATGTCAATTGCTAATTCATTGTCCCTCAATGGCCATCAAAGTGAGAATAAAACTATTAACATGATTATTTTAAGAACAAGTGAGAAAATACATAACATAACAACTTAGCATGTTTCATATCACATAACACATTCGGAGCAAGTAGGAACTGTTTCTCTTACGATGTGATAACTAGAAACTTTTCAATGACATTTGTATATAAGGAAGTGACGGGACTATACTATTTTTGAATGGTATTTGTGTGGCTTCACATAGTCTAAATTATCAGTAAATATAAAGCTTTAAATTGCTTTAGGACTTTCATTTTGTATCTAGGGAGACAAAATACAATGTATGGTGCAGGTTGTTCTACTTAATTGGGAAATAAATAAAAGCAGTAACTAGTTGATCGTGTTTCCTTTGGAGTTACACAGTATGGATTTAAGTAAAGAAATACAAGGAGAAACGGTAAAGAGAATATACTGAGTATCTCTTGAAGTGCATCCTTTGCTACAGCCCTGACAGAGCACTCAGCCACAGGGAACAGAACCTTTCTACAGCCTTTCTACCAGGCACAGAGACAGCCCACTTACCGCAGCCACCTGCAGAGGAGAGACCTCAGGGCAGGGCTTCTTCTCAAGCTTGCTGACATCTGAAAAATAACTCTGTTTATTCTGTTCACTTGGGTCAAGGTTCAGACTCAATCCACCCACATAACCAGACCCAGAGAATATCTTAGAGCTAACTTGTCCTTTTGCAGCTAAACCTAAAAACATGAGCATAATGTCCAAAGTGGAGTCAGACAGAAGAAAGCCTTCCTTACTCAGGGCCCTCAGGATCCCTCCCAGTTACAGTGTTCTTGTAGGTCCAAGCAGACATTACCTACTGGATGACTAAGGTATGGTTTGCTTTTGTCACAGGAGAGGCAGCTTTCTCCTTTGTATGAGTTTTATTTGCATCTTAATCTTTTTTGTTTTTTTTACCCACTAGGCTAGGAGTTCCTAGATGGCAGGAGTGTCACTTGTTCCTTCTAGAAGTTTCCTTCTAGAAACAATCATTATAATTAAGTGTGTGCTAGAGGAAAAAGGGAAGAGAGAGAGAGAAAAGAACAGAAATTTAAATTCACATGTAAGAAAATGAACAATAACGTGCATGGCTGAAGGAACGTGCATGGTTTCTTTCCAGTTCATTTCTCTGCCTGAGATCATTGACTGCAGAGGACCAGATCTCTCCTCTCCTACTGAAGTAAACCTAGTCTCTAAGCTTTTTCAGAAGACTGGGGGAAGATGGTGCCAATGAGTGTCAGATTTAAAATGGTCACCCTGTGAGCACTGCTATAAGCCAGAATTCAATGCTTTATTCACAAAGAGGTGAGCTTGAAGCAAGCTATTGCCCATTGCCACCAATGAACTTATTTGTTTTACTTCAATATTAGTCTAGAAATCTCCCTTTTCATAGGTTTCTTTTAGCTTTCAGAAGGCAGATAGTGAAGACGTGTGTTTTACCCATAAAGAAATCAGATTTGGTTGGAAAACCAACATGTATCGATGTATAAATTGACATATGAGTGTCCCAGGAGTCTGAAGAACAATTAACATGACTGAGAGATTCCAGGTAGTTCCAGGTAGAAATGACATTTAACTTGGATCAAACACAGGAGATTTCATTTCAGACGTGATTATCATGTCTGGATTCGAGGGAAGCTCAAGCCATAGGAAATATGTAAGGAAACAATTTTTAGTTTTAAAAATACATTTTTGTTTCTTTGTTTTAGAATATTGGGACTCAAACTCAGAGCACTGACTGTCCTCTACCATTGGCCTGTAATCCCTCAGCATCAATAGGTAAAGTTAAGAGACTAGAAGAATTCATTCTTCAACTTGCTTCATATTCTTTCTGGGCTTCTGAAAGGTATTCAAATATTGGCTATACGTTTTTTTTCTCATGTGTTTCATTGTAACAACTGATATTGGAGCTTTCCCATTTAAACTCATTACCACTTTCTAGTTACAGATCCAGCTACATATATTTCTCAAAATGATAAGCAAACTGGTTAGAAGATATTTAATTCATCGCTGAAGACTTATTTTGCATAAAATACTAGTTCTCTGTTCTTGATATAAAAGAAAAGCAGGCCAGCTTTGACCCTAAAAAATATCCTTCAATCAGAAAAAAAATGTGTATCTTCCAGAACTTAATTCCACTCTTTGGTGCTCTAGAAATTATTCTGTCTCCCCCTTATACAAAAAGGCTTTTTATATTTTAGCAGAAAGCGGATTCAGCCACCACATTTCCCCACCTCTGTTAACGACACATCTTTCCTTCCTTCACCCACTGCTTACAGAATACGCTGTTCTCTTCACCTGAGTGAGCCTAAGTTTTCAATGACTCTTTTAGTTGAAACTTCTTTGTGGCTTTTAAATATGTTGGTCCACAGTCCTACTCAGCTTTAATGTATTCAAAAATGATTTGAGGGCCAAAGAGATGACATAGCACATCTAGGTACTCACTGATAAGTGAGTTTGCGCTCCAGATCCCACATGGTAAAAGAACTGACTCCTGAAAGTTGTCCTTTGACCCCCATCTCCCAAGAGTATACAGACAGACAGACAGACAGACAGACAGTCTCTCTCTCTCTCTCTCTCTCTCTCTCTCTCTCTCTCTCTCTCTCTCTCACACACACACACACACACACACACACACACACACACACACACACACACACACGGAAATGATTTAGAATGCTTCAGTTTGGTAAAGGATACTGGTTATTTCCATTTGTGTCATGATATGCTCCTATTTAAAACGTAAACTAATATTTAGCTTTCCCAGCAGCCTTTCTTGTCCTGCTGCTGTTTGGATGGGAGCATATGCTTCCATCTGGCCATTGAACAGAAAGCACTAAACCTCACCTTTGACTCTATCTCCTTCACCTTCAACCACAAAGGCACTCGTGCATGCTTTCTTTGCTCAGGGTTGTCCCTGAGAGTCTATCTTTCATCACGTTTCTGTTTCCACTGCTACTATTTGTGCCAGGTTTTCCCCCAACTCATACCTGGGAAGGACCGCACATACCGGCTCTGCCTGTGGTTCCCTCTTAATTCCCAGTCCTTGGGGGGACTTATTTGAGCATCTAGCTTCCAATGCTCACTGCCACAAGTCATGTTCTAGGCACGATTCCATGTGCCGACAGTTCCAGAACATATGTGTTTGCTTTCTGGTTAAGACTTTAATGGGGGAAACAGATTCCAACAAACAAGAGTGATAGAGCCGAACAAAGCAAGCAAGATCTTCTGCTCTTGGAGCCTTGGTTCTCCTGGAGGCAGGGGAACAGTCCAACTGGACCTGACAGAAGTTCACTTTAAAATGAGGTCTTCGGCCATGTTTACAGAAGGCAATATGAGGCCTGGTTAAGCAAACTGAGGTCTGACTGGCAGGTGAGGGAAGGCTTCACCCAATGGAGAAGAGTAAGGAAGGGTGAGAAAAGCTGTATAAAGGAAGCCTAGGTGATCACAAAACTCTGTGTAGAAGGAAACAAGGAATAGCCTTAAACCGTGTTATCAAAGACAAACTAATGTTGGGAAACAGATATGAGATTAAGAGAAAATACATGACACCTAACTTCATATGCATCCTGCAACTTTATATAAACGCAAAGCTGGGCACCACAGGGAATGCCTGCAGTCTCTGTATACTCAGGAGTACAAAGCAGAACACCAGTCTGAGACCAACCTGGTCTACATAGAGAAACCCTCATCATACTCTCAAAAGCACAAATAGCAAATACACACGTTTATATATCTATTTTGTAAATTCTGAAGTGCTGACTTATATTTTAATAATTCTTCCTCATATTATATTTACTACAGCAAAGTTTTAAAATAGTGATGGGGGTTTGTAATGCTAGCCAATCACTAGTTTCTCTATTATATGCTGTTTTGAAAGAAGAAAGTCAATGGGAATGGAGGCAGGGCTCTTAAGTGAGATCATGGATAAATGGATAAATGGCAGGTCATGAGGCCCACAGAAGCGGGGGCACTAGGTGGTGCTCCCTTACCACTAACATTTTAAAGTTTTGAGAGTTTAGGGTGCTGGTACCTCTTTCATCAATTTTATTCATGGTGTTTTGCAGTAGTAATTCTAATCAAACGGTGAGAAGCAAAGGTTCTAAGAAGAGAATCACGGGGACACACTCTAGAGGCAAAGCATCTGCCTGGGAAACTCCTACGTCAGTACAGAACCCATTGCTGGATGCCTGAAAGATCAACTTCATTCAGAAAACTTCTGTTCCAAGCCAAGGGCAACCCTTGCTTTCTTCCCACCTCTGTAGCACCTTGCAGAGCCTACGCAAGTCTATAAAGTGTGGCTTATAGAAATTACTCTTGATAGTTTAATGTCTCATGACATGCTGTTGATCCGCACGAGTGTTTTTCTGAGAAAAGCCTAAGATTTAGAGCAGGACAGCATTGGCAGTCTAGGCTTCCCACTGCCGCTGTCCTGCTTACTCTATCATGAGGGTTCTTATAAAAACAAAACAAAACCAAAAATCTATCATTTCAAACACTGCCATATTGATTTTATTTCCTTTCCTAAATTTCAAATGGACAGCTATCCAAATATACGCTGAGTTCAACTGTAAATATAGAGTTGGACAACTCACTTTGGAGAGTGCAAGGGTAGACTTTAAACTGCTTTACATGTGCTGCATTGGTCTCTTGTTGTACACACATTATATTTACAAGGCACTGGCCCCTAGGACAAAGACACATCACTAAGTGGTTTTATACATCACTTGCCTATCCAGTGTCCTTCTGTGCAGACCATCAATCAATTCCCAAGGCCACCTGGTATGCTTCAAACACATCTGACTGTGAAGTCAGACAGACATTTACTAAAACCTAGACACAACGTCTCCAGCAATTACTTATCGTCTTTGCATTACTGTGTATCAAATTAAGAGTCCTTGAGCATGGGTAGCATCATCCCACTGGGATATATCCCCACCCTTTATTCATTTTATCTTATTTTAAAATAAGTTTTCACTGAATTGCCCACAGTGAGCCTGAACTTACTTCAAGACAAGTATTGAATTTGTGGTCCACTTTCCCCAGCCAGCTGAGCAATGGGAATTATAGGTCTGTGCACAAGGCTTGACTGATGTTTTATAACATGCATTCTTGATCTTGAAAAGCATGAAGTAACCTCCGGCATCCCCAAACCCAATTCTAAACCATAAATAATGATTGTAAATGGTGTGCATATGGTTGATGCTCATATTTTATTGTCTTTCCTCTTCATGGTATTCTAGGGTCAGTATTCTAAGAAATCCACAATATCTCCCTATTCCTTGGCTTCCATGACCTATGCAATCTGCTGCTTTTGAGTGGTGGGACACCTAATTGGATGAGGTAGGAGCCTGGATTAGCTTATGCTGTGCAAGTCTTCTCCTTAGCAGACTGGAGAGAGATTTTTCCTGCTGGTCTGGGGAAGCAAGCTGCCATGCTGTGAACTACCTATGGAGACAGCCACATGGCGATGCCTCAGAGCAGCCTGTAGGAGCCCAGAGTAGTCACAGCTAACAGCTAGAAAAAATACTACTGCCTACCTCTTGGACAGTAAGGAAGGGAATGCTGCCTGAATGGACTTCAAAAAGAATCTTGAGAACTAAATCATGACAGACACTGTAACCCCAGTCTTGGGATACTCTGGAGTATCTGGATAAGTTTCACCCACAGGAACCACTAGATAATGGGCATCTGATATTACATAGTATATCTATAAAAAAAAACAAAAAAAAAAACTAATAGACACTTCCTGAATGAAATGAACCAGCTGATTTGAGAGACCAAAGCCCTCGTTGAGAAGGTCACTTCATTTCAGCAATAGCTATGATTACACACATTGTTTCCAGAAAATGCCATTTATGTCACCATGCAAGCTCCAGCAGAGCCTCCAATGGCAATCAACCCACCTAATTCACTCCAGACGCCAATATTCTACGTGAAATTCTACAAAGGGCATTGATCCATTATTTTTTTGATGAATTAACTTCAAGGGTAATGTAAGAACCATAAAATGCCTTTTTTAAATATACCACAACCATCACAAAGTTCCGGAACAGCTTTAATAACTTCACGATTTTTATCTGCTTTATCTTTCTTCACACAATAGCAACACTGCAAAATTTTTATATAAAAAACTAAATGATTCAGTTTTCCTTTAATTTGATTAACTGATTTCCTTTTGTGAAAAGTTAAATCATGTTAAATTCAATCTTTACCAGTCATGCAAGGAAAATATTTATGGTTAGCGATAAACTTGATTTTGGAAGAAAATTGAATTTTCTTGTACATGGGCTGAATCTCAGAGGAATTTCCCAGAGATGAATTTCTGTACTCCCTCCTGCACATGGCTATGACACACCATAACACAGTCTCTGAGTCCCAGGCTTTGTGTTATGCCCCCCACCAAGTCAGCACATGGGCAATTGGACTATTTCTGTCCATTCCGACTTGGAGAATGCTGGCATTGTGTTTCAGGAAGTTGCTGTGAACACAAGTGGTAATCCTACCAAAGACAAACTGGGGCATTTTACAAATGTGTTGTAAAACTGTCCTCTCCAGACCCTGCCCAAAGAAAGCCCACAAAGCAAAGGCTCTACCCTAGAGGGCATTTAGGGTCTGGCCCACAGACTTAGCTCATGGGAATGCTTTGCTCAGATTAAACCTGGATTTATCAATTTGGCCTGATCTGATTCATTGCATTGGCAGAGAAATCCAATACCTGCTGACAGAATCTTTTCAAAATGAACTCTCTCTTAGCTAAAAACCAAAAACTCTGCCACTTTTCAATAGGCACAGTGATCTAGAGAATGAGATAGCAACTTTAACTAATTTGAGTCAACAGATCTTGCTTTTGCAAATTTACACACACACGACTGTGGGAAGGGTTGTTCCTGGGACCATAGAGAGGTTAGGGGAAGTCTGGGACCCAGGAAGCAATAGCTGAATAAACTTGTTCAGAGGATGGAAAGACAGTAGTTTTATACTGAAAAAACTGTGGGTCAGTGCAGTGCAGAAAGATGTCCCCCAGTAGGCTCCTGTTTTTGAAGACTTGGTCGGAGCTTGGTGGTACTGTTTGGGGGAGATTATGGAACCTTCAGGAGAGGGAGCCTTGCTAAAGAAAGTGTGTCACTGGGGTCAGGCTTCTTATGCTTCTCTGTTTCTTGTGTATGAGAGGAAAATGTGATCAGCCAGCTTACTGCTTCCGTTGATTGCTGCCAACCTTTCCCCACCATTACTGACTACATCCCTCTGGAATCTTAAGTCAGAATAAACTCTCTCTTCCTTAAGTTGCTTTTGGTTATAATATTTTTTATCACAGTCACAGAAAGGCAACAAACACAGATCGCACAGGAGACACTCTTCAACTAAGACAAAAAGGTAAAAATAGACAAACAAGTGGAGGGTCGTAGTGCGCACAAGTAAGATTTTGTTTGGTAGTTCAGAAAGGAAGAACTCTGATCTTAGTATTAATGCAGATTTTTCTTCCCTCCGCCTTTGGAGTTTCTCGCTGTTCCCTTGACTACAGCAGGAGCCACACAACAGACAGTGCACTGTGGAGCTGAGTTTGGGTTCTGTAATGAGTCACTATCTACTCTCCAGAATTTAGTTTGACAAAGGATGATCAGAACAATCAAATACAAGGCTTCCTCTAGAACTATACATACCTAAAAACCACCGTGATCAAGATGGCATCTGCCTCCATCATCTGGGGAGGGATGAGGTCTCTCTCTTGCTTCCTTTCCATGACCATGAGCACTTTCCCCAGGGGAGACACTCAGCCATGCAAAGGCCCAAAGAGCAAAGAAGGTGGAGTCAGAAAACACAGATCAGACCCCTTTCTCGTCTTTAACTAACTGCCAGTGGCAATTTCCTCAACTGGAGGACTGCCCAGCTGCCCCTGTGTTCTACCACCTGAAAAGCATCAATTCTATTTTTTTCTATTTAGACCACAACCCAAAAGGTACAGCACTGAGGGCTATCAAGGCAGAAGGACAGTTTGAATTGTCTCCAATCTCCTTCTCATTTAGACGCACTTTTGAAGCAGGAAAAATAAAAATAAAAAAGTAAAACCTAACTTGATTTTCTTGAATGTTAAATGAGGTATGAATTTTTAATTATTCTTAAAGTAAATATAATGAGAATTTCAGTTCTGGAATGGAAAGCAAGGAGGACTCAGCAAAGCCCAAGAAAAAGCCCTGGCTCCCTGCCTGCCTCTGCCAGATCCTGTGATAATCCCTGGGCTGAGAGATGCCCTGGACTTGCAATGTCCAGGAAGTTTGTGACCCAGTTTGGACAGGTGGTGTAAAGGACAATGCATAGTCCCAGAGCAGCTCTGCCCATGTTACAACTGTGGCCTACCCTTTAGAACTTCCTACCATCAACTATGCCTCTATCTCAGAAATGTGTATTTTCTAAAAGGCCTGTTTCTCCGAGGACTGGAGCAAACACTCCCTATTGCCGCTACAGTATACCAAGCCTTAATCAAACAACATACCAGGCCTTCCTTTTTCTGCTCTGTGGGCTCTGGTAACACAATCTGCTTCTAGATTGGGCAGAGTAAGATCTTCTGTGTTACCATGCTAAGCCTCCTTATCACATTTCCAGAAGCACAAATGGTAAATAACATTTGCTTAAGCAGACTTTGCCATCTCTTACATTTGTAAAGGATTATTTATTTTAAAGAATATCTTGAAAGCAGTAAGTTTCAAGGAAAATATTATGCCATGATGATGGCATCTGTTTCTTTGAATAAGACCAAGTCACCTTCAATGTTTCTTCTACTTCTTGCTAAATACTCATTTTACATCAGGCCCTGCAATCATTTGGGAGGCTGGCGTAGGAGTGGAGAATGTGACCCTGGGATGGCACAGGTCATAATCCCATCAAGAGACTCATTCTCCCTCTACGTGGTGAGTTCACTGGAACTGATACATAGCAGGAGCTTCCTGAACTTCCAATGGCATTCACTTGACTGCATTGAGATGCCCGGGAGAGATAGCTTCTTTTGTGCCTAGATTAGAGATCCAGAGTCTGGGTGACAGCTTAGTGCAGGAGAGCCCTAGTTTCCAAGCATCCATGTGGATGTGTACTGAGGTCAAGTGGAAGACTGATTCTACTTACATCTCCAGCCTCATTCCCACATTTCCAACTCAGCAGGACTGAGCGGGATGAAGGGTATAAATGCCATAAACTCCCAGGTCTACTGATGGCACCCCCGGGACCTCCTACTTAAGTACTTTGAATCAAAAGGAGCCATAATGAAGGCAGCTAATTAGCCTGGAATACGGCTGACTTTGATAAGTTGATAAAAACCCTACTTGGCTGTTTCTAACGTACAGCCAAGCCAGAGAGTCACAGGCTTAGAGTTTCCAATAGTCTGTTCTGTGCAAAGTCCTTAAGTTATGTTTACTGCTGAACAAATTGTCTTAGACACACTTTTTTGAGCAGTAGGTTCAACTTTTTAGTGAAGTCATGCTTCAGGTGACATATCTCAGGAAAACTAGAATGATGCTAGCTTCCTACCTATCTGCTAACGAGTACCTTCTCTCCCAACATGGTGTCTGGTATTAGAGAGCAGAAAGATTGAAACCCACATCAAACTAGGTAGATGTTAATGAACATATGGATTAATTTAGTCAAAATTATGCACTCAAAAATATTCTTTGGATGTTCACTCTACCCTGTGTTCAGTGTTTCATACTTATGTCTTTAAGAAGAATTTTAAAAAAGAATTCAATTGGGTATGATGACATAAACTTATAACCTGTACTTGGGAAGCTGAGATGGGAGAATTGATGTAAGTTTGAGGTCAAGATTGGACTGTTGTAGTATTAGACATACACAACAAGAACCCCTGAACAGCAACAAAGCAGTGGTCCTGCCAGATGGCTCAGTGGATAATGCACATATGCAAACTAAACAGCCTGAGCTGTTTTCCAGAACCTACAGGAGCTTCAAAGGAGAGAACTGACTCTGCTAACTTCTCCCGATCTCTCTCTGCCCTTGAACTCTGACAAGCGTGTCCTTCACCACCATCTACAGGCACGAGAAATGCACAGTAGATAAACAAAGCCATGGAAGGTTTTTCAGGGTAAGAATTACTTGTCAGGAGTTTCCTGAGCCAGAGAAGCTGGGAACAGTCATAGTTAAGTAAGTGGAGGAGAGAGGGGAGAATTCATAGAGAAAATATGAAAAACAAAGATATGGAAGAGTGTCGTGACTACCGGGAAAGCCTTGTAGTAACAAATTGGCAGAGAGGACAATAAACCCCACTAACACATTCTCAGGAGAATGAGTAGAGTCTAAAGGCTATCACCATTTTGACAAAGTGTTCACAAAGGACAAAGATAATAGAGAACCAGGTTGCTGTGTAAGGCACAAGGCGGTAAGAGCTACACAGCTCTTCATCCAGACATTTTAATAAAATTCGAAAGAATATATAAGAATACACAACGAATTACTTGCTATAAACCACCAGACTCCAGTCCTAAATCTATTTTTTCAGCTACACCAGAATCAGAGGCCATAACCTTTTATGCAGATTCAGGCCCCCATTGCTAATTCTTCCTATGACACTGATGTCAACACACTGCATGACTTTTTCTTACAAATTCTCAAGGAAAAGAAGTTAACTTCAAGCTTTCCTAGGGGTAACTGCTCTTCCTGTGAGGTTTTTTTGTTTTGTTTTGTTTTTTTGTTTTTGGGGGTTTTATTTTTATTTTTTTTGTGAGGGGAGGGGGTTGTAAGCTATAGCTAGAGTCTCTCCATCCTGGAACTAAAATAGTTCCTTCAGTCACCCATTCAACAAGTGTTTAGCTTGTATCTATAATGCTAGGTACTGTGCTGTTCTCAGGGATCTAACGGAGAAGGAGCTGACCCAGTTCTTCCCACAACCCAGCTTACAGTCTATGGTGAGAGACAGAAGCTAACATTTGTCAAGGAAGAGGGGAGGGAAGTCAAAAGAGGCTTCACTGGGAAACTAAACAATGAGCTAAGATTCAAAAGCCAAGAGTGGATGTCCTTAAGTGAAGACTTGGTCAAGCAGGGAGCAGTCTGCCATGAACACCAAGGGGAACTTTTCAAAAGACCTCCCCCCCCTTAAAAAAACTCTATAAGTCATTTAAATAAATCCTTGTTTTAAGAGCAAGAATAACCCAGAAATGGCTGGGATGAAATGAAAACATCCGCATTGTGGAAAAGTCCTAAACCATGGTCTTGGAATGACCAAGTGGAGGGGACACTTCTTGGAGAAGAGTGATTGGGTTAGTGATAATTTGCAAAGTCTCAAATAATAAAATAATGAAAGTGATGGTAATAGCTATGAGGGTAAGTCAGGTAGACTTGGGCAGAAGCAACAGAGCATGTTCAAGGTGACCTCTAGGTTCCCGGAAGGTGGGAGATTCTGAATGCCAGTCTCTAAGCACAACACTGCCAATAGACCCTTGCAGTAGGGTTTCAGTCTGAACTCAGATGTGCTTAGGGTTTTCAGCCTTCTTCCACTGAACCTCTTTGTTCATCCTTTCTCTAGTTTTTAAAGCATCTTTCACACTCTTTCCTGCAGAATTGCTGCAAAGCGTAAAAAGAGTAAAGCTACAGAGCAGAATCTCTTGACATTCTGTGCTGCAGATGGCAGGGAGTTTTCAAACATCTGCCATGTTTGAAAGTGAGGCCCATTCTCTCCTTTAATGTTTATTAATCACTCAACAAACTGAAAATGAAGCGGCTGATGTCTCCCCCACCAGCATGAGTTAACTCTGCAGGCCCTGGGAACACCTAGTGTTAGATTGAAGTAGCTCCCCACCACATACAACCTTAAAGCCTAGTCTGTAAATGCCATTTCACATAGAATTTCTCTTTAATTTGGGTGTAAAATCATCAATAGTAGAAACCACATTGTGTTTCATGTCTGTGTCTGCCTCTATCACTTTTTCTTCCCTTGCTTTTGTTTCTGTCTCTGTCTCATATTCTCTCTCTCTCTCTCTCTCTCTCTCTCTCTCTCTCTCTCTCTCTCTCTCTCTCTCGTGTGTGTGTGTGTGTGTGTGTGTGTGTGTGTGTGTGTGTGTGTGTGTGTGTGTGTGTGCATGTGTGTTGCATATTCCACACTTGGGCACTGTCCTGTTAATCCCTTTGAGGCAGGATCTCCCGCTAACCACAGGATGGGTAGGTCGGTAGTCAGGAAGTCCAGTGATCACCCTGTCTCCACCATCTACAAAGAGCAGGGGTATAGACAATTTTTCATTCAGGTGATGGGGACTTGATGTCAGGTCTCACACTTGTGCATCAAACACTCTTATGCACTGATCCATCACTGCAACACCATGTGTTACATATTTCTAAGTCACTATAGAAAATGCTCACAAATAATATATATATATTTCTTGCTCCACCTAAACATAACAAACATATAAAGACATGTATTTCCCCATCTCTTGTATGGTTTTGAACACTGGAAAAAAATACCAGGTATGATGTCATAGCAGTAAGAGGCTTGTATCTGCAGGCTGGGATTGGCATGGCACTATTGCTGTCTAACTGGCTTTGAAAAAGCAGAGGAATCAACACATTTTCTTGGGCTTCAATCATTTCAGTTATAAATCTCAAGGATTCAGCTCTTGGAGCCAGAGTATCATAGAACGCAGGACTACTTTCTTTATCCTTAAAAAATATTTTATTTTAGGTGTGTGAGTGTTTTGCTTGTATAAAGGGATGCGCATGATGTGTTTGTCTGGTTCCCACAGAGGCCAGAAAAAGATATTGCATCCTTAGAAACTGTAATCATACGCAGTACGGGCTGTCATAGGGTATCAGGATTAGAACCCAGGTCCTCGAAAGACCAGCAAGTGCTCTTGACTGCATTTCTAGCCCCAAGCTTTCCTTCCCCTTTGGAATGTACAGGGAATAATCACAATATAAAGGGGTGAATTTCTGACTGAATGAATCTGCGACACGGTGCAGCCTGTCAAAAGGTATTGTTCAGTAGGCAGGAAAACAAAGGTCTAACCACACTCGGTCACTCGCTCGCTCTCTTATCCAAAGTCAATGTTTTCTCCTTGCATGCCTGTCTCCTTGTTGTAATCCTCTCTCAGTGACACTGTTATCATTGTCCTTGCTTGATAGTCACAAAAAGAAGCACTTTACTCAGCTATACCCCTTTGAAAGGGAAAAGGGGACCATAAATGGAAAGCACAGACCGTGGCTAGGATGAGGAGGTCTCTTCAAATGAGAGAGGCAGCACTCTGTTAGAGTCATGCTTAAGAGTCTCTCTGTACCGCTTTCCTGCTTTTGTTTGAGAGACGGCAGAAGAAATTCTACGTTGGGGATGCACCTGTGTAAGCAGGGAGTCCTCAGTGTTCCAAATGAAGAACCTGGTGGAGCAGAGATAGAAAAGTATCCCTCCCCTCTCAAACAGGGCCCAGCTTTATAGCAGAACAACTTCACCTATTAGAAAATCCCTGTTCACAGCTCCAAGCCCATATAGTAGGTAAGGAAATTATGCTGGAGGACAGCTCACCCAACACAACTTATATTCTCATGAAAGACAGTTGTTAAGAACTTGTGTTTGGTGCTTGCTGATTTCAATCCCATCGGCTATCCATACATTTCAGAAGTTAAATTTTAATCTACAGTGTGCCATGCAGGTCAAAAGTAGATGGTGGTTGAAGGTTTTCTTCATCTGCCTCTGCTAGCAGGGCCAATAAATATGGAGACAGGGAAAACAAAACCCTGAAGTACACAGGGAACTGCAAGTGGCCATGGTCCAGAGGCAACTATGCATCATGTGTGTGTGTAAAACAGGGCAGAGACACAAGCTCATGTCTCCTGTTCAGCTCTGAGCATCCGTTCGGCCATTGCTTACATGGTGTTGTCACACTGACTAAGCAGCAAAAACACTGACAGCCCTGGGGAAGAGGCTCAGCTATCCTGTGCTTGGCACCGAATGGTCAGAGTAGTTATTTATTGATAAGGCAATTAATTGGGATCATTAGCATCATTAAAGCGAGGAGACTAAGTGCTAAGTAGATGAAGATGCTGATGAGCTTAATTGGGTACAATTTCTGAGGTCCTAGAAAGAAAATTATCTGATTTTTGCCTAATAAACAGTTGCAGATGTAATATGTATCTAGTACAGAGCAGAGGATGTTTGAAGTAGACCCATGGATGTTCTTTTAATAGATGATAAAGAATTTGAAATTTCTAAACTAACTGATTCAAGATAAACTCTCAGTAAACCCCAAATATTTTAATATAAATGATTTTTTTTTGGATACTATCAATACAGTGCTGAAGGTGACTGTGATTGGCTTTGCCTAAAGACCATTCTGATTCCAGAAGGAGGAGCAGAAGCCACCTGCTTTCCATCTTTACCGTGATTGAGGCTGGCATCAGGCTCAAAAGGAACCTGATTTGGGAAGTCTGCATCTCGAACAGACTCATCATAGATAGATGTGGACACTGACAAGAAGAGCCATCTTCCTGGCAAAGTGTGCAAACATCAGTTACTTAGGGAATAACCTTGAGCTCTCCTTGATCTGTAAAAGCCTTTCTCAGGATTTCCAAAACAAGACGTCAGTCAAAACAAATGATAAGGTACATAATAACCTCTGCTTCTCACATGAAAATCATCCCAAAGTGCAGGTGGCCCTATATACAATACTTTATAAAAACATAAATATTATGGGAGCCTAAAGATTAGTGAATAGTTTTGAATATTTATTTTAGTGTCTGTATTTTAGACTACTGGAGATTTCAGGAAAATAAATCAGATATAACATCAATACTCTGAATTAACTAAGGAATGTTAATTATTTTACTTTGGCTGAATACTTCATATGAGGCTTTGCCTGGGACCTAAGTCAAAAATAAGTTCTTGTGTAGAGTTAAACTTAGTAAATAATAATAATGATGTAGATAATAATAATAATAATAATAATAATAATAATAAGTAAAAGTCATTTTTAGCTCAGCCAAACAAGCTTGATGGCTTTTTTTTGCGTTACACATAAAGTAAGTATTGCTAGAAAATCTCTCTGAAGCCAAGTGAAGTTCTGGGCTCTCAAATTCAGGAACCTTAAAATCCCAGCATTCTAAAAGTCCCAGGAGTGTCTTACAAACTGGTAAAGCTGATCATGCAGCTCTAAATGCACTCATAGGTTGTACATATGCTAATTCATAATATGCATATATATAAAATAATTTTTAAAGGGCCATGAATTTGAGAAGGAATGATGGAGTGCTTGTAAGGGTGTAAATACAGTATGCATAGATGAAAATTTAAAAATTGTGTGAATGCTTTTTTAAAAAAAACCGCAATCCAAACATAAACAAAACTAGTAAGAGTTTCCTTAATCCTAGACATTTGCATGACCTCTTATGTGTTGACTCGGAAGAAATGTGACAATAACCATCAGTCTGCAGCCTTGACTTCCACAGCCTAGTCTTGAAACTAAAGACCAGCATGCCGTGGCTGGCAACCTATTTTCTCTCCAGTCTGACCTTGAGACTTGACATTGGGAAAAGTAAAAGAACTGAGCACCTTCCAGGATTCCTTTGCTCCCTTATCTCCTCTTGGCTTTTGTTACTTCCTGGTCTGTGGGTTACTAGAAGGGTCTTATGCTTTGGTTCTAGATCTTTCTCTATTTTTATCTTTCGTATTTTGCCCCTTGCCGGTGTGGGAAGCTGTTTTGTCTCTGATTCTTCTATACAGTCCATTCACTGATCCTTACATTGTTTCTGGAACAGGATAACGCGACCTTCAGCATTTAGACAAGCTAGAGCAAGTTTGTAAGAAGCAAAGAATATTGTCACTCCGTGTTCTAAGAATAATTCAAACAAGGCCGTTTGGTAAGGGTGACAGAAACTCCGCAGATTCTCTGACACCATCACAGCCTCATCTCAGCGATGCTTGCTGGGAGGCCAGGCATGGGGGAAGGGTGCCACCTTGTGGGCTCAAGTGGTAAAGGCCTAACTCTGTGATACCCACCGAGCCTTTTAAGTCTCAAATCACGTTGAAGAGAATTGTGTTTTTAAAAGGCTTGAACACCTCCAGTCACTGAAGCGAAGCCTGATTTTATGAATTCTCTTATCTTCTCTAGATAGTGGTAAAAAACAGCAGTGTTGGAAATCTGTTCTCAGGTAAAATTTAATGTGAAGGAAACCTCATCTTCTCTAGATAAAGGATTTGGAAATTCGAGGTGGGGGGTGCTCAAATTATGCATATTACATTCAAATTAAAATTTACATAGCACCTGAGCAATACTTATACTTTGAGGCAGAGAACAATTACTTCTCTTGAATTAAATCTTCCCTGGAAAAAAGCTGTTCTTGCCTTGGTGCTAACACTCATTTGCAAAATCCTTTACAGTATTTGACAACAAGGGTTGTCCCAGCAGCAGTTTATGGGTCATTTGCATTGAAACCACCTATAGTTGTGTGTGTGAGCGCGCTGTGTGTGTGTGTGTGTGTGTGTGTGTGTGTGTGTGTGTGTGTGTGTGTGTGTGATGTGTGTGTGTGTGTGTGTGTGTGTGTGTGTGGTGTGTGCGCGCGAATATCTTCTTGAACCCCATTTAAGATCAACTGGATCAAAATTTCCGGATCTAGAACTAAAATATGGACACTGGACTCACCACCCCTGAGGACTCTCTTTTATGGGGCAGATCCAGTCCCCTCTGCCTGCATCATCGAAATAAAGCACCATGGCAGGGATGTGTCTTCATCCCTGGATGTTAGTATGTTTTCATAGCCCAGCTTCCTACAGTACCTCATCCAGGAACTTTTCTAAAACAGACCCCCCCCCCTTAATCCTTTGTTATCTCCTGTTACAATAATTATATTATTACTTTTCACTTTTCTTCTTTGAAAAATATGGGAGGGGGAGCTCTGGTGCACCCCCTGCCCATGCAATTTTAGGATATCTTGCACACAGTAGAGTGTACAGAATTCATTCCCAAACTCTTAGGATTTTCTACTTTGTAATCTGCTAATTTAGAATCCATTATCTTAAGAAAATCGGTGTTCATGGATCTACTAGAAAACCGACTTCTCCCCTGACCTGGAATAAAACCAGCAGAAGAGATTCGTCCCCTGCTTCACCAACTGTGACTGCAGCTTCCCAGGCACAATAATCATGCTGGAACTTCTTGGCTTCTGCAGTGCCCCAGGAACGCTAAGCAACAAAGAAGACAGCCTTCTGTTCCACAGCCTAGCAATTGTGTCATTAAACAAATTGCTCCGTAACGTCAAAAGAGGCACTCTTGGTGACAGCCAAGTGATATAATTTGTCATGATTCCAGACACTGGGGGCATCTGTCTGGAATCTGTGCGTGTCATTTGATGTTGCAAGTTTATCTGTGGAGCAGTGAAACCACGGCCAGACACTGAAAGCAAAGTACAAACGTTCGGTGGCTACTTAAGAAGGAGTCATTTTAGCTTTTAGCACAAATGCATGGAAACCATGTTGCTCACAAAAATGAAAATCACAGGCATGGAGTCTGAGACAAAACTACTTTTCAGAATAGCAAATCAATCCACTTGAACTGTGGAGCATGGCAATAGTACCTGGTTAAAATGGCACCCCATTCAGATTCATCTGTGTGTTTCCAACACTGACCTCTCATGGTGTTAAATATTCAAATAATGTACGCTGCAGATCAAGTCATGTGGTGGTACAGGGAGAAAGGAGGGGGAGCATGGATGGACAGGTACAGTTCACTGACACTTTCAACAAATACGTTGTCCATTAAGTATCTCACAAAATGATGAGGCAGAAAGCATATGACATCAGCAGTCAGCCGTCACTCCTTCCTGTCTACCCCTCCCCCACCACTGTTCTCGGTGAAGTTCATTCACATTCATGCTCTCAGTGAAGTTGACTCATATTGATCTGGTCGATTTGGACAGAGAAATGTTTAAATGGGTGGATTTACTGAGGAGGTGGGGAAGGCTTGTTCTGAATGCAGGAGACCCATTCCTCCAAGCTGGACATCCTGCTAGAAAAAAAAAAAGGAGAAAGCAAGCCCAGCATTAGCGTTCCTACTTCTTCCTGGCTGCAATGATGTTCACTGATGTCTTTCTCAGCTTCTCCGCCATGATGGAAAGAACCCTGCGAAACCATGAGCCAAGTAAAACTTTCCTTCCGTCATCTGTTGATACCAGGCACTTGGTTGTTGAGCCAAGGAAAGTGAATATCCACATCAGTGCCAGCTCCCAGGCCATTGGCAGCCACTCCCTGAATGAGCTTCCCCTCTATCCCAGTCTAGCAATTCACACCATTGCACACAAAAGCTTGTGCCAACTCTGATGTCACTCTCTGAAGCGTGCCACTCTGAATCACCTCCTTCCAGCCTTCTGTCTGATCCCTCAACAATTCCACAGCTATTTCTCAGTGTCACTGTGTCATCCTTAACTCTTCTCAGAATGGCCTAACGCCACACATCCTGGCCTCCTACAAATGAAGCAGTTCCCTAAATATTCATCTTTTCAGTAGTTACAGCTAATTGTAAACCTACTGAAAATTTAAATTTGTAGCCATAGAAAAGTTATTTTTTTAAGTCGCCATTTTCCACAACACTGCTAAGATTTTATGGATTATTTCCTAGTCATTTGCTTGGCACAATGGGGATAGGATGGCACACTCAAATTTGTTTTGGCAATAAGATGAAACAAGGTAACATCAGCAGCCTTTACTGATCATTTGCAAACTCTAGAAAATGCCGTACGATTACTACCTAACTTTAAGTTGTACTACATCATTTTAACTTGTAATTTTCCTGTTTAAACTCAAGTTTTAGGAGTTGCAGTCAGTTGTGTCTGAAATACACGTAGATTAGCCGCTTTAAAGTTTAGCTTTGTTGAAATGTGAGATTTACCTATGTCTATCCCATATAGATGTTACTAAGTATGTGACAATAGCAACATCTCAAAACTGTCTAGGTCACCTTAGGCAAACCCCTGAAAGGCAGCCAAGCCATTATCCCAATGATTTAAAGCACCACAAATTAAAACTTGCCTGGTTTTGAATTTCATGATATTCTTTGCCTGATTAATAATATATTTGCGAGATTTATTCATGCCACACTTTCAGGAGTAGCAAGAGCTCATTCATTGTTATTTAGTTAAAATAGTCACCCAAGTAGCTCAATTGCAAAGCGCTACCTAGCATTTACAAGGCTCCAGCTTGATTCCAGTACAACAAACATGTTTTCCTTATATAATCTAACATACTTTTGGTAACTGTCATATTTATTTGGAGATTAGCAGTATTTATTTAGCATATTTAGCAGTATTTATTTGGAGATTATACACACCATTTTAATCACTTCAAGTTCCTATAGCCACAGTTTCAAATAATGCATGTAAGGCCAATTTTATAATGCCACATATATCTTCTAACAAAATTAAGCTTTAATAATTGTTTTGATAAATGCTCTGAGATTTTGTGTATTTTTTTCATTCTGTATAATGTTACTTGTCTGTGTTTGTTTTCAAGGCTTATCACTTGGTTTTAGATAACAAATTAGGGTTATCATACTTTCTTAATAACCTGTTGATGGAAATTTGGACAATTTCTAGGATAGCATTTTTATACATAAGGCCTTGTAATTAATGGTTTTAACATAGTCATCTTGCTAGTATAAAATATTTATTAGTGAACAGGATTGTGGAATCCTGCTGATAAAACATAAGAACATTCCTTATTCAGCTGTTCTGCACTCTGGAAAGTTTTTCTAATGTCCAAACCAAACAACCAATGACTAATCAACTTTTATTTACCTGTTCTTTACAACCACCACAAAATTTGTGAGATACTGAGAAATATCTAAGTATTTACTGAGCAGCAGATAGAAACCATACCCATCTGCACATAGATATTGAAGGTCTAAAGAGAAAACTGTGGACCTCCTTAATGAAAGCATATACAGAAATTCTCAATAAATTCTGGAGATTCTCATTCATGCAAAATCTTAAGAATTTCAAAAACCATGGCAAAGTTAGTTGGATTTCAGGTTGCAAGATGGGTTCAACACAGGAAAATCAATATGGGCAATTCATCACAAAAATATCTGGAAGAACAGAGATCTCATAATCATCTCAGTTGATTAAGAAAAAAAACTTCAGCAAAGTTCAAAACTCCTTCACGATGAAGGCTATGAAGAAACGCTATTAAAGGACTATCTAAAACAAGCCTACAATGAACATTATAATAAATGAGAAAATATCAAAATAATTCCCTCTAAAATCAGGGATAAGATACAGATGGCCATTTTCTCAAGTCCTAGACAACATAGTGTCAAAGTCTTGAGCTATATCTATAAGACAAGAGAAGGAAATAAAGGAGACAGAGCAAAAGAGAAATCAACTTATTTGTAGTATGGATGATATTATCTTATATTTTAAAAACCCTAATGACTGCACGAGAAAATATTTACAACTGATGAATACTATGATCAAAGTAGCAGGATACAAAATCAACATTCCAAACTTTGTTGTTTTACTATATACAAATAAAGAATTTGGTGCAAAAGAAATAAAGAAAGATGCCATTCTCAATAGCTTAAAAATACACTTATAAATGAGCCTAGTCAAGGAGGTGAGAGATCTCTACAGCAAAACTTAAAGACACTGATGAAGGAAATTTTAAAGAACACTAAAGGATAGAAAGACCTTCCTTGATAACACCAAGCAGGTGATACGTCAACATACCAAAGAGATAAATACATCACACAACAGCCAGAAAATAGAAACAACTTACTTATTCACCAATTGAAGACTGTATAAAGAAAATTTGCTTTATATTCAGGATGGAATATTATGCAGCAGTAAAGAAGGGAAATAGTGACTGCCTTACTTATTTTTCTACCGTGGCCAAAGCAACTTAAAAGAAAATATTTAATTGAGACTATGGATTCAGAGGGCTAGAGTTCCTGATGGCAGAGCAAAGACATGGTGGCAAGACCAGCTGGGAACTTACATCTTACTCTGTACAAAAGAGGTCGAGAGAACACTGAGACCTCAAAGCCTGCCCCCAGTGACACATCTTCTCCAACAAGGCCAGACCACCTAATCCTCCCCAACTGAGAACCAAGTATTCAAATCTATAAGGCTGTGGAGACCATTCTCACTGAGTCTGCAAGAACTGGAGATAATTATGTAAAGTCAAATTAGCAAGATCCAGAAAAAATATATAGCACATACTTCTCATAGACCAGAATCTGCATTTTAAAATGTGTGTGTGTGATAATATGGGGAAAGAGCATAAACTGAAAATTGAATTGGGACAAGTGGAGAAAAGATCTATGTACGTGGGGGAAAAGATAGTGAGATGGTTCAGAAAATGAAGCCATTTATTTCCAAGCATGAAGACCAGAGCTGCATCCTGGGATTCATGTGTTGGAAGAAGAGAATACACTTCGGCAAGCTGTCCTCTGATGTCCACACAGATGCTGCTCACACACCCACACACCTACAATACCTCACTTAAAACAAATGGATAATGCAAGGCATGAGGTTAAGAACCGAAAATGGAGTGCCTGTCGTCTGGAAGGAAGGAAGCAACCATAGGAAGGTGGACGGGGGTTGTCAGTGGGAATGCAACTGAGAACTAAATATGGTGACACTACTTTGTGTGATAACCCAAATTCTCATTTGACAACATTCTTTTATTTTAAAATACCATTAATGGCTACCATTATGGAGTATGCATTTTCTCAGGAGCTCTAATAAGCCCAAGTTCAGTTTATTATTGCTACATGGAATCACAGAGTAATACCCCCCAAAGTGCTAACAGTTCAGTTTCTTTAATACAGTCAGTCTAATGAGACTCTGTTACACGTAGATTCGCACCAGGTTGTGTTCAATTACAATAGAGCATTTCCATAGCAACAGTGAACTTCTGTGCCATGTTTCTGAGCTTTTAAATCCAAAAGTAATCCAATCCTTTTGATACCTCATAGACTTTAATTGCTGCTAGACAATTACACTTCGACTTAAGTCTACACACTCCTGCATAATGTGTTGATAGACTTAAACCCCGTTAAGGTCCCGCTTTGTACCATACCTAAGCTCTATTTGTAAGGAGCTCTGGGGGAAAGGCGGGTTTTGTTATTGGTTTTGTTTGCTTGTTTGTTTTCTCCTCGGCTTCCATTTACCACTTTATTGATTTTCTGTTATTTCTACGTCACAACAGCCGAAGGCAGACTGGTTATGGGAAAGACAATGGTACTGTGCCCCAGTCACACATCCAGAAAGAGAAGTCCCTTGGCAGTCTGTGACTCTGATCCCAGCCTGATGACCACCAAGCCATGGATCTTCCAATGTGGATGCTGCACATGCCAGGCCATACAGTCTTTCGTCTAAATAAACATCCGCCAATCCATTCTTGCAGGCATCCACCCGTGCTCGGCCCCCACAGGGTCAGCACTTTCTCCAGCATAGGCTGGGTCCCCCACAACACAGATTCCTCCAGTGTCTCCTCTCTGGTCTTGGGAGCTCCAGCTTCTGGAGGCTACCAGTGAACTGCAGCACTGATTCCAGTCACTGTGCAGCAAGGCTGGAGGTGCAGTACCTTGGCGCAGATTGCTCTGAGAACCCCAGCATCCGGGTTTGTAGGGAGTCTCAAGGATAGGGCACACGCTGATGCCCATCATCCATTCTCTGAAGCAATCTGGAGCCCTGCCTGGGGTGCACTGGAACTTTTTCCTAGAACCCTGCCTTAGCCCTGTGATAGCAACTGTCCCTCGTGTCTGGTAGTGCTGTTGGAGAATTACCTTTGCCAGGCAAGTCTGTTGTATCCATATGCACCGCCATTAGCATATCTTATATTAACCTTTCTATTTTCAAATTACTGCTGGGTTTCTGCCTCCAGAACTGTCTGTAACTGATAACACCAGTCACCCTTGACAAAGCCAAGCACAAACACAGATCTTCTAAATCCCAAATCTTGTGAATTTCCATTACACCAAAATTCTATTTTTATCAATGAAGCTCTTTGATAAGGAAAAGAATAAACATTTAAGCCAATAAAATAATTAGCCACATAATCATTTTTAGAGTATCCTCTTTCAACTCATTTTCTTAACACATTTACAAAAACGTCACACTATACAACATACTGTGTGAGTACTTTCCACTACACAAGGTTATGCTGCAGGACCCTACTTTTTTAAGGTGAAGAAAGAATAACACTGTACATATTGTGATGGTTTGAAAGAAAATGACCCCCAAATGCAGTGGCACTACTAAGGCTTTGTTGGAATGGGTGTGGCCTTGTTGGAGGAAGTGAGTCACTTTGGAGGAAGGCTTTAAGGTCTCATATATGCTTAAGCCACACCCAGTGTTTAAGACCACTTCCTGTTGCCTGTGCATGATTAGGACTCTCAGCACCATGTCTGGCTTCACACCACCATGTCTTAGCATGATGATAATAGACTGAACCTTTAAACTGTAAGACACCACCACAATTAAATGTTTTTCTTTATAAGAGTTGTTGTGGCCATGGTGTCTCTCCACAGCAATAGAAACCCTATCTAAGACACACACCCAACTTTAGTACTAGAGCAAATTCTAGAAACCATAGGTAGTGCTCAGCACAGATAAAACTGTACATTGAGACACTAAGAAACCCAACAAGGATCATTGGTAAGTACTCCCAGGATGCTAGATAAATGTCACAGCTTAAATGGACACCTTGTCTCAGGCTTCATTTATTTTCTGGCTCACTTCAATGAGCCAAAATGAATGAAACGTTTTCTTGATTCTTAACAGTAGTCATGAGCCACTAACTTATAGTATATGAAAAATGAAATTTGCCCCTAAAATTATAACAAATCAATAATAACAAAGCATATCATAAAAAGTTATTAGGCTGCTCAAAGTCTTATTTTAATTAATTTTGGATAGTGAAAAGGTTATTTATGAAGCCCTCCATAACGGTCCTAATTTCAGTAAAATGCTAAACTCTCTAATAGGGTTTGGTCGTACTCACCTGTAACCCCAGCACTTGTGAAGTAAAGGCAAGAGAATCATAAGTTCAAGGTTATCCTCCACTATATAGTGAATTTTAGGTTAGCCTGGGCTACATGAGTCTGTCCCAAAACAAATAAGCAAAACAAACAGAAAATGACCATACTGTAGTTTAGCTCTGCCCCTCTCTCAGCTTCCAGAATGCTTATCCAAAGGTTTTCACCCTGGGCACAGCCTAGCATACGTCAGTTATCACTTCACTTATAAGGTTTTCTCTCATCTCCACTAGCAAAATAATCCATGACCCCTCTACCATTGGTGCTCCATGACGTGACTTACACTTTTCCGGTGACTCTCTGTGCTGATTGGCAGGTACACTTGCCCTGCATGCATTTTCCTGTCTCCCAGATACTTGTAGTTACTCAAACACAAGGAATAGTTAATAATGCAACAGACCCCCAAAGTTTCTTCACTGCTAAATAAGAAATGTTTGGACGACTTCTCAAATTCACATGGTGGGTAAAGAGAATGACCAGAAATGCAATTCATGTCTCCCACCATTCAAAAGTTCTTCTCTGGGTTATGAAATCTCAAGTGTCAAGAGTTTAAATTTAAAGGTACAAACATGAGGGTATTGGGGTAAGAAGCCAAAGAAATGGATGAGCCATGTGAGTTACCAGTTACACATTTGGACATGTACAATACTTGACAGCACAGGGGAATACTTGTGGAGATTGGTTACTGAACAAACTAATAATTGAAACTAGCATATACCACTTGAAGTACACTTATGCCATATCATTTTACTAAGCAGAACTGTGGTATACGAAGATGGCATTGAACACATTTACTAGATAATTAGGTTCCCAATAGAATAAAGATAAATCAGATATTGGGGCTGAAGAGATTTCTAAGTTAAGTTATAAATGTCTAATGTGTCAAGATGGCATGCTTCCACATATATTTAGCATATTTTATGTAATACTTTGCAATTTGTTTTTATTCAGTAATACATTTCTAAACTTCCACCATGAAGTACATAGAGCTATAGCCTATTTTCTATAGATGTGTACATCCCAATGTGAACTTACTAATGTTTGCATTCTTTCATTGCTGATGAAATGTGAGTTGTTAAAAGCTTCCTCAGCACTGCCATAGATCGCGTGTCTTGGTGATATAAGGCCTTTGAGTTGGGCATTTGTCTCGTAGAAGAACAGAGATTATTCACATCTATACTGATGGTTATTTTTCTCATGACCCTGGCTTCTTATTTTACCAAAGCTCTTCAAGACTACACTGAATAAGAAATTCTATAACTATTCACTTTATGGCCTATAAGCTTATTGATAATTTTGTGGATATCATTTACACATGGAAAGGGCTGTCAATATTTTCATTGTTAGGAGATTTTTGTGTTTGAAGAAAGTGTGCTGAATTTTTTAGTGTTTTTTCTGAATCTGTTAAAATAATTGCTATGAGGAC
Organism: Phyllotis vaccarum; assembly: GCA_033318265.1. Lineage (NCBI taxonomy): Eukaryota > Metazoa > Chordata > Mammalia > Rodentia > Cricetidae > Phyllotis > Phyllotis vaccarum. The sequence goes on from JARWLC010000002.1 coordinate 194,141,232, forward strand.
AAAACAGATATTTGCATTATGATTCATTACAGTAGCAAAATTGTGGTTATTAAGTAGCAATAAAAATAATTTTATGGTTGGGGTCACCACAACATGGGGATTGTAAAGGGTCGCAGTTCTAGGAAGTTTGAGAACCATCTGTCTAATATATTAAGTTATTGATCTTGGAACATGTAATCTATATGGTTTCTTTTTTATCTTTTAAAAAATTTTAGTTATTTATTTTTAATTTTACATACAAACTGCAGTTCCCCTTCCTCCCCTTCTCCTAATCCCCCATCTTCCTTCCATCCCATCCCCAACCATTTCTCAGAGGGGTAAGGCTTCCCTTGGAAACTCAATAAAACCTGGCATACCACACTAAGGCAGGACCAAGCCCCTCCATCCTGCATCAAGGCTGCCAAAGGTATCCCTTATAGGGGCTGGAAAGATGGATTAATGGTTAAGATCACTGGCTGACCTCCAAAGTGTAGTAGGAGGTTTCTGGCCTGGACTTTCTGGCCTAATCTCAAGGTTTAGGCCCGCAGACCCCCAGACGCGCAGAGACACACAGATGCTTTCGATAGTTTTAGGCTGATCAGCCTAAGGCTCAGGTATATAACTTGCTAACTCTTTACCCTTAATCTAACCCATTACTCTTATCCTGTTCAGCCATGGGATTCTGTACCTTTTCTCAGAGCAGCATGGTTGTCCTCTGCTTCTTCCGGCTTCTCTCTGGCATTTTGCTCTGTGCTTCCTGTTCTCAGAGTTTTCTTAGTCTGGTAGCCCCGCCCACACTTCCTGTCTGCCTTTGGCCAATCAGCGCTTTTTATTGAACCAGTGGGTGGGACAATTATTTATAATGAAACAACACAATCTCCCACACAAAAGGACCTGGGTTTAATGGCAACTCACAGCTTTCTGTAACTCAGCATCAGGGGATCTGAAAACCTCATAACAATGCACATAAAATCATGCTAAATAAACTACTTGGTTTCCTAACCTAGTGGCTCTCACCAGAAGTCATCCATACCTTGCTTAGAAAGTGAATAACAGACAAAGGACATAAATTTTAGGAGGGTTTGGATGATACTTTACTTCAAGGTCATAAATGACTTCAATTTTGTTATACTCCAGAGACTTTCCTACCCTCTAAGAAACTAAACCCCTAAATGTAACTGAAAATCTCCTGAGTCTTGATGGGTTATTTAAAAATGATTAGATGCACTGCTTTCCTTCAAAGAGGATTCTTTCCTGTCAGAATGTCACAGGTCTGTGATTTCAATGACATGCAGTCTGACAGCCGTTTGGCTGGGGCTTCACTCAGTACCACAGGTAGGTAGTTCAAGGCCTTAGGACCATCTCACACTCACAGTGACCTTTGCTTAGACTAATCAGTTAACATAATCCATGTAGCTATTTTAAAGTTATCTCTTTAACAGATCAGAGGTTTTTGTTATTGTTTTTTCTAAAGTGCACTATCCATGTAAATAATTATATTTAGAACCCGGCAGACTGCTTCTCTCTGTGTTATGTTCTTGGTCTGTTTTTCACTTTCTAAGCAAGGTATGGCTAAAAGTTAATTAGGTACACACCCACACTTCTCTTAACAAGAGAGACTGCACATTTTAGTCTTAAGCAAAAACAAGAGATGCTTCCATTTTAGTAGCAAAATAAAATCCACATGGTCAGTTTTCAGCACAGACCAGTCTTTTTTTGCAGAAAGAGAGAAATTCATAAAAGAAGGGAAGTAACTGAATGGTAGAAAGAAACAAAAGGGGCAAGTTTCAGAGACAAAAAGCCCACTTTGTAAGTTTAACATGAGACGTAGCCATGGACCACAGGAGGAGAGCTACAGGCCATGGGAAAAGAAGGTGGTGGTTTATTTCAGAAATGCAGCAGAAGCCATAAGAAGAGAAAACAAAATTTCAGGGGTGGGGAGCACAGGGTGCTCTTGCAGAGGACCAGGGGTGGTGTCCATCACAGGCAGCAGCTAAGAACTATTTGATCCAGTTGGGATCAGGATCATGAGGAGAAGACCCACGTAGAAGGCTGACCAGACTTATCTGGAGCTCACTGACTCAGAAACAATCCCTGAGGAACCTTCAGGCAAAGGAACTAAATCCTCCAAAGACAGATGATTGTCAAACGGCGTGGGCAGTTTGTGAAGCTTCTTGCAGCAGGATCAGACTAGGTTCCTGGGGCGTGAACTGACATCTTGGAGGCCATTCAAGCTCTTTCTGTATCAGGAAAGAAGTTTTCAGAAAATGATACAGGGTGGCAAACTATTAGCCAAGATTTCACAGAGGTTAAATAAGAGAGGTACCCTTCTTACTACCCCTTCTTACTACCCCATCTTACTACCCCTTCTTAGTACCCCACCTTACTATCCACCTTACTATCCCATCCTACTTTTTGCAGACACACTATTTCACTTATCAGATGTAAAATCCTCCTCTACCTGGAAGAGGACGCTGAGCCTCATTGCCAATCTGCAGTCCAGCAGGCCTGCCTGTCCCTCAGTGGACATTCTGGAAACATCCATGAAGTTTCTTATGAGAAACCTAAGATAGAGTGTTTGCAATTTAATTTACAAAACAATGTTTCATGCTCTAGCTCTGCCTGGGTATCAGGAACAAACTTCTGCTTTATGGATTGCCTTGTTGAGGAATCTGGAAAGCTGGATGTGTTTGTCACTGAGGACACTTGCTGTGACTTGAGGCTCTCTCCCCCCAAAACCTCATCCCAAGCAGAATAGGAGGATTAAGTCCTATTATAATTAAATAGTTCTGAAAATTTCAATAAAAATATTTTCAGAAAAAATCTTTTATATTATAAATGTGACACATGTTTATTTGTAGAAAATTTCAGTATATTGAAATAATGTAAATTCCCCTTGGAGATAACTGCTGTTCCCAATGAACACTTTATGTATATATCCTATTATATCAGCTTTTATACAACTATTCTATAAAGTTCTATTTTATTTCATATCTCCTATCAATTCTGACTCTATCACACATCCATCCATCTAACATCTACCTATCTACCTATCTACCTATCTATCTATCTATCTATCTATCTATCTATCTATCTATCTATCATCTATATCCATCCATCCACCCACCCATGCATCCATCCATCTCCTAACTGATTTAACCAGTACCAGTACTTTTCTTTCCCCCAAACAAAGCAGAATACACACACACACCACACACACACACACACACACACACACACACACACACACACACACTTAATCCTAATCACATTTAACTATACTAGGCTGAGTTATCTAAGATTAGAATATAGTGTTAGATACCAGCCAGAGTAGAAACATGAAGGTCAGAATGTTTGTTGACTGAGGGAAGACAGACCTACTGGACTGCCAGATGGCAATTGAAACCTAGCGTCATCTCCGGATCTGAGAAGATTTTTAACTTCTAGACTCAGAAATAAAACAATCAGTTTGCAAAAAGAAGCCCCAGCCAAAGAGGAGACTTGGTCACAGTAGGGTTTTCCAGGTAATCCTTCCTCATATGAAAGCTAAAACACCAGTGTGCTTGACCATAAAAGACCATTTAAAGAGTGGGATTTCTCCATTTCCAGAGGAATATAACCTTTGTTCCCCATGACTGCAGAAAAAGTAACACAAATTTATGAGCTTTCTGTTGCTGACATTTGCCAATGTAAATGTCCTGCAGCTAATGGTAACATCCAGGGATGATGGTTCTAAAAGTTCAGGAACCAAACCATTTGGACAATAAGTATATGTAGGCAGAGGAGGCACACTTTCTGTTATTCCAGATGCAGCCTCTCTCTCTCTCTCTCTCTCTCTCTCTCTCTCTCTCTCTCTCTCTCTCTCTCTCTCTCTCTCTCTCTCTCCCTCTCTCTCTCTCTCTCTCTCTCTCTCTCTCTCTCTGGGCAGCTCCTGGAGTTCTGGAATCATTCTAAACATTCACTTCCTCAGGTGGCAGTTTCTGAATGTTAGCCACAAATGTACTCATTGAGAGAAGTCACCCTCAGGAGAAGGGGCAGGTTACCTTCCTTTCAACCTTCCATCTGCAGTCTGATAGGTGGCATCCTCAGAAATTCCAGATTCCCTAATGAATCAATGATGTCTTTCTGAACACTGTACATTTTTCTGCCTTTTTTTCATCAGGCAACTAAAGTAGGAAGGAAGGATTTGAAGCTTGTTAGAAGTAGCTAGAGCTCTAAAATCCCAGTCCCTCAAAATAATATGCATGGGAGATGGGCTGGGAAGGAGGGACATTTTGAAAGATGGTAAGATTCTGCACTAGAAGAAAAGAAGCATTATAATCATTCCCGTTCCTGTGTATGCTCACTCTCACTCAAAACATCATGTTCAGAAGACAAGTGAATACAAGATTTGAGGGTATTGTGTCTTTGATGCCCTCTCAAACAAAATTTCTGCAAACCCACTGCCCATAGATCCAGAAGTACAATGCTCTGCAACCAGCATTAAGGGCTAAGAAGCCCTACTCATTCCCCGCTCCCCCCAAGTCACCCATGCACTGTGTTTCAAGTGAGAGCCCTAACTTCACCTCCTTCCGTAGTCTCTCCTGACCTGGACCAGTGGGTCGGTCTTCAGTGAGAGGTTCCTGGGAAGAAGAACCAGGGCATCAAAAGATAAAGATGATAAGCAATGGGTCTCAAAACCTCTATGCAAAGCAAGTTGATAAGAAGTGCAGCATCTTCTAAACAGCTTGCAAAGGGAAAAGCCTGGGACAGAGTCAGAGGGAAGCCATCAGACAATGGGACAAAGTCATCTGAAAGCAAATCAAGCTTTGATGTACAACAGCAGTACAGGATATCTCAAGCATACTGTAGAGAGAGCACAGAGTGCCCTTGGGATGATACCTCCAGGCTGTGCAGGGTAAAGGTCAAGTTCCCAGGACTGCAAATCTCCATTCCTTCTAGGCCCCATCTCAGGCCCAGGCTGGCCTTGCCAAGTCTGTGCCTGCGCGTGAACACAAAACTGAGTTCTTTCTGTCCTTTCATGAGGTCTCTGAGAAAGTCTTGGATTGCTCCAACTCTCCATACCCTCGCACTAGACACAAAGAACTTTGAATTCCGGATCTTTTAAAGGAAATTATTCTCAAAGTCTGTGTAAAATTCCTTCCATCAGTAACTGGTGTAACAATCACCTGCTAAAAATAAGTTTCTCCAATGGAATGTCATTGGTACATATCAACCACACCCCAGATCAGGCCTCATGCCAACGAGTAACTGGCCAAGACGAAACAGACTCCATTTTTAATGTGGGTTTTTTTGGGGGGGGAGATCGTATTGATTTTCTTTCTTTTGAATTTTGTTTTGTTTTGTTTCTCCTGCTATAGAGATTAGAGGGTATAAGGTTGGTGGGTGGGGATACAAGGAAGATCTGAGACAAGTGGAGGGGAGGAAGAATATGGCCAAAATATATTGTATACAATTTGTTAATAAAAATTAAAAAAGAAAAAGAAAAGATGTTGGATTTATTGGTAAAAGGCTGAAATAACTAGAAAAGAATTTCTCCATGTAGCTGTGAAGAGTGTCAGGGTACCCTTCTTCCTCCTTAACCTTGAAGAGCATGCAGGTCGCATTGCTACAGCTTCACGGATCTGGGGAGCTTCTTGCCATCTGCTGCTTGAGATGCTTCTCTCAACTGAACTCTGAACTGGTCAGAAAAGCATCACGAGGCTCAGAGTGGTGAAACAGAATCCCAACAGCCCATCGTGCTGAGTCGGAACCAGAACCCAGCATGCTTCGCTCCGTATTTCCCATCATGCACTGCTACACTGCCTGTCTTCCCCTTCAACCAAAGTTACTTAATGTTTACTGAGTACCGGTATGTCTCCAAGTTGTAATGGCAGGAGAGAATAGTTTACAAATCAGTAAGCCTCTCTCTATATACAGAAACTTGCTTAAAAATACAGTCCTATAGACACTGGTTTTGAAGAATATAGTGATGGCTCAATGCTTAAGAATGCTTGATGGTGGCTTATCATTCCCTGCACCTCCAGCTCCAAGGGTAAGAAACCATCTCTGGCATTTGCTTCACACACACACACACACACACACACACACACACACACACACACACACACACACACACACACACCCTAGCACACACACAGAGAGAGAAAGGGAGAGAAAGAGAGAACTGCCCCAGAGAGAGATCTTGACAAGGACTTGGCAATCAAGGGGTGCTGAGGGGGAGAGAGACAGGAGGTGTCCTCGGTGCTGCTGAAAGAACACTAAGTTTAATGTTCCCTGGCTTTGGGTTTCTGAAGAAATAGCTCAACATATGAAAACAAAACTTTATTTACACAACTGCATAGGATGATATGCATTCATTGTACATAGAATTTACCTTTACATTTTAAATAGTTTGAATAAGAGGTAGCATTCAGAGAACGCACATTACAATAGGGTCTTATGAAAAGCATCAGGAACATTCAAAGGCATAATTGTGAAGTCATAAATTCACTCATGCCATTGCACCAAGTGGAAAGGGCCCAGTGGCTGTTGTAGCTGTAAAAGGGTTCCATGTGTATGGGACAAGGACTAACAGAGCTAAGAATTGCCACACCGAAAATGTTGCAGTAGTTTCCATGACAGGAAAGCAAACCTTGTTTCTACTCACTGAAAAGATTAGTGATTGTGTTACTTTTGGACAATGAGTTACTCAAGTTATCTAGTCAGTTGAAAGTGGCCATATTTTGTTTTCCAATTGCCTGGGGGCAACAAGGGGTTCTGAGATAATGGCTATGGAAGAATATTTACACTCTAACTTTCTTAAAGGTAAACGTAAACTAGATGGGTAACAAGGTGGTCCTGATAATGTTCTATTTGTTCTTCCTGAAGGCCACAATGGCAGACCTAAATATCTTTCAAAAAATAGCCAATTTTGAAACAAACCACGGAGGTATACAAATAAGACCAAATAAAAAGCCTAGAGTGAGCAAACACATTATGTGGCTATAGGAAGTTGCAAACCCGAAAATCAGCACACATGCCATGCAACTGTATAGCACAATATAGTTACAAACTGGCCAAGACTTACTCTGCACGTGGAATCTGTAAAAACAGTCTCTCTTACACTGTTTCAATTGGGAGCATTATGAAAAAACTCTGATGAGGCAGGCCTGAAGCTGCTCTCTCCAGATGGGCTGGCTCGGAAACTCGGGCTTTCAGAGTGTCCTTTCCATGTCACTTGGGTGGCTCTCCCTGTGCACACATGCTTACATAGACAGATGGTTTAACCACTGCCTCTGGCCGGTTGCTGAAATGAAGGTACCAGATATTTACTGGTCTCACCTAGCTACCTGGGTGTTGGATTCTAAAGGGCTTCCCCAGAGATTACATAAATATAACTTCAATTTTTGTAGCCAGAGAAACAAGAAAACTACTTGTGTCTTGACAAAGGCCAGAGATAGAACTCTAGAAATTTATCACTAAGATCTATAGTTTCTCACACACCTTGGTTAATCCCATTGCATTGATCTTCTTTCCTGTGGTATATGTAAAGAATTTGAACATCTATATGAGTCTAGTGACTCCTGCTAGCCGTCACACAATGGAGGAGTGGTGTTTAGGATCTGAGCAGGTGTTTAGGCATATATTCACACCAGAAGACATATGTGAACACACACTCCAGATGTTCAGTCACAAAAGACAATAAACCAAAAACTTTGCTATAGCCTAAGACTATAGGAAAAACAGCTTTAATAAATGCCCTTATCAAAAGATTGTCATCTGCCGGCAATGACAATTGATGTCTGCAGGACTTCCCATGCCACCACTGGTTTGTTTTACTTAATTGACTTCATAATCAAAGTAAGTACTATGAATGACCATATAGCCTTGTAATTTACAATCAATTTTAACTTCATTTTCTTGGCTAACTTTTACAAGAGTCCTAGGAAGTCAGCATTGTCTAGTGTGGGTGGGGACATGAGGGCCAGAAGGAAGCCTGGGCTATCTATACTACTGACATAGTAGACAATATTCACAGCCTGTGCAGGAATTGGGATCGGGGCGGTGGTTCAAATAACTGCTTTTCATTTACCAGCAGTTTCCAAAATCTGGTTTGTTGTAGGCATTAAACCATCAGAGTCTGTTTAATTTAGCATAAATGATTTTAAAATGCAGCATAAAAATTGGGGCCTTCCCTCCACAGAATAAGATATCTCTTCTGTTTTATACAAATACAGGGACAGTTTCTGTTTATATCAAGTTATTTCATTGCTTTTAAATGTCTATATAAGGTACTATAAAAATGCAAATCCACATGGACCTCATTCAAAAATGCTTCATGTTTCCGGAGTTTTTTTGTTTGTTTGTTTTTGTTTTGTTTTGTTTTGTTTTTCCCCTAAGCCAAATGCCAGTCTGAGGGAATTTTTTCCTCATGTATGTCTGACAAATTCAATCACATTGACCTTGGTCTTTATTTGGATCTGCATCAGTCTCCAAGCAGCATAAGGGTCACTGTGAGTATCTGGAAACCAGTTCCTCAGTAAAAAGGAATGATTCATATGAATTCCAAGGTACCTCTCAACCCTGTAATTCTTCCTGGATCTCCTAAGTGCATTGCCTGGCCTTACAGTACCAACAAGTAGCCACACGAGGGCAGCACAATTCTACTTTTGCCAGCTTGTAAATCCAGAAACAGATTGCTGTCAGGAAGGGGAAACCAAGTTACCTGGTAGTTTTAACCAGAAAGCTGTCACACAGTAACTGCCTCTGACACGCTGGATCAAAAAATACCAGTGCATCCACGAAGAAAGCTTTCGCTTTTGAATTTAAGAATACTAAGAGGTTTTAAAATCATGGAAACAGAAGCTTCAGAGCAATGGCTCAGGGGTAACTCACCACCTCCCTGCTGGGAAATGAAGAATCCTGGGAAGAAGGCAGGTCTTCCAACCCCCAGACCAATATCGTATACTAACACAGTGTCTTGGAAACTGTGCTGGGAAGTGGGAAAGGTTCAGAGGGAATCTCTCAATCTCTCTCTCTCTCTCTCTCTCTCTCTCTCTCTCTCTCTCTCCTCTCTCTCTCTCTCTCTCTCTCCCCCCCCCCCCCCCAGGGTACTAGAATACTCGCTCTGATGACCCACTCTTCACAGATAGGAAAGCAACTTCCCTTGATAAGAGAGTAAAGAGCCATAGTAAAGTCTGCAAAGGCCAAGGCTTCCCATCGGGTACTTTCAAGGACTTTTGTTTTTTTTAAAAAAAACTAATTTGGAAGATTAGCAGAATCACTTTTGCCTCTCATCCAGCCTCCCCTGATGGGAGGTTTCCACACATTTACAGTGCAGTTTTCAAGACCATCAAACATGTTACCATATTCACAAGATTAGTCCGGGTTTTCTCCTAAGGCCCATTTTGAATTCCTGCCCTTTATTTATTTTTTTTTTTTTTCTTTCCACTCCATGGGCCCCAGGTTGAACTCAGGTTATCTGTCAGGCTTAGTTGCAAGTGCATTTACCTGCAAGGTGACTCCCCGGCCTCACTGCCTCCATCTTCTCCATCTTTCCTCTTCTTAACACTCTTGCAGATAGCTGCTAGCTTTTCTGACTACTTCACTGTTTAAGTTTGCTACAAATTCACACCAGGTTGTGGCTTTGGATTGTTTTGGTGAAGAATGTTTCAGAACTTGTACTAAGTCCTTTTCCGGCACAATCTCAGAGTCAGTATGGATATGACCAAACTGTGGCTAAGTGTGTTTGTGGCAGCTAATGCACTTTTGCTTCTCATCAGCTTTGCCCAGAAACCATGAGATACGTGCATCTCTCTATCTACTTATCTGTCCACCCATCCATTGCTCATTCTGCAAACTCATAACATTCTCAAATCCAGTCAAACATGTCAAAGCCTTTCCTTATTAACAACCTTTTCCTGGTTGTCATCTGAGCCTGTTTTTTGTTTGTTTCTTTGTTTCTTTGTTTGTTTTTTTTTTTTTTTTTTTAAATCACCTACGCAGCCTAGCCCAAGAGTGCTTATGAAAGTGTTTCTCTAAGAAGGGAAATGGTCTGGGTTCAGTGGCAGAGCACTTACCTGGCATGCAAAGGTGTGGGCTTTATTCAAAGCCTCAAAGAGGAGAGAAGGCAGTAGACAGAGAAGAGACGAGAGAGGAGAGAGAACGGGAACACCAAACATCCCTTCCTATAAAGGAAAGGTGATCTCTTCAGTGGTCCTTTGGGCAGAGCTGCTCTATCTTCATATTCGCATGGCCCTGGCTCCCAGAAAATAGCATTTCTCCAACCATCTTGTCTGCTCTTCAGCTTATGTATCATCTGCTATTTTGCGATTTTATTTTCTAATATATTTTATTTTCCAGAGTTATTTTTCACTCTTTCTCTATTTGCATCTGGGCAGCAGGTGTTGGATGCTTTCTTAGCTTCATGAAGATACATTCTCTCTGAGGACTGCCTCCCTCAGGTATGGCCTTCATCCTGGGATGGAGGGGTTCTGCACACAGCTTCCATTTCTAGCTTCAGGAATTATGTGGTGGATTTGATCCCAGAGATAATTTTTGCAATTGGACATTCTTTCCTTCCCAACAAAATATTTTAACAATATTAATAAAATAAAATGTATATAGTTATTTTTGTGAAATCTAGCATAAAATCCAGCCACTAATAATGTAATACTAATAAAATTACAAATTAGAAAGTTGCATTGACATACTTTTTTAGAAAAGAAAGAAAAATGTGTATCATGGTTTCTATTTACTCCGTGGTATTAATTCATGTGTGTGCCTGCATGTGGTAGATGTCAGAAGACACCTGGAGGTCATTGGTCAGTCAATCTACCCAAATTAAAGAATTTTAGGTTTATCAGAAGACTCTGTAATAAAAAGTAAGGTGCATAGTGATGTAGGAAGACACCACACACCAACCTCAGGCACCTGCATGCCCCTGAAAGAACACCTGTACCTATATACACAAACATTCATATGCACCTCTTGCCAGAGGTCTGAAAAAGGCAGCTTGAGGTAGTAGGAGTTTGAATTCATCTTGCTGTTTCCAGTGCATGGAGCTATCTGGGCTGCAATACAACTTCTGCTGTAACGTTACTCTATTACTATAACAGGATGTCTCTCTCACCTGCCCCCTCTCCCCGTCCCCACCAGGCTTCAGAGATCATCCTTACTAATACTGCACTTGAAGAATCATCCATTAATTTGCATGCCATTTACTCTATAGACCAGGACCTATGAGCTTACTCATCTGTGATTTTGGCTTACTGCCTGTTGGATTCATAGATATACATTTGACTGAAACAGGAAGTAAAATCCCAGGGAATTCTTGTAGCCAACTGTATACCTGAGAGATAGAGAGAAGTTGTAGACCACACCTCATACCTCAAGCCATAGGAGTGTGACCTAACTTTTACTGAGTCTTCACCCTTGCTCATTTTTTACCCATCAAGTTTTTCTTAAGATGAGTTGGTGACTATCACAGGGGGATCGAAGGCACAGTAGTCATCAAAGGGTGCATAGAGAGTTAGAAATAAAAGAAACGAAATATAGACATGGCTGACTGTACTTAACAGTATTCAACCTAAAGAAATTATTTACAAACATTAAGCTAACCGCCAGTGTTTCATTTACAAATGCACAACAGGCAAATAAGTCAAAATTCATTATGTCTTTTTAAGGTAGAACATTGTGATCTATTTTCTGTACTCATTTTTTGTTGTAGTAGAATTATGTAACATCGCAAACAATTGCCCCTCCTATTTGTTTAATAAAAAATGCTGATTGGCTGAAGGCAGACAGTAAGTATGGGCGGGGCCACCAGACTAAGAAACTTCTGGGAATAGGAAGAGCAGAGCAAAAATGCCACAGAGACTCCAGAGTTACCAGACAAGCCAAAAGATGCAGAGGACAACTATGCTGCTCTGAGAAAAGGTACTGAGCCCACATGGCTGAACAGGATAAGAATCATAGGTTAGTTTAAGGGTAAAGAACTAGCAAGTTACATACCTGGACCCCAGGTCAATCAGCATGAAATTAATGTAAATATCTGTGTGTCTCTGTGGGACTGTGGGACTGCAGGTCTGTGAGTCTGCGGGTCTCTGGATACAAACCCTGAGGCTAGGCCCAAAAGCCTGGGCCAGAAACCTCATACAACAACTTGTTTTGTCTGTAAAACAATTGCCCATCTACTCACTGATGAATAACTGCTGTACATTTTGCAGAGAAGGCCATATTGCTACCTTTTCAATTCTGTTCTTGGCTATAGAATGGGTACTGGACTAAAAATGATGCCAGCGGTCTACCATGATGGCACAGGAGTCTTTGAAGAAACCAGAAGCTCTGTTCAAGGTTAATTACTACAGATCTCCACTGCACAAGCACCGTGTCTCCATGAGGTTTATTTTTAGCAAGGCTTTCGGAATGGAGAGATAGACAGAGTAGAGCTCTGCTGCCTGTAGCATAGCCCCTGCATCTCATGGTATATGGGTGGTTGTTAAATGTAGATTGATGTAAGTCTTTCAGTTTTGTGGCCAACACCCAAAAGTACAAAAGAGAAGCTAATACCTAGGGTTAACTACTGGGAACATTTTAAAATTTAAGGATAGAAAATATAATTGTCTCTTCTAATCTGAAACATAAAACCTATGATGTAAATACTTTGAATATAATGTCAACAACATAAAATAGGTTTTGTTTAATTATGAAGAATTAAAAATTTTTAATTTAGTTTCTTCCTCTGGATTGGATGGTCACCTGTTTTCATTGGTTCAGATTCTCTTTCTCTACTGCCAATAACAGCAACCCTTTGTAGGGGTGATTAATGCACAGAAGAATGCCAATCTAAAGACACTTCCCCGCCAGGCCACAAGAGTAGACACAGAAGTCAGATTTTGTCAATGAAAGCACCCAATTTTCCCAGTTATGACAGTTGGAACCTACACAAACATGTCACAAAGGATACCAGTGTCTTTTCTTGTGCATTCTTTATCAAAGTGGTTAGAGAAACCTTGATTCATCGCTGGACCAACAGTTACCACAGACCTCAGCAATGCTCAAACATCAGACCACAGCCACCCAGAAGAAGAATTCAAGAGTTAGAAGGAGGCTCCAAAATGTGAAACACCAGCTCTACAGCTCTTCCTATGTGTGCAGTACCTTCTAGGAATTGTTTCTTTTCTTATGTAAATCTGAGTCAAGGCTATGTATCTCTGATTCAAATACAGTTGCATATAAATTGGATCAAAGTAACTTTGAATCATTTATTTTATGATAAAAAAATAAACAGAAAAGATTGCTACACTGATCCAATCCAAGAGTTTAGGATTTAAAGAATGACGTCCTTTTGGACATATTAGATGGCCAAGTCAGAGATCAGTTCTAACTGTAAACTAATGAGGACAAGTTATTTAAGACAAGCTGTCTCTCCCTGGGCCTCTCTAGAACCTCTGTCCACACTCAGAGAATGTTCTTCCTTAATCTGGACACCGAACTATCAGGAGATAGAAGCACATGCCCTCACAGCACACCTTTTAGGATGAGACAGAATGCACTGGCAGCTGGCCTCAGAGGACCTGGATCAAGAGCTTATTTCCAGTTTGGACAGTGTAAGAAAAGCAGTAGAAAAAATTCTATGGAAAAAAGCCTATGCAACCAGGTAAATAGTGCCACAGTCCATTAGTGTGTTGGACCATCACTCCCAAAAAGAGAAATAAAGTTACTTCATCTTTATTAGAGACCTAGGCTCAGGTGAGGTGATGCCCAGTATAGACTGAAACAGACCCACAGCCACCAAGATGGACAAAAGCCTTACATGTGGCCAAAACATTGTCCCCAGAAATCATGTACGAATTTTCTACTCAAAATTGTAAGAATAAGTATGATAGCTAGAGTGTGAAGTTATCTCATACATCCATCTATCTAGATGACTTCACACATTGGTTATCACATTCATTATGCCCAGGAATAAACTATCTTTGGTTATAGAAAAAAAATAGAACCCAGGGTCACTCAACGTATGAACAGTAGAATCCACACATGAACCAGTTGTGTGACTGCAAAGCCTGACTCTCCTCACTGAGACATCACCAATTGCTCATCATTCTATCACAGCATGCAGAAGAGCTTGGAAAACATTTAATGAAGGAAACATTTAATGGTGGTGAGTCCTTAATTCTCAGAGGCATCTGTGACACTGTGATTTTGTTACTGCTGATTCTGACTATGGCTTTTCACTTCCACAGGTACTAGCATCACCATGCCAACATGACTTCAACAAGAGAAGACTTCAAATATAGGATGTGGCAGCCAGGCTAAGTGGCTCCCTCTTTTAATCCCAGCATTAGGAGAGAGAGAGGCTGACAGATTTTTGTGAGCTCAAGGCCGGCCTGGTCTACAATAGTGAATTCCAGGTCAGACAGAGCTACATGAAAAAAAGAAAGAGAGAGAGAGAGAGAGAAAGAGAGAGAGAGAGAGAGAGAGAGAGAGAGAGAGAGAGAGAGAGAGAGAGAGAGAGAGAAAGGAAGAGAGAAAGAAAGAAAGAAAGAAAGAAAGAAAGAAAGAAAGAAAGAAAGAAAGAAAGAAAGAAAGAAAGAAAGAAAGAAAGAAAGAAAGGAAAGGAAAGAAAGAAAATGAAACTAGGTAGGTCTGAGAACAGAATTACCAAATGACTTGTCCAAGTTGACACAGCAAATGAGAGAGAAGCATCAGGCAGTGCGGTTTTGGTGAAGTACCTAGAGAAGAATTGTAATTTATAAACAGAAAGACTGATTGACTATAGACTGACTTTGAAGATTTGGGGGCTTCTGCTGTTTTCTGATAGTAATAGAAAAAAAAAACTGAATGGGTCTGGAAGGGAAGGGTGGGTAGCATTACCTCAGCCACATGTAAGCAAGTATCCAGTGCTTTCAAAACTTACTGAATATCATATTATAAGACAAAAAGAAATAAAAGTACACTTAAATTAGGATCATTCAAGGGTGGCTTAGTTATAAAGGAATTAATTGCCAAAGGGAGAGCCAGATGTGGGAAAATAACACCAGGAGCCACAGGAGGTTACAACAGAGCTGGGCTGTTGTCCAACCACAGGAAGAGGAAGGGCTACCTACACCAGGCAAAGAGGACATTCTGTTGTGCCAGGATGCTCAGAAGAGCAATCTTCCATGGGCATCAGAAATTGGTTTCACAAAGAAAGAAACAGAGGGATCAGTATTATGATCCCAAACTTTCCTTTCCAACTCCCACCAGCATGTCTTACTGGGCGAACCCACCTAGAGTAGCCAGAATCACATCATCCACAAATTCACTTGGACAGAGTTCCATGCAGAGAGCAGACACAGGGAAACAGAGAAAGGACTTGGGGCCTAGAGTAGAAACCAGCTGACTCAAGGTCTTGCCCACAGTGAAGTAAATGCAGTGCTAGACATACTAGTTATTGTACTAACAGATGAAGGACTGGTAGATGCACCGTTCAAACAGAAGAAACCATTACCAGCATAAAAAATAATAAATTCCCAGCAATTAAGTGATGTTACTGTATTTTCTTTTGAAAAACAGAGCCAATTATAATAAGTTTCTGTAAGTGACCGCCCCCCTTACCAAAGATGAAGTATGGGGTAAAAAGAGGGTAGGGTCAAGAAGGGCTTTAAAGTTGAAAGAGAGTAATTGGACCAACTCTGGAAAACTAGCCGGAGTTATTTTATGCACAGCAGACACTGTGCACAGATAATTAAAAATTAACTTCCCTTGAAGCCACATATTGATATTAATAGTTTAATATGCTGTTTGATCAATTATGTTTTTCAAGTTTATGCAATGATAGGAAGTTTCCAGAAGCAGGACTGTAGGCACTTCTTAAATAGAACCTAAGGGGCAATGTGTTATAACATAAATCACTTGGATCCATTACTGGAATCTTGCTTTGCACAAAAGTGTCTATAAGTTAGAAACCTGTGGTTTCTATCTGTACCAATGCACTAGAATGGTGTAAAACATAGGTCAAAATTCTATAATTGGGTCTGCCAAGAACTGCTAAAACTAGAATAAACTTGGTATGTCATAGTCAGAGACATGGTCTCATTTCAGCTCTTTAACCTTGGATAAGTATAGTGAGTCTTTTTAAAAGAAAACACCTATGCACTTTAGGATTTGAATGAAGAAAAGGCCCCTTTAAGACACAGCACAAAGGTAATAAAGGGATAGGGCTAATGTATTGCACTGATTTTGTTCTATAGATTCAAAATATGTATCATCACCCCCTACATGCATCTTTTCAAACAGATTATTCATTCTTTATATAAATATTTAATCATAGGCTAATGATTTCCATTCTTTCTATAATGGAGACAGATTTTTCATATGCTAGATTTGGAGATGGGATGTTTAAAGCAATTAAAAATGTGAATACTTGCTGAAAGAAAAATTATCCTAGTAAAAAATAAAAATCATAAAATCACCTGTTTCATTATTACGGAATGTATCTGCTTGCACTTCAGAATGCTCCCATTTCAGCGTGGCTACTGACTTGCATATACCCAAAGTGGTGGTTAATATTCTGTTGAACATGTAGCCTGCTATGCATGTTGTGCTGTGTATTTTAATTCCTGCTACAGATGTTCTTAGTGCATAACTTGCTTGAGCAGGCCCACTTTCCCCCAGAAGATAAATTACTGAAGTAAATAAATATCTGGCTGTGCATATGGTGAAAATACAAAGGCTTAAAAGAAACATATGTTTGAAAAACACTGTGAAACATTGTGCAGATGTGTGTTCCCATCTAAAGCTCAGGCCTTCCCCATCTGCAGCTCTCTTTCTGGATACAAGAAATAAACTCCTTTCAGAACAAACAACAGGCCAAGGCCCATGTCTTTCTCCCCCTGCATTTGCCCAGAGGGAAATTTTCCACTTCAAGTCTTTGTCAAGGTGATGGGAGGCTACACCAGTGAATTATGTTTAGAGTCTAAACACGGTCTCCACTTGGCAGCATCAGCTATTTAAAGTGATAGAACAGTGACATAAGTCCCCAGCAGGTACCCACCTGCACAGAGCCCACCACTACCATCACTGAAATATATGATCAAGTGAAAAATCACACAGGGTCTTAGTAACAACGATTCAGTCCATCTTCCAGTATTCAGATGTTAACTTAACATGTCTACAAACCTCTTCAATAAACCAAAACAAAGACATCCTTGTTCATAAATGGTAGAAATTAGGACAATAGAAGAACAAATCTATTAACTTAGAAAAGTTAAATAATATTACATTTAGTTTCTTGGCATACTGTCGTCAGGCTCATCCAATCCATTTCACTTCAGTGATTCCTATGTACTCCGTCTTGGAAATGCGAGGAAAAACTGAAATTACTTTTTCTTACTTCTAGTCCATTGCAGTGTGGATAAGACAGTGAGAAAGCAAGATGATCCAGATTAAAGAATAAAATTACAACTTGTAAGCCGTAGTGTGGGCAGCTGGGAGAAGGCTCCATGGGTAAAGCATCTTTTGTACAAGCATGAAGACTTGAATTGTGGTCCTCAGCACTCTACCAAAAGTTAGACAGTAGCTCACAACTGTCACTCCAGCTCTAGTGGAGTGGGGACAGGCAGATCCTGGGGACTCAATGGCCAGCCAATCTAGACAAAATCCTGAGCTCCAGGTTCAGTGAGAGACCCTGTCTCCAAAATAAGTTGGGGAGCAATAGAGGAATGCCTGAGATTGACCCCTGGACTCCCCAAATGCAAGCACAAGCAAATAATGTGAGTACACAAGTGAATAGCAAATAAATAAACCAGAGTGTTGAGGAGAGTCTGTGGCACAGATATGAACAACTCTGAGTTTAAAGGACACAGTTTGCTTTGGGAAAGAGAAGAGTTTTCCAGGATGCAGTGCAGAGGGGGCAGTGATAGCAGAGACATCCAATGTGCCTGCACTAACTAGTGAGCAGAATGGAGATCAAGAATGGGAGCCAAAGAAGCAAAAGATGAGTTGACCAAAATAGGCTATGAGGCTTGACAAAGAGTCAAACCATTCTCATCCTTGCCCATAAACTGTAGTTTCTTCTTCTGTAACTCCAGGGCCACACGACTCTAATGTTTCCCTTGGTACAAACACCTCTAAATATCAACATTAAGTTCCATCCATACTTTACATACGATCCAAGACATTGAATATCAAGATGAGTGCTTGGAACCAAGTCCAGGAAACCGCTTAGTATAGGACACTTGGATATTAGGGAGGAAGTTCTCTCTCCTAAGAGAAGAAAAATTGTGTTGTCATGAGTAAGAACAAAAAGAACAGGGTATAAAGAGTTTTGTGGCATGAATCAGCTACAAAGGGCCAGACGTTAGTATGGAAGCTGCAAAATAACAAGTAACATCTTCCACTCTCTCTGAGCTCACACAACATAAAGTGTTCCTGCCCGAAGTCCCAAAGACCAGAAAGAGCTGTGCATTATGTCATAGGAAACGTACAAGATTTAAAAAATAAAAAGACAAATCCATGTGTTTTGAAGCTTAGAAGGGAATGTAAGACAATTTAACTACATTATCTCATGACATTTACCCATTACCATTGATTGAGCAAAGTGTTTTCATTGTCTACATACTGGGCTAATCCAGATTAATCACTCCAATATCTATTTAAGAATTAAATCAAAGGATACCGTGCCATAATTGGTTGGCTCTAATTATGAAGGCAGGCAAGCGAGTAGCACTGTTCATGTCCCTTATGTTGAATTTATTTTCCTAAGAGATGGTAAATTTCAAATTCCTCCAAATGAAGACATTACAAAACTGACAGATAAAATGTTTTCTGTATATATTTTTTGTCTCTTAATGCTGGGTGTAATGGACCATTCACTTTAAAGGCTGCTAGAGGCAAACTCCAGTATGTGAACATAGTTAAGAATTAAGAAAATTCTTCAAAATCAGAAATAGCAAAAGAGCTTGATTTTTTTCTTTATAGATTCAGTTATTCAAATTAGATCGGACATGGGTTTTCTTTCATCATACACTAAAATTTGGACTTTGTACTTGGAGATCTCCCAGCTAGGGGGTAAATCAAATTCATCCAAATCCATAAAAATAACCCCACTCACCTTCAGGTAGACTGACTATCCACTGATGGATGGATGAAAGTTCTGTCACCACAGAGGTTTCTGACACACCCTGCCCCACTGGATATTATCTCAGATACCATTTTATCTGTGGCCATGAGGATAACCAGCTAACAACACTGTAGATGTTAGAGCTCAGGGTGATGAAAATTAATTCTGAATGAGAGAGTTGTGCCCTGGACTGGCTAGCCTTGAAGTTGGCCCACAGGTTGGCTCTTCAGTAAAATGGAGCAAATAATCAGCTCTGCCTTTAAGTCGGGTTGCATCATGATTTCTGTCCACTTCGCTTAGAAGTGGTTTTGTCACAATGCCAAATATAGCGCTCCAGTTTTCACAGACCTGAGCAGAATCTGATTGTTTGGTTAATGTCATCTATGTTAAGGTAGAGGTTGGTTACTTCAAATTTCAAAGGTTTACCACCTCCATGATATGAGAAGACAAAATGAGGCCTGGTGGGTTAAAGCTATCATCTGGCTACAGGAGAGGCTAAGGTTTATAAAACAAACTTTCAACGCCTTGCTGTAAGGTCAAAGCCTGTGAGATCCTGTCTCAAAAGGTAAAATGCATGCTGAGGATATAGCTCAGTAGAATAAGAAGTACCTGGCATGTGTAAGGTCATAGGTTCAAGACCAAGTACCAGAAGAAAAATATGTACATATGGTATGTGTGTGTGTGTGTGTGTGTGTGTGTGTGTGTGTGTGTGTGTGTGTGTGTGTGTGTGTGTGTGTTGGATAAAATGTGCCATTAGTACTTGTTGAAGGAGAGAATGGGTTCAAATACAAATTGTTTTGTGCACACAAAAATAATGAAGCTGTAATTCCTATTGTTATTAAGAGAACTAGAGCTAATGTGAAATGGCATAATGCCTTTACCATTGTTTACATGTGATATCCTTAAAAGGGGGGAAATCTGCCACTGGAGAGCATTGCTCCATGTTGTACACACAGGTGAGCCCCACTAACGCACAATTACTATGTGTTGAAAATGGATATTTTCAAATGCATCATAAAACAGTGATCTATTCACATTGAAAGCGTTTAACTTTCCAATAATTAAGTCCGTGCATTGAAAAGCAGAAGCTGGAGTTTCTATAGCCTGTGACTTGGATTCACTTTCCATCTCCAGCTTCACCTCCGGAAGTTAACCACCTTGGGCACCAGGAAACCCGCAGGTAGAACCCAGGCACACATCTCAAGGGAGCAGCCTCTTCTCCTTCCTAACTCTGCTTCTCCCCTTCCCTCTCTTCTCCTCTACCCTGCTCTCTTCCCTACCAATGCCTTGTCTTTGTCTTATTATTTACTCTAAGTTTATGAGCCTTAGATTTCATTTCAAATGGCACGTGCACCCTTCCTACGGGGCTTCATTTGCCAGCAGGCTTCGGGAGCAGTCTTCTCCAACGTCTTCTGTCCTCACACTTTTAACATGTTTGCTTGGGAAAGCAAAAGGAAACATTATGTAATCCTCTCATTAGAGAACGTTTCGCTTCTCTTACTGATTCTGAAGTGCTTAGGAGAAGAATTGTGTCGAACATGGTTTTGTGTCCTGGGGATGCCAAAATGAGACAGCTCAGAAATAAACATTTTAGTAACTAACAATTCAATTAACGGCCACAAGGAACAGAATGAGAAAACAGCTTGGAATACAGGAGGAACTCATGTTATAGGCCACGTGTGAATAGTCATAATTCTCAAAAGCAGAGAATTATCACTTCAGAGTGAATTCCAACAACTGCGGGTGTAGTTGGCTCAGAGCTCTCAAGAAGAGGTAGAATTTGAACTAAAGAAGAATAACCTGGTAGGCATTCCAGGAAGAAAGCAAATTGTATGGACAGTAGCCTAGACAGATATCCTGTTTGATTTGTATCCAAGGTAGGAAAATAGCCAGGGTATGGTATGTAAAGTGAAATTCCACCCCCCACCTTGAGCTAATGTACTTGAGCACTTGGTCACTAGCAGGTAGTAATGATTTGAAAGATTGTAGAACAGTTGGCAGGTGAGGTCTAGCTGGTGGCGGCAGATTACACTTGGGGTGGGCCTAGGTGGTAGATCACACTTGGGTTAGATCTAGCTGGTAGACCACATGTAGGATAGGTACAGCTGGTAAATCACACTTGGGATGGGTCTAGCTGGTAGACCACACTTGGGGTGGGCCTAAATAGTAGAACACACTTGGGATAGGTCTTGTTGATAGACCATACTTAGGATAGGTATAGCTGATCACACTTGGAGTGGATCTAGATGGTAGAGGTATAACACATTTAGAATGGGTCTGTATATCTGTATCTGACTGCCCATTGCTGTTTCTTTTTTCTTGCTTGCTACACTGAGATGAGCCACCTCATGCTTCTGTCCATGTGGGCTAAGCTGGCCCAGATGCCTTGCCTTCCTGGCCATAATGAACTGAAATTCCATTCAACCTAGAGCTAAAATAAATCTCTTCCTTTAAGATACTTCTGTTGATTGATTTGTGACAGCAAACTATTAAATAAGTAATATGCCATTTAACAATGGCATGTGATGAGCCAGAAAAGGATTTCACATGAGACTAAAGAGGTTGAACACTTTTTGTCCTTTATGCTATAGGAACAAGACTGCCTCCTTGAAAAATATTTAGCATAAGATACATTCTAAAGAACAGTGTGTGAATTGTATGTAATTTTTAAATATCAAAACAATTAAAACCCTGCCTTAAACAATAGACTCAGTTTAAGCTAGGAAACTGAAGACTGACTCCTTATGAAAAGCAAGTGTACTCAAAGGACAAAGACCAATTAAATAGATAGGATGGCAAACCCTGTTTTGCTCTTGCTGAATGAAAAAGGAAGACACCTTGGGAGAGTTACACTGACAGAACACATTTCTCTGAGAGATGGCCCTGTTATCACCATTGGTATGTTTACCACTGAGTGGAAAATTCTGATGCTCACACACAAGAGCACACAACTAACAGGACTTTTTCTCATATAGATGAGGAAGGAGAAAGAGAAAGAAAAGGAGAAAGAAAGGTGAAGAGAGAGAGAGAGAGAGAGAGAGAGAGAGAGAGTGAGAGAGAGTGATTTGGTTTCATTGAATTATAATCTCTGCAATAACCCCAAATAAATAGACTCTGAAGTGGTACACTACCATCAGTCCATAATGCCACGTGATGAAAGTACAGATGATGGTGACTATGGCCCCTCTGTTTCTTAAAGCAAAATACAGCCTGTTTACCCACCTTGTTACTCTATAGTTAAAGTATTCATCATGCACAAGAGTCAATTTTAGGATGCAATGCAATCCCTTCTTTGTGAGAGGAATCTCCATTTAAACCCCCACCAGAGTGAACAATTTGCTATGGGAGGCAGATAAGGATAACGTTGGGTTGTCTGGGTGGAAGGAGAATGCAGTGGCCATTAAGATGGACACATGGTATGCACTCTTTCATCTGGATGGTCAGGCTCACGTTGCAAAGCTGCAAGAGGGACTGTCCTGATGTAATTATGGGAGATGGCATGCCCCGAAGCACCACCTTCACAGCTGCAGGAATGGAATGATGTCTCCAGAACTGCCTCATACACTGGCGTTTATCTGGAACAGAACGCAGTTTGAAGAAAACAGCAGGAGGCAGAGAGCTTCTATTGTCCTGTGTGTGTGTGTGTGTGTGTGTGTGTGTGTGTGTGTGTGTGTGTGTTTTACATGTACATCTCTAGACTAGTTCAGAGACCTATTTCCCACAGTTGGAGCCTAGGCAGCAAGATTAGAACACAGCAGATCCCTTCATCCACTGTTTCTAAAATTAGTTCAGGGTAGACATGGGAGTGTCTACGGAGACATAAAATTGCATGAGCATCCACATAAACATCTACTCACACTTACTGAAGATATAAATGTGTTTGTCCATCTGTACAATCAACAGGCACACCCTCTCCAGGACACCAAGGCATTGACTTCATTCAGCTGATGCCACAAATGTTGGAAACAGTGTTTCAGGCATTTCATCATGCCTGTTTTACGCTAAGAAAACACCAGATTAAGTCACTGCAAATTAAGCGGTGATTTGTGATAGTTCAATTGGAAAAAATAAAGAAACCACCTGACTTTTAAGCACTTCAAAATAGCATGACTGAACATCAAAAAGCCACTTTGCTCTACAGAGAGTGTTACTTCAGAGACCACACCTATAAGTATACCATGGCTGTAGCAACTGCTGCCCTCAGGGAAGAATAAACAGCAAATATCCAAAGAAAAATCCTGGTATTCAACTTAATGGAATTTTCAAGAATGCTACCTTAGTAACTTAGAACATGGTGTGATAGAATTAAATTTAGTGTTTCAGAATTTCAAAAAGGATTTAGTCAAGTATGTTATGTCAATAACCAAACAAAAATAAAGAAAGTAGTAACACAATTTTGTCAAATATGCTTATGTGACCGAATATGCTTTGTTTAAGTATAATTCAAAGAAATGCATAAGAATACTTAACAGAGAATTATATCAAAATGAATTATAAAATTAGGCAATTTTGATTAGAGTTATATATATCTTCAAGTCAATATTAATGTGGACTGACCTACTTTGTATAAATGTACTAATAATTTCATTTGTAGCTTCACAATTTAGTAATACTATAGATAAGATATTCATTTACAACATATAATATATAATTTTATATTATAATGCAATATAAGTCTAATGCAACATAGTATAACAATATAATATAACATAATTCTTGCTTAGAAGAATTGATTATATATAGTACACCCTTATACATAATACATGATTGGATAATTTAAATTTGAATAAAGATAATCATCAGTATAGGTTTTAATTAATAAAAATGAAGACCTTCCCTAAACATGAGAATCACTGCTCTAGGAAATTCAGATCCAAAGAATAAATCAGGAAAGCACCAAGGTAAGACACAAATCTTCCACAGCCTCTTCTTTAGGAATGCATTCATTCACCCATATTTATTGAGTGTCTACTAGTGCTGGACAATGAAGTAATATCAGTGATAATTGCAGGCAAGTAATGACTGCTCCCCAGGCAGTGGATAACCAAATGTGCAAGACAGATTCTTAGCATGGAAGTAAATTTTTAAATTAAATCCTATTCAATATGCAGTCTTATAATAAACAAAGTAACTTATACCCTCCAAAAATTGCTAGCAGTGTGGTTCTCCTGGAAAGCACGGTGTGCGTGATGTTCTCTAGAGGAAGGATTATTCCTGAAAAGAAAGAATAGACTTGACTGCCAAAGCTAGTGATTCCAGAGGAAGGAATGATTAAAGTACAAGCCTTTAATGCAGAAGTTCACACAGCCTAGAAAATGAAAGATGATCAGTGTGGGTAGGAAATAGCAAGGAGAATGATCCCAGGGTGGGTTTACAGAGGTAGAGGAAGAATGCATACAGAGGCTAGGAAGAAGTGTTAAGGGGCTGCAGTTTTACTCTGGGTAAATGGGACAGCAGAGAGGGACACAGCAACCAAGAGACACAAGGATGCAAGATGGTTCACACTTTAAAATATCAGACTGAAATGAGCAAGAGAGACAGATGTGTCATTGACATAAACGCTGCAGACTCCAAAGAACAGGGATACAGCCTCCTTTCTGTGAGCCGACGCTGTCACAAGAAAGAGAAGGCAGTGTTTATTCAGGGGCTCTGAGTATAAATTTACTACTGAAGTTTCAAGAACATATCTAAAATATCTGAAATCCCTGAATCTCTGGAGATGAAAGCAAAATTCTAGAACATTCGGGGACATTAAACTTGCATTCCAGCCTAGAACCACAGGCTGGAAACAAGGGCAGCTGCTGTACTCACCCAGTGGAAAGTTCCATATGTTAATCACAGTAACTTTGCCATGCCAAGGGGTCCCCTTCTTTCACCTTTCTCAAGGTGTATATACACACACTTTTCATTGTCGCCTCTTAACAAGGATTGCAGCAACCTATAATAGCGACAGCCCTTGCAGATGCCCTTACTACTGTCACAAAACCTCAAGATAGCGACAGCTGACTTTATTTTTGTCCATAACTGATCTTTGTTTGCTGGAAAACTACAAGTTCTTTCATCCAGTTGGCCCTTGTTAGACATGAAACATCAACTCAACTAGTGTGTGTCCACAGCCTTAGCCTTAGCTTTGGTGTCATGAGCCATTTTCTCAGATCCTGAGCTTCTGAAGACATGCACGCCTGGATTCTGCTCTGTCTAGACGTACTGTTGAGGTTAATCCCTAGGACCTTCTCATAGCCAAGCATTCTTTATACTGTTTAAATGATTTTTCTTAAATTCAACTATAAACTTGAAAATAAAACATACATGATTCTTATTGCAAATGTGTAATTCCTTCAGGGGAATTAAAGTCTGTTTCCAGGTTTCCCCTTTGCATTCACCAGCCTACAATGCTTATGGTAACTCACTAAAAATGCTCTTAAAAGACTAAAACAACTTTAATTTGTCTATTCTACACAGCTATTAATAACTAGAGCAGTTGTATATGTTGGTTTTTCATTAAGTATTCTGCTGTACTCACGAGTGAATGCGAGGTCACTGAACACACAGCCCAGAATCTTTAGACATGTTAATCTACAAAATAAAACGCTAGATCCATTTTATGATAAGGTCTTGAAAATAAGAAATGCATTCAATATTGCTTTCTTCCTCCAAAACCAGCACTTCCTTAACTGTAAGCTCTGGCTTCTAGCTCACATGCCGCTGTCCTGAACCTATTTATATTCTGAAACTGTGACATCTCTCAGAATAATAAAATTTGCCCAGTTAGCTAAGATTTCCCTTGGTCTCCTGCAAAGCACTTCAGTGGGCATTATCTTTATACAATTCTGAAGCAGTCTCAAGAATGTTTCCTCCTTGGGGGACATTATGCTCATCATTATCAATCATTTATGCAAACAAGTTTATCAAAATTTGCTGTCAAACCCAGGACTGAACTGTGCCTTCTCCTGGTGCTCACATTTATGCCTTGTCTCTCCAAGTGAATTTCTTAAACAGAACAATGTTTGTCTTGCTCATTATGAAACTAAAGTCTGTTATCTCTGCCTCTATCAATATTACATTAGGGACAACATGGCCAGTGACTCTATTCTTCCTCTGTAGTCCCCTTAACACAGAAAAAAAAGGAACTATTCCTTACAAACTAATACTGCCCCTCACACCCTAACACAAACTGAACACATAACCAGAAGGGACCCAAATATGTTTTATGACGTTTACTCAAATAAGCATCTTATTTTATTGCTTGTAGGAAATAATCAAGAAGCTAAATTTGTAGACTGACCTCATTTCTAAGCCTGCTTTATTCGAAAGAACCTCATATGACCATTTGCTTTTTGAGGTCAGAACATACCAAGTTTTGAAATATCAGAATTGATGCATTTTTTTTTTATCTCTGAACCCAAACCCACTGATCTAGTGGCAAATTGATTTGTCTGGAAACAACAGATTCGGGTTAGAAGGTAGAGATGAAGTCACATGAAAGACCAAATTGGGCTATTTTGAATCTGTTAGCCTTCTGATGGGGTGTTTTAATTTATGCAACTTAGAACCCTCTTTACACCACTCTGCCTGTAATTGAAACAGCTCACAACACTTGCCTGTCCCTTGGTTTCATTTCTGTTCTGAAAAAGCTGGTAAAATGTCACTTTACATAACAGCCGATTTGCTGGCACAAGTTCATTTTAAGACGCAACAGTTAATCTGTGTTACCTTAGGCAAATCATAATTATGATGATGAAGTGGTAATAATCATTATTAGCATGTTTGGTAAGTATTCATCATCATCATTCAATAAAATAATAGAATAATTTTCCAATTTTCCTAGTTTTCTATTGAGGTAAATTTCCTAATCTGTAAAGTCCCATTCTCCACACAGCCCTCCATTTGAGGTACTTATGTTACAGAAGACTCACATAACTGTCTTTCTAATATGCAGTTATTTTGTCCTGTGCTAAAAATTCCCAGTTTTCTCCAAGAACAACGATGTGCTTAGTCTCAGAAAATGGGTCTCAATGAGTAATCACCAAGCTTATTAATGCCATCCTGAATTTCCATGTCTTCCTTCAGGCAATGAGACTGCAGAAGGAGACTGTGGGGAACATTTGGAGAACCCATTTCTCTGAGGGAAGAAAAGCAATACCTCTGGCACCCCTGGCCACTTTTTTACAGCCTTGGATTTAAACTTGATTCTGGAGCCATCTTTAAGGAGGCTGCATAAGGAGGCAGGAAAGATGTGTGTGAAAGCAACATGGTAAGGAAGCCACATTAGAAAGTCAGATTCTAGGTTCTGGGTGACTTTGTGGTGGTCTCAGTGAAAATCAGCAAAGTAGCTCTGCCCAAAGTTTTAATATGCAAGGAAAATCAGGCCCCATCTAAGATGGAGGTCTCTGATACCATTGACTGCCTGTCTGACTAATAGGATAACTTTTTAAATAAAATACCATATTCTCCTAAAGCCCTGCCTTCTTTAAAACTCTCAAAGAGTACATTCCCGACACTTAACTATTCCCCTTATATTTTTTCCCACTGTCTTTACAGAAGGTGCTTCCTCTCTCAGGGTAGTATTCTGCCATATTTGCTTTGCCTCAGTGAAAGTTCTAATAACATAGGCACATTCCATAACTCAGCAAATGCAGTCCTAAGTATTTCCACAAGTGTAGACATAGGCTTACCAAGAGGCGAGTGCAGGATTACTGACAGGGTACCGTTCATAACAACCTGGAAACAGGAAGAACCCAAACAGCCATCTATGGTCAAACTGATGATTCAGGTGTGATATATAGACACAAACATCAGCAGACAACAAATGCAATCAGGTGGGTAGAACTTGCAAAAATAATACCAAATGGACTACAAATGTAAAGAAGACTTGCTTTATTATTTTGCTCATTTAAAGCTTTAGAATAGGCAAACTCATCTGTATAGTCTGGGCAAGGTAACTGTAGCCCTTAGGGAAGGCAGTAACTGGAGGGAGGCACAGAATGACAGGAACACTGTGACATTCTGTTTCTGTCTATTAGGTGGTTACCTGGGAGTATTCAATATGTGATTTTATACTAAGTGCTATATTGGCAATTTGTGCAATTCTATGCACATAATATTTACACATAATATTTAAACAATGGGGTTTCAAGCAGAAAGTATACCACACTACAAATGATCAATATAACATTTTGTTCCTAATGCTTCTTCTGAGCTCACTTTATTTTAGCTTTTTTATTCCTATGTAAAGATTTACCATTGCTGCCTTATAATGCACACTCCAAGCTGCTTTTTATAAGGTGTCGGGGGAGCACATTTTCTGGTCCCTCCATAGGAATAATGTCATTGGAGGTGATCCTCTTATCTGGAGTATCATACTTTAATGCACCACGTAAGCTGGAAATCATCCTTGACCGGGGTTTTGTTTCAAAACAGTTCCCTATGAGATACTCATATCAAGGAGCTGTTGCTATATTGTATATATGATTTTGAGTTTTCATTTGTAATTATATGAAGCTTTTGGGAGATGGTGTATTAGATTAAGCATCTGATGTTTTTAAACTAGCAAGATTCCATTGCCTTTATCTTGAGTTGTGGGAAGTTATCTTCAAAAATGCACACCAGAATTATAGCTTTCCTCAAATGAAATATGGCAATAGTCATGTTTGCCTCACAGAAATAATATGTATTTCAAGAGACATGATCATGTTTTGTAATTTCTAAAAGATAGTACAGGATAGAAGCAATGTAGATGTAGAAAATTATACTTATTGTATTACATACTGAAGTCAAAGAGCAAAGCTTCTCAGGGTGGAACATAGGTAAAAGTACATTGACTAGATAGCTCTTCTAATGAAGCACACGTTTATTGGAATCAACAATTCTGGCTAGATGGGATCAATGTGTTTTTTATTTCTTTCAGATATCATGAAAGCACCCAGTGGTATATTGAGCTCAAGTACAAAAGGTAGTTCTGGAGACAGAGCACCCCAGACATCATCTCTAATCAAGCATAGATGTCACCCATTGTTACAGAAGAGCATTCACAGCACAGTCAACTACCCAAGCACGACGTGACATTTTATTTATATTTATATGGGCCTTTTTCCACATCACTGCAAGAAAAGCTCCTGAAGCAGCAATGATTTGTAGCTCATGTTCTCATGAAAGTTAATTTATGAACAACCAGTGAGTATTTGAGAAGGAAGGGAATACTTATTTTACACACTTTTCATAAATGTGTTTAAAGTCAAGAGTGCCTTCTCATTAGTTAATATAGAGATGGAAAACTCAAGCTTTTATTTTCTAGTGAATTGTTTTTAATTATTTTCTCTTCATCTCCTTTAATCCCACGGAGAAAGAAAAGACTGAACAACGGTAGGAGTCAGTGTTCTTTGAACCTACTGAGAGGCTCTGAAGATAGAGAGGAAGGAATGGTTGATGTGCATTGTTTGAACAGAGTTCACTGAAAGCGTTCATTTCTTCAGTCCTTCCCAAAGTACCAGGTGGAAAAACGGCTTAAGGTGTCATCCAGATAAACTCTTGAAAATTACAACTATATAAAATAATGTTGTCAGAAAGGCATAGCATGCTGAACAGTTGCTGAATTGAGCTACATTGATTTTGAGTGTATTGGTTTAGATGATAATTAAAATTACTGGGAGAATGCAGATATAGGGAAATTCTGCAGGTGTGTAGATTTCTCCAGTTCAGAGCTACTTGTCAGAGACATTTGTCCTTTTCTTTAGATATAATGAGCTGTGTGAAGTCTCCTTAAATGCTATCTCCCGAGACAGTTCCAAAGGCAATTCTATCTTATATCCACAATGGTAGAAAAGTGATTCCCAAGACAAAACCTCTTCATAAGAAAACATATCTCAGCAAGTTATGGTGGCAATAATCAATTTAAGAGAGTAATCAGCATACAGGGGGTTACAGTGTGCCTCAGAAGATGGTGGCAGAGGGTAAGTCTCGGTCTTAATTTTGAGACAACGTATCTTTTCACAGATTCCTTCCTTGAATGTAGCTTGCTCATCAGAAAAAAGCACTCACCTCCAAAGTCTCTTTCAGAAACACAAATGTGAAGTACATCATGAGCACATGATGCTGGTAAGTATGTCAAAGGAATGGCTGTTAACTAAGTGATCTGTGCATTAAATTGCAGCTTTTACACTCATTGAATCCATTTATCTAGAAATATTTGTTAAAGCTTTCACAATTTTTATTTTGGTTATTTTAGGCAGTATTTTTCTGTGCAGCCTTGTCTGTCCAAGAATTCATTCTGTAAACCAGTTAGAACTCACAGAGATCCATTTACTTCTGCCTTCCAAATTCTGGGATGAAAGGTGTGAGTTACCACCACCCAGCTACATTTTACAGTTTTATGGTGAGTATTACTCCTTGAAAGTAAATGTAAAAAGACCTCAGCTAAGTGGCATTAGTGTGTATAGGAGTTAAAGGCAACCAAACTATGTACCAATAATAGTGTTTTGATCCCATGAAACAGAGCAGAATGACAGAGCTCAGCACAGAAGGTTACCATAAAGCTCCAGAGCTAAAATGTCAATTTCTATGTCCCTTCACACCCTGGTTGAACTCCAATTCCTCTGTAGCTCCCACCCACCTGTCCAGAGCACAGAAAGAGAACTGGATCTCCATTTCATCACATCGTGAACTTGACAGAGTGTTAGGCACTGGTTTGAGTTTAGCTTTGAGCTTCTGTTTCTCTGCAGTAGATAAAACAGCCATGGTATGTTTTCCACAGTCCCAGTGACTTCACTCCCTGTTGAGGCCAGACTTACTTTTCAATCTATAAAACCTATTTATACTTCCTTGAAACCATCAAGATACCATACTCTACCTGAAGCCTTCCCTAAGACATAATTTCACAGATCATCTGTTCTCTGAATCATGATTTCAAATTTTGCTGACACATACTTGCTGGAAACTATGGTGTCTCAGCATTAACACAACTTCCCCTTCACACCTGCACATGCTTTGTGTATGGACCATGTTGGTACAACCTGCATTATTGCTTCCTTGGTTCTCTGCAGGATGGACATTAAAACCTAGCTATTGTGCAAAAAAGAGACATCAGGGGATGACTAGGGCTTGGCTTTATCTTTGAGAAAAGCATGAGGGTCAAGGCTAATGTATAGTTTGATAGTCCTATTAATTATATACCAAAATTATCCTACCCCATTAAAAGAATCAGTAAGAATAGTAGTAAGCAAAGAAAGCTACATACCAACAAATACATTTTGTACATGTTTGCATGAACATGGTGAATATATAAAATACGTATTTATATACCTGCAATCACTTTCACTCTATTTTATCAATACATATATTTATATAGACAAATACACGCACAAAGACCTGAGCCTTTCTCAACTTCCTCCACTTATTGGAATTCATGACAATCATAAACAATACTCAGTTTCATATAAAAGCACAGAACTTGTCAAAATTCATTCTATAAACTACAGAACCAGAGTCTTCAGATTCCAGATCCAGTCTTCTCCCTACACAACATGATTTTCCCAAGATAACAAATTATATATCTAATCAGTAGTTCTCAACCTTCCTAATGCTGCAACCCTTTTATAGTTCCTTATTCTGTGGTGGCCCCCCTGAGCCATAAAATATTTTTTGTTGCTACTTCATAGCTGTAATTTTGTTACTGTTGTGATTAATAATATAAACATTTCTGGAAATAACAGATTTGCCAACGGGGTTGAGAATTGCTGATCTAGATGGTTCGAAGACTCAGTTTATTAGTCTTATAAATATTTATTTTTTGAGACAGGCTTTCTCTGTGTAGTCTGGCTGTTCTGGATCTCACTCTGTAGACCAGGCTGCCCTTAAAACCACAGAGATCCATTTGCCTCTGCCTCCTGAGTACTGGAATTAAAGGTGTGCACCACTTCCCAGACTATATATAAATCTTAATGGTCTCTATAACTCAGTTACTGGGATATGTTCAAGCTGGATGAGGCAGGCTCATGGCTATTTCTATAAGACAGGAAGGCACATGATACTTTTAAAAGTGGGAACCACTTGATTCAATTCCTAATCAAATATTTTTTTTAATTACAAACAGTGAGAGGTAGGTGGACACTTCCATAAACACAACCCCCAGAGGGACACATAGACTCTCAAATTTGGTCCAGCCTAGGAACGCTGAAGGATGAAATCGAACTGCACATAAATCGCAGCAGTATGGGATTTGTCGTGCTTTGTTCTATAGTAATGAGAAGTGTCCCAGAGCCTGGTACATGCTGTACAAGGGCACTGTCACTGTGATGCGACCCAAAGCCTCCATTCACTTATTTATTTATTTATCTGTTGCCTTTTGTGTTTTTATTTTGAGGCAGGGTCTCACAAAGTTGTGCAGTGTAAACTGGAACTTACCTTGTAGCCTTGGCAAGCCTTGACTGTGCCATTTTTCTGTCTCAGCCTCTCTAGTAGACAGATTACATGCCTGTACCAAGAGGTCTGCTCAAATATCATTCTATTTTGTGTTTGTGTGTGTGTGTATGCATATGTGTGTGTGCATGCATGCATGCATGTGTGTGTGTTACATGCACATGTGTGCCACAGCATAAGTGTGGATACCAAAGGACAATCCTCAGGAGTAAATTTTCTTTTTCTATCCTGATATTTCAAGGATCATCTCAAATTACCAGATTTTCCTAGCATCTTATCCCTGCCCCTTAATATCATTTTAAGAAAGGAAATACAAAATAAAGAAAATCCAAAGCAAGAAGAATTAGTATTTACAAAAATTCTGTCACTTTGCTACAATAGATGCTTACATCATAACACCTTGTGTTACTTAAAACAAGTTCTGATATCTAGTCCCATTGCTGACACCCGGAGACATTTCTCAATACATACACAGCCATTCTGACATTGGAGTGGGTGCAGGATGTCTTATATACAATAAGGCAAAGTGCTTTCTTAATAAGCCCAAATCAACTCTTTTGTGACTGTCCCAGGCTGGCACTTTGTAGTCACAAAGGCCACTTACATGTGTGCCACATCCCTTCCCTCCTGTAACATCTACTTTTCTTTGGTCTAATCAATCAATGTCATCAGCAATCAAATGTGTTAAAATATTATTACAAAATGATTTTCCCTGGTCTTACATCCCCTAATTTCTCCATGAATTTTGTGCCAAAACTCCTGACAGGCTTTTTTGTTCATTATCTTACTGTCTTGCTTTAGGAGAGTTTTCTATGCTCCTTCACACCCAAAGAGACATAGAAACTGCTCAGGTTACCAATTACCTCCATGCTTCCCAAATTGATAATTGAGTCTGGGTCTGCACATTACTGCTGTCTCTGTCTTGTGATCCAGTCAATCATTTCTTTCTAACATTTCCTCTATTGTCACTTGAATTTCTCCATCCATCCCACAGTTACTTTCCTGTGCCTTTTGGGGGGGCTATTTCGGCTCTGGTGGTTGAATATAGGGGAGCCAGTGGTTATGCCTCAGTGTTGCACTTACATCTCTGACCCCAAATGGACTAAATGTAGTTCTCTAATCCCAAAACACTACCTATATATAAAATCATGGATCATATACTCATTTCCCCAGCCCTGGATTCTTCCAAATTTCAGAATTTAATTTTTTATTCAGTGTCTCTAGTTTGTATCAAGTTCAACACATTCATAATAGACTATTCTAGTTACTGCATAATATTTCTCTATTCTGTTTTCTCTGCATTAAAAGTTGCAACCTTTCAACATTAGCTCAAGCCTACCTACTTGGTCAGCTTTGATTTCTCTGTTTCAAGTTCCATTGCTAATCCGTTATCAAATTCTGTCAGATCTGTTTGAAACACATCCTGACTCAGATCACACATCACCACCTTACCCAGTTAACTCTGTCCTAGGGATTTCACCAATAAATCTGTAATAGTGAACAAAATTGTCTCCCTACCACTGTCCATCTTCATGCTGTAGTTACAAAGACCCATTGAAGGAATGAATGGCTTACTGAAGCCTTATTCAAGATCTTTGATGATAAATCCTGGTATCACACAGTCCTCAAAATAAATCCCAATGCCAGTCACAGCCCAAAAGATCACAACTAATCTTTCCTTCTATTCTTCCTTGCTTTGCTCATCTTCCCTCCCCCTTGAGTATGCTCAGCTTGTCCCTTCTCGTGCTCCCTGCAACAGGAGCAGGTTTTCCCATACATCTTAAGGCTTGCTTACCTACTGCCTCTAATCATTCCCTCAGAAAAGGCTGTCTATCTCAAAGTTCTTCCTTTCATGACTATCCCCTTAATGCATTTTTTTCTCTTTACAGCACTTAGTACCAACCAACACTATCTTACATGCATAGAAGTTGTTTACTTATTTATTGCTTTACTTCTGCACTAGAAAGTAGGCTCTCAAAATAGACATCACTTTGCTCGATACTGAACCCCCACAATTAGAACAGTACATGGGGAAAAGCAGGTCATCAGTAAATG
This sequence comes from Phyllotis vaccarum, assembly GCA_033318265.1. Classification (NCBI taxonomy): domain Eukaryota; kingdom Metazoa; phylum Chordata; class Mammalia; order Rodentia; family Cricetidae; genus Phyllotis; species Phyllotis vaccarum. Next base: position 194,175,766 of record JARWLC010000002.1, read on the forward strand.
AATAGAAATGAATAGAAGGACAAGGACACTACGAGCCTGCGACACATGGTCCTTGGCTCTGGTCATGGACACTCTCCTCCCCCCCCCCCTTTAAATAAAACACATTTTTTTCTTATAATTTTCTGTGCCAGGTTGATGAGCATAAATTTTAATGTAGCTCAGGTGCCATCTGCCTTCAACAATGACCTTCTCTGACTGCAAAAACAGTCATACATGCATACACCCACATGTGCGTGTACATGTGCACACACATGTGCTCTCACCATTACCATTCAGATGTACCATCTCTGTTCTCTCCATTAGTCCTAAGATTTTTGTTTTTGTAGGATTTTTGATTTGCTTTGGTTTTGTACATTGCCATAGTATGACTTCCTGGAAGCATGTATTGATCTATCCTTCTATGCCCAAATTCTACCACACAGTAGGAAACCCATGATGTATGTAGCTGTTAAATTACTAATATACATGTAAGTTTTCACTAGCTCCTTTTGTGTCTTGTTTTTTGTTGTTGTTGTTGGTAACTGTTTCACTCATTAATGTGGTTATCTCACCTAAGAGGAATACAAACACTCAATAACATAAGTTGGTCTGGATATTAGAGGACATTTCCACACACTCTACAACTGCTAGTTGTTAGTGCAAGAATTTAAAGTGAGTTTGAATCAACAAAACTTATTGTTTTATCATGTTATCCCACTTTATGTTATAGAATGAAAATGTTGTATTCTTTGATAGAATAAGTGTTTTCTTCAAGTAACTCACAATAAAGCAGTAATAAATGCAGGGCTTTGCCCATCAATTTAGTCTTGCCAGATCTCAGCACCCCCCCCCATTAAAAGAGGGTTCCCAGTCTCACAGTTGCTGCTAACACTGAAATATTATGACTTACTGGATTGCAAATCACTTACATGCTCAACATAACATGATATTTGCTCCTTCCGCATTACAAGGTTACAATCCAGATGTCTTAGTTGGCTCACCTTTGTGCAATGCATGCCCAAGCAGGAGATAGCCCTAGTATGAGAGTCTTAGGAGGTAGGTACAACAACTTCTCATGAACGCCTTAGAATGCCAACCTGTTTTGAACAAGTTGGCTGCTTTCAATTAGTAGGAATTTGCTGAGGAAACCTAGGTATCTTAAATTCAGAAATGAAGTTGTTGACCATTCTTGGCCACCTGACTCCTTTTATTTTTTCCTCTTTCTCAACTCTAGAGGCTTTTGCTTCAGTCTCAAATGCTCACTCTAGTCCCATGCCAACCAAGAAGCATCACTTCCCAATTTAAAAGGTGAGATAACAAAGTGAACTTATTTGCAATTGCAGGGTGAGGGGAAGGAGGGCGAAATACTCAGCAAAAGTGAAAAAGAATCGGATGCATTCCCTTCTTAGTTGTTACTGTGGTGGAGTTGCTGTACTAAATCTACTCATTCATACTTACTCTAGCAAAAAAGTCCAGGCTCTACCTTCAGAATATAGGAAGTATATAAATATACAGACTGGAAGGACATAGACATCATGGGGGGGGGGGGGGTACTATGTAAGGGGCATGGGAGCAGAAGGCATGGACAGGTTCTAATGATTTAGATTCTATCAGAATAAGGCCTAATGCTAGCATAAGGTTATCAACTTGTTCATTCTGCTTGTCAAGGTCTATTATGTTATTCAGTGACCCTATTTTAAGTCTAAATTTGTCACATATACCTTATGCTGCTTCCAGGGCCATGTACACAATTTCTTCTTGAGGTCATGGAACCCACAAGTATTATAGTTTAGAAAACAAAATCATAATCATCATAATAATGACTCCATTAAGGGTATTTAGCTTAATGTTAACTACTAGAATATTCTCGATTAACTGAGCACATGCAAACAATCACAAGAGTTGTAATAACTGTCAAAGAAGACTAAAAAAGAGAAAATGTTGGGGGGAAATTTACCCTTGATCTGTACTCAGAAGTCTCTCTTCTAGAATAAAGGTAGTGCTAAGACTGACTTTTTAAAATTAAGGATCAGCTGTATTAACATATTTTATAATTTATCAGACTATAAATTCTTGTACAACGGGGTTAATGCAGGTCCACTATTTAGGACATGGTGTGGGTCCTAATATTACTGACAATAAAATACAGTGGTAGACTAAAATGACTTTATTTTTTCCAAATGCTTTTTCAACATAATATCCTATGAGGGTAAGCTTCTTCTAACTTAATAAATACATTTTGGTGGGTTGTAAATTCTGTGGCCTTGGGTACAGATCGGAGCATTTGCCTAGTTATGGCCAATGTTTTGTTTTGAGAGGGTCTTCCCTCTAGAAGCTCTTAGACCACACCTGAGTCATTTTCATATTCTTCATTCTTAGAGCTCCTGATACCACCAACTTGTAGCTGATCCTTCCCAAGATACTTGGATGTATTCTGAAGTGAATACATCTTTTAAAAATTTTTTTTGTGTTTTCATTAATGCTATTCTATTTGAAAATTCCTTGTTTATTATTCTTGGAAGACTTCTGTTGTTTGTCCAAAAGGCATGTGAGAAGAACATACTAGGAAGACCATGGCAGACAAGGCTTCTGATATTTAAAATAGAATGATGCAAAAATTTAGGAATGTGCTGTAACTACTATGATTATTTTCCTAATCTTTACATGGAAGTGAGTGTGTCTCAGATAACATAATATTATAGTCTCAGGCATCTTCAAAAAAAATGACCCATGGAGTAGCAGTAGGGATAATTCCTTTCAGGCGGCTGAACTTTGCCTAACTGCTGAGGGACAAAGAATACTCAGCATGCAGAGACAAAACACCATTAACGAGAAGTGACTGGGAAGCTCACCTCTGGGACAGCAGGCTCTCTGTGGTAACAAAAGACCTGTCTGTACAGTTCTGCATGATTGCTACACACGAGGCTTTCTTGGGAATCATGTTCAGAATGTCAGAGCTGGAGGAACTGTCACATATACAGGTAAAGCTTTCAGTATGTGTATGTATGTCAATATTGTGCATCATGGAATATTAAAAATAAGACAGAAATAAAGGACAACTAATGTTATTACCACTAGGCTGATTCCCTAAACAAACTCCATTATTCAAAGTCACATTAAGTCACTCAAAATATCTCTATAGATGAATTACTCCCAACATCATATTATTTATTTTTATTCTCCTGTCTTCTTGTTGTTGAGACTGGACCACAACCTGCAGTCCAAAAGAGCCTAGAATTTATTATCTATCCCAGGATAATTTCAAATTCATAGCAACTCTTCTGCCATAGCCCCTGAGTGCCAGGATTATAGACATGAGCCATACCTGGTCTAAATGCCATTTTATATCTGTCTCTATCAATAAAGTAAAATTTGGGACTTTCCACTTATTTTTGTGACTATTATGGTGCTAGTTTAATGAAGATACTAAGAAATTGTGACAAATTAAATTAGCTTATTATAAGTGGTGAATTTTTATGAGAACAAGAGCTCATCTTAATATGGCAAAGTTCAATATACACATCAAAATTATAAACATATTCAAAGATTTAATAGTTTTAGTTCTTTACTATAGTCAGGAAAAGAAATAATTTAAAATAAATCGGACACTTACCACATCCAAATGGTATCTTATGACACTGGGGAGGGTAGACAGTAAGAATAATGGTAACAGGAAAAGTTATGTACTGACCACATAACCAGAAGGGCACAGATGCTGTAACCCTCGTAGACAAAACATGAGGAGCCCTGATCTGACAGGAACCAAATATCATTAAGCCCTACTTCATACTGGAGTTCCAAAGTGACAAGCAACTCTCCCATAGCCACATAGCCTGTTACAGCTGGGCCAAAGCTTTTCCTTGAAGTACACAAAGTAAGTCTCTCAGTGACTGCCAAGTATATGGTTGGAGAACCATTTGGTGGACTTGAGGCCACAAGTTGAACATCTTACTGGGCCAACTCTACTCCTAAATTTCAATGAGATGCATCTCATCTTTAGTTAAGTTTTGAAGCCTTATCCATGACCCTGGAAGTTTCTTTCCATCCTCCTCCATTTCTTGTTAATGGGTAAAATACATAACCAAGGAAGCTCTCAGTCCTTCAGTTCCTGCCATGAACATTACTCAAACATTATTTCCCTTATTATTACCCCTTCTTAAGCATAGGTGCATAGGTCTTACATTTTTATTTGCCCTTTGAATTTGTGGTCTGTTGTATTTAAACACAGGAATAAATCTTTAACTCAGAGTAGCTTAATTTGTAGAGGAATCTAGTGCTCCTTAAAAATTACACTTGAAATTTGAATGATCTTTTTCCCATCACTCCTTAGGCTTCTTTTCTGCTTGCCTCTGACCTTTGGCACCTTATATGGACTTCTTCGTTTTATCCAGCCTCTCTCTAGCCATAACAATGGCATCTAAGGGGTTTAGGGCACAAGAAGAGAACAGCAACCTTGAGCATTTTTTTATAGTAACTATTTTATTTTTAAATGCTCTAGCAACAAGAATTTCAAGTGTGTTTTATTTCCCTGTAGCATTAGAGGAATAAGAAAAATAATATAAACCAATTTGAGGTGCTGTGTGACAAAGAACAGAAGCTAAAGGTTGGGGAATAAGGAAACACATGGTCTAATTCCTAGGGCCCAGATGGAAAAGAGAAGCTAATCCAAGAGCTGGTCCAAGTCAGAGGATGATTTGGCTGTCTGTAAAGTACCTTTATCCCTTCCTCCAAGACTGTAACTAGAACACTGTTCATCCCCAATTACTGGGTACTAAGGGCATCCTGTTTCCAAAAATGAGGCATCAATACCCAAGTTTTACCTTTATTGATTTTATTCCTTAAAAATAAAATAATTTCTTTAACTAACAGATTGTGTGTGTATGTGTGTATGTGTATGTATGTGTGTATATGTGTATGTGTGTATGTGTGTGTATGTGTGTGTGTTCCTTATAGGCGACAGAAACCATATGGAGCACTACATACATATCAAAGTGAAGATGAGAAGGCTACCACCCTAAGGGAGATCGTAGGTGGCTCAATATATAGATGATAAATAGATAAACAGATAGATGAGATAGAACAATACACAGAGAGACTTTTATCAAATTTACTATGTTACCTAAATCAACACTGTACAACTGTTAAATTATTTTAAAGAAGTATTTTTAATAGGAAGTACATTGGTGATTTAATATTTTAAAAACTTAGAGAAAACAATATCTACCTAACTCATTTGGCCTGGAGAAGTTAAGCTGGGGTCTGACTAGAGCCTTCAACCCCACTGACTAGTATTCATGATGTTGGAAGGGACTCTGCATGCTACCAAAAAAGAATGTAAACACCAATTCAGTTACAAACTCTGCAATCTACAATGATGACTTCCCTGCAAGATGCACTAGTACAATAGTGGCACAAAGTTTATGGGAGTAACCAACCACTGTCTAATGGGATTTAAGGCCGACTCCATGAGGTGGAACCTTTCCCCAGCACTGCTCAATGTCTAGGAACTCAAGACTAAACACCCCTGAACTCAAAGGAAAATCAAATACTACTATCATTCTAAAAAATCATAACAAAAATGACTCCTAATGACATTCTGCTATATTCGTAGATCAGTGCCTTCCCCAGATACCATCAGAGAAGCTTTCTCTTTCAATAGATTGGAACAAATACAGAGGCCCACAGATAGACAATATTCAGAGATAGAGATGGCAGAACACTCAGTCCTAAAGGGGATGCCTCTGCCACATCCCTCCCCTCAGGGCTCAGGGAACTCTGTGTAAGAGGAGATGGAGAGTATAAGAGCCAGTGGGGATGAAAGACACCAAGAAAGCAAGACCTTCTAAACATAGCAGGAACATTGTATATAGGAACTCATAGAGACTGAGGCAACATGCACAGGGCCTGCACAGGTCTCTGAACCAGATGGGGTCCCAGCAGAAGGAAAAGTAGAAGCACCTACCCCAAAGCTATCTCCAACTGACGCCATTGCAAGTAAGAAATTAGTTTTCTCCAACTAATTCTCACTGGGTATACAAACAAGTTTTAAGGGGGCACCCCATGCTGAGCAGTAGATAGCCAACAGAAAAATAACTCAGTGGCATCTTTGGAGGTTCTTTGTCTCATAATGTTCAGTCAGGACAATAATATAATTAGGAGGGGATGTGGAGAAGATCTGGAAGGAGTTGGGGGAGGGGAACTGTAATCAGACTATAGCATATGAAAAAATCTATGTTTAATAAATTAAAACCTGGAAAATGATTAAAAAAAAATTACAGACTAGTAAACAGTGTAATACTATTTTATAAAGAAGCAAACATATTTAATGGATAGAAGTTACTTGATGTTGGCTCATATACAACTCTTATATTTGTTTTAGTTATTAGTATTTTTGAAGTCATTAGAATTAACTTGTGAAGTTTAAATGTTTATAAGGAAGAAGTACATGTTTTCCTTCATGACACTCAGGCCTTTAGAACATTGCAAGAAAAACTGACCTCTGTGGAATAGCTAGAAATTAAAATTGAGATAGATAACAATGACTTTCCCCTCATTTTCAAGTATTAGACTATAAAGTAGACCCAACATGTTGTTATCTCAAATCTGCCATCATGAGCAAAGCTGCATGTTCTACTTTCTCAGCAAGAAGAGGAACATTGGCTACATAAACAGCTCACCAAAAGTAAGATGATAAGAGGTATTTAGGAAATAATAACACATTAGGCTACAAATTGCATGTGTGCCACAGAGCAGTCCCACAACAGAAGGTTGCTTCATTTCTAAAACTCAAATAACAAACTAAAAATATTCTTTCATGCATATAGTAAAAAGGACAAGAGATTCAGATCAACAAATATTTTTAAATGGGATTTAACTTACATCCCATCAGCAAATACAAAGGATATATTTTTTAACCTAATAAATACTTTAAAGATACACATATTGCGTCATAGGGAAGATACAACTACTATAAAACTGCAAGAAAAAAAATGTCACTGGCATGAGTGTAGGTCCTGGAAGTCATGCCAGTCCCTCACCCCAACACTGCTCATGTTTTGGGAAGTTACACACTCTAGAAGCTAACATTCTTCCTCCTATATGGGTCTGAAAAAAACAGGGGCTTCTGCCTTCCGTGCAGTACTGGAATGAGACACCGTGCCCTTCTATCCAACCCATTCTTTGGCAAGACAGACAAATTCTGAATGACCAGGGATTGAAGGGAGCAATGCAGCAGTGTGACTCAGCCTCTATTCCCTCAGTGTGGATCACCCTGCCCATGGGATGCACACTTTCTGAGCAGCTGGCTAGGCTCCTACACATGCCTTTGTAGGTAGATACTAACTCCAAAAGCTCTCTTATCCACCGCAGAGACTCAACAAAAATAAGACTGAATCTACTCTGCGCTCTAGTAAATTGCATGACATACCAAGATTTTCCTTAGAAAAAGTAGAGCTCCTACATTTGGCTTAATGATTTTGCAACCTCCTGGGTGGTAGGCCAAGATGAGATTAATACATATAATAGCATCTAGTGGGCAATTTTATCTACCTGCTCAGTTGTTTTGAACTCAGGCTTAAACACAGGGGAGAAATAAAAGTTATTACTCAAATTCTTACCTCAGGCCACAGCACACAAAGATTTCTATGCAAAAATATTTCCCTCAGAAAAATCTAAAGGTATAGAAAGTGAGTACTGGATCAATACACAATAACAACTGTTATAATAATAACAGACACATGTGATGTAATTCTATTCAGGAATTTAAAGTTATGTTTAAGACAATCTTATGGAAACCATACTTCCACTAGTACTTTTAACATATATGTATATTTTAATATATATATTTACTTTTTAAAATGCAAGTGATAGTTTCTCAACTCTGATTAATATGCAAATAAACCCATCTTATATCTTTACAAAAATCCTGGAAATACAAAAATGTGAAAGCCAAAATGGAACAAGTAATTCTCCTTTGCCATAACTTTCAAGAACACTAAGCACTTCTTGGAAAACAATTTCAAATAATTCAATGCAAATTATTAATTATCACATGTATAAAAATTGTTGAGCTTCATGAGAAAAAGCTGAATGGTACCCTTCTGCATTAATTTCAGTAAAAAGTCACAAAGAAACTGGAAGAGATTCTGCGGGGATCTTGGTATGAAGTTTTAGCCTATGGAGTCTTTACACGACCAATGTTTTCTGCTATGAACAAAAACCATATAATATAAAATCTATGCCACTAGCCTTTTATTTTAAAGGGAACATAAAGTACAAAGCAATTCTTCTGCCTGCCCCATCATTCTCCAAAGATAACTGTCACCAGCAACACTGAATGAATCCACCCACAAATACAGAGAGAGAGAGAGAGAGAGAGAGAGAGAGAGAGAGAGAGAGAGAGAGAGAGAGAGAGAGAGAGAGAGAAGCTGGGGGAGATGCTTTATAGAGAAAGAACTGTTTTTAAAGGTTTAAGTTTTGTGAAAGAAATGTGTTTGTTTGTGTCTGTAATTCCAGTCCTTGAGAGGCTGAGGCAGGAAGGTTGCAATGAACCAAAGGCTAGCCTAAACCAAATAGTGAATTCAAGGCCATTCTAGACTACAGAGTAAGACACTGTCTTGAATATTAATAATTTTTTCAAGAAGAAACAAAGAAAGGTACAAATATAGGTAAATCTCTACCTGGAAAAGACCTAGTGTTCTAGTTTGTACCAAGTATCTGTGAAAGATCTGCTGCCCTGCCAAACTCAGGATGAGATTCACCAATTAAACAGCCACGAGAGAGGGTTACTGTTATTCAGGTTTTGTACCGTTGCAGATTCAGAAAATGCAACACCAGCTTTTTGTTCCACCTCTTATAGCTTCTATGATCTCCACCCTGCTTGTGAATGTAGGACTGCTGTCGGCTTAGCATAGACAGTTACTGCCCCAAATTCCTAATTGCAATTAATCTTCTGATTAATTAATTGTATAGCTAGAACAATTCGCAGCTCCACTGACAATGCATCATGTGCCGAGCGCTAGGTAAGGAGAGAGCCTTACTTTGAGAATGGTTTTGTGTTTGTGACTGTGCTGCTCATACTCTAGGTCCTAGGGTCAAGGTCAGCCACCACGCTAATGTGGAGAATCAGTCCTCAAGCTTTTCCAAGTTAAGCAAATAATTAGTGCTTTAGAAAGTGATGCAGCTAGCACCCACCCCTCTCCCCTCAAAAAGGAGATTCATTTTGTGCCACTAAGTTTTATTTAAAGACCGTGCAATCGCATCCCAGCTGGCTTCATTGAAGCAACAACGTGGGCAATCAGTGACTCCAACTGCATTGCCTTCGTTTCTATAAACAGGAATGAGTGGAGGGGGTAAGACAGTACTAGAAGCTTATGTATAAACACGAAAAATCATTTCAGCAAAAGAGATTGTCTGGGCAGATTTACAGAGTATCTGATTAGACATCAGAGGAGACAGAGATGTCGGTACTTAATGGCATTAGAAGGGCTGCTCTGACATATTTGAAACACTGTGCAATGAAAATAACATGGCGTAAATACAGCAATTCCACACACTGAGCTGAACAAAGGACAGGAAGAAAACACTGTGTAAATCATTCCTTAGAAATCCAGGGAACAGATCTGTAAGTACTCCCCAGATGTTCCTCTGGTGCCACAGATTAGATTGTGTTCCTCTGTAAGAAGCTGATGTAGTTTATCTGGCCATGGATAAATGGACATGTTGAAATATCGGTGGCAGAGGCTAGAGATAATATAACTAACTACAAATAATATCTGACCATGGGCAATGCTAAAGACACTTAAATGGAGGTGCAGGTCAATTACTCTTAGAAAAGTAATACTTCTTCAAGTGCTTTCAGTCAAAACCATTATTCCCCCAAAAGGAACATGGAGATATTACCCCTGTCCCTTGACTGCAGCTGTTACTTTGCATACGTAAGCACTTCATTTTTGAATTGTTAGGTGCTTTACAAACTCTGGGAGATTAACATGAATCCTGAGCCAAATGATTTTGTTTCCTTCCTTGATGTGAAATGGGGGCTTGGCAGCTTTGTTAAAATGAAGCAATCAAAGGCTCTTGAGTCCTTTGCTTGGGCATCTAACTCATCCTTCATTGTAACACACCCATTGCTTTGTGTATATCTCTTCTTGCTGGGTCTTTATGAACTTCTCATATACTGTATACACAAGACTTTTTTTCTGAATTGAAATATCAAAAAAGAAATCCCTGAAGGCATAACATGTATAACATTCTATCCTTTGAGGAAAAAATGGTAGAAAAAAAAAAGGAACAATGCCTTTTAGAGAAAGATAATTGGCATGATACAAGTATTTTCGGCATCAAAAAGGGCTTTGCTTGCTTTTTCTCTTCTACTGTACTTAACACAGAGCCATAAAAATACAGTGCATTTCCATGGTCTAGATGACAATAATATCCGGCCTGATCCCTTCTCCATGAAGCACTTCACTGAGTTTCTTCCCAATGCACCTCGACTGAGTTTACAAAATTAGGGGAGAAACACAGTTTTTATTTCCATTTTCATTTGCTGAAAAATGATTATAACACCATCACTGCTTTAGACAACAGGGTGAGTTCTTGCTTATCCAGATATGACAGTGAGCATCTGAACTTCACATTTTTAGGTAAGTTAAAAACAACTTCATCCCTTCAAAACTTATGGATGTCATCACAAGTATAAAAAGAAAATCATAGAGTGTTTGGGGGATATCAGTAGAGAACTGGCACGGTGTATAAATGGCCATGCTAAGAACACCTGCTAACTTACTGAAAGATAGCAAAGCTAAAATAATAATAATAAAATACCATGAATAGAAGTCAATAATATGTTCATTAAATACTACAGAAGATATCAGGAAGAAAGTGAAGAGCTTTGACTGAGAACCTTAAACATGGCTTCCTAACATTACACTAACTATTATTTTAAACAGCACTGCTTATCCCATCAATCAGAAAAGGCAGATAAGAAACTACCTTTTAAAGGAAATTACTTATAAATATGGCTTTATTTCTGTTAAATGTCTGATAGAGATCATGTAGTGGGCTCTATTAAGAACAGACACTAAGGAGCAAAGGCTAATGGCATAACCACTACCCTGAAAACCACCACCAACCTTAAAGGATATTTATTTTGAAAAAACAAACAAATAAAAACCAATCAAAGAAATCAGAGGACAGATCCACCTCCTCCTGTCCTTTCTCAGGCAGAGTTTTCTGTGTAACAGTCATGGCTGTCCTGGAACTTGTTTTGAAGACCAGGCTGGCTTTGAACTCACAGTGAGCCATGGCTTCTTATGCCTGCCTTAAATACTTTCTTCATTCAGTTAAGGCGTTGCCCCACCACTGCCTGCCTGGGAGCCTGGAACTCCTTCTGTAAACTAAGATGACCTCAAACTCAGATTGGATTAAGGGCATAGGTCACCACTCCCACGATACTCCCCGTGCTGGGATTAAAGGTGTGAGTTACCACTGTCTGATCCTCCTAGACTGACTGTGGGTAGATCCCTCTGATATCTCCGAATGTTTTTATTATATTTGAAAATATCCCCACACCAACCACCACAGCAGGGAAAAAAAAAAAAACTTGAAGTGCATCACTTTCTGGGCTATTAGAGTTTCTATGTACAGAGTGTCACCTGTCCATATTTTGTTAGCCAATCCTAATCAAATGGGTGCACTTAACTTCCAAGGGATGAAATAAAAATACCTGAAGTGGATTAAACAGGAAATATGCCCCATAGGTTCTAGTACTTAAATACTTGGCTCCCAGAAGGTGGTGCTTTGTAGTAAAGTTTAGGAGGTGTGGCCTTGCAGGAGGAAGTATGACACTGGGAAGCTTTGGAATTTTAGAGCCTTGGCTTGAAGCTGTGAGTTCTCAAAACCCCCGCTCCTGCCACCGTGTAATCCTTTTTCTAAGAAAAAAAAAATCAGAAGTCAGGAAGACATCTCAACAAAGAAAATATACAAATGACACAGAAGCATATGGAAAGATGTCCAATAAGATATACTCTTAGGGAATTTCAAACTAAAGAAAGTAATGGGATATGATTACAAACCTATAAGAATGCCAACAATTGAACAAATTCAGGCAAAGGTAAGGAGCCCAAGAACATGAATGCATTGATGACCAGAGTGCAAAATGCCATTAGCCACTATTGACAGTTCCTTACAAAATCAAATTTCTTTTGTGCATAATACAAATATTAGTATTTGGCCAAACAGGATGTAATTTTATGTTCACACAAAAGCATGTACATTTATGTTTATAGGTACTTCATTCATTATTTCTCAAACTTTATTACCCAAAATGTTCTCTGCTAGATGAATGAATAATTAAACTGTCAGACATGCCAACAATGGGTTATCCTCCAGAGTTAGGAAGAAATAAGCAGGCAAGGCATAAAATAAAAATGGAAGAAACTTAAATGTTTGCTTAGGGAAAGAAGCCACTTTCAAAAGATTGCATACTATGTTACTACAACAAGATGATATTCTAATAAAGATAAAACTATGAAGGTAGTTTTTAAAAGCCAGTGACTTTTAGCACTTAGAGGAGGTGAGTGATTTAAGGGAATAGATTTTGGGGGCAATGAAACATTCTGAGTGATACTATAATGGTAGAGATATGCCATTATCCAAACCTATGAAATGCATACAGCCAACAGAAAATACACAGTGTCAAGGAGACTTCATGTTTTGCAACAGATGAGCCACTTTGATGAGGGACCCCAGGTACAATGAGGACTCTAGTTTATAAGACACCTCTTACATTCCTTTCAACTCTATTATGAATCTACAACTATTCTAGAAAATGACATAAGGCTCTTAATGATGCTACATTAATATACAGCAGACAGTAGACTATCTAAAATAATTAACCAATAATAAGTAACATTTTCTTGAGTTTTCTGGCACTGACTTTGAAAATCTAACGTAAAATTGAAAAACTGAAAAGTAAAAGCCATGAGAAACTATAAACAATTGGCCTCAAAAGGTAGATTCTGCCATTCATTTCTTTAAAATTTAGTAGATGCCTTGTGTGTGCGTGCGTGCGTGCGTGTGTGTGTGTGTGTGTGTGTGTGTGTGTGTGTGTGTGTGTGTGTGTGTTTTGCTGGACATTGAATCCAGGACTTCAAACAAAGAAGGTAAGTGTTCTACCACTGTCTGCCCATTAGATTTCCTGATAATGTTCTGCAAATTATGTTGAATTCAAAATATTCTCAAGTACAAAATACTTCTTTTTCATTTGTCCTCATGGTTGATATCTGTTGCTTTACCTGTGAGGAAACAAAGGGCTTAGAGGGCCACATTCTCAATAGCTCTCTAATGTTGATAATGGAAGGGAGGCTGGGGGGGGGGGGGGCGGTGTAAATGTGCTTGCTGGACAAACATGAGCATCTGAGTTTGAATCTCCAGATCCCATATAAAGACTGGAGGCAGTGTGAGGATTTGTGATCTTAGGGCCCCTATAAATATAAAAAATTAGGACAGGAGAATCCCTGGAAAAAAAGAGGCAAGAAAAGTAAGGCTGGACACAAGCTTATGTCATGACCTTCACATGAAGGCCGTGGCATAGAAAGGCCTGCATTCACACACACACAAAATCATGCCACAGACACACATACATATCACAGTACACACACACACACACACACACACACACACACATACACACACACTAATTATTTAATGTTTTGAATGAAAGCAATCTTGCTAGGAAATAAGCTTATGGACAATGGTCATATGGTAAACAAATATTCTTTCTTGGATCATTTCATTGACCGGTAGTAAAATCAGAGCCTACATACCCAAACCTAATACACAGTGTCTGAGACAACTTGTCTGTAACTGGGCAATTTTAATTTGGATGGTTGAAGTATCCTTGAAGATAATGGCACTGACAGTTCTAAGCATGTGCTTTGAACAGGCTCAGTGGTTTGAGTTATACTTGCCCAAGGTATTTGAATCCCATGTTAAGAATACTACATGTTATTGTTGAACTCTAACTGTAGACATCTGATAGCCCTTCACTCTGCCGGGCTGAGAAGCCCCTCTGCATATTGCAGAAGAGTCACAGCCATCACTTCTGTGAATAATTTAGGGACAGCCAAAGCACACGCGCACATGCACACACACACACACACACACACACACACACACACACACACACACACACACACACACACACACACACACACCTGTATGTACACTTACCTCACTCCCAGCAGGCCCTTCCCTCACAGAGACCTGGGTGTTGGGAAAGAGTTTGCTCCTCTATAATATCTGAATGGACCATGCTGCAGTGAAAAGTCTGTAGCCCTAAACTCACTGGTGGGACACCATAGCTCTCCCCGACTCATTTGCAGAGGACTATGGGAGCAGGCCTGAAAGATATCGTTTTGATCACCACTCTTCAGTGCCTATTTTTATTTTATAAAAAAGTCCCACCTCTTTGTATTACTCTCCCTTGAAACTAAAAGCTTTTAAATTCATCAGAATTGTCATAGTCTCTGAACGTAGATGTTCAGACTTTTAAGCTTCTAATCTACCTTTTAATAAACTGACCCCATGTGCTTTAAATCGCTTAATTTTAGTAAACGAGAGAAAGAACAAAACCAAGGAATGGAAGAGGCTGAAAATTCAGCCTTGAGCAACTGACTTTACTATGTATTAATCTGCCTTCCACCTGTATCCACCATCTCCATTCTGCTGAAGTACAAAGAATACATGCAGCGGTATACTTAACAAAACTAGATGTGATATTGATGTCCAATAAAACAGAGGAAAAGCAAGAGTGATAAATGTCCCCCCAAAGCTCAAGACCAACGGTTAATTTAAATTTATGCCCCACTCAGTTGACAAAATATAAATAAAAAGTGGAACATTTACAATTTCAATGCTTGAACGTGTTAATTGAATCTCTTAATCTATTGTAGTAAATCACATCCCACGCCCCTCAGGTCTGTGCTCAGTTCAATTTCAGTGAGGAAATAGCCAAGATGAGTAAATACATACTGACATTCTTCAAAATATTACCAAATTCCTTTCAGGCAAAATTTAAAAGCTTACAATGATTTCATAGCCCTGTTGTTATAAATTCACTTCATGAAAAATTTCTGGTTTCTTTATTCCAATCTCCATGAGAACATTGGGCATAGCAATATTATCTTCAGAACTGCCATGAATTTATGCTAATGGCAGAAGTCACAGTAATGATACTAATTTAAAACAGAACACACTGGCAATATATAAACATGCTAAACAAATTGCAAATAGGAGGTTAAAAGCCTTTAGAATGATATGTGATATACAAGAGTTCAATTAAATCTTTAGCTGCTGTTAAACCATTTATTTCACTTATGATGTGTGCAATATGATCATGTAATTTAGATTTGTCCACAAATTGACAAACAGCCAGGCTACGCTAGTTGCATACACTCATAAGCTATCAACAGTCATAATTTAAACAAAGACTCTCTTAGCAAGTAACTATATATTACTCTGTTTGTGAAAGACTAGGGTAGAGGTCTCATCTTCCCAGATTGGTCCTGTAACCTTTTACAGAATTTTATTTAGAGTGCTAGTTCCCCCAAGTTTCATCACACTAAATTAAATTACATGTATAAAGAAGAAACCACACTTCTTACAGTACTACATCTTAAAAGCAGGTAAAGTCACAGAGGAATTAGGCAAGAGCTAATGGCATTTTTATTCATTTTTTCGGATGAAAACCAAGACTTTTGTAAAGTAGAGTGACTTATGGAAACTGTCTTGTAACTGCCTCATAACGGGATCCCTTGACTTGTAAGTCCCTGACTTGCAGCAGCCCAAAGGACCAAGTCACATAGATCATCGTTTCCATTAGCAGCTGTAACTATTTGGGAAAAAACTCTGTTATCTGCACACTTTGTTAGTGCCTTGCTCAGTTATACACCACACATACCCTAAAATTTCCCACCTGGGAAGATAATGCCTTAGTTAAGGTCTATTCAGTTCCTATTTAACATGAACCTGGAGGACTGAAATGGCATTTGCATGCATCTTCAGAGGCTTCCTAGGTTACATACCATCAAGATGCAAGCCTTTACTGTAAAATCTTTTTTAGTTGAAAAATGTAGGGACATCTTTCAGCACTCACAAAGTAACTAACAAGATGTCTAACTAACCTCCAGAATTATATAGGAGTAAAATATGAGATCATATGGTCAATTTCACTTCACAGATATGTTCACAAATTTCACATAGTTAAAATTTTATAGTTTCTTTAAAACAAGCTTCTAGCTTTTTTTTTTTGGATTGGTAAGCAGAAAGTTCAAGCTTGAGGAATAATGAATGAATATATATATATATATATATATTCACCATATATGTGTGTATGTGTATATACATATATATAATCTTCAAAGATACATATCTTCCCAAATATAATTTTCATAGCTCTAGAAGAGAGTGAAAATAGGTGCCATTACCAAATGAGTCAGATCCCCCGAAATAGCACACAAAGTTTCAAACACAAAAGCTATTATAATGTTGCTGAATTTGTTAGTTATTTGGGGCTTATAGATCAAAAATATATTCTTTGTGGAGACACTCCTTAATTCGAGTGGTACTTTTCCTGTCTCCTTGCACCCCACCTCCCTTTTTTTCCAAAAAGCAGCTACAGAGCACAGAAAGGGAATTAGCACTTGCAAGATTAAGAGATGATTGATTTAAAGGTAACTCTCATCTTTTAAAAAGACTCAAAGAGAATGACACTATGAGCCACACCGTCTTGCAAGGCTTCTGCAGAGCACGATGACTTATTTAGTTATAGTTTGGTGCTTTTAAAAGAGTCGTGAAGTGTTTCAACGATTTTTCTTAATATCACAGGTTACTCAAAGGATCATTTCCCTTTCCTTAAAGGAGTAGATTGGCTAAGTCCCAGGATTTTGGGAGCCTCCTGCTTCAGCACCAAGGACAAAAATCCGCTCCACCTCGGCAGGCAGGAAAGGTAACCCCATCTAACCACCGCCAAAAGTCCACTAGCAGGCAAAGCAAGAAAAATAAGATACCTGTCTGCCAGCCACCTGTTTAAAGGTCCCCTCTGCAGCCGGAACACCAGCAACTTCTCCAAGGGGACCCTGAACCACCGTGAGTCCCAGGCCGCCCTCGCAAGTCACAAGGAGCAGCGAGGAGGCGCGAGGAAGTGTGGGAGCCGGTCCCTCCCGCTCCCCGCGTCCCGGACCCGCAGGCTCCTTCTCGGGTGCCAGGCTGGCAGTGCGGGTGACTCGAGGGCTACACACACTCGCACACACGCGCACACACACGCGCACACACACGCGCACACGCGCACACACGCGCGCGCTCCGAAGCCGCGGGCCCTCCGGGCGCAGGGCTCCCGCGGTGGGCAGCCAGGGACGGGGGCGTCGGCTCACCGCTCGGGCTGTCGTTGGACCTCAGGCTCCTTCCACAGAGGCACTGCAGCATATGCACTCCTTTCTTCAGAGAAAGCGCAAGAATCTTCATGGAGAGGCGCGCGCGCGCGGGGGTCGGCCGGCTCCCCGCCCACCTCGGCTACTCCCGCCGCCCGATGGTGGCCTGCGCGGGGCGCCAGGGTCCCCAGCCCATGACACGTCCCCCCCGGAGCCTCGCGACTCCTTCGCCCGGCTGGGGCTCCGCCGGGGGCGGCCCTCCCGGGGGGCCCCCGGGGCTCGGCCACGCCTCAGCGGGCTCGGCGCGCGACACTTTGGGACTTTGGGGAGGGCGGCCCCCACTGCAGGCTGGAGCGCGGGCGCCGCGGCGGCGCGGAGGAACGTCGCCGCGGGTCGCGCCTGCTTCGTGCCCCGCGACCCCGGGGGCTCCCGCGCGCCGCTCCGGGGTCCCCGCGGCGGGTGACTGGGGGCGTGGCGCGCGGCGTGGGAATCCGGCGGAAGGGAACGCCCGCAGGAAGGACTGCACCCCGGGAGGCCGCCGAGCGTCAGAAGCGACTCGGGGGGGACTGGGGGAGGGGAAAGAGGGCGGGGGGGGGGGGCAGGGAAGTGGGGTGTGGCGTGGAGAGAGCTTTGGCGCGGGCGGTGAGAGAGTGAGCCCAGGCGGGTCGCTGGGTGCTGATGTGGGGATCCGGACTCTTTCCTGGATAGGGCTGTGACCTTGGGTAAGTCTTTTGCCACCTTGGGCGCCTCTCCATCAATCTGGACGGGGAAGAGGGTGTGGAGAGGGCTTGGCAGCTTCTGATAGTTTTGTCCCCTGGCCTTCCAGGCTCCTGGGCATGTTTAACAGGGTACAGTGGGGAAGAGAAGCCTGACTCGAACACCAGAGTTAGGAGCGAATAGGGACGGGTGAAGCAGAATCAGCACCAGCGCTTCACCGTAATGAGAGTATTCTGGTATGTCTACTCCTACCCGACTACTCAGTTATCCTAAAGGATCTGCTTGGTGTTAAGGGGCTCACTTTTCTCTACAACAGCTGCTTTGCGTCTCGACCCTCACTTCCCAGAGCTTATCAATGTCCTTTTGGAAATGGGATGAGGGAAAAACTCAAATAGTGATGTTCATGAGGCAGAGTGTCTCCCTATGTGAATCCCTGTGCGGAGAGCAATCTTTCAGGACAGTCATCTTTGAAAGTACAGATACTAGAGAGAAAACCGAATTCAAATTTCTATTTGCTATGGATCTTCAGCACATTAACTTCATGGTGCTTCGGGGTTTTCATAGCTCATCATTAATGATCAAGTATCTCAACTACCTCTTGCTATATGGAAGAATGCACTGGTTATAAGTGCTACCGTGTTAGCTGCCTCTGTTAGGGTTTTGGGTCATTTTCACTTCCCAATGAGTACCAGTTTGTATATCAGTACCTGCACAATCCAGCTGATAAGAAATTCAGTGGCTCCCCAGGTAATTCATGGCACGAAAATCTGCTAGAAGTTTGGCCCTGACACCCTCTTGAACTCTTTCCGTTCATTGTCTCCAGGGCATCTAACACTACTTTTGACTTGTTTATGGAGGAAAGAAGGAAAAGTAAGTGGCTGTCTCTCTTTATCTCCTCTAAGCTAGCTAACCTCCACTCATCTTCCTGTGTTCCAAAAATGTTGAAATCATGTTCCCTGGAATGTTCTTTTGCCTTTCAAATGTGGAAGAAGAAAGTCAGGGTGACATGCAGAGGGGCCTCCCTCCTGAGCCCTCTGTCATTACTGGCTCCATCCCCTCGTCTCCTTTCAGAAATCAGCTTCAAATGAGGACATTTAGGGTGGTTCCAGGGCTCAAAGAAGATATTTCCCCAGTCTCCTGCCAAGTCCTTTATTAGTCCCATTGGTCAGTAAGTTGAGCAGAGCTCTGTGAGCTTCAAGATCCTTGAAGATCTTTCTCAACTCACTCCTCTGTCATCACCAAGAAGATTCGGAGGCCCCAAAGAAACAAACAGCCATAACCTTCCTCTTTCCTATCTCTGCGGGAATTAGTAAGAAAATTGGCCCATATGGGATTCTTCCCATCGAAACTCCCCAAGGAGGGTGAGACAATTAGGTAGAGGAAAACATCTAAAAATAGCCCTTGGTGCGATAGCAGAAGACATCTAGTTTTCCGGTAGCACCCTCCTGTTCTGGAACCCAAAGCCCAGAGCTCCTGCTTCACTTTGAAAAAAGTGGTATGCTCAATAAGGAGCAAATGAATCAATAGGATGCGACCTGGGTTCTCAGTGGAACTTGACAGAGTGAGCCTGTCCATATGTAAATTCAGAACACATCTGAGCATGAGTTGATGCTTACCCTGAGCCTTCCACCTACCTGGCAAGGTGGTCACAAGGATTCAATGGGCTGAGGCACAGGAAAGGGTTTGAAGACGCTAATTAGTTTTGCGAGGTGAGGTGCTACAGTCAGCTTTTCTGGTCTAACGTAGTGGCTCTATTATTGATAACAGGAAGTGCCTAAGTGTGAATCTTCTGGTTCCTCATTAAGCCTGTAGCCCCGCCCCTGCATATTTTAACTTGATTTTTCTTTTACTTTAGATTATACATGATTCATTAAAGTGGGTCATTAGAATTGTATTCTTTGGATTGTTTTTTTAAAATGTTTTCTCATGCCTACTGGGGTTTTCTTGAATCACTTGCGCATGGGATTGCATCAGTGCCATAGTTCAGCTTCCTTCAGGTATCATGCACAGGACTTCAGAGCAATTAACTTTACTAGCACTATTGCATAGAAAAAGAAAATAAATAAAAATAGTAGAATCCAGGAAAGTATGCACTGGTTTAGAAAAAAAAATCAGGTTTTCTTTCTGTGCATTTCTAAGTCAAACTCAGAACTTTGTAGCGATGATATTTTATTTTAAATGTAATACACATAGTTGTCTTGATGATAAAACATGAAGTTATATGTTTTCTGCCTCTAACTGGGGTTTTTACAATTTTCTATGCTTTTTTAAATTTTCTAATCAAAGTGATACCTGGGACCAATCCTGACATTTAACTTAGCAATATGTTTTCACAATAAAATAATTTCACATAATTTTGGGGAGACAAGATCTTGCTGTAAAACCCAGGATGGCTTAGGACTCATGATCCACCTGTCTGAGCATCCTTAGTACTAGTATTGGAAGTATGCAAGGCTGTCCTATTAGTATTTAATAAGAATTGAGTAGATAGGTACATAAGCAAACTTGTTTAAATTTTGAATACCTAATTTTCACTTTTAAAAAATTATTTACTTAAGAAATACAGCAATTAATAATTGTGTGAGGGGGCAGTGCCATTTTCAAATGGTGGCTGATATAAGATATTTTGGTCCATATTAAACACAGAAATCTGCCTGTGCTTGACATCAGCTGTGCAATTAGTGGATTTATGTTCTTGGAACCCAGCATTACATTAGTAATAACCCATTAAGACTTTTTCAGGTCTCCATATTTTTACTGAGTATATAAATGACTATTAATTAAATAGCAAATTTCTCCCTCTCAACAAATCTAGTAAGCATGGCAGCTAACAGATTGTAATCAGTTTGAACACAACAGTATGTTTGTTTGGTCATCTGTAGGGTATCAAACTAAGACTGGACCTCATGTCTTAAAAGTCACTTCAAACCGATATATGACAGACAACCATGCTAGTTTATCCAGATATGACAAAAATAAAACAGTCCCAAGAAGCTAGCTAGCTTTGTTTTTCTCATACAAATTTTGAGGCTTGGAATGAATTTCAACTTGTGCAAAAGTTAAAACAGCACAGGGTCTATGTACAATTTATCCAACTTGGGCTAGTATTCACTATTCACTGCTTATTTAACCATTTTGAAACATTAAAGCCAGAGCATTCATATCAGCATCTGATGACTCTATAAACTGCAAGCTCTATCAGTTTTCACAGGGTTTCCTCTAACTGTCCATTTTCTTCTGTTTCAGGATTCAGCCGGGAACTTGTGCTAATCCCAGAGGGGCTTAAGTCTCCTTCAGTCTTGTGACAGACCCTCAACTCTTTGTTTTTCAAAACTTTGACACTCCATAAACATCGGTCAAATACACCGTCAAACACCTTGGCAGTTTCTGATTGTTAGTTTACAGGTATTTAGTTTGGAAAGACTCCCACAGATTGACAGTATTGCTCCGCCCTCCACAGTATATCACGATTAGGGGAATTCATGCTGTCAACCAGTACTATTCACCTTCCCCAAGTAAAAAGGAGTGTCTGCTAGGTTTTTATGTTATAAAGGTCTATTTTGAATTTTTTCTTGAGAAATGAAGCCACACCAATGCCCTGTTGCTCCTTCAACTCTCACCAGCCACTTTTGCATTTATGGGCAGGTCCTGTTTCTGACAGTTGTTACTGTGTGCCTAACGGTGAGTTCAAATGCCCTTGATTTCTCCTCTAAATTGGCAATTGTGTATAGAAAGACTACACCCTCTCCCCACTTCCTTCCTTATTCGGTTATTATTTATGTATGTGTGGCCTCATGAAGAAGTCTTCTGTTGTTTGTAGTTCCCTGTCATTATTCTGTGGCCGAGGTAGTTTAGCACTGAGGGCTACTTTGACTGGAACCTGTGGCCTTTGGGTGGTTTCTGTTTTTAAATCATTTCCTTAATTCGCTGCCATCATGGGATGCTCCAGATTTACTTTTTGTTTTTATCTTCTATTTATCCTGCCCTATCCCTAGAATCAACTAATTTCCCAATGAATCCTAGATCTTTATATCAAGTATGATATCTAAGAGTCCGAATTTGGATGCTGAGGTTTCAAGGGGGCATCAACTGCTGCCAGATTCAGTAGAATGAGAAATTAATGCTCCTGTGAAAGCCGCATAACATATACCTCATTTATGTCTGTATTTTCTTTATCACACAGAGACAGGGGTAGATACACACAAGATGTGTCACAGAAAAATTAAGTTGAAGATGACCAACACCTGGGTCCCTGTCTAATAGCCCAGGTTGCCATTTAATCGCCACCTGACCTTGTTTGTAACTTCTTTTTTTCTAACAGCACAAAACCTGCCTTTCATTGCTTACACTCTATTTATTAAATTTTAGTACACACCAAAAATAGCCACAGATTCACTGACCAGTACCCTGATGAGAAGCACACTTGCCATTGGGCTAGCACTGACAGGATTTGTCACTGGCTCGCCAGAACTCTACCAAAATGTTATTTTCCCAAGTCTTGGAACCAAAAGTCTGTATTTGTTTCTTCTCTTCAATGAGGGTGCTGTTCACTTGTAATTTAGGGTTGTTTGTGACTTACATCCCATGCTTGCTTGTTTTAATTATTTTATTAAAATTAATTGACTTCATTTATTTAATACTTAAAACATTGTTTGGATGCAAAGTTAAAGCTTTATAAAAAATATATCTCCTCTGAGAACTGCCTCACATCCTCTGCTTTCCTTAACTGATGCCACCACAACTTCTTCCCCTGCACACACACTTTCCTGACCATACCCTATGAATGCAACACTGCTATCTAGCCCCTTTATCTTCTTTCTCTTACACCCTTGAAGATACAAGGGCTTTTGTCATAACAGACATTGATCTGAGTCAGGCTCAAGATGTATTGAAGACATGGTAATCTGGTGAATGAATATTTTATTTCTTTTCAGAGTGACGTTCTGTATGTTGGTATATGCACAGATGCACATAGACATGCACCTTGGGCAAAACAAAGTTAAAATTGGGAGTAGCACTCTGAGCTAACAGGAAAGAGCTTTCCGTGGGACCTCCCAAGGCCCTTTCTCCATTGTGCATTTCTCTCTCTTCTTTCTTTCCTCCCACAAGCATGCAAACAGCTTAGCCAGGGATCTACATATACTGTATCTATATTAGCAATTTATGCTCTTTCCTTAACTTGTTGAATGCTGCTTTTGCCCACACAATCCCACCTAAATTCTTTTATGTAAGATCACCATAAACTGAGCTATCCAAGATTCAAGTGACACACCTCATCTTTAAGATACTAAAAGTGACTGGTCCCAGCCAGTTTCAGTGAATTCTTTCTCTTTGTCTCCAGAAACAATTTTCATCCCGGTTTGCTTTTTGCTTCTCTGTTAATACCGGGGTTCTCTCCAGACATCCTGCAGCCAGCATTGCATTCCATGGCTGCCTCCTGGACTCTCTTTCCTTCCAATTCATCTTCTTTGACCTCCGATGATTTTAGGATTTTTTTTGTTGTTGTTGTTCATACAGAAACTTAACTCCTCTTGGACACTGGTTTATATATCTTCATGATCATGTTGACGTATGCTTGCATAAGTTATTCTGCTTTCCTAAAATATTCTGCCATAGTTCTTAGAGTGAATGCATATACAACCTTGGAAAACTAGTCAAGCACTAACTCCCTACTCCAGAATCTTCCCCGTATAGATTGTGTGCACCCCTTTGAGGAATCATCTCCTCATACTTCTCAGCCCACACCTGACACTCAATAACATCAGATAGGAATGTTTTTGTAGGGCTCTTTAGTCATTAAGGAGCAAAAGTACTAGTTGGAATTCAATTTATATAATCCTTCAAACTATGTACAATTGCAACTAAGACAGATGAATAAAAAGAAGTACTTGGTCCTGAGTCTGTAAAGAACGATGAAGTTGAACCTGGAAAAATCTGAGATTCATTACAGTCAACATCTCTTATATTGTTGAGTGTAGTTTTAGGCATATTTCCTTACCTCAAATAAACATACATACACACATTGACAACCCCATGCACATACAAAATTTTTGTCTCTTTCATGGAAAGTCTGAGGTTTCCTTTCTATACTATGCTACCAATAGAATGTTTCTGCACATTTGGAGTGTCTCAGAATATAATGAATGGTCAATAAGTATCTTTTGGAAGTAAAGTTTAAGCCTCATCTAGAGCTGCAGGGCGGTTAGGAAGTTCCTCTCCTTTAAAGGTTGAGTTAAGCATACATCTAATAAGAGAAAGCCTTAAACAAATTGGTCAGAATCTCACATTTCAACTAGATACAAAGACAATCAAATGGTTTATCTGAAAATAGGTCATTAGTGAGATGCTGCGGAGATGTGACTCAGTTGCAAGTGTGAGAACTTGATTTCAAATTCCCATCACTCATAAAAAGCCAGGTATGACAGTACACGCCAATCCCAGAATTGGAGAGGCAGCATTAGAAGGATCTTCAGAGCTTACTGTCCATCCAATAAACAAACAAGACAGAGAGCCCTGGATTTAGTGAGAAACACTCACTAAAAAAAAAAAAAAAGTGGCAAGTTATTAAGGACAATAATAAATCTGACATCTACACACACATAAAGACGTGCACATTGGTACAGATACACACTCATGCAAGTACATATACAAAAGTAAAACTATAACCTTAACTACATTTATGATTAGCCTACATTTCTGTTACACACAAAAAGCAGCATATGTCATGTGCTCTTCCCTGAAAATCAATGGCATGACACACCTACCAGATGGCTCTCAGTGTAAGGATCAAAATAAAGAGAAGCTCAGGCTTGGAGAAAAGCAGCCCCTTAAGGCCTTATACTGACTCATCCAACACAGAGGTCAGGAAGATCAACCGTTGGATACAGTCTGAAAGGTCTAGTGATTCCCGACACTGCAGCTGTGCCATTCTGGATTGATAGGCTAATACCATAGAAGAAAAATGGGAGAATGGGAAAGATCCGTTTTCTCTAGTCTCTTGCAGGTGCACACTTATTTCCACAAAATCAGGTAATGCAGAAGTCACTATTGATAATGTTTCTAACAGGCAGCATTATGAAGCCGTCTTCAACATCTCTGCTTTGTACAAATAACTGACTTGGATGCAAATGCATTTTTACTTGGGTATCTGTGCTTTCCTTTGAACTACTACTTTCTTGCTGGAGCTCTGGGTAAAGCCTGTGCTTTCAAACTGGAACTGGGTTTGCTCCTTGGCTCTGAAATTTACATCAGGTTTCAGGTTTCTTTTGCTATGCAATGCAGTGAGTATTATTAATGAATACTTAAGAGAGTTGCTAGCAAAATCAGTCAAGACAGAATATCACAGCATAATGCCTGACAGATAGTAGATTCTCAGTATACAACAATGGGATTTGAGTGTCTGGGACAAAGCTTCCTAACTTCTTTGAGCTTTGTTATACTTTTTTTACAAAATGAAGCTAAGAACTTGGTGTTCAGGTTGTTGAGAAGGGTATAATCTCTGCCTGCTGGTTCACTATTGTAATCTCAAGAGGCTAAATGCAGGAGGATCACCATGAGTTTTAGCCCAATGTGATCAATATAGCCAGTTCTCAACATGCCTAGATAACAGAGTGATGCCTCTTCTCAAAAACAATAGGAAAGACAGAATTCTGTTTCTTCTTTCTCTTTTCTAGTTTTAACAATGACTAGTCTATTTTTAAATGACATTTATTATTATTATTATTATTTAAGGTCAGAATTTGATATGACCTACGTATTCTCCTGTTTCAAATTTATTGTTCTTTTAGTGTATTTCCCCCATTTTTTCTACAACAGGCCTGACTTTATCACTCACACCTACAGCTGGGAAATGGAAGCCCTTTCTGCCTCAGAGGTGGCCTGAGCCCTTGGCAGGTTTGAAGAATGTACTTTTGTTTCTTAGTTTTCAACTTAAGTTCTTGCTTAGAATATCAACAGTACGCCTGCTTCCTGGATTAAAGATGACTCTGCTGGCATTTTATTAATTTTAATAGATCTCACACTCTAAGCACCAGTGTAGAAGGAGTATCAACAGCCTATACTGAGATTTCAAGTGTGCACCATACATGAAAGTAAGCCAGTGGGTTTTTTTTTTTTTTTTTTTTTCCTGAAACTACTTGGTGTTTAATGGTTGACTAATGGTAAGTTTTCAAGTATTTCTATTCAGACCATGTGCTCTGGGCTTGGACCTCAGGGCTTGGCATGATTGCCCCCTGCCAGTCAGGTCATATTCTCATCCCTCAGTTTGTATCTTTTTTTTTAATTATCAAAAGTACATAATAGCATGTTTAGAGTAAGAAACACATTGGGTACTTTGTCACTAATTTTTATAAGCATTTCTATAACATCAAATTAACAGGAAAGAAATATTTCATTAAGAAACAGCTCCATCATGTTTGCATTCCTGAATAATTTAAAGCTGCTAGGCTAGAGTGTAGGTCATTGGCAGTGAGATTGCCTAGCTTGTAAGGTCCTGGGTTTAATCCCCAAGCACTGAGAGAGAAAGTCAAGCAGCAGTCAGGAGTTAACTCTCAAAGTAGCATTATCAAACTCATCAAAAAATACCACATCCATGGCACTATCCAAGTGCTTCATCCTTGTGAAACCCAGGAAATGTCGGCAAACATGTAATTACCACTTAACTATTTTGATGTCAAATACAGAAGTTTTCAGTAAACCATACACTATGATTTGGATAAACTTTCTCAATCTCCAAAGAGACATTGAAGTATTGAGATCTTCTAGGAATGAAACCTAAGAATGTCACTAAGGTGGCTACAAAATGTATGAAAAATGTACCAATGTATGGCTTAATTATACATGCTTGCCTCTGCTTTCAGCCTCCCAAGTGCTATTTTTAAAATCTAAAATGAGATGTACTTTTATTCCTGAGAACTAAAACTAATTATTACACACAAGGGAAAAATGGAAATTCCATACACTATGCAGACAGTGTGACAGAGGAACATTGACGTGGGTCCCTCCGGCTGCCTATTTCCAAAACTAGTGTTCACAGACTTAGAATGAACACCCACCACACATAAAATCAACACCACCACTGCTCAACTAACATTTTTCACTTCATCAGAGTGAAACCGTCTTGATCTGGCCTTCTGTTGTAGTCAGTATAGGAACAGGAACAAAAACTGAAGGATGGTTCCTATTTCAACTGATTCTTTTTTCCTTTCAAGAATCTATTCCTTCATTTTCAAAGAGGAGTCATTTGAGGACAATTCAGTCTGGCGTATTTATGTGGTATGACTCTTAGCAAGCTGCAAATGCAGGCTGAAATTGCTTTGTCTCACCCTATTTCTCCCCCACACCTTTCCCAGGGGGAAAAAATGATAGATGCAAATATCTACTTTCAAAAGCAGTTCATCTGACATCATTTTCTTCCTCCAAGGAGAGCATCATAAGCTGTGTAATTGTTTGGGGGAAAGGATTTGATGCTCAGAAATACAAACCTATTTAAAAAAATTATTTCACTGGCTTTTTCAAAAGAAACCATATACACATGTAACGAAATGGGCTGAGCATGTCATGTTTATGTATTTAGGGGTGTGTGTGTATTTGTATAACAATTTCTTTACAAAGAAAGAGATTATAAATTTGAGATCAAATGGAGCATACATACAAGAAATTGGAGGGGGAAATAGGAGGAGAAAATGACATTTTCATTTAAAAGAAAGTTGTTTTTAAAGTCTATAATGATTCTTTAGAGCAGTAGTACTCAATGTTACAAATGCTTTGAACCTTTAATATTGTGCCTCTTTTTGTGGTGATACCCCCAACCATAAAATTGTCTTCACTTCTACTTAACAACTATAATTTTGATACTTTTATATCATAATGTAAATATATGAAGTGCAAAATATCTGATACGCGACTCCTGTAAAAGGGCGTTTGACCCTCCGAAGAGTTTACAACTCACAGGTTGAAAACTGCTATGTTAGAGGCTGAGGTCAAATTTCTAACATTGAAAGCTTGGGTTTCAATGCATAGCACCGTGTATACCTAGATCTCTGGCTGTAACATGTATAGCATGCTTTCACTACTATACTTCAAGTCCATGGGACTTAGCCTCAAATAGTTGGAAATATATTATTCGTTAACTCATGTTTTTGTTTGTAAAAAGTAATACTATTCATGCATAAGATGTTAGAACATCCCTATATTAAAAACTGCACCTATAGCCAGACACAGTAATATTTCTGCAGTAAAATGTCTACATCGTCTTATAAGTAAGATGAATAAAACTTGCCAGTCTGTCCCTGGGAAAGTTTGTAGCAAACCTGAAAGGTGGAGATGGCTGTCAAGGCTTCTTAGATTTAGAAGTTACTTATAAATTCTGTAAGTCTCTGCTTACTTTATCTGGACACTGACTTTTGGATTTTGGGACACTTGTTTACATTCTTTTTAGCCAAGAATATAGCTAAAAATCCTCCGTGTCAATTCTGGCTTATTAAATTCTGTCATGGGCCAAAATGTTACCTCTTTATTTGTACAAAGCTTCATGTCAAAAGCATATCTCTTCTGTTGCTATCAGTGTGAGTGTCTCTCCCTCATGGCTAGAAATTCCAAAAGACAGCTCAGTGTCTGGTTAACCTCTGTGCCTGTGGCTCCTGGGTGTGCATTTTCCTCAACAGAATCAATGAGTAGAAAGATGCAAGCCAGCTACACAAAGGCATTCATGGCCACAAACTTGTTCATGTGTCCACTATTCTATCCACACTCTATAAATGGCTTTCAAAAACTACTATTGTTATTGTTTTTTTTCTTGGTCAAGTACTTTCTAGGGATTCCAAGCAAGAATTAAGCAATGTTCTTACAAGATGTCTTCCAGTCCAGGACTGAGTAGTCCTGAAAGAAAGCAGTTTCTGGTTAGCACCATGCTCGGAAATAATGAGTTAAGAGATGACTGTCTAACACTACACATTTGTTTTTTCGAGGTCTTTGATCATATTTGTATCACTTCCAGAAGCATGGATTAAGTTATTCGGTGACTTGGAATTAGAGCAGGCTATCTCAGTCTGGGCAGTGGCATGAAGCAGGTAGAACCAGCAGTCACTCATCTATTATAACTAGTTATAATCTAATAACCCATTTAATAAGAGTCTAGAGCATATATGCAAACCTTCAAAAATATATAAAGACAGGGCAAAATAAGACATCTAGTACCCCCAAATGAAGCTGTGGCACAAATTTTTATGTATTTTGCTTCTAGAGCCATGTTAATTCTTTGCATAATTCTGTTTACTTTATACTATGTGTTGCTCTACACAGCTATGTCACAGCAGTTTAGACAGGGGTTGATACATGGCAGTCTATAGACCAAGCCCCCTGCTGCCCAGAGTTAGTTTCCTGGGAACATCCCTCATGGCCTGCATTTCCCTACATATGTGACAGCTTTGGACTATACCTGCTTAGCTGTGTAACTTAAACTCTCTGGTCTATAAAGCCTGGGGCACTTAGGATTTGGTCTTCATGGAGCAGTTTACTGATTACTTACCTAGAGACAGAAACTAAAGGCAAAAAAAAAAATCAGAACAGGAAAGAAGAAACAAAATATAAGAACCAATCAAAAACCTGTCATATATTCAAAAGTCACAATAGTGGTGGCATTGGGGAGGGGAGATAATGGCAAATACCTTAATCAATTATTAATAAATTAATGTTTTATTTTCTATTCTTCTTTTTTCTTTCTTCCCCTCTGAGAAAGGGTTTTTCTGTGTAGCCCTGGCTGTCCTGGAATTTGCTCTGTAAAACAGACTATCCTTGAACTCACAGAGATCTGCCTGCCTCTGCCTCTTGGGTGCTGGGATTAAAGGCATACACCATCATCACCGGGCTAGAATTGCATATTTTCATAGTAAATTCTAACTATTAATACTGATTCTGAGAAATTCATTAAAAGGAAATTTTATAGATAGATAGATAGATAGATAGATAGATAGATAGAAAATGATCTTGCAAAACTAAGTTCATGTTGCATCATAGATTTTAAGGTTTTTGCTTTTGTTATTTTAAAAATTTTATGAGAAGCATAAGTGCAAAAGTGGTAGGTTTTATGGCTAAAGATTTTACTCATATAAATCTTTTTATTCCTGAACAGTATATTTACAAATTTTAAATAAAGTTACCCAGGGCTAGAAAGAAGGTTCAGTGGGTCAAGTGCTTGAAGCATAATACCTGGATTCACATCCCCAGAAACCTACGTAAGGGCTGATTATACTATGTTCCTGTAATCCCAGCTGGAAGTCAGAGATAAATACAGATTCCAAGAGCTCCCTGGCCAGCCAGATTATCTGAAATGATAAGTTCTAGACCCACCAAGAGACCCTGTCTCAAGAAAACAAGTTAGTACAACATCAGAAATCAACCCCTGGTGTCCATATTCTTAAGCAGGGTCAAGTGCACAGCCTACCACACAGGTGAGTACATGTAGATCTCTCCCTCCCTCCCTCTCTCTTCCCCCAACACACACATGCACTCATAATAATAATAATAAATGTAAAAAGTGGAACTTTCTCTAAAAATATTATAAAACGTTAAGTTTTATAGTATAGGATTTTACAGAGCTCATTAAAAACCCAGACTTACTGCACTCAAACTTCAGCTAATCACTTGCTAATGTGTGTCACTGACACAGAATTGGGAACTAATAAGTCTTGAGTCTCCTTAAGCTCAGGAATCAGTTTGTCTGGATAAGAGTGAAACATCTGTTTTGGGGTAATGACTACAGCTGTCTATCCAAGCTTCCATGTTCTTATTTCTGAAGAAGGCTAAAGGGAAAGACATAGGCACATAAATACAATCACATGAGAAAAGCTTGAAATTTCATGAACAGAAATAGGCTCAGTGGTAAACTGAGCCATGTCTAAGAGAACCTTATCCGATTTCCCAACCTGAGGTGAGCCCCACAGTGATGCTGGCAATAAGCAGTTGTCTCCAGTATTGAATCATACAGGATTCCCGAACCTAATACAGTTGCCCAAGAAATCAAGTAATACAAAATCCTCCATGATGTGAACACTAACCTAAAGCGTGCTCTCAGGTCCTCTCACACGACCATGTATAAGTTCAATTACCAGGACAAGTGTATAAATTGACTGTAATACACACATTTTCCACAGGACTGATTTCCAGGAGGCATTTCTTTTGTGAACCTGTGAAAATGGACAGTGAGCGTCATAAAGAACAACCTTCAGCTGTGACGTTAGTCATTGTGATTTCTAACCTTCGGGGCCAGGAGGCGGGGAATCTTCCCTTCACAGCCATTACCTTTCTCTCTCATAGGAAACCCTCCACAGCAGGTGCTGTATGAATTTTTACCTTCTAGCTGGACTGGAAATTCTGTCTCAGAATTGTCATTGTTTTGGGCTGCTCAGAATAAGGTAGCCAGGTTAAGTATGACTGGATGACTGAAGTTGAGAAAACTAAAAAAGATAGCTCCTAGGAGAGAAGGGATTGGCCACAAAGCAACCCAAGTGCTCTTTCATGGACAAATTCTCATCACTAGTGTGAGAATCTACCAACAAATGGAGGGCAATAGCTGGTACTGTAAAGAGGTGACTCTTTTATCCTTTTATTCTTCCAACCCTTCCACATGTGGAACTTCCTGTCTCTGTTCAAACAATACTTCTTGACATCTTTTAGGGGCTTTTGAGCTTTGGGAAAAAGCACTGGAAACACAAGGCTACACTTTATGAGACAAATTCAGTTTGATAATTTTTAAGAAGAAAAACTTTATAGTTTGCCTGAGTAAAGGCATAGGGATCTCTGTGTTCTTGGTGTATTTATTCCAACCAAAGAAACTAAAGAAGAAATTGTTGCCTCTCTAACTCTGAGCTTGATTAAAATGTCTAGCTATAAATGTTGTCTTGGGAAAGCCCTAGTAACTGGGGCAAATATTCTAAGGGTAAAGATTTTGGCACATGAGGCTCACTGAGTAGGATCCAAACATTTTGCCACTTATCATCTGGGTTACTTTGGATGATTTATATGATCTGAGTGTCAAATGCTCTATTTAGCCACTGCTGAGGATGACTGCTTACACAGTACTTTAAGGGCCTATATGACATCATACACAGCATATCTGATACATTTATTAGAATGCCAAACTAAATATATCAAACTTATGATTTGATTGTTCATTATTCATACTGAAGGATCATGTCTGTCACGTAAGGCATTTCAAATGTCACTATCCTGTCCCTGATAACCAAGATTACTTATAGAAAGTGGGAAAAGTCAAAATACCCAGATTTCAGCTCAACCAACCTCCACAACATTCCTTAGAGATTACAAACTCTCAGTATGCTAATTTCATGTTTCAATTTTGCTGGCCAGTTTAGTTTCAGTGAACTTGACTGCAATCCTCTGTGGAACACATGTTGACCATTTCCAAAGACAGTAGGATAGGAACGGACTCTCCCAGTAAACGTGCTCCCTGTGTGCTCTGACTTTTCTATCTAGTCCTTTAAGTGGTTCACAGTGAGTGTGTCTTCCTGAACCTACTTACAGGAGGGAATCCCTAGTCACATCACCCTGAATTTCCTTATACGACTTCTGCCCCTTCAGTAAACCTCAGTCTCTCCCTTTTCATCACCTCACTTTTTTGATCTATAGTCATTTTTGTACTTTGTAATAGAATAAAATCTTTACAAGGAATGTCAGAGTTCATTAACTTCGATACTTATACAAATTTAGATTACACTGTGGTAAAATTGGACGTGATGGATTCTGAATAGCTTTTCTGAATGTAAAACTGGATCCAAAGGTAAATAAACATTCTACATCCAGAGAGTTCTTCAAAATGCTTATCTATAACCATTGCATGAGAGGTTAGTCACGTGTATTCTCCCCACAGAACTGGCTAGGTTTACCTACTGGCCACAAATGGGAAAACGAGCATTTCTGGTCTATATCTCTCTCACATTTTCTTAGTCTTTTAAAAAGAAAGATCCATATTTTTTGAAAACTCTTCTTAAGGTGGTGGCTTGAAAAATGGTCCCCAGAAGGAGGGACACTGTTAGGAGGTGTGGCTTTGTTAGAGTAGATGTGGACTTGTTGGAGGAGGTATGTCACTTGGAGGGTGGGTTTCAGATGCTCAAGCCAGGCTCAGTGTCACTCTCTCCTCCTAATACCTGACAATCTGGATGTAGGACTCTCAGCCCTTCTACAGACCCATGCTTCCTTGCACTTGGCCATATTTCCCACCATGATTATAGTAGACTCCGAATGTTAGCCATCCCTAATTAAATGTTTTAATTTATAAGAGTTGCCATGGTCATAGTGTATCTCCACAGTAACAAAAATCCCTGACTATGTAAAACTAAAACATTAGAAAAGCAGTTGAAAACTTTAAACGGGTCTTAATGGGCCGTACTAGTAGGAGCATGGAAGACAGTGGTGCTGAGGGCAATTTAAACTGTGAGCACCTGGCTCAAGAGTTTTCAGAAGTGAATAATATTAATATGAAGCCCAGAGATCATTCCTGTGATACTTTGGTGCAAAATGTGATGGCTTTCTGCTCTTCTCCAAAACATTTATTTGCATGAGGCTAACTTGTAGAGTTTTTGATTAACAGCTGTAGCAGAGGCAATTTCAGAACAGCCTAATATTAACTGTGTGGCACACTTATAACTGACCAGTCTTATGCAGATCTATAATGAAAAAGAGCAAACTGATCAAGTGACAATACTCTAGATTAAAAGTTTAAAGAAAAACCTGATTTTATAAATGTGATAAAGGGAGTGGTGCCCTCATGGCGAGATAAATTCCAGCCAGCCTTTCACCTCGTGCAAAGGAATTAAGGAAAATGAAAAGGAACTAAAGCAAAGCTCAGGGCTAGGCAAAGTGGTACACACCAGTAATTCTATCACCAGGGAGACAGGGGCAGGGAAGATCTCTGAATACAAGGTCAGCCTGGTCTACAGAATGAGTTTCAGGAAAGCCAAGCTGTAGGCAGTGAAGGAAGCCATCAGAAACAGAAAGCTGGTGAGATGTATTTAAATAAGGGAGCCATATTCTAGCCTCAGCAAGCAGCAGAACTTGGCAGATTTGGCCATGTGGTTCCAGATTTAGAGTCGAGGATAAAAGAAGAGGGGTATGGAATCTCCCTCTGAGACTTAGGAAAGTTTCTGGAGCTAGGCATGTGCCAGGGGTGTCCCTGTATAGAGATCGAGAGAGGCCACTGCATGAAGCCGTAAAGTTGAAGTCTGGATTGCATTAGAGACTCCCAGATATTGGAGATGCCAGAGCCGTGGAACACCTGTCGAGGTAAGCTTCTAACAGAGAGTGGATCCAACCCAAAAGATGTATCAACTATTTCTGGTGAGAAACCAAGAAGACTATAAAGATCCTATACTGTTTGGGGGACTCCAAAAGGGATACTAGAGACATTGGGCACTACAGTAATCATAATGTACTGTATACATCTATGAGATTATGAAAGAACTAGAACAATAAAAAATAAATGAGAGAAAATGCTTCTGAGTATTAGTTTAAAAATTTACTAATTGGGTCCTTATAATAAGCAGATGATTAGAAGCGTAATTGATTTAAAATAGTGAACCAAGGTAAGATGTTTATGTTTAATATGTTTATGGTTGGAGTATGAACCCTGTAGCTATACTTCTAAAGTGGGTACTTCTGAATGAAACTTCAAAACACACACATTCTCTGTGTCTTATGTTTTGAGGTATGCTGAGAGAGAAGGGAAGCTATTATCTGGTCCATGGAAAAGTCTCATCAGTTTACCTGCTTTTGACTTAAATACCTTAATTTCTAAAGTCTTGATTTACTTGTTTAAAATATAAATCAGGGCCTAGAGAGATGGCTCAATGACTAAAGGCATTGCAGTGGACCAGAGTTCAGATACCAGTTTGATGGCTCAAAACTACCTGTAGTTCCAATGAATCCAATGCTGACCTCTATGGGTAACTGTATGAACATGGTGCACCTAAACTGAGTCAGGAACATGCACAAACACACGAACAAATAACAAATAGGTAAATGTAAAATATAAATCATGCATATAATTTTAAAATTCCAAATGGGAGTTTTAATTGTTAAAGGTTTCAAATGTTACCCGGTCAAATACCTTCATTGAACAAATGGAAAATGTTTAAGAAAGGAAGCGATCATAGGGGATGGTTAGCCATTTGTGTCATTTACTTTTTCTGTTGCTGTGGTTAAAAACCATGACCTAGGAATCCTATAGAAGATGGAGATTAGTTGGGTTTTACAGTTCCCCCTTGAGGAATCTATTGCCATCACAACTGGGAACCATGGCAGGAGGCAGGCATGGAGACAAGAGCTGTACGCTGAGTGCTCAGGTCTTAAGCCTCAAGCAGGAAGCAGAGAGAGAGTGAACTTGGAATGGTGTGTTGCTTCGAAACGTCAAAGCAACACTTCCCAAACTTGCCCAAACAGTGCTACCAACTGAGAACCAAGTATTCAAATGCTCAAGACCAAGGAAGACCAAGGAAGACAATCTCATACAAACCACCACATTCTAATCCCTGCCTCCATAGGCTTCTTGCCAAGGCAGAATGCAAAATTTATTTAGTCCAACTCCAAAGGCCCCCACAATCATCTCTCAGCTTTCACACTTTTTAAAGGTTCAAAATATCTTTTGAGACTCAAGGTAATCTCTTAATCATAATTTTTTATAAAAAATTTGCATACTTCCAACGTGCGGTTACAATGAATGTATATATCACCATTCCAAATAGCAGGCTGGGGACACAGTGAGAAAATACTAAAACAACGTAAGACCAAAACCCATCAGGTCAAAGGTCAAATCCTGTAGCACCACGTCTGCTGTCAAATGCTTAAATGGTTCCCACTCTCCAGCTTTGCTGCCTGCAATCTCCATCTCTCTCCTAGGCTGTTTCAAACTCCAGCCTGAAGCTCTCCTCTGCAAACTTCCCACTGCTCTGGTATCTTCAACTACTTGGAGTTTCCAACACAGTCCAATTGCTTCTCAAGGTTTCCAGACAGGGGCTTCCTTGCTCTCTGACATGTATCCCTGGTGACTGCACTGTCAAATTTGGCTGCCAAATTGAGAAGGATGCTGACCCCTTGTATCACATTTACAGTAATGTGATTTGTTATTCATTTCTGGATCTGAAATCTCCGTAGGCCTTTTCCTTTTTTAAAATATTTTTTAAACTTTTTTTTCATATCTGTGATGTCCCCTCCCTTCCCTCCTCCCAGTCTTCCCTCAGCCTCCCCGTCACAAACCCCCATCCCTTTATCTAGATATGGTGCTGTCCTAAAGGCGCCTTCTCCTTCATTCCAATATAGATCAGGCCTCTCCTTAATTAATGTCTTATGTGTTTCATCACAAACCTTGACTGGAATATTAACTTCCTGGGTTAGTAGCTCTTTATCTCTTCAAGTTATACAGTTTGTAAATTTTTCTCCTCCATTTATTCTTTTTCTTCATATGCTGGCATAGCAGTCGTTAATAACAACCACATTAATAAGAAACACATGAATAATAACTACACAGCACAGCCACATACTTTGCCAACTCTAGTTCCAAGGGGATCTGATGCCCTCCTCTGACCTCCATGGGCATTGGGTGTGGACATGGTGCACATGAATTCATGTAGGTAGAACATTCATAAATAGAAAATAAATCAATTAAACAATCTATGTGAATTATTTCTGGTGGAGTTGTAACATTATTTTTTATGAAAGCAAATCACTACTGCATGTGTCAATAGGCATTACAACAAGCGTGACAGAGTATGTTTCCTAAATATTACCATGGAAGTCAGCTACACTCTCTGTTACTAATTTAAAAAGCTGGACTTTTAAAATCATGTATCATTGAAAGGCTTTAATTTGCCATATTCTGCCATCAATTTTGTGACTCATGAAAGTTTCTCTGGTACCAATGTGGAGATAGAAAGATCAAATGGTTCTGTCACCAAATTTAAGGCCTATATTAAGATAAATACAGTTATTTTTAAAAATGAGAACACGGGATTTGATGCCTTGGTACATGCTTCTGACCAAATGTAGAAACTCACTACACAGGGGCAGTGATGATCCTGGTGTTATACTGAGAATTGAGGAGCTCAAAATCAAAAGAAGCTCTAACTAAATGCTCCACTGTGACAGAATAACAGATGATAGACTTGTGCTGTGCCACACACAGTGTTATGGTCTGACGTGAGCACGGGCTCATTGGGTCCATTACTGAGCATAACAAGAGTTGTAGCCTGACGTGAGCACGGGCTCATTGGGTCCACTACTGAGCATAACAAGAGTTGTAGCCTATACACCTCTGGCCCAAGCGCTCTGCTTCCTACCTATCACCGCAACAGGAACATCAGCAAGCTCCTGCTACTGTGGACCAGATTCCTACAGACAAGTTTTCTCTGCCATGATACAAATGCTGTCCCCTGAGCTGTGAATAAAATCTCACCTCTCCTATCTTGAATTGCTTCTGTTAGGATATTTGTCACAATGAGATGAAGAATAATACATATCAGCATCATCAACAGGCATAGTCAAGATAAAATCACACTAAAACCAGACATAAAAAATTGTGATAGTCTATCCTATGTGCCAGCTTGGCCAGACCACAGGGTGTCAGGACATTTAACCAAACATTATTCCCGCTGTGTCTGAATGTGATTCATATGTGTCATACGTGAATCAGTAGATAAGAGAACACAGGTGTACTTCCTGTATGAGTGGCTTTTCCCCATCAGCTGACACACTAAAAGAGAGGCTCCTCTGTTAGGCTGCCTTAATTTGGGATATTGGTCTTCATCAGACTCCAGACTGACATTAAAGCTCTTCTGGGGTCCGGAGCTTATCAGTTTTACAACTAGATCTTATATGATCAACAGTACATCATGTTAGGTGGACATGGAGTAAAACTATATACCAGCTCCCTTGGGTCTCCAGCCTACAAGTTACAGATGCTGGGACTTCTCAACCTCCATATTTTAATGAGCTTATTCCCTACCTCTTTCTCTTTCTCTAAGAGCATGACTAATACAGAAATTGGTAAAAAGGAATGGAGTATGTCAAGGTTGCTACACCCTAAAGAAAGACAGGGATTGCTTGAAATATACTAAAGAGAGGATCAGAACATCAAATCAGACCAAAAGATAGAGGTAGGAAGGTGAATCGGAGCTACAAATGAAGGACTCCTGAAATACAGCTAGAGAGTTTAAAGGTTACTTAAAACCTTGTGTCTAAGGCCTATGATCCCAGCTTCTCAAAAGGCTTGCGTAGGAATACCATAAGTTTAACACTTGTGCTCACAATGGAGTTCAAGGCCAGTCTAAGCAAGGTAGAAAAACCTTGTCTCAACATAAAAAGTTAATACACACACACATATGCTATTTCTCAGTGAAAGAGTACTTTTTTGGCATTCAAAAGACTCTCAGTGGAACCCCTAGTATCACAACAAAGAAGAGAACAGAAAAGAAAAAGAAGCATAAAAGTTTTAAAAGATACTTTTAAAACTGAAATGATCATATCTACTATAAAGTATTACCACCTAGACCCAGTTTTGGCCCATCCCATTGTTCACCCTATCTATGATCTGCTGAAACACTAGAAGAGGTTACCCCTGCAGACCAAAAGTTACAGGATCTTGATGACACAGGCAACACAGGCCATCCAAGAGGGAACCCCAGTGAGGGCTCAGTATTGATAATGTAGCAAAAACCAGAGACCTCAATCCAGACTAAAGATTCAATGCAATCACCACTTGCAAGTGACACTATATGGACTGAAGGACCATGTGACTCACTGTGTTACACCCCAGCTTCCACAAGATTTTTCTTTTCCTTCTTTTATCTCTTTTCTTTTAAATTTTACATTGTTCTTTCCAGGAGTCATGCTGAAAGAAGGCGAGCTTGTAGGGATGGGAAGAGACAGGAAGATGAGATGAATGGGATCGAGATGCAGGATGTAATATCCACCAAATAATAAAAAGTTAAATTAGAAAAAATGTCATGTTTAAAAACTCAATAGATTATGAAGTCAAGATATTTTCAGTTAAATTTATTCTATATAAGAAAGAATAAATATTTCAAATATTTTCAAGGAAAACAATCACTTTTCTCCCTTAAAAATAAAAGAAGAGAAAGCCTTCTCTTTCTTTGTTCCTACTGCTTGGAAGGCATACTACCGTCAGGTATATAATGAGTCACTCATTGAGAAGACCTAGCAACTTCGGATCCATATTATGTGCCGTGCTGATTCAAAAGCGTGTACAAAGTGCTCAACTCATTTCTGCTTATGGTAGAGTAACTAGAATAGCATTTACCTTCCAGCTACAAAGAACTGAAAACTTACAAAAAAAAACTATCTGGAAATATTCATTTTCTCTGCATGGATAGGATACTACGTTATGTGAACCTGATCTTCATGAGGAATATGGAAACATGAAGTGAGATGAAACACCCAATGATGCCAGCTTTCCTGCTGGGACCATTCTGGGAGTCAGTAAGAAAGATCAAGCCTGAAAGAGGATATCCGTCTCAGGCAAGAAGAGTTAGTCCACAGTAGTGGGAGTTCATTGATAGTCCTATTGCAGCTATGGCCAGGAGTGACAGGGAAGCAGCCTTCAGTGTCTAGCATGCTAGGTGCAAATCAGAAGTTGGGCTGCCAAAGTATTTGGAATTGTGAGTCAAAGTACCGAAGAGATGGATCTCTACTGAGTGGCATCAACATTCCAGATTTGTTTAAAAGTCAACTTAGGCATCTCACTAGGTTAGCAAGCCTTGGTTATATAACTGAATAAAACTTCCTTTGTGTGCTGTATGCAACCAGTTACTTAAAAAAATACATATTAAAAGCAAATATATGACAAAAATAAAAAAAAAAAAATCTTTACGAAGACTTCTCCCCCGGTCCCATTCCAAAGTTTCTGTGAAGCTCACCAGGTAGCAATGGGTACACAAGTTGTTCAGTGTTCCTCTGATGAAGATCAAAGATCTTAGTCAGCACTCGTCAGTGATGTCAGTGATGTCAGTGATGTCAGTGGTGTCAGTGATGTCAGTGATGTCAGTGATGTCAGTGGTGTCAGTGATGTCAGTGATGTCAGTGATGTCAGACTTCTGACCCAGGCAGAGTGGGTATGTGTTGTTCAACAATTCATTTATTTAACTGAGAAGTCAGAAACATTATGTGCATGAGCGAAGTCCATGCCCCTGATAAAGGTCACAATACAGGGCTAACAATGTATTAAGACAAACCATAAAATCAGTTCTAAGAGTCAATACAAAGCACCAGTCAGTTTGTAGCTTACATACCTGCCAGAGTAAAACCAAGCACTCTTCAAAGCAAAACAACCCATAACAGCTTTTCTACAACAGACCATCCCTAATGTCTAATGCATGAGTAAATATTGCCAGACATGTATCAAAACGGGGGGGGGGGGGTGTCACCCATAATCAAATATATAAGAAGCTGATGTAAACAGATCTGGAGTTGGTAGAGGCCTTACCATAAGAGGATAGAACTTTCCAACTACATTAGATGATAGACAGATGGTCCCTAGATAGGCATATGAATAGAGAGGCAGAGGGATGGTTGATAAATGGAGGTATAAAGTTAAAGAATAATATAGATATTTTATATCCATGATGGTAAGTAGGGGATTCTATATAGAGAAAAGGAAGTTATACAAACAGTTAAATAAGAATTAATGGACTGAAAAAGTGTAGCTCGTGAATAAATTCATAGGAACAAATAGTATTCGGTTGGACATATAAAAGCAACAGTGAGCTCAAAGATATTAATAAAAGGCAAGCAGCTTAATGGCAGAAAAATTACATTAACAGATTTTTAATGTTTTAGGAAATCTGAATTAGTATAAAAACCCAGCATAAAAAAGATGAAATATAAAGATAGATAGATGGTAGAACATATATCCATCATATGTAGATGATATACAAAGATAAAAATATATAAATGGATAAATAGATAATAAATAAATAGGATATAGATGATAGATGCTACATAGATGAATGGATGGGTGGATGGATAGGTACATAGATATTTAGGTAGATGGATAGATAGACAGACAGGCAGAGGTCCCTAAAAACTTCTGTTTACAAGACAACCTTGAGATCTGAGAAGCTAAGCAAATGCTGTGCCATATGAAAAAAAAAAAAATACCACAAACCTCCAGCACATTGTAATAGAAAACAGTTGAACCAGTGGCCACAAAAACGTCTTAAAAACAGTCATGAAATAAAAAGCCATTGCATGCAGAGACATATTTAGAAAGAAAACTAAGTTCTTATTAGGAAAAATGATCCTTGCTCAGCCATCATCAGAGAAGTTTCCTCCTGGGGCAGATTGGAACAAATACAGAGAGAGACCCACAGCCAGACATTATGTATAGAGTGAGAGATTTTAGACCGCTCTGCCCTAAATGGGAAGTCTCTATCAAATCCCTACCCTCAAGATTCAGGAAACCCCATGGAAGACGAAGGGAGAAGAGCGTAAGAGCCAGTGGAATGGTGGACAGCAGGAGACCAAGATCCTCGGAATTGACGTGAGCAAAGCTCATAAGAGCTCGAGACTGAGGCAGCCTGCATAGGGCCTGCACAGGTCTGCACCAGTGTCCTTTGGGTATATTTTATGGCTTCCAGCTTAGTGGTTTTATGAGTGTGCAAATGAGTGAGTCTCTGATTCATGTGCTTTCTCCCGGTCTCTCCTCTGTTTGTCTTGTCCAACTCTGAAGTAATAGCTTTTGCTTTATCTTATTGTGTTTTATTATTTGTCCCCTGAAGGAGTGGAGGCAGATGGGAAGGGATAAGGAGAAACTGGGAGGCATAAAGGGAAGAAAAACCATATTTAGGACATATTATGTGATAAAAGAATCTATTTTCAGCAAAAGGGGGAAGTACTATATGA
Source organism: Phyllotis vaccarum (assembly GCA_033318265.1). NCBI lineage: Eukaryota > Metazoa > Chordata > Mammalia > Rodentia > Cricetidae > Phyllotis > Phyllotis vaccarum. The sequence continues at coordinate 194,217,816 of JARWLC010000002.1, forward strand.
ATATATGTTGTTTATCTAGACTATTGGCTTGAGGGATTCTGTTAAATTTCATTCTTCTAAAAAAAATCTGCTTCATGTTCTAAATGTATTGTTATTCAGTAAATTTGACATTATAAAAGACAAAAACCCAAAACAATGGTATCAGACTATTTTAAAATAATTCTTTATTTAATATGCTTTAAGTAAGTACACGGTCAACCTATAATGTCATAGTGAGTGGAAATAATACTTGTAAAACTGAGATAAAACAAAGAAGGTCATGATGAATAGATCAACTAACCCAAAAAATAATTATGTGTGTTACATTTGTCTAATGACCAAGTAACCAAATACATGAGATTATGTTGATAAACAGAGGGAGAAATAACAAGATATAAATATATGGGGACTGCAGCACCCCTCTTTTAACAATGAATAAATCACCCAAATAGAGGTCAGTAAGAAGGCGGTGGTGCTCAACAGGATTACGTGGGCATAAGCACACAAGGAAACTTCACCCAAGTAGCAAACACACTCTTCAAGTTCACACAGAATATGCTTCAGCATAAATCACATCAAATAGTTAGGACTAAAATCACACAAAATGTCTCTCCCCACAGCAATAGATTGACTAAAAAATCACAAATCACACACATAAACTTTTGAGCAAATGAAAAACCAATTCGTATAAAGTGAAAAAAATCAGAAAAAATAGAAAATATCTTCAGAAAAATGTAAGTGGGGGGGGGAGACCATACAAAATCAACCAGGTGCAGAAAAGCAATCCTAGAAAGAACATTAATAGCTGTCAATAAAAAGCCGAAAAGCGGAGGCAAATAATGCAGTGGCGTCCTTGAAAGGACTACACAAAGAAAAACAAAGTGAGCCCAAAGTTAACAAAAGAAACTAATTACACAGGAAGTAGAAAAAGCAACAGGGAAAAACAAGTTAAATCTTAATTTCGAGTTTTTAAAAAAGCTTAACCAGCAAATCTTCAAGCCAGACAAAGGGGAACCATGTAAGTCTAAAATAAATGAGTCATAATGAGGCGGGAACATTGTATTGGGCCACAGAAATCAAGATTATAAGAGATTACTGAAGAAATGGGAGGGAGGGGGAAGGGAGAGAGGGAGGGAAGGGGAAGGGAGAGAGGGAGGGAAGGAGGGAGGGAAGGAGGGAGGGAGGAGGCGAGAGGAGAGATCCCTAGAAACATGTAATGGACCAAGCCTGAACCATACAGACAAAATCCAAGCAGCTGGTCGACAGTTAGACAGTCTGAGCCCCAAGGAGTCAGTGCTACCCGGGTTCATCAGATTCACTTCTCCCACATTCACCATTTGCTCAGGATTTCACTCACACAATCCTGGTTTCCCCTTTCCTGTCTGTAGCAGCTGCCAATGTGTTAAGGCAGCATCTGACGAAGGGCTGGGGGTTTCAGCCTCATCGATTCCTAAGGTGGAAAAAGATCAAGCTGTGATGATGTTGAGGGTTACCAGCTTGACTAGGAGTGGACATGATGCAGTGTGAACACAGCTCCCCCAGAGCAGCCACAGTGTGCACACTGCCAGCAAGTGCAATGTAGAGTGCGCTCAAACAGGGATAAATTCCTGGCAACTGCTTCGTGCTTTACTCTGCCATCATCAATTGATAACAGTAAGTACAAAGCCACAGTTAGCACTTGAACTTTGGAGCCAAGCTTCTTTGAAGACATCTCTCTGTGTCCCAGTTTGTCCATAGATTGTCACATGAATTAAATTCACAATGAAGGAAAATGAATGAGTAGATATGTGTGCTTGTTATCACCAGTGGAAAATCCATTTAGTATGATTACATTTTTCAAAGTTTTTGTTTTCTGAATCAATGATTAATTCTGAAAAGAGGGCCATGAATTTATACTGGACATATATAAGGACAGGCTGCTGCTTCTGCTTCAGAAGCTGAACGTGTGCCCTGAAACATTTGTGCTTCAGGGCCAGTATTTTCAGGAAGATTCTCCTACATGAGCCAGCAGCTAGGAGGCAGTCAATACTTTGCAATAGGCCTCACAACATGCTAACAAAAATGAAACTGTTGTCTTACGTATTGCAAAAAGCTTACAAATACTTGGTCATTGAGGTCTCTACACTTCCAGCTATCCACACACAAAAGAAACCATTGTTTACAGTTCATTATCCCATAGAGTGCTGCTCCCCAAATAAGCAAGTTTGAAGCCTGATGCAACATGAATACAGCCTGAGCTTGGCAATCTATGTATACTTTAAGTATCTCTCTTGATGTGAAGGAACTTTGCAATGGACCCAAAATCAAGCCTTAATGGAAGTATACTTACAGTGTGAATGTTTCCCAGAAATGTAAGCTCTGCAGACAATTGTCCTGGCTCTAACTCAGTCTATGCTACCTGCTGTGGAACTTAGCCACATTCATATGCTCAATGAATTGTGATTCTTATCTAACATCCGCAACACACACACAATCATGGTGTATCTAGACAATTTAATGAGAATTCCATGAACAGAAGTGAGTGCACATGGAAAAGATTATTGACTCCCCACTTATGCACCCAAAATGCTATCGTCTAAAAGTAATATATAAAATTGAAGATATAGAGATTAAAAATTATCTTATATTCAAAAGAACACATGTCCATGGGGGAGGAATGTTAAGAGCAGACTGATGTTTCTGGAGTCCACTCCCCCCATATTGCCCCTGTGGGTACTGCAGTGTCCACATTACAAACTCAAGGAAACTGACTTACAGAGGGTATAAGTGACTCCCCAGTTCACCCACTGGGAACCACAATGATAATTTTGAGATTCAATCCTAAGAAGTCTGACCCAAGACTTAATCCCTGGTTTCTGAATACCTCATGCAAATCAAGCTTATGAAATATACAAAACAAAACGGAGAGAGAGACAAGGTGATGGAGAAAGGCCAACCACTGCTGTGACATTACATCCCATGGATGCTCCTTGGATTCCAGGAGGTGTTTCATTTGGAGTCTGTCTCTCAGACTAGCCTGGGTTTCTCCTCTTTAAATCTATCCACTGAAAAGTCAAATATGGTGGTGCGTCTTTAATCCCAGAACTCAGGAGACAGAGGCAAGTGGATCTCTGAGTCTGAGGCCAGTCTGGTCTATAGAGTGGGTTCCAGGACAGCCAGGGCTACACAGAGAAATCCTATTTCATAAACAAACGATTTTATCTTCTGTAATTCTTCAAATGGCATTTCCAAACCTAGTCTACAAGATTCCCTAAAATAATAACAGATAGAGACAATGGAAAACCTGGAGTTATATTCCCAGTATTTTTTTCTGTAAAGAAAATTTGTTTTTATAAAGTACTAAAAGTTATAAGGCATTATTAATTGAGCCACAAACCCGGTGCCACAGACAAATACCAGCGCGGCCACACGATGGCAGCAAAGCACAGCTAAAGGCGGCCAGCGTGTGGCTCGGGATCGCAAAACCGCATCCACAATTTCCCAGTTTTTTTTTTCCGGGAAGTTCGTGCATATTAGTCAGCAGGGAGATGACAGCACTTCCGCAAAGCACTTCCACGCCCCGCAGATATTTCCTCGGCCCCAGGCCAGCCCTCTACCTCCTGCAGAATTAGAGCCTTTTGAGGGACATGGGCCCAGTTACTCCGGGTACCAGGAGCTTCGGGGAGGCCCCAGGACAAGCAAAGCTCCTTAACTTGTTCGCCCAACATCTGCCATCGTTTCTGCTAAAATGTGCTCCCAGGGAGACAGTAAGAGTGGAGGTACTAAAACTTCAAGGACCATAAGAAATTCCTCGTGAAAATTAATGGGAAAGGGAAATTATTTCCATTTTCAAAAATAATAAATAAACGCACATGCACGCACATGCCTCACATCACCTTTAAAAGGAATAAAAAGAAATTCAGAGGAAAAGTCATTCAGCCTTAAGGTGTCTCTTGCGTTTTGTTCACCTACCAGAGCTAACTCATAGGAACCTTCAGCCTCACAGCTAATGTTCTGGAGCAGGCTGATTTAAACCAAGCTGTCCCTAGGGATGCGCTCCCCAGTATTATAGGTAGTTCATCTTAGAAGGGGGCTGGCACTTTCCTAGTATGTGTGGCTTGCCTCTTTGCCTCCATCTGTCTCTGCAGGATTCTTAATTTGGCTTAGGATCTACCCAGATACTCAGGGACAGTCTTACCAGGAGAGTTCCATCTTTAAAGATCCTTCCCAAGAAATACCACACTCATGGGCGTCAGGATTGGTGTGTGGACATTGAATATAATGTGTTAGGATTTGCTATACAACCATGGCAACCTTCCCGTGACCTTCTCTCCTCTAGGCTATGGGGAGTTCATAAATGTGTACACTACAGTCTTCTGCCCTTCCTCATGTTTAGCTACCGAGTTAAATAATTTCTGACTTGGGCAACAATCTGATACTCCCCTGCTGTAGTCAGAAGTTTCTCTGTCCTACCGGGCCAGTCCCACTGCCACTTATAAAGTAATTACTCAGAGGCTTAATATTAATAACAATCTGTTTGGCCTATGGCTCAAGCTTACTGGTTGGTAACTCTTATACTTGAACTCATATTTCTATTTATGTTTAGCCATGTGATTTAGTACCGCTTCCTCTGCATCTGACTGTTGTCTACATCTCTGCCTTTCCTCTTCCCAGAATTCTCTTCGTCTGGTTGCCCTGCCTATACTTCCTGCCTGGCTACTGGCCAATTGGAGCAACACATCTTTACAATGTATAAGAGCATTATCCCATAGCACCCTGCCGTGTTCATGTATGTTTTCCCGTGGGGTTGATCTCACATGTAAAATTAGGCAGTTAGACAAGCTTGCTGTCACAAAGTCAAAGGGGCATCGGGGCAAAAGGAAATGGGAAATGTGGCTGCTTTGGTTACATAATTGATGCTGACGATGGCTGTCAAGTGCCATGCTGTCTGAGCTCTCTTGCTAGTTAGGAGAATGTTTTCATATTGCATTAAATACTTTATATTGGATACTGCTCTAGATTGTAGGGATAAAATGATGGCCAAGACAGAATCTTTTCAGGGAATCCCATCCCAAACAGACAGTGGAAGCCATGATGTCATCATTGTGATACAGTATCCAGGAGCAAAAGAGAGGGTCTCTGTACACCAGAGTCTGGAGACAAGTGAGCAGCCTAGGTTACGGGCAGAAGAGGTATAGGGAAACCTTTTTCAGATTCATTGGTCCTCAGTTAGAATAAGCATCATCAGAGACAAACAAGGCAAAATAGTAGGTGCAGAATAGCCTCGATGTTTAAAGATGCTCCAATGGGAAAGAGAAGAAATGTGCATCTTACAGTAAAGAATGTTAGCCAAAGTTAGCCAAGCGAGAACCAGATAAACATTTGCTTGAGAAATAGAGGAAACATTGAGTATTAAGGAATTGTGATAAGTTTACTAAATAAATTTGTTGCTTTCACTTTTTAAAATAGACAAGTTACTCAATTTCACAGGGAAGTAAGTGACAGAATAAAAATTTGAGCTCAGCAGACTTCAAATCATAAACTTCATGGGGATATGAACGTGCCTGGAAGTAAGTTGGGATCTTACTGGGGAAAGTGTGGTAACTCATATTTGTATTAGAAAAATGTATGTAGACAATCATTAAAAGGGGGAAAGATATAAGGTGTAAGTTTTAAGATGGTGTTTAAGGGAACAGCAGAGGCTGTAAACTGGGTCATAGCAGTGAAGATGGTGTAGACACCGTGGACCCAGGGGATACCGTATGTATTTCAATATGTACGTGGCTGAAAAAACAGAAAAGGGATGGGTGACAAGGACGATGTGCAGGCTCAAGCTTAAAAATACAGAAGGGCACAGGGTGAGTAATGCTGCTCTGTCTTGTTTACAGTAGGGACATCATTTGTCCAACCTGAATTGCTCATGAAAATGTAAGTAGCTTTGGAGCAGCTTAGTGAAATATGTGTGTTGTGGTTAATAAGCTGCACACTGTTGGATCAGGTAAGTATCTAAAATAACATCTGCACTGTAGATTTATCGAAGAGGCTTCAATTACAGGTGAGTATTGATTGATGAAATTTCCAGAGGAGAAGAAACAGAGAAAAAAATAAGAAGCATGAGCACAGCTCGAATAGAGTTCAGCATGTACCTAAAGTTAGGAGCTCTGTCATGGCCTTTGTTTGGTCTTTTGGACTAAGTATTGAATCTAAAAGATTTCTCGAAACACAGTTGTCTATATCATGCAACAGAAAACATCCCACTATGTACACTATCTGGGAACAAGGTCGAGGGCTGGGTATTCATAGCACCACACTGTCCACAGCATGTCTAATGGGAAGCAGGTCCCCAAACTTCAGCATCCTGGAAGTTGTGATAGTCATGGTACCTTTTGTACAATGTTTGTAGTTATCAATCTACACAGTGCAGATAATCATACAATGCCTGAGAATGGAGAAAGAAAACCAGGGTTCAATCTTAGCAGCTCCCTTCTCAATAACAATTCCAAACCAGATCCTTTCTTTGGCATTCACCCTGGGCACACAAACAAAGAAAGTGATGTATCTACAGGACATCAGGGCATTTGCACATTTCCAACTCCTGTGATATCATCATCCTTTGGGCATTTCACAGCTTCTCCAGACATTGTATTTTCATTTCTACCATTGGGTTAAAATACTAGTATGCAGCTTGTTAACTACACACAAACAGCTTCCATTAATCTTCTTGAGAGACATTACCACTGTTAACATGGTTAAGGCTGTCAATGTCAAGTATGAAACCCTTTCTCCCAGAGAACCACTCCGCTCCGCGATACTGTTTCTGTGCTCAGGCAGAAAGTGAGGTATTCTGGAAAGTCACTCTTTCTGCAAACATCATGGCCTGTGAAATCTGCTCAAAAAAGAGCTGATCATATGCCTGTTGTCCCAAAATAGCACCTTCCTCCATTATGCTGAGATTGGGCGCAAAACTGACTCACACAGCTCTGGGCCGCCTGCCAGGGCGGTGGAGAGCAGAGCTCTTCCTTAACAGGCCTAAGGTGCCCGGTCAGCCCCACAGGGCCTACTCTGCCAGGGTCTGACTTCCTATCCAGCAGAGCCAGCTGAAGTTCTGTATTATCTTATAAAAAATGGAAACAGTATTAAAGTATCTGGCCTCATTAATAGACCCTATCATACTCAAGGTTTTTTGTCACCCTTGTTTCCCAGGCTCCTGTTCCACTGCCACTGGCACAGCTGCTTCTTCCATGTGCACAGTCAGACGGCCTCCTTTCTGACCACTGCCTTAGTGCCAATCTGGGCAATAAATCTCTCCAGATCTCACAAAGCCCACACACCTAAGAAATGGTCCTACGGCTTCAAGAGCACCCTCTCCTCCCAGAAACTTTCTGAACACAATGGCCCCAGCATAATTTTTAAAACTTTATAGTTATAGTATATGGTTCTGGCAGCTCTCAATATTCACGAGCTACTCATTGAGTCTAGTTAAGTGACAGAAATTATCAAATAGAGGAATTATGATCTATAATTCTCCATGGACCCTAATTGGTAATATAGATCCCATAGAAGATGGATAAAATCACAAACACATCTCTCGTTTCCTTCTTCCTGGGTTTTACAGCCTCCTTAGAAAGGAGCTGGGCAGTGATAGCACACTCCTTCAATCCCAACACTGGGAAGACAGCAGCAAATGGATCTCTGTGAGTTCCAGGCCAGCCTGATCTACATAGTGAGTTCCAATACAGCCAGAACTAAAGAGACCCTATCTCAAAATAAACAAAGAGTTACTTTAAAACTTAGCTCTTTCTCTTCTTCCATTCTTCTGGACCATACAACTGACTTTTCTTTTCTTTTTTTTTTTTTTTTTTTTTTTTTTTTTTTTTTTTTTTTTTTTTTTTTTTTTTTTTTTTTTTTTGCTAAGAAAACTTATTCTTGGTCTGATTACCCAGAGTTCTCTTCCTTAGGTCTACCTTAGAAACTCTTCCTGTAAGAGGAACCTGGACAATGAAAAGTGCACAGTCAAGCTGTACGTGCCTCTACTGCTGTTTAATAATGAGCCATTAAAACAAATAAACAAGATACAGTAACTGGAACCTGAGATGGAAAGGGGAGGGGGGATAATGATGCAGGTCTTAGGGTCAAGGACTAGTGTTTATGGGCCATGTGCTGGAAACTAGACCCGTGAGGGTCTGAAATGACACATATATATGATAAGAGCTTACATGCACATATGGAACAATTACTTAAACCGATCTTAAGCACAACCTTTGGAGTAGTGATGAGTCAGCCTTCAGTAGTTGAAAACATAAATCAAAGCCCACAGTCAAACTATTTGAGATGGCTTCTTTCTTTTTCCTTCCTTCCTTCCTTCCTTCCTTCCTTCCTTCCTTCCTTCCTTCCTCCCTCCCTCCCTCCCTCCCTCCCTCCCTCCCTCCCTTCCTTCCTTCCTTTTTGGTTACAACATGACTGTCATTCTTTTGGGTTCCTGATGTGGGTGATCTTTTGGATGAGGCCAAGCTAGAATCGGTAGAACATGTTGCTTTCTACACAGGAGTGGACCTCTGCCTATCAGATAAAGGCCGCCACGATAAAACAAATGACCTTTGCTGAGAAATGTTAGATTTCCCTGGATCTACACCCCATTAAAAAGAGGCACTAAGTGTGAACATTTGGGGCTATCCATGCTTCATAACTACATGAGCCAACTCCTTAAAATCCAAATAAATATCCCCCTGGAAATATTTCTCTGGAGGACTGTGGCTCATAGTTATTATTTTCATGATATTCATAGAACAAAACAAAATTATACCCAGTCCAAATGTGCAGCAAAAGAGGCAAGAGTTGTGATATGTGAAGATACACAATATAACTAGGGCACAAGGCCATTCTTGGGGCATCAGTATTTAAATAATACCCACACTTCCATCTGTCAGTAGTAGTTATTTTCCAGCTGACTAGCAATACCTTCAAATCCCCCTCATACTTTCAAATTTTACTTTCCTATCATACTACATGATACCAAAACCCAAAAGGTGTACAAGAATTAGCTTGTCCATATTGCTTGCACTTGATATGCAGAAATGAAATTTTTAAGATAAAAAATCCACTGAATGCCACACAAAAATCATAACAAATTTGTAAACTTAAATGTGATGAATATCATACCCTTAAGTCTCTAGGACTCACAGAGAAAAGCATGGGATGGATACCTCATATACGCCTACTAGATCTACTCTTCGTCTAAAGAATGGATATGTCCCAAAACTCCGACTCATAAATCATTTTGGTAGCATCCTTCCATTGGAAAATGCATCACTTCTTTCAAAGAAACCAGGATAGGTAAATCTTCAGAGAATTTCTACTTGCACAGTAATTCTTTTCAGCTTAGCATCTATAGGAAAGAAAACGCATTCAAGCCCCCTAGGCTGGAATATAAGGCCCCAGAGCTTAGTTGTAGCCCAGAAGTTCTCAACCTTCCTAATGCTGTGAACCTTTAATACAGCTCCTCATGTTGCTAGTAATCCCCAATCATAAAATTATATCATTACCACTTCATAAATGTAATTTTATCACTGTTAATAAATCATAATATAAACATTTGATATGTAAGATATGAAAAGGGTTCAAGACCTGCAAGTTGAGAACTGCCACTCCAGCCACAGGAATTTGGTAGCCACCTACTGTGCAATGAGTACAGTGTGGGTGCCCTGCAGAAATGAAGCCCAGTCCGGTCCAAGTTCCAGAGGATTGCAGATGCAGAAAAACCTGGTCAGCACCCCAACCAATATCACAGGAAACTTTCCCATGTCGCCAGCGAGCATCTCTCCCACAGAAACTGTGAGTAAATGAGTGACTCCTTAGTTGTTTTAAACAGCTAAATTTTGGAAAATCTGTTGCACAACAATGGATAACTTGTACAGCCATCAGGAGATGAATGTATAAACTAACTGATATATCCAGAAAACTGAATCAAACTGAGCAATAAAAAGATGGTCTATTGTAGACTGAAATAAGAAATCCTAGTGATTTATGGACAAAGTCTCATTCTGAGCCCAATGTCCTGATTTTGATCATAGAAACTCACATGGTTGAAGGGGAGAATTGATTACTGCAAATTGTCCTTTGACTTCCACATGTGACACTACACACATGCACAGGCTCACAAAATAAAATAAAATGTCTTTTAAACATTTAAAAATTCAGATAACTTTTGTTTTAAACACCAGACAAATCAAGCCATTGGTGTAAAGGGGTGAGCTAGGGTTACGTATTAAGAAACCCTTGGGATACAAGGTAGTTGAACAGTGTTCTTTACTGGAACTTTGAGACAGTCAATTTTCTCCTTAAAAACGAAAAGAGACAGAAGAATCCACCTTGCTTTTGGGTCAGGAAAATAAAAGACAAATAGAAAAGAGCCCTGTGTCCTACAGCTAGTGAGACAGTGTGTTGTTGCTTCATTTCCCAGAGGCTGGGGACAAGTACTGCACAGGCCCGTGTTCTAACACTGTTCCAGACCTGGCATGTTCCCCCTGCTCTCAGCACCCAGTGGAAAAGACTGAGTGGTTAAAGAATTGGAGATAAAGGGTTTCTCCCTGATTCATATTTGAGTAAAATCCTGTGCCCAGTGCTTCATTTGAAAAGTCTCCGCTAATGGTAATATTATTATTAGTAGTATTAATAATAGTAGTAGTAACGATGTTGATGATAATAAAAATAACAATAATGGTAATAGGATTTGGAAAATCACAATCAATTCCATTAGATATCTCTTTAAAAAATATTTCAAGTCCTGGGGAAATGTTTGTAATTTAGCAGGAAGTTTAAAGAACAGATAAAGGGCATTTTTAGTCTCACATCTGTCGGGCAGCAGGAGCCATGACATTAGCGTATCAACACAGCCATTTCTATGTTCTTTCATGTTCTGATGTGTAAATGGTTTGAGGTTTCTTGTAATATAAGTCAACGACATGGTTGTTATTGGATTGAAGCCCATGGGGTTCGAATATTTGCAGCTGTAGCTTTATAAACCACGTCTCACGCCCCAGTCTTCACTGACTTCCATCCTGTTCTTACCAGCGCAAAGGTTTCTGCTGTGCCAGATGGCTGAATTTCCTCTCTGTTCTACATCCCAGCATCTCTCCAGGGCCAGTCCAGTTTCATTTCCAATAGTGCCAAGGTAGAACAATATTCAGGTAATTCTGGAAGGATCATGTTTCTTTTCTGTTATAGAACCACCCTGCAAAGTTTTAGCTAAAATAATAGCACAGGGAGCCACATGCTTAGGCGCTCAAGTGTGATGACCCTCAAAATGATGGTCAGAACTTTCTGTTAATATCTCTCTCTCTCACACACACCTCCCATTCTCCTCTTTCTTTCTCTCCCTTCACTCTGGTGGCCAGAATGGCCTTAGATTCACAGTTCTTCTGGCTCAGCTCCTATTACCTATCATTGTTATTATTATTATTATCATCAACATTATTACTACTATTAATAATGATAATGATAATGATAATAATAATAATAATAATAATAATAATAATAATAATAGTAGAGACTTTTCAAATGAAGCACTGGGCATAAGATTTCACTCAAGTCTGAATCAGCCAAAACTTTCTTATCTCCCATTCTTTCTAATCACTCTTTTTCTTTGGGTAGCTGAGAGCTGGGAAAACATGCCAGCTGCAAATATTTAAACCCCATGAATTTCAACCCAATAACAACCATATTGCTGACTTATATTACACTAGCAGCCCAGGCCTGGGTGGAAGTGGACACTGTCATCGAGAAGAACTCAGCCTACAATCTCAAAGTGCTAATTTGGTGTGATTGATGGAGCCCTAAGGACGTGCTTCAATTAAACGGGCAAAGTTGTGGTTCAAGGGTAGAACACTTGCCTAATGTGTGAGACCCTGAGCTCCAACCCTGGTATTGAAATGAAATAATTATGTTCTTATTACAACGGAGGAGTGGGAAGAGAGCAAGGCCTCTAGTAACGAAGATTATAGGGCACACATTTGAAAATAGCGATGTTGTTATTGCTTATAACAATGGATAGCCTTATTCTCTTTAGCAAGAGAAAATACGCTGGGTACATTGCCATAAAGGAGAATGCAGGCCCCACAAAGCAAGTACCAAATAGCAATCAAGGACACTATTATTTCTAGGTAGCAATTACAATGAACCACAAACTTTTCTAAACACATTAATAAGTCAACAAATTTGCTTCTCTCAAATGGCTGCATCATCAGTGGTAACTCTGCTTTCCTTCATCCTCTCCTGCTGACTGATGTGCGCCCTGGTAAAGCACAGAAAGCTTAAGTGTCTTAAGAAGCAGTAGATACAGGATTTGAACTCAAGCCTTCTGGCTCCAGATTCTACATTATAAAAGTGCTGTATTATCTTTTAAGGGGAAATGACAACATGTACATGTAAACATATTTTTAAACTGTGTTATTGCCCTTATACCTTTATACCCAAGTGACAACGGATGGTAGATTTGCAATCAACATCTCTCTCTGTACTTTTTGTCCCAACGAGTCTCATAATTCCCAGTTCCTATTACCATCACACATATCAGTAGCATCCCTGCAACATGTCCCGTACTCGCATGCCTTGAATTCCAATTGCCTTTGAAAATATACCCCTTTCATCCAAATTGTCATCTGGAGAGAAAGAGCAAGTCACTGTGGAGTTAATAAAAAAAAAAAAAATGAGAACTGGGTCACCATATGTGAAGTGATGTACAGATTTGACTTTAGCTTTCTTATCAGTGCAGAGTGAGTAAGCTCATATTATTCCCACCTGCAAAGGAACAGCCTTTGTGAACTACATTTTCATCACATAGACACATGCATCCACTTTCTATAAGAATGCTCAGCCCATCTGCTCACATTTAAAAATATAAATTGAAAACCTCCCACACTGCCTCGGTTTGTAAAATGTCTATCACCGAGTCTTCATCCCAACAGTCTTTGAAGACGATGATTTATTTTCTCTACCCTTTAATAACCTTCACTGGTTCGGCCACAGCACCAGCTCCTCATTACAGTTTTATAGATCCCGAGACTGCTAAGGTGTGGCTCAGAGGTAGTGCCTAGTGCGTGCGAGCTTTAAACAAGGAAAATGAAGTGAAGGTTCTTACCACTATTCCCATCTGAAATGTGTCTTCATTTTTATTCAAAGTTGCAGTTTTGGAAAAGGAAATGTCTCGTGCCAATACTGAGCCTATTCTCAACAAGAAAATAGACACTTCAGTTCTTCTCTGTGGGGAAGACTTGATTATGTCAACCACAAAAAGAAACTCTTAAGGTTTACAGAAAAGGAGGCAGGCCCTGGAGCCCCTGACCTATAATTCCAGGTGATCTGAAGTCTGACATAGAAAGACGTCAAGTTCAAACCCTGCCTGGGTTATAGAGTGCATTCAAGTGTAGCCTTCACACCTCAGGGAGATCCAGCCCCAAAATGAAAAATAAGAAGCAGCTGCGGATATATTTCTGTCACAAGCATTTACTTAACACCATGGTTTGCAAGTGCGCGCACGCACACACACACACATCCAGAGTGTTTGAGGCATCATCATAGCAACATATTAATTTATATTGCCTTACCAGTAAATAAGAGTTGCATTTAAGCCATACTTATATCCATGCCAACACTGGTTAATTTTCAAAACTTTTTTTTTAATAGCTATTCTGACTCTGGTGAATTGAGAACTCACTGGTTTGACTGATCTGAGCTTTATATATTGAACACATGTACCAACTTTTTGTATTGTGTCCTTTGCTTGCATGAACTGTTGGCAAAGATTCTAGTAATGATTCCAACAGCACTGGAATGCAAATGAGAAATAAATGCATTCAAAGGTTAACATGAAAAAGCATACAAAAAAAGTAATATTGGACAGATATCTCATACATAGTTATATTAGATGCACTCCTCATGGCATGCTTAACAGATGCAAGGCACTTGTAAGTATGGTAACTTGTCTTTATTGAAATATGGCCCCAAGCCGGCTGAGTTCACGATCCACCTTATCAATGATGTGCTGTAAACCTTGTGTTCTTCTAATAACCTAAAGATGCCTATTCACTCACATATTCATTCCTTTTTTCCATCCACTTACTCATTCAGAAATTTAACTTGACATGTCTGAGGCCATGATGCATATACTCACAAAGGAAAGAGATGACAGCCATGCCCAGTGACCTGAAGGAACTTTCAGTCTGCGGATAGTGGAACAGTGTCGCTGAAGCTCCTTTTAAATCCAGTGTTCTACCTTTCTTTTCTCATAAGTCTTAGGCATGCAATGCTACAGTCTTCCTGCTTCTTTGCTTGTTAACTTTTGTGAGGTTTAAAGTTTCAAACATAGGTGCCTACCAATTTGCAAGGGTTTGTCCCCTCACCAAGACAGTTGGGTTTTGTTAATGCAAATGAAACCCTTATTTTAAAAATGAATAGGACCAAGTTCCTCTTCATTTCAGGACAAAAAATGTTTAGAAAACAGCTGATAATTGCCTGCCAGAAGAATGTGACATAATATTTAAATATTATGGCTTGGAGTGTGGCTCCAAACCAGTTACTACTTGAAAGTAGTTGCCACATGCCCCACGTATTATACTTTTCAAATATACTTTATAATAAATATTTTGAAAGAAAATTAATTCCATCTGGGATTTAATTTGAGTTAGATTTGTTTGATTAACATGTGAAGTCTTACATTTTGTATAGAATTTAAATGGTACAGTAGATTTAAAAAATAGAGGTATGTATGAAATTTTCATTAGATGTTTAACTTTTATAATGGAGGAATATTAAATACAATGTATTCACTAAAGGGGGCTGGTGAATATGAGATTAGCTGAAATAAATTCTTATAAGTCATTATAGAATGAGGTAGGCCAGTAAATATAATTATTCCCTAGTGAATAAAATTAATAAAAACTATTTAATTTGAAATATAATAAAATATATATCTCAATGTATCTTTGAAAACAAACAAAACAGTGCTTATCAGAATGTCAATGATAAGAAGTCAACTTACCTGACACTCTTAAAATGCCTAAATTTTCTCAGGCTGTCTTTAATCACGACCCTCTTCCTGCTCCAGCTGAACCACTCAGCTCTTACTGCTCTTTTATGTCAAGCAGTCCTGCTCACTCTTCCCTGACCTGTCTACTCAGATTTCTTCCCCTGGCCCTCTGGAAACACCTGAAGAAGCCTCGGGTGCAGGGTGCATCCTGCCTGGACCACGTACTTTACACTTCCTACTACTTTACTTCAGTTGTGATTCCCTTCATCATTAGGTAACCAAACTCTTTGAAAGTCTCCAACATGGTTGCCATACTTAGATCTATGGTGTCCATGTCTAGCTTACTGTGGTGACACATGGTTTGTATGCAAAGAACGTTTATGGGAAGGATAAAGCTTTTCTGGGTGGAACGTATTTTCCTCAATAAACACATATTTCTTTTTGCAAGTCAAAAAAAAATGAATGTTGTATGTGTTGCTCCCTTGGAAAACTTCTTTAAAATGTAAATGAAAACATTTTAGATGGCTTCAGCGTTTTTCATCTTTCAGGAGCCAAATGGCATGATGGCTTCTTAATTCATCTAAGTACACTAAAATTGAAAAATTCCCTCACATCTTTCAGAATTTAGATGGCGTGCTGAATTCTTAATCCATCAATGTGATGAGTACATTTACCTCTAAAATATCATTATGTTGAATTAGCTTAAAAAATGTGAACAGATTTGAAAATGCCAAAATCACGATGTCTTCTTCTCTTGGGGAATTCAAATATTCTGCTGGATTAATGTTGTTCTCATTGAGAACATTTCTACAATTTTGTATTCATTTAGGAGTTATGAGAAAATCAAATGATGCTGGTGTAGAAGAATAGTTCAAACTCTTGACTATTAGGTAATTCAATATAATACCTATCGCGCCACAACTCACCTTTGCATTAAGCTTTGCCATTTTATTTCAGAATTTCTCAAATTATGACAGATTTTAAAATAGCTCTCAGCTTTAAAAAATATGGCTGTATATTTAGAATCTCAATAAAATTATTTTTAGATGCTTAGCAGATCTTCCATAAGCTATTTAAGCACATTTTAAAAATCTCTTTCCAAAGCACAAACCATAAATAGAAATGACAGCTACTGACCAATGAATGGAGGAGCCTTCTCTTTTCTAGGGTTTGTGTCTCCGCCAAGACTCACCTCTTGCTATCCCTCATCTACTATTTCCCAGTGTGATACCCAGTTCCCACAGCTATGGAGAATACCAGCTGACCTCTGACAATATGAATCCTGCCTTAGACTGGATATGTGATGTCTGATGGAGACAAGCTACTCTGAAACTAACAGTAAATTTCAAATGCCGTTGGGAGTGAGGGAAGTCCTAATGGTCTGAGGCTGGAAAAGAAGGAAGATGCTCAGTTGTTATAGCTGGTGGCAAGATGGGATAGAAAAGGCTCCTACAGATGGGGTGAGGAAATCCTTGCTACATCCTTGTTAGCAGAGATCTGAGAATCAGTGGGACACCAAGGAAGTAGGTCAGCATCCCTCCCCTTTGCTGAACTTTGCACCCTGCCTGATTTCTCAATAGAGCCCATTGGTCCGCCCCTCATTCTGCCCTCTCACCCCCAGCCTCAACACAAACATGTGCAGTACTTTTTACGCCTGACTCTACAAGTTGCTTAGTCTGTTCCTCCCTCTCTCTCCTCTCAGCATGACCTAAATGTGACTTGGTCCCACTCCCCGGTCATTCTGAATCCAGCGCTTCTCCCACGCAGAGGCTCTTGTCTCATCCGTTTCCTAGGGTAATTCTTTCCTATACAAGCTCCTGTTCATTTCCCCTGCTTCCAAATCTTCATTGTCCATATTTGATACTCCATTTGCTAGCTGACTATATTGCACCTCAAATAACCTGTGCTTGAATCCCCACTGTGCCCTGTCTCTGCTGGACATCACTGTCACCTCATTCTGTTGTGTTTTCTACTGGAACTCGTGGAGGCCTCCTAGCTGTCAGGCAGCAAAATTCATTGTTCAATAAGATTATTGTTTATAATAATGTATATTTTTACATTTTAAAAAATTGTTTGCTTGCCTTTATGTGCATGGGTATTTTACCTGAATGTATTTCTGTGCACCACATGCATGTAGTGCCCACAGAGGCCAGGCAAAAGCATGACAGCCTGAGAACTGGAGTTCCAGAAGGTTATTAGCTACCATGTAAGTGCTAACAATAGAACCTGGGCTCCCTGAAAGAGCAGCCAGTGCTCTTACCAGATGAACCATCTCTCCAGTCTCTGTTCCTACATACCTGTTTACACCATGGTTTTCCTTTTCCAAGTCGTTGGTTTTGAGAAGATAATTTTGGCAAGGAGTGAAAGTGTCTTTGATTTGCTTCAGAGATGCATTTAGCCTTTCATAATTGGGAAGAACAGTTTTTAAAAAATCAAACTTGGTACAACATAAAACAGCAGAAAGTAAAAGACCTATACTTGAAAATGCCAAATCTGACTCCTTGCAAAATAAATAAGGGAAAGCAAATAGACATTTCCTCTGTCTTTTGGGTACCCTGACCCCATCTTACCAGTCACTGTGCAGCAATCCACAGCCTTCACCATGCTAGTCACTCTCTTATTCCCCCACAGGCAGGCACCCTTTGCTGGATTCCTGTCTCTAAAATTACCATCTAGTCTTGAATTTCAAGGTAGCCTGTTTTAAAGGCATTGAAAAGCTATGCTCCCGAATCATCTTTTCATCCTTTTCTGTGGTAATTTAAATCCTAGGGGAACTTTGGTCTGACCAGATCCAAAGCCTGCTGAGCTGCTCTGAAGAATAGGGTTCCAAGGATTCAAAGGAAGAAGAAAGAACCTCTGAGCTCATAATCCTCTTTAGAAACACAGAGGGAGATCGGGCTGCTCAAGCATGGCATCATGGCTTCAACAACCCCGATGCTCTGAACTCCAGCAGGAACTATTTGTGGGACATGCCACACTTCCTCTCATACTTCCCATGTTCTTTTTCACAAGAAGTATAAGAAATGACAAAGTTGCTATTCAGTTAATTCTTTAAGTCACCGGGCATCTCCTAAGTGTTTCTCTGACTCCTGTGTGTTCTAGCTTGCTTCCTATTGCTTTGATACAAACTATGGCCAAAAGTAGCAAGAAGAGGAAAAGTGTATTGTTCTGGTTTCGTTGTTGTTTGCCCGACATAACTGGATCACAGTTCACCACTGAGGGAAGTCGGTACACATACCTGGAGTGTGGAACTGAAGCAGAGGCCACCCCAGGAATGCTGCTTACTGGCTTCCTCCCTGTGGCTTGCTTAACTTGCTCATTAGTTTTCCTGTACAACCTAGGATCACCTGCCCACTGTGTGCTGGGCCCTCCCATATCAACCATGAGTCAATAAAATGCCCCACAGGCTTACTTTTAGGCCATTCAGACGGAGGCCTTTTCTCAGTTGAGGTCCCTTCTTCCCAGATAACTTTGGATCAAGTTGACATAAAACTAACCAAGACACCAATGTATGTGAGGTCAAATCTCTTCTACCTCGAACACTTTAATGTTTGTTCCTATTTTTCATATCATAAGTATATATTTATAAGAATGTTTATAGATAATATACATTGGGAATTTTTGTTGCAAACAGAGGTTCTGTGATGTCTACAGACACACTGTGGTCTCATCTTAAACAGGTTTTCTGAGTTCAAAATTTGAGGTGCTCTATTTAGTTCAGTGGTTCTCAACCTGTGGGCCGTGACTCCTTCAGGGTCAAATGACTTTTTCACAGGGGTCACCCATCAGAAAACATGGATATTTACATTATGATTCACAACAGTAGCAATAAAAATAACAGTTGGGGTCACCACAACATGAGGGCTTATAATAAAGGGTGAGAACCACTGATCTCATACATTGCTTAGCTGTTGTTCCACTCTTGAAAAATAGTTCTGCATAGGAGATTCGGCTATCTTCTGTTGCATGCCAGCCACATTTCTCCTATTTATTTATCTGCTGTACTACCTCTCATCACCGAGGATGATATAATGCAAGGCAGGCTGGGGATGGAGCTTTGTGATAGACTTTTTGCCTAGTATCCATGGGGTCCTAGGTTCAATTCTCACTGTTGGAAAACAAAAGTATTTCCTCTAAGTCACAGTTTTGAGGCCTTTGACCATCAGAGTGGAGGAAGAATGGCAATGGGGGTGTCCTGTTCAGGGTGGCAGGCAGGACACTAGTTAGTCACATCAGAAGGGACGGGACGCAGAGTTCAGGCTGGAATCAAGGCTTCACTATAAGCAACCCAAAAAACCTGTTACCCACTTCCTCCACATTTTCTCCACCTTTGCAAAGTTCAAAGTGTGAGTGGGGCTGGGGGAAACTGGCTATGGACCAAGCATTTAAACACACAAACATAAGGGAAAATTTCACACTCAAACTCCATCCCTGGCCATTTCACAAAATTTCGTAGATAACACAGGATCTTCACTCCCTTTTGCCCTTCGGGGTTCCCAGGCTGTTCCCACTGCCTGATCCTCAAGCTTTATTTGCTTCTAAGATTCTTTCCTTTCTTTGCTTTCTCTGCTGAGCTCAGCCACCTCTTCTGAAGCCACTCAGTCTTGCTTTTTCCTTGGTTGATGTGTTCCTGCAAGACTGTCATGCAAATCTGCTCTTCTAAGATGCTTTTCTCATCTTCGGGTGGATTAGGGGAGAACATCTTCTTGTCATTAATTTACACCAGTCCTTAATTATGTACCTTGTCAGGGGATTAGTAAAAGACTAATGTAGCCCAATACTTTACAGATCATTTTCACAATGAATTAGGTTTCTTTTGTTGAATTTAACAGTAAGTAAGAAAAAGCCACGCTGTTTTCAATGAGTGGCAATAGAAAAAGCAAATTCAATATTTAAGGGAGAAATTATGGGGCAAATTAGTTCTTTTTCAGGCCAAGTACAAATGTTTGTGGGATGCTTCAACATGCTGGGCCTTGGGCTTCTCTGCTGCATTTGCTGACTTTACTAACATACTTCAGACCCCATAAAAAACTTCGAAAGCAGAAGACAAGGAGCATAGATACCTGGACCCAAATCCCCTATATTGTCTACAATATGCAACAGATTCTCATTTTAGCCTTTCTCCAGCTGTGAGGGTAAGCAGAGGCACTTTCAAGCCTCAGAACATACAATTAAATCCAACTGTGCTGTGATTTGGCACCACCTGGTGGCAATTTTCTGACTCCTTTTTAAATAGCCACAGAGATTTTAGGCTCCTGACTGGTTGGGACTTGCAGACACCAGCAGCTATTATTACTGTTATTCACTTGACCCAAGGAGACTGAGCCTATAGAGGACCACAGGGGACTCTTGGACCCATGATCTACCTTCCCATCCCTGGTTTGCTGCTCATCTGGTTTCCGTTTCCTCAGACCACGTGCTCCCTGACCTCTGTAATCACCCCAAAGAGCAGCAGCTGTAACAGCAACAGTGCAGAGTGCTGAGGTAGAGATGAAAGACAGTTGTCAATTACATTGGATTATGACAGCAAGGAGATTAATCGAGTCACAGAAACAATGTCATGTCTAAGAATCCAGTGTCATTAACTAAAGCTATGCTTAGTTGAATATGTTTGCATACATTTATTTGAGATCTAGCAAGTAAAGAAAGCATTATCAGGAATAATATATGAAAATGCAATATTGTAATGAGCTACATTATCAGAAGGAATTTACTAGTGGAAAGTGGGGAAGGTGGTTGTTAAATTGTACATACAATTTTATCAAATACATGTGTGAAAAGGCTCCACACGGTCACTGAAGACAGACAGAGTCTGGTAATTAGGAACCCATATGGAGAGGTAAAAGACTGTTCAGTGAAACAGATAAATAATATGTTAACATTACCTAAAGTTGGCTACCCCCTAAGGTTAGCACATAGATAAGTCATATATTACAAGCCCGAAGCCTGATGACCAGGAACAAATGGAATATTGGCATAGATTATGTATTCCTGACTATGTTACTTTGTAGATTTGTAAATTTTAAAAAGTTAATGGTTCTGAATTGCCACTTCGTCATCTATACATTTTGAATCGTACTGTCAACCTCAATGGCTGCTATGAAGTTTATATAAAATGTGTAAATAAGGGGCCTGTAGTAGTACCTGACACATAATCAATCCTTATTCATCCAGAATATGACCAGCTAAATGATTGGCAGATGTTATTTATCTTTACTCCTAATATTAATTTATCTAGGAATGGTGCTCATAATATTGACATATCACCAGAGGAAGCTTATTTGTCTCTATTCTGTTGTGATATAATGTCACCCAAACCATGTCGAAAGCAGAAATTCAGACAGGAGGATTCTATCTTACTCCATCTATCCAATTGATCAATGTCACTACAGAACTGATGGGAAACTATCCTGAACTCCATTCTTACTGAAGTTTTGCACTGACATTTTCCAAGTTATCACTGAGTAGGCATTCTATGTGCAGGTCAAGGTGAGTCCACAGAGGTGTACTTGGTTCCCTTAGAAATGTGTGATTGTATCTGGCCAAAGACTGAAGCAAACTCACTTCTGATTCTTTTTAAATCATTTAAGTCTTGTTCCTGAATGATTTAATGGAAAAATCTTTCTGTTAAAATGCTGAGAACGATATTTCTAGTTAGTATGGTTCCTACATGCCCAAATTTCCCTCTTGTGACCCTATAAATCTAACAACTTATTACTTCAGAAAGAGTCTAATAAATGTAAGAGAAAAACTCTTGTACTTCCAAGAGTCACTAGCCCCTGAGGGTATCTTCAGAGCACTACATATAAACGCTAAATCAGTTTCAGAATTGTATGGTCTCTAGGCTTAATGTTTATGAGGCAGCTGAGGGGAAAGAGCTGCTGAGGCCCTTTCCATCTGGAACTTCTGTAGATGAAAACAACATTACTTTCTGATAGCCTTGGAGCCACACACCTTCAATGCTAACTTAGGTAAAGCTGGGATTCAGAAGGGCTACTTTTTGATAGGTGGATCAGAACAAATGTTGTTGATGCTGAAGAAGGCACCTGTGGGTCCCACTATTCTAAGAGCTAATTCATTTAGTTACCAGATTACGAAGAGTGGGTCAGACTGTGTAGAAGCTCAGAAGGGGCTTGGACCAGTAGTGGACATATCTCGATATTACCTAAACAGATCAGTAGTGTTGATAGGTACTGTCTAGGAACCACATTTGCACTGAATTTATATATCATGACAAAGGTATCACTTTATGCTCACAATCAGCTAAAGATATCGTTACAAAGGTGAGAAAGTAATACTTTTGAAACCATCTTTATGATAAAGTGATGAGTAATAAGAGTACTTCACTCACTGCATCAACAATTCTTACTGACCTTTATTGGACATCTACTTGGGGAGATTTTATAGCACTGTTCTAAAGCAATATTAATGCAGGGAATAAATAAAACATCCACTGTTATATAATAATAATGAAAACAATAGTGATGGGGGTGTTGCTACAAAAATAAGTTATTTTACAATAACGACAAATGTTGTGCTTTAGGATTTCTAGTGTTACACTTCGTATGCCAACCTTTTAAATCCATTTTCTGTCCCTGGATACAAGAATTCACCTCTACCTTGTTCATGAAGATACTGAAGCGCAGAAGACTAACTCGGAGTGCCACTGTGCTGACATCACCTGGTACTAGAATTGTTGTTTTATTTGGTTTTTTTCCTTTATTCAGATTCATAGTGGCTTTCTTTCTTTCCCTGGAGATTACGAGAATGAAGTAATGAAGTGTATTATCACTTTACGTTAGGAGCATTGCAATGGAGTTGTAATTACTTCTTAAGATATGATTCTACTATCCGTAATACCCAAATGCTGAGACTAGCAACCTTTTGTGTATGTCCATATGTGTGCGTGCGTGCGTGCGTGCGTGTGCATGCATGTGTGTGTGTGGGGGGGGGGTTCTATGTCAGCCTGGTTAAGGGTGTCACATTTTAGTAGTTTCTTTTCAAAGTCTAGCCATACAACTATTTTGTTCAGAGCATATGAAGCAGCTATAGTAGCCTTAGAGATTTCTTGTTACAAACATAGATAATTGTTACTGGATTGTACCAAGCCATTTACATAGGCAGGTTGTGCTAACTTGGCAGAATACACAAATTCTCGGTGATTTGCAAACAGTGGTAGGGGTGGATTAGCTAACAAGAGGAAAAACACTTCAACCCAGGAAGGATGGACTCCACCTCTCTGCTAACTCTCTTCTCAGCTCAAGTCTTCTTGGATGGCCCCTTGCATCTCCACAGCGCTCCCACAATGGGAGCCACACCACAGAACTCAGACAGGGTGCAGGTATGATGCCCGGGCTCCTGAATGACAGAGGCAGAGAGAAGGCTGTCACAGTCTCCTGTGGTCCCTTTACAGCAACAATGATACCAAAGGGACAGAAATCATTTCACCAAGGTCATACAGCTTGTGTAACTGGGATACTTTAGGGAAAAAACTACAGGGGTGTACTCCATGTGGAGAAGGAAAGTGGCCAGGAAGAAGGGAGAGAAGCAAGCACTGTTAGCTTCTCCATTACCCAGGTACATTAGAAAAACGTATATCTCTTCTCATCAAGCCGGACTTTAGTGTGGTTTCTTATTACAATGCAAAAGAGAAATAAAGATATTCTTACAATGTATTTCTAAAATGTATGCAAGTAATTATACATATTTATATAGTGAGGCCTTTCAAAATATGCATGCAACACGTAGTGATCAGAACTAAGTAAGTGGCACATTTAAGGCTTCAAACATGCCATGTCTTGCCAGTAGGTACATTCCAGCGCTACTCTGTTAGACAGACGAAATAACTTGTTAATTGTTTTCAAATATGACATTGCTGTAGACTATGGTTTAAGTATGAAATGCCCTTTATAGGCTCACATGCTTAAATATTTAGTTCCCATCAGATACAGCCGGTCCCACAGGTTACAGAACGTTTAGGACGTTAGGCCTCACTGGTGGATTAAGGCCGCTGGAGTGAGGCTAGGCAGTTATAGCCACATTTCTGATTTACTCTTTCTGCTTCTTGACATGAAAAGTCACTGCCACGTGTGCCTATGCTGTGGGCTGGCCAGTTCCTAGCTAACCAGCCTCCCCACGATGATGGATCAGACCTCCTGAACATACCAGTCAGAATATATCAGTCCCCACATTCACTGCTTCTGCCAAATAGTCTGTCAATGCAAGGAGAAGAGGATTGGCCCTCCTCCCATCACCCCTCAGCATCTCTTGGATATGCTAGAGAACAATATCCTTAGGATGGATATACAAGCATACATATGTGTGTGTGTGTGTGTGTGTGTGTGTATATATATATATATATACATGTATATATATACATGCACACATACACACACACATGCACACATATCCTTCAATGTTAGCAAAACACAAAGTTCTGGTATTAACTCATGTTGTTGATTTAATCTGGAATATATATACACACACATATGTGCATATATTTATACATATATATATATATATATATATATATATATAATATATATATATATATATATATATCAGGCTAATAATGACTCCTATATCCATCGTTCCTTCCTTGCTACAGATCAAAACCTCAAATTTTCAATTCATGTATAAATTAGTATAGTGATTCCTTAAAAGTCAGTATGTGATAGACCATAGAAATGCACAGAATCTGAATATAAGTAAAGAAAAATCCCTCAAACTATAACAAAAACGCATAAACTGTTTTTCACACTGTTGGTATTTATAGTGGTTTAATTAATTTAGAAAACAAATATTAGGAAATTTCATTCCTTCTAATGTAATTCACTCAAGTATAAAAAGTTTTGTGGGTTTATCAGTGACAACTATGGTTAGCTCAAGGTTTTCAAATTTCTGAATGTTTTTCTTTTTAGCAGGAAAGTACAGTATAAAAGATTTTAAATAATAGATAAGTAATTGTTCCAAAACAAGAAACCCACAAAAGTTGTTGAGTGCTACTGAAAGTCTCAAAAATCATAATAATTCTTTAAAACAAAGCACTTCCTTTTACCAAAGAGAAGGAGGTTATGGACAAGCCCAGACCCCCTTGCATTGTTACTATTGAATAATGATGAAAACCTTGTCACATATCCTTCAGTTATGAACCTTGTGAGATAACACTTTTTAGCCTGAGATTTTAAACCCACCTAAATACGGAACCATTAGCTGAAGGCTTTGAACTGATGGCAGCCAATTGATGACGTGACAAAACTCTGTTCTCCTATAGAGCATGCTCTCCCTACCTATTTTCTACGTGTCCTTGCCTAGAGAGCTTCACAGCAACTTCTTTCTCTCCCTTCCTGGCTAAACACAGACTCCAAGTTCATCTCTTCTGGAAGCATTAGCTCTAGCTGTTGACTTCTCTCCTTTATGTACACACATTCTTTCCCCATAGCCTTTGAAATGGCTGAGTCTGAGTGGTTCATCTCACAGGGTGGAGGAAGGTGGTAACCACAGAACCCAGATCCTTTACAGGTACAGCGGAACGAATGCCTGCCATAGTTTCTCTGTCTGGCCTGTTGAGTGGCCTCTGAGAATGGGGAACACTTAGCCGGCCTTTTTCATGTCTGGGTAGATCACATTCACATTTGCCACCACTGGGGGAGGAGTGTCCTTAGGCCTCTAGCCAGGGTCAGCTCCCAGTTTCAGAGGCAGAAGAATAAAGAGTCCAGATAGCCTCATTCCCTGCTCCTATGGGCTAAACAGAAGAGAAGTCCCGAGGTGGAAGAGTGACAATTGAAACTGGAGAATTTTCATCTTAATCTGCTTCCCAATGGGGTTCAGCCAAGGCTGGTCCAGTGCTCTGTCTCCAGCAAGGTCTTACAATGGCCTTGGTCTGTGACACACTTTCCGAGCAACATGCAATGCTAAGAGTTTTTTGGTGCTGAGCAAGGCACTGTGTCACCAGACACAGGGTGAATGATGGAAACAGGGACAGTATGGCTGAGATGCTTACACGGCAGTGCAAAATCCCTCGGGTTATGGTAAAAAAAAAAAAAAAAAAAAAAGAAAGAAAGAAAGAAAGAAAGAAAGAAAGAAAGAAAGAAATTAGACATTGTACAAGTCCTTCATTATAGGGATGGGAACTCTGAGGCTTTGAGAGAAGACCTGTTTGTCAGTAGAGGAGAAATGAAGCCCTAGCTACTGTTCCTCATACCACAGATACAATTGAAAGCTATCGGTACTTTTCAATCTAATTTCAGTGGCTTTGCCAGAAAATTTTATAAAGTAAAAACATATAAACAATTCTTCATTTACAGAATATGTAAACAATAAGAAAAGGCAGAGGGAAGGGTTCCATGGTCACAGGTAACCCTGGGCACTTGACTTCCTTCACTGAGCTCAAGAGTCTAGAATTATAATCTCCTCTCCTTTCAACTCATCCCTGATAAACAAATTTAGTCTGCAGTAGCTCTCCAGTGTGTCTTTCAGCTGTTTACAAGACTCTTATAAGATAAACTCTCCTGGGAAGAGAGGAGTCTGTCCTGGATACCTGTGGCATAATCTGGGTAGATTTCAAACCACAGGGTCTTAGGTACTGGAATCTAATCCTATACACCTGCCAATACCAGGTTCTTTGGTCCTACTTAGACCTTGGCAGGCAGGTCTTTGTACAGCATCCTCCAGACCCTAGCCACTGATCCTTCTAGTTTGATTGGGTTTTTTCTGATTTCCATGTTTCCCTATAAATGTTATGAAAAGATTTAGTTTTCCACATGCAGAATAGTCCATCTTCCCAGCCTACTCACTGTTATTAGCTCTTTATCACTATGAAGCTACGGAGGATGCAGCACTTCTTCACAAGATGCAAATTTATCCTCCTCAGACAAAATAAGCCTGTCCCGGAATCCCCTTAACTAAGTCAATGCTCTGTATCTTCTTGTGATTCCCCCAGAGCTCAGCTAGAAGCAAAGGTGAAAGAATGTGTGTGGGGATATTTTCAAATACAATAAAAACAGTTGGAGATATCAGAAAGCTCTACCACAGTCAGTCTAGGATGTGGTAACTCACACCTTTAATCCCAGCACAGGGAATATCCTGGGAGTGGTGACCTATGCCCTTAATCTAATCTGAGTTTGAGGTCATCTTAGTTTACAGAAGGAGTTCCAGGCTCCCAGACAGGCAGTGGTGGTGCCACACCTTAACTGAGCAGAGAAAGTATTTAAAGCAGGCATAGAAAGACAGAGAGGTAGAAGCCATGGCTCACACTGTTAGTCCCAGTACTTGGGAAGCAGAGGCAAGAGAGTCTCTGTGAGTTCAAAGCCAGCCTAGTCTTCAAAGCAAGTTCCACGACAGCCAGGACTGTTACACAGAAAACTCTGTCTGAAACAAAACAAAACAAAAAAACAAAACAAACACACAAACAAACAAAGACTAGAGGAGGTGGATCTGTCCTCTGATATCTCAGGCTGTTTTTATTATATTTGAAAATATCCCCACAAATGTGTGTCATTTCCTTGGGACTCAGTATGTCCCAAGCTCAATGCACGGTTCCTCCAGTTGGTCCTTCCAGTCCTCTCACCATGACTAACTCCCCATGACTAACATTCTAGCATGCTGATCACTATTGAAATACCCCACCCCCAAAGCCTATAGACCTCACCTCTTTGTTTTAATCCCACTGCGAGAGATTAAGACCACTATTACAATTTTGAGTCAAATTTGAAGAAAACTTTAGTTAGATACTGATCAGGATGATGGACTCTGGCCATCCATTCTTGGGTTCTCAGAAAATGGTGACAAGTCACACCTTGTAACAGTTACCCCATAAGGCAGCTGTATTTCCCATCAGATCCAATTAAGGACAAGCATATATCCTGATGGACTTCCTGCCTGTGTACTTCCTGCTTACATCCAATCAAGGGCAAGCATACATCCTGATGTATTTCCTCTCCATATACCTCCTACCTACTTGCGATCAAGCACATTCAGTGTAGTTTGGCCAAATTTGTTTAGGGAAGTGAAAACACAGGGCTTTTTATCTTCCATAGACAATGGCCTCCAACATTTCAGAAAGTGTCTGTCCTTGGGTGAAGGCCTTACACATTAGAGGCATTTTTGTCTCACGGAACTCTTAGGCACAGTAATTAAAACTTAAAATAGACCTTTGGCTCTCACATCTGCTCTTGACTCGTTGGGCTGAGCCACCCGCCCCTTTCCTTGTATTATTGTTGCTTCCCAAGTCTCTCTGCTTCTTACTTCTCTAGAGTCAACATATACCAAGGAGTCACCATGAGCCATTAATAATCAAGTTACATGAAATCATCATTATGTGCTACATATGCCCCCACTGATTTTTTTTCCCCCAGTGTTAGCAAAACATAAAGTTCTGGCTTTCACCCCAACTGTAGATTTAACTTGATATGTTCCAAACAGGCTCTTGGTCTTATTACTTGCCCATAACCTTATGGGATTATTTTGCAGGATGGTGGGAGAGTGGGCCTGGTTGATGCAAGTGGGCTACTATAGGTGGGCCTTTGAAGGCTATGTCCATTGTTGGTTCTGACCTCTCTCTTTATCTCTTGGTCCACTGACACTGGAATAGTTTTCATGACATACATCCATGGCAGAAACCGTGTTTTGCTTTCCTCATAGTGATGGGCTGAGGCTCTCTGGAAGTAGAATCCAATGTAAATATCTCCTTGCGTTTTGTTGCCACCAAGCCTCTATCAATGCAATACAGAAGTAGTTAACACACCAGGAGCTCTGTGTGCTCCTCTCTGAAGCACAGATTTGGCCTCCTCCTTTGAGCATGCTCTGTTCTCTGTACTGGAAATCTAGATGCCTGCATGTTTTCTCCACACTGTGTTAGGTCTGATCAGTTACCACACACACCTTCCTTCTTCTACGATTGTGTGCCATTACTACACCTCTCTCTGTTTTCTAAAAATCTATCTGACTCCTTTCCCTTTTTGATTTTCCTCCCTATCAGTCTATCATTTGTTTGTCTGTTTGTATACTTACTGTTAATTCTATCCATCAAAACTTGAATCCATGAGAACACTTTGCTCCAATGGCTTCTGTATACCCAGTGTTTATACCATTATAGATTCTTAGTTTACTTGTAGCTTCAGTGAAGAAAGGAACATTGAATTGGGAGCCCATAAACGTTGACTCTTGGTATGCAAACTAAATTTGGAAGTGGAAGCTAATCTCACTTGAACCTACATTGGGATCCTAGACTATTTTCTTTGCTGAACACATTTGGAGGTCTTCCTTGCAACTCAAAGCAGAGCATTGATTCTTTTTAATGGGTTGAACCTGTCGTTTCCTGAGGGTTAAAGCATATCTGTCTCAAAGGGTAGGAGATTTTGTAACAGAGGGGGAAAGAAGGAAGTAAAGGCCTCTGCATGAAAGTCCTCAAACTGCTCCCACTTCCCGAGACTATTGTGATATAGATTTAAATGGCCTTGGTCTCCCCTCACCTAGATGCACCTTTCAGTCTAAGACCTCAAGTCCTTTCATTATTGATGGGGAAGTGGCTTGGCTTTTAAATGAATGTTATGCGAGGAAACTAATCTGTCAACATTTTCCCGGAGACCTCAGGGGAGCTGAGTGTGGAAGTACCTGGTAGAGACATGTGCACAGGAGACTACACTGTTAGTTTTGCTTCAGAAGTTGAAAAACAGGCTCTCTTTATCAAAGACTTGGACACTGGGCAGAAAGTGGATAGAATGAGAGGCATCAAACTATGAGTAGTATGTCTTTTGATTTTAGAAATGCAATAGTAGTTTGCATCTGGGCTGCAAGGCAGCACATTATAGTACCAGTCCTACAGCATGCCTTATTTAGACTATAGCTAACCAAATTTCTATATGAACCCTAGTTGCATTTTTTCTTTTGAAAATGCAGGATCTGTCTGTCATACTTGCTAGCTAAGAGGAAAAAAGTTCTGTAATGACCTGGGGAAAATTGGTCTATATATCCAGCTACTTAGGAGGATCAGGCAGGAAAATTTCAAGTTCATGGCCTGCTGAAGTCCAGCATGGGCAACTTAGTGAGAACTTGTATCAAAATAGCTTAGGAGTAGAATATATGCCTAGCATATGCCAAACCTTAGGTTCTCAGTAACACACACACACACATACACACACACACACACACACACACACACACACACACACTCCAAACTTTAAAAGCAGAAAATATTATTGTGTGGTTTTCAGTTATAATATAGCATAACCCTGCCTAAGATGTATTTAATCATATATATCCTTGACTCCAGGTATATAACGTTGGTTTACTGTTTGATATTGATTAGGGACAAGTCTCTGAAAAGTTAGATGTTAATATACGGATGATTGAGTGTTTGCAAGTTATCCTTGTTGACAGGAGCAAATGACCTAACTTTTTCATTTCCCATTTTCCTCTAGGGTATCAACCAAGTTTGTTATTCACTTAATCTTATTTTAATATCCTTCTATTCACTATAGAAAGATAACCACCTCTCAGTTTCCCTTGAACAAACTTTATTGTTATGATTTCTTATTTATGAGCTAATCTTCAGAGTGTGTTTATTTTGTAAAACAGTCCTGTTTCTATCTTTTGGAGCATTACCGATGGAGGTGCTATATCTTCCTAAATGACAAGGGTGAAATGACCACCAGCTGCTGCCATGAACAGAAATGGACCACAGTTCACCACTGTCCCCTTTCTTAATCCTGATGTGTTATTAACTCCACTTCCTCATTCACATGTCCTTTATAAGCCTCTGACTTGGCAATTACTTACAGCTTGAGTTTTAGTGGAGCAGTGACTCTCACACTTGATCACATAAGAGCCTCCAGCACAGTTTATTAAAACTGATGGCAGAATGCTGCTCTTAGCCTCTGGCTCAGAACTGGAGGAGACTCATGAGCTTGCATCTCTAAGAATTTGTCAGTGGACCACAAAGGCTGGTAGGGTGAGGATTATCCCTGGAGAGTCACCTCTTCCTTTTGGTCATTTCCACCACAACAATGTGGCAGGTTGAAAATTAGATATGAGTAAGTAGGTTAACAAAAGACATGTAGGCTGCAAAATATAAAATATCAGACAGTTTTTCCTAGGATGCTTACTATAGTGAAATAAACAACCACTAGAAATAATTATAAGTTCATGAAAATTTCAAGGCATCAGGGACTTCTAGGTAGGTCTGAATGGAAGATACATCTATGCAATCCAGTGAAATAGTATGGGATTTTAAGAGAATGAGCTGAAAGAAAAATGAATAAGCCTCCGTGGCTTTTGTCAGGAAGAGAGGAGCGTGCGCCAACTCCTTCCCAGCTGCAACCATACTGCTCACACAGAAGGGCCTAGACAGAAGCTGCCAGGCAAGTGCTGTTCCTTCTGAACGCAGGTGCTACAAGAAGAGTGAGGTGATTTGATGAAGAACTTCTACAGACTCATATGTGAACGCTTAGTCACTCTAGAGTCTCTTTGGAAGGATTAGAAGAATTAGGAGGTATGGCTATGTTGGAGGAAGTATATTATTGGGGCTTTGAGGCTTTGAAAGGCCCATGAAAGGCCAGCAGGTCCACCCCATCCCTCATTTCCCCACCCCCACCTGAGGATGAGGATGTTTGGTAGCTCCGAATACCATGTCTGCCACCATGCTCCTTGCCAGGCACCTGAAGGTGTCCCCTACTGGCTGACTGCTGTACCACCCAGCTACACAACTCAAATGAAACCAGTCTAGACGACCAAGGACAGATGAATGAGGAGTATGTGATGCCTATACACAGTGGAATTTTATACAACCTTAAAGAAAAATCAAACCGTAACAAATATGGGGAAATGGCTGAAATCTGAGATTGCTGAATGAATAAACAAGGCACAGAAAGACAAATCCATTTTCTTTCATATATGTTGGGTTGATTCTAAATTTTAATTTGTATGTATGTAGGGATGAAGTAGAGTTGGGGTATAGGTCACAAAACTAAAAGTGACAAGAAGAGATATTTTTAAAGAGATTCTTATTTATGTTTACGTATACTTGCTTGCATGTATGTCTGTATGTATCACATGCCTGCTAATGCTTTGGAGGGCAGAAAAAAAAACATCAGATCTCCTGGAACTGGAGTTACTGGTAGTAGTGAGCCTCTGTGTGCATCCAGAGAACTGTGTGTGCTCCACCTGGGTTCTCCGCAAGGACAGCCAGGGCTCTTCACCACTGAGGCTATCTCTCCAACCCTAGAAGAGAAAATATTTTAAAGCAAGAGAAAGAAAAAAATAGAAATGGGTAATGGGGTGCATGTGACATGAAGCTCAGGTGAGGGAGGAGGAGGATGAGCAAGAGTGGGGTGGAGAGAGGGGAAGAGGAGTGGATTAAGACACCCGCGTAAGAATGATGCAGTCCACTACACTGTGGGCTACCTTTACATTAAAACAAGCAAACAAACAGAAACCACTAGTTTCAAAAAATAAACAATAAAAACTCAGCTCACTGAATAATTTTGTTTGTCAACATTTTCAGTTACTCAAAAGAAAGTCCCTTTGGTGCAGCATCTAACAACAGCTCCCAGGTGAGCCTGGCAGCTGCCTACTGACTCTTGACAACACATCTCTACGGGTGGGTACAGTTTCTATGTCAACTGTCAGTGGCCAGCCATGAGACCTTGAAACACAAGCTCACTTTTATGAATTCTAACCATCTTCCCTGTAAACAAATTCTATACATATATTGAGACTTCAATCTTGGAAAGGATTAAGCAAAAGTCCATAGAAAAAAACAAAAGAATGAGCCAGGAACTATGAAGAGATGAACAAGGAGAAAGGTGTGTGATGATGTTCAACATGTTCATTTTCCACTAACTTCTTACAGCGTTGATGAATTGTTCCTGCAGCGAAGCACAGTTCAGCGCATTCCAGAAAAAGCACATTGCAGCACGATATGATTCTCCATTAACTGCTGTGCTAAGAAATCGTCAGAGCCTGTCAGCACCTTAGCAGGTGATTTAATGGATGTCATATGCGACAAAGTATTGTATTTCTGTTTGATTGTTGTGGTGCAGGCATCAGTGCGAGAGAACAAGGCAACAGCTTAAGTTTTAGGGATAAGAAGAGGAAATGGGATGAATTGCATGTATTCTGGTTTTTAAAATAAAAGCTATATGATTATAAACACCATGAAAGGAAATATGCATAATTATAGTCTGCATATAACTTTGGAACAAACGGGGGAAAAGAAGGGTAGCTTTAGAAAGTGCAGAAGGAGGAAATCTGAGAAACTGGTCATTCTGCATTCCAAGCACAGAAAGATTTTTCTCCTGGAACATCCTGATGGCTTGACTTGCCAGTTATGTTTATGACAAAGCAGAAAACAAATGTACTGATCAAAGCCCTGAAATCATCCTTGCTACAGCAAGCAAGGCAGGGCTTTGGGATGCAGATGGTGCTGAGAAAGTCAACACACCTGGAACAGCTACATTTTCCTTCCTGGAAAAAAATGCTCATAAATAGTTAAGTGTGTAATAAGGGTTAAGCCGGGGACAGAGATATTACGAAGCAGACAACACTGTTCCCTAATGTCAGACTGCAGCAGCCTCAAGTTGTGCTGAAATCGGCCACCCACAACTTCCCTGGTGAAAATGCTGTAGTACTCCTGAGATTTGTAATCAAACATCAGCTTTCCCTGGTAATGCCATTATCATTAGCGCAGGATTACAGATGTGTTGCCTTCTGAATTCTATTATGGAAATCTACCCACTACGGTAGGAGCTGCCAACATATTAGTTACCCACCCTACTACTGAGTCATGGCAAGAGAAAAAATAAGAAAACCTGAATTTTCTATGCACTATTGAAAGAGAATATTTTATGTCGTGTGGGAGCTAGAGACTTGCTCGCCCTCTGCTACAGTCAGTCCATTTCCTTACTGATGTTTCAGTAAGTAATTTATAAGACCTCAGCTTTTGGAAAGTACTAAGGAACATGAAAACCTCAAGCACAGACTGCTTTGGAAGCTGAGGCTGTTCTGTTGTTGTTCCTTAGTTAGGGAATGGGATTGGAGGTCTTGATACAATCCCCTCCCCCCCCATGCAGAGTAGCTTTGCTCAGACAGGCACATCCCACACATCTCAAGCAATGTCAGATGTCCTCAGCTATCACCCATCTTTGTGGGGTAAAGATGCTTTCTTCTCACTAGCCTAAGACTCTCTGGAAAGTTAAATTGATACAAGAGCAGGCAGCTAACTGATGTGGGAATGTCTTTCTGTATGCTGTGAATATCAATCTTTAAATAAAGCAAGGACTGTTTTGGCCCATAGCAGACACCGTAGAGGTAGGCGAAGGAATCAAAACATAAGTATGAGAAAGAGGGTAGAGTTTAAAACAGATCGAGCCCGACACCCAAATAAACAACACATAAAAAACACAAGTAAGCCACAGACCACATAACAAACAAATTTATAAAAACAAATTAAATTAAAATAAAAAAACTAACAATATGCCTAAGCCGTAGGCCAAACAACATAAACTTCATATAAATGTCTAAGTCATTTTTTAAAAGGTCTAAACAATAACAAACGACTAAGTGCCTAAGATTACAAGTTTATAAATCTAAACCTCTGGTCAAATGGGTCAAAAATCTTATTATAACAGCTAACTTTCTCCACACCCATGATTTTTTCAAAGCATAGATGTGGGAGATTATGTTGTTCCATTGTAAATAATTGTCCCACCCACTGGTTTAATAAAAAGTGCTGATTGGCCAAAGGCAGACAGGAAGTGTGGGCGGGGCTACCAGACTAAGAAAACTCAGAGAACAGGAAGCACAGAGCAGAATGCCAGAGAGAAGCCAGAAGAAGCAGAGGACAACTATGCTGCTCTAAGAAAAGGTACCGAGCCGCATGGCTGAACAGGATAAGAGTCATGGGTTAGATGAAGGGGAAAGAGTTAGCAAGTTATATGCCTGGGCCTTAGGCCGATCAGCCTAAAACTATTGTAAGCATCTGTGTCTTTGCGGGTCTGTGGGCCTAAACCTTGAAACTAGGCCTGAAAGTCTGGGCCAGAAACCTCCTACTACATACAGATACTGATTGGCGGGTCCCAAGGAGAGCAGAAAGTCTTCTAAGAATATCTGGGTGATAACGTAAAGCACACAGCTAGTGCTACATGATGTTAAATGGGCCATGGTGTGCATCATGGCAAGTAAATGAATTAACCATCTGTGTTCCAAATCCAAGAAGTATAGTAGATTAATGTAATGTTAACTCTAAAACTAGCTAAAGAACTTTAGCTTGGGAATCTTAAGGGCATCAATTTGGCATAGTCTTGACATTTTCTAGCTGTGTGATCTTGAATAATTTCCCAGTTTCATTTTCTTACCTGAATATTGGCTATATTGCTTATACACTACCTATGTTACCTGTTAAAGTGGTACTTACCCCCCAGGTAGTTATGCTGGTTAGAGTAAATAACACATGAGATGGGGCATGGTATGTGGAAAATAAGAAAAATAACAGTCAATATCATCCTTGCTACTTTTGTAAGTATCTCCAACTACATATTCCAGCAGAGGAGTACAAAGAATTTTTATAATTTATTCATTAAGTAAGCTCTTAGCCAGACATAGTTGAGCCGTGAGGATTGACACAGCTTTCACACAGTGAGACAAACAAGCAGAAGTAGCATAAGAAACAGTAAGTACTGTCATGGTTGGAATGAGATGTCTCCCAAAGTACCTGACCTCCAGTTGAAGTCTATTTAGGAAGGATTAAGAGGGGTGTCCTTGCTGGAAGAAGTATGGCTCTGGAGTAGGTTTGGAGGTTTCAAAGATCTTGATGTCTTAAGTAAGTTTCTCTATCTATATTTTGTGGTTCAAGATGTGAAATCTCAGCTGTTGTTCCAGTTGCCTGCTTCCTGCTACCTCTAGTCTACAATCCTGGACTCCAACCCTCGGGAACAGAAAGCCTCACTGTTTCTTTCGTTATGATGTTTTATCACAGCAAAAGAAAACTAAGACAGAAATGGATTCCAGAAAGCGAGATATTTCCTGGAAGAACCTGCCGATGTTGTCTTTAGAGGATGTAGAAGACTGTGAGATCTTCTACTGGAAAGTGATTGAATGCTCTAAGCAGAGCTCCGTAGGCTACCATAGTAGGAGCCTGGGAGACGATAATTTTGTATAAACATGGAATGTGGGGACCCGGCTCAAGAGTTTTTCAAGGAGAACAATATTAGCAGATAAGCTAGAAACCCTGCTTGTCATGTTTCCTCAAAGAATGTGACTACATTTCTACCTTTGTCATAAGAATTTGCCCGAGGCTAAATTAAAAGGTAATGAACTAATTTTCATTGCTGGAGGAGATTTAAAGATTCTACTGTGTGGTTATTAGTCACTCATAGTAGTTTTTTAGACCTACCCTTGGTAAATCTAAAATAAAAAGAGAAACTGAGGAGAAAGAGGCTACAAAATGTACAGTTTGAAGAGAAGAAAAAATGCAGGAAATTTAATTTGATTTGGAGGCTTGTATTTAAAGAGGTGAGTAGATTAAGGTCCATATTGGAATAATGGAAGGGGTGACCTCAAAGCAAGCTCCCCACCCCCAACTAGGCTTTCAATTTGTAGAAAGAAGGGGCCGAAGGAATTTTATGTTCCAAGAAAGGAGCAACAAATCTGGAAATGTGACCAAGAGGGCCAGGGCTCATCCTAAGTTTCTAGCTCGGTAGTGTTGTTCCCTGCTGGCTTTGGAATCATGAAGGACACATGAGAAATGGGATTGTGGTATCTTCCTCTTTGGCTTCAGAGAACTGCTGAGTCTGTGATCATGGCAAGGGAATCCTTGGATGGAGGCCCTTTGAGATCATTGTGTGTAACCGTGAAAATAAAGCTTGGGTCACATGGAATGTCAGAGGTGCCAGGGCCAGGAGAAATCTGCCGAGTAGAGCTGCAAACCGGGAGTGGTGCCAGCTCAAGAAAGGGAAGTGTGTTGCAATCAGCAAAGCTGGATAACAAAGCCGTCTACGGACTTCGCAATCAGACAAAGAAGTGCAGGACTTGAAATACGCCCTGCTGATTTTCGGTCTTTTTTGGTCCAGTATTTCCTCAATATGCTCTGGTTCCTTCTCTTTGAAGTAGAAGATATATTCTAATATATTTGATGCTATGGATGGTTATAGTTAAGAGCTTGGCCTCAGTCTCAAAAAGGGACTTTATTAAACAGTATCGAGTCTGTGAAAGACAATGGGGACTTTCGAAGTTGGTTTAAATGCATTTTGCATTATGAAATGGCCATAAAACTATGGGGGCCAGGGACTGAAGTGTGGATTTTAATGAGATGTTCCCTTTCGGTCTCAGGCATTTCTAGTTTGTGCGCACGTTAGGAAGTTCAGGGGGTACGGCTTTGCTACAGGAAGTATATCACTAGAAGTGGGCTCTGAAGTTTTAGCTCTTTCTGCTTTGTGCTTTG
This sequence comes from Phyllotis vaccarum, assembly GCA_033318265.1. Taxonomy (NCBI): domain Eukaryota; kingdom Metazoa; phylum Chordata; class Mammalia; order Rodentia; family Cricetidae; genus Phyllotis; species Phyllotis vaccarum. Next base: position 194,255,231 of record JARWLC010000002.1, read on the forward strand.
ATTTGAGATATGTGTCCTCAGCTATTCCTCCAGTCAGCTTTCCCCTGCTATCTCTACTCCACCACCGCAGATAATGACTCACTGGAACTCTGAGTCCCAAATAAACTTTTTCTTCTATATGTTGCAGTAGCCATGATGTTTTATCACAGAAATAGAAAAAATAGGAGTATTTCTAAAAAATATAGTATAAAGCTGGACATGGTATGACACACCCATGATCCCTGAAGACAAAAGGTGGAGACAGAAGAATCAAGAGTTCAAGACCAGGCCGAGATGCATAGCAGGGTTTATACCATTTTAAACAACATAGGAAGAACTCCCCTCAGGCAAACAGAACAACACAAAAATAAAAACATAAAGCATCAGGTATATGCCATTCTGGAAAAGCAAAACTATGGAAATAAAGAAGGAAGATTAATTATTGTCAGAGATTTTAAAAATGGAAGCATTTTCCAACTGAGAAATCAAAGCTACTCTGAGATACTACAGTGATAGACACTTGGGAAAAGTCTGCTGAGCTCACAGTCTATGCTGTACCACAACAAAGCCTTGGTGGACACTGTGGCCTTCAGTGATACTGCTGTATGATGTCAGCTCATCAATTCTAACAGACATGTCATTCTGGTAGGGAGTACTGGTGGTAGGAAGGTCATGTACATAGAATGGGACAATTTTGTACTTTCTGATTAGTCTTGCTAGAAATTTAAAGCTGATCTGACAAGTGAAGTAAATTATTCTCAAAAACAAAGCAGCATGAAAAAGATAGATAGTGAAGGTTAGGATGGGGATATCTAGGATAAAAATTATCAAGTAACTTCCCACTGAGTAGCTGGTATCTGTGTAAAACCTGAATCAGAAGAAGTGACCACTACTGATGTTTCCTTCACACTGGACCTTGGAAAGTGTACATGTTGTCAGAGCTTGGAATTGAAGTAAGTAGATTGAAGGCAATAGTCTTTTTCCCAGATATGTAAATCGCCATGGCATGTACAACTCAGTTTCCAAAGTGCAGAATTCTGTAAGCTCCATTTTGAGGAGTTAGATCCAACACAGGAAGAACTTACTCCTGAGTGTCTTGGGTTTTTGGTGAAATCAGTATACACTAAGAATCCCCATTTGCTTGGAACTGACCAGCAGGTGTGCCATGCCTGTGGCTCTCCTTATCTCCACGATCATCACTAGGATCCCCATTTGCTGGCCTGTTTGTGTGAACTTGACATAGGCTAGAGTTGTTTAATAAAAGATAAGATCAATGAGAAAAGAGCCCCTACTCTCCTGGCCTGTAGGCAAGCCTATATTGCATTTTTATGAGTGATAATCCATGAAAGAGGGTCCACATCACTGTGGGTTATGCCAGCCCTGGGGAGGTAGTCCTGGGTGCTGTGAGTAAGCAAGATGAACAAGTCATTAAGGAAAGCTAGTAGGCAGCCATCCCTCATAGCCTCTGCTTTAGTTCCTGCCTCAAGGTTCCTGTGTTGAGCTTCTGTTCTGACTTCTGCAAGTTTCTTTAAGTCATTGTGATTTATCGCAGTAATATAAATCCTAACCAAGATACTCTATATCAATGGTATAGCCATTATGTCCGTTACACTAGAAGAAACAAGATTTAAGAGATGAGGTGAGCTATCCTAGCTCATAAGTTCCTTTAATTGTTAAGTCCTTGTGAGACTGAAGTAGGGTGTTGCCATGAGTTTGACAGCATATACTGAGCAAGTACCAGGCCATTTAAGACTCCATAACAAGACTCTGTCCATGGTGGTTTAAATGAGGTTGGCTCCCATAGACTCGTGTATTTGCCTACTTCGTTACTATCTGGGAATTATTTGAAAGGATTAGAAGATAGGTCCTTGTTGGAGGAGGTGTGCCACTTGGGTTGAGCATTATGATTTCAAACGCTCTTTCCTACCTTCTGCTAATGAATCAGGACGAAGCTCTCATTTACTTCTTCAGCACCATGCCTACCTGCATGTTGCCTTGATGAGGATGGACTAACCCCTCTGAAACCGTAAGGCAGCCCCCAATTAAATGTTTTCACTTTACAAGAGTTGCTTTGGCCATGCTGTCTCTTCATAGCAATAGAAAAGTAACTAAGACACAGTACCACCACCCCCTGGCACAACTGAATTTAGGTCTATGTTGCTTTGCTTTCAAGTTCACTCTTCCAAGTATTTTCCTATCAGGAAGCTCCCCTACTATCCCCCCCCCCCACACACACACCAATCTTCTCTCCTGTCCAAAGGCCTGTTCCAAACACTGTGGTCTATTCTATGGTCATGACAGCAGTCCTGTGACTGTAAATGTTTACTGCTGGAACAGAGAATGTAAAGACAGTCTGAGGGAACATGCATACACGTGTTTACAATTTTATCATTCATCCTCTAGCAGTTTCTCCCAAACTTCTAACATGTTCTCATTGTTGTAAGACTACAAAGTGAGTCACAAGACATTGACAGCCGAATAAAGAGGCTCCCTGCTTAGCTACTGATGGAGAAAAACTCATACCAAGCCATCACATCTTGCCAGTTTCTGTGAAACCCCTTGCCTCCAGAAGATGCAATTAGGATATCAAGGGCAGTATCACAAAGGACTAATGGAAGCCCAGGCTTGAAGTAAGAAAGTGTACTGTTGGAAATGGTGGGAGAGGAAGTTCAGATGTGTCCGGTTTGTGTCTTTACCACATTGCTCACTAAAGCTATTGCTACATGGAGCTTCTGCCTCTTTACAGCACGCAGATGGCAGTGCCAGAGTGAAGCAGGGCTCAATGCCATTCCATATGCCTGACACATAGCAAGCTTCCAGAAGAGGCCAGTTCTTTTGTTGGAGTAAAAGGCTTTCATCATTTTCAATTCACTGTTTAAAAAACACATTGATGACTCATTATTCCAGGGCATGGTTCATTAATTTTATTTAAGATAACTATCTGTCTCAAAGTGTTAGTTTTGACAGCTATTTTTAAAGATATAAAATGTTCTTTGGTGGAAATTTTTGGTCATCTCCTTCTATCTGGATGCTGAGAACAAGAAAAGTTCCATTAGCCCAGCATTTACTCTGGGCCAGGCTGATGCTGCCTCTCAGCAAGATTGTGATAGAGGGCTGTTACCACCCCACCATACAGATAAGAAAAAGGAAGCACTAAAGAGCTGGTATAACTTACCCAAGCATATGACAATTGATCTAGATGACACCCAGAACATGGTCCTAAATCCCCATAACTATATTTGTTAGAACAAAAGGAGCATGGCTCAAATTGGATAGTTTATGAAGAATCATATGCTGATGCTGCTATTTACAAATGTGTAGAACTTACTTCTATAGCAGAATTATCAAAAGCAGGTAAGACTATGCAAAATCCAGAACAGCCAGCAAGTAGAAAATGCTGTAAACACCTTATAACCTGAGAAGATGCTCTTAAATAGAGGAAGCAGATACTTCTGATACTTCTGCTTCACTGTGGAATTCAGAACTGCTGACAATGAAATACTGCAGCCCTCTGGCAAAACCCTGCTCCTATGTTAATCCATTATGCTGACTTGGTAAGCAGTACATCTAGATATAACATAGCTCTTTAGGAGGGTCTCAGCTTCTCAGCTCTGAAAGATTTAATTCAGAAGTCCATCTCAACGTGGTCAGTTCTACATATTTCAGCACTTAACCAGCTCAGTGAGGCAGCTTTGGAGAGGAGGATACTAAAAATGGCTTTTTGCTGAGCTATAACGGGCATCTCACTTGAGGGATAGACTCTGTAGTTAGTGTCTGGAAATGCTGGGTTCCCGCTGGGTAATGTTTGCATCACTTCTTTCTGATTCTAGACTTGTTTCTAATGATTAGGGAACCGGTAAGTCAAGGGACTTGAATTCTGTGAAGTCTTTGTTTATTATGTGTCTGGCTGTATTAATCCTAAACTGTAGTGACTCAGATAGCTGAAGTGCTAAGTGGGTGCCACATATCAAGGTCTTGAGTGCTCCTGCTCTGACCCACATAAGAAAGATCTTTCCGAAGATACTCATGAATCCAGATGAAGACTGTTAAAGAAAGGTTTCAGGACAACTTCCCATTCTCTCATACTTATTTGGAATAAGGTTACCCAATGTCTTTTAACGTTTCTATTGCTGTGATAAACACTATGACCTGAAGAAACTTGGGAAAGAAAGGGTTTATTCCATCTTGCAGCTGTATACAGTTCACTACCAGGGCAGGAACCCAAAGAGGGCAGGAACCTGGAGGCCAGAGCTGATGTAGAAGGGGAAAGGTTACTTATGATTTAACAATCTTCATGGACTTCTCAGCTTGTTATCTTATCACGCCAAGGACTACCCATCCAAGGTGACACCAATCACAGTGAGATGATGCCTCCCACATCAATCATCAGTCAAGAAAAGGTACCACAGGCTTGACCACAGACCAGTCTGGTGGAGGCAGTTTCTCGGTTGAGATTTCTTCTTCAAAAGAAGACTCTGGCTTGGGTCAAATTGATATAAGACTACCAGCACACTGCGCTAGAAAGCACCAAATCAGAAAAGAGGCAGAGATTTAGAGAAAGAATATTACCCCAGGTTTCTGTGTAGTGGGATCATGTTGTTACTTTGTAAATAATTGTCCTGCCTACTGGTTTAATATAAATGCTGACTGGGTGAAGGCAGACAGGAAGTGTGGGCAGGGCTACCAGACTAAGAAACTCTTGGAACAGGATGAACAGAACAGAGATGCCACAGAGACACCAGAGAAGCCAGCAGATGCAGAGGACACCTATGCTGCTCTGAAAAAAAATACCGAGCCACATGGCTGAACAAAATAATAATCATGGGTTGAGTTAAAGTGAAGGAGTTAGCAAGTTATATGCCTGGGCCCAAGGCTGATCAGCATAAAATTAATATAAGTGTCTGTGTGTCTCTGTGGGATTGCGGGGCTACAGAACCTCGAGACTACACCAAAAAGTCTGGGCCAGAAACCTCATACAACATATCCGTTACCTAAGTTTGAATTGAATGTTTTCCTGGAACCTTGTGTTTCTCTTTTGAGATGATACAAAATATTATGAGATTAATTGTATTTTTTATGTCCTGCAAGATTGGTTTAGCTACCTCTTTACCTTAATCTGAAGTCTCAGACACAACACAGCTACAAAGATGCAGGCAAATGTGTGTGGAGGCAGAAACTTGTAAAAGGTTGTTTGCATTTTCCATGTCAGATTCTCTTGATTCAGTTTTTAAATGTAAAGTGTTCCCTTCCAAACTGTGTTAAAAAACACTTACTTAATAGGTGATGTCCACATGTCACAATATTCCTTGACATTTCTCTTAAAATGCCAGGTGCAAACAAGGCACTAATGTGTCTGTTTACTACACTGTCTCAGTAGACTTTGTTGAATCTGACAGTGCCTGTATCACCATATCAGTTGAGGTGTGATGAGATTCATACCTATGCATAAGAGTAATTTATAATCCGCCAGATAGATGGATGGATAGACATTACTGATGTCTATAAAGATCAATGTCTGTACTGTGCCAGCTGTGAATGTGTAGGAGGTTACATATGGCTATTAATATTTGCTTGTAATATACTGTGACAATTGCTAACACTCTTGTGTATGAGATGATTAAGTTTTCGGGCCTTGCCCAATCAGAAATTTTTCATAGTTAATTAAAAATGCATGATAATGAGATCAGTATTGGGATGCATGCCCAAACCATCTACTGTCATTCTCTCTGGGACAGGGTACTCTTTAGTCATCTGTAGCCTGGTTTACCAGTATCTAAGAAAAAGATGGTAGGGATGTATCCAGCAAGAATCACAGTTTTATGCCCAATTTTAAATGGGCATAAAAAAGTTCTCGTGGCGAGACAGGAAAATTTGAAGGTTAATAGTATTACAGTACATAGTTTGAGAAGAAGCTGTGATTTTTTTCCTCAGTCATTGCCATGTTAGTTCATAAACCACAGCCTCTTGTAGTAGGAGGTTTCTGGCTTGGACTTTCCGGCCTAACCTCAAGGTCTAGACCCACAGACCCACAGTCCCACAGTCCCACAGTCCTACAGAGACACACAGAAGCTTCCAATAGTTTTTGGCTGATCAGCCTCAGGCCCAGGCATATCACTTGCTAGCTCTCTACTCTTTATCTAACCCATGTCTCTTGTTCAGCCATGGGGCTCGGTACCTTTTCTTAAGGCATCATAGTTGTCCTTGGCTTCTTCCGGGCCTCTCTCTGGAATTCCCTCTGGTGTTCTGATCTGGCATTCTGTTCTCAGAGTTTCTAGTTTGGTAGCCCCGCCTACACTTCCTGCCTGCCTTTGGCCAATCAGCTCTTTTTATTAAACCAGTGGTTGGGACAATTATTTAAAATGAAACAACACAACCTCCCACAGCTTCTTGCTATTTGAACCCAGGTCTAAATGACCAGCATCCTTGCCTGAATTATCGCTGTTGACTCCTGGATGATTTCTTTGCTCCCATTTGTTAGCCACGTTGGCCTAGTCACTATGGTGATGAGAGCGATCCAGTTACAGTGTGTTTCCAGATCACTTGTTAAAGCCCTTGGGGGCATTTCATCTCGGTAAGAATGAAAGGTGGTGTCCTACTACAGCTTCCAAAGTCCCATAAGGCCTCTCTTACGCATTGCTTGTCTGATTATCTCCTATTCTAAGTCATTCAGCTGTTCTTTGGACACTATCTAGCTGCTGCTCTTGCTCATCTATGAGCCTCTTCCCCAATAACGTTCCTCCCCCTTCCACTATTTCAAGAAATGCCTTCTTCGGGTTGCAGAGGAAAGCACACCCAGAAAGCAATCACAGAAGTTCCACCTCATGCCAGTTCTTATGCCTTTTTTTCCTCATTTTCCTCCATACACCTTGTCATGCACAGATGACTTTTCCTAATTACATTTCAATATATGTGAAGACAAGGTATTTTATCTGTTTCATTCACTACTATATTCTCACAGCGTAGAACATCGCCTATCAGTATATACACCTACTCATTAGTTACAGGGAAAAGGAAAGAAAAATACAGTGGGAAGGTCAGCTTTGATAATTTTGGATCTATAAGAAGATCTATTTTGTGGTTTGCATGTGGAGAGAAGTTAAGGTTCTTTAGATCTTGACAGTAAGCTAGGCATTCTCAGGGAGTGTTGGTGGCTTCTTACTGGAATTACTTCCAGCTCTTAAGAACTACATGGCCAGCAGAAAGGAAGGTAGGCAGCTAACAGGGATCTGCTTTCTCTTTGATTTTTACTTAACTTAAAAACTGTGTAAAATATAATGTTTTAGATCTATACTCACTCATCAAATGTTTATTGAGAACCTATTATCTAAACAGTCCCTGAATTAGCCTCTAGGGATCAGAAGCTATACTGAACACATACCCTGAAGCACTTAAAACTACACCATGAAGCAGAAAGGCTCAGTATTACTGAACAATGAGTAGAATTATTTAGTAAGCTCAAAACTAAACCAGCTCCTGGGGTCTCATTTCAGAAATCCAAAAAACAGGAAAATATTTTCAGTTTTTCCAATGAGTCCAGTGTTGGTTCTAGATTTTACAGTTACTGTAACATAGAAATGACAGTTACTGAAGGAACAGCAGATGGAAGTGCAGGGACACTGTTTCTGTCTCTATGTGTCTCTGTCTCTGTTTTTTCTCTGTCTCTGTTTCTCCCCACTCTGTGTGTGTGATTGCCTGAACAATAGTCTATAATGAAAATAAAATGAACTATTTAGCCTCACTTCCCTTTCTAGAGATTCAACTGCTCAGTGAATCTCTTTATACTTCAATTGGTTGATCGAGACAGATTTTAGAACAATCTTACAGAGACTTTGTAGAACAACCATGCTGGGTCTTTGGCATTCAAATCACATTCCAGCTCCAAGTGGCACATGCTTCTCTTAATGCCCATTAATTTTAGCCATAGAGCTATCCAGATAGGGCCAGTTTTTGTTTTTGTTTTTGTTTTTTTTTTCCATGAAAACAAACCAGAGAGGTAGACTAATGGATATATTTCTTTTTTAAAAAAATGTATTTAAATAAACTAAATACATGCTTTAATCATCCTCCAGTAACATATCTAACATTTTGTACTTGACTCAATTTTACCAGATTTTTGTATTTCTTACCTTGTCTAATTCACATATAATTTCCTTTGCCTAGCTTTTGTAAGTAAATGAATAATTTGAGCAAAAAGAAATCAATTTTGCTTTATTATACTAAATAATGATCTATAAAGAATGTAAGTGGTGGTAGGCTTGCACAAGTTCTTGTTCAGTTGATACTGTTTTTCTTACTAAAAATAAGAAGATGGGGGCTGGGGAAATGGCTCAGTAGTAAAGGCACATGACACCAGGCCTGATGACCCAAAGCTCCATCCCCAAGCCACATGGCAGAAGACAACTCCTAAAAATTATTCTCTGGCCCCTACATGAGCATCTGAGAACATAGGAATACCCATGTGTGTGCGCGCACACACAAACACACACACAGACACATGTACACACACATGCACACACACACCACATGTACATATAAATACACACACGTACACACAGAAACACACACATACTCGCACACACATGTGCACACACACATAGACACACACATTAAATAAATATAAAATCAATTAACTGACTAATTACTATAAGGAATATTTATTAAAACTTGGGTTATCATTCAATTGATAAGGTGATTGCCTATGGCACCCCAAGCCGTTGGTTTAATTCCTAGAAACATATAAAAATCATGGATGGTGGGGCACACTGCTAATTCTGGCACTTGAGAGATAGAAGGGAGGAAGTCAGAAGTTCATAGACATCCTTTGCTATATAGCAAGCTCAAGGGCAGCTTGTATTCCACATGTGTTCTATCCCCCCAAATGCAAATATCCTAAAGAAGGAAGAATATTAAATTATCTTGGATTTGGTTTGGTGAAATACTTCAAAGAAAATGTTCAAATATAATTTTAAAAATTGTGATGTGTATATAAAGTCACCAAATACAGAGTATGAAGAAAAAGTATCCACTGGTTACATTCATGGGTAAGGTTGGAAGGACAATCTGTTTATTCTGCTGCTTACTGTATATTTCATAAATATTTTAGGCAGAGTACATACTCATTTCAAGACATGCACAGTTGAAGAATTGGAGCCAATTATTTGTGAGGTTTTAAACAAAACAAAGTAAATAGAAATGCTTTTCTTTTAGCCTGTCCTCCAAGAAACCCACCACAAACTGCCCAAAGTTGGCATCGCTGTTTCAAGTCAAATATTTCCAGACTTTTAAAGGAAAAAAAACCCTAATTAATGTTAGTGCTGATAAAAATACTCTGGGTCCACAAACTGCGAGATAGACAAATAATTCTGAAAACACAAGATGGTGACCTTTCCTTGCTCGCTTTTCTTGCTGGGAAGATGCAGGCATTCTTGTTTGCAGATATTTTTGCTGATCCTTTTCATTTTGCTTTGTTTTATTTATTTTTACTTCAAAGCAAGAAAAAAAATATTTTGCTGACCAGTAGAAAGCTTGCTAAAGTCAATTATTCCTTACAGTCTTTCTTTACACAAATGCTTTCCTGAAAAATGTCTCAGAAGGGAGGGAGGTATCTTTTTGTTGGGGTTCAAGCCATATCAGCTAATGTGAAGGATTTTCTAATGTTTAGGGCACACTTTGGAGACTTGGGTGTGGGCTCCTCTGTCGTATAATGAAGGAAGAAACAGAGAACCACAGAGCTACAGCTAAGGTCTTTGTCCTTTGACTTGCTTTTGCAACAGGATGATAATAAAGTGCTCACGGCATAGACTCTAAAGGCTGAGGTAACAACCACAGAGGTCCAACCCCACTTCTGATGTGAGCAAGTGGCCATGTTTGGCTTATGGATACACATATTGACTCAATAATGGAGAAAAGATCTCTGCTATTGGAGTCAACCCATTTTCTAGAAATTCACTCATATATGCAGATATTCATAGCATGTTCAAATCCAAGACAGACATGAGAAACTTCCCTGGTTAGAGAAATCCTCTGAGAGTTGAAGGACCAGATACCTCAAACACATGAAAAAGCTACAGACATAGCCCATGGATGTTAATCCACTCACAGAATAAGATTCCATGTCTATGCTAGCTTTAGAAAGCAAAATTTTATCAAAAATTGTGCAGAAGATTTTAAATCATAATTTATAATTTTACAATTATAGTAAGGCCATCAAATGAAGGGATGTATGATATTCATTTTTAAGTGGCAAGAAGGGTCAACCTTGAAATAATGGATGAGCCATTTTGGAAAACTCATAGTGACAGGAAATCCCCTGCATTATACCATTTCCTAGTGTCCTCATTGTTTCCTGATAGAAAGAGTGATATCCATCTTCCCCATACAGGCTTTCTCCCAGGAATATCGGGGGGTGAAGATGTACATTCAATATGCCATTCTGTATATTTTTATCATTAATTATTTTATCTCTCAACATTAATTTCTTCATACTTTTTACTCTCTGGTTACAATGTAAGCATTTTGATATTAAAAGGCAAATGGTCACTAAAACCAAAATTAAAATAGTTTCTCATAAAGTTTTTTTGAAAGTATCTGATGCATGAATTCTTTGTTCAGTTATATTTCCATGTCTAGACCAAAATTAAGATATTTGTGAGTTATGGTGGGTAAGATGGGAAAGTAGGAGGAGTATCCTCCAAGGACTTCATGAGTTAGAAGAATTAAGACAACAAAGGAAAAGCTGTATTCTGAGGAGGACAGAGAACACGACATATAAGAGACATAAAGACATAAAGAGAATAAAGGCATAAGGGAGCAGAATGGTAACTCAGAGGGAAACTTCAAATACTCAGCATCTCCAACTCGGGTTCCCTGGGGCCTGGACAGCGACCAGATGCTATGGGCACATGGTAAGCTACAAAGTGTGGGCAGCTTGGTGACAATAACACACAGGCAGACCTAGCTACGGGAGAAACCATGGTTCTTAGAAGTGGTGAATACAGAACTGGGATTTGGTTTAAAAGTGTCCTTCCCAAATATACACACAACAAGCTTAATTTAGAGAAGAAATTCATCATATCACTTATCATCCCTGAGTGTCTTAAAAAGCCATCTCAAGAGGAGCCTATTGGTAAGACTTAACTACTTTAAGGTTCTGAAAGCATGGAAAAATTATAATGTGGAATTCCTCAAGATACCCTGTCACTGTGGCTGTGGCAGTCTGCCTATAAAAATCAGTCAAGCAGTCATGGGATAGTTAAAAAATTTAAGCATTAGAGATCACTGGTTATAAAGAGAACAGTGGTAGCTGGTGAGGAGTGAAATCAGTTACATTGTTTAGCACAGAGGTCACATTGAGAATACAGGGTGGAAGATCAGCACATAACCTCATCCCTGTAATACTCCTTAAACCAAAGGTCTATGTGGTACTTCCAATTTCTCAAGCTTTGGGTGATATGATCTGCTGAGGACATTCACCATATCCTGTGGTGCATGAAACTCAACCTACATACTACCACAGTTAGCAAAGGCCAGCTGTAGCTCTGTGTTAAAACAAACTTAAAAAAAAAAAAAAAAAAGACAGAGAGTAAGAGGAATGAAGGAAGGGAGGGAAGAAGAAAGAAGAACCAGACCTCTCAGGTGTGAATATGAACTTGCCATGGATAGCATACCTGTAGCCATGCCATTAGGGGGCCTAGGTCAAGGGTCAGTTGACATCTAGTTGACATCCAGCACCAGTCAGCCCGGTGGAAGCTTGAGGATGGCGTCATGCCTCAGCCAGGAGTGTTCTCAGCTACTTTTATTTTTCTATTTTTTTAAATAACATTTTCCTTTTGTTTGGTTTTTTTTTTTTACATGTTTTTAAATTTGGTTATTAGCACTCATTTCTTTCTCATTTTCCCCTTTACCTGCCCTGTGTACTTTTCTCTTCCACATTCTAAGTTATTTCTTATTATTGTTGACTTTCATCCTGCTGGTTTTTAATTTCTTTCCTTATTCCATATTATTTTTATGCCCTTTCCCTTCTATTGTGATTTTGTTATTTTTAATCTCTATTTTACTAAATTTTAGCCTCTCTTTTGTTTTAAGTCCCTGGGACTTATCTTCTCCTTTCTAAGCAATACTGAGTATCAAATATGTGTGGATGTGTGGATGAGTCTATAGAGCCTCTCACACAAAAGTGTCCAAGATTGCTTTCCCCAAAGATGAAATCTTAGCATATAAAAACAAGGTGTGTGTGTGTGTGTGTGTGTGTGTGTGTGTGTATGTACCAAGTGGCAAAGAATTCTGAAGACTGATTTTTAAAATAATCTACATATTTGAAGACAATAAAAATAAACAGCCTAATGAGTTAAAGAAGGGAATATAGAATACAAACAAGAAATACTCCCCATATATAGAAATTAATAAAAATAACCAGAAATCCTGAAAAGTTCAATAATTCATCAAAATTAAGTTGAAAGCCTCACATGATAAGATGAAGCGAAGTAAAGAATTTTAGGACTTCAGGGTAAGGTTAGTAAATTATCACAACACAGAAATCACATAAAAAATGAGGAAAAAAAATCACAAATAAGACCCGTGTAAGCTGATGAAAGGTCAGCTTTGTGAAAAACCAGAGATGAATGGCAAATATATAATCAAAAGTGCAGGAAACCCAGTCACTAAAATATAAGCAAATAATTCCCCAAGTCATGAAGAGATGTGAACCCTGGTTCAGGAGGCCCTTAGAACACCAAATAGGCATGATCAGAAAACATTTCATTTTCATTTCCCTGCATCACGTCATATTGACAGATAGAAGGAAATAAGAAATAATACTGTAACAAAAATATTAATAGAGAAGTACCAAGTCACTTACGCAGGCAAGCCAATCAGAACAACAGACTTGTTACTACAGGCTCTGGTCGTCCCACAGTATTTATGATCCAAAAGGAAACTACCAACCTTTTACCACACAAGAGAACACAGCCCTGAATCCAAAACAAGCTTAAGTAAATAAAATTTGTGGCCCCTAAACAAACACTCCAGATGATACTTGAAGAGGAAGAAAACTAAAGACCACCCAGAAAGAATACATCTCAGTAAGAGGACCATCGTTATGTCAGAGAATTAGGGAAGGATGAAACATTATTTAGTCAATAATCAAATGTCCAAGTTGAATAACGGGGAGAAAGAAACACAAATCATTCCAGACAAACAGAAGAAAATCAAAAATGTTAGGAATGAGCACAAACCTCCCAACAATAACATGTAATGCCCGATGTGGCTTTTCAAATAAAAGTGGCAGGCTGGCTTATTGTATTAAAAAAAAAATAATGTCAACCATGTACTGCTTCTGAAACTCACCACACTGACCAACCCACACACAGAAAGTTAGAAGATCGGAAATGGCATTCCAAACAAGCAGAGTCCAGAAACCAGTAGAAACAACTCCACTCATAGCCAGCAACACAGCTAGAAGCCCAAGACAAAACAGCTTACTACAGATGCTAAAGGAATCAAAATGGTTATAAATGGATATGCACTGGAATTTGAAACACTATAGTACTCAAAACTGATATTACCGAAAAATAGTGCTACTGTTATAATAATGGATAAGTCTCAGCTACAGGTAAATTTCACAGACTGAAAAATATCAAAAAGAGAAACAAAAATTTAATTATAATATTAAAGGCATGGGCTTAATGGACATATATCAAGCTTCGAGTCTGAAGCATCTCCCCATGGACTCCTGTATGAGAACAGTTGTTTGGTTCCCAGCTGGCTGCACTTCCTTGTGGAGCTGTAGAACTCTCAGGAGATGGGACCTGGAATGGTTGAGGCATATCACTGAGGGGAGCTTTTAAAGGTTCTAATTCAGTCTGGCTTCAGGTGGTCTTCCTGGCTGCCAGCAGGTGCCCTGTCACTTTGCATTCCTTCTAGCAAAGGCTGAACCTGCCAGGCCACCATCACTTCTCGCAAGATCGACTTAAATAACCTTACATCTTGAGCCATAATGAAAGTGTGCTCTCCTAAGCAGCATCTGTCAATCATCTTGTCACGGTGAAGGAAGAAAATTTAATACAGCAGTTCCAGAACATTCTATACAGCAATTACACAGCATACACTTTTATCATCCCTGATAAATTTTAGATTAGGACATAAAGTCAGCTTTAACAAGTACAAAAACTTTAAATAAAATCTTGAATCTTATTGGATCTCAGAAGAATAAATATGATAAATAAAAAACTAGAGGATTATATAAACATGGAGATTAAACAAAATATTTTTAACCAATAAGTAAAGAAATAAAGGAGTATATAAAATACCTAGAATCAAATAAAAATAAAAATATAGCACACCAGATCTCACTGCACACAGAGAAAGGAATTCTACTGGGAAAGTCTGTGGTGATGAGTGCCCTATTCTTTTTTTAAGACAGAATTAAATAAATAACAAAGTAATATATATCATGGCCTTAGAAAAACTATTACAAACAGAAACAAAGAAACAAAAACAATAACTATTAGAGACAAAATAAGTGGAGAGTAGAATAATGCAAATGCTCTCTGCACCTGTTCTTGCAAAGAAACCTGACAACCCTTTAGCCAAACCAGCCCAAAGAATGAGTGGGAAACCCAAGTAAATAAAATTAAAGGTGAACGGGGCATATTATAGCATGCACCACTAATTGTTTAGAAATATTTTAAATTTTTATGTATTAGTGTTTTGAAAAAATTAGAAGAATTATATAATTTTTTTAGACCTATATGTTAAATAGATCAATAGCAAACAATAAGACTGTAATTGCAACAAAAAACTTCTAACATAGAAAAGCCAAGCATTAGATAGATTCACATCTGGATTTTTTTTCCTAAACTTTTAAAGAAGACCAATTCATCAAATTATTCCACAAACTGGCAGCCCATATCACCCTGACACCAAGCCTGTAAAGATATACCAAAAGGAGAAAATATTTATAGTTAGCACAAATGCTTAAGTCCTCAATGAAATGCTAAAAATTTATTTTAGAACACATTTTAAAAAGATCAAGCCATGCTTTAATCCCAAGAGTGCAACAATGGTTCAACATGTTCGAATCAGTAAATAACACAGCAACATGAGTAGAATCAGGGTTAAAAATCTCACTGTTGTTTCAACGGATGCTGAAAGGTTTTGATCAAATTCAATCTCACTTCATGGTTAAAAGAAAATACCTAAATTAACTGTGTGTGAAAGAATTATATCTCAGTATAGTAAATCATGCTTAGATATGAGCCAGGCACAGAAAGACAACTACCCACATGCTCACCAGTGGACATAGAGCATCTTAAAGGCAACCTGGAAGTACTATAGCGGTTGGCAGGGAAGGATGGGATAAAGACAAAGGGAAAGGCAAGAGAGGTTGGTGGCAAAGCAATAGTCTATACATGTGTTTATGGAAATGTCAGAACAAATCAGTAATGCGTGCCATGTGTATGTGTTAATATTAGAAATAAATTGAAAAAATAAACAGAATATGCAATCAACTAAGGTAAAAAGACAATCCATAGCCACTTTTCATTTTTGACTTCCAAAATTTCCTTGCTGGGCATAAAGGGGCAAAGCTACTTCAGGAGAGACACTACTTATGACTTAACTATTACACTCTTCTTACATTCTGATCCATAACTTGTTGTTAGAATGTTGACCTAAGGTACAGTTAGGATCACTTAGCTGAGCACTGATACACAATATGATAGCTACCACATTTTCATCACAAAGAATAAACATTTGAAGATATACATATGTGTGTATGTATATATATGCACGTATATTTAAGACAATTGAAACATTATGCAAAGCATATATGTATCAGATATTACAAAATACTCCATATTATACTATGAGGGGGGAGGTTCTCTTAAAATACACCAATCCAAGATTAGTATTTATTAAAATACAAGCCAACACTAACGATACAGGTAACAGCTTATATAGGTGCCTGATAGACTGGATTATCCACTCGATGGACGATGGATGCTGAACAGGTATCTCTAGCAGTCAGGAACCAGGAAACGGGGGCCTCCTAAGATCCCAGCAGCCCATTATGAGTGTGGATGGCCACTTCCCCTTCAGGAGCCCGGGACCCTAGATAAGCGTCTTCGGACCTTATTAGCTGACACCTGAATCCCACCACAATACTGTTTATGGTTTTATGATTCATTTCTGTTTAAAGTAATAAAGGAAACTCTATTTCTGTATTGTTTTTTGAATCTGCTAATTACCTTATACACACAGAAAAAAATAAATTATGCTCAGGTTGCTACAGGTGTTAGAGATAAGACTTTTAAACTAAAATGCATTTTCCCCTCAGTACTGCCAGACTGTATTTATGTGCATGTTTTTTTCTGTGTGCACATAAGCGCAAGCGCGCGCGCGCGTGCACACACACACACACACACACACACACACACACACAGAGAGAGAGAGAGAGAGAGAGAGAGAGAGAGAGAGAGAGAGAGAGAGAGAAAGGTTAATTTCAATTGCTCTTTCTCTATAGCTCTCCATCTCCTTTTTTGAGACAAGTTTACCAATTGGCTAATTTAGCTGGGAATAGCTCTTAGGATTTGACGTTTCTATCCCCTGAACCCGTGGTTACAGACACATTCTGGCTTGGCTTCTACAGGGTGCTGGGAATCCCACAGAAGTCCTTATGTTTGGGCAGCTTTACAGACCGAGCTCTCCCCACAGCTCCAGGCTCTTTTAAGGGGAAACATTTCTAAAGACATGATTATTGTCTGTGTTGTAATAAGCTGGAGGAAAACCAGGGAGATGGAATTTCAGGCAACTGGTCTCAGAAAAGTGAGAGAGACACAGATCTGCTGTCTTGAGACATTTTATATTTAAAGGGATTCTGTATACTTCAAAATCACCATTAAGAAAGATCTACAGTCTTCAAAAGATAAGATTAGGAATGGTCTTTCAAGCACAGGGACAGCTGACCTGAACTAATGGGAGGTCACCGTCTCTGGACTGACAGTTGGAGAGCCTGCATGGGACCAAAGTAGGCCTTCTGAATGGGGGTGACAGTTGCATTGGTCAAGCTGTTAACTAGGCCTTAGCTATAGAACCAGGAATTACCCCAGATACATGAACTGGATTTTTAGAGCCCACTCCCCATGGTGGGATGCCTTGCTCAGCCTTGATACAGGGTGGAAGCCATATGTTCTGTCTCAACTTGGTATGTTCATCTGTGTGACTATTCAAAGGAGGCCTTACTCCCTTTGAAGAGTAGATGAGAGGTGGAGATGGGGGAAGGGAGAGGGAAGGAAGGGGGAGGAGGGCAGGGAGGGGGGACAGTGGAGGTTATGTAAAATAATTAAATAAATATTAAAAAGAATGGCTTTTTCAGATCATTCTTGTTTGTTGATTTATAGGAATATTTTCTCCCATTGTATTGGTGCTTACTTAAATTCTTTAAGAAAGCAAAATAACTAGATCTCTTTTAGAATTTAGTCATCACAAGGAGAAGATACTGTATACTGTCCCTACATCTATTGTATCCCATATGTCAAGGGCTTCAGGAAACACATACAATGTGTTTCTCCATGTTGGCCCTCAAGGAGTTCACAGTTTTACTCTGTTGTTATTCAGTGATGTAAGGAAAGCAATATAAAATATAAACCTCTCCTAAGGGATTTAAAACATTCATTTTGTATACAAAAATAAATCAATTATACATTTCAATGCACCTATGTCTTTTTTTCCTATTATAAAATGGAAAGATTAGATTTTTTTTCTTGTTTATAATTGTAGGATTAAAATTTCCCACCATAAAACCACAAATTTGAATGTTTAAAATTATTTAACTGGCAAGAATTTGGATTATTTGCTAACAAATAATTTAAGGTTTTGCCACAAGTCTGATTCTCTACCACCTCACTCTCGTGTTTCCCAACTTTACAAGAACTGTGTAAATAAAAATTTAATTAAAGACAAACCAAATGCCCTAGTCATTCAAAAGCTTAGTGTGATGCGTCTTTACCATTAACTATCAGCCCCAATCTAAAGAATTCCAACATTAAATTATAGAAATCATCACTGATTATATACAATGATATTTAACATATTTTAACATATATATTATGTGTATGTTAATAATATATAGTTCTGGATATACAGAGAGAGAGAGAGAATAAGGTGGTGGTAAAATAACTTGTGGTGCATGTGTTTGCAGGTAAATTATGCGATAATTAAAGGTCAAAAGAAAAGGCTGCTAGGAAAAGCCATCAATATTTTTAGCCAGATGTGAGCTTTGTAAGCTGCAATGTCAGCCTACTAACCTATTAAGCAAGATGTAGTCACAAGTGCAATGGCGGTATGATTATAATGGGAATAACCAACCAGTTTCTGATTGGATTTGAGGACTGTAGCCCAGGAGGAAACCCCTGGTTCTAGAAACCTTGTCATGAACCCCTGACTGGAGAGTTCACAGGTCATAGAGGATAACTACCTCTACTATTTTGCTGAATCTACATATTGGTAAAATGCATGCAAACTATTCATGCCTCTCTCCATAGATACGTGTTGATTTTAGCCTCCCTTGGAGAGTTTTCTTCTTGCTGTGTGTGACATTTCATGCAAAAACCCACTACTGGCCAAAGTGCTAATTATTGACTCTGGAGTATTCATCCTTAAGCTGGACATCTATACCACACTCCACACATAAGACTCAGGATACTCTGAAAGAGCAAAGGAGTGGAGAGAATGTAAGAACGAGAGAAAGAAAAAAAATTCAAACAAGAACTGGCCAAAGGTCATGGCACTCGTGAAACCATTACATCTGTGAATAGCTGCACAAGACCCGTACAGTACTGGGCCAGTCATCATGCATAGTGCAGAGGCTCACGTGGTCCCACCCCTAATGAGAGAGAGGAGCAGTTAATGGCTTCTGAGGAGGCAATGCACTTTCTTCAGTGATGTAGCTGCTGAAAAGTATCCCCTGTGTTCCAGTAAATAACCTCCCATCCGCTACAAACAAGCAACATTACTCCCATCCATTCTCACATATGTAGCACTAACTACATTCAGCAGCTCACAGGTTAAGTAAAATTAGACATGTAAGGAGGAAGTGAACTGTGTAGGAGAAATAAACGATCCAGGGACAGAGGGAGGGTAGGAGAGGATGAAAATAACTAAAATTTATTACATACATATATGAAACAGTATAAAACAAATAAAAATTTTAAGTTATTAACAGTAAAGTATATTTAAGCACATGGAGATACCAGATGTAATAAAGATAATACATTATGATATCCATATTTATATTGTGTTTAATATTTTACATGAGAAAATGCATACCAAAATATGACTTACCTAAAAGGCGTATGATTATTGATATTTTTAATTTCTTTGTGATTATCTTTGTCTATAACATCATTAAAGCTTCTAAAATGTTTAGTTTATATTTAGAAAAGCTATACATTTTTAAATGTAATACATATATGTAGAAAATTAATATATTGGTAAAGTGCTTTATTTTATAGTCATCCCTATGTTTTCTATTCCAGCGAAGTAAATTTTCTGAAAAAGTTTACGTGTGACTATTTGAATCACTAGCTAATAAAACATGACATGCCCCAATGCCCCAACTTCAGAGAAGTTTCTTTACTTTTGTTATTTCTAAAGACTTATGAGCTATAACCTGAAAAGCTTTAGTGAGCCCTACAGTTTGTGATGTTAATGTTTGCTTGGATCTGCATTTGCCATGTGGTAAAGCTTCAGACTTAGCACTGTCTCCTTCACCGTCTTGATAATGACGTGAGTTACCAGTTCTGACATTCACAAATTTCAGTAGCTGTGGACACATGCGATTCCGAGTTATGGATTTACAGAATTTTACTGCCTAAAGTATTCCTGGGATGAACATGGAGGAAATGTAATGGGATTGGGTGGTTTTCACCGTGACCTAGAGGTGTGGCCTTTAGGCTGTGAGGACCCATGTACAGGGCTTGGCCAGGCCCATCCAAGACAGGGTGCTTGCTGTCTCCCTTTCCTGTTTGTTCCTGTGCTCTTGGAGAGAAGATCTGACCCATGGCCCCTGCAGCCTCATAAAATAATTAAATCTATAAAACAGTTCGTTATTATACCAATAAGTGTTTCATATAAACTCCTTAGTAAATATTAATCCTTTTATATAATCAGTTGTTAATAAATAATTCCTACAAAAAGGAAACAAAAACAAAATATAGTAAGTAGACTGCTCATAAAGCAATAAACACACACACACACACACACACACACACACATATATATATATATATATATATATATACTTAGAGTAAATTTTACTGAGAATGTGTGTGAGGAACTAGATTATGAGGCAGATACAAGAGGTTTGAAATTAATACCTTTCTAATGAAGAAAGGGCAGAGTATTAGGAGATTTCACAGAGATTTGAAAAAAAAAAAACGTTAGAAAAACCTTGATGATAAAAAGTTAATTTCTCTGACTGCTTCAGGAGAAGGGGCTAGCGATGGCAGTAGTGCTGAGAATGTAGTTTTATGAAAAGACTCAGAGAAGGAGCATTTAGAATACAGCTACCTATAGGGTTCACGAGTGAGAAAGTGTCACAGAGTTAGAGGTAAGTCTCCCGGTTATGCACAGAGCCATCCTCTGCCAGGCCATTCTGTTATGGGCCATTCTGAGCACCTCCTGCGGCCCGGATATTGTTACTAAATTATTTAAGGTCACCTATAGACATCTTAAGGGACATCCAAATAGCACTAGGTCTCTTAACCTTAAATGTAAGCACAACTTGCTTAGGAACTTGTTAGAATGCCGACCTGACAGTCTGAGGCAGTACCAATGCTTCCTCATTTCAAATAAACTCTTGAGAAATATTGAAGGTGGCAGTCCACCAACTGTTAGATAGCAAGATTTTGACAGAGACTTTTTTGCAAGGAGAATAAGATGATGAGAAACTGAAAAGGAGGGGGATGAACACAGGAGATGCTGAACAGGCTCAGCCACTCACACAGCAGTGCTTTATGGATACTCTAGGTCTATGCTCCACCAAAATCAAGGTGATCCTAGAAACATAGGGAAATCTATAGTCATGTTAGGTATCGCAGACAGAAAACTATGGGAAAAGACACTGAGTTAGAAAATTTATGCGAATATGACTCCATCTGTATACTTAGGATATTAAAGAAAAATCAAAACATCCCAACAAAGCCTTTCCTTAATGTGGAAGAGCGTAAACTACTTTCTTTAGAGTTCAGATTGAGCTAGGCGATTTCTTATCACAAGAAATGCATTGGCATAACTGCCAAGGTACTGCTTATTCTACTCTTTTCTGATATGATGATGCAATCATTAAGGTTATACAGAATACACTTTTAAAAAGAACACACATTGCAAAGTCAAAGGAAATGATCTAAAGGGATCCTGATTACCAGATTGTGCTTCAAGGAAAATGCAACTGTAAGCCTATAGGGGTCGTTAAGCTCAAGTGTGTATCTCTTGACCTTCGAATAACTCTGTACTGCTTTTGGCAGGCTAATAGCACTTGATCTAAGAGAAGATAATACATGGATGAATTTCTGAAAATTAATGGCACTTTTGAGACAATAAAGGAGAGGAGAGAACAGGAGAAAGAAGAGAAAAGACAAATTTTTTAAAAAGAGGAGAATAAAGGAGAAAAATGGGAGAACCAGGACTTGGGTACTAAAAACTATTATATATATATATATATATATATATGTAAAGCAGCGTGTTAGTGATAAAAGCAAATTTCAATGTTCCATTCACTAGAACTAGAGGCACAAACATTCTCTCTAGCTCTCTAGCTTCTGGAAATGGAAGTAAATTTTGGTTCAATTCTTATCTGGAGTTAAAGTCTTGTAGGTAAGAGTCACAGACGATATAGGAAAATGATAACCTCGTGCAGGCACAAATGCTTTGCTTTCACAGGCCAAAGACTGACTCACACAATTGGCTGGAACAAATGCTAAGCTTACCTCCTCCCTAGTTGAGGACCATTTCAAGGAAGGCTTCCAACTACTGATCATTTACTAAGCCTCTCCTAGGTGTTAAATGTTTTCTAAGGCATTGATATATGCAGATGAGTGTGTGTGGGTCGGCAGTCTGATAGAGCATATAGATGGATAGTTAATGGAAAAATAGTATTACCTAAACTATCTTCAAATTCTAAATGGGAGGCATATATATGTGTGTGTGTGTCCTGTTCTTCCTAGATGGATATAAGAGAAGTAGATATGTGACATTTTAGATAGACATCAAGGAAGGGGCAGGCAGCAAAGAACATATCCCTAGCAGAGAGATGTGGGAATTCTGCAGGAACTGGGCAAAGGGAACATGGCTAGGGTGTGTGGCCAGAGCATGACCAGCCTTCACTGAATCCTACTAGATGCTCTTTCTCAGTTCTCTCTGAGAATATTTTGTTGACATCTGTGAGAAATTTAATGTCAAATTGAAGTCTTTATCTACCTCGGAGATGTCACTGCTAACTTTGGGCATGGTATAATTGCAGGATGATGAGCCACCAACCCACCCAGGAATGCACAGGTGTAGGCATGAATGGTGAGCCCACTCCAATTGATCTTGATAGCAAGACTTTTAATTTTGCTTCTTTACTTGCCTTATACCACGGGAAATTTGAGCTAAATTAACCTAAATCTATACATTCTCACCATGAGCTAAAAAACGTGAGGAATATTGGCTAGAGCTGGGCTTTCATTTACAATACTCTTAATCAGAAAAGGATCTCCAGCTTTCAATTTTTTCACCGAAGGCAAACAAACAGAAGTTTAGCAGCTTGGGATAATTGGTCCTCCAACCACCAGGCAATGGTTTCTTCCCAACTCTTGGAAGTAGCTAATGAGATGGACTCCAGGGAGAAAAATAATCACCTGAAAAACCTATAGATCATTTCAGTAGGTGGAAAGAACACAAGAGATCTTTATTCTGACCCCTGTTGTGCATACATTTACTCTCTCTGGCATCACACCCTGCGCACGCTCCATTTTTGCCTACCTGACTTCGTCCCCCCATTGATAAAGACATGAAAACATAGTCTCGCTTTGAATTTAGAAAATAAAATACCACTTGCTCCCCCCTCCCCAGCTGAAAATCATTCCTGGTTTCAATAAACTAAAAAAGAGCCACCTTTTTTTTTCCTTGAAAAAAAGTGATTGGGGGCTTTGCAAGAAAGACCTCCAAAGGCCTGTATTTCATCTCTCCCAAATGACTGTAATATACAAAAAATAATCTGCATCTTTCCCTGCTGAGAATAATTTGCTTGGTGTGTGCTCTGGAAAAAAAAAAAAAAAAAAAAAAAAAAAAGGTTCAGTAGGGGAAATGTCACCCTGCCT
Source organism: Phyllotis vaccarum (assembly GCA_033318265.1). Classification (NCBI taxonomy): domain Eukaryota; kingdom Metazoa; phylum Chordata; class Mammalia; order Rodentia; family Cricetidae; genus Phyllotis; species Phyllotis vaccarum. Next base: position 194,278,567 of record JARWLC010000002.1, read on the forward strand.
GTTCTAGCCAACATGTCTCCTGCTTGCTACCCACGCTCTGCTACTGTCCAGATACTCAGTGGAGAATCCATGTGGTTCAACTTTGACATTTTTGAATCCTAACACCAATCTCCTTCTCATTCACATCATCCACCAAGAACATTAGACTATAAGCCCCATTCCTTGATTTTAACTTATGGCTGCTGAGTATTTCCCAGCTGCCTCTTTAAGCTCAAATGTTTAATCTGCTAAGTATTTAGCTTTGAGTGCCATGTCAATGCGGGAGCATTGAGTTCTCCTTTGAAGCAAACGGAAATAAGCCAGGTACATTCTGGGTCCCATGGAAAACTAAGAATTCATCCCTGAGGTCTCCACTGGCCCAGCTGCTGAAACCCTACCTTCTGCCACATCTGGAATGGGCCTCTGGACCACCTGTCTACTTTAACATGATCAATGATATTCTAAAATAATATGAACAAATGCATTTTAATTCAGCAACCTATTGGTGGTTCAAAATCCAAAGTTTGCTTTTCAAATTTCCACACTCAAAATTATGTGTACTTTTCCTTCATACTTTTTGTCTGCATGTAGCTAGTTAATTTTTAAGAGAAATTTCTTTTCCCAAAATTATTGTGGAAAATGTTTTCTTTTTGTCTACAGTTTTGCACCACAGATAGCATATTGGGTAAGAAGAGCTGTGGATTTGAAGTGAATTTTTGTGTTTAGCTCAGCTAAGTAGTATTGCACGCAGAGAGGAAGGGCGGGCTTTGAAACTTACGAATGAGGCTAGAATTTGAGGTCTGTCACAGAGAAGGTGACAAAAGTGCTAAGCTGACTTCAAGAACAGAAGGAAGCATCAGTTATTTCTTCTGATGATAAAAGATGAAAATATATTCTTGTATTTTCCCCACCGTTTATTGGAGGGTGAAATAGCTGTACCCTACTGCAAGGCTATTTTAAAGACTAGCAATGTATATCCAATTCATGGAACAGGATATAGTTTGCTTCTTTTTAAGGTGAGAAAATTCTGTCTCCAATTCAGAGAAATTGTAATATAAGTAGACTCTTAGCCCCCCACACACACACACATGTGCATACACATGCAAACATGCATACAAACAAAAGAAAAACACAGCAAACAACATAAAGCCCACATGTGTTCATAACTCAGAGCCTCTTGCCTTCAGCTCTAAGAACTGTAATTTTATGAAACAATAGGAAATCAAAAAATCTGGAATGACTGGCAAAATACTTGGCACCTTGATTCACTACCAACAACAAAATTTTATGTATGCAAGTTCTCTTAAGAGCAAGATGGGAAATGGGTCCGTGTCTTGTATCCCAAATATTTACCATGTATGAAGAAGGACAGTGTCTCCAGACTTTCACACAGAGAATGCAGACATCCAGGGCTGAGCACTCAGGTTTTTGTTGTATGCTATCCCCAGAGCAAACACCGTTCATTCTAGTTCTTCCCTAGATGCAAGCCAAATACTACATCTTACTGCTGTAAAATGGCATGGCTACAAGTAAATATGCACAGCATGGCTTCTCTGTGCCAACTGGTACGTCAATGTAATCATTTTGCACAGCATGGCCTCCTTCAGCTCAAGGGCACAAAGCAACATTCAGCAACCAAGAAACAAGAAGCCTCCTGAGCAGGCCAAAGAGATTTGAGGAGGCAGACTGTACTGAGTCATCAAATGGACTTATCCTCCCCCCACCTCTCACCTCACCATGGGCCACCTTTTCCTAAAAGATAAAACAACACAGGAGTTCCTGATAGGAAAATGCCTGAGCAGAAAGCACAGAACTAGAGTGAGGAGTCACTGGGCCACTTAAAACACCTACAGGAGCAACTTCCTGTTACAGAATCAGTGTGGGCAAAAGTGAGAAGGGGGAGGGATATGTGGAGTTTGAACAAGGACAGGAAATTCCTGGGAAACACCATTCTCCTGTTGGGAGAAGTAGTTATAAGAGAGAGAAAGAGAGTCAGTCTTGGTTGCGCTCCTTGCTGGGTAGGGAAACTGAGGCAAAAACTGAGGCAAATCACTTAGCTGCTGCTTTAAAATTTAGTTTACTTAACTGTAAAATGAGAGGAAATATTCTTATATCTCAATCAAAATTAAGTATGATTATCAGAAAAGTATAGATATACCTTGGAAACTGTGAAACTTCCTAATACCCATAAATAAACAGGGTCACTCACACACACACACACACACACACATATATAGACATAGACACACACACAAAGACATACACACATATACACACACACAGATGCACACACATAAACATGCACACACACATACATACACTTACACATACACATACATACACACACATGCATAGGTTAACAATTACTGCCCATAGACCCCAAGCACTAACCACACAATCTTTCTGGATTATAACATTTTAAGCAGGACCCTGTAGTACATATTTGTACTACAACAAATATGTATTTTATAACTCGCTAGTTTTTCTTTGCACACCTCATAAATGAGCTCTGTGGGGATATATTTAAAATTTAATAAAAACAGCCTGAGATATCAGAGAACAGATCCACCTCCTCTAGTCTTTGTTTGTTTTGTTTTGTCTTTGTTTTGTTTTTTCCAGATAGTTTCCCTTGTAACAGTCCTGGCTGCCCTGGAACTTGCTTTGAAGACCAGGCTGGCTTTGAACTCGCAGAGATTTTTTTTCCCTCTGCTGCCCAAGTGCTGGCACTAACAGTGTGAGCCATGGTTTCTTCTAGCTTCTCTGTCTTTCTATGCCTGCCTTAAATACTTTCTTCACTCACTTAAGGCATGGCACCACCAATCCCTGCCTGGGAGCCTGGAACTCTTTCTGTAAACTAAGATGACCTGGAACTCCTTCTGTAAACTAAAATGGCCTCAAACTCAGATTTGATTAAGAGTGTAGGTCATCACTCCCGGGATATTCCCTGTGCTGGGATTAAAGGTGTGAGTTACCACTGTCTGATTCTCCTAGACTGACTGTGGGTAAATCCCTCTGATATCTCCAAATGTTTTTTATTAAATTTGAAACATACCCACACGGAGTTCAATCAAATAAACATAACTGTGCAACAGCTATGCACCAGGTTGTCTAATGAGAACTATGATGCATACAGAGAGAAATACATACTTCCTGTCCTAAGTTCTGCTCACATTGCTAATAAGGAAGACATAAGAACATGTGATAATAGGGGCAAAGGTGAATTGAGCACTACAGGGATACAGGGATTGTGATGGATAGAGAGGTTTATTCCTCCTCCTCCTCCTCCTCCTCCTCCTCCCCCCCCCCCCGTTTCCCTCTGTCTCCATACCTCTGTGACTATCTCTGCCTCTTTCTCTCACATATACACAAACGATGTAAGCCAAATATGCTTTTTCAAAGTAGTTTCAGACCCTCGTACACAGTGGAGGCCTCATACACATCGAAATGTATATGCATATATATGTGTATATACAGATGAATCGGTGGTCTGTTGTGCAAACACAGGTTCTCTGGAGCCAGATTGAAATGGCATTATTAAGTCACATAATTTAAGCTTCTGTCACCTATCTTCTTGGGACTCAATGCCAGAAATTTCTAAAATGAGCCAATGTTCTATAGAAACCCATACAGGGAATACTTCCCCTTGACAAATGGAGAACAATTTCAATTCTACTTTTTAAATCCCAAATGTAACCAAATCAAGAACTAATACAATCTCTGTTCAAATAAGGCTGACATATGCAAAGAGACCATTAGTCCTGCTTCTACTCATGTGAGCAAAAGGCACGTTATTTAAATGAGTATATGAGTATTAATATACTTATGTAAACAAATTTCATTGAATACATTTTTAAATCATCCCAATTTTGGCCAATGCCATAGGAAAACTTCATAAAAGAGAAAGATAGAAGAAGAGAGGAGATCTCACACACAGTAGGGGCCTCACACAGAGAAAGGATCTCATACACACAGGGGACCCTGTACATACTGAGGGAACCTCTCTCTCTCTCTTTCTCTCTCTCTCTCTCTCTCTCTCTCTCTCTCTCTCTCTCTCTCTCTCTCTCACACACACACACACACACACACACACACACACACACACACACACACACACACCACACAGAGGATCTCACACACAGAGGGGGCCTAACACACTGAGTTGTTCATTATACTCCATACATGTGAATGCTAACAGAAGCCATAAAATAATTTAAATGTGATGGAACTCAATTCTCGGCCTTCTAAAATAATTTTTCATACTATTATAAAATAATTATGGATTATCATTTTTGTCTGGAGAGAAAAAATAGGAAAAATTAACTCTAACATAAAGGAAAGTTGATTGTACACATTTTGATCTATTATACACTTTTATAAAATCATTGATATATAGCATTAATTTCTTATTAGGTGATATGCTTTCATCATCTAAAATATGCCATGGAGTTGCTCACTTTAAGTCTCCTCAACGCCCTTTTTGCCAACATCATCCTTCTACAGAACAGAACATTTGTCATAGTTCTTTGAGGTGTTGGAGGAGCTTTTTATCATGCTTGGCGGTGTTTGTTTGTTTGTTTAGTTTTTAGACAGAGTCTCACTGTGTGGCCCAGGCTTGGCTAGGTCTCTCCATGTTGATTAGACTGTACTTGTTCAAACTCATAAAGATCTCCCTGTCTCTGCCTCCCAAGGGCTAGGACTAAAGACATGTGCCACCAGACCAGGCCATGGTCAAATTTTAGAAACTCTTTCAGAGATGATTTATGACTATTAAAGTAGATAGGTTCTAGGTTGCTGTCACAGTCCATGCCTTTGCTTTGTTTACTCACAAATATTGCCAGATGAATATTACATCTAGTACATTGTAGTATCTTGTGTTTTAGATACACAAAAATCTACTTAATAAATGTCCACCACCTCCTTATCATTTACTACCTAGGTTACAGCCAGGATTTTGCATTAGAGATGACAGGGCTGAATTACTTTACATATTTTCATGTCATATGCTTGTGTATATCTAGATGAAATTTCAAGGTGTGGATTTTCTGGATCAGAATGTATGCAGTGATAAATTAGACCAATAGCTCCAAATTCCCTTCAATAAATAATTATATCATTCCTACATGGTTGTTGTATGGATACTTTACCTTGTGGCCCAGTCAACTATGTAATAAAATATTATCATTTTTGAAACTTTAAAAAATTAAAAATAACAGATGAGGACCAGGCATCATTGTACAGCTGTAATCCTAGCACTTTGGAGGCTGAGTCAGAATGGTCAAGCATTCACATTCAACTTGGGATACATAGCAAGACCTCACTACAAAAACTATCTTAGAAGGTAGATTCGTGTCTACATAATTTGATTTTTTTTCTTTATTAAATTGTGATCAAGCACGTTTTGTAATATAAGAGCTGTAAGACTTCTGTCTAAGATGATAACTTCACTGTATTAAGGATAACAATGGAGAGGTAGGCAGTGGTGGAGTAGGCAGATCTTTGTGAGTTTGAGGCCAGCCTGGTCTACAGAGTGAGTTTCAGGACAGCCAGGACTGTTACAAAGAGATCTTGAAATACCAAAATAAATAAATAAATATGCAAATCTTAGAGTTCAGTCAATTTTAATATCCTTTCAGGGTTGGTAGTAAACATTATAGCCAAGCATTAATAGTTTTCATAAAGGAGTATAAACCTTAGAACATGAATGATTATGGAAGCAGGAATATGAAAATATAGAATCTCTATTTTCAGAAAACATACTGTCTTTTAAAAGTTGTATTTTGCAAACATTTTATTACCAGGTGTCACAGGAAACTTTCAGGTTATGAAATATTTTTAAACATATGAGAAAGGTTCAAATTCGCTAGAAAATGCAAATCAAAACTACACTGAAATTCCATGTCACTCCAGCCAGAGTGGGAGTTCTCAAGAAAACAAGTAACAGCACTTGCTGGTATGGATATGAGAAAACAGATGCTTAGGTACACTTAGTGAGGCTGGAAGCTCATCCAGCTACCGTAACAATTCATATGTACGTTTCTCAAGCAAACAAGAAGAAAATCCAAACTTCCAAAAGCAGAACTACATATGACCCTGCTATTCCACTCTCAGATGTTCACCCAAAGGTCTCCAAGTTAACAGCACATAGTGACACTTTCATATCAATGTTAGCTGTGGCACTATGCACAGTAGCCAAACTATGGAACCAACCCAGGTGTCTATCAACAAAGAAAATGATAAAAACATGGTGGATATATCCACAATGGAATTACTGCCAGCCATGAAGAAATGAAGTTGTATTGTTTGCAGGAAATGAGATACATCTGGAGCTAATCAAATTTAAGTCAACCTCAGAAAGAAAAATATTACATATTTCCTCTCATTTGTAAGTCATAAACTTTATATAGATCTATAAAGTTATATGTGTGGAAGTAAAAATAATCCAGGTGAGCTAAAGAAATGAGGAGGCGGGAGGAGAAGGAAGATGGAGTTATCAGAGTGTGTGAGGGGGAATATGTTCAAAGAATATTATCAACACATTAGTGAAAGCGGCTTTATAAGTATAAAAAACAAATAATTTTGAAGACCCAAAACATATTAAAATATCAATAAGATTGAGAATCAATAATGAGCAAAATGATAATTAAGCATATTGCATTTTCTAAGTTTGGAAACCATATGTCATGAGTTGCATTTTTCAGAAGCTCTTGGGTTGGAGAATGAAACATCATAGAGATATTGGTTAGTAGCTCATTGTATAAGCTAGATAAATTTCATTGGGAATAGAAAGAAGAGATAGCTCCTGTTGCCTACATTCTGTAGTTTCTTGTCTCCCAAGACCATCCTTTACTCACAACACTTCATTGAAATAGGCCTACAGACTAAAAGGCTGGTTGATTCCTCTCAAAAGGCAAATTAAAAGTTTACTATAGTTAAATAAATGTTAATGCTTCCTCATGTATCAAGCAATTGACTTGAGTTCTCAGTTCTAAAACCAGCATGTCATATTGGTGTATTTGAAAGAATTAGCATATGTTATCTATTTAGTAAACTTATTAATTTCCCAGAAGTGTATTTCTCTATTGCCAAAAATGAACAGTATTTTTCAAAATTCTATTCCTGTTCTTTGAGATAAAATTATATTATTTAACTGGAAGGTGCAAACTTGAATGCAGCCAAATTCTTGGTTCACAGATGCCTACTGTCTACAAGAATGTATAAGAATGGAGCAGTCTTTAGACGTCTACAATGTTCTTTACATATGGACTATCTGTAGGAATTGAAGGCATGAACTATGCATTGATGGAAATTAATCATTAGTGGTATAAAGAATGGGAATAAGTTCAACATTTCATGTGTGATATACACACCATTTTTCTTTAAAAAAACAAATTATCACATGCTTGTGTTAAATTTAAAGTTTCTTCAAAGTACACTAAAGAACATATAGGGAGAATATTACTACCACACAAAAATGGTAGCTACTTCACACCAGCTTTAAAATTCACATGCTTAGCAGAATTATAACCACTTCATTTTATAAAAGATAAATGCTCCTATTAAGTAGTTATTTTAAAAATAATGGATCCAGAAAGGTATTTATCAATCTGAACCAATCCACACATCTAAGAAATAGGTTATCATACACATTCATTAGACTATAGTTTGTGATATAACAATAATGTCATCTCAAATCATACTCAGCACTACCTCATGAGCTTCTATCCATTTAATAAGTATTTTTAAAATGTAATTATGGTGAAGAACATTTGACATTGAGTGCTATCATAAAATATATCAAAGACACTCATGTATAAATGTTTCATTTCCTTTTAGTTACTTTCCTATGACTTTCATGACTACAAAGTAAGCAGGTCAAACAATGTAAAATGTGCCCTGTGGAGATGGGTCAGTTGAAATCTTGCTGTGCAGGTATGGTAATCTGAGCTTACATCCCTGTAGTATGAGGTTTCTGGCCCGGAGTTTCTGGCCTAACCTCAAGGTCTAGGCCCACAGACCCGCAGTCCTCCAGTCCCACAGAGACACACAGATGCTTCCAATAGTTTTAGGCTGAATCGGCCAAAGGCTCAGGCATATCACTTGCTAACTCTCTACCCTTAAGCTATCCCATGTCTCTTGTTCAGCCATGTGGCTCTGTACCTTTCTTTAAAGCTGCATGGTTGTCCTTTGCTTCCTGTAGCTTCTCTCTGGTGGTCTCTCTGGTGCTCTTCTGGCATTCTGCTCTCAGAGATTTTCTTAGTCTGGTAGCCCCGCCTACACTTCCTGCCTGCCTTTGGCCAGTCAGCTCTTTTTATTAAACCAGTGGGTGGGACAATTATTTACCACAAAACAACACAATACCCCCACACATCCCCAGGACCCACACAGAAATCTGGGTGCAGGGCCACATATCTGCAATGTTTCCACTATAGAGGCTGAGAGAGGATCCTTGGGCATGCTGGATAGGGAGTGTAGCCAAATTACTGTAAGAGACCCTGCCTAAAATCAGTCAAGAAAGACAACCAATATTGACTTCTCTTCCACATACCTTAGCACACACAAATGAAAAATAAGTTTGAATATATCAAATCATTTAAGTTTGTGGCAATTTGGCTGTCCACAAATATAGTATAGAAGTCTACTTTACTCTCCTCAGCAATACTGCACAGCAACACACAAACATCCTCTTGCCCAAAGTGACATAGAGCATTCATAAAACTAGCTTTCTATAGTTATGTCTCTTCTTACAATGTTACATGAACATAATTATCTCGTAAACATTTCAATTAAAGAAGTCATGCAGAAAGTACCTCAATACATCCTCTAATATCAAATTTGAAAAACCAAGCAGCCTATTATAGTGCATGTGATCCACCTGTCTTCTTAATTTGAGCTGTTCTAACAGTCTGCTCAATTGTGCTGCACATAGAGGTTTATGTGGGATCACAGTAGGCAAAAGCTGAGTTATTCACACAAAGTTACGGCCACCTTCTCAGCTCTTCACCTTACTGTACCAAGTTATCCTTGCTCCCTAGAAATAACAGGGTCTCCAACCTTGGAAATTTTGTCATTTAAAAGATTATAAACATATACCCATAAACTCTAAAATCTTCTGGGATTTGCATTTTTCACTCAGCATAATTTCCTACAGATTCATTCAAGTGGTGGCATATATTAACAGTTGGTTTACTTTTATTACAGAGTGTATGTGATCCCACCATCTGCTGAAGGACATACAAGCTGCTACCCAGTGGTGGCTGTTACAAATAAAGTTCCTATGAATAATAGTACTTACATTTTGTGTGAACATAGTTTTTATCTTTTTGCTTAATAAAAGCTGTCAAAGTATATTCATATACATACATACATACATACATATATACATACATACATACATACATACATACATACATACATACATACTTACATGCCAAGTTATAAAAGAGCTGTGCTATTTTCTTCTTTTCCACCAGAAAAAAATCTTGCTTTAATAACTTTTTCGTTTGATTATTCTGTTTTGTGTTGAGGTGACTAGTGTTCTTTATCAACTCATCTGAACCGTAAGGTGCCCAGACATTTGGATAAATGTTATTCTGGTTATCTATGAGAATAATTATAGATGGGATTATCTTTGAATTGGGAGGCATATTGCCTTCCGTAGTGCATATAGACTTCATCTAACCAGTCAACGGCACAGAGCACAAAGAAGGACTCTCTTGCCCATGAAAGAACCTCCTACCTGGCTTTCTCATACTTGGGAACTGGGTTTTTTTCTTTTGGCATTGCCTTCATCCAGAAATGAAAACTCCAGCTCTTCCTGGCTCTAAGGCTTGTGATAATTTAAGCTGGAGCTATACAATTGAAACTGGAACTTGACTAGCACCTTTGCATACTGACTGCCAATCTGGCATATGTCATATGTCAGCCCCCCCGCCCTCTCTCCTTTCTTCCCCTCTCCCCTTCCTATTTCCCTCTCTTCCTTCCTCCTTCCTTATTCTCCCTCTCCCTTTTCTCTCCCCCCTCTCTCCCCCTCCCTCCCTCCCTCCCTCCTTCCCTCCTTTCTGCCCCTCTCCCCTTCCTATCTCCCTCTCTTCCTCCCTCTCTCCCTTATTCTCCCTCTCTCCGTCTGTCTGTCCCAAGGAAGGGAGGGAAGGAGAGAGGGAGAGAGAGAGAGCTTGTCCCATTTATTTGGAGAGCCCTTAAGACTGTGAATGAGAGAGATAGTTTTATTACCTTTATTGATTACTGACTGTAGAACTAAGAACCATAGGTTGAAATTTTCTTGACACTAATTTAATAAATGATCTTCAACAAGTTATTTAATGTCTCTGGGGAATGGTTTCTATAAATCAGAAATGTCGTAATGATCCTTTTAATTTTAACTTAATGAGAATATATGTACAGATTTCCAAGGCTGATTAGAAAAATTTAACTTAGGCAGAAAGAGTTTATGAATTATTTCCAACAGAAATAGAATTTTCTCACTGAGGAAAGAATGATACTTCTGGAAAGCTATAAAAGCCCCTGAACATGCCATATTCAAAAAAAGCAACCTAATTCACACATCAAGTGAACTTGTTTAATCTAAAATGAAGTCTTTGTAAATATATTTATTTTATTTTTATTATGCATATGTGTATCTTTCCATGTCTCTGTGTGGATATCTCCCTCAGAAACCAAGGCAGATCCCTAAAGCTAGAGTTATAGGTGTTTGCAAATTAACAAACACAGGTGTTTGAAACCAAATTTGGATCCTGTGTGATGGCAATATGCACTAACTACTGAGCCATCTCTCCAGACCCTTTTATCATATAGAGCAGTAGGAATTACCTGATCATCATCACAATGGCTATAATTTACATCTGTGACAATTATTTTTCTCTAAATAATTTGAAATACTGGGTAAGTGTTACTAATTAGGCTCCAGGAAGGTGCATAAAGCTTTGAAAAACAGACCAGCGACCTCAAAGAAAGCCAAACTTCAAATGTGGAATGGGAGAGTCTATGATTTTTACATAGACTTTTAATGGTTTATGCTTCTATTGTGATTGAGGAGACAATAAGCATAGGTTCTCTGCATCTTTTGGCTCCTACTTCAAGTCTCCATTGGAAATGATGTGCTGATAAACTTCTATTTGGTCTTTGGCAGCATCCCAGCTCATAAAAACAGAAAGATGTACGTGCATGTGATAGAGAGAAAACAATAAAGCCAAGATGTTGAAGAAGTCCCAGGTCTCCAGTGTCATTTAGTTCCATGTAAATCCCCAACTTAATAATAGGGCCCTTAACAGAAGCACATATTTCCAAGACCTGGTCCTGACGGTTTCAAATACCTTCTTCTAGGGCAGAACCCAGGAACATGAAATTTCAAGAGCTCCCCAAGGACTCTTATGACCAACCCAGTGACAGACTATGTCGGACATTTGGAAAATACTGATACAAAGCAACATTACATTCTAAGATAGAAAAAGTACATAAGAGAATCTTCCATAATATGCCAATATCATGTGCCCAGCAACCAATTATATCTCTTCCAATACTCTGTGAACTTAACCCTTCATGAACTAATGTCTGACACAATAAAGCTTTTCTTAAAGAGTCTATGTGAGGTCAAGATTTGTTCCAGACTCTGCCCTTCTGTCTTTCATCTGAAGCCGGTGTTCTATTTCTTGCCCACAGACTCAAGTCCAGTCCCAGTCCTTGTTTCCTACATAAATTTTGTCTTGTGACTCAGCTTTCCTAACTGCCTGTCCTCCTGAATTCTAGGATATCCCTGGAACAAATCCTCACAGAAACCCACCCATTACCTTTACCTTGCCTGAGATATTGCTCCTCCTCCAACTTTACTCACATAACAAAGATCATCAATCTACCTCACCACTCAATGTGCCCCACAAATTTTCTCATAATTTATTTTCTGATCCCGTTTTCTTAGAGAAGCATCCTATCCTCAAACCTCAGGCTGCTGACTGGGTTCTGCTATTCTGATGTAACTGTTCATATTTCTGAACTCATTCTAACCAAAGCATTCATAATTACCTCTAGCCCAACTAGGATATAATTTCACTTCAACCAATATGCCACTCATGACTTCCCGAGGCAACAGTTTAACTCTATGTTCTGGCACTATGTGATCACCATTCTGAGCCCTTTCTGTGTACCCATATGGACAATTTTCTTAACCCTTAGCACCAGAAAGCCCCATGTTTGCTTTTTCCAATCGCATTATACTAAACTGAGTGGCCTTGTGTAGCTAAAATGAGAGGTCTGACAAACTGCACTCTATTTTATAAACTGTGTGTTCACTGAGTCATGACTAGCCATGCCACACTAATGACAAGGGATAGACTTAATGGTGGATTTACTTATAATGACATTTCTACATGCAAGATAGTAGTCAAAGAGAAACTGGTAAATGAAAAAGAACAGAAGGATTTAAGATAAGTTATGGAATGAAAGTCTAAAAAGTAATTCCATGGATATACAGAGAGGAAGATAGTCTAATATGTAAGCATAAAAATCTATGTTCAGATTCCCAACACCCAAGTAGAGAGTCAATAATGGCACACTCTTGTAAGCCTGTAGTGGGATTATGTTGTTACATTGTAAATAATTGTCCCACCTATTAGTTTAATAAAAGTGCTGATTGGCTGAAGGCAGACAAGAGGTATGGGCAGGGCTACCAGACTAAGAAAATTCTAGGAATAGGAAGAGCAGAGCAGAGATGCCAGAGAGAAGCCAGAGAGACACCATGATACAGTTAGATGAGATGCCAGAAGATGCAGAGGAAAGAAGTTGAAATGCTGCTCTGAGAAAAAGTACCAAGTCACATGGCTGAACAGGATAAGAATCATGGATTAGTTTAATAGTAAAGAGAAAGTTATATGACTGAGCCATGGACTGATCAGCATAAAATTAATACAAGAGTCTATGTTATTATTTGGACCTAAGCAGCAGTGGGGCTGAGAGTGGTTCCAAATCTCTGGGCTGGGCCCAAAAGTGTGAGCCAGAAACCTACAACTATGTAACCCTAGTGCTGAATATCAGGGACAGGTAGATTCTAGAGGTCGAGCAGGCTAGCTGGTCTAGTAAAAACAGGAAATTACAATCTCAGTGAAAGACCATATCTCAGATCATAAGAAGGAAAACAACAGAGGAGACAGAAAATGTCAACCCCCAGGTAGGATCTACTCACCAACTCCTACTTGCATAAAAAAATGTATACGTCATGCACACATACAAACACACACACACATACACACACATGTGGGGATATGTTTCAAATTTAATAAAAAACAGTCTGAGATATCAGAGAGTAAACCCCACAGTCAGATCTCACCCAACTGTCTTCCAGTTTCCTCAGCCTCACTCCTCGTGGCTTCTTCTGCCTGCTCTGTCCTTCTATGCCTGCCTTAAATACCTTCTTTGCCCAGTTGTTTTACATCCAGGTTAAGATTAAAGGCGTGGCACCACCACTGCCTGTTGGGAGCCTGGAACTCCCGCTGTAACTAAGCTGACCTCAAACTCAAATTTGCTGGGATTAAGGGTGTACATAGGTCACCACTCCCAGATATTTCCTGCGCTGGGACTAAAGGTATGGGTTACCACTGTCTGATCCTCCTAGACTTGCTGAAGGTAGATCCCTCTGGTATCCTAGATTGTTTTTATTAAATTTGAAACATATCCCCCCACACGGAATTTCTTGAATATTTGAGGGACAGTGGGGGACATGGAGAGGCTAGGGGGTCTTCTCATATTGTGTGAGACACACACTAGTGAGCAAAAATACATCAGGAGTTCAGTTCTATGAACATCTATTTTCTGTACTCACTTGTTTTATAGCCAGCTTGATCCATTTCAGCCTCTATGTTGGGAAAGGACACCACTCACAGTTTCCTCAGGGGAGCAATAGGAACAAATTAGCCTATATTTACCAAACCATCTGAAAGTGAGCTGCACGGAATAGCTTTACACATCTATTTCCTCTGGGGACTCCAGATTATACTTACTACAAAGAACAAAGGGCTCCTGCTCCTTGAGAAATTATGATTTTTCTTGAAAAAGGTGAACAATAATAGAAAAGTAGATCCTGCCTTCAAACTCTACTTGGAGGCTGAACTGAACACGCATATTATTCTTACTAAGTCATTGAACAATAAGCTTTCATTTGTCTGTGAGAGGAAAAAGATTCCGAATAATGAAAAACACTGCCAGAGTGTTGGCCAAAGCCCTCTGTCTTACCACCAACAAGCAAATACCAGCACATTTTGTTACTGTTTGTTCCAAGAACAAACATCTTAAAATAATATTAGATGGCTTTATCAATACTCCCATGGTATGGTCTCCTGTAGTATGGCGGGCATAAGGTGTGGAATGCTTTGACTGCTGCCCAGTTAGTTCTCAGACACTGTCAGGGATTCTGTAACCTTAGAATGAGTGAAAATATTTGCAGAGCACCTCCTAACTAGCAAGTCTCTTTTTCAGAGGTTTTAGTTAGTTCCTCTACTTCTCAGCAAAACTCAGAGAACCATTATCCCTCCTCTGAAATAAAGGAAAGCAAAGTTTAAAAATGTGTTCATTTCCCAGGACTACTGTGATGAATACCATGAACATCTTAAAATGATAAAAACGTATTCTATCCCAGTTTCAGAAAAACATGAATATAAAATGAAGTTGGTTCCTTCTAGACTCTAGATCTAGAGCAAAATCTGTTCTGCACCCAGATTCTTCCTTCTGAAGATTCCTGCACATTCCTGATGCCTTTGGCTTGTGGGCACATCACTCAAATATATCTTCATTTTCACATCATGGCTTATTTGTGTCCTTTTCTTACAAATGCACCAGTTAATAGATTTAGAGTTAATGCCAGTCACTGTGGCAAAACCCTATCCCAAATGACAACGTGTATTAAGTTTATAAGGGAATGTGAATTCTATTAGACCAAACCTCAATACCAGAGAAGAGTGAAGGGATGTCCGAATACTCCCCGGATGATAAATCATAGAATGAGAAATCAAATTCTGGTTTTCCTAACTCCCATCGTTTGGACACCAGATAGGTATATTTTAGCATCATTCTGCCTCAGTGTGGAAAAGAGTTGCTTCTTCATTCACTGTCTTCCAAGTTACAGCAAGCACCACAGAATTAAACATGGTGGCTGTTACATAGGACAACAGGTGGTGTCCACTGTTGGTGGCTTCTCTTAACACCCCAGCATCACTTCCTGCAACATATTTCTGATCAGTATGTATTATATAAGTCCCTTTTTATCTACTTAGAATACCCTACATTCTTGTTTCTTCTGCTACAGCATCTTTCTTTCAGTTCAAATATGCATACTCAAAATTTAAGTGTCAATGTATGTCTATAAAGTCCTAGGACAGATACAAATGCTCACCTCACTTCCTGTTGAGCATCTTTAAGCTGATTCTAGCCAATATCTAATTTTTGTCATAGTTTGTTTTCCCCCATTTCCCCTTTCTTTCTCTCTTTACTTTCTTATTTCCCTATTCTCATTTTCTTTCCTTCTTCCTATTAATTCATGCATGTATGTATATTTTTTAATATTTGAAAAATGGGCTTGTACTAAACATGTGTGGACTTTTATAATCACTGTTCCCTAAACAATACAACACAACTATTTATATTTAGATTGTAGGAAGCATTGTAAGTAACCACAAGACAATACAAAACGTAGAGCAGGGTGAATGACTGTTGTGTACAAACACTATACCATCTGTACCAAGGATTTGAGTATCTATAGATATGGCTATCTGAAAAAGTCCTAGAACGGATGCCTCATGCATAGTGGAGGAAATAGCATACTCATGTGCTACATGGTTAGATATATACACACATGCATTCACATGCATGCATATTCAGCCTCAAACATAGAAACTGACATCATAGAAATGATATTAACTTCCTACATCTGAGTGTCTATTAGAACAAACTTTATGAAGAGGATGCCTAAAGAATCACTGATAAATGATGTCATACATTTAGATAAATTGAGAGTTCTTCAATACAGTGATACAGTTACAAAGGAAAACATAATGCAGATTTTAAAGAATAACTGGCTATAAATATAAGCTCACAGTTAATAAAAAAAGAGTGGATATGGTTCTCCTATGTGAGAACATGTGCTCTATATTGAGTATCTTCCTTAATGACCTCTCCATCTTACAATTTGAGACACAGTCTCTCTTTAGACTTAGAGTACATCTATTGGTTATTCTAACTGGCCACAGGTCTCAAAGATCTCTCTGCCTCCTGAGTGCTGGCAGTACAGACACCTGCAAACTTACAGCTTTCACAGCAGAGCTTGAGGCCTTATGCTTGCACAGTGAACACTTTATGGAGTCATTTCATCATCCTTGACCATTTTTTCTTAAATGACAAAATCAATCACTACAATCACAAATAATCACAAAATACTCTCACAATCTAAAACTTCATTCAAATGTTTGCTTTTATGAGATGTCCAAAGCACCTGGCCCTGTGTTTTAGAATGAAGAATGTTTAAACTTCTCTCATGATGTGTTTCCTAAGTCTATCCATTTTCTATAACATTGTAATTGAAATACAAATGTAACACTTCACTTTTTCTCCCTCCAACCCTTCCTATGTCCCCCCACTTTCAAAGTAATGACATTTATTATAACCAATAATATTAATATATTGGTGTATGTATATTTTATCAGAAATATATAACACAACATACTGAGTCTGTTTTATTGTTTATGTTGAAGATTTTTTCAAGTACTTTTCTGACTCTTTCTCTAAACTAAGGCTTCTTGTATTTAAAGAATATTATCACAAGAAAGAGAGAAAGAAAAAAAAGAGAGACTGTAAATTCACTAAATCATTAAAATCCTCAAACAGATATATTCAAGTTTTTATTATACATGTATACATGTTTGATGTAGCAATATTCCTTTATTTAAGTTCAACTTAACAAATCCCTCTTATTTTGCCATACAATTTTATAAGCCTTTGTAACGTGGTATTGAATCCCTCAAGTGGACCAGCACCAAACATACCAGAATTTAATGTTTTTAATAATTGCCTCAGACTGTTGGAACACTAAGTTAGGAACAAACAGAGACAATGGCTGTTTAGTATCACTGGAGCAAATAAATCAGTTCTTTAAAATTTTTGTTTCACATGTTTTCTTTCAGTTTGTTTAGGGGAAATAGAAAACAAATCTTTATCGTATCTTAGTACTGAGTATACAGTTTCTCTATTGAGCTTGTGCAAAGAAGTTTGAGAAAGATGTAGAACTGACCCCGTTTTAACCAATAGCATTACACGATCCCACAGCAAGACCATAAACGTAATTTAGTTATCAAGTCTTAACTGCAGTGTCAATTGCTGTATATACTGTATATAGTATACTATACATTTGACCTTAGAAGTTCAGAACATCAAACAAGCTTCTCTTTGTTCACAAATTCAGTTAGGTGACAGTAACTATGCAACAGTGCATTGTGGGGTATTTTCAAGTTGCACCTGGGAGCTCAGGATGAGTAGTGCCTATCTTTCACATGTTCCGATGCCACAAGCGACTGGTGAGTACTATGCTAGACAATACAGAAGCAGAACACTCTCACTATTGCAAGTTCTCACAGGTAGACTGGCTATTAGTTCAAAAATCAATATGAAGTACCCACATTTCATCATGTTAAAATATACACTAAACCCTTAGCAAATGGGTTCATAAATATTCCAGGACAACATACCACTTACTATGTCATCTGTCTTACATGAATCAGAACTGGTATTCTGTAAATGTATGGTAGTTCTCTCTCTCTCTCTCTCTCTCTCTCTCTCTCTCTCTCTCTCTCTCTCTCTCTCTCTCTGTGTGTGTGTGTGTGTGTGTGTGTGTGTGTGTTATAAACAGTAAAGATGGAGGAAGGGAAAGAGTTGGGGTAGAGATTAGAAGCATCACAAATATTATCTACTTTGCCTACTGATTTAGCCATGTTGGTCAACATGGCGACTTCATGGGACTTTGTACTAATGGCTCAGGTGCTGAGCAGAACTGTAAAAATGTTTTAAAAAAGTAATCTTACTTCAAAAATTTATGCTTGCATAACTCCAAATTGCAAACAGTAATGGAGATTAAGTTAGATCCAGTCTGGCCATGTTGCCAGGAAGGATACCAGCAGGAAAGAGAGGGTTACTATCTAGGATCAGGGAAAGAAGGAAGAGGTTGATTTGGCTTTGCAGAACCATAGAATCACCTAGGAAACCGCCTTTCACCTGATGATCACAGCAGTCATCCTTCTGAGCAATGGATAACTAAGGATGAAGTTGATGAACAGCTGTTTCCTTTATTCTTTCCAATGCATCTCTCCTACCCTGGATCCTCTAGAGAAGGCAATGTCTGTCATGCTACATGCTGACAATACTTTGGCTGGTTCAGTAATGACACTTCAGTGGCGCTGAGTTCCCATCACTTTCTTCTGAGGATATCTCGTCCTTTGCCACCAGAATTCAGGCTGCCTGATACTTTCTCAATGTTTTCACTCCTGTTTCCTTTTAACTGTAGGTGCTCAGAGGAAGACAACAGAACTCTCATAGCTTTCTCTGTGGTACATGGTGATTTTTTGTATGAGGCCCTGATATTTTCGGTGTTATTATCCACATTCTGGCTCTGGAACCAGATTATCAGTTAGACTTCCTTGTAGGGGGATTATGTTGTTGCATTGTAAATAATTTTCCCACTTATGAGTTTAATAAAAAGCATTGATTGGCCAAAGGCAGACAGGAAGTGTGGGTAGGGCTACCAGATGCATAAAATTCTGGGAACAGGAAGAACAGAGCAGAGATGCCACAGAATTGCCAGACAAGCCAGAAGATGCAGAGGACAACTATGCTGCTCTGAGAAAAGGTATTGAGCTGTATGGCTGAACAGGATAAAAATCATGGGTTAATTTAAGGGTAAAGTGTTAGCAAGTTATTTGCCTGGGACCCAGGTCAATCAGTGTACAATTAATATAAGTGTCTGTATGGTTCATTGGCACTATGGGACTGTGAGTCTGTGAGTCTCAGCTACGAGGCTAGGCCAGAAACCACGTACAACACTCCCCTCTGCAACTGAAGTTTACCAACTGTACCCCTAAGAGAAGGGACACTCTTGTTCTGGGTTGGTTTCTTCCTGCTCATAAATTGTATCCTTTTAAAGTCACCTTTTATCCTGGAGTCTAATGTAAGGTAAATATTCATGATATTAATACATGCTATTGGGGATGGTAAATAAATAAAGACTAAGCTTACCTACAAAGGTTATCCTGTTCTTGATAATAGAGATTTCAGAGATGTTAAACAAATGTCCTAAATGTCAGGACATTGACATGCACACAGGGACAGCTCTTGCCCACATTCACAAGCAAGCCAATGACAGACTAGGATGGATTCCTCAGTGAAAGGCTTTCCATTTGCCTCTGGCTTTTCTAAGACGCTCCTACGTACCCAACATGCTATTGGCTTTGTATGGTGGCCAGTGCCAAGCCCAAAAAAAAAAATCAACTTTATTGTACCAATAATATGAACTAGGTCCTGGCACACTGTTGGTGGAAGACCATAACCATGACATCCTGGACAGCTTGCCTTTAAGATATGCAGTTTGACATGTCACACAGGGTATTAAGTGTATTGTTATTTCACAGTTGTAGGTCTAATAATGAGCATTAGCACATCAACAAAATTTCATATCCCTTCCCAAATTCTTATTCTTTCTCAAATATTTTATCATTAACTGATCATATAGCTGTGTCTGTGTTAACAAATATCATGTTTCTGTCTCTGTGGATGCATGCTATATATAAACAGACTGTATAGTGCACTGTGCATATTCTATTCTATGCAACACCTGAAAATGTAAGCCCAAATTTTAACATGTTTCGGAAATTATTTCTATCAGTCAGAACTATGAAATATCCATAGCAGAAGGAGAAATAAGCCCTGAAACTGGCATTTCAAGCCTCTTCATTATGAACTATAACGTGCTGATATAGCAAAACCTGTGAGTCAAGGCACTGCCCAGGACACTGGCAACACCGGCAGGCAGGCATGTCATAGCTCTTTTTGGTTCAGCCATATATAAATGACTAGACAACTCCAGAGACACTGGCAGTAAGATCTCTTACACCTAGTACTTGGCAGGGAGTAAAATATTGAGAAAATTTATGGAAGATAACTTGTCAAGATATGTGCCTTCCAAGTGCTATTTATTGACTGATTTTTCCTTTTTCTATTAAACAACACTTCTATAGTCCAGAAGTCTCATGAATTATACTTATCCTAGAGTCTAGAATTCAAGTCCTCAGAAAATATTTTATAGGTGTGTATGTGTGTGTACGTGCATGTGTGTATATGTGTGCATATGCATGGGTGTATATGAGTATATGTGTATGTGTGTATAAGTATGTGTGTGTGAAGTATATGTGAGTGTGAGTGAGAATATGTGTGTGAATGTGTCTATTTGGTATGTCAGCTTCCATTGAGATGCAAGTTCATTGAATGCCAGGACTGGAAATAACCTTTAGGTCACTCAGATGAAAGAATTTTTAAAGAGAAAAACCCTTTAGGTGCACATTTGAAAAGAACCTGGAAATGTGTGATAGAAATAATAGTCTGTGAGCATGAATGCTGCCACATTTATTAGAAAATATTGTTAGAAATCTTAATATATCTATCACTAGCCTTAGATTTCAAGGAGCAGCATCTGAAAATCATCAATAATCAATTATTATCTGGAGCCTGAGATTTTTGGTAGAAAAGAAACCTGTTAAGAAACATAAGAAGTAAACCTTTATAGAGGTAGCCAGCTACAATTCAATGTCCGTTTTAGTATAGCATATGGTTGACTTTCACAGTTTTGTAAGTAGGAATTTAATGTTTTAACATCTTATAATCATATGCCCTTCAGAACTAAGTTGTATATTATGAAAGCAATATCAGTATCCAATGGCTCTAACTTATACTATACCACAATGTTGACCAACATAAATGATCAATTACAGCCATTAAATACAACTCATTATTTTTCCTCCAATAGGACATCATTTAACATCCTTAAAATTTTTAACATTATTGAATTACTTTATCTTAGCTAGAAAAACATTCTTATTCTTTTTATACTTAGAAAAAAATAACTATTAAATATTAATAAATTGTGTGATTCTTTAACAAAATGTGTAGCACATAAGTTAAATAATGACCCTAGGTGTTTGAGGAAGAAGTGAAGGAGTTCATTAAAATGTTATCTGTAGCTTCATGTACCCCACAAATAAAGTATGAGAGCCTCTTTCAGAATTACTGCCATTATATGATAATAATGAAGTACCTACAGGGAGATAATAGAGGAAATAATAAACAATAATAGCTCTTAGTATTGAATAATACATTTTATTCACAGTTTTTAAAGTTCTTTAGAAGTGTTAAATAATTAAGTTTAGCCACATGCCCACAAAGTAGGCATTAGGTTTCTTTATTCATAGATGTGTTCATTTATTATAGTATGAGTTACAACCCACATTTGTGGGAGTATTTGAACAAGAAAAAATTATGCTGAAACATACCATTTGCAGGTCCACTGGGAAGTGTAGTGATAACATTGCTGCAAGCTTTGGAGGCCTTGAAAAATTAATACCCACTCAACATATCTAATTGAATACCGAGAAATTTGAGAGTCAAGGAAAGTATAATACTCTAAGACACTGGCATCGGCTTCTGGTTATTGATGTACTTTAAACTTCTGTGTGGCAGCAAAAGCAAAAGGAAAATTATATAAAATATATATTAAAATATTTGCAATATATATATGATGCAAGGCTAACATAAAAAAATATAAAGAGCTCATGCAATTCAATAAAAGAAAATTATTCCCTTTAAAATGGATAAAGACACAGGGGAAATGCAAATCAAATTGACTCTGAGATACCATCTTATACTTTCAGAATGACTAAGATCAACAGCACAGATGACAACCTGTGCTGGAGGAAATGTGGAGCAAGGGGAACACTACTCCATTGCTGGTAGGAGTGTAAACTTGTACAGCCACTTTGGAAAGCAGTGTGACAGTTCCTCAGAAAACTGGAAATAGATCTACCTCAGGATCCAGAAATACTGCTCTTGAGAATATACCAAAGAATGCACAAGGACATTTCCTCAATTATGTTCATAGCAGCATTATTTGCAATAGCCAGAACTACAAACAAACCTAGATGCCCCTCAACTAAAGAATAATAATAAAAGTGTGGTACACTTACAAAATAGAGTATTACTCAGCAGGAAAAATGGCATCTTGAAATTTGCAGGCAAATGGATGGAACTAGAAATACCCATCCTGAGTGAGGTAACTCAGTTTCAGAAATACAAACACAGTGTGTATTCACTTATAAGTTAACATTAGAAGTAAAGCAAAGGAGAACCAGGCTGCGATCCACAGCCTCAGAGAAGCTAGGTAACAAGAGGACCCTAAGAAGACATCCACGGATTCCACTGAAGAGAGGAAATAGACAAGATCTCCTGAATAAATTGAAGCATGGAGGGAGGTAAAGAGAGGTGGGAAGAGAATGCAAGGGAATGGGATGATTGAGTTCGGGGAGATACAGAGAGGTAGAGAAAAGAAAAAGATATTTTGATAGAGGGAACAATTTTAGGGTTAGGGAAAAACTTGGTGCTAGGGAAATTTCAAGAAATCCATAAAAAATGATCCCACCTAAGACTCCAAGCAATAGTAAAGAGGCACCTGAACTGGCCTTCCCCTGTAATCAAATTGATGACCACCCTAATTGTCATCATAGAACCTTCATCCTAAAACTGTTGGAAGTAGATGCAGAGATTTACAACTAAGAACTGGATCAAGCTCTCAGTCTAGTCATAGAAAGGAATGTAGGATTATATGAGCATAAAGGTCAAGATTATGATAAAGAAACCCACAGAGACAGTTTACCAGAGCTACTAGGAATTCATTGAGTCTGCATTGACAGCTGGGGAACCTGCATGGGACTGAACTAGGCTCTCTAAAGGTGGGTGACAGTTGTAAGACTGGGAATTTTGTGGGACCTCTGGCATGATTTATGAAATGGTTAGTTGGGGGTAAACTGTGGTTAGTATGTAAAATTAAAAAAAAAAAACTTTTAAATAAAAAAAAAATTTTTATCGGGGTAAGAGCCTAACTAGACTTTGTCAAAGGAGAATACACAAATATCAGAGAGCTATGTGAAGAAGTGTTCAACATCCCTACCTAACAGGTAAAACATATCAAAAAAAAAAAACCCAAACAGTAAGACATCACCTAGCATCAATTGAAAATAACAAAATCTCATAAATAATAAGTGCTGACAAAGATGCGAAGAAGGAACCCTGAACACTCCTGGCGGGGTTATGGATTTGCAAAACCACTACATCAAGGGCATCAAAAAAAAAATATAAAGTTGAACCATTACAGCATCAACTGGCTTTTCGACATACATCCAAGGAAAATGTGATGTCCATAGTGTAAAATATCTGAGCTCCCCGTGAATTCAGTATTATCAATAGCCAAAATATGTAAATAACCCATGCATCTATTGATGCATAAATGGATACAGAAATAGTTACTTAGAGCTATCTGTATCTGTCATTTATCCTTTAAAAGGACAGTCTGCCACTTGCTAGAACCTAACTGGAAACTGAGGATAATAGACCAGGCTAATCCCAAAAGAGAAAGAACCACACTGTGTGATACTTGCATTTGAGATCGTTTATTTGTTTTCAAATGTTAATTTACAGAAACAGAGAATAAGCATGATTACCAAGTACAGGGAGGAGGAGCAGGATGTGGCAGGATATAAATCAGAAATCATAGTGAATAGAAAAAGTAGTGAATATAGAGATCTAATTCTTAACCTGAAGAGACACTTTAACAAAATTGTATTGTCTGAGATTCTTGCAAATGAACAGATTTATCTGCTCTCAAAATAAAATTGACTGATGTTGGGAAAAACTATGTAAGGTGATTAGAATGTTAACTTTTAACTTTTCATTGTTTATATATAAAACCTATAATACTATATTTATTTTAAGAATAAATAATAACAAGTATCTTTAAATTTTTCAGCATCAGAACTTGCTTTCTTGGGCAGGACTATTTTAACTGTCTGTTTTTTTTTTGTTTGTTTGTTTTTGTTTTTTCCATACAAAGTTGGGTATTGATCTTTTGAAGTCTGTGAAGAATTGTGTTGGGATTCTGATGAGGACTGGGTTGAATCTATAGATTGCTTTTGGTAAGACCGCCATTTGTACAATGTTGATCCTTCCTATCCAAGAGCATGAAGAGATATATACATTTTCTTGTATCGTCTCCAATTTTTTTCTTTAAAGACTTAAAGTTCTCGTAATACAGGCCTTTCACTCGTTTGGTTAGAGTTACTCCCAAATTACTTTATGATATGTGTGGCTATCGTAAAGGGTGATGTTTCTCTGGTTTCTTTCTCATCCCACCTATCATTTGTATATGGGAGGGCCAATGCTTTTTGAGTTAATCCCGTATCCCGACACAACACTCAAAGTGATTATTAGTTATAGAAGTTCCCTGGTAAAATATTTTGGGTCACTTATGTATACTATCATTTTGTCTACAAATTCAAAAGTTTTACTTCTTTCCAACGTGTACCTCATTGATCTCCTTTCACTGTCTTATTGCTCTGGCCAGAACTTTTGAGTGCTATGTTGAATGGATATATAGAGAGATAAATCATATAGAGAGATAAATCTTACTGATTTCAGGGGAATCACTTTGAGCTTCTTTCCGTTTAGTTTGACGTTGGTTGATGGCTTACTCTATATTGCCCTTCTTATGTTTAGGTATGCTCCTTGAATCCCCGATCTCTCCAAGCTCTTTATAACGAAGGGGTGGTAGATTTTGCCAAAGGATTTTTAAGCATCTAATGAGATGATCATGTGTTTTTTCATTCAGTTTGTTTATATGGTGGATGACATTCATAGATTTTTATTTATTTATTTATTTATTTATTTATTTATTTATTTATTTATTTATTTATTCATTTATTTATTCATTCGTTCATTCGTTCGTTCATTCATTTATTTGTTTATTTATTTGTTTGTTTGTTTGTTTGTTTGTTTATTTATTTATTTATTTATTTATTCATTTATTATATGCATAGGTGTTTTGCCTGCATGTAAGTAAGTCTGTGTGAGGGTGTTAGATTCTGGAGTTACAGACAGTTGTGACCTTCCATGTGGGTGCTGGGAATTGAACCTGGGTTCTCTGAAAGAGCTGTTAGTGCTCTTAACCACTGAGCCATCTCTCCAGCCCAACAGATTTTCATATGCTGAACCATCCCATCATCTCAGGAATGAAGCCTACTTAATCAAGGTGGCTGACTTCAAGCCTTACTATAGAGCTATAGTAGTAGTAGTAGTAGTAGTAGTAGTAGTAGTAGTAGTAGTAATAGTAATAGTAATAGTAATAATAATAATAATAATAATAATAATAATAATAATAATAATAGCTTGGTACGGGCATAAAACTAGACACATGAATCAATGGAATTAAATTAAAGACCCCAACATTAACTCACACACCTATATATACCTGATTCTTGACAAAGAAGTCAAAACTATGGGGTGGAAAAAAATAAAGCATATTCAACAAATGGTGCTAGCACAGATGGATCTCAAGGTATAGAAGAATGCAAATAGATTAATATCTATAACCATCTATAAAATTCAAGTTCAAGTGGATTAAAGACCTCAACATAAATCTAGTTACATTGAACTTTATAAAAGAGAAGTGGGAAGGACTTTGAATGCATTGGCCCAGGAGACCACTTTCTAAACATAATACCAGTAACACAGAGACATTCAGAGCAACAATGGATAAACAGGACCTCCTGGAACTAAGAAGCTCTGTAAGGCAAAGAACATGGCCGATAAAACAAAACAGCAGCACAGAAAAAAGATCTTCACCAACCCCACATCTGACAGAAGGTTTATTTCCAAAATATATAAATAAATCAAGAAACTATACATCAAAATAACAAATAATACAATTAAGAATGGGTACAGATCTAAATGAGAATTCTCAACAGAAGAATCTCAAATGGCAGAAAGATATTTACAGAATTGCTCACCATCCTTAGCCATCAGGAAAATGCAAATCAAAACAACTCTGAGATACTATCTTAGACCTGTCAGAATGGCTAAGATCAAAAATACTGATGATGGCTTATGCTGGAGAGGATATGGAGTAAAAGGAACACTCCTCAACTGCTGGTGGGAGTACATCCATTTTGTAAATCAGTATGGTGGCTTCTCAGAAAATTGGGAATCATGTATTCCTCAAGACCCATCTATAACAGTCATGGCATATACCCAAAAGATGCTCAATCATCTTGCTCAACTATGTTCTTAGCAGCATTATTTATAACACCCAGACCTGGAAACAACATAGACATCCTTCAACCAAAGAATAGATAAAGAAAATGTGGTACATTTACACAGCAGAGTACTACTCAGTGGTGGAAAAACTGACATAATGAATTTTACAGGCAAATGGATGGAACTAGAAAAAAGTCATCCTGAGTGAGGTAACCCAGAAACAGGAAGATAAACATGGCATATACGCACTCCTAAGTGAATATCAGACTTAAAGCCAAGGATAACCAGGCTACAATCTACAACCACAGAGAAGCTAGGTAACAGGAGAACCATAAAAGAGATTCTCATGGATTGTCCTAGGAAGGGGACATAGATAAGATCTGAGTAAACAGGGAGAGCAGTAAAGTGTAGGGGATGAAGGATGGGAACATGAGGACTCAGGATGGCCAAGTTGAAAGAGGGATGGAGAGGGAGAGCAATGAACGAGATATCTTGATAGAAGAAGCCGTTATGGGGTTAGAGGGAAACCTAGTGCTAGCAAAATTTTCCAGAATCCAACTATAACTCCTAGCAATAGTGGAGAAGGTGCCTGGACTGGCCTGCCCCTGTAATCAGATTGGTGACTATTCTAGTTGTCATCATAAAACCTTTATTCTATAATTTATAGAAGTAGATATAGAGATCTATGGCTTCTAAGATGTCTTGCCATAGGCCAAAACAGTTCTTTTTATTATCCAATGATAATTCACAGCATACAGAAAAACATCTCATCACCTCCTCTCTTCTGTCTAATCAAAAAGAAAGGTTTCAATTTCAACATAGCAAAATTACATACAACAAAACATCTATCAAGCAAGAATTACAGTTATAATATCTCTTCTATTTGTATTTAGCAAAAATTATAGAAAATATTCTATGATCTATTTTATTCTTATAAGTCCAAAGTTTCATATCTAATTTACCTTTTACCATAACTAAGGAAACTATAATTATAACTAATTTTCAACTACATCAAAGACCACAGAAGGATACAATATTGTCTGAGTGAATAGGGAGTGTGAGCAACTTCCAAAATCTAGAAATAACAGAGACGACATCTGGCTGCCTGGACAGTTACCCAAAGTTCCTTCAGAATGTTGGGCATCCATTTCCAGCCTACAGGCCTCGAGTCTCTGGCAGACTATTTTTTGAAGTAGGAAATTTGAAGGACTATTCCATCCATTTGGCATAGTTTGTCAGTCACTTCTCCCTGTGTTCTGCAGCGTGTCTGTCAGTTTTCTCCGTGAAGCAGAAACCTGAAGGACCATCTCAGTTTGTTCTGGCAATGTTCAGAGGTCACATTCCTAAGGATCCTGCATGTCTGTTTATGCAGCATAATGTCAGACAGTTGTGGCAAGAACAATTTCTTAACCAGGGGCTAATTTTTACCGCAAAAAAACAGTAAGCTCCACATGGAGTTTCTTTGGTGGTGAAGGCTCCTTTTCGATCATCGAATGTCATTTGCCTAAATTTGGGGAGGAAATGGGGCCTAAATAGCAGGAAGAGCCACCCACCTTCCCTGGCATGTGTCTCACTCAACTCAATAGTCAGACCAGTCTTGGATAGAATTGGCAGAAAACATTGGCGAAATAAATTTTGGCTGACAAATGTTCAGTTTGCTTCATGAAAATTTTCCTAAATTTGTGATTCAAACCTAGCCTGTAGTTTTTTTTTTCTTCTAGTTTCAGTTGAAAGTAATTCTTATAGACCTAAATAATAGTAAAATGGTGGAAAGAATACTATTCAGGAGTAAGGGCAGGATGGAGGCTCACTATGTAGCTTGGATTTGCCTAAAATTCTCTATATCACATGTTTCCCCCAAATACATAGAGTTAGAATAGTATTTTTGTTAAGTAAAAATTATATTATAATCAAATTGCAGTGCTAGTAGATAGTTTTATTAAAATATCACAATGTCTGTGTATATGCCTACTACCTTCAATAACTTTAAATCCATAGTAAGACTGACCAATAACAAAAAAAAACTTATCCAGAGCCCCACAGCCTCATCCCTTATCTGATTTCTTACAGAAAAAAATATACCAACTCCTCTTCCAAATGATATAACTCTGAGATTTACATCTCTATGTTTCTGTGAATAGATTATTTTCTTTACAAATTGATTCATATCAAAGTCATTTTTACATTTATAAGCTTATCAAACAGTTTCATCAATATATCAAATGTCCTAGAGTTTTTCTTGACTTTTCAATAGTTGATGTCTATTTCACAAACCATATTTAGGCAGATAATTGTCATTTAAAATATTTCCAATGGTATTATTTCAACAATCTCTTGCAAAAGCCATTTGAGGTACAACTAGAGAGATTTACTATTAGGAATTTCAGAGAAAGAAACCAGTACTCGAGGAATTTCAATTTCTTTTTTCAGGAGCAGGGTTCCCTACATAAATCATTACTCTCCTAACTCTAGAACCCTGGTGATACTGATAGACAAAATGGAGAGATTAGTAATTGAGCAGTATTCTGATATCAAAGGAAAGGACACAATAAAAGAACAACAAAATCCCATAGGCTGATATACCTTATTAACATAGATATAAAACTCCTCACTAAAATACTTGCAAAATTATTATAGGCATATACAAAAAGATCATCTACCAAGATTAAGATGGCTCTATTCTATAAATGCAGGGATGGTTCAACAAATGTAAATTAATAAATGCATTAAATATTATAAATCGGCATAAAACTACAGGTCACATGATAAAATTCAAAGTGCCTTCATGATAAAAGTTCTAGGAGAGTAGGACAGAAGGGACATATCTCAGCACAGTAAAAGCTACATATGAACATATGACAAACCCATAGCTACCATTGTTCTAAATGGAAAAGAAAAACCTCTAATCTCATTAAAATCAGGAATGAGACAGAGATGGTGTCTTAGTTAGTTTCTATTTTTGTGAAGGGACTCCATGTCCATGGAAACTCCTATAAAGGAAAACATTTCTTTGTGGTTGGCTTACAGTTTCAGAGATTTAACTCATTATCATCATGATGGGACATGACAATATGCAGGCAGACATGGTGCTGGAGAAGGAGCTGAGAGTCCTACATCTTGAGCTACAGCCAACAAGAAGTGAACTGAGTGTCACTGAGCATAGTTTGAGCAAAGGAGACCTCCAAACCCACATCCACATGACCACACTTCCTCCAATAAAGCCACACCTCCTAAAAGTGCCACTCCCTATTAGGGCCATTTTCTGTCAAATCTCCCCAGATGGCCACTATCCCCACTCCTAAAGGGTTCCCATATAGTACTGGGAGCACTAGCTGGAGCAAAGAGGCAAGAGAAGGAAATGAGACAGGTATAAATAGAAAAAGCAGGAAGCCAAGCTATCCCTAATTGCAGATGATACGATATTATACATAAGAAATCCAAATATACTCCGCCAGAAAAATTCTGGAAATGATGGACAATTTTGTCAAAGTGACAGGATGTAAAGCCAACTTACAAAAATCAGTAAGCTTTTGACACTGCAAGCAAACACACCGAGAAAGAGACCGTGGACAAATTCAAATTCACAATGGCCCCTAAGAAAATAAAATGTCTAGGAGTAAACACAACCACAGGGATAAAAGACACCTACAGCAAAATTCTTTACATCTTTGCAGAAAGAAAAAGGACAATAATAGTAATTAAAAGTACTTCCCATGCTCATAGATTGGTAATTTAATATTGTGAAAATGACCATTCTACCTAAAGCAATTTACAGATTCAGTGCAATTCCACAACATTCTTCACAGCAACGGCAATTTATAAAACATCTCCAAATGTGTATGAAATCCCCAGGGATCCCCAGATAACCAAAGCAATCTTGAACAAAGAGAATGGCTAAAGAGATTACCAATCTAGATTTCAAGAAATGGGTCACATATGACTGGGTAGATAGAAGTGTTAGGAAAAGCCCAGAACAGCACAGCTGAGAGAACAGGAAGACCTGAAAAATATCAGTGTCTGTGAAAATAAAAGGCACATTCACAATCAACTGTTACCTTGCAATCTATTAGACATGAAGGAAAAAAATGGGCATGGACCACTCGGGGTTCAGCTTAAGTAACAACAAAGATTTCTATGCCTCTAAGGAGGACACGTGGAAACAAGGTGGAAATGGATGCTGATAAGGCTAGTTTTAGAAGTGCTGATTCTGCTGTTCTGTGTGAACATTCAGATAGAGATATCAAGACAGCAACCCACACCAGAGTGGAATGTCCAGGCTTTGAGAAAGATGCCAGGCAGGGAGCCATCAGAGAGCAGGTGGTACCCAAAGCTCACTGTTTATCCAACAAATATTTATTGAACACCTATTGTGTGCCAGAAATTGTTTTAGACACTAAACATATGGCAGAAAAAAAAAACCAGATTTTTAAAAATTCAATCTTCTTGAAGCTAAGAATGCAGTGGGAGTTATATTCTAGGTCATACATTAAAAACCACCATTCCAAGTTATGTCAGTGATAGGGAACTAGCACCAAGCACTACAAACAGGAACAACAGAAGATGTATCTTTACTGAGAGACAGTGGGCTTCACTGAGAGACGGTAACAAGTTAAGTTAACTGAAGAACTCTCCAGGGATGGGGACTACATATGAGAAGAAGCTGAAAGAAGAAAGGGTTCCCTTTCATGACCCTGAAATGAGCCTGCATGATTGGACCTTGAGCATGAACCTTGGATGTGAGAGAGAAAAATGTGTGTTCAAGAATTGCACATATGAGGAAAGTCTACTAGAGAACCAACCCATAAATCGGTCATCAGTTGGAGTAGAGGAGACAACAGCTTGTAAAAGGAGTAGGGAAAGAAAATCCTGTGAGAGACGTCTAGATTTTGACCATATCAAGCACAATATATAAGTGATATATAAGCTCTTCCTCCCAACCATCAAAAAAGGGCATTATTAGAGGCTAATTTATCCACCTGGTATGTTTTTTTCTTCAGGAAAATTGGAAGGGGTAGGTGAAGCACTTGGTTGAGAATAAGGATCTTATTGGAGGGGTGTATAAAATGAGGACCATGAAATACTGTTCAGACACAATAGAAGTGAGATAAGATTCAGCCTGAAACATGGAGGATCTACAGAACAAGCCTGGGGAAAAGCCAGATTAAAGGCCACATACAGGACTCTATCACTGAGAATCTTCCATAAAAGACAATATTTAATGGATCCCAGAGCTAGAGTGGGAATAGGGGAATAATTGTGTAATGAAAACAGGATCTTCTTCTGCAGTATAGATGATTTAGAAACTGATAGTTGAAATAGATAAACAATTGTACATATTCTATGTACATATATGAACTGTAGTTCTATATGCTAATTACATTTTAATAAACCAGTTTAAGTGTTTATAATGGCATGGGCCACTTCTCCACTTGTCACAATATGACACAATGGTGGTAAGATAGGTTTAGACAACTTGATCATGTGATTTTTGTTTTCTAAAGCTGGCTTTATATTGAATGACCCATGATTGGATTGCTTTGGTTGTATTTAATAATGCTTTTGGAAACTCAATTCTATGAAAATGGTTCTTCTACATAGGAAAAGACCACCATAGAAGCATGGGAATGGTTTGATGTTTTATAGATCTCAAATAGGTAAAAATTCAGTCCTGATATCTGTGCCATAAAGTATGAATGGTAGAGCTATAGTTCCATTTTATAGAGGGGCAAGGTAACCCTGGGCAGGGAAGGTTATGCTTTTCAGATCCCCACTGATGGCAACTGACATATTTAGCTGAATAGCAACTCAAGTCTCCTGAAAGAGAATCCAGGAGTTTCTTATATGGCATGGTAAAGTGCATCTGAAATTGTTTCTATTGCCCTAGGATTTTAAAAAAAAAGCATAAATATGAAACAGAAAGCAAATAGAAATAAATAATAAAATGCTCTATCATATAAAACTAATAGATATGTTGAAAAGTGACTTAGTTTTCTTACATTATATAAGTATAGTTATATAATTCCCCCTTCTCACAATTGATAATTTTTTTATTCTTATTGATACACACACACACACATGTATGTTCAGATAGGTACAAGTGCACAAATATATACTGATTCCTTTTTCCTGTTTCTGCCTACATAGTTTCAGGCTGACAACTTTACATTGGATGAACTATTAAGAGGCTTATTCCTGGATGAATTTAATTCTCCTTCACACAGCAGTCCTGAGTTACCTGTCTTTCTTTAACTAGATCACAGAAGAAACATTCCCCAAACTAAGGAAAGGCAGACCCATACAGATATAAGAAGCACACAGTTGAGGAACTACACAAGACAAGGAAAGAAGCTCCTCGAAGCATACCATAGCTAAAACACTACATCTACAGAACAAAGAACCGAAGGGGGAAAAAGGTGTCAAGAAAAAAAATCATGTCACAAAAAGGAAAACATGTCCAAAAAGTGATTTTATTTTTGAAAACTGTATTTGATGATGTTTGTAATTTAGAGCGTGTCTTTACTTTCGAAAAGCAAGACATTAAGCTCCTTGGGTTCATGAAGTGAGTCACTGACTCTACTCTGTAGGTTCTCATAGGGACAATAGCACATAGGTATTTATCTGCTTGCTTGCTTGTTTGTTTTGCTATGCTGGGGATTGAACCAAGAACACTGCATATGTCAGGTACTCTGCCATTAAAGTAAAGGCTCTGCTCAGTAATTTTGTTTAACGTTTTAAAAGGGTAATTTCTCATGTTGATAAACATTAAAATTACCCAGTTGGTGGTGTACACCTTTAATCCCTGAACTCCAGATGCTGAGGCAAGTAACCCATATGAGTTCGAGACCAGACTGGTCTACAAAGTTTCAAGGCAGCCCGATTTCAACGGCGGAGAAACTTTGTCTTGAAAAACAAACAGACATACATCAACCTTATCCAGAGCTGGTGAGACGGCTTAGTGGGGAAAGCTACTTGCCACCAAGCCTGGTGATACACATTCAACCTCCAAAACCCACCTGTTCCCACAAATCAGGAGCCAGCTCCTACAAATTGTCCTTTGACGTCCGTACTTCCATCACGGCACATATGAATGCACATATGTACACACGATATAAATAAATATAAAAAATTAATTAAAACTGTCAAATTGTCAGCTGTCACTATTTCCCTTCCTCAAGTCGATAATCATCAAGACGAATTGTAATTAATCTGATTGATGGAAATATTATTCGCAAGTTGCTCTTCACTCCAAAGTTTAGAAGAAATGTAAAACATTAGAAATTGCATCATAAAAGCGTAATGGGGAAGAAAATAACGGGAAAAATACTTGCCAACATTAGAACATTAAAGTAAAGCTTCAATTGAGTGACAACCAGAAATGTGTTAAAATTATAGAATGAGGCAAGAAGGCCAGGCTGACACATCAAAGGGTAGATCCATCCCAGCCTGGGCTTGGCTAGATGCTGATGCTTTCTCTATTACCTCAAAGCTTCCACTATCTGTCAAAGGGCGGAATATATATCAATCACACAGGAAGATGTCAGTCCCCAGTCATCACAATATGTGATTAAAAATGACCACATCCAGCATGTCGCAGTGGAGGGCTTTAGAGTCACCCTGTCAACTGAAATCAACTTTCCCAGCAGTAAACCGACCAGTGACCCCATCTGATCTAACTGTCATAGACAATGAAAAAACATAAATGTTATTCAAGAGACCATGTCTGCTAGTACACAAGGGGTGCCCCCCAAGTCACCGAGGCATAGACCTCATCATGGAATAATTTCTTCCTCAAGATCTCTGCTGCTCCATTAGCAAGTGTTAGTTCTCAATGTGCGAATAATTTGGACAATCTAATTTTCTCTCTCTTACTATAAGCTTTTATAATAATACCATGAATTTTATATATTATTGAGTTGTACTTAAATCTTACTTTTTAAGACATTCTTACTTATGAATTCTTTCTACAGAGTGATCTCTACAAAAATGCTGCTCAATGAATAAGGCCAACACCAATAAACACACCAAACAACACAGGAGAAAGTCTGTGAGGCCTCAAGCCTATACCAAGAACTATAGGCAGCTGAATAAAGAGCAGGTCCTCCCCCATGGAAGAACACACTAATTGCTTGTCCAATGTCAAATGATTAGCCTTGAAAATGTACAAAGAAGTAGCATTGTACTGACTCATCAGGTTGTACTTAGTAATATATATGTATGTACAGAATACATATGCTTGCGATAACAATTGATGAAAAGGGAAGGCGTGGTTTGAAGGAGAGTGGGGAGGAATAGATGAGGATTTGAGGGAGGAAATGGAGGGGAGAATTATAAGTAAGATAACCTCCAAAGTAAACGCAAGCAATGCATCTCATGTAACTTACAAGATGGCTGAATGGCAAACCTGAGTTTGGTTCCCTGGGACCCATATGGTGAAAAAGGAGAACCAATCTCCTCGAGTTGTCTTCAGATTCCCACACATGTATCACAGCACATGTGCTTTTACACATACCCACATCTTCACCCACAATAATATAAATGATTTTTTAAAAAGCTTTCAAAATGCAGCTCAAATTTATACCACTGCATATTCATCTGCTGTTGTATTTTCCACTAGCAGTGTGGGGGTAAGTGCATTAGTTTTGAGGAAAATGTGCCT
The DNA here is from genome assembly GCA_033318265.1 of Phyllotis vaccarum. NCBI lineage: Eukaryota > Metazoa > Chordata > Mammalia > Rodentia > Cricetidae > Phyllotis > Phyllotis vaccarum. The sequence goes on from JARWLC010000002.1 coordinate 194,313,593, forward strand.
TCACTGATAAGTTGGTAGCAGGCAAACTCATTCACTCCCTGATCATCTCCCAAAGGAAGTCTCCTCTCGCTGTATCACAGACTACGAAGAACAACAGAAAGGTCTTGGAGAAAGCAGCAACTGTATACATATATAACATACATATATAACATACATACATACATACATGCACACATACATACATATACATATATAACATACATACATTCATACACACATGTACATATATAACATACATACATACATACACACATATACATATATAACATACATACACAAACATATACATATATAACATGCATACACACATATACATATATAACATACATACACACACATATACATATATAACATACATACATACACACACATATACATATATAACATACATACATACACACAAACATACACACCCACACCCACATACCTCATGTGTCAAAAAAAACTCATTCTCAAAATTCGGTCCTGTCCATAAATATCAAACATTTTAGTGGTCCTCACATCTCTGGAAAATGCTGTCCATCTCAGTTTCCCTGTCAGTTTCTATTATTAACAGAACTAATCCTGCTTCCCAGACTTACAACCCCTTGAACACAACATCCTGCTTCACGGCTTCTGTCTTTGCATCTGCTGCTTCCACCACCAGAACTCAGACCTTCCTCCTGGTTTCCTCTCCTGAAACACTCTCACTCACAGGAGACGGCAGTTCCCATCTGCATCAGCTTTCCTGAGCCACCCAAACAGCTACCCACTCCCTTGAGCCTGTGCCAACGCTGTACCTATTATTTGTCTCTTTTTGCCTGACTGACTCTCCCCTGCCCTCACTTGTTTTCCCCATCAGCTTTTGAGTTTCTTCCAAAGACCACGTGCTTCTCAGCTTTGCTTCAATGACACACCAAATTGTGTCCTATAAAAGTTTCTGAATCAAGCTAATCTTTTCATGACCCAAAGAATGAAACATAATCATTAAAAGAATGGTTTTTAAATTGCACAGTAGAATATAACATGCAAACATGAGTCCAACAGAGAATTTGTGACTTTATTCTGTCCTTTCTTAAAAACATTTCTCTTGATTTTTAAATTTAGAAAACATGAATAATGTGGAGATGTGGAGGAACTAACACATTTCACTGGCCAACTCCTAACCCTACCCAAAATAAAATTCAACTTCCTTTTTTTCCTAAAGTCTCAAGTTGCTAGGAAAAAAATGCTGATGACCTAGACTCAAAAAAAAAAAAAAAAAACAAAAAAACAAAAAAAAACTATAGCTGTCAAGTTAAATCTGTTTCTCTCTGTCCACTATGGTCACAGGCATTTACCTACTAGATAGCCAAAGAGGGAAAATCGGGGAAAATTCCAGAACACTTACTACATCCAGATTACTTGGTTCAGTGGCTCCCCATAAAGTGCAGATACAGGACTGGAAGGCAAGTGGAACACTCACTGGCATTTACTCAGATCTGCATGCTTCTCATTGGCATGTACTCACTGTGTACTTGATGGGTTTCTAAAGATACTTTCACGCAAGAGGCTCATATACACAAATCTGAGGGTGACACATTATTCAACCTAACTTTGTCATACATATGAAAATGCAAAGAATTTTGCCTATAAGTTGTATTAGTAAATACTATATGGTGCTTTGCAAAACTGAAAAAAATCCACCCAGTTTTCTCCAGTTTTCCCTGACCTCTGCCTTAGAAATTATTTTCAGGGATGTTTATCCAGAAAAATCTGTTTTTGTTTCTCTTTGGAGGTGAGTTTGACAAGATCTCACTGTGTGTCTAAAACTGGCTTTGAATTCACCACAAAGCTCATATGAGCAACCCTTCTGTCTCAGCTTCCTGAGTACTAGCATTACTATTCAGTCAGTATCTATAGCTATGAGAACCATTGTAGTTAGACTCAGTCTTTGCTAACTCAACCAGATGTCATCTTATCATATAGTACAGTTCAAAACATTGTTTGTCATTTATGAAATTCTGTGACCTTCTGGGAAAACAATAAAATCTGTATTATTAAAAATATTCTAATTAGTTCCTGTATGCCCTGCAAAAAATATGATGCAAATAATTTCTAATTAAGAAAATGACAATGGATCAAATATTCATTAAGTCAAAAAATAAATAATTAAAACTGTTTGCATTCAGTATCCTTTCCTCACTGAATTTCTCAAAACGATGGTGATGGTGCCATCCAAGCTTTGTACAAATGATCTTGCCTAACAAATATATGAATAATTTTAATGCTGTGCTAATATATAAAAAAGATATGTAATATGATATGTTACTGATGATAAATCTCTTGGAAGTAGACACTGGGAATCTTGTGACTGTGAAATTTTTCAAGGCCCATAAAAGGATGTGAAGTTAAACAAAGGTTTCCTGGCCATGCTTCTAAAATCTTCTCTGATTAGCATTAGTGGGTAATACATACTTATAATATCACACAACAGAATCATTCATGAGATAATTGGATGCTACTGGAATTTTTGGAAAACAGAAATTGTTTCCGAAATAGCAAGCCTTGGATCTATATCAAAATAACAAAATAACAAAATCAACTCCAGCAACACAAGAGCATTTTGAATTCACACAGAATTTCTATGAGATTTTTGAGGGTGGAGCTGGTCCAAGATAGGGTTTCTCTATGTAACAGCTCTTTCTGTCCTGGAACTTGCTTTATAAATCAGGCTAGCCTTGAACTCATAAAGATCTGCCTGCCTTTGCCTACCTGGTGCTGGGATTAATGGTGTTTGCCACCACCTCTAAGCTCTATGGGATTTTTAAGTTTAAGGTTCACAATCATTCTGTATAGTGTAGCTCGTGAAAATATGATGATCAATACATCCTCAGGAAAGAATCAAACAAACAATAGCCAACAACAGATTATTAGTCACACTTACAGATGGAAGAAGGAAGCCTTAGGGTGGAGAAAGGGGTGGAGTCGGGAAATGATGGGAGTAAAATATAATAGACTTCCAGGGTGAGTTCAAGACAAAAAAGTGCCTCTGCAAGTCAGACTGCCACGATTTTTATATAGGCCAGAATCATCTTGATGCTTACATGATAAATACCAGCTGCATATAGAAATGTATGGATAATCAGTGGAAAAAGCAGTCAAGTAGATGAGGTGAGCCTACCTTACTTTTCAGAAGCACATGAACAGTTTTCCACCTTATTCCTTGGGGCAATGACATAGAATACTTTCAACGGTATACTCATGTGCAAGGAACAAATGCTGGAGTAATAATTCAGTGTTGACATAATAATCTCTTCCTAAGAAGGATATAAAACATCCTACTGAAGTTTTATTTCATGCACAGTAAAAACACCAAAGGGCTATAAGCTTATCTCCAAATTTTCCATATGTATCTGACAAAATTCTACTCCCACATCTTTCTTATTAATACAGTTCCTATATTTTTGACCCTGCCAATGTATGTATGTATGTATGTATGTATGTATGTATGTATGTATGTATATGTATGTATGTATGTATGTATGTATGTATGTATGTATGTATGCATGCATGCATGCACATATCTCAGCCATCCTTGGAGGTAGGTATTAAAAGTTTAAATAAAATAATTTTAATTTAATGATTTCACAGAAAGAGAATATTTTCCACTGAAAATTCACCCTCTTCCCCTCCCCTCTCCTGTTTCTCTCTCCCTGTCTGTCTCCCTCTTTCTCAGAAACTTTTGCCTAAAATTCATGTGGTGGTTGAATCTGCAATAGAGAGGAAGATATTTTGTTTAAACTAGGATTTTATTTTGAGGGTTGGATACAAATATCAGAGCGGAAGAACAGAAAAATTTAGAAACTAATGACATCACAGCATCACCATACCAACTTCTTGACTTTTGTGTTGAGGGAAATTAATTCTATTTAGGTTTCCACTCTTATGTCGGCAACTGGAGGGTCAATTTAATCATAACTATTGAATTTCTGCAAACAGGAGAGGAATAAAAAAACATAACATTTTTTATTTTTGCCAAAATTTAAAATTAAAGACAGCTGGGTAATACACAGACAAGTATTCCATACTATTATGGGATAAAAGAAGATAATTTTTCCCTAAATGAGGCAATCAGAAATGGAACTTTATCAGGAGTCTGACTCATGCCAGGAAGAAAGTGATGGAGTTTGGAGCTCTGCATGGAGCCACAGAGATGAAGTGGAGGGTGGGGAGGGAAACCAAGCGTGAGGGTCCTAAAGCGAAAGACGGGTGGATGTACAGGTGAAAGAACTGCTTGGCGCTGGAGTGAGTGCCACACCCACCCCTCCCCAGAGACATGGAACCATAGCAACGTGGCACAAAAGCAAGTCCGTTATTGTCTCTTATTTGAAAGTATTCAGGTGGACCAGAAAATACTTGTGATGTTTTAATGGAGGATTTTGACAGGTGCATATTTAATAAATCTAAATTGATTAATTAAAAGACTTCAAAAATAGAAAAGCCACTTTTTCCCTTAAAAAGCCTTCAAGAGACACAGTATTTCATTCCAATACTTTCTGAGACTCCCTCATTAAATTCATAAAGTTCAGTTGCAGAGACAGAGACCAGTGCCATAAAACAGTTATCTGACATCAAACCCTCATTGTATTAAAAAGATATTTAAAAATACTTATTATTAAGTTATTAATCTAATTTTAATCTATATGCTCCATATGTATACTGGTTTCTACAACACTGTGGTTCTCTGTAGCGTAAGTTTATACATCCCTTCAGGGTATTGGACAATGCTGAAAGCCATTTCTTGTTCATACACATGAAATTGGAGGAGGCAGTATTGGCATCGAGTTGCCAGAAGCCCCGATTGCTGCTAAACACCCACTCAGCAACTCATAGGATATCTACCCCTGCCAAACAAAAAATCCCAGAATTATCCCATACAACATCCACTTCAAGGTTATGGCAAATCTCTTTTTGTTCATGTAATATTTACAGAGTACCTGATGAGAACACACACCTAGCAGTTTTGAATTATAAAAATGTGAAGTATGGTTCCTAATTCTTGTCACTAAGCAGTTTTGAACGTATTTCCTTATTCACAGAATGCTTATAATGGGTAAAAGACATGCTTATGAAATACATACTATTTGGCAGGCACAATGTGAAACCTTTACAAAGATATGATTGAATCCACAGGAGACTCCTAAAGCATGAGTGTCATAATCATTTTACATAAAGCCCCTCTGCTTTGATACATAAAGTTCTATGCCCAGGACCATGGTAGATTCTAAAGCATGCCAAATGCAAAATATTTAATGAGTATTGAAGAAAAAATATTATTCTGCAAACCTTTCTTCTCCTATTGCTTGAGGTGGGGCCGTTTTAGCACTCTAAGTTCATTAAAAAAAAAAAGTAAGTTTCTTGCACAAAGTGGTTCCTGACAACCACTGTATATGTTACTGTATTTTATTTGACAAGCCATATTGAAGATGACTTAACATTTTCTTAACACACCAGAATGGCTATGATGAATGGTCTCATTCTCTTGTACAAATGCCATGGTACATACCAATGATTCTTGAAAAATCAGAGAGCCATGATGAGCTTTAAAATAAGCAGTTGGCCTCTTGTTTCAAAGATGTCTTTTGGATCTAATGAAATGTGCAGGGCACCTTCTTCCTGACAGGACAGAAGGCTGTAGGGATCCAAGTGTTTCCTGTATTTTCATCCTTTATGTTTCTCTCTGGCTTTTCTGGAAGAGTTAGCATTGTCTGAGCAACTGTGCCAACCCTCAGATGTTTCTATGGACTTGATAAATAAAGCTTATCAGGGCCATTTGAACTATGTGGACCACCCTGAAAGGACTTTTCATGAGGTGGGGAACCTTACAATATGATAGGCTTTGTTTGTTTGAAGCTAATTTCCATGTAGCTGAGTTTGCTTCAGCTTATCCTCTCTGGAATAATGAACTATTGCAATAATGGGCATTTTAATCACTATAGTTTCAAAAGCCCTACATTTATCCAACTCATAATGATACATATATAATGCGTTAGAGTTATCTGGTATTATATCATTGACATACAAGCCCTTCTTTCTTCAATATAAAACCAATTACTTAGATGCATTTAAACAATAGTTTTAGTTTTCAACTACTATTTTTCTGAGCAGTAAGCCTTCATTTCTTGTTGCATATTAACATGTTATTATCAAGTGGGAAAAAAACACCTAGTATAGCCTTTGGAAAAGAAAACAGCTACATGAGCTAGAGAGATGGTTTGGAGGTTAAGAGCATTGGCTGGACTTCCAGAGGTCCTGAGTTCAATTCCCAGCAACCACATGGAGGCTCTCAACTATCTGTAATGAGTTCTGGTGCCCTCTTCTGGCCTGCAAGCACACGTGCAGGCAAAACACTATATATATAAATAAGTATTTTTTAAAAGGAGACATAATTTCTTTGTTGACTCCTTGGGAAAAGTGAGTTGGGTAAGTCTCTTGGGTACATCTCAAAGTGTGGCAGTATCATGAACAGCCTTCCCCTCCAGCCCACCAGGTGTTGTTTAAGTTGTCTCTATCCATGTGGCTTCACATTTTTCCTAAAGTAGTAATTAAAATTTTAATACGGCAAGGTGACATGAAGAGTCAAAGATTTATTCACTTTGAGGGGATTATGTTTCTCCAGAATGCCCTGGGGCATTTTGTCAAGCTTTATTTTTCCTTTTCTTCTTCTTCTTTTTTTTTTTTCCTTTGACTGTGTGCCTCACATCTCTTAACACTGGCTGGTAGACTTGATAGACTCAAACGGAGACTAGGAAGATAATTCAGAAGGAGCAAATGAGGAGGTGCAGCAGCGGTCCATGAAAATGACAGAAAAATCACAATAAACTACTAAACAAGCCATTGGCCCATCCGTTTAGAGAGTATTACATTTAAGTACATAATTCTATGAGCACAAATAGGCGATGACCTGTTCCCATGTCTTGGCAGGCTGAAAGCTGATCTCAGAGCCATCAGGTGCCTAGAATTTGGCTTGTTAATGTGGTGCATTGTTTCTGTGGCTCATCACTTGCCCCTTTCAACCAAGATCAGCTGCTGGTTTTCAAGAATGTTCCCTTGGGTATGTAAATGCTGCTACCAGCAGTTTTATTACAGTCTACCACGATGCTGTGGAGCTGAGCAAGCTGCATTAAGGTCATTATGGAGAGCAGAGCAGTTTGGAGCATGAGCAAATAAGATTTTAGAGTTCATAAGCTCACACCTGGAACACAGGGTACTTGGTTCACCTGCAAAGTAGACATCAGCTTGAGAAGAGATTAAAATGAATTTATTCTTTGACTATTTTACACACACACACACACACACACACACACACACACACACACACACACACACACACACACCACCCATTCTTAACCTCTCCACCTCCCAACAATTTCCCCCTCTTTTGATAATATCTTTTTGTTTTGTTTTGTGAGCTACTGTGTTTAACCAGGGCTATCTATGTGGGTGAGTATAGAGTTACCCACTAGAGCATGGGCAACTTGCCAGTGGTGGTTACACCATTAAGTTACGGTTTTGTGTAGCCTGACTTTTCCAAGAAACTAATTTATCTCTCTAGTAGAAGATGCAATATCAAATTACTACCTCAGTTAAAATAAAAGAGAAAAACAAAATGCAGATAGGCTACCAGTAAAAATAGCATCCCAACTAGAAGCTGAAGCAGAGACTGAAGAGATAAGCAGGATTGAAATTTCCATAGGTTTTTACCAATGTTCTGAAGAAAACACAACTTAATACATCTTGGAAACAAAGTGCTGAGCCCTTTCCAACGTACTTATATACTTAAGTCATACTGAGTGTCAGCTGGAAGTGTAGTCAGGTCATTTGGATGCTTCTCCACAAGCCTTGAACAGGCCATGGGATGGGAGAAAACAAAATGGAAAGCTGTCACAGGACTTGGTGAATGAATTCAGCTTCTGATGCTGAGTTTCCAATGATACTAATCTAGAAGTTAAATAAAAAGACTCCTTCTTTTCTACAAGGACTATAGGAAATTATAACTACTGAAGGTGAACTTTTCTGGGATATTGGCGTGGCATCCTAGAAATATAATGCCAATATCTCTTAAGACTTTATTCTCTACCCATATCCCTTTAAAACACACACACACACACACACACACACACACACACACACACACACACATCCCAAAATGTAACCTGATATTCTAATAGCAACGAACACTATAGTTTCTAGCACCAGTTTATCTCCAGCACCTGGAAGAATAAATACTCATCTGGGTGAGATGCAGATGTGAACTCATCCCCGGCTGCTACAGATACAGGGCTAAAGGGCCAGAGGCTACAGTGCCTCCCATGGTATAACTTTAACATGTAGATACAGAAATCAGAGACCAGAGGTCTATCTCTCTGCATGTGTGCATGTATACACAAAGAAACACCTCAGAGAGCAAACCTACATACGTTTCTCTCTCCTATGGCATTTGCTTCTTCTTTACCAGTAGTGTTGGTGAGCTCTGCTGGTAGGGAAGTGTGCTGGAAGTGTGGAAACTGCAGTGTCTAATAGTACGGCAATGCCAGTAAGAAGGGACACAAAACTGGTGGTAGACACTGAAGAGGACAGAGATCTCTGACAGTGGCACTCTGAGATCCTGGAGGAAATAAGACCTAAATATTATCTTAGGTAAACAAGTGGAGGATGTATCTTTTTCACAGCATTGAAGGACGCATTGGCAGGAGATGATAGTTCCTTATTTAGTGATAGACATGATGATTCTTCACAAAGCTGCTGCACGCTCATAAAAATTGCTGCCAAATAAGAGAAAACACAGAAATCTAGCTTTGGGAAACTCCAAAAAGACAGTAGGGTGAGACCCGTGCTCTGAAATCTGAGAAAGACAGAGTTGTGCCAAGACTACATAAAAAATCATAGCTACTTCCTAAAGGAGATTTATCATGGGAAGGTATGGGAATACTTACTATGTGTTCTCAACTAAATACAACGAATAGTGGGCTTATGTGAGAGATGAATAATGAGATAAAAAGATAACTAAGATATGCCCTTTAAAGTCTCTAAGAAACCCAGCTGAGAGTAACAAGGTAACAGGACCCTAAGCGATTGGAATGATAGAATTGAGCTGATGTTTACTAAAACTAAATCACCAAAACAAATATAAAAGAATAGCAAGAAATGGGGCATTAACTACAGGCATACGTTTATTCATCTTTTTTATACCCAAAGAACACCCTTAACTAGTGGGGTTGAAGTTACAATCAAGCAAACGGAACAAAGTACTGACTGCTTTGTCTGTGACCACCCAGCCCCAGACAGATGTAACCACTGAAATGCCCTTCAGGCCCTGCTCTACCCAAGGCAGTGGCATTCCTAGGGCTGACTGCATTCAAGATCCCACCCAGTCTGAATCACAGCTCAATAAGCAGCTTCCTAGGAGCAAGAAGTTTATCTACCTAGCCTATTCCCAGTTCCTAACCAAAAAAAGAAAAGGAAAGAAAACCCTTCACCTCATTTACTGCATCTGGCTTCGTGGCTCTGTATGACCCTGGTTTCAGTTCTGCGGGCTATAACCACCGGGGTACACCCAGGAGAAAGAGGAGAATGAAAGGGAAAACCAGAGAAAGGAGGAATGACCATCCTCCCTGGATCAGTGACAACTCACCTCAGAGGGCCAGAACTAACTTTTAATAAAATATCGCAAAAGATACGCTGTGTTCACCCTGTAGAACCGACGTCTGTTTGATTTAATGTAGGGTTGTCTGGTTAGTCTAAACACACATACCCCTTGTTAACTTGCTCCTATCATTCATTTTTCTTCTACGTTCATTTTTATGAATTTGAATCAAGGTAAACTCCAAATTAATAGCTTCCAAAACCTCCACTGGCTATAAGAGCGTCATTGACGGCCGCCCCTGAACTTTATGGGGTACTACTGGGTTAGAGTTACGTCTCCAGGACGTTAGTTTTCTACAGCTTTACCACTGCCACCCACAGTCTAGGACACACTTATCCGCATCCCACACACAGGAACATGTGTTGTGTTCAGACTCTTGCCGATGACCCAGGGTCTGCACCCATTTTCTACAGATTCAAGGCTGGGAGCCAGGGCTGCAACTTCACCTTCACTAGTTTAAACTTTAAACATTGCTTCCCTTCGTTCCTGATCTATTTTTCTTATAGATTAAGATCATGGATCTTACTACTCAAAAATCTTTTCTCATCTTACTTTATTTTTTAAAAATATCTTGTGCTTCTTTATTGGTTGGGGGAAGTGTCTCTGAGCAGATCAGAGGCCTTCTTGCAGATATTGGCTTTTCATTTCCACCATTTGGATTCTGGAGATTTAACTTGGGTCACCAGATCAGTGACACCTATCTTTACTCACGAAATACTTAACTGGACTCCTTTTTTTCATTCTATTATCAGAATTTTAGTCACTACCTGGAGAAATAAACCAGAATTACAGCTTTGAATGCATACATACAATATATACATACACACAGAGAGACAAAGATATACACTCATATATGTAGACACATACATATGTTTTGATTCTCAAGAAACTGAGTCCGCTGGATTTTTCTGCCAGCTGATAATCCTAGAGGTAACTCCCTAACATTCAAGACTTGAAGTGAGCGTGTCTGGTGGGGAAGGAAGTAAAAGTAGAGTTCTGGAAGTTAGGCAGTCTCATTTTAAAGCACTCGCAGAGGTCTCGGAGAAAGCCTCATGCAGACCTACCTTGGAAATCCTGAGTCCAGGAAAAATGTCAACCAAGTTAGATGATTTGAATGAATGTAGTTGGCAAATTCAAGGTTGTTACTGGAATTTTAAGCATCTGGGATGGGGGAGGCAGGAGGAAGGACCTTTAAAATGTAAGAAGGACTAACTTTATAATTAGAAGTCCTGAACATAAGGAAAATCAACACTTGGAATATTGGGTTTTCTTGCATATAACTAGAACAATGGTGTTCACCTCACAAACTTGAGGCCAAATCTTTGCCTAAGCATCAATTGCAGAGTGCACTACAATAGTAGGGCCCAGAGAAATTTGGCTCACAGCTTGTAGATGACATGTTCTAGCTTTCCTTATGCCACAGAGCTGGCCCTCCTTCACAGCCCATGCAGACACAGATGATCACCTCAGTCAAACCTGTGCATCCAATCCCACTCATCCCTTCCAGGCCTCTCTTTATGGTAATTCATGGCTTTCCTGATTTTTATGGGCTCTCGGGCCAGAGAAGCAGCTTCAGAGCTCCATTATTATTAAACATAAAGGCATATTCAAGCTGCCTGATATTAAGCGGGCTCTAGCTTCTAGTCAACATTATTTTCTCTCTCAGAATGTTTTCCTTCCAGTTGCAATCAATATTAATTTTTGGAAGTAGGAATAGAAAATAAATTAAAATTGTGCTGTTTGTTTCCAAGGATTTTACTTTTGCCATCCATACAGGTAGATTCTATAACAACAACCACCACCTGCTCTATGCTTTGCAATTATCTTGCATTTTCTCACACATTTTATAATCCTGTAAAACTGACTGGCAGGTCACAATAGCCCTGCATTGCACAGAAAGTCCATGAAGATTAGAATAGTCTCATGAAAAGCTCAGGTTCTTACTAATAATGAGAGATAAAGCCGATTCTGAGTCTATGGATTTTGAAACTAAAAATTCCATTCTTGAGATATATTGGAAGATATATGAATGACTAGAATTTTGGACTAAATACAATATCTTCCTTCAAAAAAAAATCCCCTTTCTGGCAACCAAATAAATCCCTTATGAGGTATAAAGAAGGCATGGTCTCGAGACGATAAAGTGATTTTATAATCCAATAAGTTAGCAGTCTGAATTTGATGAGTAGTAGCAACCAGACCAGGTAGAAGTACATATGGACCTTTCTCACTCTGAAATAGCCACAGCCATGTGGAGAGGCTAAAGGTACTCTCACACTCGTTCTGGACCACATATCCATCACCACTGAGTTTTAGTTTTAGGCCATCGTGTTTGCATTTCTTCCTTAACTCTCTCTCTCTCTCTCTCTCTCTCTCTCTCTCTCTCTCTCTCTCTCTCTCTCTCTCTCTCTCTCACACACACACACACACACACACACACACACACACACACACACAGCAATCAGCCTGCATAGTTTATTTCATTGTTGTTCTTTTTCTACAAAAAAAATAAATGCCTCGGTACAAAATTAAGTAACACTTGGGTTTTTGCTTGCTTGGCTGGCTGGATGCTGGGATGGTCTGGTTTACAGTTAAGCAATAATGAGGTGTATAGAAAACTTGGAAAAGCACAATGAAGAAAAAGGATTCATCCAGAAATGCTACCCATTGTTCACTGGAATTACTCACTGCACTTACCCTAAAAATACAGAAAACTTGGGTAACCAAATACAAGATTTCAGCAATGAGAGTTTGAGCTTCACATTAATTCCAAATAGTTACAAATGTTTGCTGAATGGACGCTGTATTCCAATGCTGGTTTAGGGTGGGTCAATATTTCAATGTTGACTGAGCATGGTTTTTTTTTTTTTTTTTTTTTTTTAAACACAGCTCAAGAAAAAAGGAGGCAATGAAAACTGAGCCATAAATAAGCTAAACTGAGAGGTCGGATGACTATCTCATTCCAAGAGACAGTGGCTCACAAATCAATAAAGGTGCATGCCGGCTTTGTCTAAGGTACGAAACTGCTGAGGCCAGGATGTGGGACACAATTGCTAGCTCAGGACATTCAGCGTAATTAATCATAAAAGAAGCTCTCTCACAGAGAAGACACGATCAGTAATGGTAAAATGAATTAATTATCAAAGCTAATGGTGGGTTTTATTTATCCCCCCACCTTTTTTGGTCAGAGTTCATTCATCAGATTTGAATATCAGTAAGAAGCCATCTAAGTTTCCTATGCAATTAAGACAAAGTCAGTATCAGCTACCACTGATGAAGAGGTTTTGAAATACATGAATCCCAAACATTATCTCTCCGCTTCCTAATGATGAAATGAACATAAGCAAGGCTATACAAACCCTCCTAATTTGTTACTTTAATACATTCAATTTGTTGCGATTCCAGACACAAATTCAGGGTGCTGTATAGGCTAGGGAGGCACTGTTTTATTGAGCTGCACCCCTCGCTCATGAAATAAACGTTTATTCCATTATTCATTAAAAATCTGATAGCCCTGTCCTTCTTCCGTTCTGTGGAATCCAACCTTTCTTATTTTAAGAATTTATATTCACTCGACGAACTTTATTTTGAAAGCAGCAATGACTTTATCATCTTTTCTATCATTTCCAAGCCACTATAAATGTGGGTGGGTGTTTATTTGTCATCCAAATATTTGGAGAAGGGTTTACAAGCCTTCTCCCCAGTCACTTCTCCAGATGTAAGTTGAATCATAAATGCAAGCATGATGACTCCTTTTGTAACACTCTAAAAAGCATATTACAAACAAATGTTGTTATGAAACATGAGACTCACTCATGTTTATGACTGAACAGGTGGCCTGGACATAGGGCTGCAATTGATTGTGAATAAAAAGTTAAAGTAGGAGAGCTTTAGCTTGGAGATCTGTCGGTTTAACACTTTTGTTTCCTCTCAGAGAAAACTAAGGAAGAAGCAGAGATTCACCTAAGATATGTGATCACGGCAAATGTTCTAATAGGCTAGTGTAAGACATCTCACAGCAGACTCCAGAGTAAATTTTCTTCAACCTCAATAAAGTTGTAATTGTTCCTAATTATCAATGAGACAGTACATTATTTAGAGTGTAGCAACACAATGACTATAATTGCACGGATATATTAGAAACAAAAACAATAGAATATTTATTTAGATAGTTCATTAGGTAACAAGGGACTAGTAGCACTTTCTGATACAAAATTATGTGATTCATATGATTATGTAACAGAACCATTCTTATTAGACATTAAGTACCCACTATGCGTTATGCAGACCTTAAAGAAACTATCACTCATTGAGTTTTCATATAATGTTAATAATATCATTTGAGAAGATATTGAACTACTCCTCATTCTTCCGATTTTACATCTGTGAGACTTGATTTGTGTTCACCAAAATAGCATTTGTCACAGATTGAATGTAGAAGCAGATATGGGGATCCAACTGTCTTCCATTAAGACAGACTTCAAAAAATTGGCTATTTGTCATACTAACATTTTTGTTTAGAAAATATAGCTATTTTAGTAAGATATGGCCTTTATTATAATTTTTGAAATGAATTAGTGACTCGTTTGATATATGTTTGGGTAAGCACCAATATGTGTGACTCACATAAACAGAAGCTCATGAGAAGTTTTAATTTTGAAGTATGCAAATCTCCCGAGACGAAAGGACTAAAAACTAATAACATAGGTAAAATATGTAACAGCAGCAACAATATATTGTTGTTGATGACGTTATTCCAGATATATAAATGATATATAAATGATATATAAATGATAAAGAGCAAAAGTCATAATATGTATTCATTGGGATATATGTGCAGACAATAAACAGCTCTGAAATTGATACAAGCCCAGTAAATGCACATATGTTTTTGAGCAAAGGTTTTTTAGTTGTGTAGTACTTTGACACACTGACTGTAAAAGCACTAACAATTATTACTGACTAACATAACTTAAAGGAGCCTTTAGTCACATACTCCAATGGGAATACTGAAAGTATGATTTGGGCCTTTATGTAGGTATGTGCAAAGCATAATGTGGGCTCTAAGGATAGTAAACATTGACTGGAAGGCAGTAGGAAGTTATCAAAAGAGGAATATGTGTAACCTGTGCTTTTGAAAAACATAGCTTTAGTAGCCAAATATGTGTTTCATGAGACAAAATAGACATCAGGAAGCCAGGGAGAAGTGAAGAGAGTGATTCAGAAATAAATTTCATTTACCAAAATATCACCTATTGAATTCACAGAGGGATTAGAAATTCCAATGGAAATTCCATTAATGGGCTGCGTCCTCTAGTTATAAGTTAACCACATGTGTAGGAAGAAGTTCAAGATGAGTAGGTCAGATGAATAGAAATGGCCTTCGCTGCTCATTAGCTATTTCCTCTGTCTGGGACAGTCTGAGGGCTTCAGGTTTTCCTTCCAAGTAAAATGACAGAAACAGTTCCCATGAGGACCCACTTTATATGCAGATAGATAGTGTGGGACAGTGAGTGGGAAGCCCTTGAAGCACCAGAAATACTCCACTCATTAGAAGAGAAAATGAGTGATGTTAGGCAACAACAAACATCCCACATAATAATACCCAGCATTATCTAATAAATGAGATGCTAGCCAAGCATATCTGTGCTCACTGAGAAAATTGTGTGGTGTTATCTTAAAAGTATAACTTTTCATTATAAACCAGACTATACAATAACTATCTGTCTCTTGGGCCACCAAAGCCAGGAGCTCAATAAAAATTAATAAACTGCAGGAGGATGGAAGGAAATAATGCAGAGGGGTTTTCTGTGTTTCACTAAAGCCACAAGGAAAGCCTGGAATGGAATAAGAGAAGGTAACAGAGAAATACAGTCCTCCAGTAAATATATCCCAGTAAAATAATAAAGATCTCCTAAACTTTCCAACAGTAGCTTGTTCCTTTTATCTGTAGTATTTGGAGTGTGTAAACCTGAAAAGTCCAAGTCGATGAATGTGAATCAAAATTGTCACTGTAGGTTGATACTCATACATTCATCTCTATTCACCTCAAGTTCCTACACACACACACACACACACACACACACACACACACACACACACACACACACACACACACACAGAGCCAACTGGCTTGGAGGAATGCATACAGCTTTTCCCCATGACTAATCATCACAGTTTACCATAGAAGCCCAAGGGGACAGATCAGTGAGAACGCAGTTATTTACCAAACTGCAAATATGACAATACAAATAGGCTTCTTTAGAAGAAGAAGTATAGGAGGAAAAGATGGCACAGCTTCCAGTTCTCCCTGTTAACTTGCCAAAATTTCCATGAATGTTTTCTCTCTAAAGCTTCTTCCTTCATCAAGACAGCAGAAATACTCACTCATCCTAAGATAACAGAAACTTCCCACTCTGGATGCTGGGAGAGGGATTGGAAGTGATGGACTAGGAGAACAGGGCTGCGCTGGATGTACTGGCTTCTCTCGCCCTACCTTCCCTGCTCAGTTCCGTTCTCATGCAAGTTCCTGCTGTGCTGTTTTCTGTGCATGGCATCCTTCAGACACACAAAATAAAGCACATAACAAGATTGCAGAACTGAAGACCGTGAGAAGTATGCACATTAGAGAGGGTGGTGGGGAAGCTAAGAAATTACTTAGAGTGGAAGAAAGACTCTTGCTGGCAAAAGGTGGTCTTTAGCAAAGTATTTGGTAGGACATTGAGGATCAGAGGGAAATGAGTAATCCAGAATCTTTCTCTTAACTGAGAGGAGATGCTCTCCTCAATGATTCGCTGTTTAAATAGGACACACACGCATGCTAGCAGGCTGTTTATGGAGAACGCTGTCATTCAGAATTGTATTAGCAAAGTACTCTAATGAAACACTTGTATTTGTGAGACTCGCCAAAGCTCCAGTTCTCAACTCCAATCCCTGCCACTCACTACTTAACTTTTTATGACCTTCTTCCTAAGCGTTCACTCCAGAACCTGGGTTTGCAATTCAAAGGATGTTCACATTTATGCTCAGTTTCCACGGTCCTATTTCATTTAATCTCTCAACCACCTGTGACAAAGGGGGACATGCCATACCCCTTGGTCTGTGCTTTCGACAATCAAGACATTATGAATGTTGAAAATCTAATGCTGAAATACAGCCACTATAAATCACAGCAGGATTCACAGTCTAGGTACTTGTGTGCCAGAAAAATCTACACAACTCATGCAGCATTAATTATAGGTGAGCCTCCACTGGGTCTAATAAATTATGTCAAAAGAACAAAGGGTTTGAGCCATATGCTAGGAGTGAATGCTAAACTTGGAGTCCTGGCAGAAGCCCCCCATTCTCTCATGCAAAAGAGTTACTAATCCATGAGCATCCATTTTATTACATTGTGAAAAAAGGATAGGAGAAATAAAATCTGTGATATTTCAATTAATTTTAACTCCTAAAAAGTTCAGTGATGATAATAATAAAAATATTAAAGACCATGAATAAAAATCCCCATCAAAAGTATATTCTCCAGCCTAGAAATCCCCTATGATACAACTGCTCATTCAAAGAGGTGAAAATATATAACCTATTAGTTTGCCAGCTACAGGACAAGATTTAATGGAGATGTGCCCTTTCCCAGAAGAGAAAGTAAAGGTCTAATGAGGGGAAAGCTAAGAGATGTGAGCATCAGGAAAATTCAGAGGTCAGAGAATGCTGGGCTTGCAGTCACTGTCACAGCAAGAATGTAAGGAAGTTCAGAGCGAGGCCTTTGTCACAAGGTTCTTTCTGAAGCCTCTTCATGCTTTTTGTTTATTCTCTCACCATCTGTCCACTGGTGTGATCAGTAGCTTTGCCCTCCAAATGTAGAGGGCTTGAATACACGTCATTGAGAGGAGAGAAGAAAGAGAAGATTACAGAAGTTGGCATTGTCCTGCAGATAATCTGGAGGCAGAATAGGAAGCAGAACAGATCAGTGGAGACATTAAAGCCCAAGCATTGGCTCTTCTGCCCACAGCCATGGGCAGTGGGGGGGGGGGGGTCTCATCACTCATGGTACCTGTCACATCAGCCGCACAAATGGACATGGGCATAGTGCTCGTATTGAGTACTTATTCTACCTCGTTAGGAGGCAGTTCTTTGCCTTATATTAAGATTATTGCTCTGTAATTTTAACTCTTTCTCTACAAGTCATAAAAAGTCTATTGTGAAACGGATCCTGTTATGTAGCTCAATTTGATCTCAAAGAGCCTCTAGCCCAGCTGGGCATCATGGGGACTAGAGAACTATATCTTACTTCCAGCTCTTAAATGGATATTTAACTGATAATATTTAAGAAACAAATATTTTTACTGTTGTTCATTTTTGGTTCATGGTTTGTTTGTTTTTATATTTGAGAGATTTTTCTGTATAGCCCTGGCTGTCCTGGAACTTACTATATATACTAGGCTGGCCTCAAACTCATAGAGATCCACCTCTGTCTGTGTCATGAGTGCTGGGATTAAAGATGTGAGCCATCAACACCCAATAGTTTTTATTGTTTGGCAATTTTATACATCTATGGTAAATTTTAGTTGTTTTTACCTCCACCCCATCATTTTTTCACTCTCCCACTTCTTGACAAACCCTCATCTGAATTTCTTGTCTTTGTTTTGTTTGTGAGGCATTGAGTTTAACTAGAGAATCTTACCTGAGCATGTATAGGAGGTTTTTTAGTGTAACAAAAGAGACTTGTCAGTGGCTATACCACTGAAGAAAATTACATCTCCACTTCCTCGACAACCATTGACTGTCAATAATTGCTCAAAGAGGAGCTTCTCCCCATCTGTAATGATATGCTTAGAGGCTCAAACCTATACAAGTCTTTTGTAGATAAGCATAGTTACAAGTCCATGATTCAATTACTACGTCATTGCTATGACAGTTACTTTGCCATTGCAAGAGTTCCAGAAGACATTTTGCTACACATTTCCCCAACCATAGTTCCTAAATTGTTTTTAAACCCTCTTCCAGGGTGTATACTGAGCCTTGATGTGGATGACATAGCTGTCCCACTTGAGGCAACCCTTTCATCACCTATTCTAGGTACTTAGACTAGTTACAGGAGAAACCAGTATTTAAGCTATCCATATAATTGAATAATAAAAATAGGAATACCTATACTAACGGTTTTACAAGTTTGACAAATAATAAACTTTGTGAACTTAGATGTTTCTGAGACTATAGGAGATACTATTATTACTCAAAGATGAAATATAAAAGAAACAATGGTCTCTCTCATGTCCCTATTAGTCAACATTTCACACACTCTACTTGTACCACCTAAGATGAAGGTAGATTAAAGATTTTTATAACTATTTTATAGTTGAGGAATCTCATGCCCAGATATGTAGACAATGAGTTTGCAATACTTGAAGAATAAGGCTCAACATTTACTTAAACTGGGGACATATTTATAAAGAGAACTGTGCTAGAGTGACGACTCTGTGGTTAAGAGCATGCAGAGGACCTGAGTTATCTTTCAAGTACCTACATCAGTAGTCAGCCTACAATTGCCTTCAATTCCAGCTATGGAGAGATAGGATACCTCTGGCCTCCATGAGCCCTGGAATTTATCTCATACATACACACAGATGCACCTCCATACACATAATTAAAAATAAAATAAATGTCAGATAGAAAACACAGTAGATGGAAAGTGAATATGATCATGGAGACATAACACACATGTATGAAAGTGTCATAGTAAAGTCCATCATTGTGTAGAATTAAGGTGTAGAACTACAATGAAAAGCAAATTGAAGCAATAAATAATCTGAGAATCAAACTCAGTCACTGAAGCTGGAGGTATAGCTACCCGTAGACCAGTAAGCAGGGGTTTGATCTTAAGCACTACAAAGAAAAACATAAAAGAAACAAACAAAGCTAACCAGGAGCAAACAAACAAGTCTTGATCATTAAACCTACTTATAGGGGGATTATGTTGTTCCATTGTAAATAATTGTCCCCGCCTATGAGTTTAATAAAAAGCACTGATTGGCCAAAGGCAGACAGGAAGTGTGGGTGGGACTACCAGACTAAGAAGACTTTAGAAATAGGCGGAATGCAGCAGAAGGCCAGAGAGAAGCCAGACAAAGCAGAGGACAACTATGCTGATCTGAGAAAAGGTACTGAGCCTCATGGCTGAACAGGATAAGAGTCATGAGTTAGATTAAAGGTAAAAAGTTAGCAAGTTATATGCCTGGGCCTTGGGCCAATCAGCCTAAAACTGTTGTAAGCATCTGTGTGTCTTGAGGTTAGGCCTGAAAGTCCAGGCCAGAAACCTCATACTACACCTACTACACCTACCATATATTCAAGTCAGTTTATGTTCTACATGAATTACCAGATCACCAAGAGAAGCTGAACAGACCCCATGAACACAGTTAGGGCCTGCACCATACTAATTTACTGGTTATCAAGAAATGAAGAGGGTATGTCAGGGACTCGGTGGTAAAGGACTTGGGGCTAAGCCTCATGACTTGAATTGGATCCCCAGAAAGGAGAGAACCAACTTGTTCTTTCTTTCTTTCTTTTTTCTTTCTTTCTTTTTTTTCTTTCTTTCTTTCTTTCTTTCTTTCTTTCTTTCTTTCTTTCTTTCCTTCTCTCTCTCTCTCTCTCTCTCTCTCTCTCTCTCTCTCTCTCTCTCTCTCTCTCTCTCACACACACACACACAAACAATTTGTTAATCGACAAATTTAAAAAATAAGATTATAAGTGTCAAAATTCCACAGAGTCCAAACCGAAACTCAGATGTTCATTCAGGTCGACAGGTCCCAGGTGTTATATCAGAGTGCCTCCACATTTAACAAACTTCCCAGTGTGTGGAGGATGAAGAGATGAGTGAATACCATTCTGGGAACCCATTAAATCTAATATACCACAGAGATTCAGAAGTATTCTTGATGGTTCAATGAAGGAATAAGATAATTCTCCCTTATGTGATGTGTGATCACTTCATCCCCTGGCGCAACTCACATCATCACAAAGTGAAGTATATCATGAAAATAAGTGATATTAACCAGAAGTAGACTTCGTAAATAGCACTGACAAACTTTGGAGGAAAAGCACAGCATCTCTGAAGATTAGAGTTGAAAGTAATCTAAGACAGCAGCACTGAGCCACCTTTCGATATAACTGAATAGAGATGGTAAAATCTGTGCCTCTGTACATTGTAAATTAGAGGTAAACCAGGCAGCACCTTCAGGCTTCTTGTTTTATTGTCCACCGTGCACCATAGCTGTCCCCAGGTCACAGAGTATGAGACTACATTAAAGTGCACTTATTATATGTGAGTTAAAAACAAACATGCTCATGTTGACACCCTAATAAACAGTTAGTAAAAAATGTGATCCTATTTGGAAATGGTGCCTTCGAAAAAGTAATGCCGTTTAAATGAAGTCATCATGGTAGGACCATAAACAATATCCAATCCTTATAGGAAGTTCATGTAGGATGTCAATATTCAAATGCACTCAAGAAGAATTCTCTATGTAGAAGGCAGACACGGGGTTAGAAAATGACACGGGTGACCAATAACAACCTGAAGCCAGGAATGAGCCATGGACCAGACTTTCCCTAATAGCCTTCAGCAGGAGGGAACCAATCCTGACGATCGCCTGGTGAATGTCATGACTTCAAAGCCCTAAGACAACCCATTTCTACTGTTTAAGCTACTTCCTCTACACTGTTTTGATACGAGAGTGAGACAACTAAGACCTCATATGTGATATTGACACAGCTCTTCTCCTGCCTCCGACCTCTTCCATCCACAGCCTGGATTTGCTCACTCCACAGCAACGGGCCCTTTAGAAACTTAAATTTACACCACAGAGAATGCCTGGTGTTGCGTAGTGTTAAATGTCCATTAGCCCAACATGCTACCGGCGCCATTCAAATGGCCCTCACTCATTCACTTAGCAATCTATAACTTTCACCAAGACCCATTCCTTGATTTCCACAGTGAAAGCTGGCAGAACTCAGTTCTATAGTTGAACCTGAGCCCAGAATTAATAAGACTGGTGAACTTCAGGGTTCAGCTACCTTGCCCCTTCTCTGTCTAAATTTGCAGATGGTTCGGTCCCAGAGAAACTGTGGAGGTTTGCTCTAGCAAAGTCTAGGCCATACTCTGATAGCTCTGGTCCAGGTCTTTAAACAAGGAGAGAATTCCCCTCGCTTCGAGCTGTACTGTCAAGTGTTTCACTGACTTTTGTCTCCTGGTCATTTAACTACATAGTTTGATATGTTACTGATTAATTATAACATAAAGAGATAAATGACTCTAAAGAATAAGAAATTCTAAAACTGGACACTTAAAAGTTAGTTCTCTGCCCCAAAGTAGAATGTAAGAGCTCCGAAAGATGTGCTATAATCTCATTGATTTTCCTTTTTAGGACTAGCTTCCCACCCAAAGTCTAGGGGGTGGTGTGAAAGTCACTTCTGGAATGTTATCACCCCAACATGGCTTCCCCTGATGTGGTATCCCTGACCAGAAGCTCTGAGCCAGGGATATCAGTCCATAGCTCTGGAGTCCTCTGAATGAAAACCCTTTGCCATGTGTGTGTGTGTGTGTGTGTGTGTGTGTGTGTGTGTGTGTGTGTGTGTGTGTGTGTGTGTGTGTGTGTATGTGTGTGTGCGTGCACGCACGTGCACGCGCCTGTACATACATGCATGCGTGTGTGTATTTAATCACTGTGAGGTTACACCCCTATTTCAAAGACAAGAAAATAGAGGTAGAGACAGAACGGTAAAGACAATAACTCAATCCACACAGTAAATGGCCTCAGCAATCACTCTGTTAGCCACTTTCCTTACCACTCCTGTTGCGTCTTGTTTGCTCCACGGTGGTCTCCCCATGTCTGAGGCTCTTCCTTTCTCAGCCTTCCAAGTGTGTTACCTGAATTTGATGGTTGTTGCTGAATGACTCAGGTTCATTACTATCCTCCCCAACTGTGAAACATCCCCTCCCCCTACCCAGTCAGCTTTCTTATTTCTTCACAATTTCTGCCTTCTAGTAATTTCTGTCTCTTAAATCTCTCTTCCTCAACTACTATCTATATGTATGCCAAACTCACTGTGGCCTTTTTCCCTCCGATGCTCACTGTTCTGGGTGGCTTTTTTTGTCGTCCTATACAGGTTAGAATTGAATGGGAAGAGGAGTCTCAACTGAGTAATTGTTTCCATCAGATTGGCCTGTAGACAAAGTCTGTGAGGACACTTTCTTTATTGATAGAGAAGGCCCCAGGCCACCAGAAGTGCCAGTCATTGGCAGGTGATCCTGGGTAGCATAAAAAATAAAAAGACTGTGCAGGCCAGTAAGCCATACTCTTCCATGGCCTCTGCTCAGTTCCTGCCTCCACTTTCCTGCCTGGAATTCCTTCCTGATTTCCTTAACAGTGTGTTATGAGGCTATGAGCTGATATAAACTCTTTCCTGCCTCATTTTCTTTAGATCACAGTAGTTTATCACAGCAATGGAAGAAAAACTAAGACACCTATTATATCCCCTTCCATCAAATAAGGTTTTTATCTATAAGTGTCTATATTATGAAAGAAGGCAGGGTCAGTGTCATGGCTTGATGCAGAGTTGAGGGATTCCAGAGAGCTGGCACAGGTCCACCTTATCTTCCCCAGGACTCACTATGGCTTTTTGAAGGTGCTCACAGAGGGACATGAAGGACTTGGAATTCGCCCTAAATCAATGGTTATCATAGTGAATAATTCTTCAGAATCTCTTGAGTACTTTCTAAAGTACAAAGTGCTAAGCTTACCTCAGAATTCCTGAGTCAGGAATCTAAGGTGGAGCCTGGGAATTTTATCCTTAATAAAGTCATATCTTCATGCCCTAACTACAAAACAATTTAGAAAAACCCTTGCTCTATAGGAAATATTTCAAGTATAAAAGAAATGCACAGATAAGTAGAAGTATCCTGGTAGAATGCATGAAGAGAGCATTGAGAAAAAAGGTCAGGTTTCTGTGATCTGAGCAGTCGGGGAAGACTGAAGTGGATGTGTACAGAGTGCGGTGTGGGAAGATAAAGCAGAGCATTTGGACTTGGCTCAAAAGATAAGTAGCTCAGCTTCATCTCCAAATCACAAAGTGAGTTGGATTCACCTTCTCGTACAAGAAGGTGCCAGATTAACACTACAGCACAGGGATCACAGTGAAAGGTCAAACATCTCACTGTCCTAAAGCGTCTGTGTCACCCTGGCTGCCTCTGCAGGCGTGTGAGCAGACATGCAGAACTTTAGGCAGTCCAGCCTGAGCAATGACCTTTCAGAATGGCGGGCCAGAGCAAACCATTCTCTCCTCTCATTTTGACACCAGCTGTGTGCAAGCTAGTAAAACGTATCATTTAAGGATGAAAACAAGTACTTCTGTCCCAACAAATTCATCTTAGAAACAACTTTTGATACCAGAGGCCTTTTCTCCTTATTATAAAAAAACAACAACAACAAAACTTGTCCCATATATTTTATTCTCTTAATACTAAGAAAGCATTTTATAAGGCAGAAACTTATCTACCAGGGACAAGAGAGAGGCCTTGCGAGGCCCTTAGTAATATGTGGAAGTGTCACTACTTTGAGCCTATTTTAAAACGGAGGTGGGCTGACTGGAGAGCCCTGCCACAGGCAGATGCACGATGCGGGGGTGACCGTTCCCAAAAGAAATGGACAAAGAGGATGAGGGCAATGCCCAGGCCCCATGCTGAAAGACCTGGAGCAATTGGGACCCAGAGGATGAGGGCAATGCCCAGGCCCCATGCTGAAAGACCTGGAGCAATTGGGACCCAGTGGCCTGAGACAGGAAAGCAGATGGTGTCCTTTGCCTGGAAAGGAGTGCAGGAGGAAGGCATGAGTTCTTGCCAGAGCCATTTGGGTCACTCTACACCGCAAACCAAAGACATGGGAAGCCCAAGGCTCACTGAAGAAAATCCTCAGTAACGAAACAGATCAATGACCTCACAGCAGGAAAGGCTGTGAGAGCCAGAGAACCTTGGGGACAACCAGGCCAGACAGACTCTTGATGATGCGATTTACTTCTTTTTAATCACACACAGTGTCTTCATCCATAAGTGAAAGGATCAGATTATACTTTCTCTGTGGATTCTTCAGTCATTTAAGTACATAAAGAGTTGCATTCCTACATCCGTTCAGTCCTCAAAACCTTGAGCACCTACTATTTTCCAGGTACTTAGGCATATACTCAGAAAAATGAAAGTAGCCCTACCATCAAGGACCAGGCCAGTGTGCTGCTAAAAACCACTGGATGGGAGTTTTTTAAAGCCTGCTCTAAATTACACTGAATTGATGTGAAGACATATAACAAGGATCTGGTTCCAGGCTCAGCAAAATGAGTCCTCAAGTTGTTCCTGTGGCCAACAATGTTGTCGGCTATAGAACTCACCTGTACACACTCGCTTACCCGATACTATTTCTGCATGTAAGCCACCTCACCTAATATCACACAGTGCACAGAACTTATATCATAGAATACACAATAAAGAAGAAAGGAAGCAAAGATAGACCATGGAAGAGCAGCTGGACTGGGTCCCGAAGCAGAAGGTAAGAAGGGGTGGAGGGGACTGAATCGAAGCAGCTGAGTGGGGGGGGGGGGGGAGGGGGATACGATCATTCAGACTAGAAGTGCTTGAGCAGGCCAGGCAAGCAAAGGGATACCTTGAGAATGACTGAGCTCTGCACTGAGGGCCTTCATGGCCGGTGTGCCATTTGGAAAGCTGAGAAAACACCCAGGGGGTGGTGGAAGACCAAGAACTCAGTTTGAGTTTGTAGAGCTTGAGGTGCTTTGCATTTGAAGCTCAGGTGAACACTCTGGACCAGGGATAAAGGGCAATACTATTGCAATAGGCAATTGATGACCCAGAGTAGATGGCTGCTTCTTTCAACACATGTTTGCAGCCTAGTCAAGGATCTCAGATTCTGAGATAAGAAATCTAACCCTGAATCTGACTTCAGTTGCACCTACACTTTTCAGTGGCCACTAACCTGGGGACCTACACCCTTTGCCTCTGGGCCTCATTTCAAGTCGAAGATTTGGACGAAGTGGTTTCTAAGATTTGTTTCTCTTCTTACAGTATATGTGGTTTCCTAATAACTGGGACTTCTAATCTGAAACTGAACTTTCTAGAAAAGAGAGTAAGTAACCTTTGTATTTCTTATCCTGATGTCATTTGCAGTGACTATTGTGCCTCACCTGGGAACAAACTGAGATGACTGTACACAGGCTAGCCCTGTCAGAAGGGCCAACCACATGATTTTAGAGCTTTGACATGGCACATAAGGAGGCTAGATATTCATTTCATTCAAGTGACAAATAATTCAGTAATCACACCTATATGAAATTTCTGGATCTCAAAGCTCCGGTGAACTTCCTGATTGAAGAACATATCCATGTGCCAAAGGGATATGCCAACCCAGCTGTGTTGTGACTGAGACCTTCTTAGACATCACCTATGCGATTCTTCATTTGATAATACCATAATTCTAAGGGTAGTACTTCTCTGAAGTCACCTGAAAAGGTCTTGGAGCATGCATCCTTTGATAAATGGATAAAACCAGAATAGTTTTGACAAGTGCCCTCTGGTTCATGGTCCTGGCAGCATCATGGGTGTTGTGTGATTATAACAGATAATTCAGTGACAGCATCTTTAGATCACAGTTATGCTGGTGTGGTGATGAATGGCATGAGAAGCTCTTTGAGATGTCAGAGGGTACAGAGTCATCTGCACCAGCACCTCCAACGAGGCTTCAGAAAGAATGCTTGCCTGATAAGCTAAGCAGCAATTGCAAAGCTTGGAAAGATTGGGGGGGGGGTGTAGCTGTCATGATTCAGGTGTTGACTAAAGCATTGCCTAATATATCATCTTTAAACACTTCTCTGCGTGGCTTCAATATTCAAATGCTGGTCATCCAGAAAGTTCATTCCTCTTCCTTCCTACAGACATATGTAAGAGAATTGAAATTACAGATGCAAACTAAGCCAAAATAAACTTTAAATTATTTTTGTTATGACTCAAACTTAGTCCTCTGCTCAGCAATAAATGAAATTAATTGATATTAATTAGCATGGGAAATGTCCTGAAAATGTTGCTGGCAGGTCTAGTTGACACTCTAAAGAACTGGCTGGCCTCAGTGACACTTAAAGCCCCTGTGTTCCTAAAGGTCCAGTGTTCCACTTTGGTCCTTATGCCCAATGCAACTTAAAATTCTCTCTCAGAGAGAGATTCTACATCAGGGACTGTTAACGGAGCTGAAGTAGAAGCGGGCATCAGATCCACTTGAAGATCTGGGCTTCATATTAACAAGTAGTGAGAAATCACCACGGGGCTTGTTACAGGAACTGAACAAAAGCTCCTCGATGCTGAACAAGGCAATCAAGATCGGGGTTTGGTTTTTGCTTTGGAAAATGGTCAAATAGTTTTCCATTATCTTTTTTTTTTTTCTCTCCCCAGGACCATTTGAGGGAGATTATCTGTTCTCAACAGCTGTTCCTAAGTAGAATAGATCCCGCAAAAAGTTACTGTAGGGTCATAATCCAGAGGTGACATAAATTAAACTCTATTCCACTTTTGCTTTCCTCTGATAGAACAGAAAATAAGAAAGTACGCTTCCAGTAACTTAAGACTGGAAAGTTAATATTTTAACATTACTCATATCATTTCTATAAAGCATTATTCTTATAAGGCTCTCATTTTAAAGACACAATACATATACCTATAATACTTTTAGCAGAAATCAAGGTATTCACTCATTATTCTCTGTTTTGTAGTTTATAAACTTCACTTGTGCTTACCATGGTGTTCAAAGATCGTGCATAGGCAAGGCATAAAAGATTTATTCAATGTAGAGCATATTGAACCCAGTTCAAACACCAACTCCCCATTTACCATTTAGTCCTACCAGGGATGTGGCAAGCTTCACCACCCTGTGCTTTAGCTTCCTCATCTGTAAAATGTACATAATAGTGATTCCTCCTTCCCCTCTTGTGTGTATGTGTTTGTGTACTTATAGCATGTATGTCTATATGAGTGCAGGTGTATGAATGTCACAGCATGTGTGACGAGGTCAAAAGATAGCCTAGCCTTTACACCCTCATCTTCCACCTTATTGGAGACAGTCTTTTATTCATCATTACAGACACAGGCTAGCTGACCAGTGAGGATTCCCTCATCTCCGCTTCCCCAGGTAATCCTGGGAGCAGTAGGATTGCAGATACATGCTGCCATGTCCAATTTGAATAGTGAGCAGTGTTTAGAAAGTTATAAAGCTAAATATAACAAGTAGTGGAGTGTTCACTGCTCAGACCGTGTCAAGGCTGTGTAGATGGGAGGTTTTTGGCACTTCTCCTGTCTCCCAGGGTCCCTGAGAGTAGTATAAGGATGGAGGCAGAACACTGAATAAATCTAAGAGAATTTATCAGGGACCATGAGAGAACAGAAGCACACTAGAAGCAGGGAGAGAGAAGCACGTGACGGCAGGTTCCAGCTCAGGGAAGAGTATTAAAAGATGAGCAGGAATTTGCCAAGAGCACTGTACTGAAAAAGTATAAGAGGGAGGGGTAGGAATTCAGATCAACGGTGAAACATACATGGGGGATAATATATCCACACCTTTAATGGACTGATAAAATTACCTGCACTTTATTATATCCTGACAATGTTCTTCCAAGCTCTTCTGAACTGATGCCACTTTAGAAATGAAGACCTTGCAACTTAGAAAGGCTTACAGAGTATTTCTCAAGGAGAATGTACTGTGAGTGGCAGAGGCCATCTGTCTCCAAGGCTGGAGCTGCACAGGCTGTTTCTTAGGCACTTCAGCCCTGGAGGTAGAAGTTGGTGTTTCCAAAAAGAGTGCTTTGAAGAATGGAGAAGTTTGTAGAAGGAGCCGAGAAGTGATGGAAGGTGAATGGTAACGACGTTGTGTCTGCTGTTTTTCAAAGAGCGGTGGGAATGCTGGTCATCAAAAAGCCAGAAGAGGATGGGAATCTGAGTCTGGGGAACAGATGTTGATACTGATGTTGATTCTGCAAGGAACTGAACGGGACAAGATCCAGGGCAGATGATGATACGCTTAAAATACAGGAGGAACAAGCTCCACAGTGAGGAGGTGTGAGGAAAATGGGGCACATGCCATGAGGGGTCAGAAATCTGAGATTCTGACCAAAAGAAAAGGACTTTAGTGAATAGAGTATCTAAGTCAGTGCAAGATGCCCTTACTACTCTCTCTTTCTTCAAAGTGGCATAACAAGCCTAGGCACACAACACTTGCTTTCTCTTACTGCATCTCTCAGGTCCTCTGAATATGATGTACTTGTTTATTATTAAAATATTAACTTTGGTTATTTCAGTCTTAGATTATTATTGGAAGTAAACCTCATGAGATATTACTTCCAATAAGAAAAGCAGAAGGGTTTTGGAAGATGATTGCTTAGGAAAGATGAGAGTCACTAAAGAGACTTCTAGGTTTATAGATAAGGGAGAGATATAGAAAGGAAACCTCTTATAAACACCAGGAAGGAGACCACCAGAATCCTGAAAACCACTGGTTCTCAACCTATGATTCACGACCCCTTTGAGGGAGCACCATCAGAAAACACAAATATTTATATTATGAGCCATAACAGCTGCGAAATTATAGCAATGAAGTGGAAACAAAAGTAATTTTATATTTGGAGTCACCACAACATAAAGAACTGTTTAAAAGGGTCACAACATTAGGAAGATTGAAAGCCACTGCTGAAGACCAAAAGCAGATATGGGGAAATCAGGGTAGAGATTGTGCACAGCACTGCGGCCTCAAACACAATCTAAGGGACTGTTCTTCTTGCCCTAGTAATATTCCCCTTCTCTATCCATGCCACATATTCCTCTATAGTGTTCATTGTCCACAGGTAAAAACATTTATTCACTGATTAGGCAAGATATAACCAATAATGGCCGACAACGATTTCACTTTGAAGAACGGAGTCAGATTTAAGTTGGCTTCATACAAATGAAATGAAAGTACCTGCTACTTTTGTCTGTGTTCTAGTCCAGAGACCTATCACCACTGTGCGGGATGACCCAAGAATCAGGGTAGTGACTGCCAGCAGCTTAGCTCCTAAAGCTGCATGGGCTAAGGAGCTGACTCGTCTCCCATCAGTGTGCTCAGCCAATTCATCTGCATGGATCCTCACAGCTGCAGTTGTTCAATGTCCCATGCCACAGTTTGCCTCCAAAATCATGTGCACTAATACCGTTAGCACTTAGTGCAACATTTGCACCCAGAGTTGACCCTGGCCAGTATCTCTGCTCTCGGTAGTCACATGCAGCTGGGCATAGCCATCATGCATGTGCCTTTATCTGACTACTGCAGCTGAGTATGTCATATCACTGGCTTGTATGTTCTCTACACACAGCCCCAAAGCTTTTGCCACCAAGGACAGGTTAGTTGCCTATTTCTATAAGCACTCCCTTCTGGGCTGATGAAATGCCAAATCCCACTCCAGATGTGGAGCAGCTGTGTGTGTTTAATTTTAGCAGTTGG
This sequence comes from Phyllotis vaccarum, assembly GCA_033318265.1. Classification (NCBI taxonomy): domain Eukaryota; kingdom Metazoa; phylum Chordata; class Mammalia; order Rodentia; family Cricetidae; genus Phyllotis; species Phyllotis vaccarum. The sequence continues at coordinate 194,343,833 of JARWLC010000002.1, forward strand.
CTTCTACAGCAAACTGCAGCATGCTTCCTTATGGTCCAATCCAACTGAGTAAAGGTGTTACTTACCAAAGCAACTTGGTAAAATTTGGAAGAGATGTGGGTCCTTTAAATATGTAAATACATCCTGCAAGGTTATCAGGATTATACGTCATCGGTGAGATAGTATTACAAAGGAAGATGCTTTATTTCTCATATGTCATCCCCAAAAGTTGGAAGTCTGTTCATTTCCTGTCAAAGAGCTCAAAATGATCACTGAATGGCAGCTCATTAAATTGCATAAATAAAACAAAAAATAATAAATTAAAGAAAAGAGAAAAAAATTGATGCGGAAATGTTGGAGGTGAAACCCACAATGACTGAGCAATAAACAGGTTAGACCACCCAGAAGACAGAAATAGCAAGTGGTCACTTGTTGACTAGGAAAGTCACTTGAAATTTGCAGCATTGGAAAAAATAGGGGGGTGGATTGTAATGAAAAAGATTACTGGAACACGAGCCTCAAATGTTGTGGGATGATGGAGAGAGAGAGAGAGATTCCAAAGAAAAGAGAGAAAATAACAAAAAGAAATGAAACTCATTAAAAGAAATAACAGTCTGAGCAGTGATTTCAGAGGACTTTAATTGCGGCACTGGGGAGTTAGAGCCAGGAGGATCCCTGTGAGTTGGAGGCCAGCAACCTGGTCTACAAAGCAAGTTCCAGAAAAGCCAGGACTACAGAGAGAACTCCAGTCTCAAAAAGATAGAAAGAAAGAGAGAGGGACAGAGAGAGGGACAGAGAGAGAGGGAGGGAGGGAGGGAGGGAGGGAGGGAGGGAGGGAGGGAGGGAGGGAGGGAGGGAAGACTAATTAGAAACTTCCCAACCATGAGGGAAATATGAATACACAGTACAGGATTAATGTCAAAAATCAAAGATGAAGAACGAATTTTGAAAGCAATGATAGAAAAAAGACATATTTTTCTATAAGCTTGTTTTCTCATAGAAAAATCTTGCAAGTTAGGAGAAAGTGGGATGCTGCATTTGAAGTGCTATAAGAAATTCCTTCAACCAAAGCTTCTTAACCAAGAAGGGAAGCCAAGGAAATGAAGATGCTCACAGAGAAGGCAGAGCAACCATAGTCTGTCTCCAGAGCACTTGCCTCAAGAAGTTGGCAAAAGGAATTTTCCAGGCTAAAACAAGGCTGCTAGTCATGACACAAAACCATAAGAAAGTATAAAGCTCGATATAAAAGGTAAATTCATAGTCGGTAATATAATAATACTAGTTAAAGAATAATGTTGGTGTTGGTGAATAAATCACTTAAGACCCTACAATAAATGTTAAGAGGAAAAATCATTAAAGTGTCTAAAGCCACATTAACTTGACAATAGAGACAAAAGATGACGACAGAAACTGACATCCAAAAATATGAAGCATATGTGGTTATTGGCTCAAACTATGAAGTTTTATATGCAACCAAATTTAAATTATCAGCACAAAATAGACCAGCATAGTGATAAGATGTTTTATATAAGTCTCATAGCAACCATAAAGCAAAAATTCTGCAGAAGTGAACAGAAATGATAAGGACAAGATAATCAAAGTCTACGACTTCAGAAAACTATCAAATCACAGGACCAACCGGAAAGAAAAACAATGCAACAAAATAGACAGGGAAAAAAAAACTAGCATCCAGTTGTGACTCCTGACTTATCATCAGACATAAGTGAAATGTGTTAAATCTTCAAATAAAAAGACAGAGTAGGTAAATGGATTAAAATTGTAAGGCCCACGCTGCCTGCAAGAGACTCGATTCATCTCTGATGATACACATATAGAAAATATAAGGAGAGAGAAAAGGAAATCACATGCAAATGGAAACTGAAAAGGAGCAGAGGTAGCTATAATTATAGACAAGACAGACTTTAAGTCAAAAGACTGTCAGGAGAAACAAAGGCAGCAATTTGGATAAGGATAAAGAGATTAATTCAAAAAGTAGGCAAGATGAGATAACATAACAATTATAAAGATAAGTTTATCCAACTTAAGAGCCATAATACAATAAAGAAATACTGGTCTTGCCCCCATTTTGTCAAAATGGATCTAAGAGAGGTCCACAAGACATTTCATCTATCAACAGAGGAATTCATATTTTCCTCAAGAATATACAAACTATTATCGAGCACAGATCATGCATTGGGAAATGTGTTGACCCAGTTTGGTTACAACTGAAGAAGACCAACATTATGTAAGGAGTCTTCCAACAACAGCAACATGAAACTAGATATGTAAACTCTCAAGAAACCAAGAAAAAATAACATTAGTACATATTTCTTTGAACAACAAAATAATTTTAAAAACCCAAAGGCAACACTAAAATGTAATAACCCAATTAAAATGTAATACAAATTTTGAACAATGTTTACATTATTTGAAGGATCCCCAATAAAGCACCTAATTAATATCTCAAGAAAGACTTTAACCGTATATAGGCAGAAAGGAAATTACAAAAATCTTAGCAGAACTATGCAAAATATAGACTACATAAACTACAGGAAACAGAAAATTTAGTTATTTTAATATTATTTTTAGATTTATTCTTTGAAACTGTATATATGTATACAATGAATCACCTACAATTTCTCACCTACAACTCCTCCTAGGGTACCCCCAACACATTTCCCTCCCCAACTGAATATGTTTTTGCAATTTTAATTTATTTTTGCCTTCTGAGCTCAATTGGCTTTGTTCAGATATGCATGGGTGTGGGGTCATCCACAGAGGCATGGAAAAATCTACCACTATTCCACCAGTAAACACATCTGATCTGGAAAGTCAGGACTGCAGTATGAGATGCCTAGTGTTGGGTAAGAGTATTGGGGTCTTTTTCCCCTTAACAATCTGGGCAACACACTTCAACTCTAGGAAGCTTACAAACATGGAGAGAATGTACTGGACAGTTAGAGTTTGATTTTTCTGTGTTCTGGCAACCAAACAATGTGTTTGGTTTTGGTTTTGGTTTTTTTTTTAAACCACCAAATTGTCATGGACAGAAAGGAGCAGTGACGATACCTTATAGTGGTTCAGATGCATGCTGAGACTCTTAGTCCAGTAACTAAAGGATAAGAAACTGTAACTATTAAATTAGTTGATTTAAAAAAATTATCAAACTTGAAGAAGCCTTAGCTTAATCATAAAAATATAGAAGGCACATATGTAAATGTCAAAATTAAAATTAAAAACATTATAATAGATGCTTCAGAAATAAAACCATATCTTAACATGAGAATTTGGTAAAAACCTATGACAGAAAGCCTACACTGACAAGTGACACAGAAATTAAGCACTTGACTAGGAAGTACATGAGCAGATGAGTTTAAGACAGAGTCTCCCAAAGAAGAATTCTTTCTTAGTCTGTTCAAAATTAATAAAGACAGAAGCAGAGCAAAAATCTGTAAATGCATTTATGAGGCCAGATTACCTAAATCCTAAATCAAAATATGTCTCTAGAAAACTAGAGGGCAAGATCCTTGATGGACGTAAATACAAAAGTCCTCAAAAGCATACTGGCAAACCATACTCCATACCACATAAAATAATTATTCATCTTGACTTAGGGAGACGTACCCTTAGAGTGCAGTTTGTTTACTCCAAACAAGTACATATAGCTCATTAATAAAATAAAATATTTTATTTACCTCCATGAGCCTTTCAAAAGATGCAAAGACACATTTAACAAAATTCAACGTGCTTTCATAATAAATTGTTTCCAAAATTACATACAGAAGAAAATTTACAGAAAATAATCATTCAAGCTCATTTTCTGTTGCCAAGCTGAAAACCAGGACAATGATACAGAACATTCAGGCAAAGCTGAGAACTAACATCATAATCAATGGAGGGCAATGAAAGCCTTTTCCAAAGATCTGGTACTTTCACCACATCTGCTCACTATAAACTAAAAATACTAGAAATGCCAACTGATAAAGAATGGAAGTAAAAGGTATATAAATCAGAAACGATGAAATAGAACTAACTCTAGATTGTGGACCATGTGATCCAATATACAGCCAATCTAGAGAACACCATAAAGACTCCATAATAAAACTGTTAGAGCTAGAAGATGAATTTGGTAAAGTTTGAGATTACAGAGTCAAAGTACCAAAACCAGTTGCATTTACACACACTAATAATCACTTATCAAAAAATAAAAAAGAGAGAAAGGAGAGAGAGAGAGAGAGAAATGAGAGGGCTTGGTTATAGCTCAGAAGTAGATTACTTGCTTAGACTTCAGGAGACCCTGGGTTATATTATCAGTATTCTTTTTTTCCAAAAAGAAATGAAGAAAACAAGGCCATTCATGAAAGTATCAAAAAGAATAAAATACTCAGGAATAAATGAATAAATTCAACCAAGAAAATAATCTATATGCAGAAAATTCTATGATAATGATTTTTTTAAAAAGCTATAAAAATATTTGGAAGCCATAAAAGATCCTGAAACACCACAGCAGAAATAAGAAAGAACAAAATTAGAGCTATCACAGGCTGCTATTGAGTTTAATTTTAAAAAGATATAATCATTACAAAACTATTGTACTGGCATAGAAACCAGCACGTGGACCAAAAGTACAGAATGGAGAGCTCAGATTCAAGGCCATAAAATATAGTCAAATTTTAAAATGTGAGGGTAATAATGTTCTTCTAATAAAGAGTACTGGATTCATGCCCTCAAGAGTATCTCCATCCAATATATAGTAATGATTGTTATACAGTGAGCCTTGCTGTTAGAGTAGTCTTGGATGTTCTCACCTAATGAAAGAAAGAAAGGTTAACTGAGATGCTGGGTGTTTAACTGCAGTCTTCCTATTGTGGGATTAATCTTAGATGTGTTCATCCTGCCTAGCTGCATCTTTTTCCTCTTTGACCATAGCCTTCACTTGGCTTTGCGTCCACATATAATCTCTAAGATCCTAATAGCAAAAAAGATCAGTTTCCATGTCTCTATGTCTGTGTCCCATTTCAGTGACAAATGGGAAGATTCAACTTGACACTAAAGAATTTTAGTCACGTTCAGAGCCACAGCTCAGAATCTGCAACACATTTTCAAATTTCTGTTAGAATCCTCTCATCTGCCTGGCAGTGGTGGTGCATGCCTTTAATCCCTGCACTCAGGGGGCAGAGGCAGACAGATCTCTATGAGGTCAAGGCCAGCCTCATCTACAAAGTGTGTTCCAGGACAGTTACGGTGTTACACATTAAAACCTTGTATAAAAAAATATAAACACAAACAGAAGAACAACAAAAAATCCTCTCACCCCAGTCGATGGTTCATGGATAAAGTGACTCAGTCAGTAGACTAGGCTTTACCCACATGTCAAGTGTATTAGTCAGAAAGGACACAACTTCTTCCCGACATCTAAATAGAATCAAATCAAGGCTTTCCATTCTGAAAGGGGGCATAGTAATACTTTCCAGTGCAAGTGGGTAAAACAAGAATTCACCAGATTCACTCTCTGTCTGGCTTCAGAAAAGGGTAGCTTTTCTTTTAGGAGTCAAGGTATGCAAGACATAGAGTTTGTAGAGCAGACAATAACCAGAGCTGCAGGATCGGGAAGCAAAGAGCCTACATGGAATAAAGCTCAAGTTCACTGCTCTCAGAGTGCTGAGTGAGTTGCCTCGGTTCAATTACCTAACCACACTGCATGTGCGTGGCCTCATCACCATGCATCTTAGATTAAAAGGTGTTGAGAATGATACACAGGGACTTGTTTATAAAATTTTGTGTAACAAGGCTATTTTGAAGTGAAGATAAGACTGGATGAGGTCAGGGGTGGGAAAATGCTTTATCAACTGGGACACACTACAGAAGTTCTTATGGTTAACACTACACACACACACACACACACACACACACACACACACACACACACACACACACACACACACACACCGGAACTATTGTGGCGTGCATACAGATGGGCACGTTTCCATAGGGAAATGATTGCTCCTGTCTCCAGCTTTCAGGCAGAGGACACTAAGAAGCTCAGCTCCCAGCCCCAGTGGAGAATTTCAGAGACACTCTTGTTCAAGCCTGGCAGAAGACACTAGTTACATTTTAAGAGGGAAAGGGCCTATATTAGAAAGAATGTAGATTGACTATTCCACAGATTTTTCTTTCGAACACCTACGATTTAGGCATGATAGAAGTGATTTGTCAGGACACATGGATGAAGAGGGACTAACACACTCTGCTGATCAGGCCATGTGATTAAGGGGACCGTTCCTAACACGTTCCTTGTTCCTGTCTTCAGTGGCCTTCTTGATACTCAGCAAAGACCTCAAGCACATACTGATCCTCACACATGAAATGCTGCTTCTTAGACAGGACGCATCTCCTCCTTTACCTAAATAGTTTGTACAAATGCCGTCTCTTCAGAGAGGACCACTGTGACATTAATGACTAAAGTTCTGAATTAATTCTCCCAACCCTGGTGTCTCCTACCACCAATTACATTTTTTTTCCTGATAATTTCCCTCATGTAATTTTTTAGATATATTTATTTCATTTTTTATTTACTTTTTATTTGTTCTTTGGTAATTTTGTACAAATCATTGTGATCATATGCAACCCTTCTGCCTTCCGCCCAGATCCTTCCCACTTCCCTACCCACCCATCTTTGTGTCTTCATTAAATAAATTTTTTAAAAAGCAAATACAATTGATATTGCTCATATACTGTAGAATGTGTGGCTTTCCAGTAGCGCTTAGGCAACCCTCCAGGGCCACACCCTTAAAGGAGACCCTCTTTTTCATAGCAACCATCAATTATTTGTGCCCCACCCCCTCTGTCCATGCTGATATTCTGTCTGGCTGGAGCTTGCATTGAGTATGAGCATGCTGTCAAGAGTATTATGAGTTTATATGTGCAACTGTCTTTTTGTGTCCAGAAAACACCTTGTATCCTTCTTGTTGCCATTCGCCACTTCTGACTCTACACGGTTTCCATCCTTCTGCTGTGATTCATGAGCTTTGTGGAGGGGAAGGTGAGGCTGTAAATACAGATATCCTCTTCAGAGCTGAGCATTCTTTGCTCGCTTATTCTCTGCACCCTGACCAGATGTGGGTCTCAGGGTTAAATGCTATACACTGCCAAAAGAGAGGCTTCTCTGATGAGAACTGAGAAGTGCACTACATTAGTAGTTAGATTGTTAGACATCATGCTCATTTAGGAAAATAAATGGAGAAGTAGGTGCTTCTCCTTACACTATGACCTGCTAGTCATGGGTTCTCAGCCTCAGGATCAGTGCCAGACATGTGTTTTAGTCTGTCTTATATCAAACCAGAAAATGGTTGCTTATGAAAGTATTGTATTACCTACAGAACAGTTTTCAATCTTTCTGTGGAAAGTAAACACTACTAAATTGATACTTTTCCCAGTTTTGTTCACCTCTGTATAGATAGCTCCTTGGTATAAACACTGATTTTGGAACTTTGGTAAATGGATGAATTTTAATACATCAGCTAATTAAGACGGAGCTACTAAATTCACAAATCTCAAATATTACGGCTACTGGTGAAAACTATGTACAAGGATCTAATAAAACTGTGTTACTCAGAAAGGTAGCTGGTGTAACGGAGAGGCATAAAAATGCCAGTACGGGGAAGTTACGTTTATTATTTGCAGCAATGTGTATTAAATCCTTCCCTAGTTCATATTGCACCCTATAGAAAGTCTACCTAATTCTGGAGCCTCTTCCAAACACTAACATTTATGGAACACTAGAGAGAGAGTAGTTTAATAGAGAGTAGAGAGAGTATTAGCTTCAGACACGCTAATATCAAAAGTACCTATTGAGTGAGTTGGGCTTAGCGCTCTGCCAAGGAGTCTAAGAGCCAAGAAAGCAACAAAACAGACCCCAGTAGATTTACTATTTCATAATAGAAAGGAAAGACCAAAACTTTATGGAAAGTGAGAAGCCATCAAATGCTTGCACTGAGCATGAGTGAGTGAGAGATAAAAGTTCTGCTGGCTCTGGTTCTGGCATTGACCTTGGACTGCCAGGGTTTTGAAGGTCAGGACACATGCCAGAGATAATTAAGTAACAATGAAGATTTTACTACAGCTTTAAATTTTTTCTCAAAGAGAAATTATGGAGCACCTGAGTTGCATACAGCTCCTCTGCCTGTCAGGGTGCTCATCAGGCGGGTCTCTCTTTTTAAAACATTGGGCAATGGCATATAATAGCTGTTCAGTAAAAAGCCTCGGAAACAGGCTGCTATTGTATTTGAAGCTCTGCTGTTCACTATCTAAGCTGATTACTAACATTCTCTGTTAAATGGAGATTCTAAAGAAGGTTGTAAATTTAATGAGGATTATAAAGAAAAGTAAACATAGAAGCATTTGGTCACATAGTTTATACTCAGTGAAAGAGGGTTATTGTGGCATCAGCTGTCTTAAGGGTTGCTAGTTAGCCTGGATGTAAAAGGGAAGCTACTTGCTTGAATTTTCAGCTACAAGGTCAATAATGATGTTAAACAGGTGTCGCGGCCGTTTGTCTTTGCTCTATAATCTGTTAATGCCTTTGTCCCTTTCTCTCCTGAATTTTCTCTTCTGAGTAAATTTGTAGAGTTGTGTTTGTGTTAATCATAGTACAATTTTATGTATATATTTTACAAATGTTTTCTCTAAGCCTAACATATATAATGCTAAAATGTTCTTATTAAAGTAATATATATTCAGAGGAAGGTACAGTTTGAGGGACATTCACAACCTGCTCATATCTGCAGCCAGCATCCAAATCACAGAGAAGAGAAAATATTGCTGAAGCTCAGCATCCATTCTCCCTCTCATTGCGCCCCATCACATCCAAGTGTAGCTGCTGCCCTGACTCTAAATGATGCGAATGAGCACCCTTGTGCTTCCTTATGCTGAACAACTACACTCACACAACATGGTTCTTTCCTGTGCATGGCTCTGATAATTTGCAGTTTTGTCTTGCTAAACATTTTAGAATGTTTAATTGCATAAATAATAAAATCAATTTAGAGCTTCATAAGTAAATGGAGAAAATATAGCTTTTTAAATGCTCAGTGAAAAGGGAACATTAAACATCGTAGTTTGTGATGTCATTAAGTAATTATTTCTCCTAAAACAATGTTTATTTTTTTAAAAAAATGAAAATGGAGTTATGTGTGTGTGTGATTGTCTCTATTATAAAAGTTATGTCACATTAGTGCTATAAAGAAGAGAATATGTCACGAGAAAGATGCCTCCTCCTGTCTGAGAATATGGATGTAACTTTGTCTTTCTCTCTATATAACTTCCATGGGGCCAGCTGGTAGGTTCAATGTGTCTGTAGCTTTCCCCTTTCTCATATCTTGTTTCCAATTTTCATCTGCTACCAAATTCCAGCCTTATCTTTTTTGGCTTCAAGACTTATAGCTGCTGGATTGGGTGGGAACATGCAGACAACACAGCTCTCCTGCTGTTTATAGCCCTATCATTTCTTTTGTGTGTGCACTAGTGTTTCCAACAACCAGAAAATCAGTTTGGACCTATCCGTGCTGTCCTCTTCTCCACATTTGCCTCATAGAAAAGGGTAAGTCCATGGTGATCATGGATCTCACAAAGCTCTATCTAAGGGGATATCATCACCACTGATGAGTGTGAAAAATCCATCCCAAGACAGGCTGTTCAAAGAGAAAGGCTATGAGAATCCTCCCACACATTTATTTCAGGCTCTTGAGAACAAAGCAGTCATCTGGGACACATTGTGGAATTCTTTACTTCCTAATCACAAGCTACCTTCATTCACAGAATCCACTCTTCATCAGTTCTGTGGACAGAGGCGTATTGCTTAATGTACCATCAGCTTGGCAGTTCATCCCAATTTGTGCAATACTAATCAAACCTACCACACATGGGGGCATTAGTAATCTTCAGGACAACAGAATCACAGAAAAGTCCTGGTGGGAACACATATGTCAGACCCACATATGAATTCTCCAAAACCTTCTTGGAGCTTCCAATTCCAACAAAATACATCCTTCAGGTCAGTTATTTAGGTGTGACTAATTGTTGTCATTAAATCTCTCTTTCTAGAGCAAAATACAGGACCAACAGATAATTGGAGAGAGAGCTTTGTTCAAAGGTAAGAAAGGAAAATGTCTCAAATGTCATCAGCTCTTCTTATACAAATTTTTAGGGTGGAACATGTGGTCCCCCTGTGTGAGGCCTGGATGTATCCCATCCTTTTAACAATCAAAATCTCCTTCTAACTGTTCTTCCTCCAGTCACTTCAGCTGGATAGTGGCAATTAGCATATCTCCTGAGGTTTCTCTTCTCCATGTTAAGCAACATTAATAGTTTTAACATGTTATCAATATGTTCATTTCATATGCACGTTCTACCTTGACTAGGTTATTTTTAAACCAAAGAGTCCAAAAGAAAACATAATAATTTTAAAATACACAAATAATATAGAATATAGCCAAAGACCACACATACATGAACCCAGAAAATCATACTTCTTAAAATAAAATTATATTGTAGTCACAGTTATTGAAATTTAAGATTCACTACATTTAATGTGCCCAGTTAAAACAAGATTGGAATTTTACTTGACAATAAAACCCAAATAAAGCCCATAACACAGTAAAAAAGATACATTTCAATTTTTAAGACTTTGTCACTGGAAACAAAGCAGAGAGGAAGCAAGAACTTACTACATTTCATTTAAATAATGGAAGGCTCACCACATCTCAATTTATGAGTAGAAGTCTCAAGATATCTGAGAAAATATATTTAAAGAGAATCTGGGGCCACAAGAATCACATTTCCTCAAAATGTTAAGATTGCCATCATTGGTGGCTTTGGCCACTGCATTAATTATTTTAGCAAGTATTTACATAAAAATACCGTGCTGACAACACACACCACAAGCCAATCTTGAGACTCAACATACCAAGTATCTACTTGCCACATCTTTGTTCTAGCTGCCCTGTGATGTCAAGGAAATTGATCCCAGAGATCTTCCTCATAGTCCTGGCTTTGAGAAGATATTTGAGAAGATATTTCTTTGATGAAAAAACTTTCAAGAAAGATATCCCATATCCATTAAGTGTAAAATTAGATTATTCCATTGTATATGTTGAAGGAATAGAATATGTTTTAATGTACATATACATAATAAAATTACTACAACAGCTAAGCTAATTGAACATCCACCATCTGATTTAAGTACCGGGTTTTGGTAAGATTATCTGAAGTCTGCTTTTATCCAATTTCCAGTATACAATACAATATTATAACTGCCTTCTACGTGCTTCACTGAGGACCTTTAATGTTATCCATGTGACATAACTGTAAGTGTTTATTCCTAAGCCTACTCATCTTAACCACTACCCAGCCTAACACACACCTCCGCTGAATGGAGAACACCATTCTGCTCTTTGTTGTGGCCTTCACCTTCACAAGATTCCACCGTGAGAGAGATCACTGAGTCCTTGCCTTCCTATGCCTGCCTTTCTTCATTTGTCATGATGTCTTCTGTTTCATCCACCTAGTGGTACCCAGATCTCTTTAAGGCTTACTACTATCCTACGTATATGATATTTATAATGCACATTATGAATATGTACATACAGATAGGGAAGTGAATGCTATAAATCAGTATCTTATTACTTCTTTATCCATTCTCCTGTCGATGATCTACTGGTTTGATTTCTCATCTTTTGTTGGGAGTAACACTAATGCTTTCTAAGGTGGATTCATAATGTCTCTCTAGCTTTGTAATTGAAAGCCAATATGGTACAGGGTAGACAAATTCACCCTTTAAATATTCATGCAAGTAAATATTTGCATTATATAAGCTAAAAAGTTTCTCTTAGCTTTCCCGTTCAAGAAGAGGATATCTACTAAATGCTACTTATAGCCACATATAGTCGAAGTCACTTAAGGGAAAAATCTTCATAAATTTGAAAGAGTTTATCAAGTTACCTTAAAATTTAAATTATAAAACAACACATCTATATTTTATCCACATTATCTTCTTTCAGAAGATTTTTAACTTGATTCCCAAAAGATGGCATGTTTCTCAATGCCTTTAAGAATCTGTATAATTCCTAAATGAGATTATACATGGGAGATTATTCTGTGAGGCATGAAAAATGCAGTGACTTCACACTCCCTCTATCTCAGCAGCGACATTAGCCCCTTATTTCCATAATCCTGGATCTTTATTATTCTCAGATAATGCTGTCCTGTACTGTTCTCTATGATGACTCCATTTCCCCTAAAATTGGAATCTTGTTACTTGTGTGTATACAGTGCCCAGCATAGCACCTGAGTCCGGTTGTATATTGGTGCCACTGCTGGAGAATGAATTAAAAAAATATGCCTCAAAAAAACTAGGAAGCAGAGTACAAACACACTTCAGGTTCTGGAGACAATAGCTAACTCCTCACACAGAATTGCATTTATTAATACTCTGCCTCTCTGGCAATCCACAGCCCTCCAAGATACAACAGAAAAACCATGTGGGTAGACTCTACTGTTTCCTTTCCAGTACTCAAGAGATTAAGCTTCGGCATTTTCTTTTAAATTATGTATTCAGGGTGTATCTGGTGGGCCCTGATTGGCAAAACTTCTAGTCTAATACCTACACCTAATGATACCCTTAAATAAAAAATAATAAACCCCCCCCAAGACTAGAAAAACAAGTCTAGGACCATTTTTACTTAGCTCACTTTGCAATTCTGTTGATGCCAAGGGCATGTGAGGCAAAGCTAAGGTCATGTCCACTCCTTGGCTGAAGACACCAGGATGGGTCCAGATAGCCTAATGACAGATGGGTGCTGCTCCCTTCTGCTGCTCCCTTCCTTCACATCCTATCCCGCTGATTCATCCAGAATTAACTAACAATGCAAAAACAACGGGAATCAATTTCCCTGCGTCTTTTCTATCATGCCATGTAACTTACTGACTGCTTTTGTATGCTCTCACCCCAAGACCTCTCCCCTGCCCCAGAGGCAAGGTGGCTTTCCTTATTTTCTGATTTCATGTCCTAGCTGTGAGCTGAAAATCATAAAGGATGCTTTAGTAGCCCACAGGAAGTAGGCATCCCAGGCTAGCTACAGGATAAGTTGAAGTAGCCTTGGCTTCAGGGTTTTGAACAGAATTTTCTTCATTGGTACCCATCAAAGTTTCTGACAGTTTGTACTTTAGAGCCACTAAGGTTGAAGATGTTTTAGAAGGCAAAGCTCTACTTGGTATGCCAGGGAGGGAAAGCCACTGGAGAGCAGATGGAATGACCTAGGGCAATGAAGAATCTCACCTCTCTTTACTGTATAAGGAAGAGGGATCATTTTGTTTCTCACTTTTAGCATTGGAAGAGAAATTACTATGACCCAGGTAGAGGAGAGAGTTTACACCTAACTTAATTAATTGCTTGTGTCCAAGGATCTGGGGATAATAGGAAGCCACAACCAACAGGATCCATTATTTAAAGAGCTGTAGCTTTTTAATTGGGGTGCACAAATAACTTTCAAAAGAGAAAGGGGACGTGGAAGCATGTGAAGTGTGTGTGTGTGTGTGTGTGTGTGTGTGTGTGTGTGTGTGTGCAAGAGAGAGAGAAAGAGAGAGATCCTGAGTCTTTATGCTTACCATCTAACAAACAACGCTATAAAAATAAAGCCATTTTATTATATAAAATATATATATATATAAATTCTGACTCCACCCATTAACTTTTTATTGAATGCTTAGTTTGTGCCAAGGCACCAGGATACAAAGAAGAAAGAACTAATGTTTGCCTTCATGAGGTGCATAATTGATGAATGAGGGGATAACCCAAAAGACGGACATAGTGTGACATGTCAATACAGCAGATGAGGAATAAGAAAAATATTGGTGAGAAAAATTCAAGTATTCGTGTCTATAAAAAGTTAATACATGTTGGGGAGATATTGCAAGATCTCACTGGGTTTGTTGGATTTTGATTTTTAAAGAATAACACATTGTTGTTAGTGTTAGATTCCTGATGAGTTGACTACTGTATGATGTGCTCTTATAATTTTTGGTGGCTCTATAATCCAGTGTTTGTTAATCATTAATGTATTATTGAAACCATAAACTTAACAGAACGCATCACCCTCTTAAGGAGACTGAAGATACGCTATTCTCTGCCTCGCTATACATGATTTATATGTGTATGTATAAAAGTATACATATATTGCTGCTGTGTGCTGTAAAGGTGGGACCATTTAAAAATGTCACAAAATACTACATCCAAACTTTCTATGAGTTACTCGTCCCTGAATTTGCTGCATAAATTTAAACTTAATTAACATTAACTTATACAAGTGAAGATATTTCTGTTCTTTTGGTTTAAAGCTGGGACCCTTTGATTTTTTAAAAATAAAACAGTAGTGAGAACTCTGTGGTAGGAGTGAGCCATTCCTTCCAGTGTTTCAGGAGTATAGACCCCCAAACCTACATGCAGAGCACACATGAACTTCATCTAAAATGTTGTTCTTTAATTTTCAGAGGTTCTTAAAACTAATACTTTCAAATTTCTGAGACTCATAGTTATGAATTAGAATTTTTAATCATATTAATAGGCAGCTGGGCATGAGCACAGAGGATTGATATGACTTGGTAGGAAGAACATTAGTATAAGAATTTAAAAATCTGAGTGTTAGTCTTGACTTCAGCAAGACCGTGTCACACTTTCCCTTTGTCTTAGATGGGTCAGGAAAAAATGGACACTCTAAAATCACCACAAAGTCTCTCATGGCCATAAAGAGTCTGGCAATGCCTGGAAGCTACTAACTTGGCTGACTTCAAATTGACAGGAAGCATTTTATGGAAAATTGTGGCTTTAATAATGAGAGTAGAGACACGTTTCCAAAATTGAGTCTTGAAGTCAGATTCCATCTCTGCCCTTTATTCAGCCTCTAGCCTGTGTTAACATTTTTTTTATGATGGTATTTGCTATAGTATATCATTTGCCAACACCTAGCAGCATGTGTAACTCCAGATGGGTATTCAGTTCCTGGCTGTCATGAAGAATAGTTTAGAGTGTCACAGGCAGGAAATTAAATAGTGTGCAATACAGAGAAAGTAGAGCCTGCTGAGAAAAAGTCAGTTACTAAAATCATCTTTAAAAACTTAAGACAAACAGAAAAACCATCATAGTTCAAGGTATTCATCATGAAGAGAATGTATTTCCATAATCATAATAATGTTACTTGTAAATGCCCACCTGACCAAAATTACAATGAAGTCCCTGGGAGATAAAAGCAAGAACAAGTTGCATTCTGGGGTGGGAATGTGATATGAGAAAAAGGTGAATCTTAAGAAGTGAGTATTATTTAGGATGTGGAAATAAATATGAAATAATTCATAAAAAAAATATCTCTATGAAGAAAGTGGGAAAAGAGATAAGACACTGCTGTCTGTGATAATGAGCTTCCATAATCGTGACATAAAAAGTGAGCAAATGGAAGACAGTGCAGAGAGGCCATTCCTGCACTCAGGAGGCGTTTCTGAGGAATGAGTGTCCCAGGAGGCAGCTGTCCACCTTCTCTACTCAGACTTAAATCAGTGGTCAACAGAGATCAAAAGAGCTTTGCTCAGACAAAAGGTCTTGCTGTCCATGCCATCTGTCTAATCAATCTTAGAGTTCCAAGATGAAGTCCCCTGATAGCCATCAGTTGGAAAACCTTACTCATAAACCTTTTGCCAGCCAGTCTGAGACCTCCTCTATACAAGGCACTATTCCAGCTCCCTGTCACTGAATGTGGCCATCTAGTTTGGATCTGCCTTCCTGGGCTGAATTTATGACTTTGTTATCAAAGTCAGATATTTGCAGAGTGACTTTTTGTTGTTGCTTTGTTTTATTTTTGAGACAGGGTTTTCTCTGTGTAGTCCTGGAACTTAGACCAGGCTGGCCTCACACTCAAAGATCTACCTGCCTCTGCCTCCTGGATGTTGGGATTAAAGACACCATGCACTACCACTGCCCAGCTTGCAGAGTGACTCCTGTGTCGATTTCTGATGAAAGATGGTGACTACTGGTCTGTGGGAGGAATTCATTGAAAGAGTTGGAGTTGGAGGTGCTGTTCAGGGGTGGACTAAGAGCCTAACATTGCTAAAGACCCTGGGTTCATTCTCAGCAAAGCCAAGAAGATTTTAAATATTAAGCAAGTCTGAATACATCAGACTCAACAAAAGCCCAGGGCTGTGACTTTGAATCACAGTTTATAATGAAGCAGTTTTGAATTACAGTACTTAATATAAGAACAATAAAACAATATTTTATTGAGTGACTACTATGTGGAAATAGGAGCTAAGCATTTTCAACATCTTATTTAATCTTCAAAACAGACTAATTAATAGTCACTATTAATTAGTTAGGTTAGGTTAGGAATCTTCACCGATGTCGTCAGCTAGAATATGAGCACACAAAAACCAAGACAAGTTAGGTTCAGAAATTGCTGTTAGCTTCCCTCTCTTTTAAAAGTGAGAATCTTGTGAATATCCAAACATACTTCTTCCAGAGTGTAACTAAGATTGAACACAAGTCACATAAAACCTTCGTATTTTCAAGAACAGAAGATTGTCATTTAATGCAACTGCAGCATGCAAGGATATTATTAATGTTCAAAGAGTAATCTTTTAAGTTTGATACATTCTGAAAGATTTTCTGGGTATTTCTCCAAAAATATCAGTCTAAAAGTTTCCATGTCGGGGGTCAACAGTGAACAGAAAAGCAACAGGAACCTGCTACAGCGTTGGTTGGAAGAAGTCACGGAGGGAAACAGTGCTTGTGGGCTTCTGCAGGCCAGGCTAGTGTGCTTATTGGTCTGCTTTGTTTTGTGCAGGGGATGTATTCTTTAAAAGTGGGGCCTGTGCGGTGAGACCAGGATTTGTCCGTAGTGCATGAACTAGTTTCTTGGAGACCATTCCCATAGAAGGATACCTTGCTCAGCCTGGAGGGTGTGGCAGGGTCCTGCTTCAACTTGATATGCCAGACTTGGCTGACTCCCTGTGGGAGGCCTGAGGAGTGGATGGGGGCGTGGGGAAGGGAGAAGCTGAGGGGTAAGTGAGAGGAGGAGAGGAAGGGGAAACTTCGGTTGGTATGTAAAATTTAGAAAGAGCTTTTAAATTTAAAAAACGCTAAAAGAAAGTAAGAGCAAGAGAGAAAGAAAAGAAGAAGAAAAGGAGAAAGGGGTAAATGCATTTACAGAACAAAAATAAGTCATAAATCGGGGCAAGTCTGGATATGCTGGAGGATAATGGGTGAAGCGGTTACATCACAATAGGGAAGCTTTTCTGTATACTGAAGTTGTTATATAATGACAGTCTTAGCTTTTGGTTTGGTGGAAGCAAGTAGTCCGATAAATCAATAGATTCTAAAAGAATTCCCCCTAAAATGGTTGTTCTGGATGCTTAAAGGCAGCCAAAATAAGTCAGTTCAGATATATTCTAATATCTCTGCTGTGGGATGTCTTTCTGTATGCTATGGATATGTGTTACTCTCATTTGCTGATAAATAAAGCTGCGTTGGCCTATGGCAAGGAAGGATAGAGCCAGATGGGAAACCCAAGTAGAGATACAGAAGGAGGGAAGAGTCTGGGAGACGCCAGCCAGCCACAAAGGAGCAAGATGTGTTAGAACACAGGTAAGCCACAAGACATGTGGCAGAACATAGCTTACTAGAAATGGGTTGATTTAAGTTGAAAGAGCTAGGTAGTAATAAGCCTGAGCAGAAGACCAAACAGTTTGTAATTTTTTTTTAAACTAAGCTACTGAATAATCGAAGCTTTATAGTCTAAGAGAGCCCAAGGAATCTATTTCTTAAAGGTGATTACATTAATTAATGTTTTTGAAAAGTGAATGAAATCACCGCCTATATTACATAATTTATAACATGCTTCTACATTTTCCTTCTGACCTTCCCTGCATGATTCATCATTTCCTGCATCCTGTCCCCATCTCTCTGTGCATCATGAAGGCAAGAATTCTACATATTCCACTACTGTATTCAGCCCCTAGAAGAGTACCCAGCAACAAGAATGGGTATCTGATGGATGAATAAAATCTTTTACATCTTCCTGGTTGCTGTTGGTACACTTAAGACCCCATTGCTGCTTATTCACTATAGAATGCTTTTACACTGTTCCTTCCTTTCTATAAATGCCAGCTTCTTCCGGGATTTGGACAGTTTTTCTTCATTTGTAGACATTATATTTCTATTATGTGGCACAGTAACAGCTGACACAAACCTTATTTTAGTCATTACTTCCAGAACAATCTATACAGAAGCTATATTGGTAAAAATCAAATTTAGAATTTAAATTTTCACAAGCATTGCTAGCGGTCAGGACTTTGTAAGTTTAAGTTTGCCATATCTTTACTTGCTGACTTGAAAGGTGTTTTTCAAATAAAATAAACTGTGATCTTATATTGCTAGTTCCAATGATGAGCAAGATATATGGTTAAATAGTAGATAAATGGCCATCAAACCCACAACCTGCTATAATTAATTAGTGCTGTAGTTCATTTCTAAGATGTAACGTCATTTGCTCTTTTAAGTTATGTATGGCCTTTCATTATGAGACGCCTTCCATTATGAGAATGCTACCCCAATTTCTCATTTTTGAACAGACAAAAAACATAAATATCTAGTTCTAGAGTCAAATCTAAGCACAAGACAATACTGGAATAGGGTTTTTTTTGTACCTATAGTTCTTAAAAATTAATCCCTAGAGTAGCAGCAGTGTCCTCGGTAAAGTTCAGAAATGAACATTCTCCAGGGTCCATCACAAACCTTGGAATCAGATCCTCTGGGTGTGTAGCCCAGCAATCAAATCCTTGACCTTAACCAACAGTATTGACATTTCTGTTCCAATTGTCAAGCTTTTCTGAGGAAACAGAACTTCATTTAGATCAGACAGTGAAAACAAGTTAATAAAATTCTAATTCAAATATAAGTTGTTTAACAACTAAGGCCAACCACTGTTTGCTTTTATTGTATAATAATAATAGTGCAACCTAACTATCTTATTAAATTACACTCCATGGCTGTCTGGTAATCTAGTATTCTAACCAAGAGGAAAGTGAATGGAATCAAGTTAGTTAGCCACAGTACTGATAGAAGCTAACAGCCACTGTGAGGATCAGGAAGGTGTGAAGAAATGGAGCCAAGCTAGACCATGGCAGCTGGTACCTAGGCAGGATGAAGGGTCAGTGATAAAGGAAGACAAAGACAAGAAGGTTCCAGCTTCCAGCATCAGCTCACAACCCCACCAATCATGAGCAGTGTTTACCCACAGGGTATAGAGGATCCAGAGGACAGATCCACTTCTGTGCTAAGGGCTTAATGTTGGTGGGGTTCCTCAGCCTCACAGGAACATACGAGAAAAGTAGCTACAAAACAACAAACACGAGTCATCACAGACTTCTTGCTTTAGCTTGGCTCTTGGTGTTTTTTCCTTACCAACCCCATTCATTTTGAAAGAAATCCCTTTAAACAAATTAGAGGGAAAGCCACAGAACTCTGACTTTACCCGTGAGAAGGACTAAAATGTTACCTTGTGTGTGATTTCCAGTCTTGGGGGACTGTCTTATCATATAAGTGACCTTCCCAGATAAACCAGGCAGCTATGTAGTATGGGGCTGAGAAAGATGCTACATCCCTTGATGAATTAAGCCACTGGGGTTGGAACCAATATAAGAGCACCAGGTTCCCTCTTGAACCCACCTGAAAGCCAGCAGAAGCTCCCAATAACACTTCCAGTCTGGCTGGCCTCGGTTTTTTCCCTTGGTTACTATCATATTACCAGTATTTCTGATCATAATTAATGTTCACAGACATGTTAATGACCATTGAATATATTACTATCTTGCACTCTGTGTAAGGAAGAAGTTCAGTTTATTAGGCATGAAACAAGCAGATTCTGGGTGCACTGAAGGTTAGCAAAATCTGTTTGTACTCAGCCACATTGTCTTCTTCTTTAATGGAGGAACAGTGATTGCCATACCAGACTAGAGCAAATCACACCTAAGACTCAGTAGTGTTTGAGGTCACAGACTCTGAAGCTAGTCCACAACAGAGTAGCTTTTTGGTTTAAAATGTAAATTATTTACCATCACTCTGCTTGAGTTTCCCAGGCCATAAACTATGAATGACGTGAGATCCGTGTGTAGATTAAATGAGACAGCGTGTAAAGTACAGTGCCTAATCCATAGCAGAAGCTATAGAAACCTTATTTCAAAAGGCGGTTATCTTTCCAAACGTCCTCTTGATGTTTAGCATGAACAGTGTGTGAAGCCGTGAAGCATGAGGAAAGAGATTTGGTAAAGTTTAAATAAATCTATTCAACAGCTTATAACTGAGCCCAATACTGACTACATGCTTAGGCTGCAGTAAATTATCTAGAATATCACATTTCTAGAATATCTGAAAAATAATAAAAATATGCTCATAGTTTGGGTACTACCCTAATCATGCCACTCTGTGCTATTTGTCCACAATGTTATTGATATCAGGGTATGTGCCCACAAGTACTGCCTTCATAGTCACCATTATATCTCAGGTGTTTCTCATCATAATTCTCATCATAAGTTTTTAAACACATTAAAGCTGTTAAATATTTTGGCTTTAATTTTTTGCATAACTAAGAAATACAATTTAAATAATAACCCATTCTACTAAGTAGGTTTTAATTAGAAACGACAATACATCTGTCTTAAAGAAGCAGCAGAGGCCTAAGTGTTATAAGAGATACTTACAGTTTCCAAATTATCTAAAGACAAAAGAACTGAGTGCATTTGGTTTTGAACAATGTATCTCTAATGACTGAAACTACAGGAAAGTCAAATCTCCCATCTGTAAAATAAGTAAAGCACTCAGCCCAGAGCTTGGCGTGACTGTTACTTCTGGCTTTTCTCAGTGGGATGTGCTTGTTAGGTCTGAAAGGGAAGGCACTATATCAACTTTACATACTAAAGCAACCTTAATTGTAAGAGAGATATATATGATACTTTTTTTCAAAACAGGGTTATAAAAACATAATTCCAAAGCTACTGAGCAAAAATGACACCACATTAGCTAAAGGCAAGGAGTGAGCAACTAACCATCACCATAAAACAAACTTTAACTGTTTTTTTCTGCCCAACTCCACACATGCCAGTTCTCGCAATTCTCCAAACTCAAAGACTCCTGCCTCTGTGCGCCTTTGCTTCACAGATGAGTAGAACAAGGGAAAGACGTTACTACCTCAAATTAGCACAATGTGGTGAGACCTGAAACAGGATTCAAATCTAGACCTCCAAATTTCCAAACTATGGCAATTTTCATAGGTCGCCATAATTACCCAGCAATTCAAATTCATGGTCATACCACACACAAAGCTAAGAGATGTCCTCAACAAGCTCATGGATTCAGAGAATACCACTGTTTTGAAGCCTGTGGAGCCTATAAAAGGTAGGGTTTGCTCTAAAGGGTACATCATTAGGGAGGTCTTTGAGAAGTATACAACTCCCTGGATTTCTGTGCCTGACACCCACCCTCCTACTGCCTCATATGATGTCATTGTTGTCCCATCATGCTTTCCTCATCGTGGTTGGCAGAGATTCTTCTAAAACTGTGAGCTGATACAAAGCCTTCCTGAGGAAAGCTGTTTCGGTATTTGTCTCTCGTCAACATAAAAGTAGCTAGTATTCCAAATTATAATTCCAGCAGGATTAGTGCTTTCTCACTCAATTGTCAACCCAGCTACATGCCCCAAATCCCAATCTTTAAAATAATCATCTAAAAAAGCTGCCTGAAGGTTGGGTGTGTTGGTACATGTCTTTGATTTCTGGAGGCAGAGGCAGGTAGATTTCCGTGTGTTCATGGCTAGCCTAGTCTACACAGTGAGTTCCAGGACAGCTGGGGCTATGTAGTGAAAGCCTGCTTTAAAAAAATATATGCTAGTTCAATTAGATCTTTAAAATCAATATGGTTATTTGGACTACAATCCACTGTGTTTTATTTTCTATAGAAAGCACACAAAGGAATCAAAACAGAACATTTGAAAGCTGACAAAATCGTTTCTAATAAGAGAGTGGAATAAGCAGAAGGAGAACACAAGGACGAGAAGAAAGGGGGTCAGAGGGAGAGGGGTGGAAGGGAGGCTGGTCTCGGACACTGGGATTTAGAGGGATTGTTTTCTCCAAGGATCCTTTATGGAATAAGTAGAGAAAAAAGAACTTGAACACAGGACTTCTGATCATGTTCCATCAGAAAGCATTGCATGTTTGTTCCATACCTCCATGTAGCAAACCCAGTATATAACCTCAGCATCTCACCAGTACATATAAATCAGTTTTCAAAGCTCAACTTCAAGATATCTAACACATAACTCTCGATCTACCCATCATCTGACACTGAGAGGCTGGTGCTGATGGTCCATATGCTGTCTCTGCTCCTGCCTCAGGTTACTGAGAGCATTCCTGTGTTTGCATCACTGCTTTGCTTTTTGATGCTGATGCTGTCATAAGACCTTTAGGTAAAAATTCCCACATCATCTTATTTTGAATTTGTAGGCTCATAGACAAAGCATGGTTTTCACAATTTTCTCCTTGACACACAAAATATATTTCTTCCTTAAATCCTAGAGAAACAACACAGAACTTAAGTAAATTCAGTTTCAAGTTGCATTGGAAATGGCGAAACTATTTTGAAATGTAAAAGGAGCCTTTGGAAAGACCGTTTCATATTTCCCAGGTTTTCATTCCCAGTTAGAACAATCATATTAAAGATGTTTTATAATTATCTTATTTATAGAATTTGTTATGTGAATGAAAACTGGAGAAAAAAAACACTTTAATATGTTTTGAGGCCAAAAACATATCTACATTTTTCAATTTCCAAATAGTTGGAGAGAAATTTCTCAGTTTGCATTGTACTGCTGTCTGCTCAGTCTATTTGAACATGGTCAGTGTTTAAGAATCTCATATAAGCCTGACTGATTCTGACGAGTAGTAATTGCAGGAGCTGGGGACATTCTGGATGTAAAAACTAAAATGACTGTCTCTTCTTTCCTACTTGCTACAGAAGAGTTATTTGTATTAGGTGACCCTTTGAATGGCCCATAAAAGCTTCTGGGTTTTTTTTTTCTTTGTCTGCTGTGTATCCCTTTGGGCTATTTCTCTATCTAAACACGAACAGAACAAAAACAAATCCCATGAAACCATGTCTGAAGGACCATACATAGGGATGTTAAGATAGGACCATCATGAGTTCGAAGCCAGCCAAAGTGGAGGGTTTTTTTTGTTGTTGTTGTTGTTTTGTTTTTTGTTTTTTTTTTACATGGTGCAGAACCCTTCAATGAAAAGTGCTCTTCGCATGCTCAGTAATGGGGTCTCTTTAAGGTAAACTTCCAAGCAGGTTACATACTAGTGAAAGGGGAAAAGATCTGTGAAAGGACAACAGGTGTCCCTCTAGACTTTTGCCAAGGTATCGTCAGTTGCATAACAGCACCAAAGTAGATTAACCTCTCTGGGTGAGAATCTCACATATGTGTAGAGAAGAAAGGGGGACTTTGCAATGTAACTAGAGAGATGGAAACGCTAAAATTAGACTATATACACAGGTCCTAGGAAAACTATACCATGTCCTGTAAACAAGGATGCTGATAAGATGAATGGCATGTCATCTTAGCCACAGTTTCTTGACATTTATTTTACGTATTTCTTTTCTGGCCCAGGCCTGTAACAGAAGTATCAAATCTTTCTTTAATGTCCATTCTCTCTTTAATACTAAAAAATAATTGTAAAAAAATCAAGGAAGGAACCCTATAGTGTCCTTGATTAAACACAGCTACTGACCCCAGTTCCATAATAACCTCATGCCACTCACCGACCATACACCCGACTTCCTGAGTGTTTCATCAATATTGAGTGGCATGCATCCCGAGTGTCCTGTGGCTACTATGTGAGAAAATGTAGGGATGGATAGAATTAAACTGGCTCAATGTATACTCTACCAGATGTATCTTCAGCTACTATCAGCCCACAAAAGTGTTACATGAGTAGCTCAATACACAGTCTTAGTATCAATAGTAGCTTAGTAACAAAATCAGTTAGCAAAAAAGTTTGACCTAGGTTCTATATCCAACACTCTGGATAAACACATGGAATTTATTAAGTAAATAGAGTTAAATATACACAAAAGTAGCCCCTTTGCTACATTAAAACCTTGTGGAAGCCAGTGAGGATTACTTGATAAATATCTATGTGGTGTACTTGCTACTAATTCCAAAAAGACAAACTATACTTTACAGTTCTAACACTACTGGATGGAGGTGGGGATGGGCATAAGGGGTCGTGTTTTCTAGAGAAACAAACTAGACTTATAATGTTTAATTATGGCTATTCAATGAAGCCAACACATTACAGAGCTTTAAAGCAGATAATATACAAACATCTTTGTAAAGCCACAAAATGTCTCATGATGTTACTTACAGCCATTTTATATGCAATAAATTCAGATGTGATAAGTCACTATTAGTCACTTACTGAGCACAAGAAGCCCACCTAGGGATGGAGAAATATCTCAGAGTGTATGGGTACTTGCCATCAATGTTGACAGGTTGCCTTTTGACCAACACACATACCATAGCATACATGAGCATTCACACACACACGCACACACACACACACACACACACACACACACACACTAAATAAATAACATAACACAAATCAAATCATGTCAGTACTTCACAAGTTTGAAGAATAAAAAGGCAGGGTTAAGAAAGTGGTCACCCCTGGTCATTACTGAGGATAACACATCTGCTGCTGATTGCTTAAGCCATATAATCCATTCCCAGCTAGGTCAGGTGGAGCCACATTCAGAAGAGAACATGACATAGTTGGTGTTCACATTTTCCCCCACACAGAGACATTCCTTTTTAAGAAACCCAGGTATAAACCAAAGAAAAGAAAAGAGTGATACTGCTGTGTAACACTCAATCTTCTCTCGGGGTCTCTAATTACGTGAGAGTTCGTATTCTAGCCTCCTGGGCAACCTACAAGGACTCGGGACAATGAATGGAGCAGTAGTGTGTCTAAAATAAACAACTCCAGAGTTTACTGTGGATCCCAGCTGCAAGTGCTTAGAATGGGCGTCAGGACACACATCTCCAATCCGCACTGAAACAACATAAGCATTTGAATCAAATAAGTCAAAGGCTCTATACTATTTAAAACCTTTGAGTCTCAGAAAGGTAAAGAGATCTGTTCAAAGTTAACACCCCTAGAACTGGACAAGAAGCCGGATGTGCTGCACCCTGTGCCCAATTCCACCCCGCTATAAATGAGATTCTACTTCCACAATGGTCTCTCTGGTTCTTATTGTTGTTTAATGAGGAAGCAATTTTTCACAAAATTACTTCCCAGCTTCGCTAAGCTAAGGACTGCAAAATCACTTCCTTTCTCCTTCAGAGGGCATAAGCAAGTCTCTGTTGGGAAAACAAGTTGGTCTCCTGCCTTCTGTGCTCTGGAATCAAACTGATGCTTCAGGATGCCCTTGTGAGATGTCAACTTTATCTCTCCCAGGTTATAATCATCTCAACACATGAAAGTGCTTAAATCTATCCCTGCTATGGAAAGTAAAGCATTTTTCCTGAGGTGGACTCCAGGGTAACTGCTGAAGTGTTAAGACACAAACTCGGCCCTCCAGAAGGCTAATCAATCTATTAACAAAGACGCGGTATAGGAGCAAGGTGTTTGAGATCAAGGATTACATCCTAGTTTTTGTTACTTACACAGAGTCTCAAGTAGCCCAGGCTGGCCTCAAACTAAAAATACTGTGAGGCTATCCTCAAACTCCTGATTCTCCTGTCGCTATTCCCTGGATGATGGAATTACGGCTATGAGCGACCACACTTAATTTAGTCTTCTTTTAGATTTTCAGAACTTAGCATGATAGGCACATACTAGGTAATCATTGAATATTTGTTCAAAAAAAGATCGTTCAATTGCTGGTGTAACAAACTCACCACATTACAAACAAACAGGTATTTCAGCTGCATAGAACACTCTATACAAAAATAGCCATTAAACACAGAGGTCAGGAAAGACAGTGTGGAACGGTGGCATTAGAGAATGGAACAAAGATGCACTACAATAATAGTGTCCTGCACTCTGCTAACATAAGCAGTTCAGTACCATCACTTAACCATAGGCTAACAGCAGTAACTTAACAAGGAATTTAGGGAATAACTATTTAAAGATAGTTAGGGGCTGAAAGTAAATGGCTAGGGTAAAAACAGAGGGGATTCTTAAAGGTGAGTCTGTTTAGGGTTCAAACCACAAACCAAAGGCTTTATTTGCCACTTTTTCCCAAAGCAAACAGAGGTCTAGGACCTGGATAACCACCCAACAGAATAGATGATCTTTATCAAAACTTCTTGGCGAAGTAATACTTTGTGCCAAAGCTTTCTGTTACAGTCTATTTCCCATAATCGAGACAACTGGTTCTGAGACTTTAACACACTAAGTGACCCTGTGATTTCTGGAATCTAGGTTTGAATTATAAATCTGGAGAGAGCCTGAGATTCAGCATCTTTAACAAGCTCTGGGATGATGCTCATATGCTTGAAATGTAAACCAACAGTGTTGAGGTCTGAAATCAATGGTTATTGGCTGGTTAGTAGCATCGCTTGGGAGGGGTGGTGATTTGGATGAAAATGGACACCATAGAATGCTTAGTTCACAGTTAGTGAAACTATCTGGGAAGGATCAGGAGGGGTGGTCTTGTTAGATGAGGTGTGTCTCTGAGGGACGTGGGCTTTAAGGTATCAAAGCCCATTTCATTCCCTGTTAGTGGTCCTGTCTCTCATTTGCTCTTTTTTTCTGCTTCTTGATCATAATAATATATGTTATATATGATATATATATGATATATATATATAAGCTACTGCTCCAGAACCATACCCACTGCCACCAAGATACCTGTCATAATGATCATGGACTCACCCTCTGAAACCATAAACAAGCCCACAATCAAATGCTTTCTTTAATAACTTGTGTTTTTCTTGGTGTCTCTTCACAACATTAGCAAAGCAACTAAGACAAAATAATTTTGTTTGGTTTTGTTTTAAAGAACTATGCACAGACCCCCCCCCCACCCAATCCCAGAAACAGTTAAGCCTCATTTTCTCAAGGTTTCAGCCTAAGCCTCGCTATGAAAAAGTTCTACAGGTATTTTTATAGGTAACATGCATGAAATTGAGAATCTAAACAAAGAAAAAAGTGAAATAGTCAGAAGGGGGAAGACAGAGAGAGAAACACAAGCTCCAGAAACTTTACCCTGAATTCAAACTACCTGAGATTTTGTTGACATCAGTCTACTCAATAAGCCGAATGCAAAATAGATAAATAAATAAAGTTTTAAGAATGAGAATCCTGTAGTTCTAAATCTATCTGCAAACCACGATTTATCATCCAGTCCTTAAATAAGTGGTTGTCAAGTCATTGCACCTGAGATATTGAAGAATAATAATAATGTGCATTTCTGTGTTCCAATCCAACATTCTCATTAATTGTTTTGGCTATGACCCTGCCTAAAAGCAAGTGGTTCTAGAGTAGAAACAAAAATGTTTCTTAACAACAAATTTAAATATTAAGCACGCCACACTATATGAGAGGCTCTATTCCATAGGATCTTCGAGGCACAGTTTCTGTCAAAGTTACTCCAAAAACAATCAACTCAGTCTTTTATAACAATGTCATTACCATGATACACAAAGAGCCTTGAAATTGACTCTAAATTGATCTGCTTTCCACTTTGTCCTGGATGACAGGAAGTGATGTAAAGTAATGAGAGGGGGTAGACCTGATCTTACCTGTAAGCTCTGTACTCACAGAGCTCCTTGGCTAGTCTGCTTTTCAAACAGCAAAGATAATGTGAAGGTTGCCTAACACTGGTGACAGAATCATGTCTAAACAGGACATTAGACAGTTTTCTGGCATGAAAACTATTGCACAGTCAAATAAACAATGGGATGATTCTTTGACTCTTTTAAAATTAGTTCCAACACTTATATTTAATAATATTTTCCTATTGAAATTTGGGAGAAATTTATTGGGAGAAAAAGTTACATGGCATTAAAAAATGAAAGCTGTTCCAATTAGAATGGAATGCTGACACAGCTGTATTAATATGCTCATTTCCCCTTCTAGAGTAAAAATTGAAAGTTAGCTGCTGCTTTTTTTTAGCATGACACTTGCATTGATTTAAAAAGTATTAGTGTCAGCATGGTTGATAATTTATCAAGACTTCTATTTGCTCCTTTGTTACAAGTAATTATGATCCTGTGGAAAATGACCACAATATTGGCTTATTGAAAGAAGTATCGTCACTTTTTGAACAGAGCTGTGATCCACTGTGTCACTGTTGTCTGATTTAACGCAGAACTTTTGGCCCTAGTTTCTCCAAGGTCTATTTCTGAGATTTCGTCTCCTTTCCGAACTCCCCAGTCTGAAAGCATGGCTGGAAGTCTACTGTTATTATTAGACGATATAAACCACCTGGAACTCTGAGAATAAAGCCACATTCTTTATAGGCAATAAAAGGAAATACAAAATATTTCTGAGAGATGCATCTTCATTTTACAATGGACCAATAATTGCTGTATAAATTAAAGGCAAAATGTTATGAAGAACCATTGCCAAATAACCAGATTTAATGGGCAATGATTCTCTCTGATGCTAACCTTTGTCCGAGAAATGCTTAAGTAACTAGAATATTATATTAATTTATGATTTAAGAAACATTGGATTTTCACTTTAAGATGGATTCTATAGTACAGTATGTCCATTTAGAAATAAGGAATTTTTCTCTATATGTACATTGTCAGACAAGGAAATGCCCACCAACTTGTCACAGGAATGATTTTCTCCATCCGAGAGCTTCCAGCTAACCTTTATCCCTATCATTTCAGTTCTTTCCACGGTGTCAAGGCTTACCCTAGATACAAATATGATAAACCTACTAATTAAATACTCAAAATAACTGTACTGAGCAGATAGCTGCTGTCATCAACACTCTAGTTTTACTAATCAGCCCAGAAATAGGTAGTTCAACACCACTCCCTGAGCCTAAGTACATTGCCACAGTGACTGACATTCCAGTTAAAAATAAAACCTTGCTTCAAATATAGCTTCTCCAGTTCTGGGTAATGAATATAGTTTCATAAAAGTTGACATCATTTCTCTGATTTCACCAGAATTAAATACATCCTATATCCCTACTGGGTATCTGGCCAAAACACTTGGGGTACTCACAACATAGTGGGCATTTTAAGAAGGGGAATAGACCTGTATAGATGAGTGTTAAGTCCGAATGATATCCAAACTTACAATTTTAATGGTTGCTTTGTTTATATGCATTAAATCTGCTAACCAGAAGTTGATTACCACAATTCATGTAGCAGTTGGTGGGAGTACATTTTCAGAATTGCTTGTGAGGAGAATTTTAATATGTACATGTCCAAAACTAGTGAACAGCATCGCGCCCGAAGAGCCAAGCAATACTTCCGTACCCTGATCTTCTTAGAGGTCAGTTCCCGTGCATGCCGTTTCAAATAGATACAATTTTTCATCTGTGACCCATTCAAAATGCAGTTGAATGTGGTCATATACACCCAGAAACACCATGTTTGTAGGGTGGGGTGGAGAAATTCAAACATTTTTTAGCAATGCATTATTGGATATCAGCTATAAATGTGCTCGTCAGCAATCCTTAAAGCAAACAAAATAGATTTATTCCAGCTCGTCCATTATAGAGAAAAGAAATCGTTTTACCAACACATCTTTCCTCCCCCTCCATTTTGGGAGGGTATCTTCCCCATCTCCCACCCCCGACCCCAAGGGGGGAAAAAACTCATCCTACTTCACTACGCAACTGATGGGAGTATTAAACATTGGCTTCCACGCTGTGGGAGTTAGTGGCCTTCTCACCACATTCCCGCTGCTGCAATGGACATTGCATATCCTCCTCCTATCGACCTAGTGTGATGCTCCTCCCGCTCCGGAGCACTGCAGTCCCCTAGTCAGGGCTGCCCTGGCCACACGCACATGCAGCGAGAAGTGCCCAGATGGGGACAGCCACATACCTTTGCTCTCCATTTCGGTCCCTTTAGAGTGCTGGGAAGTTCAATGGAAGTTGGCAGGAAGATGTGGGCCCGCTTCAGATCTCCAGATCTGGAAAGGCAATCTGATGATTTCGCCTGTACTTCCTTCTTTCCCTTCAGGCTTCCTGAAAGATGGGATTTCTTAAACCTTGAAGCTGTGATCAGCCACCAAAGGACACTTAGCAGCAGCAGCAGCAGCAGATTGCCTCTACGGGGGTTAGGTTGCTATGCATATCTGATACTAAAAAGCATGCACAGGCCCACTTGGAATTGTAAAAAAAAAATTTCTTTTCTGTCTTTTTTTTTTTTTTTTACCTGAGTCTGGAAGCTGCAAGCAGGAGCTGTCCTCGGAGCGTGGTGCTGCAGGTGTAGTGACAGATCATTCCACTTTCCTCTGGATGTACAGCAGATTTGCATGGGCGCTGGCACGCATGCGCAGGGCATCCCCCTCCCTTTTTCACCGCCTCCCGGTCCCCCGCCCTCCCTGGCTTCTCTCCCCAATAAGGTCCTCAGTATCCTAGCCCGAAAGCAGTAGCATTCGGTCACAGGAAAGCGCTGCTAAAAATAAACACCGGACCGGATTTTCCCCTGCAAACTAGAAAATGGATTGGACTGCAAGGGCGCATCAATCCCACCCGATGCTTCTGAAGATCTAGAGGAGGCTGGGGTGTCTGAGCTGAGCCTGCTGCCTTTATGGAAGCAGAGGGATTTACGAATCCTGCTTAGTGGTCATGATGTGGGCTTCTCTTGGTTGCTGCAGTAACTTCCTAGGTGTCTGCTTCCCCTCCTCTCCCTACAGACTTCCTACACCATCCTCTATTCCCGGGTTTGTTTGTTTTGCTTCTGGGGTGGAGTGGCAAGTGTTGGAGCTGTGGTACTTTACCATCCTCCCTTTTCTGTGCTATCCGGATTGGGTGTCCCCTATGGCCTCCACTCCAGCACTGGTCCTTGCAGGCTTCAAGCTTTCTAAAGTTCTTCAAACAAAGCATCCCTTCAGGGTGTTGTAAAGTACTGTTTTACCTTTGTTTTCCAAGGTCTACAAAGAAGGAAAGTTTCCAGAGTAGGAAGGCACCCTATTGATTTAACTATATTATATTTTGAAACACAAAAAATGCATGCCCCCTCATTTTGTTTTTTGAAGTGAAAAGGCAAGCATTTCTTTATTTGTTTGTTTCAGACTGTAGAGAAGGCTCAAAAGGGGTGCTATTTCCAAGCCCACACTGTGTATTGATCGCATACGAAATGGGGAAAATGTTCTTACGCTTACTATTTTTTTTTAATTGCTCAAATTTCTCTAAGAAAATATTTCCTCCTCAAAACAGCAATCTCTTTCCCAGGCATAAAAACAAACACAGAAGGCTTGGGTACCTGAGAGAGCTAAGGAAGGAGACTGAGAGGTTACTCACCCACAGTAACTAAGAGGAGGTCTTCCACAGTAGGTTTCCACCCCAATTTCCGAAACACGGAAAGGAAATAAAATGTACTCCCAACAAGGAACACGGGCTGATTATAATTTAATCTCTTGGTGATTCAGAAGGGATCCTGAGGTTTGTCAGTGCCTTGGGCTATGACTACCCATTTTTATCATCACATGACTCAACTAGATGCAGACTCTCACCAATGAAGGTGTCCTATGACTGACCTCCTGGTTTGTAACAAACACTGAAGAATCAGGTCACAGAGACCATTAACTAAAGATTCTGAACATGTGCCTAGGTTAAAGATCTGGAGAATTATAAAATACAGGTGTGATTTCAATGTTTCAAGGGTGTAGGTAGTACAGTGAGAGTAGCATTGTTCTGTAAGAGTATGTCACACAGAGTCAACTGTACCTCATGATGTATTTATTCCTTAAAGATATTTAGAGCTTCATATAGAGCATACCTGTTACTTAAAGAGTCCTTCATACCCCTCCTTCTCTCTGGCTCTTATTTCCCTACCACCAAACCCTTCTTCACCTGGAACTAATTCCCATTCTACTCACAGTTTGGTTTTTTTCTTTAAAAAAAAAAAAAAGTCTAGATTTCAGATAGAAGAAAAAAAAATATGGTCTTTGTCATTCTGTTTCTGGCTTATCTAACCTAATATGTAGCCTTGGTTCTAAATATATAACATGTACTCTTTTCAATGTGCAATCATCACACTACAAAACATCAAGAGACCCTACCTGAAACATCATGGTTCTGGCTTGAAACATCTATGTTTTCAGGCTCAATGCTTGTATCCTTTATACAATCCTTAGTTACAGTAAACAGACTGTTAATATTTCCCTACCATCATCCCTCTACATTCAAAGTTCAGATTAGTATATTTCTTTGATTTGTAATACTTTATAATTTTTTTTTAAGTTTTGGTGATTGAGCCTAGGGTATCCATTATACTTGGGAGGCAGGCGCTCTACTCCTGAGCTATAACCCCAGCACTAAAATGTTTAATTATTAAAATTAGTATTTGAGTTGATGACTTCAGTTTCACCTAAACAAATAATAACATGAATTTTGCTTTGGGATCAGACAGAACTGCTAACAATTTCTGAACATAGTTCTATCATGTTGTACTAGGAACTTATGCAAATCAGCTTCCTCAGCACTGACTGATGATTAGAAATTTAAAATATTGATTGATTCCAAAATTGTTGAAGATGCTTTGCATCCCATGACATTAAATATTCAGCCAAGATTTAATTCCTTATGGAAAAATAAATAGACACTATTCTCACTGCAACTTTATATATCATGGCTGGTTGATATCCATGGGAGGTCTGCCCTTTCCTGAATAGAAACAAAGGAGGAGCAGACGGGGGCAAGCAGAGGGGGTCTGATTCTGTAACTTGATGATTGTGAATAATTTCTATGATAAACATGGATGTGGTAATATCTTTATGGTATGTAGATATGATTCCCTTCTGTATACTCAGAAATAGTTTGCCTGAATCATATGGGAGTCATTTAGCCTCTTGAAGTCTGTCCATACTGATCTCTATAGTGGTTAGATGAATTCACATTTTCCCCAAACAGTGGTATACCTGGTGCCCTTAATGGTAATTATTTTACAGAAGAAAAAGAACACAAATGGAGGTGGGTCTTTGCTATAAACTCCACTGTGGAACAGAACCAAGCTTGAAGGTCCTGTCTTAAGGGCAGAGGCAACCCATCTTCTCCAGGGTCACTTGTGCATCTCCCCATCTAGACTAAACAAAAGTTAGAGTAGCCTTCTACTTCAAAAACCATTATGCCTTTTATTTACTCTTCTAAACAACAAACTGTCTTATTAAGCCCAAATAAATCAAATGTAATGCATATCTATGATCTATAATCGGAACTTTACATTTACCTCGAAGCTTAGCTTGACATAGTTTTCATGATATTAAGCAACTCTTTAGATGTTACTATTGTGCATATTACATAGTCATTACTGGAATGCCTTTACACACCACAGCAACACCTCAAATACATACATGTCTATATCTTAGAGTTTTCTGTAAACCTCGCCAAAATTCTGTCTCTTTTCTACAGCCTTTCTTATTCCCAAAGTATGAACATACTCTATTGAGAATAAGGGGGATTCTTTATCTTCTCTTATTTTATGTTGGGCATCATAATTATTTATGTATACATCATTTTTCTGTTTCTTATTCTTACTATAAAATAGAAAAACTGGCCCCTGAGTCATTTTTGAAGCCAACAGAGTTTCTTAATCAATGAAACACACTGGATGAATTAACACTATTTGGCACATAGGTCTTTGTGTGCTTCATTTTAACATTGACTATGACATCATGGCAAATAATGGCAATACTCCTGAGCTAGTGCCACGAATCTACTGCATGCTATGGAACTATAATAAAGGTTGCAAATTCTTGAGTTAATTTTACCTTCACAAAATTCTCCGAGGTTATATATGATTATATCTATCTTAAAGAGTGACAACTGAAACACAGGTAATATAAAACATGACTAAAATATAACATCTGCTTTATAGAAGCATGGAAATTCTTAAAGATGATAGAAACAGTCATGATATTTAAAATATATCGTAAGATATAAGACAGGTTGTCATCAGTGAATGGGAAAACTAAGACTGATGGGACAGGAAAGCTGCCTGGGGACACACATCATGCTAGTTTTGGAGTACTTAGCTTCACAAGGCTAGATCTGGGCCCACATAAGACTCCAAACATATTCTTGAATGTAAAAAGCTGTTACTGTTTCTAATGTTTTTCCACAAGATGTGAATTTCAGTGACAAAGGGAACAAGAAAAGAGGCAGAGATCATAACAGATACAAATATGTCACACCACCAGAAATTCAAATATTTTTCACTCTATTATATAATGATGTTGTAGTATTAGATTCTCGTGCATTAAAAATTAAGGTTTGAAGCTTTCAAGTTCCCACCTCTCTCTTGTAACGGGGGCTAATCATCTCTTCACACTATGGAAACATATTTCAAGAAACAAATGCTTCCTGAAAGTGTTAATTAGAGAACATTTGATCTAGTTATCATAAACTTATAGGTGAAGAATCCAAAAATAGAAATGGACTAGTACCCTAGCTATTTCAAATACCAAGGACTAGAAGGTACTAGGTTCCCTGTTCTCAGAATGACCTGAAATTCTGGCATTCCAATTGTCCGAGGTGTCCATCCTTAAACCCATTGCTAAAGAACAGTTTTATTTATTTACTTTTAGTTGTTGTTTGCTTAGTTATTTGTTTGGTTAGTTAGTTAGTTGGTTTGTTAGAGTGAGTGAGTCATTTAGTCAGTGTATACTAGAGCCTCCTACAAGTTAGGTTCAATTGTCCAGTGAGGCCTTGAAATTATAATCTTTCTTTCTTAGCCTTTAGTTGCTGTTATTACAATGCTCCTAACTTTGTTTCTTCCTAGAATATATAGAAATAATACACATGATTGGAATTCATAAACAGGAATGCATTCCTTTATAGTTAATTTAAACCACCTTCCTACTTTCAATTCCCAGCCACATAAGTTTATTACATATACTTACCCTAGTCTTCCGGAAGAGCTGAGTATCAATGCAGAGAATTCATGACCTGTCCATCTTTTACAATTGAATAATATATTATAATCAACAGTTGGTCATCTATAACTGAAGTATATTCAACTCTTATAAATGGGTACTCAATTCATTATATCCACTAAAAGTGTTCATTTCAACCATCACCAGCATGTAAGTTTCCTAAGGCCAAAGATCATGGGCATTATACTCACTACTAAATCTCTAGCTTCTGGAAGAGTGTACTACACATGAGGTACATGGTATAATACATTTACATAACACCCCAGAAACAATTAGGTGGCAAATGATTTATTTTAGCTTATGATTTCATGGCATTCAACTCCTTGTTGCTCAGGCCCATGAACTGAGGCAGAATACCGTGGCAGGGAGAGCTTGCAATGAAGTAGTTCACATCTCCATGGTAGACCAGAATCAGAGGGATGAGGTCTGGAAGAACCCAGTGATCTGCTTCTTCCAGCGGGATTCTACTTGTTAATGTTTCCAGAATGTTCTAAAATAGCAATACCAACAAAGGACCATGGCTCTAATACATGAACCTACCAAGGATGTTTCATATTCAAACAATAATATTGTTTTACTTACTAACTCATGATTAAATAATGAGTTTAATGAGATAATGCTTTCTAACAGCATTAAAGCCAATTTACTTGGCAAATAGAAGGCATCAATCACTAACCCTAATGGTATAAACTAAACTGGGTCTTCAGTGACCTGCCAGAGGTAGCAAGAGGACCATGAGGTAGGAAGACAGCTAATTAATGTGCTCATGGCTTCCTTGAGTGAGAATGTAAGAACACTCTCCCTAAGAAAATGATGAGTGGTAGTTTCCATAGAGATGGTTCAGGTCATAAGTAAAAAATAGACTGGCCAAGGCAGGAAATCAAGCAAGTCACCCGAGCATGTTTTACCTGTCCATGTGGTTTAATGGTGATTTCTCTGGGGACTGGTAGGAGTCTGAGGAGACTTGCAAAGTCCTGCATCAGGGTAATGATGCATGGGTAAGGCATCTGGAAGCCAACTGACAAACATTTTTGACACTTCTTGTTAAGGACTATGTCCACTTGACAATGTGAGAGAATTATATGCAAGCCATCAACAGACAGTTTCAGGATCCATCTGTTATCCTGGCATAATGCCCATTTAAAATGGAATCTGCCAATCTCATTAATGTTTAGGTCTCAAATGGACATAGGTTGAAATAATCAACCTAAACAAGATCTGGAAAAATGATATTTTTCAGCTTAGTGTCCCATTTTACTGTGGGAATGAAAAATAATCAGAAAATAATATACAAAGGCAATGTCTTGAACTTACTTGGGATCATTATGAAGACCAATCCAGTTCTTGGTTTCTTGGTTTCTGGTGGTAATAACAGAACAAAAGCAAATCTGGTTTTAGCCTGAAAAAAAACTACCAAAAATCAGGCTTCAAAAGATCATACATATTCAAATAGAACCATTTCCTACAATACTATATTTTTCTCCATTCAAAATCATGGATAGTAACATGTTTACTATTTTGATAATATACACATAGGTGTGTGCAAATATTAGATATCCAGTTTCAAACAGCTAACAAACACAACCAATATCTATCACTCATCTACTGACTGAATATTTGTTGATAATATACTGTGTGGAATTGATAGAATATATTATGTCAGTGGGCTCGTGGCATTTAAATTGTAGTTTCAAAGCTGGAAAAAAAATCTATAAACCCTGTTGTTTAAATTCTTCTTAGAAAAAAAGTAATAAATGAGTTTAAAAAATACGGTGAAAACACAAGTTTTCTCATGTCAAGGAACCCATTAGAACAAGGGACCACTTAGAAGCAACAGTATAAGTTCATTTCCCTGGTGTCCTGCTTCATTGCCACCGTCACTATGACAACACGAATGTTTGTGCGTGTTCTTACATTGGGCGCTGTGCTGTTAGCATCACCGGTAAGTTGTTTCAGAACTCCATCCTTCCACTTAGCGAACACAGCCAGAAGTCCCAATTCACACAGCGGTTCGTGGCTATGCAGGCAACGTGAGATGTACAAATGACACAGTTAGCATTATTGCTAGTGGAAAAAAAAAAAACGATCTGCCATTAAAAAGTGAGGAACTGATTAATGATTTATTTCGGCCAAGTGAAATTAAACAACAGTGGAAGCTTACAATAGCATAATGGGTTTCACAGCTGTGTTAATGTGAGGCTATTATTCTCGGGGACTTGAAGGTTTGTGACCAGCTGCATCGTAAGGATACTGACATTCTACCACTGATAGTAAGTACTATCTTTTTAAAAAAGTAATGTTTCAAAAAGTATTTTCTGGCTCTGTCTCCATCTTCCTCCCTTTTCCCCCCTCTTCCTCCATTAGTTTGGCATAATGAGTTCTTGTGCTACCTGTTGAGGAAGCAAAGGTCATCATGGAGTTACAGATGGACCCAACTGCTGCTCTGTGCAGAAGCATATCTGATATTCCAATATCCAAGTCCAGAATTCTGATGCTAATGATTCTAGGACCATTTTACATTACCTGAAATGTATTTTAATTTAAAATACCAAATGAAAATGGTTTTCCTTTATGCAAAAAATATTTTCCTGCCTTCTGTGGAAACATCAGCCAGAAACAGTTAACAGCTATTATTACAAGTAGGAGAGAGTATTAAACTCTGTTCCTACTTTTTCTTCTATAAGAGGAAAAGACTTGGGCAAGAAATCTTTCCAACACATTCTAGCTCTCATGCTGGAGAGCTCAACATTGGGATGAAGCCTTTGGTGGTCATTCAGGAATACCACATTCCTTTTGACATCAATGTCAGAGCCCAGAAGAGCCCTAGCTATTCTCTAGGCCAATGCCCCCCTTTTATATGAGACACTTGTAGCTCAGAGTGGTTTGCATGTGAGCATAGAAGAGCATCATCCCAAAGTCAGTATCCAAAACAACTAGCTTGTACTATCTCTTTGTCACTGCAGGTTCCATGTATGGATGCAAAACATGGTTGAACCGGAAATGAAGACAGAGTCTCACCCAACCTCTGGACTAGGAAATAGGAACTCTGCTTTCCCTCATCACACTCTCACTCATTATGTCTTGCACTTGAATTTCCCCCTCCTAAGTCCTGCCAGTCATACAAACTGACGTGTGATTCAGGCTGCGCTAAAGAAGAAAAGATAGACCACGTCGTGGAGCTTTAGCGTTTAGATATGCTGTATTTCCCTCCCAAACCATTCCACCTCCCACCTAGGAAACTCTTATCTTACAAACCCAGGTAAG
Organism: Phyllotis vaccarum; assembly: GCA_033318265.1. Lineage (NCBI taxonomy): Eukaryota > Metazoa > Chordata > Mammalia > Rodentia > Cricetidae > Phyllotis > Phyllotis vaccarum. Next base: position 194,382,302 of record JARWLC010000002.1, read on the forward strand.
GGGTTACCTGAGAAGCCTTCTCTGAATCATTAAGGCTATCTTCTGTTCTTTTGGTTCGTGTCTACTGTGAATCTATACATCTGCCTCTTGATGAAGAAGTGTGTAATGGGATTATGTTCTGTTGCATTGTAAATAATTGTCCTGCCTATTAGTTTAACAAAAAGCTGATTGGCCAGAAGGCAGACAGGAAGTGTGAGTGGGGCTACCAGACTAAGGAAACCAGAGACACCAGAGAGACACCAGCAGAGATGCCAGTAGATGCAGAGGAAAGAAGAAAAGGTACAAAGCCACCTGGCTAAACAGATTGATGGAAACAGATTGAGTTAAGAAGAGCTAGCGATATTTCTGAGTCATGGGTCAATCGGCATAAAATTAATACAAGCTTCTGTGTGTTTCTTTGAAACTTTGGGACTGCTAGTCTAGGTCTTAGGGCTAGTCTGTGCAAGAAACTTCTTATTACAGAAATGTTATAGGTTGAATACCTGTGATCCCTGAAATTCACATTGACATCCAATCCTCGGTGTTGTGATATTTGTTTGTGGGGACTTGAAGTAATGAGTAAGCCCTAAAGGCAGAGCTTTCGTGAACGGGACTAGTGTCAGTATAAGCAGGACCCAAGAAAGCTACTTTGCATCCTCTCTCAAATGAAACTACATCAACACAGCTGATCCCAGTCCAAGAAAAGGAACCTCACTAGGTACCAGCATCCTAACCTTGGACTTCCCAGCTTTCAGGTCTATATGCAATGCACTGATGCTCTTTGTAAGTCTCATAGTTTCTGTGCTAGGACAAGTAAGGTGTCACTCTTACCACATACCATTATGCCAGCACAGAGTGATTATGGGATAAGCACATTCCAGATCCCCAATGAGTCAGTGGGGACATAATGAATGAATAAAGGTGGGGCTGATGCTGCATCTTCAAACTCTTTGAGTCGATTATTTCTAACATATTATGAGAAGAGGAGAAAAACCCTCCACCAATGTGAGCTTCAGTGTTGCCCACTTGTTGGATTCATTCTTGCTCAAGAAATGGATTTCACTCACTCTTCAATACAACAGTTCATTAGTCAGGACAAGAACTAAAGCAAGGCTGCACCATGCTTCCCCCTAAACCACTCTGTCAGTTTATCTCTTCCATTGCTCACTCTAGCCATTTCTCCCCCAACTCGGCCATCTCAAACCCTCCCTTCTTTACCCTCGGTTTACCCAGGAGATCTTAACCATTTCCCCTTCCTGGGGAATAATGTCTGTCCCTCTTAGGGTCCCTCTCTCTACCTATTTTCTCTGTGATTGTGGAATATAGCCTGTTCATCTTTTTCTTTGTGTTTACTATGCACTTACCGGTGATACATGGTGTTTGTCTTTTTGGTCTGGGTTACCTCACTCAGAATGATTTTTTTCTAGTTCTATTCATTTGCCTACAAAGTTCACAATGTCATTGTTTTTTTAACCATTGAATAATGTACCATATTTTTCTTATCCATTCATTCTTTAGTTGAGGGGCATCTAAATTTTTAAGAGCACCTACCTCAGATCTTTCTCCTCATCCCTTAATAAATGTTTCTTTCTCCTTTAAAGAAATGTTAGCTACCTATAAAGAGTGCTTCTGCTTGGATGAGAGGAAACACTCTGGCTTTCCGATAGAGGCAGTGGGGTTTTCTCAGTTGAAAGGAACTATGTTGAAGAAGCACATTGCAAAGGATGATGCATTCCAGAAGGATACATTACTGTGCATTTGGAAACCCATTTTCATACCGATGCACACCCCAAATCATTTGATGTGATTAGATTGAGCATTATCTACTGTGGATGATAGGGCCAAAAGACTAATGTCTCCTAAGTACAGAGGGCAGACACTTTGAGGCAGCAGAAATGGAGCTGGGAGGGGGGAGCGGGAGGAATCATACCTTCTTTATATTTGGGCCTCTTTTATGTATATGTGTTTCTAAATTGTTTTAAAATATTAAGAATCATTATTATTCTGGCCTTGAGTGGAGAGCCACTAGCATCCAATTTCAGATTCACCAGAGGAAAATGGGGTGCAGGAGAAAGGAATTCAGACATAACATCTCTCAGAAAGCTAAACTGGCCTTGGATAACTGATAAAGAGGGCCAGGGTGATGATGTACAAAACCTTTACCCCCTTAGATCCAAGGAGTACAACTAGTTTTCATTCATAGTCATGATGTTTTAAATTCCATATGCTAAACTAAGTAACCAAAATATCCTAATTTTGCTCTAACATGACAGTTATTTATAATATATATAAAGATATATACATATAGATTGTAATTTCCCATGAAAATACATATAAGGAACTAAGACTCCATTGCTAATGAATCCTTTGACCACCTCCTCCTTGGCTCAGTATCGACTATTCTGTCCTATTTAGTTCCGTGGCTGTTGTCTTTCTTACGGTCACTATAGCTATGATAAACACTATGACCTAAAGCAATTTTGTTTGGAAGGGTTTATTTCACCTTACAGCACAGTGTTGTAGGTGAAGGAAAGTCAGGGCATGAACTCGTCAGGACCCAAGAGGAAGAATCTGAAGTAGAGACCATGGAAGAGCCATGGACCATGCTTCCTGGCTTGCCTTTTTTTTATTTTTTTTCTTAGAATTCTTTCCTATATCACTAAGGACCACCTACCCAGGGATGGCGCTGCCCATAGTATCCTGGCCTTCTCACATCAATCATCATTTACAAAAATGCCTCACAGATTGGTCTACAGGCCAATGTGACAGATATTTTTTTCTCTCTCAATTGAAATTCTCTCTTCCCAGATGACCCTAGCTTGCATCGAGTTGACAAAAACACTAAACATACCAGCTGCCAATGCTAAATCTTATGCTAGCTCTTACATAGTCTTTTTCCCAGATCTGCCTTTCCCAGCAGTCTCCTTGAAAACCTAACTGACTTTCCAAGCTACTGAGGCTGCAGAAAAGAAATCTGAACCATGTGCAACTCTACCTCCTCGTTTCTCAACTCCATCTACTCAGCAGTTTGAAGGGTTCTCTTTCTGCCTGCTTGTGTGCCTGACCTGCTTCCAACCTATCCCCCCCACACACACACACTCTACCCTCACCCCACCCCCACCAGCATGATACAGCTCAAACTCTGATCTCATCTTACTTCCAACTGTGCTTCTGTTTCCCCCTTTAATTCTGAGAGCTCTTAAACAACCTTCAAAAAATCAGGCCTACCTTGAAGGTGTCCTTGTGTCCACAGAAATCTCATTGACTCACTGTTGTAGTAAGTTTCTGGCTGGGCCTTTCCGGCCTAGCCCTGAGGTTCTGACCCACTATCCTGCAGACCCACAGACCCGCAGACTCAAAGACTCATAGAAACACATAGATGCTTGTATTAATTTTATGCTGATAAGTCTATGGCTCTGGCATATTGCTAGCTAGCTCTTGTTCGTAAACTAACCCATGATTCTTATCTTGTTTAGCCATGCTGCTCAGTACTTTTTCTCAGAGCAGCATAGTTGTCCCTTGCATCTGCTGGTTTCTCTGGCATCTTTGTGTCATCTCTGCTCTGTTCTTCTGTTTCCAGAGTTTTCTTAGTCTGGTAGCCTCACCTATACTTCCTGTCTGCCTTCAGCCATCAGTGTTTTTTATTAAACCAGTAGGTGGGACAATTATTTACAATGTAACAACATATTCCCACTATAGCTCACTGTTCCCTTCTACCTTGTTCTGAAGGAGAGCTTCATAGCACCTGGCCCAGAGCCTAATAAGTAATCCATACAATTGATTAATAATTTTTCATACATGCTATACACTGTATATGGCTGTATTTAAAACATATTTTTATTTTATTTCTGTGCATGAATGTGTGTGCTACATGTGTGGGGTTGCCCATGGAGACCAAAAGAGCTTATCTCATATTCTCTCCAACAAATCCAAAATTTAACATAATTGTCAGTTTATCTGAGAGCATTTTTACGTTCCATAGTATCATTTAATGTGACTCATTTGGGGATCTAAGAAACCCCTGCATACTCCTGCTTCATGAGCTATGTGGACCAATGTTTTTCCCATCCACCAGGTCCCAAATAACCAACATGGGGATTTAATATGAGTGATAAATACTTGGCTAATAGCTCAGGCTTATTACTAACGAGCTCTTACAACCTAAAGTAACCAATTTCTATTAATCTATGTATTGCCACATGACTTGTGGATTTATCTATGCCCCAGAATGCCCTGTTCTCTCGGCATCTCCTGGTAACCCCTCTGACTTTATTTGTCTTCTTCCCAGAATTCTAGTCTGGCACTCCCACCCAACCTCTCCTGCATGGGCTAGTCAGCTTCTTTATTGAACCAATCACAATGGCATATATTCACACAGTGTAGAGGAATATTTCATATTCCTCCCTTTTTTCTAATTAAAAGGGAAGGTTTTTAACTTTAATATAGTAAGATTAGATATAACAAAAGCAGTTATCAAGTAAAAATTAAAGTAATAATATCTAGTCCATTTGTAATTTGGCAAAATTAAAGAAAATGTTATATTATCTATTTTATCTTTGTGAATATAAAGATTTATACTTAATTTACCTTTTATTAAAACTAAGGAAAACTTTAACTATGATTATCTAGTCTTCAACTCCACCAAAGATCCCAGAAGTTAAAATGTTACAAAATGAACAGTTAAAAACAAGAACAGTTTGTAAGGCTGGATTATCTCAGCCAACAGTCTTGAAACTGTTCTGAATGCTGGATTAACTGGGGCATCTGTTTTCATTGGTGACCAATCCCCTTGTTATGAAAATAGATAAACTTTTAAAGGTAACATAAATATTTGCATTAATATAGGTATAGATTGTGCATTGTATACAATTCAGCCAAAGATAATTTTTTGTTATGTGTTTGAGCAGGTGTTATGTAGTTTTTTTAGGTTTATTTCTTTAGGTCTACAGTCAGGATTTCAGGGAATCTTCTTCAATCAAACCTAATCATCTTTAACTTTGAAAGTGCACAGCCTTTCATTTTCTGTAGAAATAAAAGCATAACTTCCCAAAGTAACATATCTTTTGACTTTCATTTTGAAGTCAAGGCATTTTTAAAATATATAGGTTAGCTTAGTCCAGCATTTTTTATAATATAGTGTATTTTAACAGCTGTTGTTCCTTCTTCAGCTGTCAAAAATATGAAATAAAACACAGTAACATACAGTATCCAGACTTCACATATATTTCCCATCTTCATGTGGTTTATTATATTTTTATTACTCTATTTGTTTTTAAGGATTTTATTATTTTAAACTATGTTTTTTAATCTAAGGTTGTATATACTCTTTCTCCTTGCTCTCCCAAGCCTATGTACAACTCTAAACGTACTGTAACCCATTCAGATTGGCTTTTTCATTTGAATCTGTCTCTGACCATATGAGACTTTTTTGTACTATGGCCTGCATGAGATACCTTAGGAATCTGCCATGTGGCTTATCTCATGATGCACAGACAGCTCAAGCCCACAGGCAGCAGCCAGCAGGAGACACGTCCCTGTAAAGGCCAGCATAAGAGACACAGACTAGGAAGCCACTCTTGGTTATATTTCTGTGTGTCTGGAACCCTTTCATGTTATATTTTATGTGGGAATTCTGGCCACATATTGGAATGTCATTTTATAGGCAAATATTTTTTCCAGCCCACCAGTTTCCAAATAACCAGCACAGAGACTTAGTATGAATTATAAATGCTCAGCCAATAGCTCAGGCTTATTACTAAATAGCTTTTACAGCTTAAATTAACCCATTTCTATTAGTCTATGTATTGCCATGTGGCTTGTGGATTTATATGTCCTCCAGCATGTCTTGCTCCCTCTCTGTCTCCTGGCAACTCCTCTGACTTTGTCCTTCTCCTTCCAAAAGTTCTTCTAGTCTGGCTCTCCCACCCAATCTCTCCTGCCTAGCTATAAGCCAGTCAGCTTCTTTATTAAACTACTTACAGTGTTTATATATTTCAAAGTATAAAGAAATATACCACAACCTACACTGGAGCCCTTGGTCTGAGGGAGGGTACTTTGCAACTGCCGGTACAGTATCTAAGAGAGTCAACCACACCCAACAGATAGTGGAGAAGGAGGAGTAGATTGCAGGAAAGGGGGAAGTTTTCTCTGAAAGAAACTGAGGCACAAAACAGGTGAGTGACTTTCCTATCATTTCAAAGCTGCTTGATAGCTAAGTCCTTGTAGTTTTTATCCTTACTGCATTTTAAAGGACAGATCTGAAAGAGTGAAACTAGGTATCCATAAACAGCCATGTTTAGATTTGTGAATTTGTCTAAGAATTTGAAAGGGAAAGTTAAAAACTATGTTTTGACAAATAAGAGGTAAATGAGCTACATCTTAAATTACTTGGAAAATTGTAGTCGTGAATGAAGAATAAAAGGAAATAGCATGCAAAAATAGGATGATATTTATAGTTAACGCAAGGGGGAAAGATGAGACTATGATCCAGAGGACTGCAATACAAAGGAAGGCTGGGAAAGTTCTCCTTTTCTTTTTATTCTTACCCAGGCCAATGTATTATCTATCAAAAGAAAGCTAATACCTCAGCAGACTTACTAAATTTCTAGGGCACCTTTGCCAAAGCAAGAAAATTATCCACAATATTTAAACCAAATCTCAAAAGTTTGGAAAAGCCCTTTCTGAAGGTCTTTTGGGAACTTCACTTATCAGAAAATTCAGTGGCACTTAAAAAGAGACTTGATCTCCAGTTACCCCAGGAAATCTATCACGCACAGAAAGCCAAGTAATTACGAACTAGTAATTATAGACTAAAAGTTTAGGTTATACTTGGCAATCACTAAATGCCTCCAAATAGCACTTCAGTGTCTTGCGGCACGGCCTATACAATTACACACAAGTTGAGCTGGCTGTCAAGGTGACCCTCAGCAGCCTCTTTAAGCAGCATGTGGATATTGTACACTCTAGGTCTGATGCCCGAATCTGATCCTACACATCCTTGCCTTCAGAACCATGGTCATATCTAGAGGACATTCTTCTGTCCCATCTTGCTGTCCCCCTGATCCAGATTTCTCCTGAGTTTGCTACAAAACTATCTCAAATATCACATTACAGAAAGAAAGCAAACTCTTTGAAGACTATAACCTCCATAAATACATTCCGTCGTGAACTGTTTGACGAGCATGTGTTCCTTTCTAATTATTGCTCTGGTTTTCATCATCCAACAGTAAAAGCTCTTAGAGGGGGTTGATTCTATCATCTCTGTCAATCTCAGTGTCTGTAATTTCTCAAGAGATGTGACAAATTTCCAACAATTCCATTAAAGTAACACAGAAACAAAGTTTAAAGAAAATATAAAGAATCAACGAAACTAAAAGTTGGTTCTTTGAAAAGATAAGCAAGACTGACAAACATTTTTCTAATCAAAAGAAAGAAGACCCAAATTAGTAAAATTGGAGATTAAAAGAGAGATTTCAGTAGATATCGAGAAAATTTAGATAATCACAAGAATATACTTTAAAAGCCTATGTTTTACTTAATTGGAAGAAGGATGAATTTCTAGATTATATAACCTACCAACATTAAATTAATGTTAAAATAAATAATTTAAGCATAATCAAAACGCTGAATGAGGTAGAATTTGTAATTAAAAATCTCCCAATAAGTGATGTGGGGTTCGCGGTCCTAACTGATACATCTGCATTAAGATTCTTGAACCTAAATCTCAGTTAATATCATGGAAAGAAGGATGGAAAGATTCCAAGAGCCAGAGGACCAGAAAATTGTATCTCCTAGAAATGGCAGGGAAGCTTTACCTGTGTTACCTTAACAATATTGCTGTCTAAACAAGACCTGAACAAGTACACCAATAACATGATAACATGGAAGAAGGAATCTTGCAGGTCCCTACCTATTGAGAAATAGCCCCTCCCAGGAAGGAACCCCTAATTGGTTATCCAATACCAAGTTTTTAGTCCTACAGTCATGTACATACATGTAAAACTCAACAGACTGAAAAAGACTGTAATGCTATAGTCTAGCTACTTGAGATTTTGTGTGAATGTCTATTTGATACAAAATGAGTTTGTTGGACTGGAGAGATGGCTCGGTGGTTAAGAGCACTTAGTGCTCTTACAGAGGATGCAAGTAGTTTCCAGAATCCCTGTCAGGAGGCTCACAACCACCTGTAACTTCAGCTACAAGAATCCAACAACTCTGAGCTCTGTAGGGACCTGCACTCACCTGCATATACTCATACACAGGAAGACACATACATACACATAACTAAAATAATAATAAATCTTCTTTTTAAAAAGTGTCAAAGCTTCCAAGAAACATACATAGCACCCCTTACAGCATTTGAAATAGCTCAGCACATCCCAAAGCCTCCTGCTTGGTGAGTCACAAGCACATGAAAGAGAAGCTTTTATTCCAAAACCTTAAAAATTCTCCTCTTGGAAGAAAATGGCAGTGTCTCCAGAGGATGAAAGCAAAATGGTAGAGCTGTGACTATGTCTGCACACAGGTGCAGGCTCTGCAGGTGTCATCCAGGGACAGGCACAAATCTCTCTCAATCAATAGCTGGATTTAAACTTTCCTTTCTCAATTGTCTGAGGCAGAATTCAGAAATCTAAAACCTGCAACTCCCGTCATACAATATGCCTTTCTGCTTCTAACAAAAGTTCTCATTAAGGGCACTGAGTAGCAAAGGCCCAGTTCTCAGTGGGTGGATATGGATAACTCTTAAGCAGAGGTGCTGACTTCAGAGCTCATAAATCAACTATTTATAGGACAATGTAGGCCACCACCCATCCTAAGCTCCAAACTGTACCCCCCTTGCTCCCTACCTCATCTAAGCATACAGCTTTGAGGAATCTTTCATTTATCATAACATAAGCAGGACATGAACACTTGTCTGAAATGCTGCCTGCATCACAGTGGGCATACAGTGACTTGAAAAAGTGATGGATTCAGCTTTCTTATCTGTGATCAGGGAAGAAAGGTGATCTCTAAATAAGGGCCTAGTGCTGACAGCATTTATTGGCATAGCTCATTCCAAGCATCTTAGTTTTATTTCTTATTACTGAGGTAAAATATCCTTGAAAAAGCACCTGAACAAAGAAAGTGCTTGTTTTAGGTCACAATTGCAGGCCATATTCATTCACAGCACAGAAGTCACAAAGGGAGGAGCTGACGAGAACCGAACCAGTCATTTTTCATATATATTTAAAAACAGATCAATGAATTATGCATGCATGCTTGTGGTCACCTTGATTTCTTCATTCTGATACATTTCCTGTCTAAGGAATGGTATCACCCGCAGAGGGCAGATCTTCCCTCTCAGTGAATGTAATCACGATAATCCTCTATAGACATGCCCACAAGCCAATCATATTTGGACAACTTCTCATCGAAACTATTTTCTAGATGATTCTAGACTGTGTGAGGTTGAAAATTAAAACTAACTCTCATACTAGATTTTAGTTAAACTTGCAAACATAGTATATGTACTTAGAAGCACCCAAAGGAGTTGTACAGACTGCATTTACATCCCATGGAATGACTTCTAAAATAATAATACTGATAATAATACTCTACATTATGCATAATGTTCTTTTCAATTTGAAGAACACTTTCAAGCCCATTATCACATCAACCCCACTTAACAGACACCATTATCTTTTGGCTGAAGAAATTAGACTCAGAATGGATTGACTTGTCTACAGTTTCATGGCCGGCAGGAAGTAAAACAGAATTTCACAATCAACTCTACCAGGAAAAAAAAGTCTCCAGGCAATACTTATTCTACACATGGCATCTACCCTCAAAAGGATTTATTTTTTAAATGTTTTAAGGTACATACATATATCTTAAAAAATATAACATATATATGTAACTTAGTAAATTATATACACTCTATATTTTTATATATAAATTGTATCCACATATAACTTAGTATCTTTGGTTAACCATGTTTCAATGGATTTCCTTTTAAAGAGGCAAGAATTCAGATAAAATTATTTAGGTTTTGATTAGACAAGTATTAATTAAAATTTTATTTATTGAAAAGTTAACTTCCAAATGGATTGTTAAACTTGCTTATAGACAAATATTATATTACTCTAAAATCACAGAACTACATTAGACAAGTCATTAGATAATGCTAATTATTTGTTCAGATATTTATGAAGCTCTTAATTCACCAGTTGCCATTCTTGTGGAAAGCAAAATATATAGACTATATATGCATTAAAAATCCTAGTCATGACATGGCAGGGAAGACACGCATCAAGCAATGAACACATCAGGTCAAAAATGTTCTGCATCATTCACAGGCTGAACAAGTAACTTGAGGTAAGAAGAAACACTTACAGGTTGGAGCTTCAGAGAAAGTGTATCACATGTATGCTGGCTATAAATACTGGGAGAACTAGATTTGTTGAGGCAGAAAGATAAATCTAGGAATGGTAATTATGGAAGTTATAACAGCTCAGTGGCCTCATAGACAAAAGGAAGAAACTAGGTTGTAAAAGTATAGAAAGGACCCAACCAATACTATAGAAAATCACATACAAATGACATAAAGCTATGAATGTCAGGTTCTTTTACTAGGGGAGAAACTGTGAACAATGAAGCCTCTCTTCTTTGTGTGCCTGAAATCACATTTGTGGTTCCTTCTTAATTAATAATCAAAGCCATTATCTTAATGAATAAAGGCTTAACCATTATTTGGTTCTTTCCATCCAAATATAAAAGAGTCAAAACTTACAACGTATCTTGGTGTAGTAGCATGTGGCTATAGGCTTAGCCATTGCAGAAGCTGACTAATATCAGAGAATCACTTGAAGAGTTTGAAATCAGCCTTGGCAACATAGTAAGAAAGTGAAAAATGAAGACTGAATGCTACTGAGCCTGGGACTGCACTTAGCTTCACGTGTTCATGGGCATGGAGCAAATTACAAGTGTGTCTTCTCTGGGAATCACCAAGCAAGAAGTCTCTTAAACTGGAGCTGCAGAGGCAAAGTGAAAAGAACCGGGGGTCGTGGACAGGAAGTCAGGTGCTGTGGATTTCACCTTCTTTGTTCTTGTCCTTGGTCAAGTAGCCTCTCTTCTCTCTGAGCTTCTCCACAGCGAGATGATACCATTTTGCCCATCCCATATCATCAAGCTTGTAGGTACACCATGACTGAAAGTTGTCTATAATCCATAAATGAATATACAATCCTGACTATTATTTGGTTTCATATTTACCATAGATGGAGCCTCAGAGATCATCAGCTCCAAATCTCTTGTCCAAATAAAGAAACAGAACTAGAAACAAAAAAATCACACTTTCAAGGCCACCCTGGACATTGATATCAAAGTTGAAACTAAAGCTTTAATTTCAAGTTTTCAGGATAGAAGTCACTCTGATAGGGAAAAAAATGGCTGTGCTGTCGAGAGTCCTTCTGAATGAGAAAGTAAAATTAAGTCTCTGGTGCCTTTACAAATATCAGATGTGTTGATCCAGAATATCATAAGTAAAGCTACAACATATGGATTTAAATAGAGATTAGTCATTGATAGGTCAAATGATATGTCCAACTCTCCACAAGAAGGAGAGGAGAGAGAAAAAACAAGGAAAGTCACCTCCCTACTAGAGGTCAACCTACTGGCCAAGACTGGAGCGTGGAATTCTTAAAAAAAAAAAAAAAAAAAAAAAAACAAACAAACAAACAAAAAAAAACTGTACTCTAACCCTATTTTAAATCACAGAAGTTCTGCTCCTCAGAACCCTGTGTAACACAGACCTAAACATGTCCTGTGTGAGTAATTAAAGTCAGGCAGAAGTAGAATGACCAATATACACAGTGCAGCCACTGTCTGTACACTGTCTGATAGCGTCAGCATCAGTTCATTTGCCTGTGAGGCATTTTTCTGAGGAATTACTGATGTGAGAAGATCCAGCCTGCTGTCATCAGTGCCATCCCTGAATCAGTGTTATCCCGAGCTGAACAGGAAAGTGGGTTGAGGAGCCCAGAAGGAGCAAGCCAACAAGCAGTGTTCTCTCATGACCACTCCATCAGTTTCTTTCCCAACTTCTCTTAGTGATAGAGGGGCATCTGGGGACTTGTAATCTGAAATAAACCCTCCCTCACCCCCAAGTTGCTGTTAGCCATGGGGTTTTATCACAGTAATGGAAGCCTGATAAGACAGAGCAGCAGCCTGAGTGAATGATCCGACTACTAACATCCCACTTCTGTGACTGGATATATCTGTGTCGTTTATACATGGTTACATGTCTGTTACAAGTTAATTCTGTTTGGGGACATAATGCAATGTGCTAATGATTATGTATAAAGCGGGAAATCTGAATTCTTCACTTGAATCTGCCACCAGATATGTAACACCCCCCTAAAAAAATTGCTAGTCCCTTTCTGAAGTAGACTGGTGGACTCTCAGTCATAAATGTGCAATTGTGAACTTCTTAACTTCCTATAATGGAATTCCAAGGTGCTAAGAATTGACTACACACTTTGTATTTCTCAGGAATGCTTTTAGGCGAAGTTGGGAAACAATTCGGGAATCATTATGCCATCCCTTCTCCAAATCCTATCCCATACAAATAGCTCCCACATTTACCTCTAGAGTGTTAGCCAAATCAATGGAATTGTTTGTGTTCCTCAGATGGAAAAGTTTCGCATGAGCGTCCTTGCAATGAGATTGCGGTTAGAGCTATTCCATGAACTGTTGATGGTTGGTGCTTCTGAAATGGCCTTAAGTAGATACAAAATCCACAGGGTCAATGTTGAGATAGGAAGTTACCCTACAAGATTCCCCATCAGGCAACATGATTAGGAGGGAAAAATCGAGCAAATATCACCCTCCATATCTATGCACTTCATCCCAGGAGAAGTAAGCTAAAAAAAAGAGACACAAGACACAGAAAGGCCATCTGTGAAAGAGTCTGCTTCTTTGTTGTTTTTCTTTCTTCTTTTGCTTGGTTTTGCCTCTTCCCTTGCTTCTGTCCAGGGGAGCCTAATGCATTGACAGTTTCTATAAACATCTATATAAATATCAAGCTTCTAAATCCTCATTTCTATGTAAAAAGTGAAAGTAACAACATGACTATTTAATGTATACTGAATTTCGTTGTACACATTTATTTATTATCATGCTGACAGTCATACATACTGCCATAAGTATTGATTAATAATTTGATGACATAAAAATATGTGACTTGCCAGGCGAAAGAGTGCACACCTTTAATCCCAGCACTTGGGATGCAGAAGAAAGAAGATCTGTGCATTCAAGTTCAGCCTGGTCTACAAAGTGAGTTCCAAGACGTTGAGAGAGACATGGAGAAATCCTGGCTCAAAAATGAAACAAAATCCATGTTTTTATCAACCCCCACTCATTGCTAAAGACCCATGTTGTTGTTTTTAATATATTCTTACTTATAGGAGTCTATCTTGATAAATTCTCTTATATCGATGCTATTTATAAGTTTCAGTTGTTTTCCAAGATTCAGCCATAGGGGCAGTCCTTTCTATATGCTGAGCACAATAAGTCTTTTACACATCCTATCTCCTTAAATATAATTTATAATTCTTTGAATTTAGTGTAAATACTATGTCAATTCTATAGAAAGGGGATTTGATGGCTAGGCTGAATGAGCATACACACAATAAGCATTAGCTTCTTTATTTAAACCTTCTTCTTAGTAAGACAGCTTGAATTTGTCTTTTTCTTAATAAACCAAGGGACTCCCCACCTTACTGAAAAATGCATTAGTATAATAGTCTCCATATAATTTACTTTAAGATCTCTGTGATTCAATAGTGGCCTCGTGGCTAAGCTCTTTAGAATAAAATCATTTCATCCCCCAGGGCTGAAGGTGCATGTGTTCACCACTGAGTTGCTTCCTTGCCCTGATTCTGATATAGTTTCTATTGAAATACCTTAAACTTAGACACAAGGCAAAAATATCTTTATAAGCCAGGTGTAAATGACAATATAGCCAGGCTACTAAGAAGACTATGATGGTCAGCTTGCAAACGTGCACCCAGAAATATCAGTTACACATTGTTCTCAATTTGTGTTACTTTGCCTGGTTGCTTTTCTCCTTCAGGCCTAACTTAGCTCCACTTTCTTAGTCGCCTACTTTTCTTTCTAAAGTAGAGCTTTGATTCAGTCTTCAAACTAAATCAAGGCACTCTGACATATGAACATTCTAAAATGATTGCATAGACTTGAATAATAGAATATTAGGGTCATGATGAGTCTTAGATATCAGACAGCACTGGTCATCCAGTTTACAAAGGGTAGGACTGGGGCCCACACAGGAAAGGCCACATAGTGAGTTAAAATTCTCCCATCCTCACATAATTCATGGATCTAGAAATCAAGAAACCAGAATAATATTGCTGATTACTATAATTCTCCATCTTTATCTCGGTTCAGTCATCTGGGGCAAAAATGAAAAGAGCAAATTAGACAGGCTCAAAGAGAACATTACCCCTAGTCTAATTACTTCCTGGTTTATTCATCGTAAAGGCATACACAACTATTGCACATATACTCATGCATCTCATCTTTATCTCTTCTTATATTTAAATAATTGCATCAGTATTCCAAACTAACTTTCAGGTTTTATTTTTAAAAATAAAAATAAAAACTCTTGATAAATAGGAAGTTACTGGCAGACAACTTTTCATAAGTCTTGTTCTCAAATTTAAGGGCATTCTTCATAGATAGTGGGCCCTGAACAATGGTATCTCTAGTGTAATATTCTAGCCAGTTAATCGTTGTCAAGAAGAAGACATGGGCTCATAAAATAAGTATGTCTTGGTCAGGTTCTGATTAACATAAATGACATAACCCTAGGCATCTAAGGGAAACAAGAGCTCACTGAAGGAAAAATGAATGCATCCTGTAACATAGTGCTATAACAAAACCATTACAGGTTTCAGAAACAACTGAACTCGGGGGCCTAAGAGTCTCCACGATGCCTCTACGTCTCCTCTCCATCTCTTTAAGAAGGGCCTCTTGGATCTCTTCCAAAGTCCAGCTTTCTCCAGACATTGGAAAACACCTGGCAGCATCAGTGATTTCATACATGCTGACCTTGCGGCCTACTGACAAGACACTGATGCTGTTCTCAGATCAAAGGGCAAGTAATTCAGAGAGAAGAGACTCCCTCTTGAGCAAAATGATTTGGTTCCAATTGTTTAGGGTCAGGTAGTACTAATGCAATGATTCTGTTGATAAGGAAAATGAGGAAAGGTGCAGTGGAAGGGTACCAGTCTTAAGAAACCATTTCTTGGTTTCCATGTCATCAGTAAAGTCTGGGCTCCATTTGTATTGGTTGGTATTTTCGGTCAAAGGGGAAGTAAGTAAAGTACTCCCTGGATAACTGAATGAGCAATCAGCAAAGAGTGATGCTCTGAAGGGATTGTTGTGGAAAATTGTTTTAAGGTGTGTTACTTTTGTTTATGTTTCACTTTGTTTAACTCTGTGAAGCTGTGTTCCTTTGCCTGTCTAGAACATCTAATGATCTAGTAAAGAGCTGAACATCCACAAGTGAGGCAGGAGAAGAGATAGGTGGGCTGGCAGGCAGAGAGAATAAGCAGAAGAAATCTGAAAAGAATAAGAAGTAGCCCGAAAAGGAAGAAGACTCCAGGGGCAGCCAACCAGCTGCAGAGCAAGCCATGGAGGAAGAAACAAAGGAAGGTATACAGAAATAGAAAAGGGAAAGTCCAGAGACAAAAGACAGATGAAACAATTAAAGTTAGGGAAAGCTGGCAAGTAACAAGCCAAGCTAAGGCTGGACATTTATAATTAAGAATAAGCCTCCATGGGTGGTTTATTTGGAAGCTGAGTGGCAGGACCCCCACCAAAAGAGCAAAAATACCAACAAGGTTGTGACTTGCTTGGAAGTTCAACCCCAAGCGTATTTCTACTTGTATTTACAAGCTAATGTGCTTAACGACTACCATTCTTTTCTGAAATAAATAAATAAATAAATAACTGAGTGCATTAGAAACACCAGTGTCTAGTCAGTTTTTTACTGATCTGATGAAACACCCAATAAAACTGGCTCATGGTTTGAGAAGTTCCAGTCAATAGGCAGTATTTTCATTGTCTCTGAGCTGTGATCACACAGAGAAAATGTCCAGAGATGCTCACGTCAGGGTGGAGGAAGAAGCAGAATCAGGAGACACCCCTCCAAAGCACATTCCTTCAACCGGGATTGCCCTCTCAGTTCATTCAGACCAAAGTTATGAATGGACTAATCCATTGATAAAGTTAGCACTTTTATAATTAAGCTAAGCCTCCACCACATGACTCCTTTGAGAAAACCCTCCATAGAACCACCTTCACAGCCATGCACCATCAATGTATAATGGTTCATGGTGACGAAGTGATAGAATTAACTTGTTCAAGTTCAGTGGCAACACCTTTAGTTTTAAGTGAAGTTGCAAATTTATTCTCAAGAACATGATAACTAATGATATATGTATATCATTCCACGATTTGCCTAAGCTTTCTCTCTGTTTTATACTGTTGGAGGTATTTTCAGTCTGTTTACTCCTTCTATGCTAGAAGTAAACTAGTAGCCCATAGCAAGAGGAAGGCTTGTGCTGGTGCTAGAATAGAAATACTATAGAATACTATAGAAATACTCCTCTTCCCGAGGCGTGTGTGTTTACAAACGTAATAGCTGCTACAGTTCAAGAAGGTGATCAGGAGACGAACACCACATCCCTGTACCAAGAAGACCAATGTATTTAGCTCCTGAGAGTAGAGTTATTAAAAAGGGAGGATTAAGATTGGATCGTAAATATTAAGTGCTTTTAAATTATGTAAAATAAACACAAACTTCCTCTTACTCCTCCTCCTCCACCTCCTCCTCAACTCTTTCCTCTCCTTTGGTGGGGGAGAAAGTTTATTGTAGATATGAAGGAGAGCATAGTCTGAGGCAGATACAACTGGAAAAGTCCAGGGTGATCATGACCCTAAACCAGGCCGTGTGAGGAGAGAAAGAGGGAAGAGAGGAGAACCAGGAGACCAAGGTCGAGAGGGTACAGGATGGACAAAAGGGGAGTAGTTACCAAAATGACTGGATTATGTAGGAAAGAGCAGTTGGGGGAAGGGTGGCCCAGCCCCTGGTTGAAGACGTTCAGGGTAGGAGGTGGGGTATGCCAGCCATACCCTGTAACTGGTAGGGACTCAGGAATGCTGGGGGAAGTTGGTGACCAGGTCCACCTTGACACATTAAATGGGTACATCAGTTAAGCATTTGTCCTGGGTTTGAGACTTAACATCCTAGATTTTTGTTGATACATAATAAGGGCCAATGAAATCATTTCTATGACTACTTCCTGCATTGTTGTTGGAAACCCATGAAACCTGGAATGCTGGCCAATGCCAGGAAAAGAGAAGCAGGTGTGAAGAAGTGGAGGGGGTGAGGAAGTGGGGGGGGAGTGGGAAGTGGTAGGGTGGGACTGTCCCAGGCTAGGGAAGTCCAGGCCTCATTGGAGCTATCTGTGACCACTTTAGGATGGCCCCTTTAGAACACTCTAGGGTACTCTGGCTGGTTGGAAATTTTGTCAGAAGCGCGTAGGCCTGGTGGGTTTGCCTCAGTTTGCAGTCTTTAATTGATTGGAAATCTTCTGGAACTGATATATATTAGGGACAGAAGGTAAAATTAAGGACTTTAGAAAAAAATGTTTATCCAGAGTACAGTTTAAACTGCCAGGCCTACAGTCCTGGTAGATGGGGAAGGGAGTCCCAAGTCCAGGGGAAAGAGAGATTCCCATGCGCAGAAATAAGTAGAATGGGCAGCTGGGACAATGAGCTGTTGATTGACAGCATCGGTCACAAGCTCAAGATTTTAAATTTCCTTTCGTGGTCTTCTAAGTATAGACTTAAAAGTGCTTCTCAATCTTTTTTTAAAAAAATCTGTCTTATATATGTGTATGTATGTATGTATGTATGTATGTATGTATGTATGTATGTATGTATGTCCATCCCTCAGGAAAGAGTGTTAATGCTTTCAACCCAGAAACACTTTTGGGTCTATTACTCAAAGGCATGTAAGTCTACTGAATTCTCTACAATGTGGATTTAAATACAGATTACAAACAGTGGTAATGCTAACATGTCTAAAACTTTTATCTCTTCTTTGTAAACTTAAAAAAATCCTGTAAGCTTCGGGGAGTTGACTTGGATCCATCTCTCACAGGTCAAACAGAGTCGAGCTAAGTATTGTCAATCAACAGCCCGTTTCCTTTTACTTCTTAAGATATGCCACAAATTCAATGTAGCTACTTCGGACATTGGATATTTATCTTGAGGCAGGAAAATCTTGAGAGTGTCTTGTTTTCAACAGCAGTTTGAGGTGATTACTCAACTTCTTAACACTGAGCATTCTAAGAAATTATGTTTTAAAGTTAGTTTTTTAAAGCCATTTATTTTATTCACAAAGGCCATTTACTGGTGACCATGCCTCCAATGTGTTCTCAGTCTAAATGAAAAAGCATTGCAACACTGACCACAAAGTGTAGCATCACAGTAAGTTAACTTCAACAATCTCAGAACACGTAATTTCTTATGAGAAAAAAATGGATCACTTTAGTTTTCTACTATAAATCTTTATATTATATATATTAATATTATTAAGATAACTACAAGGTACAAGCCAGCCCTTCCTAGAACAATTAAATACTATTTTAAGCATCATAGGAAAGTTTAACTGTCAAAGTTTTGGTGCATCAACTGAGATTTGTGTCATTTTTTAGCTATGAAATGCAGACACACACAGATTTATGTAAATTTTGTGGTAAACAGTGATATGTAAACATTTACTAAATCTTCCTTTTGCCTGTTCAAATAGAAGCTGGCAATTACTGTATTTCTCATTGTTAAGAGTTCTTAAGGCATATCAAGTTCTCTAGCCTCTTGCCAATATTCAACAATTAGACATAATGAAATTAAAAAGCTTCCATATAGTAAAAGAAATTGTTAATGGAGTAAAGAGGCAACCTAGAAAATGGGTTTGAACAGAGGCATTCTGCTTATGCAGACAGCCCCCGAAAGCATAATCTTATGTCGAAAACAAAAGTCTATGTACAGACATAAGATACTTCTTTATAAACTATCATACTGTAAAGCTTCAAAAGCTGCCTACATAGTACAGGCTACCAAGACTGATCTTGGTTGACCTCCATAACTAAACGGTAAGGCACCATTGCTGACAAAAATGACACACATCGGTTGCAAGACATGGAGAGGTAAATCTCAAGATGACTGGGAAACTTCCTCTCCGCTGACTAGCTTTCACAGTGCTGGAAGGTGGTCAAACTGAATACTGGCCCCTGAATGCCATAATACAGACCGCTTGTGCAATAACGCCCCGATTGTTGAGGAGAGGACATGGGAACACCTACTTTATGCTTGGATTTATGGCCAACTCCACAGGAAGAAACTCATGCCTGGTTCTAGATTCATGGCTAAAATCTCCTAGCTATGGAGGTCATAGGCCCTAGGGAGGGCATCTTACTGTTGTTGTCTCAATGAGTAGGTTATGTTGCCAAACCACCTTTTAAATATTTGGTTTTATACACATACATTTGTGCTGCTCTGTGCCTCAGTTCAAAAAGCCACTTCATTGAGTGGGCAGAGATACATAACTGCTCAGAATGCTGAGAATAAGTGAGCATGAGGGTTCAGTCTTAGATGAGACATTTATGCCAACCACCAACCGGCTCAGGGGATGTTGTAGAAGAGGATCTGAAAAATGTAAGCCCTGCGGGATGGAGAGGGATGTTGTGAAATGCTGTCTTCTAGACAAGGCAAGAACATTACATTCACAAAATCATAGATATTGTGATTATCTGTGTAATGTCAAGGCAGTCTACATTACAGAAGGGTAGAAGAGGCATTCAAGAGGGCCCATTCCTATTTGAGAAACTATTGGCAGTTGGTGATTATAGAGATAAAAGGAGAATCATTTCTCTTAGGAAGTGAAGTTAGTGGTAGATTGCCCATGTTCATATGAGATGAATTGGACGTGCTTAATTCTTTTTTATAAAAAAGAAAATGACACAAAGTTAGTACAGTGAACTGTCATGGAGAGGCTTTAGGGGTGGTAGGAACATGACAGCATCACAAGAGTATATATGATCAAAATATATTATATACATGCATGAAATTCTCAGAAAATAAATAAAAATGTAATATAAATAAATCTGAGTGGAATAGGAACCTATTACATTAATAAGAATATGTGAGGTCGTTAGTTTTATTTTTAAAGAAAACAAATAAATTTATCTTTAAAGAAAATTCAGCCCCTTTGCTCTCTTTGGGCCTCCTAGCTGCTGCACCCTGTCCCCTCCCTCCTTTCCCTTCCCCATCTCCTCATATGGGCTCAGAGACATGTCCACTCCAGACTCTCCCAGACGTCCCTGCCTTTGGCTATGTCTCCCTTTTATCTACAATGAATTTTCTCCTCCACCGTAAGAACAAAAGAAAAGAGATTTAACCTGATTATATACCTTAATACCCAGGGTTCATCTCTAGTACCACAACAAACAAACAGCTATTCTAAAAAGCTATCCCACGCAGACACATTTGACAGATAAACAAAAAATGTAATTTGTTTCTAATTAGAAAAGGAAAAGATTTGCTTTCTAGTTGCTTTTCTGTTGCTGTGATAGATCACTGGCCAAAATAGAAGGAATTCCTTAAAGAAGGAATAGGCTTACTTGGCTTATGGGTTACAGGACATCGTGGAAGAAGGTTGAGGCGGGATCCTGAAGACAGGAACTAAAGTGCAAACCATGACTCTTGGGAAATAGAATCACCAAAGATTGCTCAGTTTGTTTTCTAATTTAACAAAGGACCAGCTAGCCCAGAGGGATGCCACTCCCAGGGAAATAGGCCATGCCACATCAAATAGTCAAGAGACTGCCCCACAGACATGCCCACAGGCCAGTCTGGTGAAGGTAGTTCCTCAGTTGAGCCACACATTTTCAAGGTGACCCTAATTTATGTCAAGTTGACAATAACTAACCATCGCAACCGACCCCTTGTCAACTTGACACACAAGCGTATTGTAATTACACATTAACCTTCCTTTCTTATCTGTTTTGTTCATCCCCAAGATCATGTGTTAATATGACAATATAAAGTAGAGTAGAATTTTATCTTTTAATTTTAATGTTTTTATTTTTGAGATGATAGTTATATTTCTTCCTTTTCCTTCCTCCAGGCCCTATCATGTTCCCCCCACTCTCATTAAGGTAAATAACCTCCTTTTCTTTATTACTATTAGATTTATGTTTCTATATTTGTATGCACAAGTATATATAAATACATGATGCTGAGTCCTTTTCTGGTTGTTTGTGTATATGGAATTTCAGGGCTGACCAATCTGTATAGAACAATTAATAAGAAGCTCATCTCTAGGAGAGGTTAATTCTTCACCCAGCAGTTATTGGTTTCCTACAGTTCTTTGTCTAGGGGTAAAACCCCCAAAATTCCCCCTTTCGTGATAAGATAACTGTTGATATTTCCATCATTTCCATCTGGTCTTGTGCAGCCCCTTCGCGGGCAGACTGCATCACAGCAGACTTTCTGGTTTCCTGGATCTTACAATATTTCCACCTCCTCTTCTGTGACGTCCTTCAGTATATAGGTGGAGGAAGTCTCATACAGGCTGGACTCCTCAAGGCCTATTCATCTTTTCACTGTGTTCCAGTTAAGGGGGGGGGTTGTTATGGCCTCCATTTGATACAAAAAGAGGTTTCTTTGAGGAAGGGTGGTAACTACACTTATCTGATGGTATACACTCATATGCACATAGATAAGATTAAGAATATAGTAAGGGCTTCTGCTGCTCTAGCAAAGTGAGAGTAGCAGAATCTTCTCTAAGGCTCATGACTTTAGTAGGCTCAGGAAACTGGTTATGTTTCTAATACTAGGCACTATTTCCTTCTGTCCAGTGGGCTTTAAGTTCAATTAGATACCTGTTGGTCACTGTTGACATGAGTGTCATGTAATCGCACCTTTATGGATATCTTGCCATACTGATCATTGTCATGGCACTGCAACTGGTTGAGACTAGTGAATTGCTCCCATCCCTTGGCATCTTCACTAGTATTTTGTGGAACCACAGAAGCTAGACTGCATGGAAGAGGGTTTCAGGTCAGGTTCAGTTCTAATCATCCTCAATCCCTGAGAGTCAACCAATGGTGGCAGTCATTGTTTGGTGGAACCACCTGTAATGCACTGTTCAGTCGGTCAAAACATTTCTCTTGCCTGGCATTTGGGTATCACTGTTGTTTTGTTAGTCTCAGGTTCTTGTGAGGACCATTGTCAGCCCAGCTCACGTAGCTTAACTTCTTTTAAGATTACATATATGAACACACGTATGTATTCTGTATAATTTTAGGTAAATAAAACAACATGATTCTCTGAGGCTTTATCAAACCACGCCAGGGTTATTTATCCCTCATCCCTAATTCTCCTTTTGTATTGACCTCCTACCCTTAAGTAGATCCTACTACCCTTTTTTACATTTCTTTTTTATATCACCTGTGTCTTGACATTTCCCATCGACAGCCCCTACACTTTTGGTTCCTTTACACTATTCTGGTTTCTGTGGTTACTCCAGGTTATGTGCCCACATCTTTGGATTTGGAGCTAGGATCTTTAGGTAAGAGAGTATATTTGGTGTTTGTCTTTCTGGGTTACTTAATTCAGTATAATATTTTCTAGTCTGTCTATTTGCTTGCAAATTTCTTGATTTAATTTTTCTTTGCAGCTGAATAGTCTTTCTTTGTATAGACATATTACATTTCATTGTCCATTCATCTGTTGAAGGATATTTAGGCTGTTTCCATTTCATGGCTATTGTGAACAGGGTGCCCATGAACATTGCCAAAGCATTCTTAATTTCATTTGCCAAAGACACCAGAGAGATAAAACAATCCTGATCAAAAAGGATACTGTATGGATTGATATTTAAGGTTTCAGTGTACCTTATAGAGCCATAGTAACAAAAACAATATGGTTTGGCACAAATATGTAGACTAATGAAATAAAATAGAAGACCCAAACGTGAATACTCATAACTACATCCATCTCATATTTGAGAAAGGGAAAAATACACACACTGGAGAAAAGACAGCATCTTCAATCAATGGCACTTGGGAAACTGGATTTCTGCCTGCAGAAGAATGAAATTAAACCCATACCTATAACTCTACACAAAAATTACATTCAAGTCAGTCAAAGGCCTCAATTTTAAATTTGAAGCCCAAGAAGCACTATAAGAAAACGTGGGCAGAATCCTACAACATGTAGGTGTAGAAACGTACTCTCTGAACAGAGCTCCATTTGTTCAGGAATTAAGACCAACAATTAACAACTGAGAACCTCATAAAATTAAAAAACAAAAGCTCTGTTCAGCAAGAGAAACAGTCAAGTGAAGAAGAAATCTTCAGAATGAGAGAATCTTTGGCAGCATCCAATGGAGGATTAATGTCCAGAAAATGTAAAAACTCAAAATGCAAAAGTTCAAATTAATAAATGACCCAAATAAAAACTGGGCTAGGCTCTGAAGGCCTGTGAATTGTTTCATGGCTGTCCTTTATTTTACAGCTATCATCCTCTTATAAGTGAGTATATACCATGTTTGTCTTTTGGGTCTGGGTCACCTCACTCAGGATGATTTTTTTTTCTAGTTCCATTCATTTACCTGCAAATTTCATGATGTCATTGTTTTTAACAACTGAGCAATACTTCATTGTGTAAATGTTCGACATTTTCTTTATCCATTCTTCAGTTTCTAGACATTTAAATTGTCTATTATAAATAAAACTTCTATGAACATAGTTGTGCAATTGTCCATGTGGTATGATTAAGCATCTTTTGCATATATGCCCAAGAGTGGTTTAGCTGGGTCTTGAGGTAGATTTATATCCAGTTCTCTGAGAAACCACTATGATTTCTAAATGGCTGTACATGTTTGCACTCCCAGTGGCAATGGAGGGGTGTTCCTCTTGCTCCACATCCTCGCCACCATGAGCTGTCACTTGTGGTTTTGATCTTAGCCATTCTAACAGGTGTAAAATAAAATCTCAAAGTCATCTTGATTTGCATTTCCCTAAT
Source organism: Phyllotis vaccarum (assembly GCA_033318265.1). Lineage (NCBI taxonomy): Eukaryota > Metazoa > Chordata > Mammalia > Rodentia > Cricetidae > Phyllotis > Phyllotis vaccarum. The sequence goes on from JARWLC010000002.1 coordinate 194,406,437, forward strand.
GGCCAGGATGTCGAACATTTCAGCTATTTGAGATTCTTTTGGTGAGAATTTCATCCACAAACCCAAAGAGGCTAGATAACAATGAGGATTCAGGGGGACTCAGATCTCCCTGGGAAGAGAAAATAGAAGAGATTTTTGTGGGTAGAATGGGGGTAAGTGGGGATTGGAACATAAGCAATCAGGTGGGGCTGGGGAGAGAGTACTGAATGGGCCAACTGCAAAGGGGTCACTTCAGAGTCAGGTAAAAACATGGTGGAAAGCAAAATCCCAGGAATCTACAATGACTCCAGATCATATTAGGGGATGTGTAGTTTAAACTGACCATTTTCTGTGACCAGGGAAGACTACCAGTGGAGGGATTGGGACATCAACCCAGCCACACAACTTTTGAACTATATAGTCTGTCCTATCTGTGAGATGTGTGGTGGTATGGATGTCACAGAGAGTATGAAGTGACCAACTGAGGACTGATTCAACCTGAGACTCATGCCACAAGGATGGGAGCACTCTTGACATTTCCTGGAGCACCAGGACCAAGAAGCTGGGTGGATCATAGAGCCAGGATAGAACCAAACACAGCTGGAGAAAAAAATGTCAGTGTAATGATGCCTAATGATATTCTGCTATACTCATAGATTGTTGACTAGCCCAATAGTCATCAGAGAAGCTTCATCTAACAACTGGTGGAAACATATGCAGAGACTCACAGATACTAGGCAAAGCTTCAGGAATCCTGTTGAAGAGAGGGAGGAAGGATTATAGGAGCCAGAGGGACAAAGACATTACGAGAAAACTTATAGAATCAATTAGCCTGGGTTAATAAAGCTCACAGAGACTGAGTCTAAACTGACAGGGAGCGTGCACGGGATTGACTTAGGCCCTCTGTACATACATGACAGTTGTGTAACTTGGACTCCTACCAGTGGGAACAGAGGGTGTCTCTGACTCTTTTTCTGGCTTTTGGGACCCTACTTCTCATACTGGGCTGCTTTGCCCAGCCTTAATACAAGGCAAGTTGCTTAGTCTTACTGAAACTTGATATGCCATGTTTTGTCAATATCCGTGGGAGGCTTGCTCTTTTCTGAATAGAAACAGAGGAGAAAAACATGGGGACAGAGGAGAGGCAAGAAAATGGCCTGGGAGGCGAGGAAGGAGGGAAAACTTCAGTCAGGATGCAAAATAGACAGACAGACAGACAGATAGACAGACAGACAGATAAATAAATAAATAAATAAATAAATAGATAAGTACAAATTGGCCAGGGATCTATGATGGGTAATTTTGTTGTCAACTTGACTATATTTGGAAGCAACTAAAATGCAAGCATCTGGGCATGCCTGTGAGGGCTTTTCTTGTTTGGATCAGGTATGGTAAGAAGACCACCCTAAATCAGGACCACTCCTTCTAGTGGCAACCTACGTTTAAAATAAGCTGGAAGAAATAAGTTTTTGCTTCCTCCCTATTTGCCCTTGCTCTTGCTAATGAGTTCCTCGGTCAGTATTAGGACACACTTCTTCAGGATTCTAACATAGACTGCATAGTGGTGGCTTTCTTGTACAGCCCTGGGACTCCTGAGACATCCAGTCTAACAACCACCAGATCCTTGGCTTTTCTATTGGTAGACTTCTGATCACAGTCTGTAAACTTCACTAATAAACTTTGTACGTGTGTGTGTGTGTGTGTGTGTGTGTGTGTGTGTGTGTGAGAGAGAGAGAGAGAGAGAGAGAGAGAGAGAGAGAGAGTGAGTGAGAGAGAGAGAGAGTATTCTATTAACTGTATGTCTTTAGAAAACCCTGACCAATACAAATCTAAATAAAAAATTCCAAACAGAAGAAATAAACATGGCTAAGAAATACCTTAAGAAATATTCATCATTCTTAGCTATTATGAAAATGTAAATTTAAACAACTTTAAAATTTTATCTCACTCTAGTAAGAATGGCTATCGTTAACAAAAAAAAAAAAAACTAGCAACAAATTCTGGCTTTTGATGGTTGTGGGGAGGTTATAGAGAGAGGTAAACTCCCATTCGTTGTTGTGGGAGGGGAAATTGGTGCAGCCACTCTCAAAATCACTATGGAGAATCATCAAAACACTAAAAATAAACATACCACATAACCAAGCTATACTACCCTTTGGTATATTCCCAAAGGGCTCAACAGTAGAACTTTAAAAGTAGCAAAATCTCTTTAAAAAGTCAAACATTTTATAACTCCAAGGTTGCTTTAAAAATCCAAAGTCCCTTAACTATGGGTTCCTTTAAAATCAAAAATAAGTTAAATACTTTCTTATGCTAAGAGAGAAGAACCAAGGCAGTGCCAAAGTCTAACAGTGTAAAAAGGTCAGTGCCTAGTCTATGGGACTTGCTCATGGTCTTCTTGGCTCCAGAGGTCTTGGGCAGCCCAGTGTCTCCATCTCTGACCTCTACAGTACACACATCCTATCTCATAGACTCAGGATAGCTCTAGTCCATATGTGTCACTGTCCTTAGAAGACCTCTCATGGTCCTGGAATCTTTAATATGTTAGGATCTGTAGTGTAATTTAGTCTATATCTCCATCAATGGCCTTCTGGTTTCTTCAGGGACTCCTATTCTGCCACATGGTCCAAGCTTAATATTTCTCATGACTTCTTCAATCCTGTGGTCTCCGCTGCAACGGAGGCTATACTTTCACCAATGGCCTCCTGGCCTCTCTATAGCAACTCCAACCCTACAACGTGGTGCCAAGCATGAACTTTACTCCATGCTCCTTTAGTTCTGGGACCTCCCTACAACTGAAGCTAAACATTCACCAATTTCTCCTGGCCTCACATAAATGGCAAGCCTTAGCTGCTCTGCATAAATGGCCATGCTTTTAAAATTACTAGCAAATTGGAGGCTCTTACATGTTGCCAAGTTTGGCAGCTTGGAATACAACCTTTGGCTTGTCCCATACCACTGATTTTGTCTGCTGACTCCAAGGAAATATTTCCCAGTAGATTTCACAATAATGTGGGTCTCTTTAAATCACTAGTAATTTTTGACTTCAGTAAAAAAACAATCACTTCAGTGGTACTGGTCTCTTTTTAATAATATCTGGCTCATCAACTAATATCTGACCAGAAACTACAACTTCTCAATTCAAAGTATCATATGAACAGCCTTGATACCCTTTGCTTCCCTCTGAAACTTCTCAAGATGGGACTCCAATCTGCATCACTCCCAGAACTATTCTCTAAGTTCTCACGAGAGCTCACTAAGTACAGAAAACTTTCATCTCAAAGTTCCAAAGATTTCCATAATCCTTCCACTCAGAACAAAATATCAGTTCAATCACAACATCCCACATTCCTAGTAAAGCAGTGATAGATAGATAGATAGATAGATAGATAGATAGATAGATAGATGATAGGTAGACAGACAGATAGATAGATAGATAGATAGATAGATAGATAGATAGAACAAAATTAACCTTCATGGAGGAAATATTTGGGCTTTAGGTCATAGCCCGCTGTGGAGGAAAGCCAAGGTTAGAACCTAAAGGCGAGAGCTACAGCCGCAACCATAGAGGAATACTGCTGGCTTGCTTTTCATAACTTTCTCAGCTTGCTTTCTTATAAAACCTTCAGTTGGCTGGGCCCTGCTACAATAATTACTAATCAAGAAAGTGCCCCACAGACATGCCACAGGTCAATCCGGTGGGGACAATTTCTCAGTTGAAGTTCCTTCTTCCCAGGTGACTCTAGCTTGTGTCAAGTTGACAGAAAGTACACTTATCTAAATTAAGTACAATCCATCACTTTCATTTCTCTAGGTAAGAACATTTAAAAATATTTTTAACTTTTTAGATACATAATTCATTACTAAATACAGCTACTGTCTCTCATGATTCAACACTAATGTTATCTGTAGTTTAAGTGTAACTTCAAGCTAACTGACCAGAGAGAGACTCCCTTTTCCCTGTTAGCACTCTTTTCAATACCTTGATGGCTGCCATTGATGAGAAGCAATTGACAAATGCAAATAATAAAGCTAAAGATCATTGTTCCTCTATAACCTTCTTCATATTTGAAACAGACAATCAAAAAATGAGAAAGAATGGGAGATACAGAAACTCCCACATCTACAGCCACCTACAAAGTACACATTATCAAAGCGTACATTGCATGGGTTGGGGAAGGCCCTTCAACAACAGGTCCCAGGAAAAGTAGATGCTCACATGTAAACAAAACTAAATCCATGCCTCTCAGTTATACAGAAATCAATTCCAAATGGATTGGAGACTTTTATGCACTATTTATAACTCTGAAACTGCTGCAGAAAAGCACAGGGGCCATATTACCAGGGGCAGGCACAAGCAAAGACTTTCTGAAAAGAACTCTAATACCTCAGGAAATAGCACCAAGAGTTAAAAAACAGGATTACGTGAAATTAACACGTCTCTATACAAGGCCATCAACAGAGTGGAAATAGAATGGGAAAAGATTTTGCCAATTATATATCAGAAAGGGATTATTGTCTAGAATATATGAAGAACTCAAATGTTTAACTGCCAAAAAAAATATTTAATGAGTAAATGAGCAAATAAATTCTAAACTTTCCCAAAGATATGCAAATGAACAATATTCAAAAATATGTCCAATATCATTAGCCATTATATAAATGCTAATTCAAACTACCCTGAGATGCCAACTCACTCCAGACAAAATGACTAACACCAACAAAGCAAACACGCAAGCGAAAACACAAGGAAAGGGGGTATTTAGACATTGCTAGGGGGAATGTCGTTCTGCTATACCACTCTTGAGTGTACCGGGGAGGAATCCTAAGTAGAACCTAAAGACACAAACATTAAGTTTACTGCTACAGTAGTCAAAATAGCCAATATGTAAAATCAGACCAGACTCCCACCAGTAGCGGAATGGATAAAGAAAATGTGGCCTACATCCATAATGGAGTTTGGCTTCACCACAAAGAATGAAACAGGGGCGGTGGTGGTGCGTGCCTTTAATCCTCCCTCCCACTCAGGAGGGAGAGGCAGGTAGATCTCTGAGATTTTGAGGACAGCCTGGTCTACAAAGCCAGTTTTAGGACACTAGAGCTACACAGTGAAACCCTGCCTTTAAAAAAAATGAAATGAATGATGGGGGTCTCTTTCAATTACTGGTAATTTTTCAGCACAGAAAACCATCATTAACTGTTTCAGTAGAGCAAAGATTTCACTTCATTGGCACTGATCTCTGTGGGGATTTGTTTCAAATATAATAAAAACCAGTCTGAGGTATCAGAGAGATCTACCCACAGTCAGTCTAGGAGGATCAGACAGAGGTAACTCACATCTTTAATCCCAGCACAGGGAATATCTGGAAGTGGTGACCTATGCCCTTAATCCCAGCACAGGGAGTATCCCAGGAGTGGTAACCTAGGCCCTTAATCCCAGCAAATCTGAGTTTGAGGTCATTTTAGTTTACAGAAGGAGTTCCAGGCTCCCAGGCAGGCAGTGGTGGTGCCATGCCTTTAATCTTAACCTGGATGTGAAACAACTGGGTGAAGAGGATATTTAAGGAGGCATAGAAAGACAGAGCAGGCAGTAGAAGCCAGGAGGAGCGAGGCTGAGGAATCTGGAAGACAGCTGGGTGAGATCTGACTGTGGTGTTTACTCTCTGATATCTCTGCTTTTCCCTGAGATCTGGCTCTGAGTTTCCTTCATTTACACAACACTTGGCATCCAACTTTGAGACACAAATCCCCTCCCTACCCATAAAAAGGTGCTTGCCAGCCAGAGCAACACAGTAGCCTGAGGAGTAATTACCGGCTGGCTAGGCTTTCTGTTCCGAGTTAGCCTCCAGCCTTAGGCAGACTGGCCACACATGTTTCTGTTTCACTCTCATCTGGGTAAGTCTTTCAGACAGTGGCCTCTTTATCCTGGTGGGTTGTTTCTTTTTTCTTTTTGGGCCCCTCCTTGGGTTGCTATCACACTAGGTAGCTCCCCCACTTCACAGACATTTGAATCATCACAGACAGCTACATTGGTGAGTAAATAGAATTTTTTTTTTAAAAAAAGGGGAATTTGTTTAGGGCAATGAAGGGTGTTTGGTCTTTGATATTTCTCTAGATGATTTAGTATTACAACCAGTAAAGGAAAAGATAAATAAAGTAGAAGGGACTATCATAATGTTTGCCATACTGTTTATTATTAATATTTTTGTTTGATTTCTGTTTTATCATTTAAAAACTCAATTAATATAAATGCCCAAAAAAAGTCTTAGGAAAGTCTGTCAAGAGAGAACACAAAGATGCTCAAATTCAAACAGAGGAATATAAAGAACCAATTTCAGCAAGGTCGTCTAAAATTAAACAAAAACAGGCAACATTAATATATTCCATAACCTTTAAAAATTGAACAATGATAAAGATGATAGAGAAGCTAGTTGGGCTCCAGTACAAATGCTAGAATTAAGGAGAGTAAAAGAAGCAATTGTGACATATGGGATACATTCACTATTTGTAAAACAAATGTTGAACAGCTAATTATGCTGTAAGTGGGTCACCCCTAAACATTGGTTAGATGTGGTTACAACTGTTTTCGAGGCAGGGCCGCTTATACAAGGGAAATCGTGGTGGAGGGAGGAGGCTAAAACAATAGAACAAAGAAGCAGGGCCAGAGGCATAGAAGTCTCCCAAGACCAACTTCTTGGGGAGGGACATTATGCTGATATTGAAAGGCAGTCTTTATACAATGAACATACTCTAGATTTATGCTGCATGGCAGCTTTAAATGCCTGGAATAGATTGAAGAAATAGGAAAGAAAACTGAATCATTCACGAAAGTAATTCAAAGCCCCAAAGAAACTTTTACAGACTTTTTGCGCAGATTAACTGCAGCAGTAAACAGAATGGTACAGGACTCAGGAGCCAGGCAAATAATAACTGAATCACTGGCTTTTGAGAATGCTAATGCACAATGTAGAAAAAAACTTAGACTGTTAAAAGCAAGGTCAGCACAAATTGGATTTGTGAGACAATTAATCTAGTCTTATGACAGTGATGATAACTGGGTAGGAGAGCTTATTTCTAGAGGTATAAGAAAAAATCAAAATATTAAATGTTACAATTGTGGAAGGGAAGGTCACATAAAAAGAGATTGTAAACAAGGCATTCCCAGAAACAGTGCTTTTGTTAGTAATAATTCCAAGATAATGCCCCTCCCTTCTGAAGTATGCTGAAGGTGTGGAAAAGGAAGACATTGGACTAATGAGTGCAGATCAACAAGGGACAGACAAGGTAACTTTCTGCCCCTTGGAAACGCCCCAAGGGGGCTTTCAAAAGCCCCCATATCAAATCTAATCCAATCTTACCCTGCCATTGTGGAGGAAACACCTTCCCAAAAACAATTAAAAAAATATAAAACCTATTTTAAAAAGAAATACTCCACTGAATGGCAGAAAATCTATAGAAAAAGAAAAAAACTCGGTAAAAATTATAAAGCAAATATTTTGGCAAGCTTCTATCAATGAACAAAGGCCTAAGTACAAATAAATGATGTTATTATTGAAGGCTTATTGGACACAGAGCAGATGTATCAATAATTTCAACAGAGTCAAGGCATCCAAGTTTGCCCCTTCAGTAGGTAAATGTTCAGTTTGGGAGTATTGGGATGATACAGGTAAACAGAGCGCAAGATGGCTTGAGTGTATAGGATCAGGACAGAGGAATATTAAAGCCACATGTGGCTAACATTGCTATAAATTTATGGGGACAAGATTTACTACAATAATGGAACACACAGATTAATATTCCTCCAAACACAGAACTAAGTCATAAACTAGCACATGTTTCCAGAAAAATACAGTAAAAGGTATTATGAGAAACAGTCACAAAACCATTCAGGTTATAGAGAAACAAGGCAAAACAGCTGCTGATCTTTCAAAGACACCCACAGCACTACCTCTAAAATGGCTAACAGAGAAGCCTATATGGTCATCAATGACCTTTAACAAAAGAGAAATTGCAGGCCTTAGAGCAGCTGGTACAAGAGCAGTTAAGTGCTCAGCATATAGAAGAATCAACCAGCCCTTGGAATTCTCCTGTATTTGTTATTAAAAAGAAATTTGGAAAGTGGAGAATGGTAACAGACCTAAGGGTGATAAACAAGGTGATCCAGCCAATGGGCTCTCTACAGTCTGGGATTCCTTTGCCTTCTCTGTTACCTAAAGACTGGCCTATTGTAGTTATTGATTCAAAATACTGTTGTTTTGCAATACCTTTACAAGAACAAGACAAAGAAAAATTTGCCTTTACAGTGCCCCCACTTATAATAATTGTCGAACTATAAAGAGCTATCAGTGGATGGTCCTCCCTCAAGAAATGCTGAATAGCCCCACTCTGTGCCAATATTTTATACAAAAGCCAGTAGAACAAATATGTAACAAATTCCCACAATCTATAATTTATCATTACATGGACGACATCTTGTTGGCCAATTGAAATATCAATACCTTAGAAAAATGTTTGAATAAGTGATTTTACCGAACCTCTTAACATAGTCACTGACTCTCAGTATGCAGAAAGCGTTCTGTACATTGAAATGGCTGATTTTATTAATGAAGAGTCAGAATTAACTTCATTATTTGTTCTGTTATGAGAAATAATCAGGACTAGAAATCATCCCTTCTATATAACACACATTCCATCCCATATGAGTCTGCCAGGTCGTTTAGCATAAGGAAATGATGAAACTGATAAATTAAAATAAGAAATGTACTAGAGGCCTCAGAATTTCATAAAAAGCATCATGTCAATAGCAAAGGATTAAAAAAATATTTCTGTATCACTTGACAATAAGCCAAAGAAATTGTAAAAAGGTGTTCCACCTGTCCCTTCTATAGCCAAACTCCATCGCCAGCAGGAAGTAATCCTAAAGGTATACATAGAAATGAAATCTGGCAGATGGATGTATTTTATTTTACAGAATTTGGGAAACTAAGATATGTCCATCATACAATAGATACATTTTCAAGATTTCAATGGGCAACTGCTTTGAGTTCAGAAAAGGCTGATTCTGTAATCACACATTTGCTAGAAGTTATGGCCATCATGGGAATACCTGTACAAATTAAGATTGACAATGTTCTGGCATATATCTCTAGTAAAATGAAACAATTTTTTTGCTTATTATAATATAAAGCATATTACAGGAATACCACACAATCCTACAGGGCAAGCAGTCATAGATCAAATTGAACACTAAAGGATATGCTAAATAAACAGAAAGGAATAACAAAGAACCCTGAGATAGACTACATAATGCTTTATTAACTTTGAATTTTCTCAATGCTAATGAGAAAGGAACAACAGCTGCTGAAAGGCATTGGCCTTTAGAAAAACAGCTGAGCTAAATCAGCCTGTTTACTTCAAAGATGTACTAACCTCTGAATGGAAGCCAGGGTATGTGCTATGTTGGGGAAGGGGTTTTACTTTTGTTTCCACAGGTGAAGAAAAGTTATGGATACCATCAAAATTAATAAAGACTCGATATTAACCAGGAAACTTCATGAAAATAAGATTTGATGGCTCATCCACCCATATTACAATTCTTTAAGTTATAAGAAAAAACAAACGGTTGGGGCAGGTTTTTGTTTTTGTCTTTACAGAAAACTGGAAATATCCATCTTCAAGAAGTTAAAAGACCTGGGACATCATCTAAAGCAGAAGGGAAGCTATCCAGAAAAATTTACAAGCAAAAGAATATGGGACCCATTGGTACCAGTATACTTTATAGGGTAAAATCTTGTTGCTTAAACTCTATTTTTTTTGTAAGATGAAGTCCCAGTTTAATTATAATTTAAAGCTGGCTTTAGAGTTGGAGTGTGGCTCCCTCCTTCTCTAAACCCAAGCACAAAGGAAAATACAAAATCTCTGTATCATATTAGAAGAGCCACCTGATATGGTCCAGAAGAATAACAAAAATAAGGGACTATTCTATTGTTACTAATCCTATGCTGAATAAAAAGTTATATATATTTAGCTTCCTGTACATTGTGTTGGGTTCTAGTCTCTTATCAGTTTTCTGCAGTGATCCATGACAATGCCTAAATGTGAACTTGAAGTATCCAAAAGGAAGGTGGGGCCCACAATGATGATTTCACATGGACTCTGACAAAGCCACTAGACTGACAAACACCAACCAAAGATCCAGTTTGGACTACAAACTTCTCAGGACAATTTTGAGGCAGCTCGCTGAGATGAACCAGCTTCACAGACTACTATAGTCAGGACCTGAGACAAGCCATGCACTTTCCTGTTATGCAGAGACTGGACAACAAATGATACAGTTATTTATTTCAGGACTTGACAATTAACAAAACTTTTCTTTTCAGGATCCCTAAAGATGCCATCGCCCCCAGTCAGCAGGATGTAAATTTAAGAACACGGTGCCCACGTACCCAAGAAGTAGGGTGGATGGTTTTTGGTCCTTCAATGGATTATAGATGATTGTCATTGTTTAGGTTAATTGGTTAATATTGTTAATGGTTATGGTTCGAAAAAAGTTAAACAAGAATGATTAGATTCAAAATTCTTGTTTAAAAAAAAAAGAAAAAGAGGATGCAGATATAGTAGGACATAAGGATAGATTACTGAATCTTCTTTTAAAAGGATTTACTAACCTTAAATATTTTATACTGGATTGGATTTTTGTATATTGTAGACAAATTGTGTATATTGAGATTAATTTTGTTACTGTACATATATCTCTAGGGTTGTTCAGGGTATTATACTTCCTCAGTTCATCAAACAGTGTAACATAAATTGCTAGTCCATGAAAGTTTTTATTACCAACTAATTAGGATATAAAGTAATGCAAGTTAGCAGTTAGACATTACATTCAAACACAGTCATGTTAGATATGTTTTCAAGATCAGATATTTAAAATTAACAGATCTTCTTCAAACACTTCAGAGACCCATAGAATATGGCATTTAAGATATTTTAATAACATTGGTTCTTACTATTTTTATAACAACGGGACAACTGCTCCTGGCAGCACCAATCTACTTCAGAGAAGATTATAGACATCAGAGAAACTCCATACACAGTTGATCTTTGTAAGGAAACTTAGCCACTGGGCAAGAAAGTACTCTTGCCTTGACTGCTGACAGTATGATGCTCAAATTGGACAAGCAGGAGACACATCTACAAGAGAAATGCCAAATCTTGCCAAGATAAGGTAGGAAGGTCTTTGAGAATATCCTGCTTCAGAGAGAAGTCTGTCAGACATGTCAGGCCTGTAGGCCAAAGATAGATGCTTCAATGATACAGAAGAACCTTGGATGACTGTCCAGGCAGCCAGCTGTTTCATTTTTTACGTTTTTTTGGAAGTTCTTGCTTCCCATACTGTTGAGTTAGTTAATATTATTTCCTTCTTGGGTCTCTGAGGTAGTTGAAAATGAGATAGTTATAGTTTTCTAGTGGCAGTTATAGAAAAGAAACTTCAGAGTTAAAGTGTATAAGTTTAAGAGACATCAAAATAATAGCTTTTAGTTAGTAATACAAGTTAGAAAGAAAGTGAATTAGGTATAATCCTTTCACCTCACCAAAATAGGATAATTAATGGAATGTTTTATTTGAATTGTCAATTGTTAATGGACTAGACATTACTCATTTATTGTTTGTATATATTGTATATAATTATTGTACCTATTATATATGTTTTTACTTATGTTTGCTATAACCTTCTTTTTAAATTTTGACACAAAAGGGGATATGTTTCAAATTTAATAAAAACCAGTCTGAGATATCAGAGGGATCTACCCACAGTCAGTCTAAGAGGATCAGACAGTGGTAACTCACACCTTTAATCTCAGCCACGGGGAATATCCCAGGAGTGGTGACCTAAATCCTTAATCCCATCCAATCTGAGTTTGAGGTCATCTTAGTTTACAGAAGGAGTTCCAGGCTCCCAAGCAGGCAGTGGTGGTGTCACGCCTTTAGTCTTAACGTGGATGGGAAACAACTGAGTGAAGAGGGTATTTAAGGCAGGCATAGAAAGACAGAGCAGGCAGAAGAAGCCAGGAGGAACAACGCTGGGGAACCTGGAAGACAGCTGGGTGAGATCTGACTGTGTTTCCTCTCTGATATCTCAGCCTTTCCCTGAGATCCGGCCCTGAGACCTTCATGTAACAGGTCTCTTTTTAATAATATCTGACTCATCAACTACTATCTGATCATAAAACATAGCTTCTCAATTCAAAGTATCATATGAAAGCCCAGGTAGCCTTCAGTTCCCTCTGAAACTTCATGGGCCATGTCAGCAGTGCAAATGCCCTCTTCAGATTAAGGCTTTGTCATTGTTTTGAAAAAAGTTAGTATGTAAAGTTTACGTTGAGTGCAGATCTCACTAACAAATCACATAAATTGTTTTTGTTTTGAAATTATTGATTTATTTAGTGCAAACAATAAAAGGTTGACGTGTGAAGTCTTTCCTAAACACGTCTGTGTGGCTTTGATTTTGGTTTATCTGCATTACTCTGACCTATCGATGCTTTGATCTTCTAGTTGGTCCCTTCTTTCTCTGAACCACACCCCATCCTGTTCTCAGAGCATATATGTATAGTCACACAGTACACACACCTTTAAATCTAGATTCTGTATGAGGGGGAAATGCTTTCTCTTAGTTCTCTCTCTCCTCTCTCTCTCTTTATACTCTCTGACTCAGTCTCCCCTTTTGCTTTCCTGCCCTCTAACATTTAAATATCTAAATATGGATTATTCAGTAAGGAAGAAAGTAAGAGCAAGGAATTGTCTTTAACACTAGTGACATTTTTTCCTCTTATGAACTGAACCTGCCTGCAGCCACTTATCTGGACCATCAATCCCAAAGTCCCAATGAAACACACAGATGTTTATATTAACTTCATGCTGTTTGTCCTACGCTCAGGCACATCGCTAGCTAGCTCCTTCATCTTAAATCAACCCATTTCCATTAATCTGTCTGCCACGTGGCCTGTGGCTCACCTGTGCTCCTTACATGTTGCTTCTTGGGCACCTGGCTCAATCTCTCTGACTCCACCCTCCTCCTACCTATGCTCCTGTCTCTGGCTACAGTGTTTGCCAAAGGCTAAAACAACTCCTTTATTTAAAGAGTTTATTATTTTATTCACAGCATACAGAAAGACATTCCCACTATGCCAAAGAGTCCATGTTTAGTTGCATTTAAAACCCCCATCAATATAATTGGTAAAAATAAAACATAGCTTTCTGTAAAAAGAAAAAATACATATCATTCCTGCTCCTGAGAGAAGTATATTATTCTGCTTTATGAGAATGATTCTTTTCTCTTAGCACACGCTCTCCACTTCTACCCATTTTTCTCCAAATGATGTGACTTTTTGCTTCAATCAAATAACCTCCCTTCCTATTTTCTGTAAACCAAACGTCTTCATTTTCTTAAAAATGAAGAAGAAGAGAAGGAGCAGCAGCAGCACTGATATGTGTGGGTCAAATGCTTACTGTGCAAGCATTTGGACCCCAGTTCAGATCCCCAGCACCCACATAAAAAAAAAATTGGGTATGATGCGACACCAAGAGTCATATAAATCTAATAACAACCCATTTCCAGGCAAGTGTTGGCCACAGGATCCATGAGACTCCTGAATCAAATGAGCTGTTGTTAGAGCCTTGTGTTGTCTCCTAGAGCTTATGGTAAGAGCAAGCCTATTGTTGAAGACACTTCCTGAAGGATTGAGTGTGAAGTGACTTGGAAACCTCCTCCACGGAGAACAGCTCTAATACTATTAGAAGGTTCTATATGAACTGCCACAGGGCAATAACAACCAATAGTCCTACCCAGCTATAAAGTCTACCAATCACACCACTGACTAACATGGCAGGTTATATACAATGTTGCAATAGTGGCATATTTATTGGAGGAAACCATGCTGTTTAATTGGACTTCGGGTCATTCAATGGGAGAAAACGTATGCTTACTACTAGCCAATCAATCACCAGTGGCTGGGAGGTCAGCGACACCAGAAGAAACTGCTTTCCTAAGCAAATGTAGTTTCTAACTGCATTCTAAATGTGACCACAGATAAGTGCGCTTCCCATCCCTTATCTAAGAACCTTCCTTTTCTTAGATTGCATCTAAGAAGCAATCAATTCCTGCTGCACATATATGCATATATTATATATACATGTTTATGGGGAGAAGGAAGAGTAGACATGATGTAAATACAGATCCATGCACAAAATCCTCAAAAGAAAAATCTAAATGTCTTCTTTTTGTTTTTTTAAAACTGGGCATGGTGGCCAGCAGCTGTAATCTCAGGGCTAGGAGGAAGAGGTTCTTTGAAGGTTCTGTTGGTGAGCTCTGGGTTCAGTGAGAGAGACCCGGTCTCATAAATAAGATGAAAGGAGAGAGAAAGATCCAGTCACACAGAGACATCACAAAAAGAAAGAAAGAAAGAAAAAAGGAAGGGAGGGAATAAAGAAAAAAGGAAGAAATGAAAATTCCGCTTTGCTCATTTATTTGTCACAAGCCTCGATCTTCCTGGCAAAGCTGCAATTCGGTCTCCGGAACACAATGTCTACTTTTTCATATTTTCTTGCTCTTGACACTTTCACACGTTGTCTTCTGGTTTTCATCTAGAGTTGGAGTGTTTTAGGACACCCCCCCCCCCCCCAAAGCCACGAAGATATCGACTGCAACTCTGCTGCCCTCTAGAGGACCTCGGGGAACATCCATAGGCTTCAAGCACTGGAAATGAAATGAACTTCATTCCAGAAGCCTCTGAGGGTCTGGCTCTATAAGAACCAAATAAGCATTTGTAGGCGATGGATACAACAGTAGGTTAATCCCCAAGGTTGAAACACTCCCTGTGTCCAGAGCTAATTTCACACATGTGAGACTCTGCAGAGCACTGCAGTAAGCTGATGTTGCTATTTGTTACTCTATGGACAATTTTCTGCTGGTCGGTCACAGAAAATTTTAAATAATACTTGATCCCAGAAGAAATACATTTTAAATTATAGAAAATATAAATCAATCTTTTTCTTTCTATACAGAAAATCCCAATGAAGTTATACAGAAGCATAATCACTGCTAGACACTTCTAATCATATTCTAAACCAGATAATGCTTACAAATTATTATAAAGTTCTATAATAAAAGGGTCTGTTGCTACAAAGGCCTTGAATATTACTATTACTGGAACTATGTGATTTAAATAAATATGTTCCGATAAGTATTACAGAAAAACAGAAGCCAAGTAATGTATATAAAGTAGAGACATTTTTATGCCAGAGCTTCCCAATAAAGCCTCAGAGAAGCCGGTTTGTAATGTTAACATTCCAAAACTAAGGAAAAAAAAATCGCTCCCAAGTTTGATGTCATCTAAATTTTGAGTTAGTGTAGGTGGCTTTCACTGAAGAGACTGTATATAGGGAAAGAATGTTCTTAAATCATAGGTCAAATCTAATATTATTCTTTGTTTTTACTCAAATGAGTATGTCACAAATTTAGAAGTCACACTAATGCACTTCCTACCACAAAGAATGTTGTATTTTAATAAAGCTATACTAAAGTGACAAGAGGGGACATGTTTGGAATAAAAAACATCATTCACCCCTGAATAACCCACACACACATCCTTCATACAAGCTCTTGCCATGTATGGAAAAGGAACCTTCTAAGCCTACATATTAATTAGTTTTCTAATTGCTGTGATCATATTTCTGACAAAAATAATTCTCAGAAGGAAGAGTTTATTGTATGTCATAGCATGAGAGTAGAGGCCATCTGAAGGCAAAGCACAGCCTTCAGGGAGAAGTTGTGGCTTTTCAAATTAACTTTAAGTCTTTACACACAAATAAACCCCAATCAATTCACGTTGGCTTTATATATGGTGATCACGTCAAGGAAGCTTTGTGTAGGTTTAACAATAGGTAACTAGTTCTAAAACTTATATGGAAATGAAAGAATGCCTAGACTAGTCAAGAACATTTTAGGATGAAGTTACAGAGTTCAAGACTTACCTTTTATTTTATTTTTTTTTCTTTCAACATTTGAAATAGGGTTCTCCCCTAGGGAGACTTCCCAATCATAGCTGAGGAGCCATTGGCAGTAGGAGGATTCTAGGGAAGAAAGAGTCACTTTTTAGGTTGTGGATGGTCCACACCTGTACACACACTGGTAACACTAACTGAACTTGGTAGGTTAAATCACAGTGTCACAGTTCTGGACCATTAGTGCCCGGGGAGAAAAAACATCTACATACACAGTGAAGTATGTGGGGCTGTATGTTTGTCTGTCTCTGTGTCTGTCTGTCTGTCTGTCTGTCTGTCTGTCTGTCTGCCTGTCTGCCTGCCTGCCTGCCTGTCTGTCTGTCTGTCTGTCTGTGTGACTCTGTGTGTGTATATCCATCTGTGTGCCTGTGTGTGTAATAATTTAGTTTCCAGAGGTACCCATGCAATTCAAAGGACAGCAAATAATCCTCTAGTAGATCCATTGACTGCATATAGAAACAAACAAATAAACACTCAGTTCCCCCTCCCATTCAGAAACCTTAACCCCTCTCCCATTCTGAAAATTTGACTGGCCCTATCTTACACAGATTTTGCCAAAGTGACTACATCTGCCGAGAGTTCATGAGTGCAAAGTCCTGTGATGTCCAGTCCTCACAAACTCTGCCTCTCCTGATCTTCCCACAGCCTCTTCTTTGACATCCCCTCAGCCTGGGCAGGGGAGATGTGAGACAAATGGCAAGTTAGGAACAAAAACATCACAGTCCCTTATTCTCTACATTCTGACTAGATTTGAGTCTAGGTAGCAACTGCCATCACTTGAGTGGAAAGACACTTTCTGACAAGAGCTGAGATGTGCACTCGATGACAAAAAAAGAGGAGTATTTAGAAACCAGTTTGATACAATGTTCATTTGGCAAAATAATAGTATTACATTGTTCCCTCTCCCCAGCCAATGGTTCTTGGAATGGACCTTAAATCCTGTCAAATAGCAATTGGCTACTCCCATGATACCCTTGCACCATATCTTGCCAGGCTGGTAGAGACTGTAGCTCATAGGGTTTATAGATGGGTAAAGGTGCGCTGTTCTCCCCTCAGAGTCTGCAGACCATCTTCCAGCACCATGAATGTTAGTCAGCAGGGAAGGAACTTCTACATAAGTATCAGTTACATTTCTACATGTCCTGAGACCAAAGGGTATGATGTCTTCCACAATAGAATCATATCACCAAATTATTCACAAAAACATTTAAAAAAAAAAAAAAAAGGCTGCTGAGATAACTTGATGGGCAAGGGAACTTACTGCCAGACAAACCTAATAACCTCAAGTTCAATGCTTGAAATCCACATAATGGAAGGATAATATTGTCTCTTTCAAGTTTTTCCATGACCTCCACACACATCTGTGGCCATAAACTCTCTCTCTCTCTCTCTCTCTCTCTCTCTCTCTCTCTCTCTCTCTCTCTCTCTCTCTCTCTCTCTCTCTCTCATACACATATACACATACACACACACATACATGCACACACATATCTCCCACACGAATTAATGAAGAAATGAATTAAGAAATAAAAATAATAGCAATGCAATGTGCTGAAGTTATAGAACAAGAAAAGGTCTCATTTGTCACTGGCAGAAGTATAAATCGATGCAACGCTTAAGATCACTGTTTGGGACTATTTAGTGTGCACTGACTCACACATTCTATTTCTAGATATACATCAAAGAGAAGCAAATGCATTTGTCCAATAAGTGCATGTACAAAATGTACATGGCATCTTTATTCTTAGCCATAAAAACCGTTAAAATAGGCTAAGGCTACAAACAACCCTAATGTTCCCAGATGGACCACAGCTGCCAAGCTCAGAAAAAAATCATGGTGCTTTTACAAGAAAATATATGTAGAAGACCAGTCTCAACCATGAGTCAAGGAATCAATTTCCAAATAGAATGAAAAGATTTGTGCATTTTATACGAAAATAGAAGCAAGAATGTCTACTTAGCAAAGCATATCCTTAAGAGATTAGAAAGGCAAGGCACAGACTGGAGATGCTTGAAACATATGATTGATAGCAACCTCCTGGCCATGCCATTTCCAGATCCAGGTAGCGAAACCTGAGTATATCTTTTATACAGATTTGTTAAAGGTAAGCGGCACGGTCACACTTTGTACTTGCTTCTGAATGGTTTGTATAGGTTTCTATTTTAGGTACATTAGTGTTTTACCTGTGTGTACGTCTGTGTGAGGGAGCCAGATCCCTGGAACTGGAGTTAAAGTCTACTCATGAGTGCTGGGAATTGAACTCAAATCTTCCTGAAGAGAAGCCAGGGCTCTTAACTGCTGAGCCATCTCTCCAGCCCCCATGCTTGCTTTCTGAATGGTTTGTTTCATGGGAAAAACAGTGTGACAATTCCAATTTCAACAGCTGTGGAGGAAGCAAATAATTTTTGCTTTACGTATAAACTTGAATCTGAGAAGCAAATGAAAAAATAATTGTGAATTCAAGTTACATACAACAAAAGGACAGTTGTGTGAGTGACTTGTGTGATTCTACCTTCTAGAAATGAAACCTATCAGATGTACAGAACATGCATGCCGTGAGCAGGGAATCAGGGCAGGCCATCTACACACTATCCAAATGCTGCCCCGCTATACCAACACACACTAGAGGTACAAATAAGGCTCTGGGGAAGAGTGGGTGGGAAGGAAGATTGAAAAGAATGATTATTATGGTGGAGACTCAAATATAAAACTAATTGATAATCATTTGAAGATTACAGCATTCAGCCCACCAGGCTTATTTATGCGTTGATAACACAAAGGAAGGTTTGTCAAAAGAGCTTAAACCCAGCCTGTTTCCACCATCAGTATCATTATGATTCAGGCAAGATTATTTGCCAATTTAATCAGTTAAAATAAGTTCCTGGGAAGCAAAGGATCTGCTCTTCTTCACATCAGCACTGCCCAGTGCTGTCATAAAATGCTTATTGAGAGACTGAAGGAAGGGGATGGGTTCGTCTCTCTGATTCCCTAAACAACTATTTTAAGCATTTTCTAAAAATTCTAATGTAGCCCTCCTACAGCATGGCATCCATCCTGTTGGCTCTATTAAAAATTCCTGTACATATTCAAGGAACAGATCATTCTTAATATTTAAACCTTTGAAAATGAATTTTTAATGGCCATCCAATTAATTTCACAAGGCTGGACTTGCACTCTATTACACTCCTCTCTACAGCTGTCAGAACTAGCAGAAAATATATAATAGAATGAGAATGAAAGCCACATTTGCAGTAATAAAAATTGTGAAGAAAAATGGAAAATTTTCATGAAATATTGACATAGTGGAAAAGTGTTTCGTGTTTTTGAGAAGGACTAAAAGATACAAAAATATCAAATTAATTCATGTGAAAAAGTATATTTTAAATATCTAACATTCATAAAAATAAAGTGATAACCTAATAAATTTTTATTTGCTTATATATATTCAAAATACAATAACTAACAACTAATTCATAAACCAAACTGTAACAAATGGAAGGTCTGATAGCACATTGAGCTATATGATGTCTCCCTCAGAATATAATATATTCTGCAGCATTATACACCAGTGGAAGAAAGGCAGACATGAATAAGTACTGGGAGAAAACCAGAATAATAGTAACTACAAAATCACCAATGAAAATACTGGTAGGCTTCAGCAAAGGTATCCATGATTCTGTGTATGGCAAATGCTGGGACATCATGGACAGGATGAGGTACAGAGCTGCAAGATGACCATTTCTTATTCACTCCTTTCTCCTTTAGGTGGTCAGCAGGGTGACAGCAGAAACAGAAAGTGTGAAGAAGCTAAAAATACTTCCTATGACAAATTAGGATACAGCCTAGCCCAAAGTCAGATGCAGACAAAAAAGAGCCGCATGTCTAGTAAAATGTAGACCCAGGAAGTAAGAAGGAAGTATGGCCAGTCAACTCTCAGACAGACAGAAGCCTCTAACAAGAGAGAGCAGCCTCCATACTTGGCTCACTGAAAAGGACAAAGACAATTAGCGTGTTTGGAAGTCAGGTGACAGCCTCACGTCTGTCTTTGCTAACTGTGTTTTATTTAGTGGTAAGACCACCAAAGTGTCACCAGGTTCTAAAGCTCAAAAAGATGCTGATTCACCATTGTAGGGGGATTAGGTGGTTCCATTGTAAATAATTGTCCCCGCCTATGAGTTTAATAAAAAGCGCTGATTGGCCAAAGGCAGACAGGAAGTGTGGGTGGGGCTACCAGACTAAGAAAACTCTAGGAACAGGCAGAATAGAGCAGAATGCCAGAGAGAAGCCAGAAGATGCAGAGGACAACTATGCTGCTCTGAGGAAAGGTACCGAGCCACATGGCTGAACAGGATAAGAGTCATGGGTTAGATTAAGGATAAAGAGTTAGCAAGTTATATGCCTGGGCCTTAGGCCAATCAGCCTAAAACTACTGTAAGCATCTGTGTGTTTCTGTGACTCTGTGGGTCGGCGGGCCTAAACCTTGAGGCTAGGCTTGAAAGTCCTGGCCAGAAACCTCATACTACACACCATATTGTTCCTGCCTTTCTAGGGTTTTCTTTCAAACATCCTGCTTTAAAAGGGAAAAGAAAACAAAGGGGGGTGTAGAGGTGGTAAAATTTATCACTTATAAATGCAAATTACAAAAACCACGAGGGAGCTGGATTCGATGCAAACACATGGGGGTCAGGTTATTCTTTTGGACAGGTTCAAGTGAACCCGGGTCAAACCCCTCTGTTCCAGTGCAGCAGAAGGAATTTAGCCATGAGCCCAGAGGTGAGGGGGTTTTTAAAGAAAAGCATATGTAAGTAGGGCACTAAACATGTTGACATTTCAAGACTGGGTAAAGGGGTATGGGGTACAGTAACTATTGGCTAAACTTTCAGTGTGAACCCAATCCCTGAATCTACTTGCTGAACTTCTGGCACAAAACTAAGTTTTGAATCTATATCAGGCACATTCCTGAGATTCTTCCCAGATTCTTAGACCTGGCCCTATTCTCAGGCATTAGATGGTCATTCCCTGAAATAAAGTTTTTTTTAACAATAAATCTATGCCTTCACACTATACAAGCTTCTGGGGAACAATAGACCTCAGTGGTCTCAGCCAACACTGTTTCCTGCATGCTACAATACTGACCTACCAAGGCAGATGTGTCCACTGGCGCCAAAGTGGCTTGATTGATAAGGAGGTGACCAGCCACATTCTGATTATGTTTGTAGCTTGCTCCACATGATAAATTTCATTCCAGGAACTGTAAATATAATAAAAATCCATGGGTAAGAAGGTTGTGGGCCATAAGGGAAAGCTACTATTGTTTTGCTAGATGGTCATGTTGTAAAACTGCCTTCTAAATCTTTATGTTTACCTCATAAAGAAACTTCTTTATGCTGTGTGTAGTGGTTAATGTAAAGATTCATTTGTAGTCAAAGCACAGAAATTAAGTGACTCTTAGTGCTCAGCAACAGATGGGTCATCTCTTTAAACCTCACTCAATCCAAGGCAATGTGGGGCCCAGGGAAGCTTAGCTACACTGCTTCCACAACAGACTTGATAGGAACCAGCTAAAAGGTAGGCCTGAGCTTCAGTTTTCTAGAAGGTATGAGGAAAAGCCATAAAATGGCACTACCTAGGAATGGACCAATCAGCATCCCAGGAGAAAATACCTAACATCCCAGAGAAAATATATAATGTTCCAACCATTATAGATATCACCAGGTATCATTTATCCCAGCACACATCTATTTTCCTTTTTGACCAAAGACACCCCTGTGATGGGATTCAGGTGTCAGCCGATAAGGTCAGAAGACACTTATCCAGGGTCCCAGGCTCCTGAAGGGGGAGAGGCCAGCCAGCCCCGCTCAAGAGGGGCTTCTGGGATCTTGGGGACCCCATTTTGTTCCTAACTTCTTGAGAGACAGGATCAACGTCCATCGTCCATCACATGGATCATCCAATCACTCAAGTGTTTATAAGCTATTACCTGCACCGTGAGTGTTAATTTAAATTCCAATAAATATTAATCTTGAATTAGTCTATTTTAAGAGAAATTTGCTCCATCACACCCCTAGACAAATGTCAGCCAGTCAGTGTCCTGAACACAGGAAATTCCCTCAACCCTCAACCTCTACTATGATTAAAACCTCACTTCATCCAGGCTGGTGGACATTCTCTGCTCTAGTAGCATCAGGCAGGCAGGGAGTCCAAGCTCAAGTTCGAATAAAGTCCCTTGGCTTTTTCATACTGATTCAGACTCCTTGGTGATCTTTTTGGGGGGACTTCTCGATCTGGGCATAACATGGAACATTGTCAAAGGTGAGGAGGAAAGAGTGTGAGAGCTAGAAGATCTCCGTGCGTGTTAAATTCTATATTCTAGACATGACACGGCCATCAGATACATGACCTCACAGCAGCATAAGAAGCTCCAACCCTGGCAGAGAAGCTATTTGCAGTGAATAATTACTGAAAGAGGGAAAGTGTTTTTATTTGGGAGCGTGACCACAAGTAGGCTGCTTAATGCCACCGTCTAGTTTTAGAAGGCAGGTTGCTCCCAGGCAAGTCAAGGCCTTGAGTTATCTTATGCTTGAAAGTGGGAAGTTCTAGAAGGAGGACTAGATCAACTCAAGAGGACACAAAAGCCATCTTTGAAAAAAAAAATCTCATTCGACAAAATCGGCAGGACTTGACCAATAAACTAAGGAAGAGACTAATGCCATCCGCACAGATACCAGAGGAACTGATGATGAACTGTGATGAAGAGCAGGACATTCATATACTGTGAAGATAGTTCAGCACAAAATAGTCAAAGAAGGAAATTAAGTCCCTTCACGGAGAGAGATTGACAAAACTTTAGGTGAGAAAAACCTAAATGATGCAGTTACTTTTTTAAAAGTCGGTATAGGTACTAGGTTTGTACTAAGTAAGATGCAGAAGCCAATGGTAGACCTGTAGAAAAACATTAACTAGACATGTTAAGTAACATTCTGTAAAAGAACTAACTAGTAATCTGCAAAGGTGTCGAAGAAGGTCTAAAAAACACAGAAACTGATGCATTACGCTAGAGAGCAAGAGACGAGAGGGAACTTTACAATCACGTTAGTTTGATTGTACCTCTGTTATTAACAGACTTGTACAAATTTGAGTGCAATGTGACTATAAGAGAGTCACACACAGTGTATCTTTGATTTGATAGAAAACACAATACTAAGAAATTAAGAAATAAATGAATTTAGTAAAATGACAGAAATTAAAGCCTGGCTATGGGGATAAAGTGTGACATGAAGTAAATAATAAAGTCTCAGGAAATAAAAAGTAATACAAAATAAAGTCTTCCATAAATAAAAAATTTATAGATATTTAAATGAAACCAAAAGACAAATATCACGTTTTCTCTTACCTATAAAATTTAATGACAAGCATAATTATCTGTGTTATGATATGAAGACAGAAAGGAAAGTGTTGGGGAGAGGGAATGAGCCTGGGGAGGAAAGACCAGGTCTGAGCGAAGTGTGCGCGTATATCACACATTTGCATACATCTACATATATTTGAAAATGTCATTATGAAATCCATTATTTTGTATGCTGTCTATTAATTTTCCAGATACTTTGAAAAAACTTCCCCAAAGTCCCATCACCTAACATGCTCTAATATGGAATTTTAAGGTTAAAGAAAAACAAAATACATGGAAAGGGATTTAAAAAAAAAAAAGGAAGACAAAATGCTAAAATCAATGGTCAGTTTCAACAAATGGCTTTAAAGCAACTTGGCCTACAGGTTACAGTCATCACCAACAGAAACCTAGGCACAAACGGAAGGTAGGAGCTTGAAGCAGAAACCAGAAGGAGCACTGCATCCTGGATTGCTTCCTCCCTCCCCCGGCTTGATCAGCTACCTTTCTTATACATGCCAGATCTACTTGGCCAGAAATGGTACTACCCACAATGGGCTGGGTCCTCACACATTAATTAGCAGCCAGGAAAACACTCCCCGAGACAGGACAGCAAGCCAATATGATGGAGGCAATTCCTCAATTGATATTCCGTCTTCCCGGGTCTACCCTTGGGTCAAGTTCACAAAAACTAATTAGCGCAGCTGCTGAGAAATGGACAGGTGCTGCCAACATTGTTCAGTTGTTGATTTGAGGAGCTTACAAGACTAGGACTAAGGCACTGAACTCTACAAGTGTGTGCGCTTCATTCATGTGCGAATATTTTCAAAGACCTGGGGAAAAGCTCTATCTGTATAATCTGAGGTAGAATCTGCCAAAATGTGTAAACAACTGATTGTGTGTGTGCGAGTGTGTACACGGTGTGTGTGGTGTGTATGGGGTATATGTATGAGTGTGATATGTGTGTATGTATGTGGTATGGTGTGGTGGTGGTGTTCTTTCTCTCTCTCCTCTCTCTCTCTTCTCTCTCTCCACATGAGTATATGTTTATGTACAAAGGTGCACTCACTTACCTATACATGAACTTGTAAAGGTCAAAGGGAACTTCATGTGTGTTCTTCCACTGTGTTCCACTTTCTTTTGTGAAACAGTCTCACTAAAGATTACAGGCATATGCTACCATGAAAAGCTTTTGTACGAGTACTGTGGCTCTAAACTCTGGTCTCCATATTTGTACAATCAGTACTTTACCCACAGTTCCAGTCCAATACTGTATTGAATATGTTGTGTTGTTGTATTGTATGTGTTGCATTGTATTGTGTTATGTTGTGTTGTGTTGAGTCATGTTGTATTGAACTGAGTTATGTTGGCTTGTGTTGTATTGAGTTGTGTTGTATCAAGAGTTGTGTTGTTTTGAGATAGAGTATCACTAAGTTGCTTAGGCTTGCCTTGTACTTATAATCTCCTGCCACAGCAGACTCTAGTGGATGTTCAGAAAACTGATAACATAGTAAGTGTAAAAATGTTTTTGTTTATGTAATGTTTTTGGCATAGGCTAAGACTAAAAATTTTCTCAATGAGAATTGCCCTCTGTGACTATTATTAGACCTTGAATGGCTGTAGATTTGATGTTTCTTTAATGAATCCAACCAAAAATAATACAGCAAAACAGCTCTAGGATGTGCATCTGATTCATCAGTAAAGTCATTTCAATGACAGCTACCATTTGAATCTCAAGTCAGCCAAGCTGCCTTAGAAGTGCCCTGTTTGTTAAAAGCTAAGCTAAGTGAGACTCCACCTCCACAAAGTGTTTCAGCTGTAACAAGAAAGCTGGCATTGCTGCTGGGGCAGTAATTTTCAGATCTACACCTGTAAAAGATGAGCATCCTTTCATTTCCCGTCATCCCTCTTTGCTCCCTCTAAAGTTCCTTTCCTAACCATCTTGACAGTTTAGCCCCATTAGCCTCCAAAGCCTTCCCTACATATCTGAGCCCAATGCTAAGATCAACTTTGATAATAACTGTTGATTTTTTGTTTGAACTTTTCAGAATAGTCCTTTTGCTACTTACTGTATTTCCAAATTTATAATTAATACTACCCCTTGTACTTTAAGGTCCTTGAAGAAAAAGCTACATTTTATATGTGTCTGTACATGTATGTATACATACATTATATATGTGTGTGTGAGAGAGAGAGATGAGTGTGCTATATCACACACACACACACACACACACACACATGATGGGTGTGTGGGTGAGGATATGTGTGTGAGAGTGCACACATCTCATCATGAACACATGGAGGTCAGAGGGCACCCCACTCTCTCCCTCATTTGAAACAGGCTCCTTGTTCATAGCTGCATGTCCCATGTTAAGCGGCCTAAGAGCTTTTAGGGACTCCACTGCTCTCCTGTACATCTTGTCACAGAAGCACAAGAATTGCAGACATATGCTGTCACACCCAGCATTATGTGAGGTCTAAGAATTCAAACTCAAGACCCCATGCTTATATGGTAAGCACCTTAGTCACAAAATTTCCCACCCCACTGCCTGAAAAGCTACTTCTTGATGTGTATGGATCATACCCTTTGCATGTAATTTTTGCATTTTTGAAAATTGTTGTTTGATTAACTGCTGACAATCATTTTGGTAGCTCTAAGCATAAATATGGAGAATGAAGAACTATAGAAGGGTTCAGTGATACTTCAACATTTACAAATGCAATCTAACAAGCATTTGCTAGGCATGTGCTCACTTTTGACTAGGAGAGACATGAAGCTAAAATTGTTTCTTCCCTAAGGAAATAAAAAGATAAGTTAAAATTATTTACTACAGTAATCTTTAAATATAGGCAATTTTACCCTCAAAGGGCAGTTGGTAAAGCCCAGAGATCCTTTTTTCTTTGTTTTTTGTTTGTTTTGTTTTGTTTTTGTTTTGGATATAGGTGGGATCTGTAGGAAGACACAGAGAGCACAGTAAATATTCAAGGCCATCCTTCACCGTGAAGAGATGCTTGGCTCAAAGCATCAGCAGTTGCAAACATGAGATACTCTAAGTTGGCATGCTAGTGTTGACTGATAAGTGTCTTTCAAGTTATGACACTTTCATATGACTACTAATTTTTGTATCTGAATATCTAGGACTAATGTTTGTTTCTCACTGCAGTAGGAATAAAACTCCAGGAGACTAGAAGCCATTTCTCTCCTTTAAGACTCTCAAGATATTTTGAACTAGGTTCTCTGAATATTTGACAAGTAAATAATTAAGTATTGAAGTATTAACACATTCTTCATTCTCCAATATACTGTTTGACATTTGAATTCCAGGGCCCTCCTACCTATTAAGCACACTACCACTGAGCCTCATCCCAAATTCCCTGTTTTGCTTTTTATTTGGAAACAAGTTACCCATTCAGTAATTCAGTAACTTAGAATGACCTTGAACTTTGATCCCCTGCCTCAGCCTCCATAGCAACTGGGATTATAAGGCCAGCATCATTTCTCCTGGCTAGAATAAATACCTTTAAAGATCATTTCATCATGTGCTTGTTAATGGTCATTGAAAGTAATGTGGTTTTCCCATAAGAAATTCTCATATGTAAGGCAAATAAATGCAGTTATTCACTGAGCCAAAGGATGCCCTGTCCCCCAGCACTGAAAAGGAAACACATTG
This sequence comes from Phyllotis vaccarum, assembly GCA_033318265.1. Taxonomy (NCBI): domain Eukaryota; kingdom Metazoa; phylum Chordata; class Mammalia; order Rodentia; family Cricetidae; genus Phyllotis; species Phyllotis vaccarum. The sequence continues at coordinate 194,433,537 of JARWLC010000002.1, forward strand.
AAATATCCATTTGCAAAATCGGACTAAAGAGCAAAGAGACAGATGAGTTATGTGCTTGGACAGAGGTAGATGGCTGCTTTTATTATGAAGTACTCTGAAACACAAATCCAAGACAAAGGCTCTTATTTTGTTGAAATAAGGTAAGAGTCACATTGACTCTTAGGTACTTGCTGTCCGAGGTTTCTAGCCCCGACTTTCTGGGCTAGTCTCGTGGCCCAGACTTTCTGACCTAGCCTGGTGGCCCAGACTTTCAGACCCACAGTCCCACTGAAACACACATACAAAGATGCTTGTATTAATTGTATGCTGATCGACCTGGGGCCCAGGCATATAACTTACTAGCTCTTGCTCTTAAACTAACCCATGATTCTTATCCTGTTCAGCTAGGCATGCAGCTCGGTACCTTTTCTCAGAGCAGCATAGTTGTCCTCTGCATCTTTGAGCTTCTCTGGCAAGTCTGTGGCACTTCTGCCCTGTTCTTCCTGTTCCTGGAGTTTTCTTAGTCTGGTAGCTCTGCCCACACTTCCTTTCTGCCTTTGGCCAATCAGCGTTTTTATTAACCAGTGGGTGGGACAATTATTTACAATGAAACAACATAATCCCCTATAAGTACTTGTGGGTAAAGACTTGTGTTTGGTGGTCTGTTTCCTTGGGCTGATGTCTTCCTTCACATTCACACTCCTTTCAACAGGAAAAATGTTCCACGAGTCTCCAATTCCTTTTCAGTTTTGTGGAAAACTCTTCAAGGCTGGAACAAACTATATGAATGAGCTAAATAGATAGTTCTTTTTGAATCATTTTCTTCCAAAGTATTCTGTTCTGAGAATTGCTTAAGCCACTCAGTGGCTTAAGTGGTTCAACCTTCCTAAATGTTGTGACCCTTTAATATAATTCCTGATGCTGTGATGACCCTCAACCATAAAATTATTCCATTGCTACTTCATGACTATAATTCTTATGTTGTTATGCATCATTATGTAAAAATATATGAAATGGGACCCAGTGAAAGGATCATTCAACCTCAAAGGGTTTGTATCCCACATGTTAAGAACCACTGATTGAAATTCAGAAATTTCCTTCATTAGTGACTTGTCCTTCCAAGCAGGTGATTGGTTGTTGATGGTACTGGCTGCTGCAAAATGCAATTTGGAGGCTGGAGTACAGACAGTGTTTTCACACTGTCTCTACATTCATTTAAAACTCCAGCACCTGCAGTTTTCTTATACAAACTTCAGAGAGTTTGCCAAGATAATTTTGGCAGGATAATGGGAATCCTTAGAAGTCAAATTCTTCTAAAGAGTCATGGGAAACTGGGGGGGGGGGGGGGGAATGGGAGTGTATGAAAGAATCAAGAAGTTGAGATCTATTAAAAGACTGCTGGTTAGTAAGAAAGACACACAAGTAATTTCATGGACAGACTTGAGAGGTACCTCTTAATTCACCCCATGTTCTGTGTGACCATTGCTTAAAAATACTACAAAGATGGAGAGTGAGCATAGATATAGGAAAATAATGGGCAACTGGAGCCAAAGTTCAGGATTCATCCAGACTGAGAGTGTCCTTGTAAAGATGAGCAAACCATTCTCAGACCTGTCCGAACCTTTAGTACTTTGTGGGTTTCCTCTCGGAGACATTAGCATAGAGGAGAAGGCCAGAAGGTGAATGCGACCTGGAGAAAGGTTTGTCCGAGCTGGACTCATGCTGTGATCCTGTCAGAGTCACAGGGTTTTGATGGGAGACACTGTCCCCAAAGGTTTCCACCACAAGGTGAACACATGGGAGAGAAAGATCAAATTTAAGTAAATTATATATACAATCTAGTCACTCTCACATGAGCCCAAATGGCACTTTCTTTTCTTTTAGAATTCCGATATAAAACTGAACAAAAGTGATGTGTGAATTAATCAAGGTCAATGCTTTAGCTATATTTTAACGACTCCAGAGCCACAAAGCCTTCAATTTTCCAGTAAAAAATACTTTTGTAAGCAATGGTGTTTAAAAAATGCTATGGACAGCTATGTGGAAAATACCAGAGGTGTATCTGTCTGTACCTATGATGAGCCTGACTCTCAGGAGCTCTCCAAACCATATACCATAGTAGGATGAAGACTGGAGCCATGCCTGCTCATTACTATATCCTATCCAAGAGGTACCTGACACCTCCCTCCTTGTCAATTCATCTAGAGTCCATGCCTGAGTCTGCAAATTCCATCCATCAGTCATACATAGACCGTTATTGCTTAATCTCTGTATCTATCTTCTGTTCAGGTGACTATATCCCCTATAGCCAACAGTTTTCCATTGGAAGGGGATCTTTAAAGATTCACAAATCCTACCCCTCATTTTACAAAGAACAATTGAGTCCTAGAGAAGGGAAACATTTTCCTCAAAGTCATTAGGCTGATGAAGAACCCGTGATCCAGGTGGCCCAGTTCATCTGCATTGTAGTGTGCACAAGGCCATCTTCTCTGACCTTCCAGGCTTCTGAGGAATTCTCTTTTACCAACTCCCCATTCCTACATCTGGGAAATACAGGAAAATTTTTGGAAGTATCTTCTCATCTGCCACGAAGGATCTGGTCTGTTCAGTTTTATTGTACATCGTGAAATGGAAAGTTTCTTTATATAAGCAAAGACAATTTTGGCTCATATAATAGGTACTTGCTTAAGTCTTTCAAGAAGAGGCTGTGTAAAGGATCAAAAAATGAAAGTTAAAAACAAAATTCTGTTTTTCAAGATAGCAAGGGTCACCACAAGGAAAGTCAACCCTCTGAGGATCATGTATTTATGCTGCCGTTAAAACTGTATCTTAGTTTTAATTTGGATTAGAATTCCCATTCCAATTTTTAAAGTTATGAATGTAAAAATATATATTTACAGTGTAAAAGCAACAAGTTTAGAGTGGGCACAGTCTCTAAGTATTTTTAATAAATGTTCACAAATGGTTAAACATCCTATTTTTAAGCCTTGAAATTATAAATACACAATTAAAAAAACAAGATGGTATAGTCATACCCTTCATTTTTATAAATTGTTGGCTGCCTCCAACTGTACTCAGTTCTTACACGTAACTAAGACTTTCAACTATGTCTTTTCTTCAAAAACACCTCTTCACTTACATCTTGAAGAGAGTAATGTTTTGTTGATAGTAACTTCTTTTTATTTCACTTCCTCTGGCTCTCAATTCAGGACCTACAATGACAGTAAGGTCACTTTGACCATTTCCTTTCCATCGAACAAAAACTTCAGGCAAGTGGTTGTTTCTCTTCCCCTTGGATCACTCACTGATAAATTTCTACACACCCATATCTGTTCTGCTGACGAAAACACTCTGAAAGTTTGCCCAAGACTTCTGCTATCTGAATGCAGGTTCCTATGAATTATATAAGCAAATGTGTCCTAAATAGAAAGGCTGGATTCAAACCCCAGAAGCACCATGACACAGGAAATTTTAGATTTCTTTTTAGATTTTATTTTTAGTTATGCATGTGAAGGGGTAGTTATGTGTTCATAGTGAATATATCTGAGGAAGCCAGAGGCATTGGACCCCATAGAGTTGCTATTACAGGCAGCCATGAACTGCCCAATGTGGGTACTGGACACTGAATGCTGGTCCTCTACAATAGCTGTACATGCACATAAGCACTGCACCATCTCCTCGGCCCCAAGACTTTTACATTTCTGAAACAGGCAAATGTGTTTAAATCCTGACTCTTCCGCATACTTAATCATCTGTAAGTTTGAACAAGTTACCTAATTTGACTTAATATTGAGACTTACAATGGCCAGAGTTCTGTGATAAACAAACAGATTCATGAAAGCAATGGATCCATCAAGAACTGCTTTAACAGGTGTCCTGGAGATGCCTCTGCTGCAACTTAATGAGATTCTCAACAAAATCACAAGGGTGGGGGGAGGGGGATAAAGACTTCAAGCTTTAAATTAGTGGCTTTATAGATCTAAAACTGAGACTTCTTTGGAGACTGAAGCAATTATATTTAAATGTAAAAGCCCAGTGAGGAGGAGACTAGTCTCAAAGCCCCTATTTTATAGATTTGAAATCTTATCGTTTATTTTATGCTCTCATGTTTAACCCTCTTTTCTTTAAGTGATAGAGATCACAGCAAGAGAAACCAGGCCACTGAATCCTTACTAAAGCCCCAGTAACAGTCCATAGATCCTAGGCAGAGAGGGGCTAACTCAGATAACATGTGCCTGTCTCAGCTGCTGCACCAAGTAGAGATGAATTATATCTTTAAGGGTCTCGGTGTAGTGGGTCCCTTGTTGTGTATTTGTAGTTGTGTTGAGACCTATAGACAAAGCTGATCTCTAGCTTGCTATAGGGAGTGTGGGATCTCTTAGTTCCTTAATAATGAACAGACAGATAGGATGTGCGGATGTCAAAGAACCATACCATCATCTGCTGGGTGATGACTGGGGCTATTGGGCGGTTCTACTCTACAATATTATGTAAAATGGTGGTTTAGACTGTGCCTTGCCCAAGGTGACTCCATTTCAAGTGCATATGCAAAGACAGGGTGACTCTGCACCTTGGATATGCAAACAGCATCCAGCACCACCCATGAGGCACAGGATGGTAAATAACTTGTTTTTAAAGGTGCAAAGTGTCCATGTGCCTCTTCACAAACAGTCAAGACTGGAGAGGCACATGACACATCAAAATCCTGTCCAGGAAACCAGGCTTGAAAACTTATTGATCAGGTCAGACCAAGGAAAAGGACCCCAGAGAACACTCAAAACTATGATGGTGAAGAACCCAACTGGCCTGTCAACACTTGGTGTGTGCTTCAATAACTGACAGACCTCCCACCTTGTCCAGGCTTCAGCTCTGCTCAGTCCCCATCATCCCTATGATCTACTCAAGTTACCACTTGTCCACCCTCCAATTCATGCTATTGGTCCCAGCCCTGTCTTACACCTTCCCAGCTTTCATGGGGAGCTCCCTACTGCAGCTCGAACTCTAGTCTGATGAGCTCCGCATGACCCTATGACTCGATTTTTATTGCATCTGCAGGGGCTCTCCTCAACCAGAATTGATTATCTGATCTCCCCTATTTCCATGAAATCTGCCTCACATCCCACAGCATGTTTCTGCTTCTCAATGGGGCTTTTCTGGAGTTCCCTGAACTCTGCTGTGGTCTCTTTGATGCTTTGTAACTATTTTGTCACACACACACACACACACACACACACACACACACACACACACACACACACACACACACGTACACACAAACACACACATATACATACACACAAACACTCACACACACCTTTATTCCTTGGAAGTGGTAGAGAGATGGTCCAGTGGTTAACAATACTTCCTGCTCTTTCTGAAGACTATGGTCTCATTCACTTCCTGACAATCCAGATGTGGACCTCTCAGCTCTTCTCCAGCACCATGTCTGCCTGCACGCTGCCATGCTTCCTGTCATGATGATAAAGGACTAAACCTCTGAACTGTAAGCCAGTGTCACTTAAATGTTTTCTTTCATAAGAGTTGCCATGGTCACAGTATCCCTTCACAGCAATAGAAATTCTAAAACACAAGATAGAGTAGCCATATTAGGCGACTCATAATTACCTGTTGTTTTCAGCTCCAGGGCAACCAGTGCCTCTTACCTCCACAGACACCTAGAGATGCATGCAGAAACATAATTTTTTAAAAGCTAAAATCCTTAAAAGAAAGGGGGGGTGGGGAAACAGGATTTCTTTCAGCAAGTTAGGTATCTGAAGCAAACAACGAACAATTGTACCAGAAAGTATTACAAAGTCAATCTGGGAACATCCAGTTTGTGATATGAAGAATATGTGGGTATGCATAGGAGTGTTGTTGACTAGGTCCGAGTGCCTCCTTCCTGGTCCTCAGGCCTCCACCCCAAAGCAAAATTAGCCATGTAGTTCCATGTTTGCTATCAGAAAATTTGGACAGGAACTTCAGGAATAGTCATATTTTTAAAGTGTTTCAACTTGAGTGGTCCCATTAACTCTGAAACCAACTTTTCTTTGCTTCTGTAGATGACCCATTTCAGAAGCTTTTGCAGATGGCAGAGAAAAATCTACTCTTGATATAAGCAAGATTGAGCCCCATTAAAGAGCTAATAGCCTGTTGAGTAATAACTTGTAAATGTCTCCAATTAAAAAAATAATCAGCCACATGTAATTTTAAAATTGTGGGCAGCCTTAAGGGACTCTATATTATATTAGAAATACAAATGATATAAAGCAATCCTCCAGGCTGCAGGAGGACAGCCTGGTGAGAAATCAATGGAGTATGTTTAAGGGAAAGGTATTAAGCACCATTTCATACATTTACCCTTAGCCTCAGAGTATCTTACATTGGTGGCCTAGACAGGAATTCTGGAGATTAAAAAAATGAGTGCTAAAATTACCAACACCCAGAGGTCTTTGCACATTTCTGTGTGAAATTTAAATATTGTGCCCTCCACTAGGACTAGATGTGACATCAGAATTAATGCGCTAAAACCTTGTGATGCCTGTAATGAAATTTGATCCGAAAGCACAGCATTTATAATGAAGCTAATTGTACTTGAGATGTTGGTTCTGGTTATGTTCTGACAATACAGCAGACTTTAAAGCTATGTGTTCTGGAATATATTTGCCCACATTAATCGTATACCTGACCTTATTTTAACCTATCCAATATAACACCATGGCTAAAGTAGCTACACCAAGTATGTTAAGAAACAATGAAGTCAGCATATACCAGCTCTAAATACAAGGATAGAAAAAGGTTAATCCTTCACAGTTATCCCAGAAAGAAAAAGGACACACATCAGCCAAAACAGCTCAGCCTGCCGTATTTGATTAAATTTGGTGATGAACTGAACCTAATTCAAAACTGATTAAAATATTGGTGGCAATTCCGTAAGAGGCGAGGCCCCGGGATCAATGTTCTGAGGATTACGTTTCCATTTCTATCTCATACAGTGCCATGCCTGGGTGATAGTTGTCGTACCAATATTAGCCAAATCTAGGCGGAGAGTATGTGCTTCTGTCCCAACACTCCACAGGGTATGTCCCCAGTCGGAAGAACTGGGATTGAATAGCTCTCCTTTATGTTTGTGACCAAGGAAATGTGGGTTTTCCAATCCACTCGCTTTTCCAATCCAGAGGCACATCCAGATCTGGGAACCAGCTGTTCTTTTGTGTGAAGATAAGTATATACCACCAGGAACATGGCAGGAAAGCACACAAGCTGCTCACAGTGCAGACTTCTAGACCAACGGTGGGCGGTGGGGGCTGTGCTGAGCACTACTGCCTTGCTAAGAAGACAGTTTCCAAGCTAGGTGTGTCGATACATACTTGAAATTCCAGCACCCAGAGCTCAAGCTGAAAAATCGAGGATAAAAATAAGGGGCTATGTAGTAAAAATGGGAGGGGAAAAGTTGGGGGAAGAGAGAGAGAGAGAAAAACCTTTGGGATTACAAAAGCAATAATGACAAGAAAATTCAAGGCCAGTTTGTTTATTTCTGTTTGACTTGAGATTGTTGAATGATTTATAAGCATTACATTAATTCCCATGCAAAACTCCAAGACCACAGATGCCTGATTCCAATTGGCCAAAAATCCAACTCATGAGTCTGGATGTTCAAGACCAAAACCACCATGTTGTTTGACTTTTCCGTTAGCAGACATCATGGTCATCTAGATCAGCAGGCCCGTCAATGACTCCAGCACCACCGTCTGCCTTCAGTTCATACCAAAACAGGGGCCAAGGCCCCACAGCACCTAAATCTGGCAAATTGTTTCAGTCAGAAAATAAGATTCCTTTATTCTACCACAGCCACTTAGGCATTTCCTGGTTCCTGCTCTATGGTGAAACCTGCTTGTGAACAGGCATGGTATCTTCCATTTGGGGCTAATTCTGCCTGTCGGTTTCCATCAAGGTCTCAAGACGAATAAGGAGACTTTATAAAAGGAGAGGGAAAGAGAAGAATCTCTAGAACCACCAAAGAAATAAATACCAAGGTACCCACTTTGTCAAGTATTATCTTCCCAAGCTTCTGCTAGTCAGTGAACAGGTATAAAGCTTTGAAAACGTCCCTTGGTAAGGGCAGGAACCAGAACTATCAAAGAGGGTAAGACAGAACCCACACTTAAAGGAGAATCAAACAATGCAGAGACTCGTTCTACTGACCGAGAAACCCGCACTAAATGAAAAGTGACAGCATTTCCAGAAACGATGTTGATGTACACCGAAACTCACATTGCAGTTATGACAATGACAAAGAACTTCATTAGTGCAAATAACAATTAGAATGGTGTGCTCCTTAATAGGATTTAAATAAGGCTTCAAATAATTACAAACACTAAAACTAACATTTGGAAATCTTAATTCTGTTTGGAAAGCTACCAAACCCTCCCTCCAAACCATCCAATGCTCGCTGATTCGAGGACAATTACATTCAATGAGGTTGCTCAGAAACATGATGCGCATCATTCTCGCTTTTGAAGTTTCCGGATCAGTAGAAAACAGGAAACTATTCTGATCGCTGGTCCAAAGACACAAATGCAGCCAGCATGCACAGGGCCTCCAGGTCCTCAGGACTCTTGGGTACCCATGTCAGTAAAAACCCAGAAGGACAAAAGCAGACGAGAGTCTGAATGTGTCAGAATGAAATGTGTTCCCCCAAACGCACCAACGAATCTATACTGGGCGTGAGACAGAAAGCAAGAAAGGATTCATGGGCAGTGTTGTCTATATGGCTCAAGTTCTCCTTAAAAATAAAAACCATAAGGAAAAAAAAAAAAAACAAACAAACTATGAGACAATAACTAGAAAACAAACCAGCAAAATCAGGCAGAGTATGAAATAGTAATAATACTGTTTCAGAGCCTGCTCCATCCTGCAGAACCGGGAAACTTAAAACGTGTCCTTAACAGATCCAATGGAAGCTGGATATGTAAAAACAGAACGACAGATTCACACAGCACGCTACGAGTTACACAGATCTCAGAACCCAGAAGAAGAAAGACAAAGCCAACAAATCCCTCAGAAAAATTTATCATCGATTCTGAAATGGGGCCTCGTGACGTCATCAGGGTTAATAAAGACTGAGATAGACTTCCCTGGATTCTCAGTCACTAGCTGCTGCAGTTTTTTGGCCAGACGGTCATCGGGCTGGTTGGGGTCCCCTCCATCCGACTGCGGGGAGGGGATGCTGGTGGTGCTGCCCCGCCTCTGCAGCTTCAGCGTCAGCCGGTTGGCTGCCTTCACGTGCTCGATGGCGGTGCGCAGGTGCTCAGCGGGATCTGAGCGCACGGAGGACAGCTTCCGGGCGTGGAGCATGACTGTCTCCTCCGACAGGTGCTCCAGCATGTTGCACTGAGGGATGAAATAATTAGGGCACATCTTGTTGACCAGACAGTGCTGCAGGTCGTCAATGAGGCCCAGCAAAAAGTGGGCTGCATAGTCTTCCTGAGCCAGGTAGCTGGCTGGGAGTCGGTCACAGGCCCAGAGCATCATGCTCCGCAGGTGATAGGGACTGATAGCCTTGGGCCTCGACAGGAGTTTGATGATGATGGCTTTGCAGGCCTGGTAGGCCTGCATGAGACTTCCCGAGATGCACTTCTTTAACTGCACCTCGCTTCTGGCAAACGACAGTCGCCACTCATTGTCTTTCTTACCCTTGTAGGAGCAAGCTGGCACCAAGTAAAAGCCACTGATTACCTCTTCCTCAGTAATCTTCCCATCCCAAAAGTGGTTCTCCATGAGCCAGCTTTGGGCCACAGCTGGCCAACCTTTGAAGGACACCACGGGGACAATGTCGTACAACATGCGACTGCTGCCCACGCCCAGGATGATGGAGATGATGGTCCCGTTTTTTTCTACCTTTTCCACCTTTGGCATCCCTCGCTGGGGTTTCTTCTGTATCTCGGAGAGGACAATGCTGATGGAGTCGTAGAACCAGTCAGCCACTTTGGTGGGGGAGAAGAAGTAGTTGGTGGCACCATTGACGTGATCTGCGATTGTGCAGCAATCTTTCCATTTGCTGATTGTCCCCTCATCAAAGAGCCGGAGGCTCAGCCAGGAGTGGCACAAGGCGGAGTGGCGCATATCGAGTGTCACAGGCTGATTACGGTCATGCAGCTTAAGGGCTGGCACCAGAAGGGTAAAGTCCATGTCATAGTCAGTGCCTCGGGCATAGACGTTTAGCTCATCTAGGTCTAGGTCCACCACGCCTTCTCGGACTCCTCCAGAGAGCAACAGATACTCGTTAGCCACAGGAAGTTTTTGATCTAGCTTTTGCACCATTCCTAGGAAGAAAAGGAAATAAATATTATTGCAGGGAGCACACGGCCGTGCATGTTAATATGGAAAGCTCTGATCTCCAAGAATGAAACGAACCAACACAAAACCAGATCTCAGGCGCTGCCCAGACCCAGCTAACAACACTGTTCACGGTCTGCCCTTTCTCAGGTGGGAGGGCTCTGACAGATGGTTAGTGAGAAAAGTGGTATCACTATCACCCTCCACGATGCCTCCTCTTCTCCAGTCATCCTCTTGAGTGACAGACTCTCCACACTCTCAGCCATCCAGTCTGAGAGCTTCTATCAGCTCTAGCTCTTAACCTTGTCCTGCCAAAACTTATCCACATCGCATCCCTTGTGTGTTTCTCATTGATGCCATCGAGTGGTCAGCCTAGCATTTGCTAGGTGTCCCGCTCACCCAGCTTCTTCTCCAAGCATGAATATTTCTCTGGACCAGATGTTCTCAACGCAGCTACAGACAATGTCTTTTTAACTCTAGCACATCATCTGACCTTTCTGTTTGGCACTGGCATGGAGTTACAAAAGCGACAGTGTGTGCAGCTATGGGTAGTTTAGTAGGTAAGTCAGGGCAGTGTTTTGAAACAGATATCATTATCTGTTTAATTAGATAATAAAGGAACTGCTTTGGCCTACAGCAAGCCAGTTTGTAGGCAGGCAGGAAACCCAAGCATAGATAAATGGGAATGAGGGCAGAGTCATTCAGAGACACTGCGAGCTGCTTCCCAGAGAGCAAGATATAAAATTACAAGTAAGGCACAAGCCACGTGGAAAAACATAGATTAGCTGAATTGAGCTGAGTTACGATGTAAAAGCTAGCTAGCAATAAGCCTGAGCCATCGGCCAAACAGCATGTAATTAATATAAGACTTTGTGTAATTATTGAACTAAGCAGCTTTGGACAGGTCCAGACCCTGAGGCTAGGCCAGGCCAGGAACTTTCTAGAGTTAAAGTATACTATACATATATTAATATACTATACGTATATTAGTATACTAAAGTATACTATATGTATGTATGAATGAAAGGATCATAATGAAACACACTGTTCCATAAATACACTAAAATTTTTTAAAGAACAAAAATCCTCAATGAAGAAAAATGGTGGTTTCCTTAAGTCTGCCCCACACTCAGGTATGGAGGCTAACTTCAAGACAAGCAGTCTGGGATTGAGCTGTCTCTCTGCTTCTATTCTACCTGCCCTTCCTTGGCTCCCTCCCAGAGATGTGCTTCAGTAAATATCCCTAACTCTATCTCACAGGTTGCTTCTGAGCACCCAAGCTATGACACCAAGCACTACCCAGACCAGCACGGCTTGAGGACCCCCAGTTTTGACACTGGTCCCTACCGACCCAGGCAAGAACAGGATGATGACCCCTAGTTGCTACATTACACTACCCAGGCAAGCTTGGGCTTCAATAGAAACCACACAGAGAAAATTTAATCTTTTAATATTGGTTGAAGAAAACCAAATTAGCAAGAGGGAGCTAAAGACTTCCCTCTTAGCTGTTCCTGTTTTAATACCAACCTCTTCTCTTTGTAATGTGAACCTACTAACCGAGGATTTAACTATAAAAGAACCAGACGGAGTCCTCTGATTTCAAAGTACATCATGAACTCTGCTTTGGATTCTCATAGCTTCCTTTAGATAGACTTACATGATAAACAGCTAAAAGCTCCCTTCTCCTTCAGCTGGCTTGGAGAAGCAGTGGCCACTTGTGCTAGGTGTACATATCCCTGGAGGTTGGAATCTGGGAGTGTTGTAAGATAAAAAGTCCCTTTCGCCATCTGCTGGACTGGGGAAGTAGGGCTTTTATCAGCTGTTAATAAGGAAATGCCTTTCGCTGCCTGCCACATGGCAGGTTTTTCTTCCAACAGCCACTTCTACACTTAGTTCAAATTAACTTTTCAAGAAGCCAATATAAAGTGCTTCGTTAAATTCTAGAATCCGGAGTTGGGCTTGTTTGGAACCCTGTTTCTTTCTCTCAAAAAGGCAGAGCTTCAGCGCTCAGTAAGCCTGGGGCTTTGAGTTCTATAATCTCAGAAGCTGGGAACTCACCAAGGCAACCCTCATCCGGTGATGCCTGCACTTCCATCTAGCCTTTGTGATCCTGCTAGTCTGCAGTTTTGTAAAACTGTGACAACACATGGAGCCTTCCTCAGCTCTACCCACCCCCATACATCCTCTTTCCAAACTTGTCAGGCTTAAGTTTAAGCCAAGATGAGCTGATTTTAGCTATCCTGGCAGCCAATTCCCAGGAGCTGTGAATGGACCCAGAAGGGCACATCTGACCTCAGGAGAGCAGGGCACCAGAGAAGGCATCAGCCCTCGGAGTTCACCAGCAGAAACAAAAAGAAGACAGCTTCCCCAGAAACACTGGCTTCTATCTGCTCCTAAGAAACTACAATAAGGCCATCTTCCCATACTCCTCTAGGCCAATGGTTTTCAACTTTCTCAATACTGCAACCCTTTAATAGACTTCATCAGGTTGCAGTGATCCACCCTCCAACCATAAAGTTATTTTTGTTGCTACTTCATAACTGTAACTTTGCAGCTGTTAGGAATTATAATGTAAATATTTTTGGAGATAGAGGTTTGCTCTGTGCTTTGTCTTACTGTAAGTTTCCACTGACAGAGACCTTAATATTACTCTTTATAGACATGGAGGCCTCAAGTAAGGGAATGAGCCACACACTACCCCCTTACTTTGTGGATCCAGAGGTATGTCTATCTCCTTAAGTCCCAGTGGATAAAATTTGCTTTACCAAACTACTTTTAGAAGTTATTCAGTTCAGAATGGCAGCTGTTGAAACTGAGCCCTGAAACCAAATTTATTCCATCATTCACATATACAGTGTTAACATCACAATGTAAGACACTCATGTCCTATCTTCAAAGCCCCCATTTAACAAATACTAGGTAGATATATGATATCAGTGTCTATGTAGAGGTTTCTTTACACACACACACACACACACACACAATACTGGAGAAAGTTGTAACGTTTTAATGATTTGTAACTATATTTACATTGGAGAAATTATCTTTAGTTATGTAAGTATCTTTGTATGATATGATAAGAATATTTCTGGTTTTGGTAAACATGCTATCATCTTCTTGACTTCCAACTTCTGTGACACACACAACTAACAATCGGAGCTTGATTATGGCAGTGACTTGTAATAACAGGCACAGTGTGGGATGGGAGTAACAAAGTGTTCTGTGACTCAAATATACCTTTAGGGTGACAGTGCCCTGGGCTGAAAATAATGAAAACTTCCCTCTAAAGATATCATGGCTTTTATTTTGTAGAAAGAAATGTCTTTATCACACTTACTCAAGATCCCAAGAGGCACCCTGAACATCACCATCTAACAGAATTCTTAATGGCCCAATCTGTAGGTTTTGGCACCCCCCATTTATATTCAGAAAATCATATTTATTTCTCTCTCTCTCTCTCTCTCTCTCTCTCTCTCTCTCTCTCTCTCTCTCTCTCTGTGTGTGTGTGTGTGTGTGATATACAAAAACAAACACCTAAGATTCTGAGAAACAGCACCGAAGGCCACACAGCTTTAATAACATAACTAAGAACATTGTCCACTTCTTGCTTCTTGTCTACACTGCAGAGGTCACAGTGCTACATACACACTGTTCTCTCTGGGACAAGGACTTAACTTGAATGCAAAATGGCTTGAAAAGGAAACAGCCAGGCTCTCCAGGCAAAGAGCTGGCATTATATTTTTGTTGCTGGAAGCTTGACTGTGACCTTGGACTAGTAACAGACTATATCTATCTACCTACACTTACCAAGAAAGAATGGACCCAATTGGCCTTGAAAAATGCCATTAAGATTCCCAAATAAATAGATTGCACAATGCTGGAAACACAGAGGGCAACTGGTGGGGCCTCCTAGCTGTCCAACAATATCCTAGTCACCATTAATAATCACATTATGGTAAGATTCTATAAGCCAATGAAGTCAGTTTTATTTTGTATAATTGCTTAGACAACTGCATATAGTTTTATTTAACACTTTAAAAATCTGATTAAAAATCCAGGCATGGCAATGGTCGTGACTATCCAGCACCATGCATACAAAAGTAGAAATAACTAAAAGATGTCCGCTCAAAGATGTCCCTTGGTCTTTGTCCATTCTGACCCTTATCAATATACATGAGAGCAGGGGCCAGAATAAGAGACCAAGGAAGGTGCCCTGGGTTTGTCATTTACAATTTAGATGAACCTGATAAGATATTTAGCCTGCCTCCAATTCCTTATTTAAGCAAAATAAATAGACCATCATCATAGAGTTGATACCAAGTATCTAATCATATAATAGACTTAATTCGTTTACTCATACGGGCTCCCCTTTCCACCACCGATAAGCTTGACACAGCAAACCAGACTCAATCCATAGAGTGGTTTAGATGCTCCAGTTAAAGCAATATAACAAAAGTCTCTAGCACATTCAAGGCACACAAAACATTAGATGAAGGAAAATGAATAGTGTAGCTTCTCCTTGGGCTAAACAAGACTTCAGCTGGCCCAGGGACATGTCCTTGGTGGATACATAGTTTGGCAAACAGAGGGCAAGCTGGATTCCCCCAATCCCTATGATGTGTGGACTCAAGCAGCTCCTCAGAAGTCTTGACCTGGATGAATGACCATCCTTTCGCCACCTATGACAGTGGCATGCTGCCTTTGAGGGTCTTCCCTTGTTCCTAAATCAGATAATAACAAAACACACACGGGCACAAAATAGTTAAGGGCTCTGCCCATGAAAACTATGCCATCCCAAAGTCCAGCAACTCTTTGGTTTTATTCCCCATGTCTAGAATAAACTTCAGGATTGTAAGGCAACTGTTTGTGCAATGTATGGTGTGTTTCAATCAGTTCTAAGACCTCATTAACTATACCACAGATTACAGAAGGGCTAGCAGCATACATGTATAAAATAGTGTACTCATTGTCAAAAAGCCTCAGCATTTTGTTATTTTCCCTTCAAACTGAAGTTCTAAAAGTCAGTGGCCTTTTCAGGGACTACAAAGCTATGGTAGACAGCACAGAGGTTTCAAGTCTGTAGGTGTACAACGAATATGATTAAGTACCTCATACTTTACTTTTCTTAAAATTGCAGCGTAACAATTCTGTTTGCAAGGTAGCCAGGGGGAGATGCAAATCACACAACTTGCAAGAAGTAGCTGGTTGACTAGTCGTCAGTCAGTTTCCCAGGAGTCCAGACTTGTACAAGGACACGTGTTTAGCAACCCGTTTCCCACTTTAGAACACTGAATCTAGTTTTTAGGATACACAAAATCATGGTTTCTCTAACTCAGAAATTACTGGCAAGACTCTCTAGTCTCAGCTTCACACAACCATGCTCAAGAATAAAAAATGATCATTCCTGGATGACAAAGACAGAAACACTAATAACAGCCAGGGTCACTGCGGTGCCTAGTGGCCATGTGGGATGGAGGCCACATACAAAACAGTCAAAAACCTTCATACAGAGACCTTCAGCCCCCTGTGCATTAGACCCAGGAGGCTGGTCTCCATTGCTTTCTCGTTTGGAGTTGTATATGCAAACTAGTTCATCTCTGTGAAATGGGAAAGTTAGGCTTATTGGGGAAGAAAAAAGTAGTCAAAACTTTGTTTTAATTTATGCATGCATGGGACACTGCGGATACCCAGGTGAGGAGAAATGGTCTCTGATGCATAATGCTTACTGTTTTGCGAGGAAGCCAAATGCTAGCTGTATCTATCAACCGGGAAGTGTGCTGAGTAATAAAGCAATCATCACAGAGACTCAAAGAACAGGGTTTTACTTTCCATTCATATGTCAGGATTGCCAAGGGTAAACTGAGGACTCTCCTTCCCTTGTGGAAAAGTGGAGGAAGCAAGCCTACCCAGAATTTTCCTCGCTTCTCTGCTACAGTAAGAGAAAGCTCTTAGGAGATGGAGTTTGGGCACAGAAGTGAGAACTTTGGCTAAAAAACACTGCACCATTTCATCCACAAATCAGTATCCAAAACTAGTACATTGTCCAAGCCAACTGCAGAGAAGGAAGTGCACCCTTCCCACACGCTGAAATGGAAGAGAGCCAGGAATATTTGATAAGCAGTACACACAAATAAATACACATAACGGACATACAATTCTAAGTTGAAATTGAAAACACAAAAGGAAATGGATAAGGGAACTAGCCAAACCACAAGAGGAAAAGATGTTTGCCCTGGCAAATGGACCATTCCAGAAGGCCCAGGGATCGATTCCTTCTAATAATTGATGAACTTCACTAATAAGGAAGAAACAAGCTTTATCCACTATATTGGTATGTGGAGAGTAGAGGCATAAAAGGCAAGCCTAGCATCCATGAAATGCATCTTCACCAGGCACAGTTTTCTAAACATGCTAGCCACGAAAGCGGAGCTCTTCAGGGGCTGACCAGTCATAGTGTGCAGCAGAGATGGACGCTAGAAATAGCAGCATGTGATAGAGTCGGCTCCCTCTTGAGTCCATTGAGGAGAAAAACCACGAGGTTTCTCTAGGTCCTGTGAGGGAAACCAAGATGGAAAAGCAAAGAACAGGAAACTCTAATATATGATACCCCATGCCGCCTCAGCAAAGAGGTCGCTGTTCATCAAAAAGACACCGTGCTGTAGCTGCGGTTCAGGAGAGGCTTTAAGTTCCAGGTCGCATGAATTTCAAAGAATTAAAGACCTTACCTTACTGTCAGTATGTAACTGACATTTTCAAATATATGCAGTGGTGAAGAATGTTTCAAGACTTGTCTTTGCTAATATTGCCTATTATCCTATTTTTTCTATAATAGCCCAAATGTCATACAGTTTCACCCACAAACACTTTGAGATATCCAATGGATAATGACCTCACTACACCGTATCCAGTGTTCTCACTCTAAACACACTGAACAGTTACTTATAAACTAAGCTTGATTGTACTTTTCCCCAATATATGCATATATGTGTAAAGACAAGGCAAGGTGTTGTGTGTGTGTGTGTGTGTGTGTGTGTGTGTGTATGTGTGTGTGTGTGTGTGTGTGTGTGTGTGTGTGGTGGGGGAACGTGGCTGGGGGTTGGCTTGGGGCGTGGCTGGGGGTGGCTCTCGGTGCCCTGCTGTGGTCAGCAGTTCATCTACAGCTATGACAGACAATTTCTGCCGTGTGACAGTTTCTCATTTCCAGTGGCACCAGAGCGTTCAGAAGTCCGTGCAGCAAGAGCACCTGGGAGTCATCCTCTACTCATTCAGGAGGGGAGAGCAATCTGTGGGCCAAGGCTGTAAATGAAGTTCTAGAATGGATTCTCCACAGCTCCCTAGAGGCCCAAAATAATGCCTGCCCTCTTCACTTACACTTACTGGCTCTAATTCCTTTTCTGATTCGGTGCTCAGTTGTTCCCTGCCCTGACCTTAGTATTACAATGAACTGACACACCTCAGTGGCCCAACTGACTGTAACAACAGTCATAGAGGCCAGCAGTTATGAGCTATTGGTTATATCTAGTCAGTATATATAATGCTTCCCTGCTGTGTGCCTTATAAAGTGAGATCCGAAAAAAGCTTCCTCCAAAGAGCTCCAGGCTCTCAGATCAGTGAGTGTGTGTTTATTTACTGACTGGTTGATTATCTAATTCTACTGGCCAGTCAACACTTCGGTTTTTCTGGATATTTTTCAGAGCATGCAGAGTTCATGTCCTCCTTAGGTATGGGTCTCATGCCTGAGTTAGGTAAGGGTCTTGTGTACGCCTTAGGTAGGGCCATTCTTAAGGATGGAGTGAACTACGGAGAGTAAATTTTGCAGGGCGTGTGTGTGACAAGGGAGGCAGTGTCCGCTTTAAATCAGCTAATCCCCATTCCTCTGAAATGTATGAACTAATTCTAAATGCACGTTCCATCTCTCCATCCAGCGACTTTCCTCTCACACCAATTATTAATTATTCAATTACCTGTTGGCTCCCCTCTGGTAACCTGTGTATCTCCTAACAACGTACATTCAGCAGATATAAACTGCATAGATAAACAGATCATACACTGTGGAATTAGCTATTTTTACAGAGGGTGGAATTGGCGGCAAAATGCCCTAGGGTGACAGTGTCAGTCTGTTAAGTGACACTGTCATCTTCACAGTCTTTAAGAAATTATATCTCATCCATATCCCCAGGCAAAGGCTCCCAACAGACGAGAGAAGTCCATCAGTAGAGCGACTATGAAATAGTCTGAAAACATAGAGGTACTACCTCACATTCTCTGATGAAACTTTCACTCTAGGACATGCCAAGGCACGAATTCCCACCCATCAGTCCTAGCAAGGAGGTAGGAGGGAGTGTCAGACAGTTGCAGTATGATCATAACTCTCAGTAACCAGGTGGCGGCGCCCATGCTCCATCCACTTACTAAGCGTGTATGTATGGCTCCCAAATCATCAAATCCTAAAAGAAAAGATGTAGATAAACAGAATTCAGTAGAGAGAGATGCCTCTGTAGGTCTCGTTAAAACCATCACCCTAGATCTATGCACCGCCAGATCTAGATTAGTGGTTTTCAACCTGTGAGTTGCGGCCCCTTGGATGTCAAAGGATCCCTTTCACTGGGGTCGGCACCATGAGAAAACAGATATTTACATTATGATTCATAACAGTAGCAACACTACAGTTATAAGGTGGCAATGAAAAGCATTTTATGGTCGGAGGTCGCCACAACATGAGGGTCACGGCATTAAGAAGGTTGAGAATCTCTGCTCTAGATGGCTCCTGATTCCTAACGCGGCCTTTACAAGAGAGAAAAGAAAAGCCCAGTGAGGAGCTCCAACTCCGTCGATACACAGCCAAGGCTAAACTCTGCCCAAAGAGGCAGTATGCTAAAGAATGGATTCCTGAGTCACAAAGCCTTGTTGCAGAACATGGGTTGTCAGCTCCCATTTGCTGAAATTATGATTTAAAAAGCAAAAGGGAACGAATAAACTCTCCCATGCCAGGGAAGAATAAGATTCTGAGAAGGGGGAAGCCACAGGCCGGAATGCTGAAACAGGAGCCCAGATGACTTAGAGGGAGAAATACATTTCCTAAGCAGGCTTCAGTCAAACATAGTAAGATGACTACTGGCTGACAGGACTGCCTGGGGTCTTTTCCACTTGTGCTGAGGATGGGCCTATGAAAAACACTGTAGCCCTCAGTAAGCATTTACCTAGCACTTTGACCTCAGACTGAAAATTAATGTAGTCTCCATCATTATTTTGAAAGAAGGAAGGCAGGATATGTCACCTGGGTTTCTCACCAACTTGCCAATGCGTGTTTAGCAACAATAAGGTCAAAGGTAAACCGGCACTCGGGCATCGGGGCATCTACAGGTGGTAAACAAAGAATTTCAGCTATGTGTAATACTCTGTATACAGTGAGCCAACAAGTCCTTATTACTCAGGGAAATAAACACACATCACTCCTGAGGGAAGCTGTTTTTAAGTGCTAATAATCATGTATTTAATGGATGTTAATCAGATTTCCATATAATTTATTAATAAATACCCTGCCTTTACTTTCATTTAATACCTCAAACACTAGTATTCCCAACTTGTTTCCAAACAATTTCTTAAGTTCCTGATACTTAAAAACAAAACGAAGTTAACGTGCTTTAAGGTTCTCCACTGAATAAAGTTGTATGCTTCATACTTAAATTCCCACTAGTCCACGCACACCCACATCTACAAGCTAAGTGGGGGTGGTCAGACAAACTCCTGAGACAAGCAGTCACAAGAAAAGGTGCCTGCATTCTGACTGATAACCCCCCAAGACAGAATTGGCCACCTGATAATTATGTTCAAGTATCGGGAAAAAAAAAAAAAAAAACATACTTCATTGTTTCAACTTGAAGATGCTGGCATCACAGGAAGTTAGACTGCAGGAAAAAAAAAAAAAAAAAAAAAAAAACAAACAAACAAAAAAAAAAACCAGCCATGCCCTCAAAGAACATGCAGTCCTCCAGGTTTGAGGCACAGGTGAATCATCTGAAGAAGACTGTATCACAAATCCACATCTGCCTCATGAAAGCAAAGGCCAACTCTAAGGCCACCCTCCTGATACTTCCATGGGAGGTAGTATTGGAGACTGGCTTCTCTGCCTTGTGCTCCCCAACAGATGAAGCATCACAACCACCATTCCAGTCAGACACCAACAGTAAGTGGCTTGGAGAGGAACACACAGCTGCTGCCCCTTCAAATCCACAATGAGCTGGAGATTCTAGACTCCCAGAAGTGAAGCTGAATATACCTGTGTGTTGTCCACACAAAGCATGGATGAGTCAGGTGACTGGAGTCAAGCTGGACCCCCAGTATTAGCACCGCAATTGCCTTGGTACAGAATCAGAACACAGGAGCACAGAGCCAAAGGATCAGAATTCTAGAGGCTTTGATTTGTAATCCAGAGCATTCGTCCTTCATATCCACAATGCACTTAACCTGTGTGTGTGTGTGTGTGTGTGTGTGTGTGTGTGTGTGTGTGTGTGTAACTTGTGAGTCTCTTTGTCTCACCTCAAAGGGCAAAAACATGACTTTCAAGGAGATTGTGTGTTTCAAACTGTCAATGTCGAGAATTCTCTCCCAATTTTAAATCAAAGTTTAATTGCATAGAATCGACTGGGTTTTCTACCAGAAAATTCTAAAGTACGCAGAGGAGAGTGGCTACTCTTTTAATTACAGAAGGCACAATTTAAGTGAGATTTTAAGTGAGACTTTGGAAAGCACAGCCGTGAGTAAACTGCAGGAAAGTTGGAACATGTCTTATTTGTCACACCTGG
Source organism: Phyllotis vaccarum (assembly GCA_033318265.1). Taxonomy (NCBI): domain Eukaryota; kingdom Metazoa; phylum Chordata; class Mammalia; order Rodentia; family Cricetidae; genus Phyllotis; species Phyllotis vaccarum. Next base: position 194,454,656 of record JARWLC010000002.1, read on the forward strand.
GAGCTCACTCCTCTCTCTGACTTCCCAAGTATCTGCTTTACTTTAAAAAAACAAACAAGCAAACGTGTGTTTTGCTATGAGTTCTTGGATGGTTATTGCTCACATCTTTATCTCTTTCAGCAGCCAGAGAGGGGCAAACGCACCGTCCACGTGGATGAAATAACTGTGCTAAGAGTCTCAAGGAGAACTGGGGAAACACTGCCCTGCAGGTGGGTCGAGGTATCAGGTGTGTGGATTGGCAGCACAGCAACAGCCTCTGGGGATGGCACAGTTACAGCACCAACCCTGAAACCCGAGACGGTTTGAATTGTCCAGATCCACACAGGTATACCATTTCTAAAGCCACCAGCAACCCAGAAGCTGAATTTTGACCCACAGGATTAAACACAGACATGCACATTCACAATACATACCTTTCAAGGGCCTGTTTAGATTAGATTTTACAGTTAAGAAGGAAAATGATTAGAAGGCTAACAAAAGTCATTACCGCTGGTGTGGTCTAATTGTGAGCCAAGACAGTGAAAAAATGATCCAGACCCTACTCTTTGTGTGTGTGTGTGTGTGTGTGTGTGTGTGTGTGTGTGTGTGTGTGTGTGTGTGTGTGTAGCAGCTTCCAGCTTTGAGATAAAAACTCAGTCTTGAAAGGGAGAGGAAAGGGGCTGGGGAAGAAATCCTCCAGCAAAAACCACGGACAGTTCTTGTTCTATCCATTGGAGGGAGCATTTTCCATACTCACCACTGGAGGGCACCCCTTCCTAACATTTTCTTAACAGTTACACAGACTCGAACCCAATGAAGGGGAGCCTAAAAATGCTTGAAGTTTGGAAATAATTTTGTATAATTTATAGCTGGTTTTACTGATATGGTTTGAAAATGGATCAGGATACAGTGCTTAATCCTGGTGAATCCCTGCTACCTGCATGCAGTTTGCAGCAACCCCTCTTTAAAGGGATGTCACCCACCTGGTAAAATTTCACAGTATCCGGATGAAAAGAGACCAAAGGAAAATGCCCAACAGATAACGTAGATGGTATCATCCATCTGTTCTGAATTCAGGAATACGGACAAACCTCACAATTTATATGCTTTGTGGCATTTGGATAAGCTATTTGGCTGCATTGTGTGGGTGCTATTGTGTGGGTGTATGTTGGGGGGGCTGTGTGCAGGTTCATTGTGTGGGGGCTACTGTGTGTGTACACAGGTGCATGTTGGGGGGCTGCTGTGAGTGCAAGTGCATGTGTATGAAGCCAGAGGTTGATGTCATGTGTCCTTTACAATCACTCTCCATCTTAAATATATTGAGAGAAGGTCTCCTGCTGTCCATAGACTTAAGCAATCAGCTGGCTGGTGAGCTCCCGAAACCCACCTGTTTCCAGTTCCCCAACACTGACTGGAGTTACAGATGTACAACAACACCTAGCATTCTACGTAGGTGCAAGGGATCTGGATTGAGCTCAGTGGGTGCAAAAGCATGTCACTGGCTTCTCCCCTGCCCCTACTGGCTTTTCAAACTTCAATTTCTTCATTTGTTCCTATGTCGCATGGCTCCCGCCAAGACTTGACTGAAAGTTACATAAAGCTCCCAGAACCAATTCTGAAACGTGTAAAATGCTAGGAAAATAGAAATCTCTTTGTAAAATAAGATCCTATTCATACCACTCTGGGACAATTAACAATACTGAGTTTCAGCATGAGCTGAAGAGGTGGAATTTTTTTTGTATATATAGTAATATTTTTCTACCTATTCGATCAGTTCTCTTCCCTTCTGTGCTGCATAGGCCATGTGGTTGTGCTGAGATGTGTTAAGATCTGACTTGCTGGGCCTGCCCCTGCTTTGGCGGGTCTGAATTATTTGCATTTCTAGTAATTTCCCAGGTGGCCTAGGCTGCCAGTCAAGGACTACGGTCTAAGGAACCCTAGATGGAGACAGCCACAGAATTTCACATCAGCTGTGTGGCTGAGGTAAAGCCAGAACAATGACCTCGGGCTGTAGTCCTAACCTTGTGATTCACTATGACAAAGGCAGGCTTGGCCATTCATTTCCTTTACTCTGTATGGAGGAGTAATATCCAGAGGGGTCAAAATGGGGTCAAAGTAGAAAAGGGATAAATTAAGACTTAAAAATAATTAGCAGACTCTCCATAAGAAGAAACGATCAGCTGGGCCCAGTGGCCTACACTGGACATCACAGCCCTGAAGGGAGGGGGAGGTAGGAAGACCAGGATTTCAAGGTCATCCTCTCATTTAGGCTGGAAGTCAGCTCTACCTCAGAAGAAGGGGCAAGAGAAGGAGAGAGGGAGGTTAGACGGGAGGGAAAAGAGAAAGAAAAAATAGCCTTTACTTAGCCATTCTTAGCTGTTTCCTGCCCATTGGCCAAAACACTACACCTAATTTCCCACCTTAGAAACATTAAACCAGCTCTTGATGGGGGAACAAGCTCCAGGCAACGTGGTCAACACCATTGCCTCACCTGGGGCCAAGAACAGGAAAATTCTGCTTTAAGAAAGCACCCAACAGCGGCCTGAAAACTGCCTGTCTTGCCCAGTATAGACCAGTCATGGGTATCAGGTGTGCCCAGCTTCTGCCTCCTTCAAAGCTCAAGCATTTAAACCCAGCTAGCTCCCAGTAGTAACAGTTACTGCTGGAAACAACACACCTGGTGTCATCATTGGGCAGGCACACCAACAGGGCCAGGCATCATCTATTCAGTTGTTAAACATTTGGCATCCTGTCTCTAAAATGTCTGGTCTACAGACCCCATACCCCATTGTTGTTCGGTGTCACCAACTACCTAGGACATCACACCAGGGATAACGGCAAAGCCTCCTAACTGGCCTCTTCTCCCATCACCACCAGACAGCATCACCTTCAAAGGGGCTTCTTAAGAACAGGCTCTAGTCAAATCGGGAGCCTGCAGCCAAGACCTCCCACACTCAGGCCAGTCTCATTTCATTCCCTGTCTAGACTGTTCCCCATAAGCTCCTGTCCCAGAATGGAGTCCCCAAAATACGCCACCCAATCAAACACTGGCTTGGGTATTCAGCCTCCCAACTTGTTTCTCACACACTTTGCTTTCAGTTTTTGATATGCCTTGTATCCTTGACTACTAAAATCATGCTAACTCTACCCACTTTAAAAGCTTTTGCTTCCTAACAATCTACCACCTTTCTCCCTTGGCACAGTATTTTGCTTAGGATGAGATTTTATGAGATGTTTACAGTGAGACAAAACCATGAATATCAGCATGGAGACTTTGTTCTGGGCCCACCTGTGTTTTTAGGTGTGGGTCACTGCAGTCCACAAACAACCCGGCTTGTTACATGAACTGGCGTGTACAGGACTGGTGAGTTGGAGAGTTACATTAACCCGCTTCCAGGACAGCTGTTTCATACATAACTTTCTTAAAATGATAATATTTTGTACAACCAAGGAATAACAGTAGATAAAATGTACTCAAACACAGCAGCACACAGCACTCCAGAGAGTGATGCCCATGGTTCCCCAGCCAGACTGCACCCGATGCTCACGGGACTGATTCTCTTTCTGTTCTTTCTGAGATTTTACTGCAGATTGTCCTTGTCACCAAATTCCAACACCTAAATCTTTTCCCAACAATCTTTAGTATATGAATACTGTGTGTGTGTGTGTGTGTGTGTGTGTGTGTGTGTGTGTGTGTGTGTGTACTAAAGACAGGATCATAACATGTAATTCTCACTGGGCTGAGAACACAATACATAGACCAAACTGGCCTTGAACTTACAGAGATCCAACTTTGTCTGCCTCCTAAATCTTTAAAGGTAAAGTCCTATGGTGGTGCGATATTTATTCGTTAGTATTGCTAATTGTTTTTGCTAGCTTTCTGGCACTAAGTTCAATAGTTTTAGGATGACAACCTGTGACCCTATCTTTCCAACAAGTTACACTGGTTTGGGACCACAAGTTTGCTGAATTCGAGGATGTCCACGTGTCCATGGTATGTTTTTCATACATGCTTGGAATACACTCCACACAGTCAGGGACAGAGGACAGGCCACCTTTCTTCACAGCCAATTAAAATCTCCTTGCCTGTGAGTTGTGCAAGGCAGCTGGAGTTGGGGAATATGTTTCTCTGCTAGAAGCTGTAACCAAACAGACTAGCAGGGCGCGCAGATTTCCTGAAGAGCTGAGTGTTTGCGGTGCCAGAGCACTCCTCCCCACACCTACCCAGGTTCCTGAAGAGGGGGTGTGTGGGAGAGAGACAAGAAAGAGAAAAAAAAAAAAAAAGGTGGAGTTTTTGTTTATTTTCTGTTTTGTTTTTTTGAGACAAGTTTCCTCTGTGTAACAGCTCTGGCCGTCTTGGAACTTGCTCTGTAGACCAGGTTGGCCTCAAACTCACAGAGATCCACCTGCCTCTGCCTCCCAAGTGCTGGGATGTAACCTCTGCATGGCTCAGGTACATTACACACCATCCGATATAGTGCATAAGTCTCCCGTTTGATCCTGAGCTTGAAGCAAGTCGGGTTTAGTGGTTATGGAGTTTGCCTAAGGTGACTAACAGAGTCCTGACTCTAGAACACTGGCTTTATGTTGCAATAGGGTTACCGAACAGTGCCCAGAAGAGCCAAGCCTCCCATGGAACCTGCTGAGTGAGGGTGGGCACTGAGAATGAAGCCTAAGGGAGAAGCTGTGCAAGCATGGTGGGGGGGGGGGAGATCCTGTCAGCGACTGTCTAATGCCGCCCCTCTTCCAGCCCCCCACTGTTTATTAGTAAACAAGAAAGGGGGAATGTAGGGTAAAGGGGGGGGGGCAAGAAAAAACACCCTAACCCTGACTTGATCTCAAGACCAGAGACCTTGAGCTTGGCCCAGAATCGGACCACAAAAATCCATCAATCCTAAGCCACCTTGGAAAGCGATTCCCCCCCCCCCCCAACAAGAAATCCTATATAAGGTCTGTACCCTGCTCAGTTTGCTGTGTTTCTCACCTGAGGCAGCCACTCTCCTGGATTCTTCCTTCCCAATTAATCTCTTGAGTAAGGTTTGCTGTGCCACGTTTTCACTGGAGTGGAGCTAACCTGTAACAACTTTGCTGGGGAAACTTTCCCCTAGCTGAGCTGTAACACTTCACAGCACCCGAGAAGAACTGTAACACTTCTCAGGAGCAGAGCTGTAACAACTTTGCTGGGAAGCCCCTCCCTGTCTGAGCAGAGTTGTTACACTTGCATTGGGGGAAACCTTTCCCCATTGTGTTATAGGCTGCTATCTTATGGTGGCTTTGTGGTATTCCTTGGCTCCCGATTGCCAGGATACCTTTCCATATGAGCCACAATACTTACAATGTGGGCATTCACCCACTCCTGCTTCATAGCACAGGCTTCCTCGTAGGTGTCCATTTTAAGTCGCAGTCCCACGGCTGGTTGGTTTCTTTCTTTTTCCCCCAAAAAATCAGTTTGCAAATCACTGCATGATATCATGTTATCTACTTCCTAATTCTGCTCAAAACTGGCCTTCAGCAGAAAACTCTATCAGTGCTTATAAAAGAGCAACCATACACAGAGCAATGTGAGAGAAAGGTCCCCAATTCTCTACCTCTAATCTTTTCAAAACTTTCTAAAAGATTTTCTTCTGGCCAACTTCCCTCCTTCTACGCATATCCAGATATTCCAAGGCAGAGCACAGCATCTTGGGCAGCAGGCACATCAGCCAATGCTCTACATCAAGCCCTGGTAAGCACTGACTCCAAAGCAGGACACCTGGGCCCTACCAGGACCATACACACTCCTCTGCTTCTTTAACTGCTTGGATTAAATGGTCTGTCATGGTCTATGACTTTCAAGAGTCTATGACTAAAATGTGCTTGTGTTTCTATGTTAAGTGAAGAGCAGAGAGATGTTGTGTTTAAAATATATAATAATCTGGGACTGGAGAGATGATTTTAGCTATTTATGACAAATATTCCTCTTCCACAGTAAGCCAATTTCACTTTCCAGCACCCCATATTGGCAGCTCACACTTAAAAGCCCAACTCCAGAGGATCTGATGCCCTCTTGTGGCCCACACAGGCACCTGCCCACAGGTGCATTTATCTACAAGGACGGACACACACACATACAGAGAGAGGGAGAGAGAGAGAGAGAGAGAGAGAGAGAGAGAGAGAGAGAGAGAGAGAGAGAGAGAGAGAGAGAGAGAGAGAGAGGGAGAGGGAGAGGGAGAGGGAGAGGGAGAGGGAGAGAGAGAGAGAGAGAATTTTTTTTTTTAAAATTAATTTGGTCAGGCTGCTTGGCTGCTTGGTTTGGGTCAGAAGGCTGGCAAATAAGATTGCTAGTTCAAGGCCTCCCTAAAGAGTGGGAGGGAAAAGTGCAGTTGGAACGTAAAATAAATGAAAAACAACTAATAGAAAAAAGATTTGAGACGAGGTTAAAAATATAGTGAAAGAGCAGAAACAGAACTGACAGAGAACTTGCCTGCTGCCTGCTAAGTCTTCACTCCCCCGGCCCCCCAGCGCAAGCCGTGAATCGCCAAGTAAAGATAGTGGACGTCGATAGCGCCATCAAGTTGCTAATTAAGGTGGAACATAAAAAAGGAAGTCACTGCTGGCTCCTTGTAAGTGGCGTAGGAAAGTACTATGGCTGAGATCCCAGGACACGAGGAAACTGGGTAATGGGACGAATGAGGAGAGAGTGTGGTGTGACACGTGTGAGCTGGGGGCCACCCAAGAAGCCACTCCCGAAATTAAATGCCTGAGTCACAAAGATGATTTATAAAGAAAATGGCTAATGTTTAGATGATATAAAAAGCTGGCTCTTAGTGTCTGGGCCATAGTGGGTATACATTAGGCAGTTATAATTAATCGATATAGTCTTGATTGTTTAAAAAGTCATTCCAAAAATGAATATGTAGATACACATGATAGCTTTTCATATGAGTATATTATACCCTATCCAGTATGTCAGGATATTAAAATAAACACACTAATGTATTATAGTGTGGTTTCTTGGTCTCGGGCGGAAAGAGGTCTAGACCTACAGACCTGTAGTCAGTCCCAAACCCCTTAGCCGCCCGCCGCTGCTCAGGCCCCCAAAATGATTTAGACGCTTATATTAACTTCATGCTGTTTGGCCTATGGCTCAGGCACATTGCTAGTTTGCTCTTACATCTTAACTCAACCCATTCTCATTAATCTGTCTGACAAGTGGCCCGTGGCTCACCTGTGTTCTTTATATGTTGCTCCTTTGGGCTTCTGGCTCAGTCTGTCTCTGACTCCGCCCTGCTTCTCCTACCTATGCTCTGATTTCTTTTCCTACTTTTTCTATGGTGCCTTAAATAAAGGCCAAAACAGCTCCTTTATTTAAAGATTGATAGTCACAGCATACAGAAAGACATTCCCACATCACTAATGATTTTCTTTTTGTTTATCAGAATATATTACAACCTATCCAGTGTGAGAGGATATTAAAGTAAATATATTTATTAGTTACTTTTCCTGTAGCAGTACAGATTAAACCTAGGGCCTGGAGCATAGTAGGTAAGTGTTCTATCATCAAGCTACATCCCCAGCTCTAAGTGGACAGCGCCGCTTTGTGTTACCTAAAAAATACATTGCCCAAGAACATAGAAAAGATATAAAAGTTCAAATGGCTGAATAAGATCCACACTTTTATTTCTTTTCTAGGACCAATTTTGTTGAATTTTCCATTTTAAAAAATGCAACTACTAAAAACATATTTGTAGAAGCCAGACCCCAGCCTAAAGTATAGACTGTTCTAACTGATTGCTTCTTTAAAATTCAAGCATGCCAGTGAACACATTGTCAAACAGAGAGTGAATCCATCTAAATGCTGCTAAATGCTGCTGTGTAACTGTTGCAGTATGAAACAGGGCTGACCAAATGGCCCTGTGACTCCTGACCACAGAAACGGTCGTTTCAGACCGCTCCGAAAGGCATTCAAAATCCAAAGACTGGATTTTGAAATGCCTGGTGTTACAAGGGACACATTGAAAGTTTCTTTGGAATAGTTAGAGAAAAAAAGTAATAATAGGCACTAGATTTACAGCCATCTCCAGATAATGAAAGATATGTCATCTTCCCCTCTGGCACTCATTGTTCATTTCCTTAGCCAGACGATGCATGGCTGCCGATAAAAGCGTGCATGTCTCATAACAGCAGGCATCCCTCCAGCATCCCGTCCCAGGCTGCCCATGCTAAGCCTATCACCCTGTAAGCAGCTCCATTTGGCCTCATTTGCACATACGGAGAGAGCCTTATCCAAACTCCAGCACCTACTGTCCACCCCCACTAATCCACTGGACAAAAGATAAGTCTCACATCAAGTACCCTGCAAATAACAATGCACATACATCTCTCTGAATGACGCTGATGCCCCCAGATATTACTGTCACTGTCCACCAGTTCCTGCCTCTTACTGACTGCCTACCTAGGGCTCAAAGGGTGTTTTCATATTACTGCTCTCTTCATGATCCCCTGTTGATGGGAAGAAATGGGACACACATGAGGCTAAATAATCATTCGAACTTACACATTCTGTGGATCTTGGGTTTGAACCCAAGTGCCTGACTTCAAAGAAAACACTGGCTCACAAACATCTCCCATCAGTGAGTGGTGTGCACGTTTTTACTCCACCTTCCCATACCTCCTCATCAGCCTCTCAGCTGCCTTAGGGAACAGTGGAGTCACCCAGCCTTTCACAGGCCAGGGGTCCTGAAATCAAAGAACCCACTGGCAAGCAAAGAGGATTAAGCCTGCAGAAATTAGCTGATTTTCCTGGTCTCACCCACTCATCTTGCTTGAAATCCTACAATTAAGTTCAAAATTTAAAAAGTGGAAAGTCATCTGGTAGAAGGTAAAATGCTAATTACCACTGAATCTCCTTAGTGTGTTCAGCTGGAGCACAACACTCTCACAACAACAGAGAACATCTGCCCTGCTTCCGAGTTTACGGAATCAGACTTGAGCATCTGAAGATTAACTGGTATCAAGGTAAGGCATCAGCTCAGATGCCAGAGGATGGAGAGGCAGACGGGACACACTAAACATCACAGGCAGGCCTGGAGGACTATCTTCAGTTTCTCTTTCTTCCTTTCCCACAATTCCCTATGTCCAGGTTAATATAGCATTAATATTCACTTGCAAAACAGTGGCAGCTGTAACTCTAGGCACCATTGGCAATGCCTTTACCTGGGAATATGTGATCTGATTTTTAAATTTATTATCCATCACATCTCTAAATGTAAAGCTGCCAAGAAACAAAATACATGTGCCAAAACCCAAACAGTACTGGTCCAGGAGAAAGTAGGTGGTGGATATGCGGAAACTTCATGCTTCAAATAATTTAGTTGAAGAACTGGGAGTCATTTACTTTTTGTTTTAAAATTTATTTTGTTTCATTGTGTGTGTGTGTGTGTGTGTGTGTGTGTGTGTGTGTGTGTGTGTGCGCGCGCATCTAAGAACCCTTTTGGACAGTGTTTGTACCTCAGGCTAGCCTAAAACTCACTATCTAGCACAGGCTAGCCTCAAGCCCATAGTAATCTTCCCGCTTCAGCCTCCAAGTCAGCAGTGCTCAACTGCTGGGTCGAGGCCTCTGAGGTCACAGGGGTCACATGTTAGATATTCTGTGTATCAGTATTTGCATCACAACTCCTGACAGGACTGAAATTACAGCTATGAAGAGCAATGGAACAGCTTTATAGTTGAGAAGTCACTGCACCATGAGGAACTGTATTAAAGCGTCTCAGCATCAGGAAGGCTGAGCAGTGACTCTAAGTGCTGGGATTACAGGTGTGAGACACCACACCGAGATCACACTCCAGCCTTGACACTGAGACAGAGAACCAGGAACCAGAATGGAGACTTATCCGTTTTGATACATCTCTTGACACATCTCCTGAATACCCATCGTATATGTTACCCTAACAGACTAAACAGCCAAGGCAGGACTTGGGCCTGGTAACAGTGAAGTCCAAAATGTACTCTCAGAGTAATGGACGGCATAACAGTCGAGAAAAGGGGAGGAATAAAACTGTGATGAAGAGCAGCATCCCTGCTGAGCCAGCGCTTTACCCGTGGCTAAAGAAAGCCCCGTGTGTTTTACGGGGTTTTTTTTCTTTTTTAAGGGCTAAATCTGAAGGCAGAAGTGCCTCACGTCCATTCACCCACAGAGCATCTTGGCTAATGGCTTCTCCCTGCAGATGAGGACACCGAAAGCCATGGGTCTGTAAGTGGAGGTCACATGGTTAGTTAAGTGCCAGAGCCAAGAGCAGACAATGGTCCTTTCTTGATTCTGAGTCAACTGATAGAGTAAGGAGATGACATTAGGTGTGAAACCCTAAGTCATCACACTGATGACCACATCCAGCTTTCTGCTTGCCACAAGTCACTACCCAGCAGCTATGACAGGGTGTAACAGTGTGACCAGAGTTATCACTGACACATTGGATGTATGCATTCAAAAGTAAAGCCAAATTGCATGTCTCAGTTTCCAAACTGAATATCCTAAGCTTTCTCAATGGCTTTAACAAGCACATTTAAAACAGTCAAGATTACTTTGAAATTCTCTTTAGAGCAGGTTCAACTTTAATTAAATCACATAAGCATGGATCTGGTCTACTTTCAAACCATGAGGCAGGCATGGTAGCAAAGGCCTATAATCCAATTACTTAGAAAGCTGAATCAGGAAGGTCACTGAGCCAAATTCAAGGTTAGCTTGAGCAATACAACTACCTTCATATAAATAAATAGAATGCAATAAATATTTTAATTATGTTTGTAAATGAACAAGTGGACAGTTAAAAAAATTAAAGCAAAATTACATGCCTGGTTCCTCTCATCTGAGAACATCCTACCCACAGCCAAGTGACCATTTCTATAAAGACAAGATCACCAGAACACCTCTCTGCGCATGCTCAGCAGGGATTTGCCTTTGTGATAAAAAGAGAGAAAAAAATCTCTTGCCAGGATATATCCGGATTTATGGAGAGTTTTGGACAGTGAGAATAAACTAGGATCACAGAGGGAGTTTATCCCGGAAGATTTCATCCCTTTAAAATGATGTGAATCTTCTAACTTGAGCCTCTGTCAACATAGAATTTGCTGGATTTTAAAAAAAAAAAAAAAAAAAAAAAAGTAAAGGGATCCGTGACGTAAGAAGATCCCAAGTAACATGACAAACTGAAGGCACAAAATTAGGGGCTGGCAGATAATAAAGACAAGTGTGCTGTGTGCGCAAGGCTGGCAGATAATGCAGACATGAGTGCGTGTGCTCACAGAAGCTTTCTAGAGGCAGAGAGGAACCTACAGAGGTTCCCTCCCACTCTCTCCCAGTGAGCTCCGCCTCAGCTCAAGTTAGTTCAGAGAGAAACCCAAACCCACATCCATGGGTATCGATTATCTTATGAGAAAATGATGAGAACAGAAAATCTGTTACATAGTTCTAACGACTTGATTAGATTGGGTGATTCTATAAAGGTGTGCTTAAGTTCATTTGTGGCCCAACAACCCTATTTAGGAAAAAGAATACAAAATTAGATTTTTAAGATTGTTTTTCCATTTAAACATTTTTAAGGCGAGCATGTTAGATCTATGTCAATCTTGTTTCCTTCAGTCTCCGTAAATCACCCCTCTTCATTTTACGTCCCCATCTCAGCAAACCCCATGTTTTAGGACACACAATCCTTCCCATACTGAAAAGAGCTCAGAAGGTCTGCAGAGCACACGGCACAATTTCCTAGGGCTCCTCCCGTGTCCAGACTCTACTGTTCTTCACCAAAAAATGCTGCAAGCTGCCAGCAGCCCTCGGTGGTCCCTGACTGAGTTTCTTCCTCTGGGTTTCATCCTGCCCTGTATCTCTAGCACACCCTCCAGCTCCTCTACCTGCCTAGCTCCCCACTAGAATGGCTGTTCTTGAGAGGGGCCTGGGGATGCTCCATGCCACCTCCTTTTATTCTGGCATACCACACACTTGTTGAAAGACCCGAACGAGAAGCTGAATGTTGTACAAAACAGCAGAAGCCTGTGAGGGAGGGGGGGTGCAGAGTGTCTTGGGCAAATTCTTATGCCACAGAAGTTGGAAAAAAAACCAAAAAGCAGAGCTGGGGAGACCTTAAAAGACCATTTTCCAGAAGCCAAGAAATCTTGGCACAGTTCCCATTTAACATAAAAGAGCATTTCATGAAACATATGAAGGCATATCAGAAAAAGCAACACCCTCTCCTAAGGATAAAGACTCCAGACCACACAATGTGCAAGCAGGATTAACATTTCACAAGACTAATTTTATTTGGCTTTTATTAGTGGCGTCAAATATGTCCACCTATTACCTACTTGTGTTGAGTTTCCTGGGCTCAATTACTTAGTATGCAGATGAGGCAAGACTGTCCCTTCCCTCTCTGTCTACAGCCTTTCAGTGTCATTAGTACCTCCAACAGAAGGCACAGGAAACAAAACGCCAATTTATCAATGTCAACTGTTGAACCAGCAAATCCCATCAGCCCCGCCCCCACATGGAAGTGTTTGGACAACTCTGAATCAACAAGATGTTGGCAGCTGTGTTCCTATGGTTCAGTAATTGCATTGTTTCCTACTGTGCTCTATGGGTTGTGAAATGAATTTATTAAATAACCCACACAAAGAAGAGTGTGCCGGGGGCTAAGGGAAACAGCTCTGGGCAGTTGCTGGGATCTCTTCCTTACCATCTCCCACTATGGCCAGTTGTCTTGGCTCCAGCTTCTTTAATTATCAGGCTCTAAGACTATTCAAGAAGATGGTAATTCTGCCTTGGGCAGCGGGGAAATCTTTATCACCTAAAACAGTGTGTGCTTTCTTGCCCACACAGAGATTTAGCACATATATTCTCTGCAGACAGGAAAATAGCATGCTTACTTTCAATCTCAAATTATGCCCTTTAAGTCAGCAAAATATGCCATATAATGGTCCAAGTGCCAGACAGGACACATTAGCATCTTCAATCCAACTGATCACTTACTACCAGAGGTTAGAGAGAAAAACTGGGTCAAAGCACATAGAACAGAGCACACTGTGGAGGAATTTAAGCTCCTATGAAACAGGAACCGACTTTATTGTTTTGAGTATTTTATTGTTCGAGAGTTGACACTTTGCTAAGTTGTCTTCCCATTAAAACTAGCCGTTTTGCAAATCTGACACGCAACCATGTAACAGAAGGAATTTTCTCAAGTGAAGATAAATTTTCTTAAGTGAGGGAAGATTTACTTAGAACATTACCACCATTGTAGAGAGCAAAGGATATAATTCTCATAAGAGTCAACCACAAACCTACTGAGATTTGACACACACCCATAAGCGTTTGCTAATATCTAGGCAGTGCAATGGCTCTGGCCAGGGCCATAAGTGCTAATAGATGATGTCCCTGGGCTTAGAACCTACACAATGCTAAAAAAATGACAAATATAAGATAAGTGATGCAGAGAGCCCAATGTGGTCACACAGCAGTCTACCCAATCTGGGCTGGGTAGGCCCCTTCCCAAGCTGTCCTTAGAACCCCAGTGAGACAGGACCGTAGGAATCATGATCACCCATAGACAAAGAAGTACAATGGCTCATCAAAGATCTGAAGACCAGATTGAAGAAACAGGAACTGAATCCCAGGTGCTCTGCTCTGTATTATAAGAGACCAGTGTGAAGCTTTTTCCTGGCAGACTGGCAGCCACCTACAAGGCATTCCTCTGTAAACGTGAATGATTCTGCTTTGCTTTCCCCAACACCTACATAAAAGCAAAATAGCATGTGTACATGCAAATCCATGATCCATCGGAAGCCGTGCTTGGGGGTTATAAGCTGGATAACAAATTTGAGTCATTTTCTAATGAAGCACCCACAGCCAGTGGCAGGGTAGCCGTCTGCTGGGTGAAGCAGAAGAACATAGGCTGAGAAGGGAAAGTAAACACTTGACTCCCATTTAGACTCTGCCAGGGAGAGGCCAAGTCTCCAGTTACCTCAGACTAGGCCCCAGGAGAAGCCTGGGTCTCAGATCACAAGTGTAATGTTGAGTTATTTCCTCATGGAGAGGGGAAGGAGGGAGGGAGGGAGGGAGGGAGGGAGGGAGGGAGGGAGGGAGGGAGGGAGGGAGGGAGGGGACTTTCTATTATCTATCACATTTTTCATAATTGGGTGAAGAAGGTATTTAAGGCAGGCATGGAAAGACAGAGCAGGCAGTAGAAGCCAGGAGGAGCGAGGCTGAGGAAGCTGGAAGACAGCTGGGTGAGATCTGACTGTGGTGTTTCCTCTCTTTGATATTTCGGCCTCTCCCTATTATCTGGCTCTGAGTTTCCTTTATTCCTGCAACACTCCTGAGACCATTTCAGCTCTAATTTTATCCAGAGAAATATTTTCTGAGTCCCTAGTTTTTTCTGATTGCTAATGTTTCAAAGGTGTGTGTGTGTGTGTGTGTGTGTGTCAACTTAAGTAAGGAGAATTGCTGATCCAGCAGCAGATATACCTGTAGCCTGAATAAAACATTGGTGCATCTCATTTTAAGCACTTTCCTGGGTTCCATTTGGAACACCCATTTGTTGCTGCCTGAAACTTGACCTTCTTTCCGAAGAAGCTCACAGCTCAGCAAGCTGCCTACTTCATAACGTAAGAATCTCTGCTTCACTACATACCTCCTTCTCAATTAACTGACTTCATGGAGGAGGTGGCTGTTTCCCTATTTCTGGTTGGTCAAACTATCCGTTCTGTCTGCCAATTACATGGAGGAGGGAGGGCACTGGAGACAGAGCTATTATTGGAGGCCCACTGGCTCTCTTTGCTTTGCCACTGAGAATATCACATATGAAATCAGAAACCAGTGAAAACGCCAAATCTCAGTTACATTCGTGATCGGCTGAACCAAGACATACAGAATCAGGCTGTGCTTTAACTACAGACTTTGGGATCTGTAGATTCATTAAAATTTCAGAGATGACAGAATGGGACATAAGTCACAAAGGCTTTCCACTTTAAGCAATGGCATAAGGGGATTAAATGGCCAACACGATGAAGACTAATCTATGGGATGGAGGCAGAGCCAGCCCGTGTCCCTTCACCTCCAGATGCCCATGCCATATGTGATACCTCACAGGGAGCCAGATTAGTTTGTGTGGTGAGTATAGAGAGGAGTCAGTGGAAGACTTCTGAAGCCGAAACCTCAGAGCACTGTGACTTTTTCCTTACTTCAGTTCCTGGAATCATTGGAGAAAGTCAGTCACTGTCCTGTGAAGATGTTTCTAGTGGCAGTTGGGGGGCCTTCAGTGTCTGAGTGATAGCAGCCTCAGCTGACTAAACCTTCCAGGTAATGCCAAATCAGAAGCACCCAGCCTCCTCCTAACAGTTGGTCACAAGAACTTATGTGAGACGATATTTACTTATTAACCCATTGTGTTTGGGGATAACTGTTAGGAACTAGTAAAAAAGGAGTTCCCTAGCTCATAGGTGTCCCCTGGTCATATCACCTCAGCATTTCAGACAACTGTAAATGGACCAACCTAGGCTAATCAAACCTTTGTCTCTTACTGAACATAAGATGCACCATTTCTCCTAAGTAAAAATAACAATAACACTTAAATGAAACACATCATACATTTTATGACCACACTAATGTGAGAAATGTAAAATTGAGGGGAGACACACATTGCAATCAAGAGAGTACAGTTATTAAACTTTTCCTCCGTACCCTGGGATGCTGTGAAGACCAACACAGTCACAGATGAGAAGGCACCTGGAAGGAGACACAGACAGCATCCTGAAGCAGTATAACTTGAGGAAAGGAAATGGCATTAGGGCCATGCAGGCCAGCTAATTAAACTGGCTCTGTTGGACTCCTTCATCTCACTGTAATACTGTTGCCTCAGGCTTCTATCACCATTTGTAACTTGAAAAGGCTGCTACAAAGCCCAGCTTTTGGGGGGGGGGGTGGCAAGGAGAAAGCTTCTACAGTCTCTGGATTCCTTCAACTTATTTCAGCACAAGAAACCACTTGGAGCAATTGTTAAGTAGCCACAGAGACTATGGATGCATTAATTCCGGGGAAGGCAGGGATCCGTATTAACCAGAGCCCTGTAGATGTCTTGTGAACATACCAATTTTAAAACATTGATCTGAGCAACATAATGACCACATTTACTGACATTTGTTCTTTTCATCAGATTGTCATGGAAACCTGCATCCTTGGCTACGTTTAGTTCTCCAAGCACCTTCAACTAACTGTATGATTTCACTAACATCAACACAAGAAAATCTATCTTTCTTAGGACAGTTTCCCATCAACTGGAAAATGTAGCGGTGTTATGTCAGGTTACATCATTACACACTGATCATAAATGCCTCGTGAGGGTGTTAAAGGATGTGTCTCCCAATAAAGTGACATGCCAGCTATTTGTTAGTCACCAGGGTGAGCAGGCGCTTGTTGACATCTCCCCAGGAAAAGGCACAGAAAGACACACACACAAAATCTTTAAGCTGGAGTGGTAGCTCACACCTTTCACTTTAGCACCCAGAAGGCTGAAGTAGGAAGATCACTTCAAGTTCAAGACCAGCTTGGGCTACAGAGTCAGGCTCTGCTCAAAATAAATACATGAAAAAGAAAGAAAGAAAAAAACAATTAAAACAATAAATAACTTTAGCATGTCTCTTCAAAAAAGGCTCTCAATGAATCTTTCTCAATAAGCAACATTAAAGTTGCTCCTGGCTTTTAAACACCTCACGCATGAGCCTTCAGTTTTCTTCTGAAATTCATCCTTGATCTGAACTTCTAAATACCTCATAAATGGCAGGTACTGCACAGGCAGGAACCCTCCTGCAGGAAAGGCATTTACTTCCAGGTGGTCCACTAAACAAGAGCAGGGGAGACTTGTCTACACTTCCTCGGGTATGCGGCACATGGCGGCACAGAGCAAGAGCTGCAGATCTATCCTGAGAAGCAGGAAGCTGTAAGTCTGCAAGGAGTATGCTTCTTTAGAGTGTTGAGCAGGGTTATCGTGGTCCCAGTAAGGAGTGTAAGACATTAGACAACGTTTCAGAGGATGCTTGGGTTACCTGGACTTCTTCTCCCTGATAAAGACCTCCAGACTTTCCCAGGAAGGCTGGTTAATCCATCCTCCTCTGCATTCCCACAGCACTAACTACACAGAGCCAGTTGTTCACTGTGATTTTATCTCTACTGCTGGGCCCAACTACTGGAGGTAAGTGTATAAGCATCCAAGAGCACTCAGTTCAAACTCAGTCACAACATAAATATGGGTCCAAGCCCAGGGAAGTGAAGTGATTTGCCCCAATCACAACAAAATTCAAGAAAATTTTTTTTGCAGAGATAGACAAAACCCAGGCTCTCATTTCCTATCCATATTGACACTTCTTTGCATATGCTACCCCTTGCATCTCCCTGCATACTCTCTCCAGTCTCCCCAATGACTTTTCCTTCAGTCATGCCAGGAACTTGGTCCTCAGCAGATCCTTCAGGCCTGGAGCAGGCTTTCTTGACCTGCTTCCATTATCTTTGAGAACCATATTCCTTCCTTTGGAAAATTTGCTCAAAAGATTATGCACTCAAACTGAAATTAATGTATTAAACCTCTCTAAGATACAAATTCTCTGACGTAGAAACCATCTTCTTTGTTAATGTCCATTCCTTCTGCCTAGCACGGGAAGGCTCTGTCAATTTTTGTTGAATAAATCATCTGTTGAAACAGGGAATGAGTCTACAGCACAAATATTCCATTGAATGATTAACACAGATACAGTAAGTTCAGCTAACTGTCCTTACATGTTAAAAGACATCTCTTGTTTATGCATTCAGACAACTTTATAAATAACATGTACCTAGTACTGAGAGTCAGACCTAGGCTTCAGGCTAGAAGAAGTCTGGAATGCCATTCTCATAAGAAGTGTTAGGCCTGTGTTAGGAGAGCAAGACCAACTGGAAAGCCAGTGTAATGCTACAGGGCATCTTCCCAGAAGTGAGTGGAAATCCTTCCTGCGCAATGTGCAGAGCCGCTTCCTGGAGCAGGTACATGTTTTTGGAGCATTATTCATATCTGACTGTGTAGTTCTGAAGATCACATATCTGCAAATTTCACTCCACTTAGAGAAAAGCCACTCACATCTGTTGCACAGATTCCAGAAAGAAACAGCGACAAGATGATGTGACATGGTAAAATGTGGCAATTGCTTGTTAGCACTAAAACTATATAGACACAGGAATCATTTCCCGTCTTAATTCTGAATTAAATCCATAAAAGGATCACTTCAACTACTATCTCTTGCTGAACCCCATTCTGTGACAGACTTACCAGCCTTCATCCTCAATTCAGTGAGAAATTCAACCTCCTTTAGTAGATCAAAAAAGAAAAGAATTTAAAAAAAGAAAAGTCCTCCTTTGGACAAAAAGCTTTTGATTACACAATGTTCTTAGCACATTCCCGGTGAGGTATTCATCACAGGCTTCCTCCTTGGAGCTTGAAAAGAATAACATTCCACTCATATTGGAGCATCTCTGGGATGTTGGAGCATCTCTAGGATGTTGGACTAAGGCCACAGTAAGGTCAAAGAGACTGTTTTTCCATCCTCACTTGTCATAATGTGGGTTGTAAATGAAAATACCTCATTATAAACCTAGTTACATCCTTCCTTGGGCTTCAGCTTCTCTAGTAGTAAATAAGGGTGTCATTCAAAGGGTCCTTTCTCACTGTTGGTATTCTTTGTTTCTAACTTTAACACCATGTAATCCACAGAGAGAATCTCGAAACTCATTTCCAGAATAGCAAGAACAAATCCAGAGGTCACTCTATTTTTTTCTCTGCCATAGGCACTTAAAACCTGCTTTACAGGGACTTCTAACACTGAAGGGGAATGCTGGGGCAGTCTGTGTCACCCTAAAACTCATATAGAAGCTCTAACTCACAGTACCTTAGAATGTGGCTGTATTTGAAGGTAAGGGCTTCATGAGACATGACTAAGGCAAATGTGCACCCATTTGAGTGGGCTCTAGTCCAATCTGACCAGTGTCCCTATAACAGGAAAATTATACACAACAAAACACCGGGTACAAAAGAAAGACCATGTGAAGACACAGTATAAAGGAGGCTGTCTGTAGGTCAGGAATAGGTCTTGGGAGAAGCCAGCATCCCCATGATGCTTTGATTTAACACTTTTAGCCTTTAGAAGTATGAGGAAATAAATCTGTGTCACTGATATCACCTTCCCTGTGCTTTACAATGATAGCTTTAACAAATAAATACAATGCTAAGAAAGGACTGCCTGTTTAGATGAGAATGTGTTCACAGTCATCTTACCTGGGTCTCTCCTTTCTCTGATAGTTCTATTCTAACGCTACCATGTAATGCCCCCCAACTGTCTCATTTAGGGTCACTACTGCTGTGATGAAACACCAGACCTAAGCAACTTGAGGGGGAAAGGGTTTATTTGGCCTTATGCTTCCAAATCATTGCCCATCAGTGAAGGAAGTCAGAACAGGAATTCAAACAGGGCAGGAACCTGGATGCAGAGGCGGATACAGAGGAGACCACAGAGGGAGGCCGCTTACTGGCTTGTTCATACTTTGCTCAACCTACTTTCTTATAGAACCCAGGACCACCAGCCCACCATGGGCTCAACCCTCCCCAGCAATCACTAAGAAAATGCCCCATCAGCTTGCCCCATCTTATGGCGACCGACATTTCTCAAATGATGCCCTCCTTTCTGATGATCTAGTTTGTGTCAAGCTGACAAAAAAATTAGCCAGCCCAGAAGATGACAGTGTTACTTAACACCCATGAATGGTAAGATTGAGCTCACCAGGTACAGAAAAGCCCTTAGCCACCTGGACCTGTTCCCGAAAGCAAATGCAGATCATACAACACAACACATTGATATAGTTGATAAAGAGCACACTGAGTAAGTATAGTGACGGTGTTTACAGAACTCATTTTAAATTAGGATGACAGCATTTCACTAGCAAACTGAAAACACATTTAAAATTTGTACCCAAAACTCTGCCTTCATTTGTTAACCAAAGAAATCCACACGGCTCCCTGCTCTTTTACTCTAGCTGGTCAACAAATTTCCTCCTGAGACTGTTCTCCATAGCTACTTACTCTCTTCAGAGATCTTTTCTTTCCCAGAGGGGCTCTCTGAAGCCTCTGTCAAACATAAACATGCCTGTTTTTAAAACTAATAGCAGGCAACGGCCCACATGCTGGCATTGCAGCCGGTCTCCATTCTTGACTCCTGATCACATTCAATGCGGAGCCCTTGGATAAGGTCTTGAGGTTGGGTTCAAAGGCAAGAACAAAACAGTTGACCTGAAGAACCTCTAGCCACAAAAAGCATGAAGAGAACTCCCAAAAGACAATACCCCAAACAAACCCTGATGATCAGACCTGAACGTAGAAAAGGAGAGAATCTTTTCTGGGCGAATCCTAGATCAATAATCCAAGGATAAGTTTCTGTCTTTACAGCCTGGTGACTTGGTTCTCTATGTTTTAATGATCCCTTAGTTATTATCCAGTTTAAGAAGCCTGCTGCACATTTTTCAGAAGTAGAAGAAAACATCTGAGTGGGAATAGGTATCTATAGATTCCAGTTCCTATCACTGACACATTGCCTTGAACCACTAGAGCAATCAGAAACCTTCGGTAATCCAAGGCACTATTCAGGCATTCTTGTGGCAGCTACCTACCATTGCGTAACACAGTTATACATATACACATATACATGCATACATGCATACATACATACATACATACATACATACATACATACATACATATACACACGCGCGTGCGCGCGCGCGCACACACACACACACACACACACACATATATGGTGGTAGGAAGGATGATTTTCCTGACAGAATTTCTCTGTGTAGTCCTGAGTTTCTTGAACTCACTCTACGGACCAGGCTGGCCTCAAACTCAGAGATCTGCCTGCCTCTGTCTCTTTAGTGCTGGGACTAAAGATGTGCTCCACCCCTGCCTGGCTTGAAGTGTTTCTTCCTCACACTTTCTCAGGAGACTTCAGAAAGTCTTTGTCAGGGACTCCTGTCATCTGAAGGCCAGAGAAGAAACATCCATTTACAAATCTTTAAGCAAAGAGCTAAGCTCCCTGATGCTGCTGGCTGAAATCTGGTTTTTCACAACATGGGCTTCTGTGTGACACGTTCACCAGCCTCAGGATGGTAGCTGTCTTCCCACATTATGAGCCTCCAAAGAGCCAGGGTCTGTTATGATTGACTTTCTCAAGTCACACACTGTCACTTTCAATGTTTCTCCTCATTACAAACAAGCCAGCAAGTCACATCTAAATTGAAGAACAGGTTATCTTTTGAAAGCAGAGTCAGAATTTGCAAATATATATTTAAGCTACAATAATGTTCAGTATTTCTGCTACATACAAAGAACATAAAATAGTAATATTACACATCACACATATGCCCTCAACACAAACCACACAGACACATCCTGCACACCTCCACACATACCGTACACACAGACATCTACCCACTCACCCCCCCACACACACACACACACAAACACACAGTCTCATGGAATCTAAGAAGCAACCGGAGCAGAAGAGCCAGAATATGTGAGTAGCACACTCCTTTCATGAAGTCAAGCTGAGAATAGCCAGGTAGAAGCACACCCATGAACAGCAATCAAAGGTTGAATTCCTAGTTTCTTTTGGGTCATTGGGCTCCTAGACAACTACTTTGCTCCTTCGAAGGTGACACAGTGATGGGGCGTGGGGGATGGGACAAGGATTCTGAGTGACAGTGCAGGACAATCCTGGAAGTCCTGGGCAGGGCTGGCTGTTTCACACAATTCAGATTATTAGCATGCCCATTGTCAGAACACACCTCTCAGAGGCCAAGAGACCAGTGAAAGAAGGACCCCAACCCCAACCCATGCCTTTAGTGTGGTGTGTGTGTGTGTGTGTGTGTGTGTGTGTGTGTGTATACACACACTTCTGGATCAGTGTGCTTCTGTTTGGATGCAAAATGGCCCTTTACCGTACGATAAGAAAGTTCCATCCACAGGACATGCATCTATCCCCCTTTCCTAACCCTAATTCCTTTCTGGTAGGTATGTACCTTTGGTATTCCTGGCAAAGAGGATCAGATGGGGCTTTAAAATAGACCTGAACAACCATTCAAAGCAGCCCCATCAACAGCTCTTCCGCTGACTCTGTTTCCCCCTGAATGTCTATTTATATTGAAAATGAGAGTGTGACTCAGGAGGCACAAGAATCAAATACAGAACTTTCTAAAGGTATCTCATACATGCAGGCATATCTTTACAAAGATAGTCAAGGATTATTCATATAGATATGGGTGCAATTTTAAAAAAATCAGAGTGGTGTACAATTCCAACATCAGAAGGGAGCATCCCCAGATAACGGAGAAAAGAATCTGCCTTAGAGGGGAACCGCAAATGAGGGAATCACTCCACACAGAAACCTTCGTCACTTCCCACGAGCAGGAAAGCATTGGAAAAGCCCAGTCTCAATCCTTCATCACAGCCCCTTCCCAGCTTCCTCTTTCTACGGTTCGGCACATGTACATACACAACACATGTATTACGTGTGCACACTCATCACACACACACAGAGAGCTTAAAACACTAAAACAAAACCAAAAAACCCAATACTCTGTAAATCCCTAATCATGTAGAAAAACAGTACACACTCTTATTCTTGATAAATATCTTTTTAATTTTACCTCGAGCCAATGAGTCTTCTTAAACTCCAAGAAGCACTCCAAGAATAAGCATGAACATCCCCCACAGATACAAAGCGATGGTGAGCAGAAAGGCAAAGTCACAGTACCACCTGCAGAGCTCCTTCTTAAAGAGTAAACCAGGAGAAGGGCTGAAATTAGAAACAGGCTCATCCAACTCTTTCAAAGCCAAACAGGGGCCAGAAGAACTTTGTAAAGGGAAAAGGAAGTCAAAGCTCCTTTACTAAATTCTACCAACAGAACTTTGTGCTTGGGTAGAACGCGCAGGCTTTTTCCTCCCACTGAGGCTAAGGCTCGGTGTCTGGAACCATTTGTTGGGGGGAAATTTGGTTTACCATCAAGCTGGAAGCTTACAGCCAGTTCTTACCTGTCAAACATTTTAGTAGGAAGTTCCTCGTCAGGGGAGGAGACAGGTGAATCCCCACAGAAGGAAGAAAAGGCTGCTGCCGAAATTCATGGGCAGGTAGACCTTCTGAGGACCCGTGTCCAGTACAACTCAAGTCAGTCGGAGGCCTTGGAGGGGCAAGGTCTAGAACTGAGCCGACAAAGGCCTCCGAAGGTAAAAACATCTTAAAACATCTCCTGTCTTGGAATTATTAAATGTGAAAACTGCATACCCAGATGTAGTCATGACTGGCTGCCACAATGCTGTTCCTTTTAATTATCAGCACAACTGACGGATAAGAAACACTCCATAGAAAAGTACTTCATAAAATAAAAACCAGCTCATCGAGTAACCAGAGAGCACGGGTTTTAAATCAGAAAGACCTAGGAATGACTTTCTGCTGTGCCGTATGTAGATGCACGCACAGCTCACATAAACAGCTCCTCTAGACCTTAGTTGCTCCATCTGTTAAAAATTTCGAACAAAAGATTGTTGTGGAGAAACCAGCACTAAACTGGGAGCCTTGACAGGTGAGAGCCACTGCTGATCTCCAAGACAGACCTGGTTAGGTAGAAAACAGAATGCATGGATGCAATTGCCAAGGCAGGTGCTACAGCCACACGGCCCCAGGGACCTCCCTTTCTAGTACTTACAGGCTTGGCAGACACAGCTACTTATGAACTACCTACCCATTAGGAGATTACGTCACAATGGGCACTGCAGCTTCCATTTTAGACCTCTGTTGGTCGTTTCATTCACAACCCACTTTGGATAAGCCAGCTTCTGTAAAACTTCATCACAAGGACCGAGACGTGAAACTGAGGTTGCCTAGAGCCTCCTGAGAAAGTTTAGGGTAAGCTCCTTGACATGCCCCTGCTCCCTGACCAAGCCACTGTGGCTACAGCCCCATGAGTAATGTAAGCTAGAACCCCCATGCCCCAGCCAAGCCACTCCCAGGTCCCTGGCTCTCCTAAACCATAGGAGTAGTGGGTTTTCATTATTCTTTTAATGTGGTAAAATAATCTATGACCAATGATAGTACTAGGCTGTGTGAAAAGTTGCAATGCTTAGTGAAGCAGGAAACCCTCAAAGCAGGGGTGGGAGGTCTTTATGAAAGAAAGTGACAGCTGTTGAAGGAAGGATGAGTTTGGGAGTGGTGATCTGACATAGATGTGAACAACTAACTAGAGTTGAGGCTGTTGTTTTTATAGTCTGGGTGTAAAATGTCCCCCAACAGGCTCTAGTGTTTGAACGCTTATTCTCAAGCCAGCAATGCTATTCTGGGGGGTTGTGAAATATTTTGAACAGGGCTCTGTAGTGGGACTATGTTCTGGTACATTGTGAATATTTGTCCCTCCTACTGGTTTAATAAAAAGCTGATTGGCTGAAGGCACACAGGAAGTGTGGGCGAGGCTACCAGACTAAGAAAACTCTGGGAACAGGAAGAGCGGAGCAGAGACACCAGCAGATGCAGAGGAAAGAAAACAGCTATGCTGCTCCTAAAAAAAGGCACCGAGCCACATGGCTAAACAAGATAAGAATCATGGGCTAGTTTAAGAATTAAGAGTTAGCAGATTGAGCCATAAGCTAATCAGCATAAAATGAATATAAGCATCTGTGTGTTTCTGTGGGACTGCGGGACTGTGGATCAGAACCACAGGCCAGACAGGCCAGAAACTTCATACTACAGGGCAGGGAGCTGAGGAAGGCTGCCAGAGCCAGGTCTCTCAGAGGTACAGCATGACCCTATTTCTGTTCCATTCTCTCTGCTCTCTGATCCATCAAGATGTAAGGAGCTGGTGCCTCACAGTCCTGCTGCCACAGACCTGTTCTCCACCATAAGAATCCATGCCCTACTATGATGACCCGATAGGCTTTTAATCATGGACTGGGGCAGGGACAGTGCTGAAGAGATGGCTCATCAGTTAAGAGCTCTCCCAGAGGACCATGAAGCACTCACATGGTAGCTCACGACTGTCTGTAACTCCCAAGATCTGACACCCTCCTGAAATTGTTTCTGTATGGTGAGAAAAGGGGTTAGCACAGCCACAGATTACACAGCGGAGAACTGAGAAAGGCCCTGAGAAAGGCCGAGATGACTGGGTTTTGACCTCAGGTTACTGAGTCTGCCCCATAGAGAACATATAGGTGCTACCTGCACCAAACCAGAAGCAAATGCCAACAGAAATCTTACATAATCGGGACAGAGATGTCTGAAGTGGAGCTTGGCCAAACAGAAGCAAAGACCGTCAATGAGAGGCATACTATGAGCCCAGACCTCCACATACAGCATCGACCTCCCCACCCCAGCTGCCTACAGAACCCGAGGCCTTAAAGCCCACTAGCTCACTTAATCTGTGCATATTCAGTTACATGCCTAAGGATAGTGTCACCGTGGGACACATTTTCTCAGTCAAATCACAGCTATCATGTATAAACATGCTGGTCTGGTACCCAGCGCGGTGTGCTACAAAATTAATGCCATAAATATGGTGGCCTTTATAGACAGAAAATCATAGCAAATATGTAAACTTTGTTTCTTCTTAAATCGCCCCAATCACAAAAACTGAGACCAAACCGCACTTTTATCTTTAATAAAACAAAATCAAATAATGATAATAATAAACGAGGGTACGCTGCAGAACACAGAGAAATTCAGAATACTGTCCTGAACAGTGCCGGGTGGAGGGGAAGGCCCTGAGGAATGGTATTAGCAGTATCAATCTCATTCCACAGTCCTATATGACAGGCAAGAGCCGCCAAAAAGCCAATGCAAAGTCAAAAGCCAACTGGGCCCTGGAACTTTTGGGGTTCTTTGGCAAATACTCACTGTCCAGATATTCAAAGACTGTAGGATCTGCTGCTCATGTTTAGTTTTATTAAGGTCATTCTGTGAAACTTAGACAGGACAATTCAGAAGAATCCTTCCCTCTGGCACACCCCAACAGAAGCCTTCAGGTACTGGAGGGCACACTATGGCAGGGAGATAAAGGAAAACACATGACCATTCCTTCAAATATGCAGAAGGCCGGTGCCCATCTGGTCTAACCTTTTACAGCTAGGGAAACTGAGGCTGGAAAGGTTGAAGCTGCTCACTCAAGTCACAAAGCAAAGAGATTTCATCAGGACTAGTATTCGGCTGAGTAAAACAATAAATAGCAAGACTCAATCCGGGGCAAGCAGAGGCTCAGTCAACACGTCCAAATTTCTTAAAGCAATCTATTTGTCAGAACTCTTTAAGGGTCCACAAAACACACTAGGTAAACAAAGTGGCCCACTATCGCTGGCCTGTCCTGTGAGGAGGCTGATGGGAAAGTGCCAAGAACTACCTTTACAGCTGGGTACAGAGACTCAAACCTGTAATCCTAGTACTGATTTGATGTATCTTTATAAATTGAAATGATCGAGGGCAGCTTACGCTATAGAAAGACCCTGTGTCTCAAGAAACAACACAGACACAGAAAGACAGACATACATACGCTGATACACGAGCACGCACGCGCGCGCGCACACACACACACACACGGGGGGGGGGGGGGGGGGGGGGGGGGAGATTAGCTTCTTTTCTTTTCCTCCTGCTAAAGCTAGACAAAGAATTTGACACAGGTCTGCCATTATCATCCTTCTAGATTCCCAAGCAATCTGAGAGGAAAAAATAGCTGATAAAATATGAACATAACAAACAGAAATATGAACATTTGTATTTGGAACAATGAAGTCTACTGAAAGAAGTGTCCACATGTACATACAAATGAGAAAGCTAGGTGAGAGTCTCTCATGCTAGAGGGTGTGACAGAAACCCTGGATTCATCTTCTGGCTTTGCCAGTTACCAGCTGCGGTGCCTAAACAGCATTTCACCTTTCTGAGCCTTGGTTTCAACAGCTGTGAAACAGTAACACCCATTTCTTTCCTTAATTGTAGGAAAGAAGAGCCAGTCCTGGGTGCAGGCTTGGAAGCAGCCATGGCCACCCTCCATGCACCAGGAACTTCCTGAAATCCACATGTGTTTGGGCATTGAGTCCCCCAAGACCAACATGGGTTACAGTCCATATCTTCCCAGCTCTGGTACCCAATCCTCTCCTGTCACACCATATACCTGCTGATTATGAAATAAGCTCTTACTGTCCAGTTTTATATTCCTGTTCAACTTTATTCTTTACAGTTCTACCTCCTTGACCAGAAAGTTACCTCAAAGAGCCAGCCTGATAGGGCATGGCCAGACCTTCTCACTGACTCCTCCCCTCTGCCCCTATGATGGGGACTTACATAGCACCAATCAGCATGCAGATTTACCTTCAAAGTTTTGGAATATCTGAAGAGATGCTCTTGGTTTTTGTTGTCCTAAATGTCAGTTGGAGAGTCTGTGGTTTACTCTTCCTAGCTCACTACCCTACTCTGGTAGAGTGGCTGTCTCCATCATGGCTGTTATAGATACTGAGTACCCTCCCTTCATCCTACATCAGGCTCCCAGTGCCTCTTCTGATGAAGATCCTTCAGCCCCTTCCACGAGCTGGTGAATCTATCAGCAGATATATCTTACGGTGCCATCGTTCAAAGGGCACTGTGTGTCATCTGCACTTTTGTCTACAAGCACAGGTGCCCACAGAGCCAGTGAGAGCTGTCTAGAGAGCAGTGGATGTATGAGACATTTCTGTGTCACAGTACCTTCCTGGATTCAGCGGGCAGGGAATCTAGCAGGAGGTGAAACACTTGGTATATCCTGCCAGTGTGCGACTTTTCTCCATGTGCAACCAAGCTCATTCCAAACTCTTCCTTCAGTACAGCCATGATTTAATCCAAGAAAAAGAAACCAGAAACAACACAGTGGCCCTTTGATATGAAGGCAACAGTCCCTGTCCACGCTCCCATCAGTCAGCCAGAGTTGGCAGCCTCTTTGCCTCTTAATTTCTCCAAAAGAGGCCAAGAATAAAGCTCAGCCCCTCTCACTGCCATTTGGAACTTGGACCATGTACAACTAGTAATTAACACCGCTTAAACAAGACCGATTCTCTACTCACTACAGATCACTAAGAGAATTGGATGCAAATGTAAAAGAAACATGTCTATCTCCTTGAGAAATGCTGAAGTCTCATACTAATCAATGAAATGGAAAAAAAAAAAACTAATAAGAAGTAAAAAGAAAGATTATCAAATGACTAGCAGACGTTCTTCCCGTGAATAATCTGCTAAGTAGAGGTTCTTCTCTGAGTCATTTAGAGTCAGGATAAAGGAACTTAGACCACTTTCATCTGTTACAGTCATGAGAACAATGTGCATCCCAAACCCAGGCAACTGTCTGAACATCCTGAGGCTCTCGCTTCCACCTCACTCAGAATTTTTTTTTTTTTTTTTTTTTTTTTTACAGGAGATAGCTTGTGACCACACATCACTATCACCAGATTAGACCATGTCTGTAGTAGGAGGTTTCTGGCCCTGACTTTCGGGCCTAACCTCAAGGTTTAGGCCCACAGACCAGCAGACCCGCAGTCTCACAGGCCCACAGAGACACACAGATGCTTCCAATAGTTTTTGGCTGATCAGCCTTAGGCCCAGGCATATAACTTGCTAACTCTCTACCCTTCATCTAACCCATGATTCTTGTTCAGCCATGTGGCTCGGTACCTTTTCTTTAGAGCAGCATGGTTGTCCTCGGCTTCCTCTGGCTTCTCTCTGGCATTCTGCTCTGTGCTTCCTGTTCTCAGAGTTTTTAGTCTGGTAGTCCCGCCCACACTTCCTGCCTGCCTTTGGCCAATCAGAGCTTTTTATTAAACCAGTGGGTGGGACAATTATTTACAATGAAACAACACAATACCCCTACACATGTCTCCTTGCTCCCAGTATTCCATCTGCTTAACCATCACCATGAACCCCTGTCCCCAGAGTCCAAGTGTGGGGATATTTTGTAATATAATAAAAACATTCGGAGATATCAGAGGGATCTACCCACAGTCAGTCTAGGAGGATCAGGCAGTGGTAACTCACATCTTTAATCCCAGCACAGGGAATATCCAGGAGTGGTGACCTACGCCCTTAATCCAAACTGAGTTCAGGTCATCTTAGTTTACAGAAGGAGTTCCAGGCTCCCAGACAGGCAGTGGTGGGGCTATGCCTTAACTGAACAAAGAGAGTATTTAAGGCGGGCATAGAAAGACAGATGGGTGGAAGAAGCCAGGAGGAACCAGGCTGAGGAAGTTGGAGGACAGCTGGGTAAGATCTGACTGTGGTGTTTACTCTCTCTAATGTCTCTGACTTCCCCAGAGATTGGCCCTGAGTTTCCTTTATTTGTGCAACATCCAAGTGAGGAAATCTCTAGCCAATTCCTCCTAGACTCTGCAGCTATTTCACCTGTTAATGACCCCTGTGACCTTTAAGCTTGATGCCCTCTGCCTTCCCTCCAAGCACTCAGAAGGAACAGCATAGAGACAGAAATGCCAAGTATCACCCTGGCCCCTCTTCTATAGCAGAGGCTAAGAGTGAGCAAAATATGAGATCCCACAGGTTTAACCAGAAGTTTCCTGACCCACCCATGCCTGCAGGACAGAGCTCTCCCACCTGCAGTCTTAAAGCTGCTTATAAAATAATTACTCAGAGGCTTATATTAATTACAAACTGTTTGGCCTGTGGCTCAGGCTCATTACTAACTAGCTCTTACAACTTAACTCAACCCATCCTTATTAATCTGAGTATTGCCACATAGCTCTGTGGCTTTACCTGTGTTCCATCACATCTTGCTGTCTGGGTAGCAGCATGTAATGTCTTCCCCCGACTCCATCCTTTATCTCAGCTTGGGCTTCCCACCTGCATCTAAGCTGCCTTGCCACAGGCCAAAACAGCTTCTTTATCAACAAAAGATAATAAAGCCCATTCACAGGGTACAGAAAAACACCCCACAAGCATTTTTCTCTCGAAAACAATGCCTTCACTCAAAACATCCAAACAGTCTGATTAGATGATCAACCCTTTAAGCCGGCTGCTTTACACCCGATCATATTGGCTGTATAATTTTGTGATTTATGAATGTCATAAAACTCACACAGCACCTCTTTCAAATTCACATAAGCCTTTCTCCTATGCATGCATCATGTATAGATAACAATAGTAACAAGGATATAATAATAACACAAAATAGTACTTACTGAGTACTTATGAAGCTTAAAAACAGTATTTATTGAGTGAAACTTAAGACATCTCATACGTATTATTTCAAATCTTCATAAAAACTATCTGATACAGGCGAGCAGTTTTAGTGTTTAGTTTGTTTTTATATAAGCACCTAGGCTATTCCTCTCCTTTCTTCTTTGTCCAAAATACAGATCGCCACACACACAAATCCCCATCATGGTGCTACTCACTGTACCCCCTAAGCCAAATTCACAGCATTATGTCTCCTAGAAGAAGGGGTTTGGGGTAACTGTATTTTCTATTAGAAATATATCAATATTGTCCTAAATAAGAGAATCATGTTTCATTTAGGATTAAGCCACATTCAGAGCATGAAGTGTTCAGAGCATGGAGTTCAGAGCCCAGAGCACAGGCATACACATTAATGCCCCAGAACACATAAAGCCAGGGACTACCTTCCCATCCTGCTTTTCACGTCATAAACTGTGAGTAGGTGGGCTTCCTTGGGATTTCCTACCATTTTTCTCTTCTATCTGTTACAACCAAAGGTAAACATACTGATTCTTACAAACACTTCACCCTTGCCAGTGTGCATGGACACACTGACTCCTGCAAACACGTCACACCAGTGTATATGGATACACTCCTGCGAACATGTCACACCAGTGTGCATGGACACACTGACTCCTGCAAACACGTCACACCAGTGTGCATGGACACACTGACTCCTGCAAACACATCACACCATTGTGCGTGGACCCACTGACTCCTGCAAACACGTCACATCAGTGTGCGTGGACACACTGACTCCTGCAAACACGTCACACCATTGTGCATGGACACACTGACTCGTGCAAACACGTCACACCATTGTGCATGGACAGGACCCACTGACTCCTGCAAACATGTCACATCAGCGTGCGTGGACACACTGACTCCTGCAAACATGTCACACCATTGTGCGTGGACCCACTGACTCCTGCAAACACGTCACACCAGTGTGCGTGGACACACTGACTCCTGCAAACACTCTACAAGTATTAATTAATTTAAGATCTTCAATCGAATGATTCTTTAAGGATTCCATGACTGACCTCAGTTGGGCAAAATTTAGTAGCACACTGGAGCAGAGGACCTGCAAACACCCGAGAAGCAGCCACTCTGAGACTTCCTGGACTGAATCAGGGGACTTTGGGAGGACCCAAACCCTTCTTAGTCTCCAATTAATCATGGGATCAGTCGTCAAAGTACGATCTGTTCTCAGAGATCAGCACCACTTTGCTGAACAAATGTCAAAAATCGATTCATGGGCAGGTAAAGACTCGGGTTCTCCAAAGAACTACCTGACATCCAGAACACTAGATGTACCAATATCAAAGATGTATTGTTGCATGAATGAAGGAAAATCAGAACCAGATCTCAGGGAAAGGCTGAGCTATCAGAGAGGAAACCCCACAGTCAGATCTCACCCAGCTGTCTTCCAGCTTCCTCAGCCTAGCTCCTCTGGCTTCTTCTGCCTGCCCTGTCTTTCTATGTCTGCCTTAAATACCCTCCTCACCCAGTTGTTTCACAACCAGGTTAAGCTTAAAGGCCTGGCACCACCACTGCCTGCCTGGGAGCCTGAAACTCCCTCTATAAACTAAAATGACCTCAAACTCAGATCGGCTAGGATTAAGGGCATAGGTCACCACTCCTGGATATTCCCCGTGGCTGGGATTAAAGGTGTGAGTTACCACTGTCTGATCCTCCTAGACTGACTGTGGGTAGATCCCTCTGATATCTCAGACTGTTTTTATTAAATCTGAAACATATCCCCACATCATATTATGCTCTGATATTGATGCCAAACAAGTACCACGGTGTTCCTCTTTAAAGTCAACAGAACCACTAGCACCAGACACAGTCTTGGAAATGCTGTAACTCAAAAGGATCATTTACTACCACTATAAAAGGAAATGAATTAAAATCAACTCTCTCTCTCTGTCTCTCTCAGACCTCCCCCCCCACACACACACAGAATGAGCTTTATATAAACTGTCATGTGGCAACAATGTCTTCAATGCACACACAGTTACAGTAACAGAACACCATTCACCATAACACACAAAGTCAGTGGCATTTTTGCAGGATCGACAATCCCCAATTTAATACAGTTGCCCAGATTCTTCAGAACCATAGCAACCCTTGAACCTGGCTGACAACTTACTTTAAACTGGATATTACACCACCCTAAAGCTGTTTGTGCAAAACTTCCCTGGAGAGCTGGAGGTGAAAATGACTTCTAAGAAACTATGTGAAAAATGTAAACAGTTGCATCCATCTTATATGAGGTTTAAATGCTCCAGTCAATAAGGGCAGGTAAAATTAATACCCATAAGAAAATTCAAATATAAACTCAATTTAATCTTCACTTGGAAATGCTGCACACTCAAAAATAAAATATAATCGACCAAAATATGTTCATGTCTACAGCTGCATCATTAAAGCTGGTGGCAGAGTGTTTACTTTCATCAGCCAAGAAGTGTTCTTCCATCTGGTCACATACCCAGCATTACACACATATCTTAAAGTTATTCAAATATTTCGTTTGTGAAAACAGAGAGGTTATCCCATGTAGGCAAGTTTGGGAGCAGATGAGTGTTAAATATGCTACAGGGCTCCTGCTTAAACCATAAAAGTGACATTTTTTTCTGCCAACCTGCCAGTTAAATGCCTACTCCGCTTCTTAATGCATTCATACGCTTCTACAAACCCATGTGCTGACATTTTGTGAAAAGCACTATCTTACAAGTCCCTAACGGGGAGGGGGGCAGGAAGAACAACCGCTCCCTTTCAGTGCAGGACACAGAGAGATCAACCTCTCCCTGTTGTCTGGTTTACGTGGTGTGAGAAGGGGCAATGCAGACCGCTTGGGAGGAAAGATGTCAATGTCTCACCCACCACGGCACCCGGCATGCCATCATTCCAACATGACTGGCAAGACGGACCCACTGGCCTAACAGTAGCATAACTGTCATGAGGGAAACAAACCAGGCCTGTCCCACACCAGTTACTACTGGTCAAAAGAGAACAGCACAGACCCTAGAGGTGGGGCAAACCAACGTCTGTCATGTTAAATGGCCATACTTATTGTCAAACTGCCTACTCAATACTTGTGTTTATACCCACAGGTTTGTGTTGCTCTCAATTTTAGTCAGAGAGGTTTCCTTTTACATTGGGGAGCAGTTACGGCAGAGACTGATGTCTGGTCAAAAAGGCAAGTAAAGTAACTGAACGTGCTAGCTGTGGACAGGCCATCTCTATTAACCTCTCCCAGGCCAAAGCTGGGGAACATCAGAGCAGAAGGAAGAGAGAACATGGAATGGTAGATGGGACTATTGTACACATGAACTCACACAGCTGGTGGTTACCCACACACGATGAAGCCTGTCACAATTCCAGAGTAAATGGGGGAGGGGCCCCAATGCCCCACCCTTAGCAGGGGAGCTATTATCAATGGTTGCTGAGAGAGAACCTTTCTCCTTTGGGGGCATGGCTGTTGGTAGGTTGTCCGTGCCTCTATGGATGGTCCTAAACCTGTATACATGGGAGCAGAAGTAATCAGGCTCCAAGGGTTAATAAGAAAAACCACAAAGAGGGCATGAGCTTGGGATGGTCATAGGGTTGGAAGCACTAGGAGGCTGGAGGGAGGTAGTGGTGGGAAATATGATCATACACTTATAAATGTATTACATTTTCAAAGAATAAAATCCTATTTTAAAGTTTCGAACATGTTATTTTCCTCTTACAGTATTTTTTTTCCTTGTAAGCATGTTTATTTTATCTTTTTTAAAATTCTTAATTTATATAGGCTTATTGCTTCTTATTTTTCCCTCTCCTAGGATATCTAAGATCCAAGACAGCAAAAGGTCTGTCTCTATTTTGTTCTAAGGTATTTAAATAATTCCTAAAACAGGGCTGGAGATAGCTCAGTCCGGGAAAGTGCTTGTGCTGCATACCCAAGGAGTTGGATTCAATCCTGCAAATCCACATAAAAGCCAGACAGGATGACACACACCTCTAATTCCAGCCCTGGGGAGGAGGATTGCTGGCCAGTCATTTTAGCCCAATCTTTGCAATCTGGCCAGTGAGAGGCCTTGTCTAGAGAAACAAAGTAACCAGGAAACAAAGGCTCCTGGTAAACAAGCAAGCTGACCTCAAGCCTCCATAAATGATAACCAAAGCTGTCCTCTGTCCTCCATATACATGTATGTGTAAACATATATCTACACACACACACCCCCAAAGCAATAAAAATTCCTAGCACAAAGCAGGCCTTCAAATATTTGCTGAATGAATAACTGAACTAACACAAACAGAGCTATTACCTCACAGAATAACTTCCTGGACTCCACTAAAACAAAGACTAGGTGTGGAGATGGCATTTCTATAGACATTATGCTCTATGGAAGTCCTGCAGTGTTCCCAAGTAGTTAAACAGAACAGCAGAGATATAAGGACACATGGGTAGGGTATATTACAAGGCATTCCCCCTGTGGTCTCTTCAAATTGAGGTGCAAAGCTCTCAGACACGGCACCCACCAACCGTGTGGCTCAGTTACTCATGGTATATCACGTATGTGATGACCTGGGCACTTTGTATGATGGGTGTGGAACTCCTCTATATTCCAGAGAACAGAGCTGCCTGCTATCAAGTCTCTACTTGCTGCATCCCTCCCAGGTACACGTGTCTGGAAGCCTTTGGCCTCTGGTGCAGCCCTTCCCAGAGTTGAGTCAGCTATGTATGCAACCAGGCAGGGTAGTGGGAACCCCACCCAGCTCTACATTTCTCCTGTAGATCTCTATTTACTGTTATATACATCAATCCGAGGGGAGTAAGAATGCGTCAAGTACAAGAGAGTAAAGCACCAAGGTATCTAAATCACAGGTGTGTGCTAAGGAACCCCACGTAGTTTACCAAAACTGTCACCAGGAGTCACACGAAAGGAGCTTACACACTCACCAAGCTTGTCAATCCACTGTTAGCTGTATAACCTATGTATGTATACAGTCTCCCTTATCCCAAAACAGTGTTGTAATGATTACGTTTACAAAGCAGGGAAATTATGAAGACCCATAAACTTCAGGTAACTCTCATGGGGCTATGAACACAGAGGACACTCTAAACACTGCTCCTACACAAACTGGTCTATTACAGATGAGCCTGGAACAGTAGGCCAAGAGAAGGAAGGCAGATACACAGAAAGTGTCATGAATCATGAGTCTACTAGACAAGATATTCAGAATAGACAGATTCTTTCTTAGATGTACTATAAATTGCCGGTTGCTATTGCCAAAAATTGCTGGGGGGGAGGCAGGAAGTGTGAGGCAATACTAATAAGAATATTCACAGCAGTCAACAGACACCTTTGTACATACACTAAAACCATTGCTGGAGCCTTGATATGATATTAAAGGCAGGATTCTCCTATGAGCTACATACCAGAAGGCAATACTCAAATCTTCTCCCAAAGTGTCCAACACAAAGCAAAACAAACTAAATGTCAAATAAATCAAGTATCCAACGTTAGATGTGGAGCCAAAGTTTTCTAGGAAATATCAACAGACTCCAAGTACAGAGCAGCTCAGAGGAATGTATGGCCAGCTTGGGCAAAGTTTTATCCCCCGGGCATTTGGAGGAGGGCCAGCCCACACTGATTCACTGTGGCTGGGGTCAGAGGCAGGTTCCGCTGACAGTGGGAAGGATCCAAGCAGAACAAAGTCAAACTAGTTCAGGGATGAAAATGAGGAGGGAGAAATACCTCTCCCATCTCTCCCCAAGTTCACAATCAGGGACAGCAAGGCTCGCACTGCATCAGCTCCAAGCAATCAATGTTCCGGCTATGATTGTGAGTGAGCTAGGAAGAAGAGCCACAGAGAGAGAAAGCCATCAGAAACAAATAGGCTCTTATTTCAAAGCAACAGTTTCTTTGCTTGGATTGGCAGCCAGTAAAGAATTCTTAAATACACCCCAGCGCTTGGCTGAGCCACCTTGAAACCCATCCCATATACATGTTCTCTGCGTCATTTACTCCGCTGAAAACTTTAATGAGGGATAAAACGGAGGAGGAAGAAATGAGGTCACTTTTAAATAAGGAAAGCAACTCTCTTTTGGTAGAGGAAACATTAAGTTGTTCCCTCCCACATTTTATAGACTTTAGACACAGAAAATTCAAACCAGTGAGGACGGTAAAAGCCAACTGCCCACTTGTCAGTAAAGGAGACGTAATTGGGGACACGGAGAGCGTGGAGTGGGGGGTGTGAGAAAGCTAACAGAAAATTCCTGAAATTGTGTCAAAATTTTCCAGCGTGAACCCCTGCAGACCCCTGTACAACATTTTCAGCCATTATTCTTACAGTGCGCCTGGTCTGCAAAGGGCCGGATGCCTCCTCTGGAAACTGTTCTGGGTTTGCCTGTTCTAACTTCATGACTATCTGAAAACCTAAACTCTTAAAAGTACCCACGTGCACACACACACACACACACACACACACACACACACACACACACACACACTCCTCCTCCAGTGCCAGAGTTGGGGGGTGGAGGGTACATGCTCCAGATCATCTCTGATTTCTTTTGACTACTTCCCTTTCTCATTATCACAGTCCTGAGCACTGTTCTCATCTCATTCCCTAGACCTTTGACCTGATTTATCACCAGTGTATTTACTCTGGTCTCTCTTCAGCTCAGGCCCAGCATTAGGAATGTACAAATAATGAACAAAGCTCAACCTCTTTAGCTTGACCTTCAAGATCACCATACCCACCTACCCCTTTTTGGGCCCTCCACATCCTCTCTCTACACCCCATACAGCCAGTAGCATTCTATTCTATTCTATGATGGACACTTCTGTGACAAGCACTAGTCTACAATATGGTAGCATTCAATCCAATGTGACTTTAATCATTGGACACGTTAGACGCTCAAAGCAGAGGTAACCACATCTTGTCCGCCATGCCTTCCCTAATTCCCTATGACAAATCAAAATAGCAATTCCCAAAGTATAAGAGATACTCATGAGTGTGCCTCAATAAATGCACGCAATAGTGCAATGAGTCAATAAGAGGAAATGGTACCTGGAAATATTTGGTTTTCAAATACGCTAAATGATTTACACACATTTATGAGTTATTACTTTTTGGTCCTCAAAGTAAACTTCAAATGAGCATCCTCATTTTATAATAAGGAAAGTAACATCCACATTCCTGTCTCAGAGTTTAAAGGGGGAGGGGGGAACACCAGGATTAAAACATAGATCTGTTGACTCTGGAATACACTGTTGAATACTAAAGTCTCCCACTACCCTCCCTCACTGCAACTCTACCACTCCATTTAAAAGCCAGAAAATAACGTGGCAGAGAAGTTGTCAAGGAAGGCAAAGACCCAGAGATACATCATGTTTCCAGAGTTCTAAGCAAGTCAGTCAGGAGGAGTCTGGACCCAGAGGTGGGGCAGCACTACTAGCCATGAAATCCATCTCCACCTCTGCACACAGAGCAGCAACACCTGAACCCACAGTCTGCACACATACAACCTTCAGTGGATTGTTTCATCATTCAAGACCACCACACGGACTGCTAAGAGGAAGCACCTGGAATTAGTAGAATCAGTTGAGAAGAGCTGTGAGCACAGACAGATATCACCAAGGCCTGACCAGATGGAGGCCTGCTGGGTGTTTACCTTTTCTGATAACTATCCCTCTTCTCAGATGTAAGCATGGGAACCGGTTCCAAATGTGAAACAGTAAGCTAGGTGTGGTGGTGTGTGGGGACATAGACCAAGAATGGAGATGTGTATGAATTCTGAGCGCTTGTGAAACCACCCCCCCCCCAAAATAAGACTCTCATGGGCCTCTATGGAAAAACACGCTTTTGCCACAGAGTGGCTTTTCCTTGTGACTAAACACCTTATTCATGAGACTCTTCTTAACCCTCAGAGTATAAATTGCCTGATTGCTCTGAATAAACCTGGTTATTGCATGAGATTTTAGATCACCTCATTTTTAGGCACCACTCTCCCAGGTTCATGCTGGCAACTAGAGTGGTAAACAGTAGTGCACAACTGTATCGGGGGCTCGAGGCTGAAGTGGGAAGATTGCAATTTCAAGGTTAGTGGGTACACAGAAATGGGGGTGGGCTGGTTATTATTATCATTGTAAAACATACACCAATATTAACAAGGATAGCAGGCCATGTCCTATAGAGTTATAAAGGGATAGGGAATAAAGTGTGAGAACTGATTTTTTTTTGCGGCCACCATGACAGTGTGTTCGTGGAGACTTACGGGGAAGAAAGGAGAAATAGAAATGGCGGCGGCGTGAATGGCTGACTCAGAAAACCTAACTGATGCCCTAAATGTCTAATCAAAAGGAGCCGTCTTTGCAATATAAACTGAAAGGCCTGCTCAAAGAGAAGCAATTTAAGGTCCAAATTGAACAGCCTCAGCAATCTCTGGGAGAAGAGATACTTCGAAATGATGTCATGTAGGAACAAGGAACAAAGCATTTTTATCTGAATCCCAGACAATTAAATGAACCTGCCAATTCTATGGGCAAGATGGGCTTTAAAGGGCCACCATCATGTTGGGGAACATTCAGTCAGTCAGTCAGAACTCATTAGATGCCAAAGGAGAAGTTGCTACAGATTTTGGAACAGGTGTCTCCGACCCAAGCCAAAGGAGCCCACGGCTGCTCAGAGCTGCTGAAGATTTAAAAGAAAACACTGTTTAATTAACCCTTCTAGTGTGAGCCTTTATCTATCTTCTGGTCTTGGTTCTTCCTGCAGACATCCCAAGAAGTGTGCATAACCTATGGCATTAATGAAAGACCAGAGGAGGAAAAGCCTCTTAGTCAGGATCATCGACCTTCCTTGGTCATGACCTTCCTGCAATCCTGACTTCCCTAACCCCAAGGCAGAAATTCTTCACCTGTCTGTCACTCAACCAGGAAGGTGGGGGAGGGGTGGGTACATACACACTGGAAAATTTGGTTCTTTCCAGCAACCAATCTAGCAAAATCTTATAAAATGAGGTTTATAAAGCCATGAAATCATGTAAAAGGTAGGGCCAATGTGTTCTAATGCAGAGGTCAGAGAAGGAAAGGTGTTATAGAATAAACTTTTTGTGCACTGTGAAGATGTGTCTTTGCCCAGGTGCCTTTTGATTGGTATAATAAAAGAGCTGTCTGGCAGTAGATAGGCAGAAGGTATAGACGAGATGGTCAGACACACGCACACACACACCCTCCCCCAGCAGAGTGTGAAGATGGGCAGAATTTCAGAAGTCATGGGAGATGCAGAAAGAAAGGTACCAGAGGGTAGATAAGAAATATTGGTTAGTTTAAAATGTAAGTGCTAGTAACCGACCTGAGCTATCGACTGAGCATTTATAATTATTAAGTCTCTGAATGGTTGTTTGGGGAGCAGCTGCATAGACACAAAGAAACTCCACCTACAGAACGGAGGTAAAGGTGAAGAGCCTTCTTCTCTCAGGAAACAGAAGCCAGTCCCAGAGCATCAGCACAGGAAAATATTCTTGACCTCATGGCTGTTCTCCGAGTTACAGTCTCCTACCTTAAAGTTACCAAATCAAACTGAGTATTGTTAAGTCCTACCTCAGACCTCAGGGTGTCTGAAGATTAGCACCACCTACAAACAAATCACTCAGAAACCACGCCATGCCTGTGACACCCTGAGACCTCCCCCAGGGCCAGAATTCACTTTCTTCCTGGATTTCCACCATCCACCATACAACCCATCTTGCTTTCTAGGCAGCAAATACTAGAGATAGACAAGGCTGCGGTTACAAGTCAATTAGCCCTAAATAGTCTTCAACTGTAACTTATCAAGACAACAAGGAGGTTTCCAGGCCTGTCTTGCTCCTGCTGACAATCTGCTTTGAGATTTTTCTCCAGGGATGTTTACTGCAGAAGACAATACACCTGTGTTTGCTATTTATAGTACGCAGAGTCCAAGTCCAGACAAAGCAGCAATCTGTGAGGTGGAATCATCCAAACAGACTTCCTACTTGAAGTGTCACAAGGAGGGCCTTTTGGAGTCATTCATAAGACCTCTTATTTAAGGTCAAATTAAATATATGGAGGGTGTTCTGAGGGCCCACAATCTCCACAGACAGCACATCAGCAGACCCCAGCAACCATTACTCTGAAAAACACTATCCCAGGGGTATCCCGGATCCATTCTTGAGCAACACTATGCAATTCAAATAAATCTAGTTTCATCTCATTGGGAATAGCAATAAAACAAGCCTGGACAGCAAAATTTATTCCCCAAATACAAATTAAGCACTGAGGAAAAACCACAAGCCAGCCTCCTCTTGAGCCAGCCCGTATAACGTTGCAGCATGTTCCCTGCTCGGCATGTATACACACAAGCACACGCACGCACACACACACCCCTTTCCCCAGCAGAGTGTGAGGACCATCGGCAGTGATCCCAGGCCCAAGCACAAACCCCAGGCACATCAGGAACTGGAGGGAAACGTTTGAGGAAAAGAATAAGTAAAAGGGGAAGAGAAAGTTCCAAGAAGACATTTGTCCTTAAGTGATGGGTAGTATTCAAGAAAAACAGATATGGGTAAGAGGTGGGACCAGAATGATACATCAAAGAAAGAGGGGATGTGAAAAAAAAAAAATGGGGTCTAGAAAACACCAGTGAAGGACTGCTTGCAAAAAAGACGTTTACATGAGATTAGAACAGAAAAATGCAGAACAGCGCATAAAACTTCTGGCGGACTCTGTGGACCTTGGGCTGCACACACGGGGGTGGAGGCCATCACAGATCCTTGAGAATCAAGCAGGAGATCCCCTGGTGTACTGAGAGCAAGCAATTCTGCTAGAAGTCGGGATGATTCCTGGAAACCAGTGAAGGGAGCTGTTCCTCCCACAGAACAGGACCTCTCTGAGCCAACCCCTGCCTCTTATCTCACTCTTGACTCTGCCTTGACAAGCCCTGAAAGGGCAGCACGGGCTCCTCAGCACGGCAAACCAGTATTTTCCAACTCAGGTCCAGACATGCTACTAACCTTCAGATAGAAACTGATGTAGGCGGCTTTTCCCTTCCTTAAAGTCATTAATTTTTTTTTCATATTGTAAAGACTGATGTAGGAAACAAATACATTTCAAAAAGAGAAAAGTCATTACCGTGCATAACAAATAAAGGCCAGAGGTTATTGATTGTGGCAATTTAGAAACACTGGCATGGAGTGCCTCTCCAGTTCACAGAAACATGTTGTATTAAATAGGGATAGCATGATTTCAGCATTCAAGCAGTTGCTGAATGTGCAGCTAGGCCTTGTACGGTGCCAACCTGCCCAGGAGCTAGCTCAGAAATTACCACAAAGCATAAGTGGGAAGACGGAACAAGTTTGGGGAGAAAGAACGGGACAGTGCAATCTATCCACTCACATCCCTCTGTTGGAGGGCAGCAGAGTCTCCCAGGCAACCAGATACATCTGAGATAAATCCACACACATGACAGAGGGACTCAATCAATATTCTAGTGAGAAAGACTGAAAATGCCAATTCCATCTCTTTCTCTTCCTTTATTCTGTTAACAAAAGCAGACGGGTAAATAAATGGCAGACGCTAATGATTTCTAAAGTGCTAAATGGTTCAGAGAAATGCGCACTGGGGCAGATGCCAAAAGGCTGAATCGAGTTCCTACTCCGAGTGGGCACACAAATGACTTTGAGCAAATTGTTAGACTCCCTTCATTTCCCCCTCTGAGATGTACCACACAAATGGCACAGGGATATTCCACTTCAGTGTCTACATCCGTGTACCTGTTAACTTCATTCTGCAAAACAATGTGTTCCAAGTTCCTGGGAGGGAGTTCCTGAGCTTGGAGGAAACCATACTCCAGGGGAACTGGAACTAGAAATCCACCAAGAAGGCTGGAAGTGGCATCTTCAGAAACACAAAGTTCTCAAGCCACCCCTCTCAAAGAAGTAAGATTGGTATTTCATATTCACGCCAACGGGAATGATGCAAACAGCAGGGAGACGTAAGCCTAAGGTTGTAGAGAGCGAGTGAAGACCTGAGTGAATGCATATTGTTTGGTAAAGCATTCCCTATATGGATCTGGCTTGGAACTGCCAAAGCCTTCCTCTGGTCCTAGGGCAAATACTGATAGTGTGTGCAAGTATGGGTGTTTAAAAAAGATGGATCAGTGTGTGCAAGCCTAGCATCTTCAGCTTCCTCTCCCCAGATACGTATAGCCCGAGACTGCTGCCTGCAGAGACCAGCTAACTCCTCCCTGTACACATAATAAACTCACGGAGGCTGTGGGCACAGTTAAAGCCACTCCACCAGAGTATGTATGACCCCCGACCCCATGTTTTCTGCACACCTGACTGTCCTTTTCTCAAACCCTGGACACCCCAGTCAAATTTCTAGACTCACGTCCTGCATGATACCGTATAAGACTTTTTTTTTTAATTTTTCAAAAAATTTCCCAAAGCTGCTGTCCAGTTATACAACTGTCCAGTTTTCTTCTCTAAGAAAGCTTCCCTCGAGACGCTTCCCAAAGATGAAGTAGCTATTTGGAGGAAAGACTGGAGAGTTAAGGAATCCAAGTTCAAGATGGCACAGTGGTTGAGTTGTGTCCAACAACAATACTGCATCCAAGCCCTAACCCTCTCCACCCATTCCCATCTGTACGTATGATATTCCTTGCAAAATAGCCTTCATAGAAATGATCAAGCCACAAAGAATTGATAAAAGTTAAGCACCAAGGTAGGATGCAGGCAAACTACACTAAGGTAGGCTGAAAATCCAATGTTCGTGACATAAAGGGGGGTTAGGGGTAGATCTGTACACAGAGGGAAAATGACTGACTTGGTATATTTGGAATGTTAACACAAAATACACAACCACAAAATGCTTTATAAACAGACATGCACTGCTCAGAGTTCTGGAGGCTGTAAAGTCCAGTACCAGGGCGTTAGCAGATTTTTGGGAGCAGTCTAGGGAGAGCCCACCGCTTCAAAATCAGTGCCTCTGTGCTGAGTTCTCACACAATGGCTGGAAGAACAGGTTCCCTAGGGTCCCTTTTATACAGAGCCTCATTCCACTCACAAAAACTGGGTTCTCATCATCCAGACACCGCCAAAGTGCCTCTTAAGATGCACTGGGTTTGAGATCTCAACATAAAAGAAGGAGCCAGAAACACTGAGGTCACACCAAGTCCATGTTAGAATGGAGGAAGGGGTAAAGGGACGCAGTGCAAGGTAAGGACAGGCTGCCACCACTGCCTGTGACCAGGCAAGAAAAGGAAGCAACAACGCTTGTCTAAGGTCTTCAGAAGAATGGGCTTGT
Source organism: Phyllotis vaccarum (assembly GCA_033318265.1). Taxonomy (NCBI): domain Eukaryota; kingdom Metazoa; phylum Chordata; class Mammalia; order Rodentia; family Cricetidae; genus Phyllotis; species Phyllotis vaccarum. Next base: position 194,498,278 of record JARWLC010000002.1, read on the forward strand.
CATTTCTTGACTTCAGACTCCTAGATTGCAAATCTGTGAGGGGAAAAGCATTCGTGAGTAATGTGAGCATTCCAGCCGCCTAAGGCCTGTCCAGCCGCCTAAGGCCTGTCCAGCCGCCTAAGGCCTGTCCAGCCGCCTAAGGCCTGTCCAGCCGCCTAAGGCCTGTCCGGCCGCCTAAGGCCTGGACTGGCAAAGATTTCTGAGCAGGAACAAGGAAGCACAAATACTAATCTTGAGTCGGAGGTGAAGTTAGAAAGTAGTTTAGGTTTTTACCTTTTTAATTTGTTCATATCGTCACTAAGCATTCACTGGGTGCTAAATATTTTCAAAGGTTGTGCTAGGCCCTAATGAAGAAGGGATTAGGGGGACATAGTTTCTGTATGTCATGGCCCCACCAAAAAGCCCCGAATTAAAAACTTAATCTTAATGGTGATTGTTTTAGGAACCTCAGGAAGGTGACTAGTGACAAGGATAGAGCCTTCCTGCAGGGATTAGTGCCTAAATAAAAGAAAGCAACCCTGTCCCTTAAGGCATGAAAGAAATTAGCAAAAATGGTCACCGTTGAGCTAGGAAATGGGCCTTCACCTGACATGAAATCCCTTGGTGCCCTGACCTTGGATCTCTCAGCCCCCAGAACTGTGAGTTATAAATATCTGCTGTCTACCTTCCCCACCCCAACCACTGGTGTGACATTTGGCAGCTGTGAGAGTTCTTAAGATGCCTTTATATAACCTCTCCCCTGCGGAGTTCCCAGGCCTTCCAGAGGGCACACTCACATGTCCCCAGCTTTCATTTCCATAGCAACTGAGGCAGCTGAACAGGTCAAGAGGGCTGAATGGAGGCTCGGGATTACAGCAAGTCAGCAGCTCAGCTGAGCTTCACTCTTCTGAACCCAGGCTGCCAACACCCTCCCTTCAGAGTTCTGGAGTCTCCCTTGAAACACGTACAAAGGTTTCTAGGAAAATGTTCAACATAGTAAATAACATGCATCCCAGTTCCAAAGAATGAAGGTTCTACTGGATGAAGAAAAAAGACCAGGAGCAGCTCATGAGGGACTTAGACAACTGTGCCCTGTGCACTGGACTCCTCACTTAGGGACCAAGTGAGAAGTGAAGCTGGAAGTATACAGAGCTGTGATGGAGCTCAGAGAGCCAGTATGGCCTGCCAGTCTGTTCCCTGCACCCACTCCTGTCCTTCTAGCTCCTCCACACACATTCTTGGCTTAGTATATGGCTGTCTGGGTATGCCACCTTTAAGAAGTTACTATATGAATAGTGAGGAGTTCGATTTGGAGCCTGACCCTTGGGTACCAATGGACTTTAGTTCAGATATCAATTGAGTTCACTGTTCATATGTGAAGCTCGAAATTTCTCCCAAATAATCAAATTTAAAAAGCACCTGTCACAACTAGAGAGATTGCTCAGCAGAGGATTCTGATGGCTCAAAGCCATTGTAAGCACAGTTCCAGAAGGTCCAATGCTTTGACCTGCAGAACTGAACTTAAAGCCATCCAGGCGCATATGCATATACATACAACATAAATAAACTAATCTTTTTTTAGAGATAACAAACACCAGGGCTGAGAAGGGCAGCAGAGGACCCAGGTCCAGTTCCCAGCACCTACATTGGGTGGCACACAACCACCTGTAACTTGGACTATGGGGAATCTAATGTCCTCTTCTGGTCTTTTGGGGTTCCTGTACTCATGATCACATCCCACATGCAGTTACACACAGTCATAAACACAATTACACACACATACACAGTCACTACACACAGTTAAAAATTAAAAATATATCTTAAAACCAAAAGCAACTGTAAAACCAAGTGTGGTAGCATACACTTCTGTTTACAGCAAGGGAGACCAGGGTACTAGGGGCGAGGCTAGACTACATTACATATATAGCAAGACCCTGTATCCAAATAAGGCAATTAAAAATTTTTGTTATTAATTTTATATAGGTGTTTTATCTGTACTTATATCTAGGTGCCACATGCATGCCTGGTACCCAGAGATGCCAGAAGACAGCAATAGATTCTCTACTATCTGTAAAATTACAGACTGTTTTTGAGACACCATGTAGGTGCTGGGAATTGAACCTGTGTCCTCTGAAAAAGGAACAAGTGCCCTTAACCACTAGCCCTCTCTTGCTGTTGGACTATGTTCTGGTACACTGTAAATATTTGTCCCTCCGACTAATTTAATAGATGAAGATTGACCAAAGGGCAGACAAGAAGTATGAGCAGGGCTTCCAGACTAAGAAAACTCTGGGAAGAGGAAGTCTAAGGCAGAGACATCAGCAGACACAGTGGAACGAAGACCAGGATGCCACTCTGAGAAAAGGTACCAAGTCACATGGCTAAACAAATTAACGGAAATAGGTTGAGTTACGATGAGAGAGCTAGCTAACAATATGTCTGAGCCACAGGCCAATCAACATGAAATTAATATGAGACTTCGTGTGATTATTTGGGGCTAAGCAGCAGGGGGGCTGTGAGTGGGTCTGAACCTAGAGGCTGAGCCAGAAAGGCTGAAAATTGTATATGTACTAAAATTGCAATGTACAAACGTAAGCAAGCACAGCCTTCTCCTGGAAATGGGCTGGAGAGATGGCTCATTGGTTAGAAGCTCTTACTGTTCTTGCAGTGGACCCAGGTTTAGTTCCGGGCACTCACATCAGGCAGCTCACATCTGTAACTCCAGTTCCAGGGCATCTGGTACCCTCTTCTGGCCTCCACAGGCACCTGCATGAGTATGGTGTACATAAACACACACAGGCATACAGAAATACACGTAACTAAAAATAAATACTTTTTAAGCGCTTAAAACATCACTGTCAGTCTGTACAATTTGCTATAATTAAAAAGAAAATAAAACAAGAGGTGTAATCCCTTTTTCTCAGATTAAGAAATGTATTGATGCAGACAGTAAAGGAATTTAAATCCTCCACTGAACCTGGCATCCAGCTGATCCCTTTTGCCAAATCGTCTACAGTAAAAGCACTTCTTGGCATGCGTGCACACATGCGCACACACCCGCGCATTTAACTCTAAATTATAGAGTAATTTCGTTTTTCCAGGTGGCCAGGCCGTCAATGAATTCTCGATTAACTAAATTGTTTTGCCTGTCCATGAAGACTACTTGTTTTTGAGGCACGGTCACATGAAATGCAGGCTAAAAAAAACACTCTGTTCGCCTGTCAGGAATTAGGTAACTCGGAGAGAAGAGAGCCAGCCCCATTATCTCTGGAAGAGTTAATTGGCCTGCTGCGTGGCTGTGACTACCTCGGACCTCCTGCCTCACACACTCAGAAACAGACATCAAGTCCTACGTGAAGGCGCATTTCTCTTCCTCCCAGAAGGAAAAGGAAAGAGAAGGGAATAGAGACGGATGCTTCGTCCATGCATGCACTGGGATGGCCCAAAGCCTCAGACTGGAGGAAGATAAGAAACCCAGAAAACATCCCTTAACAGGTTATAAAATAACTAACTTTCAAACACGGCTTCATGGCCAGTGGAAGGAGCCAGGTTAAGAGAACACAGTTCAGGCAACAGATGGGAAAACACTCTCTCTCTCTCTCTCTCTCTCTCTCTCTCTCTCTCTCTCTCTCTCTCTCTCTCTCTCTCTCTCTCCCTCCCTCCCTCCCTCCCTCCCTCCCTCCCTCCCTCCCTCCCTCCCTCCCTCCCTCCCTCCTTCTCTCTCTCTCTCTCTCTCTCTCTCTCTCTCTCTCTCTCTCTCCCTCTCTCTCCCCCCCCTCCTCCTGAGGAGCCCTGCAAAGCCCTAGGAGCCTGATGCTGATGCACAGTAGCCCCCTCCAAGCTGACAGGCAGCATTTTATCAGTCCTTAGCGACCTGAGCAAACAGGTCTCCCTGGCTCATCCACTAGGGTGGGGCTCAGGGGCTCAGGGATCCAGAAAAAAGGGGAGGTCACCAAAGGTAGAAAGACAGGAACTCTGGATGATGGGTGCTGGTGTTTTTGATTTTATTCCTGAAAGTATGTGTGTGTGTGTGGGGGGGGGGGGTGATCCAAAACACTGGACCAATGGCTGTTTGGGGGGCGGGGTGAAGGGGTAATCCAAAACACTGGGTCACTGGTCGCTCCAGCTGAAGGGCCTAAGGTTCTAATCAGTGAACAGAAGTGTACATGACCAGATAACTGTGGCAGATCGCAGAGTCTGTGAAAGTTCCCCTCAAGGAGAGAGGCTAAGTTCTCTGCGTTCTGGGAGCAGAGTAGGTTCTGTGACTGCCTGAGGTACAGAGTAACATAGGGTGTTGCTTGATTGATTCCCAAGCTCATAAAACTAGCAGATTCTATTTATCTCTCAGAGGCCAGATGCTAGATATAGAAATTCTGAATTAGGCTGCTGTGCAATAAGATAGGCCCAGGCAAGGGTGGGAAGGAAGGGGACTGGAACCCTGGAGGACAGAGATGTCTGGCCAGTCCCACCAGAGAAGAATAAATTACAGGCCGTTCATCCCTATGTCTGGATAAATGCCTGACCCACAGAATCACTAGGTGGTGAGCTAGTTTTTATGCAGTGACTTCACTGGGACTTGAATAAGGGCTTTATTATTACTTCAACCTTAAAAGGCCCAAAGCCTTATGTGTTATTAGTTTGGTCCCCAGCTGCCGACACTAGTTGGAAATGTGGTAAAACTTTAAGAGGTGGGGTCTAGTTGGAAGTGGAAAGAAGGTGGGTCATAAGAGCATGCCTCTCCCTGAAAAAGCTCCTAGAATCCCAGATATCAGCTCCCTCCTCCCTCTCTCCCTCCACATCTGTCTCTACTTCTATATGTCTCCAAGCTACTGCGACCTTTCTCCCACCATGTGCTTCTGCCATGGTGCCACCCACAGCAATGGGGACATGTGACCATAGACTGGGACCTCTATTGAAAATGTGCAGGACTTTGCTCTTTGGTCTCAGGGATTCCGTCACTGGGCAGAACTCTCAGTACCACATCCTAGCCTCAACAACTCTGTGACCTCCTCCCTCTCGGTGGCTCTCTGCCTCTTAGCCCATCCTCACTGGGGCAGCCAGGTTCTGAAGTTAGCAGGGCTGGACACATGGTTTCATTTTGGAGCTCTTTGGGATCTATCTGTTCTTTGGACTTGAAGCAGTCATGAGGCGGCTATACCCAGGACATTTCACTGCACTAACCAATGAACTCATTGTTTATATCGGGTTTTCTAGCTACTAAAACTAACTGCCATTTAATGGAAAGGAGTTGTCAAAAGTCCTTGTTTGTTTGTTTTTTTCCTATTTCTAATTAATAAATCATCAGCAGAAAAGAAAAGAATCAGGAGAGAGGGCTGTATACACAATGTAAAAATACACCAAGGCCTGACTTTCTGGTCTTTAAAATGAAAGGCTGTTCTGTGCTGTGTCTAAGGGAAGCAACATATGGGAGATTTGTCCATGCAACTTCCTCCTGCTGTTCACTGCCATAGGGAACACATGAAGAAGATGCTCCAAACTGCCCCCCAAGTATCATGTGACTTGACGGACCCAATGAAATGCATGGAGAGGAGAGCAAAGGCAAAGTCATCCTTGGAGACTGGTTAATAGGTTGGGGCTGGAAAAATGGCTCCTTGGTTGACAGTGATTGCCCTTCCTGCAGAGGATCGGAGTTCAGTTCTCAGGACCTGTACTGGGCAGCTCATAACTGCCAGTGACTCCAGCTCAAGGGGGTCTGACTCCATCTTCTGGCCTCCTGAGATACCCACTCAGGAAGTATAGGATAACACATACACACACACACCACGCACACATGCATACACACATGCATACACACACACTACCACCCAGCTGCAGATCATTTTATGGTGATGATCATGGCAGCAGAGGACTGACATACTAGAGACAAAACCATCCATTAGCAAAGCCAATGAACTTTCCTGGACGTTGGAGAGACTCATTACTAATTAGGAACTTAACAGCAGGACCTTCTGGGTAACCTGGAAGACCAACTGCTGCTCTCTACATGGCCTAGCAGCCCTCCGCTACTCCCTACCAGCTCTCGTCCTCTGTGAACTTTACTTCCTGGAAGCAGAAGGCTCTCTCCTCTTCAGCCTGGGACTGTGCCCCTTTCCCAACACACCAAAGGTGATTTAAAACACGGCGTTGGTTATTCATTCATTCATTCATTCATTCATTCATTCATTCATTCATTCATTCATGTACTGTCAATTTGACACAGCTAAGGTCATATGAGAAGAAGAAACCAACAGAGAAAAAAAAAAATCTCCATCAAACTAGCTCGTAGGAAAGGTTGTGAAGCATTTTACTGGTAAATGATAGATGTGAACAGTGCCACCCCTAGACAGGTTCTCTAAGAAGGCAAGCTGAGTGAGGCATGAGGGGCAAGCCCGTAAGCAGCATTCATCCATTCCATGGTCTTTAGTTCCGGACTTCCACCCAGCTACAGATGAAGGGAACCATGGCAACAGATGACTGACATACTGGAGATAAAACTATCTGTGAGGAAGGTTCAAGAGACTCATTACCAATCAGAAACTTAACAGGAGAAGCTGATGGGTAATTCTGGAAGAATCTCTCAACTGCTGACTTCTAGCTTGGTCTGTGGTTGAGGGGGGGGATGACACAACAGAATCCGAAGAGAATTTGGTCTCTTGACACCTCTTCAGTCACTGAAGCTGATATTTTCCCTCTAACCTCTCCATGTGTCCATCTGTCTGCAATGATGTCCAAAGTATCCAAACCTCTTCCTCCTCTGGTTCTGCTGGGTCTAGGTGCCTGAAAGCCTCTGGGATAGGAGAGGTAACAATGCTGGTAGTTTCTGCGCACTGTGGCCATCTCTCCAGCCCTTAGAGTTTCTCTATTTTTGTTTTTCTCTCACTGAATACCACACTATATTGAAAGAGGGTTTTGCATAGGGATGATTTACAAAGAACGGCCAGTGCAATGTCTAGCTACTCAAGCACCTATTTCTCTAATCTGTGAAGCCCAGCTTCATTGCACCTAGCATTTAGAAGATATCCAGCTACCTGACAATGCTGGATAAATGGATGGGTGGGTGGGTGAGTGAATGGATGGATTAATGGATGGATGGGTGGGTGGGTGGGTGGGTGGGTGGGTGGGTAGATGGACAATATGGTGAAATATTTAATGAAAAAAAAAATAGGGAAATGCAAGGGCTATGAGATGGTTCAGCAATAAAAGCACTGACTGCTCTTCCAGAGAACCTGGGTTCCATTCCCAGCCCACAAGTAGCTTACAACGGGCTTTAACTCAGGTTCCAGGGTATCGGATGCGCTCTTTTGGCCTCTGCTGGCACTGTATGCTCAATGGTACACAAACATATACGTAACAACAACACCCATACACATTAAATAAAAAAATAAATCTTCTTAAAAAGAAAGCAAAAATGCAAATTAGAATTGCCATATGGATGTGTCAAGAAAGGATTGTAACTATCTAAAGCTTGAACTGCTGCTGTTGTTATAGAAAAACTGTGGGTGGGTTGTAAATTTTTAATTTTTCATTAAATTTGATGTTTATATAGCAATAATACATAAAAAGAAAATATTTTTGTTTCACTAAAATCTGGAGTGAAAATGGAAATATAACAAATATACATTCATATACTTTATGGATACACAAATGGAACACTAAAATAAACTTCCAGAGACGGCCAAATGATTAAACATTAAAAGCTGACTTTCCCTCTGTACACAGCTATTAAAGAGTAATTAAGGCTTTCCACTAAGTTAAGCAACCACTTGCCTAACAAAGTTGCCATAATCACGTGAAAACGGGGCAGATGGAACCAAATGAGATGCAAATGGGGCACAGTCCCCACATGGATTTATGCTCTGCATTCTGACTGTCAGCAATCCTTCCCCGGATAAGAACAAGTAGCTACATGGGTCTATGTCTAATGTGTTTCCAGAAGCCACCAAGCCAACAACAGGATTAGAAACCCTCCTTAGGAGGGGGCTGGTGACACAGGACTGAGTCCTGCCTGGCTCTACCCACAGGTGGCTATGTTTCCCCTAAGCAAGCCATTCAACCCTCTGCTCCTGTTCACCTAACAGGTAACACACCAGGTCCCTGCCAGCCACAAGTCCCCACCGTTGTGAAGGGTGATGTTCCCTACCTCTAGAGGTAATCAGGCCCCTGGGAAAGGTGTGGGGCTGGTCATTCCCTACTGTTCCCAGGCACTGCCAGCTCAACACCTCCCTCTCCTTCAGAGACTGGCTCCTTGATAATCACACTTCTCTTGTGAGGACAGGTCCACCGCATGGTCTGGGGTCCAAGAGAAGCCTGGCTGCCATCTTGAGTCTCTGCCTTTCCTTTGCCTCCATATCAAACAGCAACTCTGTTCATTTTTGTCTAGTTATTGCCTAGATCTCTTCCATTTTCTCCATAATTGTAGGCTCTTGCTGCCTCTTTCTACCGCACCAAATGCCTACTCCATCTTCCTTGCTATGGAACTCACACTATTCCCAACCATAGCTGCTGCGGTCTCCCCAAAAAGCGTGTCATTTGCTTAAATCTTTATGTAGACATTGTTATCAGGATACTGCCCCATATCCCAGGCTGGGCTCTTGCTTTCTGTTCCTCTGTGTCACTTCCCCATGCACCCCACTGTCCAGTCAAACTAAAGAACCCCAGGAAATCATCACCCATGGGCCTTGTGGTTACTGAATGTGTCTTCTAATGAGAATGTTCTTTCTTTCTGTCTCCTTACATGGTCTGGCTCTTTTTTTTTTTTTTTTTTTTTAACCATGCACGGGTCCTTCAGGCTAATTCTCTCTTCTTCAGGATCCAACATTGGATTGGCTGATTAAAATGGCTTGAATGTAAAATGTTCTCCACATGATCATGTGTTTGAATACCTGATCTTTAGCTGGCAGTGGTGTGGGAATTTTAGGGAAGTAGGCATAGCTTGGGAGATGCGTCAATAACAGGATACCTTAATGGTTATTTATAGCCTGGCGTTTCTGCTCCCTGCCCTGCCCGGGTGTGAGATGTGATGGCTGCTGGTCTTGACACTCCAACCCCCCTCCCTTAAGTCACTGCTGTCAGGAATTCTGTCACTAATGAAGAACTCTCCCGAGCCTTTTTACTTCTCAAAAGTCTGTATGTTTTCTGAGTGCAAATTGAGGGGAAAAGGTTAGTCCCCCTGATTCCAAGGATCCCGAGTAGTGTCTACAGTGAAGGGTCAGTCCTTGCTTATGGATGACACCATGAGAAGAAAGGAAAACGGGATAAAAGGAGAGCTCTTGGGTATGCGCAAGTCCCTGCCCTACAAAGGAACCATGTTATCAGGATGCTGAGGACGAGATATGAGCCTCTGCTAGACACATTTTCTTACTTTTCTAACTTAGTAGATGGAATAAATCCCCATAGATAATCATAGCTATTCTTTTGCATCAAGCATGATTACTTTCCAATCATTCCAGATGGTAATAACATCAGTACAGGAACATCTGTAACTATGTAGGTCACAATCTTCAAAAAGAATGGAAAAACGTGAGTCATCCTATGACGGGATCATTTCAAACCAGCTGCCCTTCATGAAGAGAGTCCTGTGCATGCTCTGTAACACCCAAGCCAACATCACTGAAGAAGTTCATGTCACGCCCTCTTCCCAACGCTCGGCCCCATCCAAAGGCCAGCTCATCTATGAAACGTTCCTGACCATCTATATCAGGGGCTCACTGTCTTTCCACAAGACTTCATGCAGACATCTTCCCATGGTCTTTGTATTTCATCAGTGAATTCTCCAATAGGTGTTGTATTTGTACTCACATATTCTGTGTATAGTCACATGATGTGTGCATGCACGTTAGCACCTACTATAAACTTACCATAGATACTCAGTATTTGCCCAAGAAATCTATCGCAAATTCCTAGAGATGTGTCTGTATTAGAAAACAGGATAATTAACTCCACTGAGTGACACCGTAACTACTCACACTGGGTATGGGGCTGAGGAATCTAGACAAGCCAACAGCAAGTATACCAGACTTGTGTTTTGCACTTCTTTGTCTCCAAAAGTTGCCATGTCTAAGATCTGGAGTTTATGTTTGTTGTCAAAACTTTAAAAGGCAAAGATACAAGTTCTTAAAATTTTGGGGATCCCAGATAGATAATTACTTCCTGCTATAATCTGGATATAAAATGTACCCCCAAAGGGCAGTGTGATAAAACCTATATCACTATAAGAAACTGCTGGAATCTTTAAGATACGGGGCCCAGCAGAAGCCATTTAGAGCTGTGGAGACACGCCTTTGAGAGGCGATTAGAATCCCAAGCCCTGTAGGCCAGGAGGAGTCCGGGTCCCCTAAACATGTGTTCCCACTGTATTGCATTGCCTCAGACCCAAGGCAACAGAATCAAATGGCTGTGAACCTCTGATGGCCCTGAACCCATGAGTGATAATAAACCTTCCTTCTCTTTAAGTTGATGGCTTTGGGCATTTGGTCACAGTAACAGAAAGCTAGCGCGCGCACACACACACACACACACACACACACACACACACACACACACACACACACACACACACCCTTCACATCACAGCTGAAACAAAACAATGCATCATAGGAAGTTCTGGCACAGCAGAAGTCCTGGGCAAAGTCCTGAGCTCTGTAGGATCTTCCCCTACACAAAGTCCTTAAGCGATGTTCCTTGTTCTTCTCAACACCCAGAATGAAGACGATGAACTAAGTTATTTCAAAAGTCTTTTGACTCTGTGGTGTATTGTCTACTTCTAACACCTTTTTCTCAAGGCAAATTCAGTGGCAAGACTAAGTCATTTTAAAAAATGGACACAGATGAACGCCTTTACAGACCTCTCTTCCCTTAGTGAGAAAATTGGATAAGAAATAAAAAGCTTAGTGGTTTCTTTGGTATCAAGGTTTCGCCTGCTACCATCCACAGAACAGACTAATTCAGCTACACCTTCTGCTCCAGTCTGCCCTTTCGGGGGGAAAAAAAAAAAAACTTATTTATCACAGCTTTTAAAACCTCCATTAAATGAGGGCTTTGAATGTCTGTGTTTATAGGCTCTATGCCTACAGACCTCCCTGTGAAAACCGAATTGCTGGTTTCATGCTGCTAACATGGCAAACACTGTGCTGAACAGCAGAATTCTAAAAACAACCCCTTCTCCCCAAGAGACAGAGGTGCAGAACAAGCAGCTCTCTATCTGCAGGGCTCCCAGGTACCTGAATTCTAACTGTGGTGGCCAGTTAAGACAATGCACTGAGAGGCTTGGGGGAGGGGGGGGTCTTTTTGTTTCCAAGTATTTAGTAGAAATATTTCTGTATCATATTCTATACCATGAAGGTTCCAATGTCCCCTTCCCAGGCATGTTCCATGGGACACAGAATACATGGGACACTCCCTATGCAGAACCTACGAACACGAGAGCTGGCCAGCACCAGCAACCTTGACCAAGGTCTCCAAGGGAAACAACAGATGGTGTGTGGGTAAGGTGCACTGTTGCTCACAGTATTGGTCAGGATGGAAGGATTCTGAGCAAGTAGAATTTAAAACAAATCTTTCTTGGGCCTCAGAAAGGCCTTCCTTTCTTTTTTCCTTCATGCCTCTCTCTCCATCCATTGCCTCTGTCTAGTCCATTAGAAGCACAATCATTTCTGCTAGAAAGCCAGACTGGAGGCGCTGTGCCAAGAGCAGCTCAGAAAAAAAAAAAAAAAGGACGTCAGTTATCACATGGAGGGTCTGAAGCAGCAGCAAAGGGCGGTTGGAAGCAAAAACGGAATTCCTAACTCATCAACCCTGAGGAGCTTCCGATGCTCAGAGACACTGCTCCCAAAGCAAGTAAGTCTTTCATTGATTAATGTCATAAACAATTAAAACTAGTTTTCACTGCAAAGATACCCACAGCAAGAAAGATTTAAACTTCCTCTTAAATCTACAAAGCAGTCAGAGTTGACATGTGGCCCTAGGCCAAATTCTTCACATGTCAAATCTTTCACAAAAATAGAGAACGCAGAAGAAATGTGGAGAGCCAGAGCACCTACATCCCACCAGTATCCCAGGCTACACCAGGAAGACCCTGCAGTAGAAATAAACACAAAATACACACTGCATGGTGGTTTCCCTGGAACAAAGGCAGAGGCGTAGCTAGGGCTGGAGGTGATTCTTTGGGGGGGGGGGATCCCCCAAGAGAGGAAGAAGAAAAGCCAGAGGGAAAAAGGACCCAGCCAATAAGCCTTCCACCTCAACCTTGACTGTCACAAGAAGTCTCTACCTGAGGGTTTCTCTGGAAAGGGATGGCCCAGGGCAAGCAGTTCTCTGCAGCAGACCCCTTAAGGAGCTGATAGCTAGCAGAGCTGTCTGACTGTCTGTACATGCAGCACCTGTACTGTCACCAAGTCCCCCTGCTGAGGGAGCTCTGGTGGCATGTCTGTGCACGTATTCCATGGGCATACCTTGACGTTCTACTTATAATTAAGTCTTAAAAGGTTAAAAGTTTAACTTCCATCGTTGGGAACAGGCTAATATAGGTAAAATACAAGTAGGAAAATTTTCCGTTTGTACTTAAAATAACTTGGCAAAATCGTATTAGAAACATTTGGGAGGAAATGTAGGCTCTTCTCACTTGTGAGAGTTATAAACCTGCATGTGCAGTAGACGGAGGAGCTCAGGATGTGGTGACAATACCCGAGACAAGACGAACATTAGAGCCAGTGACTTACCATACAACCAAGGTGGATACTAGATGCTCTGTATCTCAGTTTCCTCATGGAGGGGGTGGCTCCTAAGGCTCCTTTCAACTAAATATGTTATAGTTTTAACAAAAATGCCAGCTGCCACCACCCCATTGTAGGAATAAGGAAATTAATTAATGATACACAAAATTCCCTGAATAAATGCACAGATTCGCAGTAGTTAAGAAAACTACTGGCAGCCATGAAGTCTGAACTCTCTCTCAGTTTTCAATGCTTCTGGGAAGACCTCTTGGTCAGGTCTTCACACAGAATCTGGTGAAGGTGACACTGCAAACAGATCAAACCAGACACAAACAGAGGTCTTGTCCAGACATCAGGGGAGCACTCCAGCACTGGCCTACCAGGATTGACCAGCCCAGACTGCAAATGCTTCTAGGAAACTATCAGTGGGGGACATCAGAAGGCAAGAAAACACAAAGAACCAGTGTCCATACTCATCCCCCGAGGACTGGGTGATGGCTGTCATCCTAGGTGGCCATTACATGTTCTCCTGGCTTTGTATGCCATAGAAACTAAAGGAACTGTGAGTCAAAAGGAGCCTTCCTTCCTTGGGAGAATGCTTACTTACCTATGTGACAAGGAGAGCCCCAGAACTCCAGCATCAAGGAGTCTGTGCTCTGCACCATTATGTGTCTCTACTGCCTACCTTGCTACATGCCCCAACACAAACCAAAGAACCAGCTGAATGGATACCTACATTCCTAGGCTAAGTCCAAGGACACAGGGGATATAAGAATGCATTAGGCAATACTTGAAAATGAATCCGAAGGATGGCAGTGTGCCCTTTCAAAACCAGACTGGAGCCCTATAGTGTAAAAGTCACACCCAAGCATCATTTGGTTCTTAAGAAATGCTGCTTATGCTGTGGATCTTATACAGTAACATGTCAACTTGGAAATGTATGTTACAAGTAAATATGATTTTACTGGCTGGTAGAAATGAGCTTTCTCAATGTTGTTTTATAGCCCTGTATGGACATCAAGCAGCTCTGTATCTGCCCCATTCCAGCCCCTATTGCTACACAGGCTATTCAAATTCTTTCTACCAGTTTCCTGTCAATGAATTAAATCTTTGACATGTGCTTACTTTTCATTTGTAATTTTTAAAAAAATTATATTGACCAGCAGAATGCAAAAAGTAAAGAAAATCTAGCTTAGAGCCTCTTGCGAGTAAAGACATATATACACAAACATACACTTTGTAGATGAATTTTCTCACCTTCTGCCAATATAGCTATAATGAGTTACTGAAGTGCAGGGAATTCAAAGGTGACTTCAGGTCAGTTCATAGCTAAGTTTGGTAATCACTGTCAGGGGCATAAATCCTGTGCACACCCCAAAAGAAAGGAGTGTAGTAGCGGTCTCTCAGAATATACTCAGAGACACTCTATCTCTGCATGGGGTCACTGATTAAAATTACAGTCCTGGAAAGGTTCTGGAAAATATGAAGAAGGTCCCATTGTCTGGATGCTAGCCTGAAGCTACAGGATTCCTGAGTAGTGCCCTTGACTTAAGAGAAGTTACCCATCCCCACCCCCACCTCCACCCCCATCCCCACCCCCCTTGCTTTCTCCAGCTCCTTCAGAAGTATCTCCCTCAAAGTACAGAGGAGCCTGCTATAGGGTTTTTGAAGAACAAGCGGCACCCAGGGTGTGCTGCTGCCCAAAAGCAATAGTGAATGTGGGTAGAATCCTACAACTCTATCAAACTTGGTCTGTTTCTTAAGCTGACTCTGGAAATCTGAGGCTCTGTGATGCAAAGGACCTAGACGCAATGCCACTTCAGAGTCACAGGGACAAAGCTCCACACAATGAAAGCCAGGTCCAAAGTGGTTGGGGCTTTGGAACTATGGGATATTTGGGAAATCTCCTTGGCTTTCAAAGTCAGAGTGTACTGCTCATGCATGTTGTCAAGATTGTGGTTTAAGGCTTGATACAGTGGTGCCTGCCCATGGTCCCAGCTACTCGGGAGACTAGGAGATCAAGACCACCCTGAGCAACAGAAGATGACCCTATGCAAGAAACAAATAAAATGGAAAATAAACTGAAGACTGCATTACTGCATTTTATCACAGTTCATAGCTCTTGCTCACTTTAAAACCAGTCAGTTAAGGGCCAGCCACGCTGCAGCTCTCCCATCACTACACACTACTGTGAGGCGCCAGGGAACTACAAAACTCTTGAAAGCCGAGATAAACAGAGAAATGTGTGGGTCTGTTATTCTGTCCCTCATAATTGTCAAGTAATTCAGAGATTGAATGAAGACTCTCTCCCACATGCGTGCACACAGTTCTCCTTCTCACCGCTCTGCCTTCCTCACAGCACCTACCAGGGCGCCTTTCACAGGGAGGAAGCTGCTAAGTAGCCAGGGAGTATTGCATGAGGGCCAAACCTATGAATCACTGAAATGGGAAAAAAACCGAAGATGATTCCCATTCCCGAGAAGTAAATCCTGATTCAAAAAGATTTAGTGCCACGTAACAGCCAGGAAGCAATTCTTCTGCTACCCCTGGCACAATCCAGACCCTTAAAAGACAATTATATATGTTTTTTGGAAGATTAGAAATATCTGAGAGTTGCAATAAGAGCAATAAAATATGATTAAGGGGATAAAAACCAGTTCTGGGTGAGAAATAAAATCATACCAGCAAGAGTTAGATTAGAGGAGAAGTATCCTTGGGATGGATGGGCTGTACATTCTAGGTGTGACTGCAATTGGAGTCTGCATTCCTACTGCTCATAATAAAACATCCACATCTAGGAGGCCTCGATGCTGGACAAACAGCATAGTACTGAAAGGTCTTGGAACATACATTTAATCATTTTTGTCACCACGGCTTATTAACGCTATTTCTGTTCCCTGTCGCAGCATACGCACACTGGTGTGAAAGCCCACGTCTTTCCCACTGACAGAAAGAGCATCCACAGTGATTGACTTCAGTTCTACTCACATGAATAAATATGAAATGTGTGACCTTTATCACGCCCTCTGGGCATGGATTATTATAATAGGAACACTGATCGGTCCCCTAGGCATATAAGGGAGGCAGACTTGGAAGTAAGGAGGGACTTCCTAAAGTGAAAGGTAATTAAGGAGACAATAGTTCCTGGAGGGTCCTCAGACTGCGCTGCTCCGAGATCAGTCAGACATACTGGTCCCCTCAAATGGCCCAGAAGGGATACTGTCTGGAGATGGGACAGAACAGACATTAATGTGATGTGTGTAGCTGTGAGTCTAAGATGTTTAAAGGCCACAAGGCCACAGCAAGCTGGGACACCACCCCATGGGATCTTTCTTGTTAGTAGCAGAGCCATGAATTCTAATACAAACAAGACTCAGCCCAGCCCCCCACCCAAAGCCTCCAGAACCCTGTCTCTGTCTACAGTGCTGAGAGGAAGGGAAGACTGACCCAAACTCTGACATGTCCCCACACGTCTAAGAATTATATTTTTAGACTTCAATTCAAGCAGGAGCCCCACCAGCTAGATTATTCTCATAATGTTTATATATAGTCTTCATCTTCGTGACGTGGGATTAAATGCCATGTATGATGTCATACCTATTTGATCACAGTACTGGGGAGGTAGAAGCAGGAGGATCTCTGTAAATTTGAGAGCAGCAGCCTGGTTTACATGGTGAGTTCTAGAACAGGACTACACAGTGAGATACCTCCCTCCCTCCCTCCCCTCCCTCCCTCCCTCCCTCCCTCCCTCCCTCCCCTCCCTCCCTCTCTCTCTCTCTCTCTCTCTCTCTCTCTCTCTCTCTCTCTCTCTCTCTCTCTCTCTCTCTCCCTTCTCAACAACAAAAAAGACATTTTACTAACATCTTTGAGAATTTGAATTTATAAACTATTTTCACACAATCTGATTTCTATCGGTTTTCAAAACAGAAAGGAAAAACAAAGAACCAAAAGTATATATAACAAGGTTGTGCATGTGTTTAGCCAATAACAAGACCCTGAGTTGAAACCCCAACACCAAAACATAAACAAAAATAAAGTAACCTGTTTCTTAAAAGCATTTCTCTTGTATTTCCAAGCACACACAAACGGCAGAAATGATTTCATAAATGCCATGTACACATCCATTGGCTGTGCTCAGCCAGATATTTTACCACATTTCCTCCAAGTATCGAAAAATATAAAATCCACAGATACAATAATTCTATTCCCCTCTCCTGTCCTCACAGAGGTGTTTCCTATCCTGAAAAGTACAGGACTCATTCTCCAGTCCATTCTCATACTTTTACTATGTGTGCATTCACAGACGATTAATACCATAGTTTTATTAGGTGGATGATGTTATGGGTGCCAAGAATCCTGCAATATGTTTTTCTGATCTTGTCAGAAGCTGTCTCTCATCTCTATGCACGCCAATATTCATAGTAAGCAGTTGCACGGAATGACTAAGTAAACCACAAATTCTAAGAAACAAGTGACTCAGGCTTCAGATTTAGAGGTCTCAGACTGATTTCTGAAGTGAGGAGACTAGACTGTAGATTACAAAATCCTCATGCACGCTGCACAATACCACCGTGCTGCGCACTGGTGAGGAGAGGAAGGTCCTCATTCTCACAGCTATCTCCAGACGTTTCGCCAGCAACGAGAGGGTGCTCAACTCATGAACTCACCGTCTTGCTTACTTTAAGCTAAACACCAGTCTGGGGAAAGTGGCATCAGCCCAGAAATCAATGTCACTTTATTTTAGTGTAGTGGAGGCTGGCCTGGAACTATGTAGAGCAGGCTAAGTTCACATTCACAGAGATTCGCCTAGCTCTGCTGCCTTGGTGCTGGGATTAAAGGTGTGCACTGCCAAGCCTGGACAAGGTTATCTTTCTTGATATTGGTGCTATGGTGACCTTTAGAAGGATGAGGTGCTGCTAATTGATAGTTATCTTGGCAAAGTGAAAAGAATTCTGGAGATACTCTGCAAGGCAAAGGTTACTGTCAGACTAATCTTTCTTCCAGAAGCTTCCTACATTCTGCCACAACCCTACAGGGAAGAGTTAGATTTGGGGATAAACAGAGGAACAGACGGATTACCTCTGAATTGGTCTCCCTATTATATATATATATATATTATATTCAATTTCTCTAAAAGAAAAGGTTTTAAATAAAAGCACTTTAACATGACAATAATAAAAATTCTATTTCATCCATATGTTATCTGGGGCTTTTAAGTAGAAATAAAACTCAGTGGGGCTTTTGTTTGTTTGCTTGTTTGTTTGCTTGTTTGTTAGATACTAACAGTCCTCAAACCAGCTTTACTTTCTTCTGTTCTAGAATTGGCAAGTGCTTCCCAAATTGAAGTATGTGAGGATCAGGCACTTCTCAAAGAGCAGTATGTGATAGAGTTAACTCCCAAGGAAAGTGTTGAAATGCTAAGCCCCAAACACTGCACTCTAACTAGCTCCTGAGTAAAGCTCTGGGCCAACTACACTTGAGGAGGGCTGGGGGCAGGAAGGCAAGCAAACCTTTGCAAAGGGAAAGCCAGTGGCTGTAATCAGTTTGCTCTAGGGACTCTTGAACCCAGACACTCCCAGTAAGGTCTGGAGGAATCGTCCAGCCTAAGGACAAGCTAACAGCACTACCTCAGGGCAGCCTCCAAAGAACACACACAAAACAAACAGACAGGCAAAAAGATACAAGCATCAGGTTGATTCCTTTGGGGCAGCCTCCTATATTTAACCTCAAATAAAAATAAAACTTCTCTATTCAGATTATGCTTCTAATCTAGTACAAGACTCTTGGTTCAAAGGTCAAAGTTCAGAGCCTAGGGCAAGCCTTGAGAATCATTAACACACTGGGAGAAGACTAAAAAAAAAAAAAAAAAAGGAAAAAGAAATTTGAAAGAGCAAACCCTCTCAGAAAGGTTTGTGGTTAGAACTGAAATAATACCTGGTTGGTAGCTGGTGAAGATTTTGGGAATAGGTTAGACTGTGAGGATTCCGACTTCACCAGTGGAATAATTCCCTAATTGAGGCAAATTTTGATTTTATTACTGGGAGATGGTAAGAAGAAGTGGGTCAGTGGGAACACACTTAAATGGCACATCTGGTCTCTAGCCCTTGACGCTGTCTCCTAATCAGCTTCAGATCTCTCCACGGGCCCTATCATCATGTTTCAACTTTGCCTCAAGCCCACAGCAATGGAGCAAGCTACCCCATGGGCTGAAAGCTCAGGAAAGCTCAGAAGGTATGAGACAAAAAGTTAGCATAATATCAAATAGATTTCATAAATGAAGAAATAAATTCATTTAGGCATGAACACTCCTACTCAATCAATCTTAAAAATAAATAAATAAATAACTGAAGTATTCCTACAAAAAAAAAAATTGCTCACAAAATACAATGATTTCTACCTAAAGAGATACGGTCACCAGGTTAACTTAACCAGTCTTCTGAGCAGAGATGTCTTTGTCTGTGTTTTACACCAAATATGCTCAGAGAACAGAGTCAAGACTTGGTCTCTTTAGACATCCTCAAGTAATACTTGTCCCCACACTTCTATTTTGGGAGCTCACTCCATTTAGGGTGAAAGGCCAGCAGTCTGTATTTCACAGGAACAATACTTCAGCCTTCTTCTCCAGATTCCATCCCTCTTCGAAGACGTGCTCGGCTACTTTAAGCTAAGAGTGATGGATGCCATTCTCTGTCGAGTACCACAGAGTAAGTAAAGGCATCCAGAGTGCAGTGCCACAAACCTCTGCATTCACAGATGTGGAGAGGCAGCCACCAGGGACCAGAAGTGTGGGAGAAACTTCCACAATGTCCCACCTTCAGCATACAATTTCCACTGGAAACATTACTAGGAAGGAAATTTTTAAAGACGTTTTTAATGGGCATACACAATCAATCTCCCTACACATCTACCTATCTACCTGATGTGGGATGTCTTTCTGTATGCTGTGGATATCATTCATTAATAAAAGAATTGTCTTGGCCTATGGCAACATCTTGGAAGTAGGTGGGGAAATCAGAGCACAGATAGGGGAAGGAGGGCGGAGGGAGAGGAGATACCATCCAGCCATAAGCCATGAGCCACGTGACAAGACACATTAATGGAAAGGGGGTTGAATTAAAATGCAAGAGGGAGCTAGCAATATGCCTAAGCCATAGGCCGAACAGCATGAAATTAATATAAGACTTGTGTGATTATTTGGGGCTACTCAGTCTGGGCCAGAAACCTCTTATAATACCTATCTATATCTGTATAACCATCTCATGTTGTCAGACACAGACACAGACACAGACACACACACACACACACACACACACACACACACACACACACACTTATTGTGCAAACAAAGATAATCCTTCTAGCAAGCAATGGAAAAACAGGTACTTACAATGCATGAAGGGAAAGCTGAGCTAAGGTGTGGAAGCATGTGAGAACCCATAGCAGAAACACTGTGGAATGGCTGGAATGCAAAGGCCTACTACACCGCCAAGCTCTAGGAAGAAAAGAATTCCAGGTCCATTCTAAGAGGTTAGTTGGCTCAGAATCTCGAATTGTACATTTAATTTTCACTTAACAGACAATATTCTTTAAGAATAATAAATAAGTTTCATTATGACTAGCCCTGAAAGCATTTTCTTGAAGCTACTGCCTGTAGGTAAAATTAATACACCTGGCTTGCCCTTGGGAGTTTATGGCAGAATGATATATACAGTTCTGCATATAACTTCCAGGGCTTGTGTCAAGATGCCTCAGACCTAAGTCAAACTATCATTCAAATTATTTAACAGGGAAGTGAAAAGTGATCGTTCAAAGTACAAAGACTTGAAAAGTGTTTTGTGAACTCTCTGGAAGGCACTTATCAGGACAGTCTTATACTATGACAGAATTTGTCATCTGCAGTTACTAAGGTCTTAATGCTAGGATTAAACTCAGTCTACAGACTTCCTACTGGGAAAAAAAAATGAAGGCCCCAAACACATGCAAGTCCTGCACACAATGAGTCTCAAAAATAAAGCAATAAAAATCTTGTTCAGTGAATCAGAAGCCTCTAAGAAAAATTCCAGAGCATGTGTGTGTGGGGGGTATCATTTTAAATATTAATATAAAACCTCAAAAATAGTTTTGAGTGTGGCTAAGACCAAACAAGCGATGACAGCCTAGGCTGGAGAGGCAGCAGAGCAAGGGGAACACTCCTCCATTGTTGGTGGGGTTGTGAACTTGTACAGATACTCTGGAATGCAATATAGTGGGTCCTCAGAAAACTGGGAATCAAGCTCCCCAAGGATCCAGCAATACCACTATCGGGCATATACCCAATGGATGCATATTTGTACCCCAAAGACAGTAGCTCAACTATGTTCATAGTAGCATTATTCATAATAGCAAGAACCTGGAAACAACCTAGATGCCCTTCAACTGAAGCATGGATTAACAAATTGTGGTACATCTACACAATGGAGTACTACTCAGCAGTTAAAAAAATGACATTCTAAAATTTGCAGGCAAATATTTGGAGAATATACTTTTCCCGAGCGAGACATCACAAGCCTAGAAAGATAGACAAGGGATGTATTCACTCGTAAGTGGATTTTAGACAAAAAGCAAAGAATACCCAAGCTGCAAACCACAACCTCTGAACAGCTTGGGATCAGAAGGAACTTAAGAGCGACATCCAGAGATTCCCTTAGGAAGAAGAAATAGAGATCATCTTAGTAATTTGGGATCATAATGGATTGAAACCAAGAAGTGGGAAGAAATCAGGAGAGAAAGAGATGGTTGAGTGAGAGGAACAATGAAGAAGGAGAAAAAAAGAGATGGATATCTTGATAGAGAAATCCAATGTGGGGTTGGAAAGAGGTCAGGTGCTAGGGAAACCTCCAAGAACTCACAGGATGCTCCTGGCTGGGTCTCTAACCAATAGTAGTAGAGGTATCTAAACAGGACTACCCCTACAATCAAATGAATAACCATCCTAAGTGTCATCACAGAACCTAAATAGAGGTGGAGGCAGAGATCCATGGCTGAGCACTGGACCAAGCTCCTAGTCCAACTGAGAGCAGGGGAGGAGAGTCTGTATGAGCAAGGAGATAGGGATTATGAGGAAAATTCCCACAGTGATGGCTGGCTGGAGCTCTGGGGAGCTCAGAGTCAACAACAGCCACTGGGGAACCATAGGGAAAAGGAGCTAGGCCTTCCAAGGGTAGGCAACTGTCAACTGGCATGGGCAGTATGTGGAGCCTCAAGGGGTGAGCTCAGACTATGTCCCTGTGCATGAGCTGGCACCTTGGAGCCCATTCCCTGCAGAGCAACACCTAACCCAGTCTTGATTTTGGGATGAGGAAACTGGACTTGCCTGGAGTGGATGTGCCAAGCTGAGCTGACCCACCTTGGGACTTCTTGCCCTTTTGGGAGAGGGGATGGGGGGGGGGGGGGCTGAAGGCTGACTGGGAGGAATTGGGAGGAGAGAAGGAGCAGAAAGCAGGGGTATACATGGATAAAAAGGGCATTTTTATTTTTTAAAAAAAGTAGTAAAATGTACATACAAAAAAAATAAAACTTTTATATGACTCAAAAAAAAGAAAGTCAAAAAGGGTCAAGCATTCATAACTAATAAGAGGTCTCCGTGACTTGATTTGGAAGCTGGTTAATGACCCAAAACAGAAAGCCTGCTACAATTCCCCCAAACTGCAAACCAAAGGCTGGTTGTAGATGAATTTAGCTTTGGTGTGACTCATGGTTTAACCTCCACCACTACCAAAATAAACAAACAAAAAAAAGCCTAACAAATTGTAAAACGTTATGACAGCTGCTGGATGCTTGTGCACATAAACTCAAAAGAACCTCAAAAACGTCGTCATTTCTTTATTTATTCAATATAAATATTAGACACCTGCTCTCAGCAGAGAAGGCTGGAAGATGGTATTAGCCACACGAATATGTGTGTGCAGAATAAGGCTCAGAGAGGGTTAAGAAGCTTGTCAAGCCAGTGCCAAGTTACAAACAGCAACTCAGAAAGCCTGTCATAACAAGACACTGATGTTCTCAAATTGCCTCCAGTAACATACAAACTCAAAACTCAATACAGATACAAATGGTTTCAATATGCATCATCCCAACCAACTCATTAGATCTATGGCTCATCGGAGAACATCCCCTCCCAAATGTTGGATAAAACAAGTCATATTGTCAAGAGAAGGCTGGAGCATAGCATCTTTTTATTTCTGATGAGTCATACACCACCATGTTAGAGGGACCTCATCCTTCCTATCTGTAACAGTTATACCTACCATTGCCATCTGCCATAATAAGAAAGCAATTCACCTTCCAAAGAGCAAAATACCCAGTTACCAAACTAAGCCTGCCTCATAAGATAGCAGCCTCAGCTCTATCTTGCCTACATCTACTGAAACTCTTCTGTTCCCAGGCTTATGTAGTCTTCTGTCTTACCCTTTGTAACCCTCCTAGAGACTTCAAATTAGGTACGCAAGAGGAGAAACATTTCCGACCTATACAGCGACATTTGGTGTTGGAATATGAAGAAAGGCCCATCCGGCCATAATTTTTCATAACAAACCCTGTGTAGAGAAGCATATGGAGTATGTATAAATCCCTGTGGGGGGGGGGAGATAAGCACTCCCCTTCCTATAAAACATCCTCAAATACTTCCTTACACAGGGTTAATATAGCCCCAGGCACCTAGTTTGCAATCAAGAAATGTTCATTCTTTTGTCATTTGTATTGCTATTAAGTCAAGAAAAGCCCAGGGTTTGCCCTATTGGCTGTGTGACCACTGGCAGGGTACATTTGGCCCTCTGGACCCTCGGGATTTGCATATATAGATTCAACTAACAGGAACCAACACATAGGAAAAAATACAGAAAATGGCATCTGTATTTAACTTACGTCATTATCCACACTGTGTTATCTATTTTTCACATATATGTATAAACACACATATGCGCGTTTTCAAGTATGGTGGTACAAGCGTGAGCTTGGACATAAATACACACTAGTGTGCACGTGTGGAGACCATCCTCTGTCTTCTTTATTCCACCTGCACATTGAGGCAGGGTCTCTCACACAACACAGAAGTTGCCCATTTCTCGCCCATTTCACTAGTCCTGACTCAGGAGTTCCTTCCTGTGTAGTACGAGGTTTCTGGCCCGGACTTCGGGCCTTGCCTCAAGGTTTAGATTCACAGACCCACAGACGCGCAGAGACACACAGATATTTACAATAGTTTTAGGCTGATCAGCCTAAGGCCCAGGCATATAACTTGCTGATTCTTTACCCTTAAACTAACCCATGACTCTTATCTTGTTCAGCCATGCGGCTCAGTACCTTTTCTCAGAGCATCATAGTTGTCCTCTGCTTCTTCTGGCTTCTCTCGGGCATTCTGCTCTGTTCTTCCTATTCCTAGAGTCTTCTTAGTCTGGTAGCTCCACCCACACTTCATGTCTGCCTTTGGCCAATCAGCACTTTTTATTAAACTCATAGGCAGAGAAAATTATTTACAATGGAACAACATAATCCCCCTACATTCCTGTCTCTCTTCCTGAGTGCCAGCCACCAATCCCACCAGCACTGACAAGACTGACTGCTGGGGAACTGGGAATTCCTCATACTTTTGCAGCAAGCACTATATCCATCGAGCCACTTTCCCTGCCTTGGCCATAGTATTCTGGAGGCAGGGCATTATATGCCAATTCTAGGCTTGACCATCTGAAGATTTGGGTGTCCTTGGGGGGCTCATAAATCTATTCTCACAAATCATGAGATCACTGTGCTTAACCTCTCTACTTCAGCATCAGCATCTCTCCAATCTACTGGCCACAGATCAAGCTTCAAAATCTGTTAGGTCCCTACTGTTGCCGCAGAGGTGGTGGGAGCCCTTCCCAAGGCAAGGAGCACTGCACGACATAAGAAAAACTTCCTTAGCTGTAAACTCAAGCCAAAAGGTTTAATGAATTATCTTCCATTTGGATTTTAGACATCATGTTTAAGTTATCTGCACCTTCATTGCTTAGTCTGCAGAGTAAGAAAATACAGGATCATTTAGTTTACAAGCCTGACAATTAAAGCATTATGTAGACTACCACGTCACAGTTAACAATCATTAGCCCAAATGTTCTGCATGAAGTGTCTGTTCCACCAGGAAGCTCTGACAGCACCTCCTTGTTGCCTACACTGGGAAATGTGCTGAGTCCCATCCCTGGTTTCTGCCTTTCACCTTTGAATACACTACCTTGGGCTCCTACTGTGTGCCCCCTCAGCAGGTTCTCACATTCACCAGGGCCTGGCATTTGAGATGATGCACCCATTTCACAGACAGATGAGGAGTAAAGGACACTGTGTTCCTAACCCCACACTTCACCCTGCTACCTGTAGTACTCAGAAATCCCCAAAAGAAAGGCAAGGGCCTCTGTTAATTTGTAGTCACTGTTTGATAATATGGCCAGTCCAGGCAGACTCGGGGTGCATATAACAGTAATCCAAAAGCGGAACACAGCTCTGTAATTACCCTAATGTTCCTAATAGAGTTACACAATGGGCAGAGAATTATGTACAGAGGGGGAAAATTGTATCTGACACCTCTGAACCTTTGAAATTGTATTACTTAGAACCTTGGCAAATGAGCAGTTAAGTATTTAAAGAAGATTAAGATGAATTTCCCATTTGGTGTCCTACTTAATATCTGGCTGTCACCTCCAGTGTGAACTGCTCAGGGCCTTCCTGGTACCTTCCCCTCTGCAGCTCCTCTTCCCTCAAGCATGGCCCAGACTGCCATGCCAACAGCAGCAGTGGGGGCCAGGGAATAGTCTCCAGGAGCTGAGTCACCCGGCGTGCTGAGGGCCAGGGAAGTAGGTACTGTGATGTCATAACTTCCTCAAACGAAAACACAAACTTGCTTTCCAGAAATTCCATTAAAAAGTGAATCCCTGCCTGCCAAACCACAACAAAATTCCATGCTGACTGGGGATTTAATATATTTAGCTATTTAACAAACCAGAGAAAACGCACTATGAACCAGAGAAAACGCACTATGTACAGAATTCTAAGTCCCTGAGTGGGAAGGGAAGCACAGCTTCCTACTTATATAGATGAGAACCTGAGGGCTACAGAGAGGAAGCGGCTAGCTGGCATCTAACCCAGTGGTTTTATGAGAAAACTCCACTTTTCCCGGAACATCTGGGAAATATCCATAGATCTCAGCACTGTCAAAACAGCTGCACGAGATGCTACTTAGGGGTCAGCCCAGGCTCCCTACAGAGACCCCGTGGCTGGTTTCTTTTCTCTTGAAATACCATAACCCACTCAATCCAGGCAGGCTCTTTTCTCCTAATGGGATTCAAATAGAACATGGCTATCCCTCCTTTTTGCTCATCCCTCTACCTGAATTCTCCTGAAGGTAAGTAGACAGCTATTTTCACTTTAAAAATCTTCAACCCCTTACCCTGAAAGGAAGACAATGAGGAACCAGAACAAATATATATGCTACAGGATCTTATAGATTTTTTTACTGGTGGTATGAATAAAACGTTCTAATTTTTTCTGAGATGCAATTTGAACTTCCTCGTCTTCACACACCCTGATTTTCGTCTTCTCCCACTTGGGCAACAGGAACATGCATTTTGTTGTGGTCTGAATGTAAAATACCCTCCCCCCATAGGCTTGTGGTTTTGAAACTTTGATCCGCAGCAGGTGGTTGCTATTTGAGAAGGTTGTAGATTCTTTAAGAGGTAGGGTCTTGTTGGAATATATCCATCACTGAGGGGAGGCTTTGAGGTTTTATAGCCTGGCCTCCTCCGTTCAGTCTCCGCTTCCTGAGTGTAAATGCCATGTGACAAGCCAACTTCCTCCTTAGGCTCTCAAGCCTTCTCTGGCTGCTGCATGGCTTTCCAGAAGTTCTGTTCCTCTGGAATGTAAGCTTAAACAATTCCTTTCTCCCTTAAAGTATTTTTGCCAGGTTATTTTATCCCAGCAACAGAAAAGGAACTATACACCAAGAAAAAGGTCACCCAGTTCATGTGACAGCTATTCTTTCAAGGAGAGACTGACATTAGGCTTTTCCTCACCTAGTCACACACAGACAAGGATCAGTGCGTAAAAGACTGATACAAAATCCTCTCTGAGGGGCTGGTAAACTGGTTCAGCAGTGAAAGGCACGCGCCATGCAAGCCTGGCAATGTCAGTTTAATCCCCGTAACTCATATAAGAGTAGAAGAAAATGGATTCCACAGAGCTGTTCCTCAACTCCCACAAGAGGATCAGGGTCATCCTAGGCTTCACAGGAGTCTGGGTGTGAGCCCCACATCCCCACTCAGACCTAACATAGAGCACTCCTAAATTCTCCCTGTCAACAAACACAAGCATCAAATTTAAAATATCAGCAGGTATTAATTTCTCCAATCCAGCCAGGCACAATGTTTTGGGGTATGTGTGGTATGCATGTGCATGTGTTCGCGCATGCACGTGTGCATGGATATTAGAGTGGGTGTAGTGGCCAGAGGACAACCTTGGGCATCTTCCTCAATCATCCCCCACCTTGGTTTTTGAGATAGTGTCTCTCTCACTGAACCTGGAGCTCATGATACTAATGATACTAAGCTAAAATGGTTCCAAGGATTGGAGGACCGAGATTACAGGCCGGTGCCATGGAGCTGGCTTCTTATGTAAATAAATGCTGGGAATTCAAACTCAGTATTTATGTTTGTGCTGACTGAGTCGTCTCCCAGCCTTGGCAAGAGGGCTTTAATCCATGTAATTAGTTTAGTGGAGTGGAGAGGCACTTCTCCATCCTGTAGGCCCAGTGGGGAGAGTGTGCACAATAGAAAGAGCAAGCGCCTCATTTGGCCAATCCTGTGCTGTAAAAAGGTCTGGGAAAGTATTAAAGGAAAAATACTTCTTTTATCGACAAAACCTGAAAAGGGCAGAGGCGTTTCTATCCTGGGCACCCAACTATTTGTTGACAAAATGTTCTCACAGGGAATTGCAGGAGCCCTGAGCAGATCTCCCTCTTTCCTCTGTGCTGTCACAGAGGAGTCACACTGATCTCAGCTTGGGAGAAGGGGGATTGGGGTTTGAAGAGGAGGCTTCCTGTTTGGGGTGCCTCAGGTATGACCCCACGTAAGCACTGTGGTCGTTAATGCAAGCCTATGAACTCGGCTTCTCCCTTCAACGTCTTTAAGACCTAAAACGAGATACGCAATGAAGACAAGGTGCATTCTCCCACCCCTGCTGTACTGAGGAAGACAGGCCGAGGACAGCTTGCCCACTGTGACTTGGAGCTCCAGTCTGCATGGCCCCAAGCCCGTATTCTCCCTTCTCACTGCACCACTGTGGACCTTTCCTATCCCTATTCCTTGACAGGTCTAGCCTTCCTTCCCAGACACAGATGAATGGCACTGTCCACCTCAGACAATGAAGCTTAACACGAGGACTATACATTCTGCCTAAACTTCAGCTAGGAACCAAACCGTCTGAGCCAGCCCCGTTCCCGTTAGCAGAAACTATAAACACCACAGTTCTTAGTTTCCAAATATTTCAGCAGGCAATACTCTACGCACAATTATTTGCTACTTGGAGAAATTTCTCACATTGGGGAATCTTGGGCCACCTGAGCACGCAGGGCCCCAGATGGCCATCGGTGACAACCTCCCAACTGTCCAGGCTCAAGAACAAAAACAAAATCACTAATAATACTAACAAGATTTGTTGAGGCCCTCTCCAATTTTCATTGAACTGTGTTCCATACAGAAAAGAAAAAGACAAAAGTATATATATGAAGGGTCATATTTGAGATGTTAAGGTGGTGAGACATTGGACATCAGTTATAAATATTTACAAATTCATAACTGACCAAGCCAGCTAGGACCTGAGAAGCTCGAGTATCAGCTGCCACCTCATTTGCTGAGGCTAGACCGTGAGGGCACATGAGGCTGAGGGAGGAGGCGGGACAAGTGAGGTTTAAGCTCGGAGAACCATGAGCTGGAGTTGGGTGGCATTCAAGACAAGTTGCCTCATTGTGGTCAGTACTGGGTTTCTGCCTTAATATGCAATGCAGCTCAGTATCTCATGCAGTCCCATCCCGCCTGATCCAGCCACATGTGTGGCACACACCTGTAATCCAAGCACTCTGAAGAGTGAGGGAAGAGGCAAAGGGTCAGGAATTTGTGTCAGTTGACCCATCCCGACAAAATTACACAGAAATAAAACGACTCGCAAAGATTTAATGAAGTTTTTCCATAGACATCTACTTTGTTCTGAAGGATCCATCCTTCACGGCCACTTATTTTACTGTGACCTTTACCTGGCTGGGGGGGTGGGGGGTCACAGGACAGGGCAGAATGAGTTTCTCTGCAGATTCTAATCCAGACCTATTGGCATCATCAATACCAACACCTCAAAAATCAACCTCATCCCAAGGGCTGCTCCTTGGTTTCTTTTCCTGTGATAAAATAATCTTCAGCGACCTACAGGATAAAACAGCTTGTCCAGTTGACAATTAAGATTAGCAATCATGCCAAGAAGTCACACAAGTGGGGGCTTGGGGTCACCTTGCATCTCCAGTCAAGAAAAGCATGCTGCTACTTAGCTCTGTGTCCAGGCTTGATACTGCCCGGGACTGGACCAGGAAAAGAAGCCATCCACCATGGGTGGGTTTTCCCACCTCAGTTAATGTAACTGAGATCATCTGGCATAGTCATTCCCAGAGAGGCCCATCTCTCATGTAATCCCAGATTCTGTCAAGATGACAGTCAACACCAGCCACGATAGCATACGTCAATATGTTCAATGCTTTACAACAAATACAAATACAAACACAGGCCCATATAACACGGGGAAAGGCTGGGCAGGCTACGGACTTTTAGCAACACTCTATCAGTAAGGGGGCAGATTCCCCCATTTGTATAAAACCCAATTCAGCTAATAAATTTTGATTGCAAAAAAAAAAAAAAAAAAAAAAAAAACTTTTAAAAAAGTACACTGCCATCAGCCTTTCACTGGGAAAATGATCTGTTCCCCATCACCCAAGGATAGACTACATTAACGACGCCCTCATTAAATGTTCTAAATCTGGAGTGAAACCCACTGGGGTGGGGAAGGAAGCATCACAAAACTGCCCTAATTTACTCTGCGCCAGGGGCCCAGTTAACTTCTGTAGGGCTTAAATCAATCAATTAGCTGGGGCCCACCTTCTTACTTTCAAAAATAGGAAAACTGGGGACAGGATGAGGTCTCATACAAAAGGCTATTCAATACACAAAACCACAGCACCAAAAGAATGCTGGAACTGAGGGCAGCCAAGAAACATCTAGTCACAGGACCGTGCCAGGCTGGCTCTGGGACAGCAAAACTGCTCTGTTCTCCATGTTGCCTACTATTCCTCACTTCTACTTGCCCCAAAACGTTTCTCACTAGCCCAGGTTGTCCATCAGAAGCCCCACTGCCTGGGTGAGTAGTCTCCGATGCTAGCCTGAACAACTGATCTCGAAACACTGATTCCCTCAACTGCAAAGTAGGGATGACAAACAGCCAGGGTCAAATGGGTCGCTGGTTCTAAAGCACCTGAAGCAATGGGGAAGGTGTTTCCAGATTTCATCTTCAACATCACTGTTGCCTGGCCTTGAATAAGTCACTTATTCACTAAGGAGTTAAGCATCCCCATTCTTACAGTAATGTGGTAGGTAAACTGATCTCAGGACCAGAACCACTGTACTGCTTCACGGCTTCCGAGTTCTTTTCATCCTTTTAGACTGCTAAAATCCTCAGGACTCTGAGCTCTTGGACCACCAACCCAAAGAGAAGATGATGCCAGCTCTCCTCCCGGAGATGTAGACCAGCGTCCAGAGATCCCACTCTTCTAACCACAGGGAGGTCCAGCCAGCCTCCCTTATCCCAGACATGGACTGTTCAGAGATCAAAATAAGCATCTGAGTTCCGAAAACAGCTCAGGTGTAAAAAGGACAGACTTCAGAGAGGAGGGACAGGGAACAATCAAAAAGACCAAAGCAAACATGACAGACCAAAAGACACTCAGCCCACGAGGTTTTCTTTTGAGCATCCTGCCTCTAACAGCAATTAAGAGAACTTCAAACTGCAAGGAAGCTTTGTAGCAGAGAAATGTCTCCTTCCTTGAAGCAGAGATCTCCTGAAATGACTTCAAAGCCAGGCATTCGTCCTAGGGGGCAAACACAGAGCCAACTGACTTGTGTGCAAACACCTTGTACAGTATTATCCAATGCCCAACATTCTGCTCAATCTCTCCTCTCCCCAAAAGCAAAGCTGGAGCTCAAGATAACGGAGGCTCATCTTTGTGGCCCTCGGTCTCAGTGAGTAGAAAATGGAGAAGAGAAGAAATCCAGTCACCTACTTCTCAAGTTTCTTCGGGATATTAAACAGTATTATTTTTTTTTCAATGGCTTCCACTTTGCACGAAAAAGGCTTAATTGTGTTTTTAAAAAGAGATAGATAGATAGATAGATAGATAGATAGATAGATAGATAGATAGATGAAATGATCTATTGGGGCTAAAGAGATGATGCTCTTCTGAAGGACTCAGGTTCAATTCCTAGCACCCATGTGGCAGCTCACAACTGTCTATAGCTCCCTGGGGGATCTCGTACACTAGGCAGTACACATGATACACAGCTATGTGTGCAGGCAAAACACTGGTACACAAAGGAAAATTAAAATAAAAAGAAGAAAGTATAAATTTATGTCCTGGTTTGCTTCCCGTCACTATAATATCATGACCAAAAGCAACTTGGAGAGGACGGGATTTATTTCAGCTTAGAAGTTCACACTTCATCACTGAGGAAAGCTAAGACAGAACCTTGAGGTAGGAACTGAAACAGAGATCGTGGAGGAATGGTGCTTACTGATGGCTCCTCAGGCCTCACTCAGTGGGCATCTTCATACAGCCCAGAGTGACCTGCACAGGGGTGACACCATCTACAGTAGGCTGGGGCCTCCCATAAGTCTCACAGGTTAACAAGTTTACAGGCAAATTTGATGGAGAGATTTTCCCAACTGAAATTCCTTCTTCCCAGATAACAACAACAAAACTAACTAGCACAACTTATTTGTTTTCTGCCTGCAACTAGACTGTATAGGTTCAAATCCCCACTCCACCAAGTAGCACCATGGTGTCTGGCATCACTGCTCTTCTGCGTTCTCACAGGCAAAATAAGGGCAACTATTGCCTTCCTTACAGCACGGTTAATGCTAATTTAATTAATAAAGGCCAAGTATAAAATACTTAGAATTGTGCTTAGGACACAGTAAACACTCAGTGTAGTTATCATTATTTCCACTGCTACATAAATTTTCAATATAAAATAAAAGTGGCAAAGCTAGGGCAGATGAACACACACACACACACACACATACACTAGAGGAAACAAGGTCACGACCACCCCCCATGTAACTGGATGCTCTTGCATGAACTATGGCCCCACCTCTGGGCCTCAGACTCCCCAGTAGACAGCCCAATGAATTCAGACCAGGGAAGATCAGCTAAAACTTCTAGTGTAGTGTGACCTACAGTTTCAAGCCCCACTGTATATCCTTAAAGTTTTATTTTGTTCTTAATATTGAAAACTTTGTATATTTCTCATTCAAAACCCAATATATCTGAAAGCTATCAACTCTGGGTCTTGAAGCGGTGGCTTTGTTAGTGTGGTCCCCAAAACAGCAGTTACCTAACTAGATGTATTAGAACTGCAAATTCAAGACTCCATCCACGCCTACATCATCAGGTACTTGGGAGAGAAGCTGAGACACTTGCAAAAAGACCTTTAATACACCAACACTCAAGCTCTGAAACCACCCAGCAAACACTGGAAAATGGTGGCCTGCATTACTGCTGCCCCCAACATACACCTGACTGATAATGAAGGCTAGGTACCAACTGTGAGCCAACCACAGCATGGTTCCCTCACCATCCAAACCATCCAGAGCTTTCCAACCAACAGCTTGACTATAATTAGTGGTTCTCAACCTGTGGGTCACAACCCCTTAGGGTTGCCTATCAGATATTTTACATTATGATTCATAACAGCAGCAAAATTACAGTTATGAAATAGCAACAGAATAATTTGATGGGTGGGGGTCACCTCAACATGAGGAACTGTATCCATATGCCGCTGGGGCTGTGTTACTCAAAATCAGAAACAGCCTGCATGCAAGCAGGCTGTGCACACCAAGGGCACAGTTGGGCGAACAAACTGTTGAGTTCCCTTTATTAACCACAACACAAGCCTCACACGCAGCTGCTATTAGGAACAGCTGCAGCTGCTATCAGAGCGTTCTTGAAGCAGACTCGAGAAGTGCTTAAAAGTTGAATGAGGATCCAGGCATGGGCACGCGGAGATGCACAGGCTTTGGGCTTTGTTCTGTCTCAGATCTCTGCACCTCATGGGGATCCTGAGGCCTGCTTTCTTCTGCTCTCCAAGACAGACTGGTTTTTTCAAGGAAGTCACGGAACTGCCTGGTGTTATATGCCTTCCAAGAACCAGAGTCTGATACCCTTGCCCCCACACCCATTCTTCAGCCGATGCATGTGACCTTGAACCAGGTGCTGGCATTCTCTTGGACATCCCTTCTTCCCAAGGTGCACCAGGTACAATAACTGCTTCTCGGGCTAAATCAGGAGGATAAACTGCATGTGATGGTATTTTGTAAACTAGGGAGGGCCAGACGAAAACAAAAGGCTGGCATCCCGAAAACACTGCTGCGGCCACAAATCAACCCAGGATTTATTTTTTTCTAGCCCTAGGGTTATCAGAGGTGAAGTCAGAGAATAGCAGAGCTACAAAGGGCCTCTCTGGCATCTGTTATCCTGCTGGACATGATGGTACAAGTCCGTAATCCCGACAACCAAAGGCTCACCAGTGGGGATTCTGATGCCTCAAGTTTCCAGGCAGGCTGAGTTCAAGTCTCACCTATGCTACACAGCAAGCTCCCATCTCCAAAGGAATAATAATAATAAATAAATATAAAGGTTTTGTAATCTAACATTTTATGTTCCCCTCATACCCATCCCTCTCCCTAAATGCCGGGATGGGAGAAGAACACCGCCCAAGGGTGGTCCTACTGGGAAAGCCTCCATCCACAGAAAATGCACTACGTTCCTCAGCCTGGGTCCAAACTGAACACAAACGGTTCTCCCCCAGGGGTAAGAATGTCTGTAGTCATGAAGGATGCTAGCTCCTTACACGTGCTGTTTTGTCTACCTGAGACACAGCCACCCGGGCTTCCAGCAGCTGGCTCCTTCTTGTACTTTAAGTGAACGTGCTTCAAGGAAGCCTTCTCTTTGGCTTGCAGTGCAGCCAACCAGTTACCCCTTGAGGTGACAGTCCAGGGTACTTGTTGTCCTTATGCACACATCTCTTAAATTTAATCACAGTATTCATCCTCTAGGGAACAGAAGCCCTGCAGGTAGTCTTGCTGTTTGCATTCACAACTCCGCATTCTTACACAGTAATTGCACGATAGTAGCTATACTAGCTAGCATGCAGTTGGCACACCAACCATGAATGAATGAATGAACGCCCGGTACCATTCACTGTGTGTACATGGCAGACATTCAAACCCTAGTTATAAGAAACAAAAACATAAATATAATCTAGACCAACTCCCACTCTGGGCTTCGCTTAACTCACAAATAGTAATCAAGTCTTCTGTAATGAGGAAAATACATTTTAAAAAATAAACACATTGCCAGGCTGTGGTGGCGCACGCTTTTAATTCCCAGCATTGGGAGGCAGAGGCAGGGGCATCTCTTTGAATCCGAGGCTAGCCTGGTCTACTGAGAGAGTTCCAAGAGAGCCAGGGCTACAGAGTAAAACTCTGTTTGGGGGCAGGAGAGGGGGGATCGAACAATGACAGCACATTGAGTATCGGTTCCTTGGGTTCACTTACAGCCTTTCTATCTCCAGTTCTCTTGTGCAGAGAAAAATTCACAAAAGGGCACTAGAGAGAATAAAAACCAAATAGTTCCTCCCTGGCGACAGGGTCTCTAGGAATGACATAGTTATGAACTGTCCTTAAATAATCACTCAGCTGACAAGTAGTCAGCCCCAACCTCATTTCAAACAATGCCACAGACCTTAAGAACAAGCTGGGTGGGGCCAAGCAATCAGGAAAATGTATGTCCAAGGGCTAAAACCAACACATCACTCTCACTCTCTACAATATATGCTCAGCTCAGGAAGGAAACAACCCTTGGGTGAAGGACACCTGTGGCCCTGGCCTTGTCTGAGAATACAGATTTGCCCCAGGAAACCTGTGGAAGACTTCTGGAGGGTAAAAAGTAAGTTCTTTGCAGTATCCTGCAACCGAAGACCCTTGTCTTGCTCCACAACTAAATCTGTGACCTTAAATAAAGTGCCATGACCTCCTGGACTCGGTGCCCCCATACATAAATGGAGAGCCAAGGCTGCCTATACAATCCCTCAGAAAGCCCAACCCCATTACACAATACAAGAATGTGGACTGCAGTCTATAAAACACTTTGTTTACCGTGCAAAGATAAATTATTATTAACTGTAAATACTCCATTTATAACAAAGAATTGCTGTAATTTGGAGTCCCAGTGGAAGCATGTAACCATTTGGAGAATGAGTGATAAACCTGCTGAACACCTGATTGGGAAGTATAACTAGAATAAAGTCCCAGCATGAACAGGGGGCAGTCCAGGAGATGCTCAGAGCACAAAATCCCAGGGCCACAACAAAGGACCCATTCCCAGGAGTTTACAAAGCACTGTTTGCTGCTCTTGGCAAGCAGTCACACAGGGCATTTCTTACACTGTCCTTGGGCATGTCTTAAGGAAGGCAGGATGTCTTATGTAGAACAAGTCAACTATATTCTGTCACAAAAGAAAGTAAGACAAAGCTCCCACAGCTCCAGAAAAAAAATGATCAAGTGTGACTTAGCAGATAAGAAAATCATGAGGCAATTTCAGAAGAGTTTGTTTTTATGTTGAAGATTCTCTCTCTCTCTCTCTCTCTCTCTCTCTCTCTCTCTCTCTCTCTCTCTCTCTCTCTCTCTCTCTCTCTCTCTCTCTCTCTCTCTCTCTCTCTCTCTCTCTCTGTTGCTGTATGTTGCTTACACATATACATATGCACTAGAAGGATGCCTGGTACCTGAGGAGGCCAGAAGAGGGCACTGGGTCCCTGGAACTAGAATTACAGGCAGTTGTGAGCTGCCATGTGGGTGCTAGAAATCAAACCCGGGTCTTTTTCACAAGCAGCCAGTGCTCTTAACCACTGAACCATCTGTCCTGTCTAAAGAGCTCATAAAAAGAACGTAAAACAAGTCAGGCACTTAGAGCACACTCCTTTAATCCAAGCACTCTGGGAGGCAGAGGCAGAAGGATATTAGTTCAAGGCCAGCCTGGTCCACAGAAGACATCCTGTCTTGAAAACAAAAACACAAAAAGAGCTTATAAGGTAATAAAGAGTTAACTTGGGTCATCTTACATTTAGTGAAAGCGCACCTACTATGCATACATTTCTACTGAATGCTTGAAATATAAACACAGGAAAAAAGTGTGCTGGGGAGGGAGGGGGGGCCGTTACTAGGAGAACACATGGGAAGAACAAGGTTCTTTCTCCCCAGAGATACAAGAAAGTCACCTGGGTAAGGTGGCCTTTGAGCAGGAAGAATAAAATAACAGGCATCTGTGGCACAGACTATTTGTTTACAGCCCAGTCTACTCTATGACCTTCTGTCAAGAACAGTACCATTTGTTTGGTGGTTTTGAGACAGGGTCTTACTTTTAGGCCAGGCTAGCTTGAATCCACTGGAATGACTCAGGCTGGCCTCAAACTCAGGATTCTCCTACTTCCCAAGTTCTGGGATCAGTGGTGTACCCCTTCATGCCTGGCAAGAACAGGGTATTTAAATTAAGAGAACAATGTCACACAGGTTTATCAAAGAAAGTCAGCATTAAAATACACGTCTTGTTAGCAAATCTGAGACAGATCATCTATGATTCTTGTTAACCCAATAAGTAGAAGCTAGAAAGTCTGATGTCTGCCTTTACTGGGAAGCAACAGCTATGTATTTTTTGTATTTTTATTGCAAGTATTTATTTTGTGTCTGTGGGCACGGCATCTGTGTGGAAATCAGAGGACAGCTTTGGGGATCTGGTTCTTGCCTTCCTCTATGTGAGCACCAAGGATTGAACTAGAACCACCAGGCTCATGGTCAAGTGCCTTTAGCCACGAAATCACCTCACTGGCTCAATTCCTTTTGCAATTCATGTGGCATTGAATTATGAAAATGAAATGCTGAGGTTGGAAAGATGGCTCAGTGGTTAAGCATTGCCTGCTCTTCCAAAAGACCTAGGTTCAATTCCCAGCTCCCACATGGCAGCTAACAACTGTCTGTAACTCCAGTTCCCAGGCATCTGGCAACCTCACACAGACATACGTGCAGGCAAAATATCAGTGCACATACATATATATATATATATATATATATATATATATATATATATATATATATTAAAAGCAAGCAAGCAAAAGAAAATGCCTGAATGCCTTGGATTTCTATTAGCAACAAATCCCTAGTTATTACTACTACTACTGCCATAGTTATGGTGTGGAAATGCTTTGTCTCAGGCAGAGGTTAATAAAAAATAAAGGCATCCTTTCCTCTCATTCAAGTTCATAGACTCCCCATTAATTGTTTCCATGGAGCCAGGTTCAGAAGCCAATAAAGAGAGCCACCCAAGGAAAAAGAAGGAAGAAACACGAGTCTTCTGTATAGAGCCTGCAAAACCAGACAGGAGATGTACTGAAGTCATGCACGCCTGGGGTCTGTCACCTCAATTAGTAAATCACAGAATGAGCCCTAAGCTGCAGGATGGCATCTTCTCTTAGACTACAGAAGAATGGGTGAAAGAAGGGGACAAGAATCATCACCTCACAGGCTCCCTGTCAGAGCCCCTCTTTCAATGCGATGATCCGGTGTTGGCGAACCTGTAACAACAGCATGAATCCCGTTCAGATCTGTTATACAAAGCCATATGCATGTAAGAACCTACAGGTGTGAGCACGGTATAAATATAAACACAGATGTCTAGTGAAATGTGCAGGGAAATATTATTAGTGATTGGCATGCAGAATGGTTCGACGTCTTTGTGTTTCCAGTCATGGAAAATGGGCAGAAAAGAAACCCAACAGAGGCTAGGAGACGCAGGGTTGCATAAACACCACAGGCTATGAAACAAAACTCCATAAGCCCTTCTTTTGTGTCGGGAATCAGAACCCGATGCAAACACAGGAATCAGGAACAGTTATTAACCCCAAACGGTATGTTCTTCATAGTTATTTCCAAATATGACTTGCCAAAATTCATCTAGCAACAATTTAGAAGTCTTGAGGGAGAATCTGGGTCTTGTAGTCCAGGTGAGCGGAGAAGCCTTTGCTGAAGTTAAAGGCTCCTCCCTGGCCTGACCTTGGCTAGATTTCAGCTATGTCCTCTACTTACTGGTAGTAAACTTGGGCAAATTTCTGAGGTTTCTCACCCTCGAGTGGATCTAGTCTCCCTAGACAGCCAGGAGGACGCTGCACTTGGGAACAGCTCTAGTAGACAGAGAATGCACAGCCGCAGATTTTAAGGCAGACAGACAGAAGTGCCAAAGACCCAGATTGCAGATCTCTGGGGATTCTGAATCAATAGCTCTGAAATGGGACCAGAAAGTCTAAATTTCCCGAATGCTCCCCAGGAGAATTGAAAGGGTTTAACATTCAATGGCAAGCTCTCAGGTTAACAAGAAGGACTGTAATAGGCTGTGAGGATGCAGAAAAGCTCAGCCTAAGCAGTGTCCAATGACGGCACTAGCGCCACAAGACCCAGGACTCACAGCATCTCCAAGCTCACCTGTGGAGGATGAAATGCTCAATCGCTGAGAACCAAGTAAAATTAGCACAAAAGCAAATGTGCAGAGAGCCCCTACTGCCCCAAATGTCTAATGTTCGCAGAGACGGCGAGAACTAGAAATCATCTTAGAATTTATAAGGGAAAAGCACACTAGTCAGTGCGACTCAGAACAGTGGTAACATTCGCAGTAAATGTGGCTGGGTAACTTGGCATTCATATATCAGAAAGTCACCGCTTCCAAATGGCCTCCTCAGGAGGTATGAAGGTTGCCTAGAAATATGGTAGGTCCAGGAGCACTCACTCAGAAGTACATTAAAAGGACCAGATGGTCTTTATTGGGCTGGTTGGGAACAGCCAGCGACCTAGCCTTAGAGTGAGTAGTATACAAGCGACAGCATAGAGATGGAGGATGGTGTGAAATCAAGAGACCCATGTGAATTTCTCAAATGTTTTGCTCCTTATTTTATTAGGGAGGGAGGGAGGGAAGGAGGGAGGGAGGGAAGAGGTTCGGAAAGAAATGGGCAAAGAGAATGACCCCTGCTCTGACAGAGCGGCTATTTAGTGGAATATTCCCCAGGATGCAGGTCCCCACAGTTGTCTGAGCAAATGGTGAAACGGATGAAAGCTTTTGTGCTGGAGACACCAGGGTCTAACAGATTAGCAAACAGCCGCTGATTTACACTCAAGCTCTACGTGATCCTGGTATAAGAACTTGACCCCTTTGCACCTCTGTGCTATGTCTTTAAGACATCTGCTTCATCTTAAAAATGGATGGGACACATACTTAAGGATGTCGGATTACAGGAGCAGACAGATTTAGGCAAAGGAACTAACTTCATACACTATACGCTTAACAAATATAAGTGAGTGTCGGAATTAACCATGCTCCCTAATTAACCATGCTCCCTTCGGCCACAGCCTATATCCCTGGGGCTAGTACAAACCTTAGTCCATAGCTCTTTCTGAAGCGAAGCTGCAGCTGCAGAAGTCAATTCCAGCTTGTTTCTCCAAATAAATAATAAGATCATGTCTGCTTCTTTTCCAAGTTAGTGAAGTGATTTTACCTACCGGTATCATGTTGGAATGACTCACTAGCATTACCCATGTATAATAGATTACAGAAAATGAAAGCCACCCAAACAGCACACCACAGCAGAGTGCGCCTGAAAAACTAGATTTTTATGGCAGTTTCTCTCTGATTTTCTCAATCAAGAATTCCAGTAAGTGATCTTGTCCTGGTATAAAATACTTGAACTCAGGAGTGCTTTAGCAATCACTGGCAGAGGCTGCTTGCGCTACGTGAGGGCTCTCAGCTCACAACAGAAGCAGAATCCTAAAACAAGTGATCCCCCCCCATAAAGAGCCCCTCCTCCCTAAATCTCATGCTTCTATTTTTAATGGACTCAGGCAGGAGAGGATCGTGTCTTTAGTCGACACTACAGTTTCCAGTGCATCCTTATTTCTTTATCCCGCTAACTATCTGCATCTTCACCTGTAAAATGGGAACGAGGCCCCTGCTCAAAAAGCCTGGTACAGCTCCTGCCCTGGGAAGGTTTGGTCAGCAATGGGGAGCTCCTTGCCTGACCAGGCCATGACACCAAACCTCTGTCTGTCAGTGACTACATGTGTCCTGTGCCTAGATGTGTTCTCCATCTCCTGAACGCCCTCCACAGCAACACCACCAACCTCCATCCAACCTCACTAGAGAATGAAGATAACAAAGGATTCGGCAGAGATAGTATGCAAATACCAAATAATATTGAAACATTAATGAACTCTAGCAATTTCTCTGAATTTAGATAAACGGTGTTTATTATGCGCTGCCAACCCTCTCACACAGTCTGGGCTCTCAAATATTAACTAGATAAGATGACAGCAATTATTCTCCAAAAAGAACAAGGTGTACAGAGTAGAAGTCAGTCCTGATGATTCCAGGTAATACCTGCCTCCAAAGGAACTGAAATGTCTGCACAAAGGACAGATTCCAGAGTCTCCCATAATCCCCCAGTGGTCAAAGCCTGTGCAGATCCCTGCTTTGACAGGACAGCGGGTGTCCTGGTGCTGAAGAGTCACTCACTCATTACAGCTGTCTGCCTCCATCACTCATGTGCAGAAAATTCCCTCCAAAATATAAAATGAGAAGATAGAAAGCTGCTGGGACCTCAGTCCAAACTAACAACCTTGAAACAAATAGGGGCTTGCTGGGCCATCATCCAGGGCCCCCAGCTGCCTACTACAGAGGGAGTATTACCCACATTTCCATTAAATGCTTGGACAAATGCCTTTGCCATTTCATCCTGAGTGAGAGGATAACATTTTTTT
This sequence comes from Phyllotis vaccarum, assembly GCA_033318265.1. Taxonomy (NCBI): domain Eukaryota; kingdom Metazoa; phylum Chordata; class Mammalia; order Rodentia; family Cricetidae; genus Phyllotis; species Phyllotis vaccarum. The sequence goes on from JARWLC010000002.1 coordinate 194,539,185, forward strand.
AAGCTGCTGACAATCCTAGGATTCAACTCAGACAGAGGCAGAACAGAGGCTAGAGAAGTACACCCCCCACAACTCCCTGAAATAAGGGCCAGATGCCACCCAAGTGACACCTTAACAAGCTGGGGGTCATTAAGACACCTCATCCGCATATTCATGAAAGATTCTTGGACACAGTAAGTGAAATGAAGTGTACAAAAAGAGATTGCTTTTCTTAAGCCAAGTGAAAAACCCGCTTTAGAAAAAGTAAAATCCACATGGGGACACTTGCTGTCACCAAACCTTCGCTTGCCTAGAACGGCCAGAGCCTCATTAAAGGAAACCCAAGGATCACAAAATGAATGCAACAGCACATTCAGGCAAGCTCACTTCGCCATCTGCCTGGTAGTATCCAGAGGGGCAAAGGCCTTAAATGACACTCCTGAATTCTCTCTCCCTCGGGCAGGTGGAAATGCCAAAGTCCCCTGAGGGAAGAAAGCATCCCTTCCAAGGTCAGCTGACTGAAAAAAGAAGTCAATCCTGTTTACCTGTCGGCACAAGGCCACTGGGGACATTAAACACGTGCATAAATTACGCACCCTGGAAAAACTTACCCTTTGTATATTATGGCTTTAGACCTTACTAATGCACTGTGTCAGGTGAAGGAACAGCACATAAGTTCCCCCACTGAGCCAGGCATGTAAACTTACCCCCTCCATCACCTCCCTCTTCCCGATCCATGACTGTCCACCACCTATTTCCAGTGAAGGTCCTAGGGAAGGCATGTGTGTGTGGGGGGGGGGGGGGTAATAATGAGAGGCGGTGGTTATGTATGCCGAAGAGAAAGGCCATGTTTAAGAAGCTTAGATAACGGCCCTGAGCATTCTGTGTGCTTCCCCCGCCCCATGTCTTTCTGACAACCACTGGTATGATTTTGAGATGCTGGGGCTTTGTAAAGGCTTCTGAAAGCTGACTCCCACCACATTGTGAATTGAAATAAGAATTCGCTTCAATAGCCGAACAGTTTAAGATGGCCCATCCAACTTGCCTAATTCTTTATAGTACTACTGGTGGATCACATTCATTCTGTCTCTTAGACTTGGGCTAAGAGGAAGAAAAATCTAAAGGGAATAAGGTACCTTGGGGGGGGGGGGGGGCGCAACAGTGGACGGCTGCAATCTCATTAGATCACAAGCGAGTGCAAAGGCCTCGTCCTGTGGCCAAAAGACCTTTGTCAGTCACATTTGCCACTATCTGAAAAACTGACTGTGGAAACGTTTGTAGAGCAGGGCTCCTCCAGTCCAGTCCTGCTGAATGTAAACCACGGGGTCACCACTGCTGCATGAGAGCGCTACACTCTAGGCTCCCAGCAGCGGATGCTCATTCTACAACTCAGAACCAATAATCCCACCGCAGGACGCCAGGGATGGGGGTTGGATCCCCGGAACCCATTATTTTCCTTTACCTTTCAGGACCACCGGTAGGTGAGAGACTGGGGGATGTGGGAGGCAGGGGAGGGGGGGGGGGGATTTTCTAACACAGGGCTGCAGGGAGTGGGAAACTCAGTGCATCTCCTGCCAGCACTAGGACAATACACAAAGACCAGGGGAAAGCGCTCCTCGGCATCCCCAGTTCTGAGCCCGGTCATTTACGAGCAAAGCCATCGGGAATTCCGAGCTCAGCAACAACCCGGGAGAAGCACCGGAAATGCTTCCGACCCCTTCAAAGGGAAGTCGATTTGCAAATCAAAGTTGCGGCAACTCCGGGCGCCGGGACTCCTTCCGCGGGTTACTCTGGGACACCCAACAAGTTTGGCCACCCCGGGCTCAGCGTGACAGCGCCGCGCCGCAACCGCGACAGAAGCAACTTGTCGCTCCGGCGCGGGTCGGCCTCCGCACGCTGCCAGGGCCGCCCCCCGGGGGGCTTGCAGAGGGCCCGGTGTCTCCCGCCACCTCTCCACCTGCCCGCGGGCTCCGCGGTCGAGGAAGCAACAAAAGAGCCGGGCGACCGGGAAGGAGAGGGGCACCCCGCGCCGAATGCAGGCAGCGGCGGAGGGAGCAGCTGGGCTGGCGGTGGAAAGCGAAGGGAACCGCGTGGAGCCAGGGGTGACACCCCGGGCAAACGCCGGAGCGGGGACCGGGGCTGCCACCCGCTCCATCACACCCGCGCGCGCACACGCACAGGCACACATCCCCCCCCCCCACCTCCCTCCCTCCCTCCCTCCCTTACCCAGCATGGAAAAGATGAAATCCTTGGCGGTGTGGATCTCCAGCGCTCTCTGGTCGTCGTATTCCCGCTGGTCGTGCCTGGTGAATTCCTGGATGAGTTTGTTCAGTTCCTCCACCCGGGCTCCAGACCTGAAATCCAGCTCCGGGGAAGCAGGCTTGTTGTTGCAGCCCAGGGAGGCTGCCTTGCTGGCGGTGGGAGCCGCCATCTTCATGCAAAACGCGCCGAGCGGCGGCTCCGGCGGCGGCCGAGGCACCCACCCCCGCCCCCCACCCCGCCCCGGCCTCCCGGCGAGGCTGGGCAGCCCGGCCCGTGGGCGGGCTAGCTTCTGGGCGGGCCCCGCGCCGCGCTGCGCTCCGGGCGGCCGCGCTCCTGGGCGGGAGGAGCCGGACTGCGGCGAGGTGCGCGTGTGGCCCCCGGTCCTCCTCCTCCGGTCCTCCTCCGGTCCCCGCCCGCTGAGCCGCGGCGGGCCCCTACCCTCCCCGAGCTGGGCTCGGCTGCAGCGTCCGAAGGAACCGACCCGAGCCTCCCCCCGGGGGGGGCGCGCAGGGAAAGTGAAGTGGAAACAATGTGAAATTCACCGGCGCCCGAAATCAACAAGCTGCCGGCTCCGGTGTCACGGAGCCAGAGCCAGCCTTCCCATTTAAAGGGACAGCGCACCCGGTGGGAAGAAAATCGTAAATAGATGGCAGGGGTTCGCGCGCCCGGACCCGGGCTGGCGCGCGTGGTGTGGACGCCTTCTTGCTCCACCTCCGCCTCCACCTCCCCTTTTAGGGGCAGGGCTTGCCCGGCGCATCCAAGGAGAAAGGAGTCTTCCTACTCAGATCTTAGGGCGGTGTCCCGGGCGAGAGTGTCTCTGTGGTGGGTGCGTTTCTGATCTCCATCCCACGAACTTTAGTGTCTCCAGGCGGTGGAGGAATATGGAGTGTATCTTGTGCACTTTTTCGCCTAGATTGCCCGGGATGATAAAATCAGCGAATCAAAACGGAGTGTCCATCCCGCCACTCCCAATTAACCGCTCAAGTATCTTTTTTACCTTTCCCCTAAGTAATTACTTGTCCAGGGCGACAACTCCTTCAGCTTAACAGATAGTGCCTTAATGAGAGCCAGCCCGCAGAAGCATATAGACAGGGATCCAAAGGCCGGCGTGGGAGAGGGAAAAACAATGAATTGCCCCCAGGGTACAATTGGAAAGGGAGAAATTCGGATAATAGAATGTGGGTAGTCTGTTAGCCCGACCGGAATGACAAGATGTGGGTGGACAGGGATCAGCCAGAGGACTTATGCGCCCACCCCACCCCCACTGGAACTTAGAGCTGTCACGGCCAGCCTGGTGCAGTCCAGTCCTCTAGACAGGATGGCAGATGTGGTTTTAGTGTTTATGTGATTCACACACTAAGGAGGCCTGATGACTCCTAGAAACAAAGGTGAGCTGTCCTTTTGTCTCCATCCGGGCCTGTGATCCTGTCAAGTTCTTACAATTTACCTACCTGAGTCCTCATCACTGAAAACTCCATTATTTTGTGAGACCTGGAAAGGAGGGCCGGGCACTGCCATACTTTCCCACTGTGAAATAGGATAATAATAATCATCACACCGTCATAGGCTGCTTTAAGAATTAAGGAGATAATACTGGATGACCAGTACTTAGTATAAGAAATCACATGTTTAGTAGCAATTAGCTGCATTAGCTTCTGATGTTAGAAAAATGTGTGTGTGTGTGTGTGTGTGTGTGTGTGTGTGTGTGTGTGTCTGCATGCACAGGCACTGCATTCTTGCCTGGTGTCTGTAGATGTCACTGTCAAGAGAGGGCATCAGGTCTCCTAGAACTGGAGTTTGGGGGGGAGGCAGGGCGGGGGTAGATGTGAGCTGCAGTGTGGAACCTGGTCCTCGACCAGAGCGAGTGCTCTGAATTGCTGAGCTAGCTATCTCTATTGCCCCTTCCACTGGATCTTTACAAAGCAAAGATCTGGCCCCTGACACCTCTCCTGGAGTTTCTCTCCTACTTTCCATGCTCAACTATACACCAGACCAAAGCCAATCCCATCCTTCTTTGTTTTGACAACTTCTCCAGGCTGGACCCACCCTTTGCCCCCACAACTGGGTGGGGCCACCTTTCCTTCCTTGAAAGCCTGTTGCTCCCTTTTAGACCTCTGTGTGGAACACCAATGAATAGGCTTGCTTTCTCATTGTTAATGTAGGTCTCACATTGTGAGTTACCTGGCAGACCCCAGTGTATGCTTGATCCTCAGCACCACACACAGACTAAAACAGGACACAGAGGCAGAGCCCATAGAAAATAGCCAAAGCATTTTTTTTCTTCTCTTAATTTCCAAACCAAGGGTGAATCATGGCTCCCTCGTGTCTGCCTTTTCTTGGTATATGCATCCTAGAGAGACACCAAGTTTCTAGCAGAAAACATTCTGACTGTGAGTTAGCTCTGGACTTGGTGATTTTGAATGACAGGGTCAATGAATAAGATCTTAGTTGTCTGTCTGCACTTCTTTCTTGTCAGCCAGAACTCTATGAATCATTGACCTTCAATGATCCTATTTATATTGACAGTGTTACTGAATGGTAAATACCTTACAGACATGTGATAAGATAGCATATCTATCTCTCTGAATTGGAGAGAGAGAGGGGATAAGAAACATTTTCTGGACAGAATCTTGGAAGATGTTTTGCCCTCTGTGTCCTAGTAAACTACAGGGCCCTACTGTTTCTTCGGACAACTGTATTTAGTAGTTCCTGCCTGTCTTAGGTCCTATTTTTTTCTCCTTGATTTTTTAAAAGACAGTCTCACTATGGTGCTCTGGCTGACCCTGAACTTACTATGTAGTGAGGGTGACATAGAACTCCCTATATAGGCTAAGCTAGCCCAGAACTGAGAACCCTGACACAGACTACTGAATGAACAGATATCATCTCTCCAAGTCTCAGAGGTTATTGTTCAGGTGAGAGCATCCACACAGGGCAATGACAGCTAAGGTGCCTTTCCACCATCGCTTAAGAGTCGTTATGAATGAGCAGGGTGGTGGTGGTGCAGACCATTAATCCAAGCACTAGGGGAACAGAGACAGGAGGATTTCTGTAAGTTTGAGGCCAACCTAATCTACAAAGCAAGTTTCACCCCAATCTACAAAGCCAAGACTGTCACAGAGACAAAACAAAACATAACAAAAAACCCCACCACAACAAAAAAGTTACTATATGGAGAGACTGCTCTTTGAGTCAGATTAGATGCTTCCTACTAGGGAAGGCACCTTGTCCTGCTTCCCGATGCCATGAGTACTTTGAGAAAGAGATCTCTGTGTTTGCCTTTCTAATGCTCTTTGTTTTTAAAAACAACTCTGAAGGTTCATGGCAAACCCACAGCCACGAATAGCTAGACTGTTCGAGTGTGTATTAAAAATAGCAAGCACCACATCCACATGATGAAGGACAGAATATAATTTCAGCCAAAGTTTGTCTGGCCTGACAGGGATTTAAATAGCAGCCTGGGCTACAAGATGCAGACTTTTTGGCCAGGCAGATGTTCAATAAGAGTCCTAAAGAACAGAAATGACCCAGGTTTCTTATCATTTTCAAATATATACAGAAAAACAAAAGGCAAACATCACAGATGTGTCGGTGGCAGAAGGGACTTGGGAGATAAAGCTTAGCTACCATCTTTATATTGCAGATAGAAAAATCATGGAAAAGGAAAAAAGCCTCATATGGTGTTTCTAATTTTCACACTAACTTCAAATCTAGTCAATAACTATTGCATTTTCATATTGCTAAAAGGCATGGACGTCCCCATAAAATTACATAATCATGATGAAGGGTTATGAGGAAGAAAGGGTGTAAGGAAGAAAGAGAAGAATAACTAACTATTCCTTGGGCAGAAATGCACTGATTTCACTTGAGACTTAAATATTAATAAACCGGGAATTACTGACATTTGGAATCACCTGTCTATGTTTTCACATCATAGATGCATAATCAGGACTAGAGCCCCATCAACCTGTGGTGATTTGCTTGAGACATATCTTCATCATCTCTGGTATTTGAACGCTTGATTCCCAAGGGATGGCACTGTTTGGGAAGTCTTAGGTAGTGTAGCCTTGCTGGAAAAAGCACATCACATCACTAGGGACCAGTTTGAGGAGTAGATAGCTTTGGCCTGCTTCTACTTTTCTTTTTCTGCTTCCTGTTTTCAATTAAAGGTGGGCACTCTCAGCTTTCTGCACTCAGACTATGCCTATTGGCTGCTACCGTTCCATCTCTGTCCTATGGACTTTAACTCTCTGGAACCAGAAGCAAAATCTTTTTTCTATAAATTGTCTTGATTGTTTATTTTGTTGCAGCCCCAGGAAAAGAATCAATACATAGTCCACTCCTCTCCTCTTTTTTATGTGTGGTAGGGAACTGAACTCGATGCTCCAGTGGGATCTGTCCCTCCTACTGGTTTAATAAAAAAAACCTGATTGGCCAGAAGGCAAACAGGAAGTGTGGGTGGGGCTACCAAGCTAAGAAAGCTCTGGGAACAGGAAGAGCAGAGCAGAGATGCCTGGAGAGAAGCCAGCAGACACAGAGGAAAGAAGACAACCATGCTGCTCAGAGAAAAGGTACCAGGCCACATGGCTAAACAGATTAATGGAAATAGATTGAGTTAAGATGAAAGAGCTAGAAATGTGCCTGAGCCATAGGTCAATCAGCATGAAATTAATATAAGCCTTTGTGTGATTATTTGGGGCTAAGCAACAACAGGGCTGAGAGTGGGGCTGAGCCTTGGGGCGAGGCCCAAATGTCCGGGACAGGAACATAATTACATGTTTTCCACAGAGGCAGACATACTCTCAGTCTTATCCATATACTTTATTTTGAGACTGAGAGTTTCAGTGAGTTCCTGAGACAGGCTTGTGATCCTCCTGCTTCAGTTCCAGAGTATCTGGGATTACAAGTCTGTGCCATCCATAGTTAAACCTCTGGAATTCACAAAATTCTTCAGTGACTCTCATCAAGAAAGCAAATGATAGGAAATTCTTGTGATGGATGTGGGGAAAGAGGAACCTTTATTTATTGTTGGTGAGAAAGTAAGTTGATGTAACCACTATAGAAGTCAGCCGGAGGTTTCTTAAAAGATTAAATATAGACCTACCATATGATGCGGCTATGGCACTCCTGGATATCAATGCAAACAATGCTATATGCTAACACAGAGACACCTCTAAACCCATGTTTATTGCTACTAAAGTCACAATAGGTAGAACTCAGCTGAGATATCTGCCCATCATCTAATGAGTGGATAATAAAAGTGTGCTACATACGCACAATGAACTTATATTCAATCATAAAAAATGAAGGGACTGGTAAAATGGCCTAGAAGTTAAAAGTATACTGGAGGACGGAGCAGAGAGATGTGACTCAGTGGTTAAGAGCACTGACTGCTCTTCCAGAGGACAAGAGTTCAATTCCCAGCTCCCACCTGTCTGTAACTCCAGTTCCTGGGGATCTGACACCCTCACACAGACACACATTCAGGTAAAATACCAATGCACATAAAATAAAAATAAATATATATAATTTTATAAAATACATATTACTCTTTCAGAGGACCTAGTTACAGCCCCAGCACCCACATCAGGTGATTCACAATCTTCGTTAACTCCAATTCCTGGTATAATTCAGTGCCTTCCAACTGGCTCCAACAGGCAATGCCCTGTTTGCACACACACACACACACACACACACACACACACACACACACAAATTCTTAAAAACAAAATTCAAAAACTTAAAAAAAAAATGAATCAAAGTTTTCAGAACATGGATGGAACTTGAAAATATTGAGTGGATAATGTAGGCCCAGATAATGTTCTCTCTCGTATGTGCATTCTAGCTTCTAATTTCAATATGCGCGTTTACCTATGGGCAGGAGAATAGAAAGGAGCCCATGAGGAAGGGAGCCAGAGAGGGGACGAAGTAACGAAGTAACGTGATATGAACCCTAGGATTAGAGGTGCTTACGGGGAAACAAGGAGAGGCATGAGATGAGGAAAGGAAGCTGAACCCAAACTAAATATGTATCAGAATGCCACCAGAAAGAAACCCTCTACATGACAACCTAAAAAAAAAGGTGCCTTCCTCAGAACACTCAAGTTTCTGCTTGGGACAAACTGTCTTGTCTCTGTGAAAACAGACTATTGCAATGTTAGTGGAAACCCTGGCCACCAAAAATATGGCTATAGATCTTCCCTGACGCTCAATTTTGTCAAAGGGGCTCTCAGTGAGCTCCACCACCTCGGATATGCTCCAGTTCTCTGCCAAGGCAGCCCTGTGGGCCCAGAGAGGTTAGCCATGATAAAAACCTGCAACTGTGAACTCATTCAGTCAGCCTGTTGCTTCAGTTTCTCTTTCTGCTGCTCCATGATTGGAAGAAAGAGAGAAGCTGAAACTGTGGAAAAGGAAACAAAAACTAGAAACAGGTATGACAAAGTCAGATAACATTCGTTAGCATCCCTTACATGGTGAGAGCATTACAGGTCAACAGAGCGCTGCTGAGGTATCTCTCTCTGAGGTTTCTCGTCACTCCTGCTAACACAGGTCACTCTGGCCTTCCGTTACTTTTTGCATTTCTGAGATAAGGAGATCCAGATTAGCATGCTGGTGCTAGAGCTTTTATGCTTCGGCATCCTGACGGCCCTCCAGCTCAGTTCCCTCGGCTCTAAGTCTTGAAGGCATCTCTCAACTCTCGGTTTCTTTATACTGCCCACCACAGTCTTGCTGCTCAGGCTTTGTCGAAGCTGCCTGGCATCTTTTGTGTCTCTCTCATAAGAAAAATAAATAAATAAAAATGTCTGTTTTTGTATGCATGGTGACTGTGTATGCAATATCACAGATGTATGTATCCCCAGTACCTACTATTAAATCTGAAGTGCAAGAAGATGTTCAGTAAATGCTGAGAGATCTGTAAAAAATAAAGGAAGAAAGAAGTGGCATGCTTTAGCTCCTAATACATATTTTTTCCTTCATATTCCATTGGTTCTGTTGGTGGCAACTTCTGAGCATAGAGAAAAACACCAGTAATCCCTTACAGTTCGTAACTTGCAAACCCTTACCCACCATTGGGTGCATACCACCAGGGTCAAGGCTTGTCTTGAGCTTACATCTCTATGAAAGTGCTCCCCAACCTGTCACCATCATTTTAAAATCTAAGCATAGACCATTTGCCCAATGAAATTATGACACAATAACTCAGAAAAAAAAATTACCCCAGAAGTTTTATTTATTTCTTCTACTGGCAACACTCGCTTGACATTGTGCCTACACATCAAGTGAGAAAGGCAGGGTAACTGATTGCCAGCAATCATAAATAGCTTGGGGTATACTCTCGGCACACACATTCTGAGGTGCTTACTTTCATGCCACGGTCACAGAGTGCCTGAGAGAGCAGCTTGTGGGAGGAAGAGTGTGACTGGGCTCCTGGTCTAAGGATGTCTGTGGCAGTGGTAGGGTGGGTGGCATGCCGCTACATGGAGGCAGGCCGGAAACGGGACCAGCTCTTCTGGCCCGTTATCAATGCTACTCTCATCAAAAGCACCACCCAACTCTTAAAGATTGTACAGTTTATCATCATGGGCCTCTCTCCTCCACTTTCCAAATAACACATTAGAAAAAGGCTATTGAACCAATGAGTTTATCAGGGTTACTTACAGAAAATATACGTGAGGAGTTGCCATATGTGTCTCAAAGGCAGCTGCACCAAAAAACCCACTTTGATATGGTGATGGCTCATGAAATATACATTCATGGAGCTTTCTGGTCAGCTTGTGGGCAGCCTCTCCCCAGCATGTGTTTCCTATATAGGGCTGGGGGACATTTAGGAATTGAAATGTAACAAATGTTTCAATTAGCTTTTGTGCTGGAACCAGGAAACCTTAGTGGACAACTAATTCCCTCACACCATTATTTGCATCCTCTTCTAGCCCATGAGCAGACTCAGGGACCCAGTTCTAGGTCCCCTGTGGCAAACCACAGACTTCCTTACTTTGAAGGCCGGCCCATGTGTCCTCAGCAGAGCATGGTACATTGCCATGAGAAGGGTGGCAGTGTGTGGCTTGTTTTACTGTGTGCAGCTAACAAAATAAGAGAAAATTAATTAATTTTGTGTGTATGTGTGTGCACGTGTGTGTGTGTGTGTATGTATAATTTTGTGTGTATGTGTGTGTGTATGTGTGTGTGTGTGTATGTGTGTATGTGTGTGTGTGTGTGTGTGTGTGTGTGTGTGTGTGTGTGTGTGTATAAATGGAGGTCAGAAGCCAGAGACATGAACTGAGGATTCAGAAATATGCTTCAGAGATGAAAAGAATTTTCTAAATATAAGAACTTCTTTGCCACAATGTGTTGCCTGACGGGAAAGTGAACGCCCTGTGATGTGTGTTCAGACGTGTGCTTGTCTCCAGCAGGCTCAGGTAACTGAAGAATACATTTCTGAAAAAACACACCCCACATAGATGACTCACAGCACTAGACACCACAAAGCCCTAGATATTTATTTTCTTGAAACTCTTGGGATCAAGCATTTTGTCTTTTGTTTTCTTTTTCTTTTCTTTTCTTTTTTTTTTTTTTTTTAGTTTTACACACGCATACAAATGCATGCACACACACACTTATATATATACACACAGAGACATATACACAGAAATGCACAGATAGGCACACATATAGACACATACACACATTAAAACAGACACAGACATACACAGGAACACACACACACACACACACACACACAGAGTTCCTTTGGGATTTCTTAATGCTCACTTCTAGTAAGTTCTTTCATTTCACCTTGACCAAAGAAATTCTGTAGTACAAAGACGTGCCAGACACATCACCCATACACACACATCCTACACCTTAATTTGTATTCAGAAAGGATCTCAGGAAAAAGACAGTTTCTTCCCTTAGCACATTAATTTACTCACTTTATGACAGAGGCGGTCAGTTCGCTGAACAGATCTATTCTGTTGACTAGGGAATCATAGCAATACCTGTTTTGTTTTCTAGCCCTTGTCAAGAGGAGAGCCTCTAAACCTCACCCTGTAACAAGTTTATTGGAAGCCTTGGCTTCCTCCTAGCCCAACAATGCCCAGTGCAGTTGTGAATAAAAGGAGTTGTCTCGCCTCATCTGAGACCTGGTGTGTTGCATTATGGTCCGAAGCTTATTTTCAATTCCAAGTTGCAGAACCTGGAGTGAGGGCATTTGAGGAAATGTTGATAGCCCTTTAGCTCTGACAACATGATAATATACAGCCATAAATATAGTTCCTGGACCTTGCCTTCTGCTTCTGGGTTCTCTCATAGCACTGTGTAAGCAGAAACCAAACAAAATAAAAATTCCACTCTCAAATGCTTTACATTTCTACCTGTATCTAACATAGTCTAGTGCAGAAAAAGAAAAAAATTGAAAGGAGAGAATGAAAATACAGGAAAGAATAAAGCAAGCCCCCACCTCTAGTCTGACTCTTATTATAATTTTGCGCACTTTACTGAAACTTGCCTTAATCTTTGAAGAGGTAGTGTAAGCAGGGGAGACAGGATACATGCTGTGAATGAATGAAGTCAAACAAAGGCAATGATCTGCACGTCAGGAATGTCCGTTCTAGCCCAGTGTTACCCATCAGTTAGTTCCATGACCAGAAGACCACCTCCCCCAATCTCCCTTTCCCTTGTAAAGATGTCATGCTCCAGGCACGAAACTCTGAGACTATATCTAACACACGAAGACAGATAAAGCAATGTGGTGCCTCCTACACATTTGCAACCCATTTTATTTCCCTCAGTCTGTCCTTGTCACAGCTTGACACCGCATAGACTCCTCTCCCTGCCACACTGCCCTGCAGATCTTTTCTCTCAAAGAAACCAACACAAAGAGAATCTACGAGTGCATTCAGCCCCATCCTTGGCATATCCTGGCTAACTGCCTCTTAGTTCTGCTGGGGAAGGAGAGGATGGTGAGAAGTACACTGCTGATGTTCACTCTGCAGCTCAATCCAGGACTTGCTTATGCAGCCCGAGGTCCTTAGGACCCTGCAAGGCACAGCAGGTGTGTCAGACTCCAAACACCTTCCTCCCCATAAGATGAGAGGAAACTAACAGTACCCACAGAAAGCACCCAGGCAGAATTTATGGGAGGGGGGGAAGCTGTAAATTTTTGGTCCTACAATTGAAAGCAAAGGTTAGTGTTTTGAGGCCCAAATACAGGGTGATTGTATTTACAGGGCCAAAGCATAAAGAAATGCGACTTTTCCCCCTTTTATTTCCTTTCTTTTTTAGAGTAAAACTTGAAAGAATATTTTACTTCTTCACAGACTTGATAGGGTGGAAGTCCTATCCTGCAAATCTGGGCTGTGGTTTCTGTATTTTGAGAAGAGCAGTTGAAAGAGCTCTGAGGAACTAATTGATAGTACTCTGGCTTACAAAGAAAGAAAAACCATTGTACGATAGCTAAACAATACCTGAATGGGCCAATTTGTCAGCCATCAAAAATAGGTGCAAAATTAAGGTTATAGCTATGAACAAAAATCATACATTTTAAAGAAGAGGGGATCAATCTCCCAATGATCTAGCAATATCACTATTGACAATATACCCAAAGGATGCACACTCTTACATCAGAGGCGTTAGCCCAACTATGTTCATAGCAGCATTATTTGTAATAGCTAGAAACTGGAAACAACCTAGATGCCCCTCAACTGAAGAAGGGATTAACAAATTGTGGTACAGCTATACAACCGAGTACTAATCAGCAGAAAAAAATGACATCCTAAAACTTGCAGGCAAATGAATGGATTTGGAGCGTATCATCCCGAGTGAGGTATCACAGGCCCAGAAAGACGGACGTGGTATGCACTCACTCATAAGTAGATTTTAGACATAAAGCAAAGGATAACCAGGCTACAATCCACAACCCCTGAACAGCTTGAGATCAGAAGGAACCTAAGAGAGACATCCAGGGATCCCCTGGGAAGGAGAAATAGAAAAGATCTCCTGAATAAATTGGGATCAAAATGGGGAGTGAGCAAGGAGGCGTGGGAACAAATCATGAGAGAAGGAGATGGTGGAGTGGGAGGAGCAACAGAGAGGGAGAACAAAGAGATGGATGTCTTGATAGAAGGAGCCACTGTGGAGTTGGAAAGAAACTGGGTGCTGAGGAGACCTCCAAGAACCCACAAGATGTCTCTAGCTAGGACTCTAAGAATAGTAGATGGGGTGCTTAAACAGGGCTTCCCCTATAACCAAATGAATGACCACCCGAATTGTCGTTATAGAACCTTCACCCAGAAATGTATAGAGACAGACACAGAAATCCATAGCTAAGCACCAGGCCGAGCTCCCAGTCCAGCAGAAGAGAGTGAGGGAAAAGTATAAGAGCAAAGGGATCAGGAGTATGATGAGGAGACCCACAGAGACGGCCGACTGGAGCTTTTGGGAGCTCACTGAGTCAGAATCAGCTGCTGAAGAACCTTCAGGGAAAGGAATTAAACCCCCCAAAAGGTAGAGGGCTGTCAAATGGCATGGGCAGTCTGTGGAGTCTCTTGAAGGAACAGACTGTGTTCCTGTGCATGAAAAGGCATTTTGGAGCCCATTCCCTACAGAGGAACACCTAACTCAGCCTTGATACTGGGATGAGGGACTCAGACCTACCTCAACTGGATATGCCAGACTGAACTGACCCACCTTGGGACTCCTTGCCCTCCTTGGGGAAGGGATGGGGGGGGTGGAAGGGGAGAGGCTGAGGGAGGCCTGGGAGGAGGGAAGGGAGGGCGAGCAATGGAAAAAGAAAAAACCTTTTCAAATAAATAAAAAGAAAATAAGAAAATAAAAGAAGAGAAGAAGAAGTCCTGAACTACTTCATCAAGACTGTCACCTTACTAATGCAGCTGTGAGGAGAGCGAGTGTCTTATGGGCACACAAGGAGCCCATTGTGGGTTTTATGCAATTTGTTTCTTGTTTTCCCTGCTACACACATCAATAAGAGTCTGTTGTGAAACTTTTCAGGGTGTAGGAAGCACAGATTGTCTATTCACTCTAAATAGGGCACCAACAACTAACTATCCAACTCTAACTTGGTGAACCAATGAGTGTATTGGGGTTACTTGAACATAAACAAGGGTTTTCATACAAAGCCATGGGTGTCTCAAAGGCAGCTACATCAGCAGAAGGCCCACACTGATACGGGTGATGAAAAAACTACATTCCATGGAACTTTCTGGTCAATTTGCAGCCATTTTCCCCAGCACGTGTTTCCTGCATTTGTTATGTTAGGAGGGAATCCTGTAAATAGTGTCGTTTTCAGAGCTTCTTGAAGTCTCAGAAACATTTCTTCTCCACTCAGGAAGCAATGTTTTATTTAGAAGCAGTAGCAACACAACAGAATTAAATAATGTGAGGTCCTACACACCAGATATCAATCACTCAATCAATATATACTTCTAAGTTATAAGTGACCAAATAGCAAAATTTATGTAGTAATAGCTAGCCTGGAACTTGCTATGTAGACTGGGATGGCCTGAAACTCACCGAAATCCACCTGCCTCTGCCTTCTGAGTACTGGATTAAAGTTATGGGCACCATATCTGACTAAATGTGGCATTTTTAATGGCTTCTTCCCTCCCGCCTTCTTCAGATCAATACATGTCTACTGAGCCTGTACCATATTCAATGTCCTTGCTTGTCATTGAAGAAACAAAGGTGAGCAAGACAAAGATTTTTATAATGCCAGATCTTACATGCCAATTCAGTTACATTTCAATCACAAACTGGGTAAATGCATCTCTGCATCTGTAACGGGGTTTTCTAGAAAAGCCAGACCAATAACGCAGACCTACATGAAGAGATTTATTGCAAGGAAATGGTTCATCAGTAGTGAGGATGAGGAGTCCAACCAGCTGTGCAGGCAAGTCTGGAACTACCAGGGCAGAGGCAGGCTGGAAACACAAGCCAGATTTGATGCTGTGACAACCCTTCTGAAAACCTCAGGCTTTGCTCTGGGGACCGTTCAGCTGACTGGATGTGACCCATCCACACTGTGAAGGTTCCGCTCCTTATACTATGAGCCGAATTCCTAAATGGAATTACATATCTAAACAGGTCATTGTGAAAATTTTGGCAATGAAAGGTTTTTGAGTATATGGCAACCAAAAATTAGTTCAAAATCAAACACATACCAAATCATGGGTGTTTGTGACAGCATTCTTCTGGGTTCACACAACTTTATTTTAGCATTGGTTCCATACATACAAAAAGACTATATACTAAGCTGACTTCACACCCAACAACACTGACAAACCACGTGAAACACCCTGGCTCAGATTTAAAACCGTTGCCTAGATGTCCACCATCAAGTGAATAGGTAATGAATATGTGATAATTGTTACAGAATTGTTTTTGGCTTCAAAAAAAATTAAATCATACAATTTGGAGGAAAATGGATGGGTCTGAGATGTATCATGTTACATGAAATGACCTAGACATGGTCAGAAAGACAAAAATCTCATCTTTTGTATGTAGATCAGTTTATTGTGTTTATATGTTTGGATGTACAATGTACGGGTGGGGTACTCTGTGAAACTGGAAAAGGGATTGCAAGAGATAAGAGGCAAGAGAGGCCTCTGCAAAGGGTGGGAACGTAGACAGAGCTTGCTGAAACACCTGGATTCAGATATGCAACCATTGCATGTTATAAACCGTGGTGTTTGTACCACACACTCAATTATCTGCGCTTACAGGAGCACAATGGTTTTGTTAAAGAAAATAAAGACTTTTTAATATTTTCCACCGTTACTCCTCAGCATGTAAATGTCAAATTCGTGTATCTTTGGATTGGATTGTACGAGAATGTTTAATTTTAAAAATTGCTGTTTGAATTGCTGACTTGAGCTTCATAAAAATAAAATCTTGAAATAAATTTTGCCTTGGGATTAAGTTACAATCTCCAACAATTTCTGAAATGTCTCTAAGCACACTTCTCCCATTTTTAAAAAATGTATGCAAAGTGGTGTTCTCAGCATTCATGATTATAAAATCAAAATATTAATCAACTTTGATAAAGAACCTACAGGATCAAATATTTTTTGGGAGGGGGGATTGAGAATTTCTACCCCAGGTTGGACACCAAGTGAAACACAGATTCTAGTTGTTATTAATAAAAACTCAGAGCCAGATATTGGGGAAAGGCTGGAATACCAGAGAGAGGAAACAGACCACAGTCAATTCTCACCCAGCCAACTTCTCAGGGTAAAGCTATCTTCCAGAGCCCTCAGCCTGACTGTCACTTTCACAGAATACCACAGTGTCTGCCTACACCTCCTTAATATCTTCTTCACCCAGTTGTTTCACTTCCGTATTAACTCTGCATCATATTCTAGAGTTAGGATTAAAGGCATGGGCTACTACTGTTTGGTAGTTAGGCCTTGAACTCAGAAACACAGAAAGATCCCTGTCTCTGGAGTTATGGGTGACCCTGCATAGGTCACCACTTGGTCTTCCCTGTGCTGGGATTAAAGGCGACGTGAGTTACTCTGACCCTCCTGGCTTGACTGTGGGTGGATCTGTCCTCTGATATTCCAGACTGATTTTATTAAATATAAAATATATCTCCACACAGCCAAGATTCTATTCTTTATGTATAAATCAACAAGGACAGCTGATTCATTAGTGTGCAAATCTTTTCATTTTTCATAAATGGTAGAATTATATGGACAATAAGCTTTTTGGTAATTTATTATCAATACAAGTTTGATTTGTATGCCTATTTTATATACCTGACCTCATGTAAAAACATCTTGAGTAAAAGAGAATTATGGTGGAAGCCTTTGAGATACTTGCCTTAAACTCAATTTATCGTAGACGTTAACTGTATTTACAAAATGCCTATGAAGTAAACACCTAGATTAATGTTTTTCCAAAGACCTGGGCTGATCGTGCGCACACCTGTCCCCTAAAGGAAAGGTGGACTTGCGTCATTTACTGAAACATATGACTCTGCAGTCAAAACAAAGAGAGCACCTGCCCTCTGCAGGTCAGGAAGAACGTAGAATCCTTTCGGTTAAAATAGAAAAAGCTGAGAAATACACACACACCAACAAAACAAAACAAGAACCAACTATGGACCTTGTCCTTGAAAAATGAGTAAAATTAGAGCAAGAGAGAGTGGCTGGTGTTCCTAAGGGGAGCGAGCGGTACCATCAGAAGTGTGGAGTCAGGAAAATGTGTGGCAAATATAGGAACACTGTGTGGCACAGAGTATCTGGAAATACAGAGCTTTCATCAAAATCACATTTCTTTAGCCAGTGATTACTCCATGGTTCATCAAGTAGTCATTCCAAATGCAGCCCCATATTTGCAGATGAAATGGAGTAAGCCAGAGATTCTTCCAAAGTCAAACAGATGCCCTAAAGGGTGCTCCTTCCACAGGCTTCCCTAAGGGCTTTTCAAACTGAGCTTCCCCCAACACAAACCAGAGGGAGCAAGCTGGTTTCTGCTGTTTTACAGCAACGAGCTTTTTTATTATTGTTTTTAGATTTATTTTATTTTATATGTATTAGTGATCTTTTCCCTACATGTATGTGTGTGCACCACATTCCAGAAGAAGACATAGGGTCCCCTGGAACTAGAGTTACTGATGTTTATGAAGTTACTATGCAGGTGCTGGGAATCGAACCCAGGTCCCCTGAAAGAGCAACAAGTGCTCTTAACCACTGAACTGTCTCTCTGGCCCCCAATATGCCTTTGAAAAAGACCTGTTATCTTTTAATAAAGGGAAGAAATTGATGGGGTCTTGACTTTCAGTGAGAACTTAGTATTGGTTCTTGAAACAAGATGTGCTGTGATTTGTGTGCCACAAAATTAAAAGCTTACTGCTTTTATCACACAACCATGAGTGTATTCTGTGTTTTAGCATATATAATATACCTGCAACGATTAAATTACTGTGCTCTGAGAAATTGTGTGTGAAGAGAAAATATAGGAACAGCATCTAGGTAAAACTCACATAGATACCTATGATTTTGTAGTACTCTATGTTGTATATTCTTTTTCAACAATTGTCTCAGTGCCTCATGTCATACTACAATTTCACAGAATGGCTATTTAGCAAATGGCTAGAAAGTTCTGCTTACCCTGTGACCAGCTCCTGCAATGCTTGCCTTAAATCAACCATCCCCTTCTCATATCTAAATCCATATTTCTTAAAACAAGGAATGAGACAATTGTGAGTTTTCGTTGAGGCGCAACAGTTTTATTCAAAACAAAGAGCCTTGCTTTGAGCTTGGTGTAGTTAAAAGATAAGATAAAGGTATTAGAGATGTCAGACACTTTCCAGAAAGATGCTTTCCAGGTTTGTAGCACCACGAATCGAACAGAAGCAAATTGTTGCACACCTCTTTCCTCATCCCCATCCTGCTTTTCACTAAATGAAAGGAAGCTGAGATCTCAAGCAGGAAGTGATGTCATCAAGTGCCTGGCTTCATATCTCCCCATAAAATGCATTACTTTAATTAATTCTATCAAAGAAGCTAATAAAAGGGAGACTGGGGAGAAATGATGTTATTGATCGAGGTATGATATAAATGGTTGTCTCGAGGGGTGAATGTGAACAGACATGTAGAGTGCTCAAGGGCCGCCGGAGTTCATCTTCCTCCACAGCAAGCTGTGCATTTCTCTCTTGATGATACTTACTCTTCAATTCTTTCCCAAAGAAAGGTGTGTCTAGAGGTCCAGAATCGGATCACCTCACATTCACACAATGCTTTAGATTCATTAGGCACCATCCTGTTTTAGTGCAAATCCCCCTACAATTTTGTAAGAGGTGATCTGCACATTTGTAGACTTCTGGGGCTACATTTTAGAGGTCAGAGTTTATCCACTCTATTTTGCATCAGTAAAAATGTGTTATCTGTAGCTTCGTCAACCCGACACATGCGCTATAGTTATCTGGGAAGAGGGAACCTCAGATGAAAACATATGCCAGCATCAAATTGGCTGGTGGGCAGTCTGTGGGACATTTTTTTTTTTTTATTTTTTTTATTTTTTATTTTTTTTGGTTAATGAATGGTCGATTTTCGAGTGCCCAGACCATGAAGAGTGGTACCACCCTTAAATAGGTCAGCCTGGAGTGTATAAAAAGAAAGATAAGTGAGTCATGGAGAGAAAGCCAGTAACTTGTTTCCTCCAAGGTTCTTGCCTCGGTTCCTGGCTGAGTTTCTGCCTTGGCTTCCCTCAGTAATGGACTCTGACCAGAGATGTGTATGCAAAATTAACCCTTTCCTCCCCAAGTTGCTTTTGGTTATGGTGTCTATCCCAGCAGTATAAAGCAGACTAGAAGAGCCTCTGAATAGGAAGAGGACCGGAGAATGCTGTGAGCACCTCAGAAGGCTAGACAGACTGATAGGATGAAGGTAAATGGTTATACAATAAGGCTAATGGCCTTTTAAAACAAATGTCTGGTCTAAGAGTGTATTGAAGTCTATCCTAACAAGGAGCAGGAGTTACTTTTCCAAATTCCACCTTACTCTTATGGATTATGTGAGGGGACCTGTCTGAATGTCCTAAGGAAGGCAGCTGCAGCACTTGACATTCCAGTATCAAGGTTCCTGTCATTATCCTCTGTCACCTGAGATTTTCTACTACAGATTTTTTTTTTTTTTTTTTTGCTAAGTACCTGTTACACACTTTCCACATGCCAGTTATAGCATCATTTAAGGACTAAGAGATGCCTGTAGCTTTTCCAGTTACGCTTGGGGATACAGCCCCACCTTGCCATCGCACCCCCTCCCAGGAGCTAGGCCTTTTGCAGGTGATTTATCCCCTCTTACACCCTAAGCTCCCACCAGGCTGGAGGCTGCTTCTTTCCTTCCTGTCTCAGACTTGTCCCTGAGACCCTGATGATTGTATCTGGGGATGGATGTCTTGTTGTTTTTAGGGGAAATTCTGCTCTAACCAAAGAGTAGGGACCAAACCTGAACTTTGACCTCTACCTGTGTGAGTAGGAGTCCATGGTTTTCAGCACCACAATGTGTGTGCTGTCCTCCTGCTATCTCCTAGAGAGTGTGATGACACAATGGATGGGCACATGACGTAGTTAGAGGAAAGACCTTGGGTTTTGCCATTTGGTGGTTGAATGAGCTGTAAGTTTCATGGCCTCTGACTCTCCCCTTTTTTTCTGCAAAGTAGACACTACTTGTTCCTCCTAGAGCTGTTGTACAAGACACTGTCAAAAAAGAAAAATATAAGATGAAACTTAAAAGAATTAGAAATTGACAGCTTTCTTAGTTCCATGTCTTCTTTAATCTTTGTTTTTAAAAGATTATTTATTAGTGTGTTTGTGTCTTTGTGTGCATGTATGTATGTCTGTTTGTGTGTATCTATATTTATGCATATTTATGTCTATGTGTCGTGTGTGTGTGTGTGTGTGTGTGTGTGTGTGTGTGTGTGTGTGTGTGTGTTACTCCATAGCACATATATGGAGGCCTGAGACAACTGTGAAGTTGGTTCTCGCTTTCCACACTTATCTGGGTTCCAGGAATGAACTCAGACCATCAGACTTGTGTGGCATCTCACTGGCCTGTCATGTATTTTTAATGTGATTGATAGATTGAAGGCAATAACTCAATAGAAGACAGGAAAGATATTTTCTTTTCTTAAAAACACCACATGATTGTGTGTGTGCATTGGTGAAGAACAGTTGCACAATAGCATCTGAATAGCTGATGTGTAAAGACTTTGGTCACCTTGTTACATTGAAATGAGATCACCACTTAGTCAGTCACCAGGACTAGCTGAGTTGTTGCCTGAGTTGTAAAACAGTGACCTTGCTGCTGGCACCAAAAAGACTTTGGTCAGTTCAGAACCCTTTGCAAGCTCTAAATTCATTCTCAAATTGTTCACTTGGGTTCTTTTCTCTCCCTCTCCCTCCTTCTCTCTCTCAAAGAAATAAAATGTAGCCTGTTCAAAATGTAAAGTTTACTTACCATAGAAATATCAGCACAGAAATGCAATTCACTGAGCATTCCTGGGTGTTTTATGGGGTCTGTATGCTAAGTGCTGAACTGTTGCAAGCCTCGGGGATAGGTGCTGTTGTGCTGGTAACTGTGAGACACAGTCCTTGCCTGTAGAGTAATAATAACTTCCACGGGTATGGTGCTAAGTGTTTAAGGAAAACACTTAAAACAAATGGACCAAAATCCGACATCTATATAAAAAATAAGTTGTCATTTTTATGTATTTGGATTAGGAAAGGTGGACCCTTTCTGGGAAGGCTTTGGAAGTGAAGCAAAAAGCTATAATTTGTTTTAAGAGTGATCAATGAGTGAATGACACAGAATCATGATGTGATAGACAAATAAAGCATTCAAACCTAGAGCCACAGTGGGGTCCTTTTCATTTAAAAAATTTTATGATCAGAAACAACTCAAATTATAATAAACAGCTGAGACAAAAGCTGACAGTGGAGAAGCCTACTAGCTGATTTAACTCAGAAGTTTAAGTAGTGACTCCAGTCATGGGTGTCCAGGTATGCAAACAGTGTTACCATCCATTTCACGGGTTCCATATCTGTGTATCAGTAAGTCGCCTGCCAATAGATCTAGGCTTCCATGGGCCCTAGACAATAGGGGCTCAAAGAAAGATCCTTTGGTAGGGCACCACAGGAAGATACGACAGGCCCTAGCTTACATGCTCATCCCTGAAAATTTCGTGTGGCCAAAAAACAGAAATGGGATTAGGTTCTCTGAGGTAAATACAATAAAATAAAAAAAAAAAATAGAAAATGTAAATAAAATAAACCCAATGATAAACTCTCTTTAACCACATGAACTGATTGAGTTACATCGTAAGAATGGTGTATCAATGTAAGAGACACTAGACAGACTCCAGCATACACACAGGGTATGTACATGCAAACACACACATGTGCACACACACATTCATGCGCACAGACAAAAAATAGCCTTCAGCCTGATAATACATTTGCAGTCTGAGATATGATGACCTTTTCTTGTACTTTGCTTCTTTACACTTACTTTTGTTCATTTATTATGTGGGCAGCTGTTGTGTAAGTCACAACTCCTATTTAATGTCTCCCACAGAAGTCTCCACTTCTCAACAAGCAAACAGGCTACTTTCTGCAAAATAAGTTACAAGGCATTTTGTTTTGCAGCAGAAATTAAAAAAAAAAAAAAGATTGATTTGATCTCACTGTCTACATCTTTATTTTCATTGCATAGAACTGTGCTGGTCTAGCCAAGCACGGCGGCCCACGCCTTTAATCCCCCCACCTAGGAGGCAACGGCCGGAAAGTTTCTATGAGTTCAAGATTTACAGAGCAAGTTCCAGGACAGCTAGGGCTACACAGAAAAAGAGAATCAAAACCCAGAATGAATCTCAAAGAAAAATCTGCTTCTCAAGTCACTTTTCTTTATCTCCCAATAGGGAGCTGAACTCAGGATCTCATGTATGCCAAGCAAATGTTCTACAGTTGAGGCCCAGCTGCATACAGCCCATCTCTTTGTCTCTGGAGACAGGGTCACTGTGTAACCCAGGCTGGCCTCAAGCTCCTGGTTCTCAGGTGTCTACTTCCTAAGCACTAGGATTACAGACATGTGCTGATGCCCAGCCATGGATTACAGACATGTGCTGCCATTCCCAGACACCATTTCAGTTTTGACACTATCACAGATCTGTGGACAGTGCAGAGATCTGCAGGCTGAAGTTTCCAGGAGCAGGAGCTGATAGCATCTGCCTTGTTTCCATTGCTTCTCTCTGTCTCTCTCCCTCCTTATGAGTCTCTGTTTTTGTCTCTGTGTCTGTTGCTCTATATCTCTCTCTCTCGTGTGTGTTTGTGTGTGTGTTTGTCTGTCTCTGTGTTTGTGTGTATGCAAGGCTTATGAGAAAACTGGATGGCACTCTATTGGGATAATGAAAACCGAGTTGGGAAGTGAAAGGTTGTAAGTTCTAGCCCAGCTCTGTGTACTACCTCTAGTTCCTTTCTAAGATTAGAAACTTCCCATATTACTCGTGTTTGCTAATGTCTGTTCTCTACTCTGATTCTAGTAAAGCTCTTGAAACTGGAGGCCCAGTGTCTAGCCTAAAGGCTAGAACGCAAGGTCTTCAGAAGTGAGGAGACAGTAGATTCTGTCCTCCAAGGCTGCAGACAGAGAAGATAAAAGGCCCCCATTCTCAATAATGGCTCCAGAACAGAATTTTAGAAAATACACACAGGAGATGAATGTGTGTGTGTGAGAGAGATGGGTGGCGATCACAGCCTGACTGCCTTTCTTCAGCCACTCTGGTCACGGAATCACACACACACATGTTGCTGGCCCTATGGGTCAAACTTGGAATGAATCAATTCAAAAGAGTAGGGAGCATCCAGTACCCTTCAGTCCTGCAGCCTGTGCTTAGGAGCAACAGAAAGTGCAGGGAAGGTAGTCTTGTGGAAGAAGAAAAAAAGAACTTGCAGCCTCATAGGTAAGAGAAGACATTATTCTTGTAGAGATGCAAATTAACCCAGAAGGTGGGCTTTTCTGCAGCTCAGCATCCTAAAGATTTTTAAACTCAGATCTCAGAGAGAAGAGATCAAAAGAACCATGTACAAAGTCACATCAGTGTATATTTGCTGAAAGTATTTTTCTTGATTCATGAGTAAAAGCAGATATTTTCCTTTTAGTGCTTCTTGATCGCCTCTAGGATGTCAGGAAAGGCAAAACAAAGCAAAACATTCACTTGATTTTAAAAACATAATTAGCAAACTGGATATCTATACAAAAGTGATTTTGTACCTCAGCGAAGGAGTGCAGTCAGCAGATAATTCACTCTTGTGTCCTTTCATTAGCTAATTCTCCCCCGGGGCAACTTAGAGGTTAAAACCCAACTCATTTACTTCCCCATCTTCTGATAGAATTGGCTGCAATTCACAAGGGAAGTAAAATTACAAACAAAAAAGGTGAAAACCACAACTAAATGAAAAAAGCCATCTCACCCCTTCTCAAACAAACCCTGTCATGGAGGTTGATACCATTTTGTTGAGTGACTCTTAAACCTCTCGTTTTACGTATATACTGTTCACCATCTTGCCAACACCCTTGTGATTTAGCGTTAAGCCTTGTTTAACAAGAAAGAAATCCATTTTGAGAAGTTAACTAATTTTTCCGAGTCACAAAGTTATTAAATAGCGGTGTTTGCCCCTCTGACATCCATGGCCGTCTTGTTCTCCTTATTGGTTGTAAAACAGCGCTCCCCTTTAATCTTACCCCGTGGGATAACATATCCCAACCATCATTATGTCTCCTGGGACAAAGGCAGTCTAATAGAAAATGCAAATACTTCAATCTGCCAGGGGCAAAACGTGATCTCATTGCTATAATGGTTTTCATCATTTTTAATGCCATAAAAAATCTTACTCACAGCTTACTTATAAAAATACACTTTATTAATACATTTATTTGATAGTGTATCTAAATGCATAATATTTGGCTATTACAAAGGATTGGGTTATCTTTATAATTATGAATATTTGGTATTAAGGGCAACAATACATTCACAATTGGCTCCACTTTTAATGAAATGTAAAATATGCAAATGTTATTCAATACACATCTAAAAAGAATCATTATTTTAGATTCCTTTCTTGATTCAGGACATGAGTAAGATATCCAAGAACCAGAAACTGAGGGATGGACATGAGACTTGACTTTTAGGAGTTTTATGTAAAGGAGTGCAGTATGATTGCAGATCATTCCAGAAATGAAACCATCCGGGGAAGGGCAGAATGTTACGGGTATTTGAGAGGGGTGGAAGTTCTGGTTGGTTGGTGGGGTGGGAATCTTGGTAGACTTAAAAAGAGAGGTGGCTTTTCAAGGATGCTGGAATAATGCATACTGTTTTAGGGAGAATGGCTTTTCAGATGGAGGGGACAATGATGATGGAATTAAAGGATGGGGTGGGAGAGAAGCTGCAGAGGAGAGTCAGGTGAGCGGGACTGGAAAAAAATAGCCCCATGTTATATTAGAGGTAGTGAGGCCACCAAAACATTGTGGGGCAGTGAAGTGATGGTATTCTTCTTATGGACTAGCCTAAGACAAACTCCAGATGGCTGAAAGAGGGAGCACGGAGATCAGAAAGAACCACAGGACTCTAAGGAAGAAGCATTGATCTGGGTAAATGATTAGGTCTTGAAACAGAGACCCTGGAACAATGGACTCCAGTGAATAAAACTTTGCAAGGAATCTCATGCCGGGGAAGGCAAAGATTAAACCTGGGACAAAAAGAAATTTGACTCCCAGGAAGCAATTTCACACATTTCCAGCAGCTTACCAGTTAAATGAACATATGTATATTGCCTGGATTGTGTTTCATTTTTTTAAAATAAAATTTGAAATATTGTGGGAAAACTAAATCTCTCTTTCTTTGAATGCTGGAAAATGTAGGTGGTGTCTCCAAACACCTAAGTGGCCAGTAGCAGTCTGAGACTACATGGTGGGAAGAAAAACAGAGATATCCTTGCTTTCACCCACAGCAATGTCTCCCCAAATTCATGTCCTCTTGAAGGCCATGAATGTGACTTTCTTTGGCAGTAGGTTCTTTTCAGAAAATCTCAGGTTAAAGTAAGGTTATCATAATCTAATGCGTGGTACCCTCAAAAGCAGAGAAAAATTTGGACACAGGGAAATGCACATCTCAACAGTCCCTGCCCCTTCCCCCTAAACGCTAAGGGAAAGATGGCTGCAAGATGAAACACACTAGTTATGTCGGGCATATATACAAAGTCAGAAAGTAGCAGATAATGGTGTTTTATAGAATTTTTAGAAAGAGCATGGCCCACTGGCAATGCTGATTTGTGGACTTCTGGCTTTCAGAGGTATAGAAATTATTTTGGTTGTTTCAGGCCATCAATATTGTGACTGTTTTTGTTAAGTAGCTCTAGGAAATGAACAGACCTGCTATCTTAGGGTTTCTATTGCTTCATTGAAATGCCATGACCAAAAGCAAGTTGGGGAGGAGAGGGTTTATTGGGCTTACACTTCTACATCTTAGTCCCTCATTGAAGGAAACCAGAACAGGAACTCAAGCAGAGCAGGAACCCAGAGTCAGGAGTTGATACAGAGGCCATGGAGGGGTACTGCTTACTAGCTTGCTTCTTGTGGCTTGCTCAGCCTGCTTCCTTAAGGAACCTAGGGATGGCACCACCCACAATGGGCTGGACCCTCCTCCCTGATCAATCACCAATTAACAAAATGTCTTATGGACAGATTTTATGAAGGCATTTTCTTAGTCAAAGTTTTCTCCTTTCAGATAATGCTTGCTTGTGTCAAGTTGGCGTAAGGCTAGCCGCCACATTTGCACAATCTGAGAAAGATGGGATGGCAGCTGTCACTCTAAGGGACAGAGAGTCATACCAAGCCAGTATTTCCAACTGCATACTTCATAAGAAATATTCTCCAGGGGCTTTTGTGGGGAGAATTAAGGAGCTGTTGCTAATTCAAAAGTCTCATGCACTGATCAGTGGAATCTGAAAAATCACAGAAGCAACCAGATCACAGAGACCATCAAGGAGATAGAGGGTTGGGGACAGGAAGTGACTAAGATTCACTGCATCATAAAGTGGCAGCACCGAGCTGAACCTCTCCAGTTCCGTTGCTGGTTTTTCGAGACAGGGCTTCTCTGTGTAGCCCTGGTTGTTCTGAAACTCACTCTGTAGACCAGGTTGATCTCGAACTCATAAAGATTTGGCTGCCTTTGCCTCCCAAATACTGAGATTAAAGGTGTGCACCATCATTGCCTGGCTTTCTCTCCAGTTCTGAGCCAAGATTGTCACAGCAAAAAGTAAGGAGCCAGACTTTGTACATACACCTGTAATCCTACTACTGGGGAGGTGAGGCTGAAGACCAGGCAGGAGTTTGAAGCCAGCCTCATTTTGAACCACAAGAGTGTTTTTGTTTTGTTTTTTTTTTTTTCCTGTTGTTTGTTTAAAAAAATAACACCATGGAATAGAATAAGCAGCTTTTGAAAGGAAGCCTGAGCTTTCCCAAGCTTCATGCATGTTTTAAAAAACTGCTCCAAATGGTAATATGATAATTAGCTTCTGTCCCCATTCTCTATCCCCTCGCGCTGCCCCAGTGTCTGAAAGTGCTGTCCTATTTCCTTTAGATCACCAAAGAATGACAGCGATGATATCATTGCTTTGTCCATTTTTTTTTTTATCTTAACTGCAAAAAATTGAAACTTAGAATAAGTAGGTCACCACGAGTTCAGAACAAATGTGTCAAATGTCTCTGATGCCCCTGCCTGGAGTGGAGACAAAGGAGATAATTCTGCTTGGAAAGCATTTGATACACAGGGTTTGTCACACAATGACACTGCACCTTAGCTTCATTGGCAAACAGGCTGGTCATTCAATTCCACTTTTAAAGGAAGAGCTAAAATCTGGACTACTTCTAGAAAAGATAATTTGGTTGTCTAGATATTGCTTAAGTCTTTGGTCAAGGGCTATACTTTCTGACTTATAGCTCTTAGGGTGCTGTGAGAAAGCCATCACTTGCCCACTTGGTGAACCCAGACATCCTTGGAATAAGCTCTCTGTCAGACTACATAATCTTGGGGGTCCACAAAGTTTGATTGATACTATTCTAAATATATGAGGGAATAACATTTGCATGTGTGTGTGTGTGTGTATGTATATATATGTATATATACATATAATATACATATACGTATACATACATATATATATATATATATATATATATATATATATATATATATATATATATATATATATATATATATATATATATATATATAAACTTGAGACACACAGAAGTTAATTTCCCAAGGATCTGAGCCAGTCTTGGGTCTGCGACTCCTACATAATGGTGACTATATGCTCATATATGAAATGCTCTGCACTGGAGCATTTCAGTGAAAAACTGAAACCATGGTAGATGTCTCTAAATCAGAATAATTTGTCCTAGTTGTGGAGGGCTTGGTTTCCTGGGCTCAACTTGTATCTCCATCAGTTTCTAAAGAAGTGGCTTGACAGACTCACGTGTCCCCCTGTGAAGCCACTGTGACAACTGAACTGCTCCCATAGTGTAGCTGTGCCAACATCATGTGACCTCCTGATGAACATCTGGACACTGACCACAGGGCACCTGGCTTCAAGTCCTTATGTTCTAAAACTTCCTGATGCCACTTAGGTACCTGTGTCTTGGGGGCGTCCTGGTAGGTAGATATTAAAAAAAAAAAGTCTCGAAGCTTCTGGACAAATAATTGCTCCCTCTTGCTGTTCTGCTACGGTTTGAGTTGTATTGTGAGAAGCTGCTGGGAGCACAGCCTCCTGAGGAGCCAGTCTTAGGAGATACAGCAGTCTGTCACATTTTGTGGTACCAGATTCATCACATGCCATTGCATCGATTCTTTCTTGTCCCTTGCGTCTTCTCACTCTTGCTTTCATAGAATACACTCTGAATATTAGCACTTAGCTTTACTCTGAGTTTGGATGAGGATAGATAGCATCCACCTTAGGAGAATACATAAACATTAAACACGTACACCCGGGTAAAGTAAGTCCTTTGATTGTGCCTGGCAAATTGCAATTAATGTGTGGTTGTGAGCTACACCTTTATTCTATATTGTCATCTCACCTTATAAAATAATAAATAATTAGACTGTATGGCTACATGGAAAAAGTATGTGAAATGTTAAATGAAAGAACAGAGCATCAGTATCACAGGGACTCTAATCCCATTAAAGTCATATACGTACAATGATGGCAGAAGAGAGAGCCGGGTTGACAGCTCTGACTCTGTAATGGGAAGCGCTGCCATCCTCATGTTTCCACAAAGGTGGTTATTTCTTCAGTGTGGAGTTAAATCCATAGAATAAACACAGTCCTTTGGAGGCTCTGTGTACATTTCTACCCAGAAATACTGTTCTGTGCTAATAATCCCTCATAGCTGAAGAATTCTTACATCCGGGATTGTTTTATTTTTGAATTATTATTATTTTACAAGCAGAGTCTCACTATGTAAGTCAGTTTGTCCAGGAACTCACTGTGTAAACCAAGCTGTTCTGGAACTCACAGAGATCTGCCTGCCCCTGCCTTTGGAGTGCTGGGATTAAAGGTGCATGTGACCATGCGCTGTTAGGACTATCATTATGTATACTGTATTTTAACCTGACAACTTTGTTATTCATGAAGATTGGGAGCTGTGGGGCAGGGCTTCTGATGAAATTCCTCACCCTGCTTGCAAACAGGGGTCAATGACTATTTTTCCTGGGGATGTGAGATCGTGGACTCCTCCTTTAGGTACAGTGTTGTTCTATGGTTGGGGACCTGGAGTCCTTTCTCCCACCCTCAGAGCCTTGAAACCCAAGGTAGGAAGAAGCAGTGTACAAATTTAAGAATTGGGGCCTGGACATGGTTTTCTATAGAGCTACACACATGTTACCTTTGTTCACAGATTAGCTTGACATGAGCTGGGAGCATGGAAAGGGATGACGGGGTTGGGAGATTCCTTATATTTTCTGTTTTCATTTTTAGAGTTCCTTGCTCTGTATTTGTCTATACCACATCCTGGTATGGCCTAAACTCTCTAAAACCCCCCTGTGTGCTTAGGCTTAGCTGCTAGTCCTGCTTCTGTCCTAGCTCTGAGCCCCTGCCTACCTCCTCAAACCTGTTCTTTGTCTTTCTTGGGCCTCAATGTTTTCTTAACTTTTTTCTTTCTTTCTTCCTTCCTTCCTTCCTTCCTCCCTCCCTCCCTCCCTCCCTCCCTCCCTCCCTCTCTCTCCCTTCCTTCCTTCCTTTCTTTCTTTCTTTTTATCTTGTTAAGGATGTTTGTGTGAGCCTCTTCAAGTGAATGACTCAGAATACTCTCCACCCCCAAAGGGTTTCACTATGTAGCTTTGGAACCTGTCCCTGGAACTAACTCTGTAGACCAGGCTGGCCTCCAACTCACAGCCATCCACTTGCTTCTGCCTCTGAGTGCTGAGATTAAAGGCGTGTGCCACCACCACCCGGCTCAGGGAATACATCTTCATCTCTGCTCCCTCGTTTCTTCATTCAGAGTTTGGTGTGAATGTCAGCTCTTTAGTATAATAATGAAATAAAATAAACCTTTTAAGATGCCCCAAATCTTTGAATACTTTATTAAACAAAAAATATAGAGGGAAAGAAGTGCCCAAGTAACTCTCAATATTATTTATTTCTTTATTTTGGTCTAGGAATTGATCCAGAGCTTCATATATGCTAGGTCTCAGGTTCACCCATGTTCGGACTATAAGCCTGTACCACCAGGATCAGCTCAATGTCCTTTCCACACCTGCTTAAAGAACTCAATAGTAAAATGTAAGTGAGACACCAAGAAATACTGATCCATCTATTTGAATGCCTGAATTTTAGAAAATAACTTGTAACACCAGGTTCTGACATAGACCGACAAGGACTCAAGCAAACTTGACCCACTCATGAAAACAGCTTGGCCATTTCTTATTGGTTAAGCAAATACCATGAGACCCAACAACAGCCTCCACCCCTCACATCCCTCCCCCAAAGTGGGGAAGTTAGATTCATGCACAGTCTCAGAAGTTCTTTTTCAGGATGATAACAAACTGACAGCAGCTCGAATTCCTTTGAAAAGTGGACCGAATAAACAAATAGCATCCACCAGACAATGGAATCTACTCATCAATGAAAAGAGACAGGACTATTACAAGAGTCAGCATGAGTTAGGTTCAGCGGTGGTTACTCCGTGATAAAAGCCAGTTTTGTAGAGGATATGTTCCACAGCTTTCACTTTATATCTCATTCTCCAGAAGGTAGGATATAATAAGAAGGGACCGGAATAGGGGATGCAGGAATCTGCATGGGAGGAAAGCATGACTCCAAAGGTAACCGCAAGGAGCTAGCTAGAGAGATGGCGGCATAGACCATGAACACATACAAGTCTCACCGTCCTGAAAGGACCAATTCTGTCATATGTAAAAACTTAAAAATAATACAACTTAAGAAACAGGAACTAGGACTGGGAATGTAGGTAAGCATAGAGCACGCGCCCTTTTTTTCACAAAGCCCTGGGTTTTATAAGCAGCTTGGCCACAAATAAGAAATAAACCACACACAAATGAAGACAATAGCTAATTGTGAAGACCTTGGATCTGGTCTCACTTCTGTCCAGCTGTAATGTGTTGGCCCAAGTATTGTGTTCTTTAAGCTTAATTTTTCTCATCCTCTAAAACGGATATAATAAGGGTAAACACCTCTCACAGATGTGGCGAGTTAGATGAGGTGATGCAAATAAAAACATGTGAGATGTTAGTGTCTCTACGACATCACTGAGTTGGGCACAGTGGCATTGCCTGTTTTCCCAGAACTCGGGAGTCTGAGGCTGAGGCGGGGTTGTTTAAGATCAGCCTAGTGAACACAGCAAGCCCCTATTTCTGCAATAATAACCGTGGAGGAAAACACACACAGAACGAAACACTATAAACACTCAAGTTCTGCATTTTTATTTCTGTTGACATGGTAATTGCCCTCTTCAAACTTCAGCTTCCTAAACTAAACTCGTGCATAAAATTTACTTTATAATGTGATGGTGAAGATCACCAGCAATATTTGTATTGGGTGCTCAATAAAGGATAGGCAGCCAGAATAATGATTCAGAGTGTTTCAATAAGTAAATTGTAGTTTCTTGACACTGCACTGAACAATTATGTTTACAAGCACATAATCCCAAATGATTAATTATGCTACCAAGGAAGAGTTGATGTTATGCAAATGTTTTCCTTTGCACTGCACTGGCCATTCACATATTTTCCTTTTTATAGACAAAATAGTAATTGGTTGATGGGATCACACCTGCGTCTCATTGAGCTCTTAGTGGGAGAAGGATTTCTCTAGAACCCTGCAGAATGAATTTTTTTTCTTTCAATGGTAGTGTGCAGTTTTCTACTTTGTTATTTTCATTTTCAAAGGGATCCCACATATTTTGGGGTCCACTGTTCCCTACAGTGGCTCTCTCTCTGCCTTATGTTCTCTGTCTTTCATCTCAAGGGTTTCTTTTTGAAGTAAATTGAAGTCTGATCCAAAGGAACTTAGGTCTAAAGGCCACTATAGGTAAGCTATGCAGACATGAGATCTTAATTAATTTGCTTTACTACTGTACTACGTGCATTGCCATCATCATCATTGGCTCTGGTTGTCCAGGAAGGGCTCCTTGGTTTCCACAGCATTTTTCTAAATATTGCTTAAACCATTATTAAATTTCTCTATTCATTGTCTTATGAAAAGGGAAAGCTTTAATATGGTAAACTACAGAACATTAAGGAAGACACGATACTCTTAGTCAGATACATTAAAACATGCCTCCATCAAAAGATATTTTTGTAAGTTAGGTTATTTTTTGATATAAATTAAAATGTTCTGAAATGGCTGAGATGCTTTGTTGTTGTGCATAATGGTGTGTGTGTGTGGGGGGGGGGTTCATGGAAAAGAAAGAATAGAATACTTGAAGTATAAAGTTGGAAAGGATCTTAGGAATCTAACTCAAGATCAAGAGGACAGTCAAGTGCCTGGCAGGTGTTACTCAACAAGCCAGAAACACAGCATGGGAACCCTCCTGTCATCAGGGCAGGAGAATTCTCTTTTCACACCATTTCTCCCGAACACCCCTTGTGAGTGTTTAATTTTATTTTTGTCTCTATCTCTGAAAAACTTATTTAATTATACTCAACTACCATCGTTAGCAATAACCGCAGCCCCAAGTTTAATTATTACACACTGTTCTCTCTGCCATTGTTCCTAGCTTTCTCCCTTTAACAATCTTCTAGTTTGTTCCTGTTGTCACTATGAGAAATACCCTAGTGGAAGCAACTTAGGGAAGAAGGGATTCATTTGGAACCAATTCCATGAAATAGTCCATCACCAAGTGGAAGTCATGAGAAGGTTCAAAACAGTCCGAGAATGTCCATAGTGAGGGGCCGTCAGAAACAAATGGACTCCTGCTTCTACTTGCTGCTCCTGTGTTCAGCTGGTTTTCTTTAATCTTCCACAGTCAGGGCTCAGCTTAAGGAATGGTGCCATCCACTGTAGCTGGGGAAATTAATAACCAAGGAAGCTCCACAGACAGGCTCACAGGCCAACCTGATCTAGACAATTTCTTATTAAGACTCTGCTCTCAGGTGATTCTAGATTATACCAGGTTGACAGTTAAAACTAGCTATGTCAACCTCTAATCTCCATTGGACTGTATTTGATCTGTCTCTAAACATCATTTCCTGTATGTGTCTTAATTTACCTACATCTATATTGTGGAGGACATCTTCACCCAGTACTGGACTTTTAGATCTTGCCATGTGGGTACATTTATTTAGATAGTATGCATGACTATATTCTCCTAATCAAGCACTCCGTCCTAGAGGGAGGAGGGAGTTCACAAGAGTCAAGAAGCTATAGAAATTTCCAAGGCTCACAAAATAGGAGATTCACAAAACCCCACATAGAACTATAAGCACAGGAAGCAGTTGTTCATATGAGGAGGCTCAGCAGAGTGCAGCTCCCTGCAAGATGGACAGAGAACTCCACAGAAGCAATTTTTATGAGTCATCACCCTTGGTAGAGGGAATGAAAACATACAGTAAGTGGTATTTGTACATTTTAAGACATTTTCATATTTAGAAACATATAAAATACAGTACAGCAATGGTAACAGGGAGATATGATTGAAAATGGCAGACTAGAGAAAATTTTATGATAATTAAATATTGCTTTCTGGCAGTATAGTTGCCTTTGTGTGACTTCTGCTCCTGGAAATAGCCTCTCTTGTGCTTTTTAAGCAACCTTGATAAACTCATGGCTTTGCCAAATAGATGATATGGAAGTGTTTCTTTGCTCAGCTGTGACTGAACTCACTGGGGAGAATAGATGTTTATTCTTATTTTCTCAGAAAAAAATTACACAGCAGCTAGTCACTGTGCCATGGCCTTGTATTCCAATGCATGAATGTACCATATTTTACCAGCCCATTTTTCTCTGTTGCTACAAGGTCATTTCTGGCATTAAAACCTGAAACACTACCGTAGTGCCTTTGCACCTGGTATATACCCTTCATCTACTCATTGGGGATTTTTTTTCTGGGTATTTCCATTAGTGGGGGAGCCCTGTCCTAGAGTATGCCATCAAATATTTCTAGATGCCTATTTAAAAAGGCTGTGAATCTGACATAGTAGAACTCATAACTCCTGACTCTGACTCCTAAGGCCCTCATCAATATTTTCTGGTGCCTTCCATTCTCAGCTTGCCATTTTAAGGGACATGGACTTGAGTCTTGTTGACATAATTTGCTTCTGACCACTGTCTCCATTTCAGGCACCATTCTTGTTCCTCACCTAAGACATTTCCATCTACACGCACCTCCTCATAACTTTTCAGTGGCTTTCTTTTGGTTTCTTGTCTCTCTCCATTAATTTGGGAGAATTCTGATATATTGGTTCCAATTAGGATTTCATCTGAAGAGTCACTAGCACCAACACTTCAGAATTCTCCAATGTCTTCTTGTTAGCATTACAATCTGGCCTTTGCAAACTAACTTGAACTCATTGTTACTAACCCAGTCTTAGCTTTATCTTCAAGTGGATTATCGAAAATAAGGGATAAGACACCACAGCAAACTGTTGTGCACAGTGAGGACGGATCAGAAGGCCAGCAAGAGTTTGATGAGAGGAGAGAGGGATGGGTGTCTTCACTGTTTACCATCAGTAAGCCACAGAACAGTTGGGCTGGTGCAATAGCATTAAAGAGGTGAATTGTTAATTCTCCATTGCCCCGCCCCCACAAATCAAGCATCACTGAAATACCTTCTAAGAACTTTTTACTAATGCACTTGTGTGTGTGTGTGTGTGTGTGTGTGTGTGTGTGTGTGTGTGTGTTTTGGGAGTTTAATGGCTCTACAGATTGAAATTTCAGTTCAAATTTTAAAAGATTAATGAGAGAAGTACTTTTTATAACTACCCAGTGAATGTGTAGTCTCATTGGGTATGTGACAGTCCCTTGAGTGAGCTTTGCATTCAGCTACTTTGGAGCAGGTGTAGTTAGTGCCCCCCCCCCCCCCCCCCCCCCCCCGTGTGGTTTAACAGTCATGTGTTCCTAGGAAGCTAGACCGAAATATCAAACTTCAACCGGAGCAAAGACGGAAGATTTCCTGCAAGCAAGTGAAAGTGGATGCTGAAAAACCATTGTAGTTTCCACCTAAGCAAAAGCCTATTGTAAGCATCAGACTCCTGGCAAGAAGCCAAGCTTTATTCTGTAGGAAAATTGTCTGGGATTCTTAATCTTTATTACATTTTTAATGGCATTTTTAGCTAACGGGGTGGTTCAGTGGGTTGCTAAAGCTCTGCCTTCACACCTTGCACCCTGCAGAGAACTCAGCAAAGGCAAAAGGACAATTAGCCTTAGATGAATATACTGCAAAAAGGAGATCTATGTGTGCAGGGTTTCTCCTGCATGCCTGTTCATAAGCCTGGTTCATTTCTTTGTAATTTATATTTTAACTGATATGTGAAAACATCTAAAAAGCACGCATATTAGTGTGCTCTCACATAATATTTCATACATGTTGTTCTGTGGAGGGCTTAAGACATTTGAAATAGTCTCTCCTAGCTCTCTACTTGGTACACAGCATGTTCATATTCACCCTGGTATGTCAATGAACCTCAGATACCCTGATCTTATCTAGCTCTTTCATAGTGTTCCTCTGCCAGTCTCTCTCCTCACCTCTACTGTCCGTGGTCTGGGGTAACCACTCTCTTCTTCATTCTATGTGATGACAGTTGTGATGGAGACCATGCAAGAGTACTCCTTGTCTACATAGCTTCCTCAGTGCTTCCTGTTGCCTTTTCTGTCCTACTGAAATTTCCTTTGCAGTGCTGAGAACTGACCCCAGAGCCTTGCACTTGCTAGACAAGCTCTTTCAATGAGCCACTTCTGCCAGTGAATTGTCTGTTTATTTCACTAGGTAGCCCTGGAAGTCTAAAAATCAGAGGCTGACCCATCTTAGCTTCCGGGGTGCTGGCTTTCTGGGCTGTGTTTTGATCTGCAGCTCTGACCATTGCTCTCACCTTCTGGGAAAGAAGATGAACAGAGTTTCTGTCGTTTCCCTCATAAGCCAAAGGAAGTGAGTGACTCATGCCAACATCATGGAATGTCTAAAAGTGGATTTCTCTTTCTATTTGGAGGAAATTTTGGCAGGAATGTTGGTAAAATATTTTCCAACTCAGGGAGATCTTGTGAACTGTTCTATTCATTTACAATTTCAATATGAGTTTATTACATATTTTGCCTGTGCTAGAGGGTAGAAACATAGATTGATCATATTCACTGTGAGGAACACCATGTATGTCCAATCTCATGTTCACATTCGCATGAACAAAAGGCTATGATCATTCACCTGAAGACTCTGAAATGTTCAGTGTTAGATGGTGGACAAGGCCTTGACCTTAGACAGAATGGGTAGGAAATCTGAATGCCTAACAGTTGTTTTGTGTGGGGGACAGTCTTTTTCCCCCTTTGTCTCAATAAGATACAATCATTTTCTCTATAAGTAGCTCTCACTCTAAGTGAAGGAGACAGGAAAGAACAGATCATTAATATACAGTGTAATCCATGTTCCAAGAAGGTGAGAATGGAGTGCCAAGGAAGCTTTGCCAGGGAGAATCAACTTCAGATATAATCAGCAGAGAACTTGACTATATGAAGTTTTCAAAATATGTATAAGCCTGGGATAGGAAAATCCACCTCAGTGAAGGAAAAGCTTGCATTCTGGAACTACCAAGTACCTTCAATGAATGAAGACACCAGTCTCCAGAGCAGCAAGGCAATAATGCCAGATTAGCTCCTATTCGTTATCAATTCCTGGTGACAGCCACACTTTGCGTCAATGACAGTCAAAATCAGCTACTTCTACCTGCCTCCAAGAAGGTAAGAATCACTGCTAAATGGCGCCCTCTCCTACACCTAGCTCACTGCCTGGCTCAAGACTTAGCAAGATTTTGAGTCTCTAGGAAACAGATTATTGTGTTTGTAGTTAGCTCAGGACTTATTTCCCACCTCTGACATGCTCCACATTCTTCACTGCCTTCATTTCACATCTCCTGTATAGTTCTCACAGATGACATCGAAAGGCTTACATGTTTGAGAGACAATGCACCAAAATTAGACCTCAAAGCAAATTCTGGTGGTAAACTTTGCATTTTCTTTATCCCAACTCCTCTTCGTCAATTACATAATAGGTAAGTACCTTAAATTCCATGGAGAAATTGTTTGCCTGTTGGTTAAGATCTGTCCTGACCGTTAGAGGAGTGGTCACCTACAGAACGCAATCTCCTCTTTTCCTCGATACCAGAACCATTGAATGACCAAGAGGATAGAGCAGAAAGAAAAGCATAGCACAGAACCAGAAAGAGATGAGGAGAGAAAAGGAGCCCGTCAGTCTGGGCTCAGAAATAAATGGAAGAGGCATAGCAAAATGCTGGGATAATGCTGCAATAAATCACCATTTCTTAGCAGTCTATCAGAATGATATCCCACCAAGAGCCAGGGGGATCTGAGGGAAAATACCAATTTTCAGTAAGCTGTATCCTTTAGAGCTCAAATCAGTAGGCATCATTATGTCTAATCAATCACTAGTCCAAGGCAGCTTGAGTTACAGCTGTACTGCCCGAGTGCTGGGTGCACTGATGCATTTTCAGGCATCAGAGAATGGTTTCCAGAGCACAGACCTAGACGTGGATGCCCTGTAGACACCACAATCTGAGCTCCTCATTGTGCATATTTGAGAATTCTGTTACCCTAACATGGTCCTGAACCACATAGGTTATCCTGGATTTTTCTTAATTATTTGCTGTTCTCAAGTTATTTATGTCAAAATAATAAGACAAGGTATCAATGTATCCCAACATCTTTAAGATATTGTGAGTAAAAGGAAATTGATTCTATTTAAGCGTTGACTCAAAAGAATTCCAAATTTGGACTGTGGAGTTGACTCAGTGGTTAAGAGCAATTGTAGAGGGCCTGGGTTCAATTCCCAGCACCATATGATGTTTTACAACTATCTGTAACTCGAAGACGAGGGGATCTGGTGCCCTCTTCTGGCTTCTGTGGGTACCGGGCACACAGATGATATTCATACACACATGCAGGCGAAACATTCATATATATAAAATAAAAAAAAATGTAAAATTTAAAGAAACTTTAAAAAAATTTAAAAAATCTTTAAAAAATTCTAAATTAATTTAGATACTTAAAAAAATTGTTCAAGGATATTTCTTATGGTTCTTTATTTAGCATCTGAATCTTTTCAGAACTGACCAACACATAATTTTGGTTATGCTCTTTGGTTTTGTGAACCTTGATTTGTTGCTTTTAAAAATAAGTCATTGACAAAGTGGGTATGCACACACACACACACACACACACACACACACACATACACGCGCACACACACACACACACACACACGCACACGCACACACACACATACGCTCATACACCTATTGAAGGGGCTCTGGCCAGCTTGAGTGTGGCAAGCATGGCTCTGGCAGTCCTTGCCCTTCTTCCCAGTACCCTCTGACTTGCTAAAAACTGTTAGATCGTATTTTTAAAGGTAGCTACCAAGGTCTATTCCCTTATTTGGCTATTTCTTCCTCCTGAGGCTCATTATAAGGTCCAGCTATCAAAGTATTAAAGTCCAGCAATCAAAAGCCCCATTTGACTCACCTAATTAACATGCTCAATTAAAATTAAACACCTCATCCTGACATGGGGTTCCCCTCTCCTTTATAAACGGCCACATCTGTCTCCTCTCTGTCCAGAAGCAGCCCTTTGTCCCACTCCAGGACAAATATCTCTGCCCCCTGTCCTCTTTCTCTTCCCTTCTCCCTTGTCCTCCACTCCCTTAATTGTCTCTTATTCCCTACCCTTCATCCCTCTGGGGCAAAATAACTCTCCTCTGTACTGAGAATTTGGCCTTGGGGGTCCTGAGCTGATGATTTTTCTTTCCCCCTATTTCCACAAAAGTGAAAACAAATATATTTTTAAAAACGTAAGTACTTCAGTGGAAGTTAGTGTTTTCACAGTCCATACAAGCACAACCGAGACATTTCGACCATCCCCAAAGTTAACACTATAACCATAAATTAGCCATGCCCTTCCTTGTCCCTGGCAAATAGCAATCTTCTTCATCTTCAGATTACTCTGTTCTGGATGGCTCACGTGGAAGGATTCTTACATATGCAACCATTGTACCTTTCTGTGTTCACTGAACATAATGCTTTTGAAGGTCATTGATGTTGTAAATGTACCAGAATGCTCCATTTTTATGGCCAAATAATATTCTGCTGTGTGTGCATGCCATCATTGTGTACTGTCATTTGGGGATGTACATTGGAATTGCTTACATCTTTTGGTTTTCATCACTGATGCTACTGTGAACATTATGACCATGAAGGTACCTGTATTAATCTGATACCTGTTTTCACTTCTTCTGGACAGCTACATAGGCACAGAACGACTGGGCACATTGCAACTTTACACTCTGTGGTTAAGGAGCTGCTGCACTTTCCCAGACCAGTGGCTTCATTTGATATTACTATAAACAGGTCTCAGGCCCAAAGCTCTTCACAGTCTCACCAGCAGATTTCAGAAATTATTTATCTAATCAATCTATTTATTCCTTGTATATTTCATACATTTTGAAAGTTTCTAAGTCCCTTTACCCTTTCTCATTCCTCTGCCTCTCCTGAAGAAGTCTTTCTTATACCTTCATGCTGTGGTGTGTGTGTGTGTGTGTGTGTGTGTGTGTGTGTGTGTGTGTGTGTGTGTGTGTGTGTGTGTGTATGTGTGTGTACATATGTGCACACACTACTAAATTTATCTAGGGCTGACAACATAAGCATTGGTATAAGGTTATTTATTAGAACATGGACAATTTATCAAAGCCTACACCACAGAGGAAGGTGGCTCTGCTTCCCCTAGCAACCATTGACTGACAATGTCCCTCAGGAAAGATGGAACCTCAAGTGTCCCCCGGTCATCAGTTATGAAATGTTGTTGGGTCCAGTCTTGTATAGGTAAACATTGTTGCTATGAATCCATGAATACCACATACATGTCCGTAATTGGATTTTCCTTTAGGCTGCCAACTCACAAATAATGACTTGGAGACTTATTAACTATGAAAGCTCAGCTTGCTCCTAACTAGCTATTATAACTTAAATTAACCCATATTTTTTAAATCTACCCCGTGCCACGAGGCTCATTACCTCATCTTCAAGATGTTCATCCTGTTTCCTCTGTGTCTGGCTGGCTATTCTGCTTTTATTCTTTCCAGAGTCCTCTCTCTGGAAATTCCAACTGACCTCTTCGTGCCTAGCTACTGGCCATTCAGCTCTTTATTAAACCAATTAGAAGGCGACTTGACAAAGACACTCCTTCACAGTGTAAACAGATACTTTGCAACACATGTCATTATGTGGGAAGTGATACCTCTTTGTCCTTTTAGATCCTTTGGTTCTTACTACCATGTTCTGCCAACAGGCAGAAATTAGTCTAAGAACCAAGGGATCTAATAGAACAATGAGGTATCCCTGGAATGTCTGCTGGCAAAATCATTGTGGTATGTTCCCCCTCTAGAGCTGATGACCTCCTTGCAGCCACAGCTCTTGGCCAGATTTACAATTCCAGAGGTGCTTTTCGTCTTGTGGATTTGGCCTCAAGTCCAATCAGAAAGTCATTGGTTACCTCACCACAATCACGCCACTGGTGCACAGTGAGTGGAACCATCCCTGAACTGCTGGGTCTGAGTTCTATAAGAAGGTGGGCTGAGTAAGCCAGTAAGCAAATGGCCATGGCCTTTGCTTCTGCTTCCAGGATCCTGCCGTTTGAGTTTCTGTTCTGACTTCCTAAGTATAAGCCCGGTAAACCTTTCCCTCTTCAAGCTTGCCTTTTGGTCATGGTGGTTCCTTGCAGCAATAGAAATTCTAAGACATATGTATATGGAGGTCTGATGTTGGTTGTTCTTGGCTGTTCATGTGGCTCGATTTGGAATCAACCAAAAGGCAGGCTACTGGGTAGTCCCATCAGGGATTTTCTTGATCAAGTTTTTCTGAAGTTGGAAGACCCACATTCAGTGTGGCCTGGATCTTCTTGTGGCAGTCCAGATAACATGCAGATGGAAGAAGAACTTTGTCTTTTGTCTACTTGCCTGTACTCTTATTGGCTAGTTCATCTATTCTATTCTCCCATTGACATTTCCTCTGTGGAAACTAAAACCTGGTGCTTCAGCTCCTCCTTCTAATGCCTGGAGAAGAGCCATGGCAAGGCACAATGATTTCATGCTTGGAGGAAGCACACAGAGGCTTCCAATGTAGACAGAAGTCCACAAGCTCCCCACAAATCCTCCAGGCCTTTAGTGTAGGATTGAGATTTATGAGACATCCAGCCTAGAGGACTGAGGAATGACTGGAGGATTCTAGGTCTTTCCAATCAGAGGTAGCCATTGTTGGACTAACCACGCCATATCATTCAAGCCAATCTAATAAAAACCCCTTTAAATATATATTCATTTTATAGTTCTATTGCTCTAGAAGACCCTCTCTGATATAAGAGGTATCCTACGCCTGGCCCCATGAAGTCTATTTAATATTTCAATCCAATCATGCAAGGAGAATTTGATATAAGGATTGATTTGTGTTGATCAAGCACACATAAAATCCTTAGAGAGCCCTCTTTGGTTAATGATTCTAGGTGGTGTTTTTAGTTTATTAATGAAGTCACAGGTTCCACTGATTTATCCGTGAAATCATACATGCTATTAATTTGGAGATCCAGGGTGCAGAGGCAAAGAACTGAAAAGGAAGAAGTGCTTTCATTCTTAACTTCATTTTTCCCCCTCTGGGGAGCGAGGTCTACTCCTCAGACCCCAGGGCATCTCCTACCTTTCTGCCTTGCACTGTACATCTTGAATTCAGTCATGGCTGCCCTGAATGGCTTCCAACTGTGGCAAGCATTCCTGTAGATTCTGAGGTTGTAGGATCATCTGTAAAGCAAGAACAAGACAAGGCACTTCCCTAGGAGTGACCCTCACTTTGTCGTGTGCTTCCTCCAAATCCGAAGTCCTCAGCATGTCTCCTCTGTGGCCTTGTGGCATGGGACCCAGTGAGCAGCTGAACCATCATGTGCTTCTCTGTGCCAGGACTTTCCATCTTGCCTTGGATGTCATTTCTGAGTTTATTGCATGGAGTTAATATCCCTCCATTATTTCAGTGCTGCTCATGAGCATTGTTTCTGACAAAAAAGGGACTCAAACTGTGATTCAACAAGAGCATCAGTTCTCTCTCTTCATTCAAGCACTTTTAGAGGCAGTCTCTTCATCATCTGTAACCATAATGCTCATCCACACATATACTCACTAGTCACTTATCAGATACTAAATAAATATAGCTCTGCATCCTTCCTTGCTATATTCAAAAATTGGGTATACTTTTGGATGTGTTTAGCTACTTCATACATTACAGACACAACATATTTTCTCATTTAATATAATATGCATTTTATACATAGATAACTTCCATATGGCTTTAGTTTTTCAAGATCTCACTTAATACATTTATTTGTTAGACAGGGAAATACAATTTGTCACGACTTTATAATAGCGTTCCAATAGCATTTGGGAATATATACTTGAATTACATCTGGGTTTTATAAAGTGAGGAAACAGAGAATCCATGACAGATGGAAAGAAATGTTATGCAATAATAATGGAAGTCTAAAATGAACAGATAAGCTAAGCAGAAACATGGGTAATCCAGTTACAAGACTCCACACATCACACTTTACACTTTTGGTCTCCTGCTTCTTTTGAAGACAACAAATATCCACTTTACCCTTTGTCTGCTGGCCCCCGACCTGGTCCTACCCAGAAGGAATGAGGCAGAGAGCAATTGTTACAGAGCTGCTTAAACATGCTTGTTGTAGTTGACGTACTTTAAGAACATTTGAGTTGGGTTGTAGTAATCATCCTGAAGGTCCTCAGATTCAATTATTGTGACCATTTGATACATTTTCTCTTTTGAACGAAACATTATATGAGAATTTGGATTGGTTAGGGATTAAAAAAAAACTTGTGTTTTCTTAACATTAATTTTATTTACATCTTTTGAGACACCACAGAGTACAGGTGGTGATGTAAGCAGCAAAGGGGATAAAGAACTTAGCAAAGAACTTACAGATTCAATGGGGGAATGAGAGGACTTCCAAAAACTTGAATCTGAAGCAGATTCATTCAAATAAAACAAATATGACAGGGCAACCAAAGTGATCATAACTATCAGAGAAGCAGCAACAGCTCAGTTTCTTGATTATTTACAACAGAATCATTAGTATGGATAATTTATTGAGAGAAACTCAACAGAACTCTGAACTGAAGAAGACTTTATAGCAATAACTATTGTAAAAAGAAGAACAGAAAAACAACTTAGCTATCCACAGGGAGCCATAGTGGCTGAAGGTTGCAGGGTTGTCTTTAAGATTGTGCCACAGACTCAAGAGCTCACACCAGAATGGATCTCTGCCCTGTGGTTCAACTCCAGAATTTCAGTAATGAGTTAGTTCA
Organism: Phyllotis vaccarum; assembly: GCA_033318265.1. Lineage (NCBI taxonomy): Eukaryota > Metazoa > Chordata > Mammalia > Rodentia > Cricetidae > Phyllotis > Phyllotis vaccarum. The sequence continues at coordinate 194,583,092 of JARWLC010000002.1, forward strand.
CTTGGTTTAGATCACGTGTTCAATCACCATGTTTCCATTGCCGGAAATGAGAACCGTGGAAGATTGACAGATGGAAATCTGGGATTGGATTTGACAGTCCCATGAGGACCAATTTACTGTCAAATGATTAACCATAGAAGGTACTTGACAGGCAAAATCTCCACAAGTGCCACCTAAGGAGACCTGCCGGGGAGGTGGGGTGGAAACTGCCAAGCTAGGCCTTAAAGAATAGAAAGGAGTTTGAAAAGTGGATTAGGGACATCAGGAGGAAGGGTGTTCTTTTGAAGAGATACTTGTTTGAAATAAAAATATAGTTACATAATTCTCCCCTTAATCTCTCTCATGGTCATGGCCTCTCTTTCTTTGTTGTTATACATATATGTATCCCTAAATACACAAGACACACCCTGCTCTTTCTGTATTGTGTCACTTGTTTATGATTTTGGAGCCTACCCTTGGGTATTAGGTAACCATTTCTCTGGCTCTCAGCATTCCTTAGTTACCCGTAGTTCTGTGAAATGACATGAAATTTCCTCCTTCTGTGTTAACACGGCTCTTGGTGCCATCCTTGTTTGGGTCGTGTTTAGACAGCCATATTGATGAGACTTCATGGTGTCATTTCTCTGACATTGTTTTCAGAGAGAACAGCTTGAGTAAAGGTACAGAAAAAGGAACCGCTCATGCTGGGGGAGTGGGGGAGGGTCCAGCATCTCTGGCATATAAGGATGCAGGTTAGTAAAAGGGAAAGATGATGGACCAAAGAAATGTGGCATAAAAAATCAAGTTGCTGCACATGGTGACAAAGATATTCGGATGTAATAATAGATATGCTTTTTTATTTAGACCAGAAAATATGTGTCCTAAGGAGCTTTGCATCTATGACTTATTTTTAATATTTTAGTAGGTAGTATTCTTCAGTAAATTGGATTCCTTCTTAGATTAGCTTTCTCTGTGGTTTCACTCTGTGCAAAATAAGAAGCATAAGTAGAAAACCTGACCATAAAATTCTTCAATTCCTCAGATGTAGGCTTCAATGTGATATATGCTCCACAATGATAGCAACATCCATAGAAGCTGATTTATAGCTTATATTTCTAAAAGACATTTTCAAATAAATCAATCCATTTTCCAGGGACAAAAATGCTTTATCTGTTTATTTTTAAGTGTCTAATATTATGTCAATCATTTGTAGACACTTGTCCTCCCTAACCCAACCCTGTGATAAGGTTTGCTTATCATCATTCCATGGAGGAGAGAGAGAGAAAAAAAGAGGGCTTAGAAAAGTCATAGGCTTCTCAGGGCCAAGTGGCTAGAGTGTGAGCAAAGTCAGGCAGGATTCGACACTGGATAACAGGATCATAGAGTAAGTGCTTCCTTCTTGGTACCACAACAGCTCTACTGCCCCCACCAGACATGTTCATATCCCCATTCTTCTAAGATCTCAGAGAGAACACCATGGCCAGATAAGTATAGCATAAGTTGAGTATGGGAAGAGATAAGATGGCTGAGAGATGGGTGGTTTTGATTTTGAATATTTGAAGGACAGGGCTAGGACTTACTCTATGCTAATTTGTAGCCCAGAACCATTCTATTGCATTTGGTCCTTGTCAGGTGAGAAGTATTCTGAGACAGAGAGAGAGAGAGAGAGAGAGAGAGAGAGAGAGAGAGAGAGAGAGAGAGAGAGAGAGAGAGAGAGAGAGAGAGAGAGAGGGAGAGAGAGAGAGAGAGAGATTATTCAAAGCAAGTGATAGAGCTAGTCATTATCCAATCAGTTGTTCAAGGTACCATCTGAAAATTCCCAATCTCTGAGACACTCGTGTAAACTAAGCAGGCAAAAATACCTCACAGAGCTCACATTCTAGGGTAGGGAGAGAGGAAATGTGTGAAAAAAACTTAATTAAAAGCCTTATGGTAGAAAGGGAAGTCACAAGTGCGTTGGAGGAAGAGGTAAAAGTAGAATAGCCTGAAAAATAATTTTTAATAAGTACTGAACCCAGGGATTTGTAACGCCATTTGCCAAAGAATAATTTAGCCTTTGCTCCCAGGCTCATCAAATTCAGAGGCTTCTTTATCGTTGAGATTTATTGAGTAAACTGACCTTCCCTTTATGGAACCCACAAGGAAGCCCCCCACCACGCCTCCACCCTTACTCTCTGCCATGCTGGTGACAAACGTAACCAGAATCCCTTCTTCAGTTCAGCAGACTACACGTGAGAGGTCATTTTACCGATCAGAAAAGGCAACTGCCTGGAAACACTGCTGTCGCCTGGGATCTAATCCCAGGTGTGCCATTAAGTACAATTTGACCTTGAGAAACCCTTCCACCTCTGTGGGCTTTGTTTCCACAGCTGAGTAGTGTTGGCCTCCAAGGGCTACCCTTGCTCTCACACTTTGGGGCTACAGAATTCTGCTGAAAGTTTCCGTGGTGTACCAGGTAAAATCGTTGTAGCAGAGAGATGAGCCCAATTGGAGAAATTTACCTTGTCCTATTTTGCAAGACAACTTCAGCACTAAACTTCTCTCTCGAACTTACCTGCAAATGTCAGCTGCCAGGTCAGTTCTCTGCTCTATTTTGCGTGGAGTCCCTAGAAGGAGCTTTGCTGCAGACCGTACAAGCCCCAGGACTCATTTCCAAGGGTAGTTCAAGGTGTTGGAACCACTACGCAGAGCCCCATATGGCTTGGGACCTAGTTACCTTAGCAATTGGTTCCCTCTCTGTGCATGTCAATTAACAGGCAATTAAAACTCCTGACTGTTCTGGCTGTTAGTCCCAGGGTCACCTGTACCAGACAACAAGAAGGGAGGTTTTATTGTTTTACGTCACCTTCATTTCAGTGTTCCATTATATTAAAAAAAAAAAAAAAAAACAACTTTAATGTACTTTCAGCTCTGAAACCTGTCTTACCATGGCAGTTGTAGGAGAGATATGTATTTGATATTTTCATTCGTTGATTTGTACATTTCTCATGCTTTGTTTCTTTTCTTCTCGTAATTAGAAGTCCTTTAATGCTACTAGTCACAGATAGAAACCCGTCGGGAACATCTGCCTGACTTTTTGTTTCCAAACGCCGTTACATAGACTCACTCAGTCCCCGTTCCATTTTATTTCTTTTTAAAACACTGACTATTTGCTTTTCGTTGAGAGATGCGGTTTTGATATGTAACCCTGGCTAGACTTAAATTCATATGATTCCCCTGTCTCAGCTTTCCCCACCACACATGGCACAGTCCATTTGATTCCTATCTAAAGTTTGGTCTTCTGCTCACAAGTCGAAATTGAGTGGTTCTGTAAAGCTCACTTGTCACTGTCATGGTCATATCAATCTTGACGCCCCCCACCATGAATTATAGGTGTAGCCAGAATTAGAATAATTTCCCTTTCCATATATTCATGCTAATTATTCTGATCAATTTTTCTTCCAACTCCTTGAGGCAGAACTCACAATTTACATTTTTCTGTCTCTACCTGGCACAGTGATGACTGAGGTCTATTTAACAGAGAGCTTTAGGAAGTGCTACCATTATACGCAGTTTGACAAAGATGGGCATTTGTGCATTTGGGATAGAACATTTGTAATCATGTAATCATCCAACCTTAAGGCACAAGGAAACTCCTTGAATAATATACTGATTTCTTCCTGTTATAGACCAGTAACCCTAGGGGAAGGGGAACAGTAACCTGCTGGAAGTTAAAGCATAAATAAATGAAAAGCATGGGTCCAAGCTCAAGTCTCAGACTTGCAAGCCATGCTCTTCCAACTCCCAGTGGCTTAAGCCTTTTCTCTATGACACATTTGATGGATGATGTATACCTGGCTGAGCTCTCTTGTGGGTTCAGCTGGGCACTTGTGCAGTTATAACTGGCGAGACTAACACACCGGGGTTTCTACTTCCACCACTCAGGAGGGACAGCATAACGCAAAGGAATCATATTAAGATATCTGTTGGCTTCCCTCTTCTCTTAGTTTTGAAAAGTTGCAGAAATCCATGCTTTAAATATTGTAAGAATGATTCAGCAACCTCACTATAAAGATCTACCTAAAGGTTATGACATTAGTGTATCAAAGAGATATTTGCATGTCCACATTATTACGGCACTACGCAAAACAACCAAGGTCTAAATCAACCATCCTAGGCATTCACCACTGTATAAAGAAAATGTGGTGGGTGTACATAACATGTACATGCCACCCCCTCTTTAAAAGGGGGAAGCTGACTGAAGGAACAGAGACCAACCTGAAGAATACTACATTAAATAAAATAAAGCCAGATAGAGACATAAAGATCACCTTACATGAAGAGCTCTAAATGAGTTACAGTGAAACAGAGAGTAGAATTGTGATTACCAGGCACTGGGGGTGTATGCAGTTGGGAGATGCTTTACAAAGAATACGCTCAGGAGACCTATGGCAACCGTAGGTAATAACAATGTGTAGTGTATTGGGGGGTGTTAAGAACTGGACCAAGGCCTTGTACATGGTAGGCAAGTGCTCTGTTGCAGAGTCACACACCTAGCCCCATAAAGGATTTCTGAAAATGTCTTACAGTAGAATTTTAGTGTCTCATCACAGAATTTTATAAGTATGTGAAGTACTGGATAATTTTAACCATCGTACCACATACACATGTTTCAAACTATGGTATCAAACACGAATAACTCATAATTTTTACTTTTTGATAAAAAGTATATTTTAAATGTTAATAAAAATGGATTGTAAATACATTGTTATGAGGAGAACAGACATCTATGTCAGCATTCGGTGACAAAAACCAGATAGTGTTAACTTTCTATTTTTGCTACTACAGCTTTGAGAAGGTTGAGGTTGGGCTACACCTGCTGCTTACAGAGGATGAGGACCTTTCAAAGCACAGGACTGTGGGAGATTATGTTGTTCCACTGTAAATAATTGTTCCACCCACTGGTTTAATAAAGAGCGTTGATTGGCCAAAGGCAGGCAGGAAGTGTGTACGGGGCTACCAGACTAAGAAAACTCTGAGAACAGGAAGCACAGAGCAGAATGCCAGACAGAAGCCGGAAGAAGCAGAGGACAACTATGTAGCTCTGAGAAAGGTACTGAGCCCCATGGCTGAACAGGATAAGAGTCATGGGTTAGATTAAGGGTAAAGAGTTAGCCAGTTATATACCTGGGCCTTAGGCCAATCAGCCTGAAACTACTGTAAGCATCTGTGTGTCTCTGTGAGTCTAGGGTCTGTGGTCCTAAACCTTGAGGTTAGGCCCGAAAGTCAGGGCCAGAAACCTCCTACTACACAGGACAACTTAGAAGGAAGAGCTTCTGGGGCCTGAGGGGCCGGGGGAGTGAGCACATGAGTGCTGGGGTGAGATGGTAAAGCTGTGTCGGAAGATTGCAGCAGTGAAGACAGAGAGCACGTGCCCGGGGATGCTGAGAGAAGGTTATGACGTCAGAGATACACAGCGAGGGGAATCGGGAATAACCTCTGGTTGGGAAATGATTATAAAGGCGAACAGGATGTTTCTGTGAAAGAGATGGGATTGAAAGCTTTGAGTGTGAGGCGAGGGATGTAAAGAGAGGGGACAACTTACGTAGAGCATAAAATGAGCTAGTTTTCGGGTTTGGAACTTTAAATTCCTTCTTGCTAAAGAGGCAGGAAGAAGTTGTACAAGGGGCCGGAAGGCAGGACAGACAGGAAGGGGCTCCACAAGGACTCAGGCTCCCAGGTTGCTCATGTTGTTGTGTGGTGGTTGTGTTTGTGATTATCAGAGATTCCATGTGTCTCCCCTGTCTCTGGTGGATGACTATTTTTTCATCTGAGTAAGAGAGAGACTCTACAATACTGCTCACATGACCAGCCATGAAATTTCACAAGCTTCATAGGAATCTCTTTGTGAAGCAAAATTCGATTATCAGTGTCTCAACAGTAAAATATGCATTAAATGTTTAAATGACTTTATGCCTTAGTTGTATCACCTGTTAAAAGATAATAACAGTTTTATTATAGTGTTAGATAATTATGTCATTATGAGTAATAATACCTATGCAAGAGGATTATGGTGAATAAGTAGCTGCCTGTAGGGAGAACAGTGCTTCACACAATTGTTATATTAACTGTTGGATAAATAAAACAAGATAGTAGGGGACACATGGATTATCAGCATCGTAGGAGGCCATGCTCCTTTTAAGAGATACACCTGGGTTCTAAAGCAGAAAAATATTACACCTGCTACTCAATAAAATGGGGCCATAGGAGAGAGATCAAAGATCATCTGAGTCCTAACCCAGGATTCTTACTAAGAAACACATTACTGAGACCATGGCAGAGATCGACCAGTTCTAACTTTGATATTGAAGTAGATCATTAGTACCCCTGGCTTGTCAATCTCTTTATTCTCAGTGACCATCTGGATGCCTTGTACCCAGAGGGCCCCACATGCACTTAGTCAACAAATGGGGCCATTGAATGAGGTAAGACGTGATGGCAGCATGAAAACAGTTGTTTCTTAGAACGGAGAAAGTAGGGCTGTGCTGAATGATGGGAAATGTTTTAGGTGTAGCAATTTTCCTCACTGTCTTTCAAATCTTGTATCCAAAAATTCCATATCCCTGTGCCTGCCATCTTTCAGGAAATGCTTATTTTTAAGATGTTATGAGGCCAAGCACTGTGCTACTTCACCTGGCCACTGGTGCCAGCATCCCGCCAAGTTGTACTCCCTTCTCTTCACGGGATGTTGGCAGACAGGCACTGTCGAGAAATGCCTCACCTTGCAGAAAGTTGCCCCACTTGCTGGCCATGTTTCATTTAATAATAGCCTGCGTCTCAATATCAACCAAAGGTCATCAGTCATGCAGAATTTCTCAGTCCTTGTTGTCCCCCGCTGCTCCCTGAGTTTTAGGAGTTTGCTTTCCTGTCAGCACTATTTTTGTTCAGTTGGATCCTGTTGGGAATTTTTTTTATACATTTTTTCCGGTTTATTTTTCTTCCTGTTTCTCAAAATAGGAATTAAAAGATAAAGATGAACCTTTGTGCAGTGCTTTCTAGTGACCTTCACAGAATGAGTGTTAAGTCATCGTTAAAGGCTCTCACTCCTGCAAACCCCTCATCACACAGCATTTAGGGGGGCAAACGGTCAGAGATTGGAAAGTGCTTTGAGGCTTTTCGGTTACCAGTACCCCACCTCACCCCCACTCCCACTTGCTTCTTCCTTTATCGATACTTCACAGGAATCATTATTTTCCTGTCTTTAACCTTTTGCCATGTGCCTCATGTTTGTGGATAATCCCCTGTTTAGCTCTGTGATCATAGGCAGTTTCTTCTGCTCTGTCCGGGGAAAGCATTCAGTGGGGTTGAGAAGAAGATGAGAACTTGAGAAGTTAGTAGCAGCAGAGGACGCTGGGAAGACTGATGACCAGCCGCTCACTGCCATCACCTGAACCCTGGGTGAGAGAGACGTTCTTCTGCTCACCGCATGTCAGGCCAACGACTTGACTTTCAGCGGTTCCTTGCCCATCGGTTTCTCTTGTGGGACTGGAGACACCAGGGCTTCCTGCCGGTAGCCAAGCACTCCATTGCTGACACCCCACCTTCATGACGGTTGATTTCAGTATTGTCCAGGTGTATCCTCTTGCATCCTGCTATCCCAGTTCCTTAAGCTTTAGCTTGGATCTCACGCACCTGGAACATTATCTTGTCATTTCGTCTTTACTATTTCACTCACTAGCGTTCACCATCTTTAAATCCACTTCTTTAAAAGATCCGGAAAGAAAACCAACAAACTCCCCACCCTAGCAAGATCAACGGTCATTGATCCCTGCATTTTTGGGTTTTTCTGCGTCTCATAATCTTTCTGTGTTACTCAGCTCAGTTTCTAGCATGCATTGTTAGAGTCGCCCCTCCCACAACACCTTGTGTTCTCACAAAGTGGATGGACTGTGGAATTACATTAGACTGAGGCCTTTCAGGCCAAATTGATCAAAGGGGGGTGGGGGAAGAATTGAAGGTGTTGTGGGAGGGGTGAGTCTAACAATGCATACTAACACCAGAGCTGAGTAAATTTCTGTCCCATTTCACGGCAAAATTCTCCACATTTTCTTTACTAGCTGCCCCTGATTTCTGCCATCCCATTTTATCTTTTATAGTCATGACAGAAATGGTGTCATCCAAACCAAACCAACCCCCAACAACTTAGATATCGAGCCGTGGCCTCCACGCTGTTATGTGCTTTGAAGTATGGTCAACTATTTACCCACTTAATTCCTTCCTTCCCCAGGGGTCCTTCCCATACCTTATGGATTACTATGCTCTCAGTTCCTTTCCACCTCACCGAACAGTCCTACCTCATGTTCTTTATCTCTCTAACCTCCATGTAATGGGCAGCAGGGCATCACTCTGTCTTCATCTCGTCCTATTGTCATTCATTCATGGTGTTCTCGTTCAGTTTCAAGTCTCTGAGTGCCACCCACGTACTAATAATTCTAAAGTATATAACCCTTTTTAGATTAAAAAATTATCCGTGAGAGGCCTGCCCTTTACTGGAGGGACAGGAGAGGAGGGACAGGAGAGGAGTGGGTGGGGGCAGGGAGGAGAGGAGGGAGCAGTAATTGTGGTCTGGATATAAAAATATATAAGTAAAATATATTAAAAACAAATGTGTCTATGTCCGTGTGTAGGTATGTGCGTGTGTGGCTATGAAGGCTTTGGTACCCTATGGAGCTGGAGTTAGAAGAGGTTGTGGACCTGGACCGTCTGCAACAGCAGTATGAGCTTTTAGCCTCCTAACTACCTCACCAGCCTCCCGCTGTATGCCTTGAACAGGCCCTTCATCTGAACTTAATTTTCAAGAGCCGGTGCCCACTCAGGATTTGCTGGATGTCGAAAGCACTTGAAGTCTAACATGACCCAATTGGACTCTTGATTGCTTCTCTGCTCTTTCAGAGCTGGTGGAAACATCTTTCCAGTTGTTCAGGATAGACTCATACTGAACTTCTCTATATTCTGTCTTACTTCCAGGCAATCCTTTTATATTTCACCATCATCTTCCTCTGGGGATGATCACAAATAGACTCTTAACTGGTTTTGCTGTGTGTGCCCTTTATACACACATCTGTTTGCTGGTCCTCCTCCTGAATTTTAGACACGGAAGGTTTCTTTGCATAGCCCTGGCTGTCCTCGAACTCACTCTGTAGACTAGGTTGTATCAGGTTCAGGCCCCTTTGAGCAAGTCCTAAATATTCCTTTGAAGTTTAAGGACTCCTGTAGGGGCCTGGCCAGCTCCCTTTAAAGTCTGGCTATACGCTCCTGCCGTCACTGCATGGGACAGCTCAACTCTCCAGGAATTGCCTTAAGGTTCAGTATTGAATCAGTGAGTATTTACATAAACCCCTTAATAAATATTAATCCTTTATATAACCAATTGCTAGTGAATAATTCCTATAATACCAGGCTGGCCTGGAAATCACAGAGATCCACGTGCCTCCACCCCTGAGTGCTGGGATGAAAGACATGCACCACCATCGCCTAAACATTTTCTTCTTTTTAAAATATCTTCAAACCGGCTTTCATCTCACATGGCATCATCAGCCCTGGATCTCGTCCTCTCATTTCTGACTACCATCCCAGGTGTCTGGTCTTCTCCACAGTGGTCTTTTCAACTTCCTCCAGCCCCATCCCCCGATCCCTTCCCTGCTTCTGGAATTTCTTGTTTCATGTGTTGGAACTGAACCCAGGGTCTTCTGGTTACTGGACACATGCTTTATTGCTGAGCTAAATAACTAGTCTTAACTTGCTGTTTTTGAGCATCTAAATACCCTCTAGCTTCCACATCTTTGCACTACTTAATTTATTCTCAAAATACCATTTCTTCATGGCTCACTCCATCGCTTTATTTAGATTTTAAGTTAACGCAGAGTATGGAGGTTCGTACCTTTAATCCCACACTCAGGAGGAAGGCAGAGGCAGATGGGCTTCTGTGAGTTTGAGGTCAACGTGGCCTACATAATGAGTATCCAAGCTAGCCAGGCCGACACAGTGAGGCCCTGTTTCAAACAGACAGTCTTATACAACAAAAAAAGATTTCAGGTTAAATAATGTTTCTTGATCGGGATCTCTCTGTGAGAGCTACCTGGAATGGTTAGTGTGTGGACACAGACTCATCACTCCTGTCTTGGCCTTAACCTTGCTTTCTTTGGTGCCTGGTACTTATCGCTGTATAACACACAATGCATTTCTTTATTATTGACCTTCTTTTCTCTAACTTTGTCCCTTCTGCACATTTGATACATTTCTATTACCTACAGCAGAACCTAAAATTCACCAACATTCAATAAATATTTGATGAATAGTTGGATGAATATGGCTCATATATCCCCCGATATGTATAATGGGATGGTTGTTTGAGCACTTCTAGGCTTTTCCTGGATGAGTATTGATATTTTTGTAGTTATTCTGGGAGGTACTCTGGAGATAGCCATGCATAATGTCATTCCAACTTCACAACTACAGCTACAGACCAGGACGGAGACCCCCAGCCAAAGTTTTCAGCCTCGGGAATTTGTTACTAGTATGAACAAAGCCAAGCCTTTTAGTGACTCTCTAGCGTATCTCCCCACAGCTGTTGGAGGTCTTATTTTCAGCCAAATGGACCAGATGCAGAGGTATCTACCAAAAGAGAGAGCAAAATGTTGATCAGTCAAAAGCAGAGGTAACAGATGGTGAGAGAAGCTGCATATAACTCAGTTCTCCATTACCGGTGGTTCCTCACATCCTACCAAATCCCCACCCCTTCAGAGACATTGTGAAGCACCAGTACAGTCCCCCATTCATGTAGGTGATTTCTAAACCCCAACTAACTGCATATGAACCAGTAGTGATCATCCCTAATCTGTTCTGTCTCAAACCTAGAAACCAAATACAGTTATGTTGCAAAATAAATGCTTTATGAACATTTGACATCTGACTTTATTTGGCTTAGATGGAAAGCAGCATGATGTGGTTCAGTTAGCATGACAGCAGACAGTCCAAACAGTTTCTGGTCCAGCGTCACTCTGATTGGTTATCACTCATCTCAAAACCCTGTGCATTCAGATGTAAAAATGGAAGGGCTAGACTGGGCAGCCAATGGCTTGTTTTCCAAATCTAGATTTCATAAGTTGGGCACCTCTATGGTTTGTGATCTAACAAATAAAGGAGAAGAGCAAAGGACAAAGCCAGCCTCAGAGTTAGCTAAAGAGGTCAGGCAGTGGTGGCACATACTTTTAATACTAGCACTCTGGAGGCAGAGGCAGAGATCCACCTGGATCTCTGTGAGTTCAAGGCCACCCTGGACTACCTGAGATTAGTCCTGTCTAAAAGTGTAACAGCCAGGCAGAGGTGTCCCATACCTTCAATCTCAGCCCTAGGAAGGTTGAAACAGGAAGTAATATGGCTGAGTGAATAAAGAAATACAAGGCAGGAGGAGACAGGGCTTCAGCCCCTTCCCTTTAGGCTGAGGACTCAGAGCATTCAGAGTGAGGATTCCTGGAGACAGTATCTTTCCCTCTTGGCCTGAGCGTTGAGTAGTGGTGAGAAGTTTCCCTAATGGCTTGTTTCTCTGCTTCTCTGATCTTTAAGCATTTACTGCAAACACTGGCTTCATGGTTTTTTATTAAGACCAATTAGGATTCGAGCAACAGGCACCAAATAGAGGGATATTCTTTTTCTATTGATAAATAATTCCGGTGTTTAAACAGTTGTCCTTTTATGTGACTGTAGCAATTGAACTATTCCATTTATGTAAAATGTTTGACTCCATAATAAGATGTGTCTCCCACTGCAAATGTTGAAAACCCAAACAGTTGTGTTTCTATTTTCCCTGTCTGGAACCAAGTAACATGGTGGCAGCCTTGGCTAACAGACCTAACTACCAAGACTGAATTAGGAGCTTGCCATCCAAAAAACAGAGGCAGCCAAGAGACCATTCTAGCTGCAGGTGGCTGCAGCAGCTCTGCAACGCCATGCTGCATCTGGGATCTCTGAAGTTCCAGCTGAAAGTACAGTGGTGTCAGTGTGGTACCCAGTGCTGGTGGAAGGAGCAGGCCTCAGCTTTTCCTGCTTCCACAGTGAGATTCCTTGTCATTCTGAGACACTCAGCTACCTTTGCCATCAACTCCTCCTATTCTTCAAATTAAAAGCTCTGGTTTGAAATTCAGATTAAAGATGCACAGGGGAATCTTAAGACAGAATCTTCACTGGAGTCAGTGTGGAGATGAAGTGAATGTTGCTCAAGGTTTCTTTAATACCCCAAAGTCTGTCACTGACATAAGAAGAATACAGAGATAACAGCATCAGAGTGGGTCTGAGAGACCATGATGCTGGTGTCCTAATATTTCAGAAACATCTCACTTGTAAGGGGCAACTGGTGGAGCATCACTCAGATATGTCCAGATGTGGGATGAGCATTCCAGCCTCACTATCACATTTCTAGAGTTCTTCTTACTGTTTCAACTGCCTCCAGCTGGATTTTGTTTGCACATCTTTCCCCTCTCCACTGCAACTGCTTTTTATGAGTCCATGAGTTCAATGCTATTACTTGCTTTGTACCTCAATTCTGATACTCCAGTTATCAGTGGTTTAGCCAAGGTGAGGCATTTAGTCTCCCCATTTCAAGAAGAGGCTGGTGTTTTCTAGCAAGCATCAATGATGCAGAGAGAAAAATAAGGTTCCATGTTCTAGTAATATCTAGGACTCATTCTCCAACAGTTTTTTTGATAGCTCTACCTTATATTATATTTTAAGTAGCATAAATCTGCAAATTGTGTTTTATCTAGGCAAAACCACAAACCATTAGGATTATTGTTAATGAAGATGAGCTATTGAGTTCATTGCCTGTGAAGCCCAGTGGAAAAAGACCTCAGTGGTGGATTAGGCATGCCCACCAAAATGAGGTAGATTTCTCTCAGCAGCTAGGCTCTACTTCTATTCCAGGAAGTACTTTGCATCCTTGCACTCCATTTAAAACATGTCCTTGACTCATGCAGTCCTTAGCAATGACCTGTATAACATCCTTCAAAGCAAGAACTCCAATATCTTTATATATCTCATTAGATAGTTTTTCAGAGTCATTGTTTTCTCTTAAGAGTCTCACAGAGTAGGCAGGAGAGGAATTATTATTCTTTTAACAGTCTCTCCATGCTTCACATAGTAGGTTTGAAGTAATCATTATCTGTCGTATACTGTTTTTGGTATTAGTATAGAGAGATAAAATAGATAAGCTTTTTGTCCATAAAAAGCTTACACGCTATTAAGGTGGTAGACTTTGGTGTTGGAGATGGTGGTGGTTTGAATGAGATGTTACTGGGTCAATCATTTGAATTACTTGGTCCGCAGTTGAGGACAATTAGGGTTAGGATGATTTGGAGGGGTGGCCTTGCAGGAAAATGTATGCAACTAGAGGCAGGTTCTGAGGTCTCGTGTCATTCCTGGTGTGTTCTCTCTACCTCCTGTTTGTGGTTGGTTTAAGATGTGAGCCGCTACCACGGCTTTACTCTGCCGTCATGGACTCTAGCCCTGAAATACTAATCCCACATTAAACGCTTTCCCTTGCTTTAATCATGGTGATTCATCACAGCATCAGAAAGTAACTAAGACAGGCACGTTTTACCTAAACTTTCCCAAGACTTACCAAACACACTCAACCCAACCAATTTCACACACACTAAAAGCTCGTATGCTATTGCAACACAGCAAGTAAAGAAAAAAAAAAGAATGATTAGAGGTTGTGACTGTTATGAAAGTAGGGTGTATAATAAGTGTTGATGGGGACCAAGAAGTGATGATATGAGGAACAGCTTTACCTTCAAGGATAGAGGAAGTCTTCTACGAGGAGATGACCAGGAAAGAAGAACTCAGTCATATGATGGATAAGTTGTTTCAGACAGAGGATGTCTCATGCTCAGGGGAGGAATCCAAAGCAAGAAAGAAGCCGGTGCATTTGAGGAACAAGAGGCCAATGTGACTATAGATAGTGAGTGAGGCACATTAGAGACGCTAAGGCAGAAGGTGTGAAGCAGACTTGCCAGTTTCACAGACCTGAGGACATGCCTACTGTTTATTTTGAACCCTGTGTCAATCCATCCAGTATCATGGATTACATTTTTCTTTTGCTCTGCTCAGTGGTCACTGACATTCCTAGGTTTTGGTTCATGTAACCAAAGATTTGGTTAATAGACTTGGAGACCTGAATTCAGAAACTATTGAATTTGATGCAAGTTCAGGAAAGTAAAATGATTTCCACGAACTCATTTCTCCCCGGTTTTCAAGGTGAAATAATAAGTCGAGCCAGTATCTGTTTGCCTGCCAACCACCAATGGAAGAACTTACTTGTTTTATAGTGACTTTAGAGCTGTCTTAAATGGGGTTGATTCAATCCTTCAGCTCTTTTTCTCAGGTTAGCAGACATCTGCAAAGTCATTAAAATTCATTGCATATACAACTTGGAAAGTGTCTTAGACATATTTTTATTACTTTATTTTTTATTATCATAACCAATCAAGGAATACCTTTTGGAATGTACAGTTGCTTAGTTATGAGTTACACTGAGAGATGTAGTAAGGACTACAAAAGAAAGTCTTTGAACTGGTGAATCAAAACTGAGTGCTATGGGGTTTATACTGTGTGAACCTATTACAGTCCTGTACTGGTTAACTTGACACATACTAGGGTCATTCTGGAAGATAGAACCTCAATTGAGAAAATGAAGCCATCAGAATGGACTGTGGGAAAATTGGTGGGGCATTTTCTTGATTAATGGTAAATGGGGGAGGTCCAGGCCACTGTGGACGGTATCACTCCTGGGCAGGTGGTCCCGGGCAGTATAGGAATGGTAATAATGTAACCCAAGGAGCAAGCTGGTAAGCAGCATTACTTCATGGCCTCTGCATCAGCTCCTGCCTCCAGGTTCCTGCCCTGCCTGAGTTCTTTTCTCGGCTTCAACCATGATGACCTGTGACTGGGGTACATAAGCTAAATAGAACCTTTCCTTCTTCAAGTTTGCTTTTGTGAGTGTCTTATCACAGCAACGGACTAGATAACTAAAGTATTTTCCAGCGATCTCTAGTAAGAATGTATTCCTTATGTATTTATATACACACATACTCACAATATAGCGATAGCTTACTGAAATAAAATGATATGTAATAAAGTACACAGAATTAAAGCCAATAATTGGATACTTTTGGACATTTGGTCACATTTATAAACTATCTCTAGGAAGATATCAACACGCATTGTTTTCCATTTGTTTTATTTCCGTTTCAATCCGTCTCCCGTGAACCTTCCTTACTCTTCACCACCAGCCTTGGGAAGCTTCTCATCTTATCTCTGTTTATAGCCAGGGGCTGAAAAGATGGTTCTGTAATTAAGAGTGCTTGGTGCTCTTGCAAAGGACCAGGGTTTGATTCCCAGCATCCACATTACGCAGCTTACAACTGCCGCCATTCCAGTTTCAGGGCATTCAGAATCTTCTCCTGTCCTCTGCACACACATGCATATATAACTGTAATTTCTGAAAAGGAAAAAATAGGATATTTTTGGAATTTTATACAGAGGGAATCTTATAGTATGGACTCTTTTGGATCTGGATTACTTCTCTGAATTTTTTATCATATTTGTTTTATGATTTATCCATATAACTGGTGTGAATAGACCAAATTCTGTTGATTTTTAAATAGCATTTCACAGCTTTGATCTGGTAAAGAAACAAACTAGGCTTGTTCTAAACATCTACACACATTTTTGTATCTTTCATCTATTCTGGGTAAATATGTTGGTGTGTGTTGGCTGGTTTATGTGCTATGCTTTTTCATATTAAGAAATCACTATGCTTCATTTTCTAAGTTGTTAGACTATTTCATATTCTTTTAGCAGTGCATGGAACAACAAACTACTCCATATCCTTGCCAATATTTGTCAGATTCAGCCTTTTTACAGCCCACTTAAATAGCTGTAATAATGGTTGTGGTTTTAATTAGTGTTTCCCTAATGACTAATGATGTTGTACATTTCTCAGCAGATATCTTCTTTGTAAATTTCTTCTTTAAACAGTCTGCTCATTTAGAAAAATATGGTTGTTTATTTCATTAGTCTTAAGTTTTGAGAGGGCTTTTACTTAGTCTGTATTCAGATGAGCAATGGGATCAGCTTTAACAATCTAGTGCCTGTCTCTCTTAACAACAGTGTCTTTTTAAAACTGACTTCGTTTTGATGAGGTCTAGTTTGTGAGTTTGGTTTTACTTAGGGAACCTGCTTCTGATGTGTACCTGGGAAATCATTGCTGGAATTCAAAGCTATAATGCATTTTTTGTTGTTTCTGAAAATTTGATAGTTTTAAGTTTTACCTTTAGATCTATGATCTTTGTTTAGTGTATTTTTCTATTTGGTCTGTAAATATCAAATTTTTGTAACACTGGTCAGAGAGACTTTTTCTATGAATTACCTTGTCTCCTCTGTCAAAAATCAATCGCTCAGAACTGTATCTATGTGATTCTGGACTCTCTGCCATGCTTTCTATTGATTTATCTCCCTATTATGCCTACAGTTTTGATTTTTGTAACTATGATTTGTTCTGAAGTCAAATGGTGTGAGGTCAACTTTGCTGCTGGTCAAAGGTTTACATTTTTTAAAATTTAAGCTACGCAGTACCTTTGCATTTACATGACAGTCAACTTGTCAGTTTCTAAATAAGTAAAATAAACTAACATAAAAATTCTGCTGGTCTATTTTATATAATTGATACATCAACTTGGGGAGAATTAACCGCTAAACATACTAAGGTTTCAATTACTTTCATCTTCTATTTCCCCCAGTGTTACTTTTCATTTTCCAGGGTAAAAGTTTTGAATATCTTTCCTCAAGCTTATTCTTACGCATTTGATAGATACTGATGTCCTCACACATAGCCATGCACTTTGCATTTCTGATTCTGGTTATGTATGTACAGCACACTGAGATGCAATTTTCATCATGATCACATAGGCTGGAACCTTCCAAAGCTATGTATCATTTCCAAGAATGGCTCTTTTCACACTGAGAAATATTCTTTGCTGTTTGCTCAGATTTAAAAAAAAAACCAGGAAAGGATGTTCCATCATGTGTACCCATGATTTATCAAAAGAAACCTTTTTGATGTAGTGATTTTCATTGGTTTAATATTAAAATGTTAAGCTCTCTTCCATGTTTGGAATATGATTGCTTAATGATGATGAATACCTTTTAAACTTACCGTTAATTTCAACTTGCTGAAATAATGTTCAGAGTTTCTGAGCCTATGTTAATGAAGAATATGTCTACGTTTTTCTGTACACGACATGACTTTATTTGTTTTCTGGTATCAGAATACCAAAAGCTGGCCTCAAGCAATATTCTGAGAAGGGATTCTTTCCAGTTTTCTGAAGAGTTTGTATAAATTATTATTAGGCTTTTTGTTTGTGCCACACACAAATCACGTTCTTCCTTCTCTCTCCCCCACCTCCTCCTGGGCCCCCTCTACCCACTCAACTTCCAGTTCCCTCCCCCTCCTCCCTCCCCCTCCTCCCTTCCCCCTCCTCCCTCCCCCTCCTCTTCTTCTAGTAATTTGTGAATCTGTTGACTTGAATATGTCTCCCTGTTTTCCTTGGGGGTTTTTCTTAGTGAGAGCTTAATTCCAAGTGTGTGTGTGTGTGTGTGTGTGTGTGTGTGTGTGTGTGTGTGTGTGTGATCCTTAGTAGTGACAGTGTACAAAATATAGACATGCACTAAAATAAATTAAAGGCACCTACATATCAGCAATTATTGTTGAACAAAAGGCCACAGCTAGTGAGAATGTGCTACAAAGTTAAAAATTAAGTAGGATGATTACGGAAAGAGGAAGTAGACGAGATAAATGGATGCAACCGGAGAGGAAAGAGAGTTAAAAATAGTGTTAAAGAAGCAAAGGGGGAGTCCTGAAGAATAAAGCTAAAGAGAGGGAAGAGAAAGGAGCCAGAGATTTTTGTAAATTTTAAAAACTACAAAAATAAAACACGAAAAGAAAAGCGAAATTCCCAGTAGCGAGAAAGTTCATGACCAAACTAGATAATTGCAAGAAAGAGAATAAATAAAAACCAAAACTTACTCCAGGTGGTGGTAGTACATGCTTCTAATTCCAGCACTGGGGAGGGGCGGGAAGGTGGATCTCTGTGAGTTCGATGCCAGCCTGGTCTACAAAGTGAGCTCCAGGACAGGCTCCAAAGCTACACAGAGAACCCATGTCTCAAAAAACAAAGCAAACAAACAATATTTTTTTTAAAAAAACATGAGATTGGTGGACAGAAAATCGAAGGTTGTAGGATTAAAAAAAAGTATGTAAATAAAAAAAATGCATGTATGAAGGGAAGAAAAAAAGAAAAAGAGAAAGAAAGCAAAAGCTTTCTTAAATAGCACAAAATAAAAATGTCAAAGTGAAACGGAAAGGGGCCATCGGTGTATCTTTTTGGCCTTTGATAGTTTCAGACCCAGGTACATGTTCACCGGACCCACGGAGTGCCAAGGGAACATGTCCTTGGTTTGTTATTCCCGGGTGGAGCCCATGCTGGGCAGTACCCCTCGGTTTGTAACACTGGGCCTGCAGACATCTAATACTCCAGTAGAGAAGAGATCCCCGCAAATGGGTTGAAAGTTGGTCAAGCAGCCACAGCCCTGAGATCTGTACAGGTGGATCTGCCTTTAGGCTTTCAAATCCACCAGACTGGAGGGGTGGGGAGGCCCCAAGTGATCCACAGGCACTTTGGAGCTCAGGAAGCTCATAGTAGGTAGACGACTCCAGCATTTAACCCTCCCACTGACGTCAGGCTCAAGGAGACCAGACCTATTTACAGTTGATGAGGTCTGTTCCCAGGCAACCTCGGTAAGACCTTTCTCTGCACAGCTCTCTCCTAGTTTGTCCTCGTACTTTCCACAACTGACCCAGAGGCTGTCCTGTTGGGACCATCCTGTTGTCCAAACATGATGTTAATGGTTATAACATGGTGGTCTTTGGATGACAAGGTCCCTCACTGGTTCACATATTTCAAACACTTGGTAGGAACGTAGATGCAGGAACTTAATCAGAGACCACGAAGGAATGCTGCTTCCTAGCTTTCTCTTCATGGCTTGCTCAATCTGATCTTATACCATCTAGGACCACCTGGTATACCCAACAGGGGTAGTAGTGTCCATAATGGGATGAGTCCCTCCCAAATCAATCGTTAATCAAGGCGACACCCCACAGATTTTCCCACAGGCCAGTTTCATGGAAACATTTTTCTTAATTGAGATTCTCTCTTCCCAAATGACTCCAGTCAGGATGGAACCGACATCAAGCCAGACAGCACAAAGGGTACGCTGAAGCTCTTGCTGAATTGATGTTCTGACCAATTCAGCTAAGCTGAATCTGCCAGCTGTATTTTTAAAGTCTTTGAAATTTATGTGCTTGAGTGTGACTATGCTGGAGTATGTTCATGTGAGTTCGGTAACTATGGAGGCCAGAAGAGGGCATTAGATCCCCTGAAGCTAGAGTTACAAGTGACTGTGAGCCACCTGACATGGGTGGAACTGAAGATGAGTCTTTTGCAAGAGAAACAAGCACTCTTAACTGCTGCTTCATCTCTGTAGCCACCTCACTAATTTTAGTGTTCACTGAGAGAGAAATTTTGAAATCTTAAACTATAATGGCCTATTCGTTTTTCACCTCTTCTATTAAGTACATAAAGATTAGGATTGGTGCCCTCACTTAATATATAAGCTCTGTCTGAAATGAAAATGATCCTTTTCATGCGTGCATAGCACTATTTGCTGCCCCCAAACTTTCTAGGTCTTCCAATCATCAATTTGTATTTATCTAGAACTTTATTTTTAATTTGTTAACTTATATTTTAATTTGGAGACCGTGCTTTTAAATGGTATGTTGTTAAGCTCTGTTTGTAAAATACAATGTGACAGACAGAATGTGCTTTTCAATTTGTTCTTATACTATCGATGTTTGATGTGATTTTTATGTGATTATGTTTATTCTGTAATTTTGGCGTTGTTTACCATATAGCTTTTTCTTCTTCCTCTTGTTTTTATGTTATCTCTTTGTGTTACTTCAGTTTCCAGTGGCTCATTTCACCACATCTTTTACTGGCGAATTAGGTATACCCCTGCTACCTGCTTTGGTATTTGTTGTATTCGTGAGAAGCTATGTTATTGTTTCTTTAAGTCACATCTGTATCTGTTACTTTTTCTGTTGTTGTGAAAAAACACCATGACCAAGGGAACTTATAGCACAATGAATTGACTTTGTCTTATGATTGCAGAGAGATAAGAGTCCATGAAGATGGGAAGGCCCAGCAATGAGCAGCAGCATGATAGGAAGGGCAAGAAGCTGTGTTCATTGAATTGTTATCTTTTACCATAAGCAAGAAGCAGAAAGAGAACAATGTAATGACACAGGTCTTTTACTCTTAAAGTTCATCCCTAGCTGTAGAGGGACTATGTTGTTCTATTATAAATAATTGTCCCACCCACTGGTTTAATAAAAAGCGCTGATTGGCCAAAGGCAGACAGGAAGTGTGGGTGGGGCTACCAGACTAAGAAAACTCTGGGAACAGGAAGAACAGAGCAGAAATGCCACAGAGACTCCAGAGTTGCCAGACAAGCCAGAAGATGTAGAGGACAACTATGTTGCTCTGAGAAAAGGTACTGAGTTCCATGGCTGAACAGGATAAGAGTCATGGGTTAGATTAAGGGTAAAGAGTTAGCAAGTTATTTGCCTGGGCCTTAGGCTGATCAGCCTAAAATTAATGAAAGCATCTGTGTGTCTCTGCGGGTCTGTAGGTCTAAACCTTGAGGCTAGGCCCAAAAGTCAGGGACAGAAACCTCTTACTACACCTAGCTACATACTTCTTCCTACAAGGTCATACCTTCTACACTTCCCCAAATAGTACCAACAACTAAGGACTAAGTGTTTGAAATATGTGAACCAGTGAGGGACCTTTTCATCCAAAGACCACCATGTTATAACCACTAACATCATGTTATTTGGACAGCAGGATTCTCCCACTTCTACCCTTGGTCTTTGGGATATCTTCATAACTTAACGTTTACATATGTTGTGAGCCTCACATACATTGAAATTATTTTCATTAAAATTTAATAACCTTTAGTGAGTCTTAAAAAGTAAATGCATTTTTGTATTTGCTCATGTAGCCAGTTCTCCAGCTCAGGCCCTTTTCTTCACCATCTCCTTCAATGCAGTTTTGGTGGGAATATAATCTTAAACCATGGTTACGGTTTTTCTTTCTATTGCTAAGGCTAAGACCTTGTTGTCAGTGAAACTGAGAACCCCCGACTCTTAATGAAAGGTGCATTGCTGGTCATCCAAGTCAGTAATGCAGAGGCAGTAAAGGGATACCAGTCCCTGGCCCCTGAAAAGTCACTGAGCCTTTCCCAGCTCTCTAGATCTCTCCCTCCATTGCATCTGTAAAATGTGATGTGCCTGGAGTAACTTTCATGTGTCCTTCCAGCACTGAAACCTCCGAGTGAAGCTGACAAGGTAATTTGGACAGCTTATCACCTCCTTAGCTCTTGGCACCACTACTGTATTCTAGGATTGCCAAGGCCTCAGACGTTTCTGGCCTTGGCTGTTGGAGCTGCAGGTGCTATGAACAGGTAGTACAACAGATGACCACCAGGAACATGGCAAGCACAGAGCAGGTTTTGGAGGGGAGCTACAGTTATTTTCCACCCTCAGCAATGGCTGGCATATAGAATGTGAAGTTGAATTCTAAAGCTGATATAAGTGGGCAAGGTGCCTAGTGCCAGCCTTTTCACATTTGCTAGATGTTTTTTTTTCTTTGCCAGTATTGCTAGGAAGATGGGTTCTGACCTTGTGAGACACTGGGAGACGTGCAGACATGGTGGGGCTGTGGCATGTGACTCACTCGGGTTAGCATAGGAGCCTCAAGTTTAATTAGCATTTACCAACTGGCACAGGCATGTGGCGGGGGCTGAGAGTCATTCAAAGCATGATCCATGTCCTGTTCTTCTTCAAATCTGATAGAGACACATGCCTTAATAAAAGATGACCAAGTGATAATAGACAGTAATTTAAGATGACTTCATAAAGCAACACACTCATT
Organism: Phyllotis vaccarum; assembly: GCA_033318265.1. NCBI lineage: Eukaryota > Metazoa > Chordata > Mammalia > Rodentia > Cricetidae > Phyllotis > Phyllotis vaccarum. The sequence continues at coordinate 194,605,216 of JARWLC010000002.1, forward strand.
CCAAATGAAAATGTTAATAGTGACTGCATGGAGATCAGTGCAAATGAAGACTGGTTGATATCCCAATGAGCTGTAGAAAACATATACTCTGACCTTTTGGTTCAGTAAACCCAAGTCACAGAAACAGTAAGGCAATTTGAAGGAGAGAAAATGATGTGCTTAGGACCAGGGGCCAAGTTCTTGGGGCAGAAGGAGGAAAATGATCATCATTTCAGTGGTTTCAATAACTGATGATTTGTTGTGGAGCTAAAACCATAAATGACACAAGAGTCTTTAATCTTTCATTTCCTGACTGGGATTACCTTTGCCAGCAAGTTGTTTTACTCTCTTTAAATTTCACTTCCCTTTTCTACAACATAGGAAAAGTGATGTGATTTGAGTCCCCCAAAGGGTTTTAACAGCGTTAGATGATCTAACAGGTAGTAATGAGCCATTATTAACACATAGCTTTAGGAAGAAGTTTCTGGCCCTACCTAGCCTCAAGATCCCGACCAGCAGTCCCAAATTATAGGACCAAAAGTCCTATATTAATTACACGCTGTTTAGCCTATGGCTCAGGCATATGACTTGCTAACACTTCCTCTTAAAGTAACCCATGATTTGCTAAGTGGCTCAGTTAGTACCTGTTCTCAGAGCACTGTTTTTCTCTTCTCTCCTCTGCGTTTGCCTGGCGTCTCTCCCTCCTCTTCCCAGAGTTTTTCTTAGTCTGGTAGCCCTGCCTATACTTCCCATCTGTCTTCAGGCCCATCAGCACTTTATCAAACCAGCAAGAGGGACAGTTATTTACAAAGTACAAGGGTATAATCCCACAGCACATAGCATTTAACCACATAGCATCACCGGTTGGATGGTAAATATATTGTAGACATTACGGAATCATGGTATCAGTGACAGGAGGCTTTTAGGGACCATGCTCTAGAGATCTTTGATCTTTAAGTAAGGCCTTAACAGTATCCTCTATCCACAACATGTATCTGATGCTGAAAATTCTGTTCAGTTAGCTTTGGAGTTCTGTTTTATGCCATTTTGACTTACTCAGAAAGCCAGGATCAGTGGATGAAACCAATTAGGGCCCAACTGGACAGAATGGAGCTTGTGTACTGCAATTTGTTCTTATCCTTTTGACTGTGAGGAAACTGTGCATTTCTGTGCAGGATTCCTTACCCAGGCACCCACCAATATCATCTGATCACCAGCTGAAGGGGTAACAGGGACAGCCTAGTATTTGATGGTGAATCTGCTGTGTATGCCCCACGTGGTTCTGGCAGCTGGCCTACATCTCACTGGGACCAAGTATTCTTTGGCCAGGTTTCAGGTCAGCAGAAAGAGATTCATTTTTTTTTTTTTTGCTGTGCATTTGAAGAAAGCCGAAAAATCACAGAACTTTAATGAGCAACTTTAATTGGGGCTTTCTCTCAAGAGAGAATTCGTCCTACTTGATATCTGTCATAGAATAGGAGAGATGAGAATCTTAATGACCAAGCACAGCAGGGCTTCATTTCAACCACTGCAGACTTAGCTGTGAGGAGGCATTTGGATGTCAGGAAGAGATACTTCCAGGAGAGTGGTTGGTTGAGAAACAGAGAGGCTTGCTGTCTCTACATGGTGCTTGTGGCTACAACCCTTTATATTTGGAGCAAAGGTGTATTAGTTGTGTTTGAAATTTTCCAAGCAAGCATGTCTTCTCTGTGATTTGGCTATTACTGCATTAAATGTCTGGCTGGCATTATCAATTCCCTCAAAACCAGCTGGAGCAACAAGGTATTGATGAGGAAATTGTAGCTTAGGGAATATTTTCTCATACTTTGTCTTTAATAGCCACAAATTAATGGACCCTACTGAATTATTCCATTACAATATCTGTGCAGTAGTGGAGACTTATTAAGTACTCTCTTTGAGTGAAGAGTGAGTTGAAGTGTATTAACAAAATGTGGGTAGGATGACAGGCTTTGGATTTCAACTTTCTAGACTTTCAGCTGTCCCCAAAACAAGAGGCTTGGCCTCAGAGGTCATGGGTTCTTTGTCACATTTATTGATGTTGGATGATACTTATGCTTGTGGAAGTTTTCAGAGAGTGTGAATCCTTATGCTGGGGAGAACGGCAACATAGGGACCACATGAGATCTCTCTTGCATTTTTTTCACCCCCATGAAGCTGCTGAGGTTGGCTATTTACAATGTGCCCTAGGAGGGAAAAATAATTCAGGCCTATCAGAAAACCTGTCAAGGAACACAGGCCATTACTTTTGTATTTTAAAAACGGCACAGTGGCCTTCGTGGGTTGGGGCCAAGGGGCACAGCAGAAAGTCACTTGCACCATGCGATAGCCCTCATGTGGAGAGTTTTATTAGTTGGGGGGGAGAAGAAAGAGAGAAAGCAGGCGGGAGGCTGAGGAGAGAAGAGAGGGGGTGCAGACTGGACCTCAACTTAATGAAAAGAGAAGACGGTGTTTCTTTTAAATAGGACTTCATGTAGGATGACATTGTCAGGAACTGGTGGGGGCCGGCAAGGTATTGCCTACTTATTGGTCAAGTCCCAAAGGGACAGGTCTGAATGCTAAAAATTACTAAAGTCAGCCAAGCAAGTCACATGACTCTTATCTTCTAAAGACTGTAAATCAATAAAATTAACACAATGGGTTTAAGCCCAATTTCTTTCCTAGAGAAGAAGGATGCAATTTATCATATATCTGGACTGCTCAGATGGTAGACCTCCCGCGGCTCCAGTCTACAATTGATTTTTGCTACTTTGCAATGCAAACCTCTGTTCTACTATTTGTCTTGTAATACAACTTTTTCCAAGTGCAAACCTCAGTGCTTCAATGTATTTCTGCAGCTAAGGGAAAGATCACGGTGACTGATACCCAGCACAGGCGTGGATGCTGTACCAGGAACAATAAAAGCTGCTCTGTAGTTCCCTGTCAGCCTATCAAGTGAGCAAGCAACAAGCCATTTCTTCCCTTTCAGAGGTTATAATCAAGACTTTTAGCATTAGTGTTTGCTGGTGAGCAGTGGCACAGGCCTTTAAGCCTAGCACTTGGGAGGCAGAAGCAGGCAGATCTCCGAGTTCAAGGCCAGCCTGGTCTACAGAGTGAGGTTCAGGACAGCCAGAGCTATACAGGGAAACCCTGTCTTGAAAAACCAAACCAAATAAGAAACAACAACAATAACAAAACCATTAGTATTCCTTGAATTTTATAATTTCAAGTGAGCTCAAGGTTTGAATTAAACATGTGAGTATGTGTGTATAATTATCCAGACCTCACATAAATGGTGATGGGATACCAAATAGTCCCAACATTAATATTTGCTATTCTATTATGTACGCTCTATTCGTAGCACTCTACAGTGGTACCTGGGTACATGTGGAAAGAGTCAGGGACAAATAAGAAAATTACCCACTCCCCCAAGACCCCAGGGACACAGCAGCAAAAGGAAGTTGATAAGGGATGCTGGATCTCACACCCACCACCACCTTTCCGCTTTCTCAGGCTCATTCACTGAGCTCCACTGCACACCACACAGGCTGAGCTTTGAAGATAGCCAGGTTCTTGTCTGTGCGAGCACTTAGGTGGCAAGAGGCAAGCTATGTATCCCTGGGTGTGGACGGGCTGAGTTGGAGCTGGGTGTAGACTGTACTGAGTTGATGGTTAGTTAGGGATGATGATTTCTGGCACTTGAGGCTCTGTGATACTTTTTTTTTTTTTTTTTTTTTTTTTAGGTAATCAGCTTTGGAGGCAGCAAGGCTTGGCATTGTCGTACGGGCTTTGTAGGCATACCTGAAGGGCAACAGGATATCAAAGCATGTTGCTATTTTCTCATTCATTACAACCTGACCTCAGTTTCCCCTTCTTCCACACCTCCCAGTCACCCCCCCCACCTTCCTTCTCTCCCAAGATCAACTCCTCCTGTTACCCTTAAAAAACAAACAAACAAAAACCCCACCAAACACGGCCAAACAAGATACAGTAAGATTGGCCACAAATTCTCATATCACTGTTGGATGCGGCAATCCAGTAGGAGGAAAACAATTCTCTACTGTAGACATAAGAGTGAGATGCACCCCCTACTCCTATTGTTGAACGTCCCATGAAAGCACCAATCTACACAAGCACAGGTATCTGCAGAGGACCTAGCTCAGACCTGTACTGGGCTCATGCTTGTCACTTCAGTCTCTGAGAGCACCTATGAGCCCTGCTCAGTTGATTCTGTGGGCCATGTCCTCATGGTGTCCTCGACTCTACTGGCTCCTGCCTCTCTCCTTACGGATCCCCCTGGCTCTGCCTAGTGTTCGGCTGTGGGTCTCTGCATCTGCGTCTGCTTCCATCAGTTGCTGAATGCCACCCTCTGATCACAGTTGGGCTAGGCATCAATCTGTGCGTATAGCCGAATATTATTAGGAATCATTTCATTGATTTTGTGTGTGTGTGTGTGTGTGTGTTTGTGTGTGTGTGTGAAAGAGAGAGAGAGAAGAGAGAGAGACACACAGAGAGAGAGACAGAGACAGACAGACAGACACACACACACAATACACACACACACACAGTCATATTTGCTTCTATCTTGGGACTCTAGGCTTCCTGCTTCTGGTTCCTGGTCACCCAGGCAGTGTTAGATGGGCTCCCTCTTGTGGCATGGGCCACAAGTTGGACCAGTCATGGGATGGCCTGTGGGAACATTTTCAAACATATTAAAAACATTCGGAGATATCAGAGGGATCTACCCATGGTCAGTCTAGGAGGATCACACAGTGGTAACTCACACCTTTAATCCCAGCACAGGGAATATCCCAGGAGTGGTGACCTATGTCCTTAATCCAATCTGAGTTCAGGTCATCTCATTTTACAGAAGGAGTTCTGGGCTCCCAGGCAGGCAGTGGTGGTGCCACACCTTAACTGAGTGAAGAGAGTATTTAAGGCAGGCATAGAAAGACAGAGCAGGCAGAAGAAGCCAGGAGGAGTGAGGCTGAGTGTTATGCAGAGACTGGACAACAAATGACACAGCTACTTATTTCAGGACTTGACATTTAACAAAACTTTTCTTTTCAGGATCCCCAAAAGATGCCATCTCCCCCAGTCAGCAGGAAGTAAACTTAAGAACACAGCGCCCACACTCCCAAGTGGTGGGGTGGGTTGGTTTTGGTTCCCAAGTGGTGGGATGGTTTGGTGTTGGTTGTTCAATCGGTTATGGATGATTGTCATTGCTTAAGTTAATTGGTTAAAAATTGTTCATGGTTATGGCTAGAAAAAAGTTAAACAAGAATTATTAGATTCAAGATTTGTGTTTAAAAAAATATAAAGAAAAAGGGGATACAAATATATAGGATATAAGGATAGATTATGAAATCTTCTTTTAAAAGGATTTACTAGCTTTAAATATTTTATATTGCATTGGTTTTCTGTATACAAATTGTGCATTTTGAGATTAATTGTGTCATTGTACAAATATTTCTATGCTTGTTTCAGGTAGTATACTTAATCAGTTTATCTAACATTGTGATCCAAATTGCTAGTCCATGAAAGTTTTATTTCCAATTAATTAGAATATAAAGCAATGCAAGTCAGTAGTTAGACATTACATTCAGACATAGTCATGTTAGATATGTTTTCAAGGTCAAACAAATATATTTTAGATGAACAGGTCTTCTTCAAAAATTTCAGAGATCCGTAGAATATGGCATTTAAAATATTTTTAGAACTTAAAGACTTTTCTGGACAGTGAGACAGGTCTGCTCCTGGCAGCCCCAATCTACTTCAAGAGGAAAAAGGGCATTGAAGAAACTCCATATGGAATCTACTTTCCTTGTGGCAACGGTTAGTCATTGGACAAGAACCTGTCCCTGTATTGACTGCTTGACAGTGTGCTATTTGAACTGGACATGCAGGTTCCTCAGAAAGTGACCTTTGAACTTTGACAGAACAAGCTGAGGTGGTCCTTCAGGTTCCTGTTTTTCAGGGAAAACTGTCAGAGATGGCCCATGGATGGTGTGAGGCAGTAGCGACCCCTTGCATGCTGGGCCTGGATCTTCCTGGAGTTGGGTTGCTTGGGAATGCAGTCAAAAGCAGGTGGTAAACTTCATCTAAAGCTAAATACTGGCACGAGACCAATAACCAACGAGTATCGCAAGGGAAAGTTGAAAAGAACTTTGAAGAGAGTCTTCAATCTACAGGACACAAGGAGAAATGACTGAACTACACCAAAATGGACACAGCAGATTTTCTGCTTCATTGAGATGAAAAGAGACTCTGGGCCTGTAGGCTGAACATGGATGCCCCAACTTTATATAGGAACTTTGGGTGACTATCCAGGCAGATAGGTATCATCTCTGTCATTTCTAGTTTTTGGAAGTTGCTTGCACTTCCTAGTTATTTGGGTAAATATTATTTCCTTCTTGGGTCTCTGAGGTAGTTGAAGATGAGATAGTTATAGTTACAATTTTCTAATGACAGTTTTAGAAAAGAAACTTTGAAGTTAAAGCTTATAAGTTTTAGAGACATCAAAATAATAGCTTTTAGTTAGAAAGGAAATGAATTAGGTATAATCCTTTGGATTCATCAAAATAGGATAATTAATGAAATATTTTCTTGGAATTGTCAATTGTTAATGGACTGGACATTACTCATTTATTGTTTGTATATATTGTATATAATTATTGTACCTATTGTATATTGTTTTTCTTATGCTAGCTATCACCTTCTTTTTTAAAAATTTGACACAAAAGGGGATATGTGGGGATTTAATAAAGTTTCAGAAGTTTTGGAGATATCAGAGGGAATCTACCCACAGTCTATGTGGGGGGTTAGTAAAAGCTCCAGAAGTCCCAGAGCTCTAACCACAGTCAGTCTAGGAAAATCAGAGAATGGTGATTCAAACCTTTAATCCCAGCACAGGGAGTGGTGACCTACACCCTTAATCCCAACTGAGTCGAGGTCACTTCAGACTATAGAAGGAATTCCAGGATCCCAAGCAGGTGTGGTGGGGCCACGCCTTAATTTATGAAAGGGTACTTAAGACAGGATAGAAACACAGAAGGAACCATTCAAAGGGAATCGAGGCTGAGGAACCTGGAAGACAGCTGGGTGAGATCTGACTGTGGTGTTTATTCTCTCTGATATCTCTGCTTTCCCCAGAGATCTGGCCCTGAGTTTCCTTTATTCGTGCAGCAATGGCCCCTCCCCCAAGTTCTGTGCCACCAGTGTCCCAGCATGTCTTGCAGGCAGGACAGATTGTAGATTAAAGGTTTAGCAACTGGATTGATGCCCCAGGCCCATGGCTAGGAGTCTTGCTGATTCTAGAAGATGCCTAATTCAGGTTCCATAGCCCCCATTACTAGGAGCCTTACATAGGGTCACTCACTTAGAGTCCTTGTAGTTTCCACTGTACTGGGTTTCTATATTGCCCCAATGCCCCTCCCAGTACTCTCTCCGTCCCTCTCTCCCTCCCTCTGATTCCTCCTGTTGCCATCCCCACCCATCCCCAGCATACTCATAAAATTTATTCTATTTCCCCTGCCCAGGGAGATGCATGGGTCTCTCCTCCCCCAACCCCGCTCTACTTGTTACTTAGTCTGCCCATCTTCAATGCTCAGCCTCTGGGATGTGCAGTGGAGTCAGTGAATGAGCCTGAGAGAATGGAAAAGGATCCTGTGGTGGGGGTGAGATCCGGCATCCCTTACCAACATCCCTCTGCTACTGTGTCCCTGGGGTCTTGGGAAAGTGGGAGACTTTCCTTTCTGTTCTTTACTCTACAGATAGTGTCCATTCAGGAGTGAGTACATCCGTGTTTGTCTTTCTGGGTCTGGGTTACCTTGTAAAGGATTATCTCTTCTAGTTCCACTCATTGGCCTGAACATTTCATGACATCATTGTTTTAACATTTCTTTTGGACACAGTGGAGTTTTTAATACACCACATTTTCTTTATTCATTCTTTGACTGAGGCACATCTAGGTTGTTTCCAGGTTCTGACTTTTACAACTGAAGCTTCAATGACCATAGTTGAGCAAGTGTCCTTGTGATAACTGGGTTTTGAGATAGATCAATTGTCTGAGGAACTACCATAGTAATGTCCATAGTGGGTGTACTAGTTCATTTCCCACCAGCAATGGAAGCGTATTTCCCTTGCTCTGCATCCTTGCCAGCATGAGCTGTACTGTTTTTGATCTTAGCCATTCTGGCAGGTGTAAGATGGAATCTCAAAGTCATTTTGATTTGTATTTTCCTGATAGCTAAGGATGCCGAACAGTTCTTTAAGAGTTTATCTGCCACTGAGATTCTTCTGTTGGGAATTCTCTGTTTAGATCTGTACCCCATTTTTAAATTGGCTTTTCTGGTTTGTTGGTGACTAGTTTCTTGAGTTGTTTATATATTTTGGATATTAGTTCTCTGTCAGATGTGGGCCTAGTGAAAACCTTTTCCCATTCTGTAGGCTGCTGTTTTGTCCTATTGATGATGTCTTTGCCTTGCAGAAGGTTTTCGGTTTCATGAGGTCCCATTTATTTTTCTCCTGTGCCTGTACTAAGAACAGCACATTGTTCTGAGTATTCTCCTCAGGAAGTTGTCTCTTGTGCCGATGAGTTCAAGGCTGCTCCCCACTTTCTCATTTACTAGCTTCAGTGTAGCTGGGTTTATGCTGATGTCTTTGATCAGGGTGGGTCAAAGTGTAGGTGTTTCCACACCTGGAGTTCAGTATGAGTGTGATCATGCTGAATCAAGGGTCAATTTGTGGGAGGTGATGTGATGAGAAAGGGTGAGACTCTAGGACCAAGATAAGAAACATTCTTGCCTAAAGGTCTTAATGAGATGATGGGCTTTGGCGTCTCCTCTTGGAAGTCAGGTGACATGTAGCAGAGATTTCCTGATGATCTTATATTGTTCTCTTAACTACCTGACAACCTCAAAATGCAAGTCTGAGAGATTGGAGGCAAATGTATTAGAAGTTTTATTAAAGAACAAAAGCTGAGGCTGAACTAGGTGCTATGCGACCCTTTAGGGGGCATTGTGTCAGGGAACCATAGCTAGGAACCCATGGGTTCATTTAACACACCTGTGAAGGGCTAGTGATGGAGCCAGTAGGGTTGTGTAGGGATGGATGTGGGCTCCTGTATTTTATAGTTAGTGTAAAAACACCTTAAAAAATGGGTCATTACAGTGCAAACATGCCATACATGATGACATAGGCTCACGAAGTAGGCAGACTGATATTTGTCAGCCTGTGCTGCATTAAGTAAGACCTTATATGAAAAAATAATAAGCAAGCAAACAAACAATGAGACATAGTGTAATACATGACAACACATTAGCCACACACCTCCTTCCTCCCCAGCTCTCTGATGCTCTTCCTTAGGAATGTGTCTCTGCTAACCTGTTCTTGACGTCCATTGATTTTTAAATATGTAAGTAAGTGGCTTTGCAGAGGAAACGTGCAAATGACTTTCTGTCAATCCTAAGCCTCTTGGTTTATGATCTGTTTGTTTTTAAACATTGTAAAATGACATTTTGTCACTATCCCCACATTACAAATCTTTATAATAGGTGCTGCAAAACAAGGAACCTTGAATAAGACAGGGGACCCTGGACTGTAGGAGCTAACAACCCTGGGAATGAGAGACAAGACATATTTACAGCTGCCACCATAGAAGGCTGTGGTAAGTAGCTTCAGTGATAAAAGCATTTAGGGACCGGGACAGAAAGATGCATATCTTGCAGGTGCCAGCGAAGCTGGTTTGATGGAAGATCTGACATCTTCATAGATGAAGCCATCCAGGAAGTATAATTTCTTTTCATTGCACCAAAGACTTTTAAATCACATTAGGGCAAATCTGTGCAAATCTCCAGCAGAGTCAGAATGTTTATTTACATAGTGGTATTAGTTTATAAACCCTAAATGTATACCAATCATATTATTTATTTAATTTCATTTATTAATGTATTATATTAATTCATTAATATTTTTGACTTGATCTTCTTGTGTGTCAAACATCATGTTGTTTAAAATGTCTCAAGTCGTTGGCCTCAAATCCAACTGTACCAGAGGCGTTTTCTCTGTCATTCCATATATAGTTAAAGTTTCAGAAGGCCCCAATAAACACCACCCTTATTGTTCATTTTGGTTCTGAATCAGAAGGAAAAATGAAGCTCAAGAGTAAAGCTGATTGGAGGCCAACATATTTCTTTGTTATCAATGCAGATATCAGATGCAACATTGTCAATGCAGCGTAGTTTCGACTCATGGGCCAGCAAGCTTCCTTTTACTGAATTCCAGCTATGGAAACACTTACCCACACTGTACCTCCTCTGTCAAATGAGAACATCTATAGAAGGAGGGAACAGGAAAAGATATAATGCAATCTACCCGCAGAAAGATTTCAAAATCGTAAAAGGGAGATGAAAGACAAGCATGATTCAAGCTCATGTTTTACTCCTGGCTGGCCACATAGCCTCTTCTCCCTCGGTGGAGTGAATAAAGTGTGTAAGGAAGTGAATTCTGTGAAAGCAGAAGTTCCTCCTCACAGGAGATGGAGAAGATGTTTTCCCACAGCAGCGGTTCTAAGAAGCAAGCTGGAGCTCCTGAAGTGGTTACATTTTTCTACATGAGAGAGTCAAATGAAGACTGGATAAAAGCAATGAAACCCTTCTCCCCAGGCCCCTAAAATCAAATCACAGAAATGTACTCCTTTGTTCCTTCTGTTCCTCTTTGAAGAGCCGTCTCCATTTCCCTGTCTGTACATCTTGGCTTTAGGATTTCCTTCATCATTAAAATGATCATTTGTTGAGAAATCTCAGGTAGATATGACACCTTTCAGGAAGCGATGGTGACAGACATGTCTTTCAAGTATGGGGTTTTTAAATTTATATTTTGCATATGAGTATTTTGTCTGTGTATATGTTTGCAGACATGTACAGCCCATTTGTACTGGTGCCTAGAGAGGTCAGAAGAGGGCATCTGACTCCCTAGAAATGGAGCTGCAGATAGTTGTAAACCACCATATTTGTGCCAGGAATTGAGCTGGGTCCTCTGTAAGAGTAATGTGCTGCTGAGCCATTTTGTCAGCCCCAGATATAAGTCATTGAAGTCAGTTATTTTCTTGGGGGCTGTGTCTAGTCTGTCATCCAATCCTACATTAGTGTATCTTCTTCTATTGTGTGTGTGTGTGTGTGTGTGTGTGTGTGTGTGTGTGTGTGTGTGTGAGAGAGAGAGAGAGAGAGAGAGAGAGACAGACAGACAGACAGACAGACAGACAGACAGACAATGAATCCCTACTAACTCAAGAACTCTCTAACTTGCCCCAAATTTCCTGAACATATCCACCTATCCTCCAAAAAGAAGATGGAAATATCTATCTATCTATCTATCTATCTATCTATCTATCTATCTATCTATCTATCTATCTATCTATCTATCTATCATCTATTCATTTTCATAGATTAACAGTCTCATGCATCATATGCTAAAATCATATTTCATACCTAGCTCAATATTTGTAACATATACAGAAAAGCTTGCCAGCATCCTGGAGGGAGACAGCCTAGTCCATCAGGGAGCAGGCCCAGTTTCAATCAGATCTGTTGAATTCTGATATGGTAGTTCAATCTCTTTGCTCCTAGCTTTTATCTTTTGTAAAATAAAGTAATTGTTATTGATTATGTTTGAGGTCAATGGGTAGGAGTTACTGGTTTGAATATTATTTAGAACACATTGTACAATTTTTCCTTATAAAAGTTCTAACATCAAATAGAGTAGTAGCCCATTTTAATACTTTCTCTACCACCCCATCTCAATTGTAACACCATGTTATTACATTTCCATGGATTTGTCTGTGTAATACTATACTTTCTAAACAATGAATTCTCATAACATGTAGTTCTCAGATCTGACTTTTCCACGTAATATATAGTTTACAATCTCCTTTCACATCATGAGATTTCTCCATCAGCGGGCAGAGATTTGTGATGGATGTAATGTAGTCTACAGTGTGCACTTATTGTGAACACGTAGGCTAATCTCAACATTTGCTGCCAGAAACAATATTCTGATACAAATGTCATCACACGCTGCCTTACACGTGCATGTTAGTATTCCTTAGAAGAGAGGTACCCAGAGGGAGACTGTTGTTCCAAGGGCATACATATTTAAAAGTTGATAGACAATTTAATGAGTAAGAATTCAGGAGTGGTGTTTGGAACACTTTCCTGCTTCATGATTCCTAGTCATTGAAACCACCTCTTGGCATTTCCTCCTCTTGATGTTAAATTGATCTTTCAAAGTAGTATGTAAAATACAGCTCCTACTTCCCATACATTTCTTACCCATTCTTCCCTATGTCATAAAATGATGATACTAGCATCCTGTTCTCAAGTCACCAAGCCACACGACCTCTACCTCTATCTTATTATTCTTCATGACCATCTTTCCTCTATGGTTCATTCTACTTTCAAAATATAACTAGAATCTGTTCACTTCAATGTCCATGTCACCACCTCACTGCTGTCTTCTGCAATAATTTTCTAGCAAACATTACAACTTCTATCCACTCCCCACTGATGATTAAAATGTTTTCCTCTATTTCAACCATAGCAGTATCTTTAAAATATGATTTTTATACTATCAATTCCTCAATGATCTCAGTTTCACTAAAATAGGACATAAAATCCACTGTGAACTTGAAGGTCCTCAACTATCTCACCTTACCACTTCCCATCTCCTGGCCACTCTTGTGACTCAGCTGTCTGACTTCGTGCCCCTTTCTCCCTCAAAGCCTTCCTGCTTCCTCTCTGCCTGTCTGGGATTTTTTTTTTTTCCCATGAGCTTTGAATGACAGGTTCCTTGTAATTCCTTAGTTCATTCTTAATGACTTCTCTTCAGAGATGCTTCTCTTTACCTGCCCGTCTCTTTAAAGTAAGCCTGCCTCTCCACACCAGCTACCCTTGGCCACATTGCCCTTTTGGCTTTGTAAGGTGTTACCAGAACCAAAATTCTACGTGACTTTTTTTAACTTGTTGATTGCTGTTTTCTTTTAGGGTTTAAATATGAAGCGTCCCCTGTAATCACATATGTTTAGACACCTGATCCCTAGCTGGTAACGCTGTTTTGAGAAGTCATGATGCCTTGATGAGGGAGAGTCTAGCTGGAGAAGTTGGTGACAGGGTGGGTAGGCTTCCTGGACTGGTCTGGCCCTACCTCTAGCCTGAACTTTCTGCTCTCGGACCTGCTCAGATGTGAGCAAGCAACCTCCTGTTCCTGCTGCAGAGCTGAGCATGGCCCCTGCCCCTCTGTGATAGACTGCACCCTCGGACTGGAAGCCAAAACCATCTCTCCTCAATCAAGATGCCTTTGTCAGGCGTTGCCATGGCAACAAGGGAAGCTCTGTCAAGGCAGTCTATATTTCTTCCCATCCCTTCTATACAGTAAATGTTTAACTGTCAGATGATGATTGGGGAAGGGAAGGCTTAGCTGGAGAGGCTGTACCTCAGAGAGGAGATTCCCAATAACAGGAGCAGAGGGAAGGACCAGGGCCACAGAGGGTGGTGTGTGTGTGTGTGTGTGTGTGTGTGTGTGTGTGTGTGTAAGGACAGTGGCATGGCAGGTAACTAGACAAGTACTGGATGTCACATGTTGTCAGCTACAGGAATTCATCTTTTCAGTCCTCTTGTGGGTCCTCTATCATGTCAAGTCAGAAGCTAACACATGGGAGTCCTGCTTCAAACACCCAGGGCTTAAGACTTTTTCTAAAATGTCATTTGTTTGAAAGTGACTCTGTGGTGATACGTAGAATGGAGTTTTTGGCCTGTCTGGCTGGTAGTTTAGATTTATAGATTTATAGGTTTAGACTTACTAGCTTTAAATAATCCTATAAAGGTTTATATTAATTTTATGTTGTTTGGCCTAGGGCCAAGGTAATTGTTAGATAGGTTTTTTAAAGCTTAATTTAATTTATTGCTATTAGTTTGTTTTGTCATGTGGCCTGTGGCTTATTTGTGTTATGTTGATTTTTGAGCAGCTGGATGGTGTCTCTTTTGACTCTATCTATTTTTTTTAACAATGTTTTAATTTTTTTGCCTACTTTTAATATGTCTGCCATAAGTCGAGATAGCTTTTTTTATTCTCAGCATGCAGAAAGGCATCCCACATCAGTGGTATATTTTATATTTAATAAAATCAACCTGGAATCAGAGAACAGAATAATCCACAGTCAAGCCATGAGGTCAGAGAGTGGTAACTCATGCCTTTAATCCCAGCATGGAAATGACTGACTGGTGGCCTAGGCCTTTAATCTCACAACTCCAGAGACAGGGATCTTTCTGTGTCTCTGTGAGTTCGAGGCCTAACAACCAAACAGTAGTAGTTCATACCTTTAATCTTAACTTTAGGATTATGATGCAAAGTTGAACCTGGGGACAACTGGGTGAAGAAGATATTAAGGAGGTGTAGGCAGACACTGAGGTATTCTGTAGAAGCAACAAGTCAGGCGGAGGGCTCTGGAAGATAGCTCTACCCTGAGAAGTTGGCTGGGTGAGAACTGACTATGGTCTGTTTCCTCTCTCTGGTATTCCAGCTTTTCCCCAATATCTGGCTCTGAGTTTTCATTAAATACCAACTAGAATTCATGTTTTATGGCTCTTTGCATATTTACTTTGTCTTACTTTTGCAAAAGTTCAGGAAGCCTAGATTCACAATTTAATTTTCTTGACTTGATCTATTTGATCACTTAAAGTAGTCGGAACTTAAAGAGTAAGTATCTCCATAGTCTGTGACCCATTATCATTTTCTCTAAGTCGGCACAAGCACAGATTTCCCTAAACTTTTTAAAAGCCACAATGCTTTTAGAGCTATTATAGTAAGTGATGATCTCATTAATTTTCCTAGTACTCTGAGTTACTTATTTTTCTTTAAGGGAAGCTCATACTTCTTTCACTTTAAGGTATATTTAGGTATTCCGTAGCATGTAATTTCATATATATATATATATTCCATTTGTCCCCATTCCAGTAATGTTAAGAGCATGCTACAGACTTGAAAAAAAATGACATTTAAAAATGAAGCATTTTATTTGCAGCATTTCACCTCACGAGAGGAGGCTAAGGAAGGCCTCTGTGTTTCAGCATTTATCTGTTGTCATGACACCTGTCATTAGGCAGGAAGAGAAAGGACCGGCTTGTGCTGCTTGGAGGATGCAGAGCTCACAGAAAGCATTAGATTATTCACAATTGCCAAACACAAGGGAAGAAAATGATTGACACCTGTTTACCCAGAAGGCTAAAGAGATGTTGGCTAATGACCTGGTGATCTTTTGCTTTCTATGGAGCCTGCCTTCAGCTGAATCCCCCCAAATCTTGATCATGGTTTAGGCCCTAATCCCAAGCTCTGCCTTTCAGTGAATAGAACCATCTTTAAGAAAGAGGACTCATGTTTTACATCCTCCACCAATAGAATCTATCCTTATGCTTATTTGAAATTCTTCCAGGCCCTTTGAGCTTTGTTTAGCAGTAATAGAACCCTTTCTTATTGTGAAGGTCACAATTATTTTGCTACTTTGCCAGGTAGTTTCAAAGTAGTCATTCTTGAAGTTTCACTATAATAGTTGTCATGTGGAAACTTTCCTTCAAAGTTTTATTGTGCTTAAATGTGTAGGAAAAATAAATCGTGAAGTCAGAATCTGGAAATTTTGACTCAGCACCTGTTAAAGAAGTCTTGACCCAAGTTTCATCCTTCACTTTGCATGGATCATTTCCTGACTAGCTGTGCCACTTGCAGGGATCCTGACATCTGCTAATTCCCTCGTTACCCACTGTGTCTTGGAGTTTGTAGAGAAATGCTAGAACAAGGTATTTTTGCTATTCAAATAGAAACAAAGAAGAAAATGTAGTTTTCCAAAGTCATTTAGCAAGAGTTTTGGCCTGCAGCAGAGACAACTCTTTTATGAGATTTATTGGTGAGGCTCATACAGGAAGTCTCTTCTTTCAGGGTAATTTTGTTATTGTTACATGAATTAGTATAAATAAGACTTTCTTTAAAATACCATGCTGCCATCAACTGCATGAATATATAAACTTTCTAACTATTGATCCCAAACTGCGTTTTTCATTCTTATGCCTGGATTTTTTTTTTTCCCCTTATGGCTAATACATCACTTTTTGATTAAAGGAACACAGAGTGTTTGTAATTAAGATGCTACTGGATCCTCATTTTAGCCTTAAGATAATACTTTAATAAGACAACTTCTGTTTGTCCTGCTGGACAAATCGTGAATGAATTTCAGAATGGGCTTGCAGTCTGGTGGCAACAGATTTATTAGAACACCCAGGCTTTTTTGATTATTTGTATTCATTGGCATAAGGATTAATATTAAGTGTCTTTATCAAAAACTTCCAAATAAGAGATTAGGGTCAGAAAAACAAAAACAAGAAAGGAGAAGATAAAAAGAAGGAATGTAGGAAGAAAAGGGGGCAGAAGGAAACAGAGGAGATGTTTAGAAATACGATTTTTTTGAAGAACTCACATCAATTTCTTAGGTTTTTTGCTCTTTTTTTAAAAGCAGCTATACATTTACATACGCAAGGACAGCACAGGCAGGCCTAGTGTGTCCTTCTTCAGTGTCCTCTATTGGTGTCACCCTACTCACTCAGACTTTCAAGACCTGGAAGCCAGCAGTGTACATACATGTACAGGTACAGTTCTCCGCATCTTTAAGATATGCAGGCAAATGTCGCTGCTGCCTCTGAGACACACAACCAATCTACCATGGCCAAGCTTCCTCTCGCTGCCTTTTAACCTTTACTGCTCTCCTCAGGCCTTGGAAACCTCTATCCAAGTCTCTGGTCCCCTAATTCTGTGATCTCAGTGGTTGTATAATGATAGAAAGTATTTTGAGTGTTTTTTTTTTTCTACTTAGTATGATTTTCTAAAGATTCAGTTTTTTTTACCTTGCATTGTTATAATTTGGTTCTTTGAATTGCTGAGTACTATTGTAAGGATTATGTTTAAATATGTTTAAATAAGTTAAATATGTTTAAGTAAGCTCTTTATTGAGCTTGACACTGTTTGGTTAATTCCAACTTTCAGAAAATTATTAATGATGTATTAGATTTAGATTTCTGACTTTTTCGTATTGATTCTCTTCCCCAGTCTCAGAACCTTTTCATTCACGTCTTCCCTTCACAAAACTGTTCTTCAAACCTTGAAGTCAGGGTAGTCGCCCCTCTCTGCCATGCCTTATAAGTGAATTGTATGCTCAGAGGCCTCTGTGCTCTGCTGCCTGTATTAACTATAGGCCAGTGTGTTTGTCTACTTCATTAGACTGGAGGCCTTCTGAGATGTGAAATATCACACAGTTTCTGATAATAAATAGCCCATTCTCAGCTAATGTTGCATCTGTGGCTTTTGAGTTTAAATGCTACAGTCTTCTAATGCTGACTTTACTGGTGCTTAGATATCACCTTGGGGGATGTAAAAAATATCCTGATGCTCACTTCTAACCCTCAGAGATTACAATTTTAGTACTCCGAGGGGGGCAGCCAGGATCCTAGAATTGTAAAAGCCTTCTAGATGGTTCTAAAATGTGGTCAAGGTATAGAACCTCTGCCTTGACCAGCATCAAAAAGCCTGTATTAGCTCAATTTAATCTATATGGGAGACACCAAGTTTTATTGTTAATGGCCTATAGGACAATTTTTGCTATAAAAAGTAAGCATTCACTTGCATTTTGATGCTTAAATGCCTCTGATTGCTAATGGAACATTTTATGTAGAATTGGATTATGATTTTGTCAGTTCTGCCTGTCACATTGGTTCTACAAATGCGTTCTGCCAACAGCAAAGTGAATTCTTTCTTCTCTATAAAATGCAAATCAATTCAAAACACATATCTGAGGCTTCTAAAGTGTCATTAAGGAGTGATTCTAAATCTTAGCTGCACAATAGATGTAACCAGGGAGTTTTCAAAATCCCAGAGTTGGAACTGTATCCCACACTGATTAATCCCAGCCCTCTGTGGCTGAGGCTGAGTTCAGGCAGAAATGCTTTGTAAAGCTCCCCAGGTGATTCCAATGGGCAGCCCTGGTTGAGTCTCATCTTAAACAATACACTCTGGGTGCATCTCTATAAATGCATATTTAATACTTTTATTTATATGATGAATGTATATTTATTTTATATGATAAATATATATCAACTAATTATATATATATATATATATATAGCATCCTATTGGCTGGGTGGAAAGCAGAAACCATTCTCATGCTCCACAGAGCTCCACTCTCATCAATGCATGTGTAGTATTGTGCTCTGCAGAAATGCCTCTATGCCCACTGCTTGCCTCTGACAAAAGTAAAGAAATAGAAAAGCATGCCATAGAAGAACACAAGTATTCACGTATCACACACGAGAATACCAAGGCATAAAGAAGTGGGGTGGGGCTGAACATGTGCTAGGCTTAACACATGGCTTGCAAAGCACACAGAGTTTGATATTTAGAAATATGCTCACTCACATGCAGATACATGCTGAGCCAGGGTGTCACTATAGGTGAAGTGCCCTAGGAACTACCTAGGAACTATCTTGATGCTAACCTTGGAAATAGTTTGTCCCATCATGTAAATAGACAGTGTGAGGGAGAGAGAAACATGATCCATCTCAGCTCCTTGGCCTCACTGTCTCTACTATCCTAAGAGATGAGGAAATATATTTATATTAGAAAATGTCGCATTCTGTCTGTTCTAACCTACCACATTCTCAGCTTGCACTCCACTAAAGGGTTCCATATTCTATTCTCCAATCCTGTAATTTCGTTATCTTATGTAGCAAGAGGGACTTTGAGGAATGTTTAAGAACTTTGACATGCGCAATTATCCCATATCATCCTATGAGTCCAATGTATTCATAAGAAGTTTTTGTTTTGTTTTGTATTTTCCAGAAGGAGTCTGGAGAGCCAGAGTTAGAAAAAGATGTGAAGACAGAAACAGGAGGTGAGGTGATGCTGTTACTGAAAAGGGGTCACGAGCTGAGGAAGGCAGAGTTCTAGAAGCCCGGGAGTATGGTTCTAAAATAAAACCTCCTGAGACAATACAAAGTAGAAGATCTCTTTATTCTAGTCTATAAATTGTCTCCTAGAACTACGAAGTAGTAAGTTTGTGTTGAATAAGTTCATGGCATAATTTAACGTCAATAGACAATTAAGTACTCACTTCAAAACTGGTGTTTGTCTAGCCTACCAAAATCATACATAACCATTAATCATTAACATGACTTAGCTTTACTAGATGAATAATGATTATTGTTGGTTATAGCAATACAAGTATGTGTCTAATTTTGCATTTGATCATCACAGAGTTCATGGAAACACCCTGATCCTGCTCCCACCCTCAAAGTCTGTGCTTCCATGGTCTGGCCCCCCGGTTCTGTTCCTGTTACCTCTATCCCAGGGATTGGGGAAGAATTGCTCTTCTTGGGTTAGGTCATAGGGTCAAACAGGCTTTCGTCACACATGTTTTCTGCCCTCTCATGTGAAGCCCACAGGAGTAGACATCAAAGTTTGGAAGATGCGTTTTTCTCCTTTTACAAAAGAGAAATTGAGAGATTAACTGTTGTCAACACCCTGGAAAAATGCCTCTGCTGACTGGAAACACATTTTGATGTAATACATGACATATATAAAGCACAAATTCATTAATCTTTAAAATGATGCTTTAAGTTTTTTTTTTTATATATTATATGTGTGTGTGTTTGCACTCACTCATGTGCACACGCTATTGTCCCTGGAGTTTAGAGGAGAGTTTGGACCCTCTGGAACTGGAGTTACATGGGGTTGTGAATGTCTGACAGGTACTGGGAGCCAAACTTGGGTCCTGTTCAGGAGCAGTACATGACCTTACCTGCTGAGACAACACTCCTTGACAAATCTTTAGGAAGATGCCACGTTGAAGACCAACTTCTCAAAGTCTAATGCAATTATTTTCTCTCCAAATTTGGAAACAATTCCTATTCTCCAGTGGATTTCCAAATAGTAGTCAGTAAGTTTATGTTTTAGGCTCTGGGTAGAGTAAAAAGTCACATTAAAAATTTCTAATATGTTTAATGTGGTCATTGGCATTTATGATAAAAAGCCGCCTGGGAACTGAGACAACGGAGGGAAGAGATCTTATTCATTCTGGAGTGTGCAGCACTCCACTGTCCACGAATGATGGACAGAATGGCCAGCATTACTTGGCATGTCACAGCTATTTATCCTGCTTACATTTCATGTTTGCTGTTGTCTCTGAAAGTGTATGCAATTAAGTTTAAAAAATGTATTAATGTATGATGCTATTTCTTCATGTCCCAAGTCTCTTAGAAGTAACTAGACATGTTATTCTGGAGAGTCGACTTTCCTATATCTTCAAGGAATTAAGCAGAGATTGGGCAACTTGAATCTAGAAAAAAGATCAAAGTACTGAATAAAAAAATCTGAAAGTCTCTCCAATCCTTTAAAAGCCACAGTTCTCCATTGGGGTATGTTTTTTTAAAAATTCATTTTATTTTATGTTTATGGATGCTTTGCCTGCATATGCATATATACATTGCAAGCATGCTTGTTGCCTGCAGAGGCCAGAAGAGGGCGCTGCATCCCCTGTAACTAATGTTGCAGATGATTTGGAGCCACTATGAGAATGCTGGAAATGGAACTGGGGTCCTGTGCAAGAGTAACAAGTGTTCCCAGCCACCAAGCTGTCTCTCCAGCCCCTACAGTTGTTTCTTTTAGACAGTTAACTGTTTCCTTCTAGGAAGATTATGTGGACATAAATGGGAAGGTACAAATACTTCTCTTGCTTCTTACTTTCTTTGTAAAATTATTTGCTTTCTATAGAAATTCCAAAACACTACAGGAATATTCTTTCTTCTCTTGTGAGGTACAATTCTTGGCATCATTCTGTAAAACGGGATTTAGGACTAGGTATTTTATTGTTGATTCCACGAGTAAGGTCTTCAGTGAGTTCAAAACCCTCACTGTGGTGTCTAAATTCTAACAACAAGAACTTTAGAGCTGTATTATGGACACTATATTGTACTTAGCCTTATTTCTCCCCCTTATATTAGATGCCACAACATTTTTCCATCCACTGGGTTTTGTTCCTAAAGGACCATGAAGGAGAAACCTTCTCCACAGCTCTTCTGGTACTGGCCGTGGTCCATGGCTGTCAGGGACCAGCCATGTGTAAATCACACACCTAAATCCATTCAGATAGAGCCCATCCATCACATGCTGGCTGTGATGTGGGCAGCAGTGTCGGTAAATCTGGGGAAAATAATGTATTTGTGCAGTGAGGTGACATCCCATAATGAGACTGTGATATTGTACAGCATGTGATTCGCTATTTGTGACAAAGATGAATTTTTCTGTGAGCACGGCTGCCCATAGGCTGTGGATGTGGGCTAACATGGAAGGAGACCTCTCTCAGGCCATCCAGACAGAACTCTTCCTTCTCAGGAATGATTTCTCAGGACTGTCCAGAACAATTTACCAAATTGGATTTTCTCCAAAGGGTAGCCACATGTTTTGGAAAAAAAAATCTCTGAAGAAGAAAAGTGCATAGAAGACAATAATCAATATTCCTTGACTTTTGTCTGTTTTTATGGTAACAGAACCCAACAGCCAATCTGAGGTGGTGCCATAGATTCCTGTGCCCTCGTATGTAATCAATGCAAAGTAAAAACTGCCTTTATATGCAAAAGAAATAACATACCTACTTCATCCTCTTATCCTCAGAGTCATGCAAGTGACCATTTTATATATTCATCATTTTTAAGGGATTAGGTTGCATTGAGTTTTGTGATTAAAAAGTGTGATTCCTCAGTGTATTGGGATTACATTGTTAGATTGTATATAATTGTCCTGCCTACTGGTTTAATAAAAAGCGCTGATTGGCCAAAGGCAGACAGGAAGTGTGGGCGGGGCTACCAGACTAAGAAAACTCTGGGAACAGGAAGAACAGAGCAGAAATACCAGAGAGAAGCCAGAAGATGCAGAGGATAACTATGCTGCTCTGAGAAAAGGTACCAAGCCACATGGCTGAACAGGATAAGAGTCATGGGTTAGATTAAGAGCAAGAGCTAGCAAGTTATGTGCCTGGGCTCCAGGTCAGTCAGCGTACAATTAATACAAGCGTCTATGTGTTTCAGTGGGTCTATAGGGCTGTGGGTTAGAAAGACCAGGTCACGAGACTAGACCTGAAAGTCTGGGCCAGAAACCCCATAGAACATCTCAGTCTAGCCATAGTGTTATTACCAGAGAGCCAAGTGACAATACAGACTCTTGGTTACCATTCTAAGCCTACAGAATCAGAATCACTTTAACAAAACTAGCTTTATCTCATACACATTAAAATTTCAGAATCCCCAGAGAGCCACATGTGGTGGCACACAATTGTATTATAATCCTTCCTTTGGAAGGCTGAGACAGGAGGATTGCTTAACCCAGGATTTCTATGCCAGCTGGCAACACAGTGAGCACTGTCTCAAAAGGAGAAAAAAAATACTGTAAGTATCGTACTATGATTAAAATGTTCTAGTATTTCATCAGCACCAAACATAATAACAGTATAATGCAAGTCATTGTATATTCTTTTCAGTTTACTTATCATATTACAATGATAGCATTTGATCTTTACCATAACCTCATGAGATACGTGAGTACCATTATCTTCATTTTGTGGTAAATAGAGGTCATGGTGACAAATCGTTTTACCAAGGATTTATGTAGGTATATCGAGATACTAAATTTAAGCTCAATCTTTTCTCCTCCTGCCCATATTCCTTTCTTATCATTAGTAGACTATAAAATATCATTTCCAGATGTTCTGTGTCTCTTTTATGGCCTGTTATCCCCATCACAAACAAGAATAGGCATTAATATATGACCAGCTGAACTCAGGTTCACTGTGTGGCTGAATCTGTGCAAAATTTTCTTATTCTAGAGGGTTGAAATTTGATTTTGGGTAAGAAGAGTGACACTCAGTGAAAAGGCACCTGACAATGGAGTGTGAGTCCTGGCTCAAGCTTCCAAAGGGGAAAATACATGACTTGAATCATATTGGGTCTAGGTGCAGGCAGGTCTTACAGCAGCCTCTCCATATGATGCCTTGATTTAGGATTGATAATATACATCACAGCCCTGATATTTACACTTATGTCAACTAACTCTGTGGTTCCTTTAAAATCTACTCTCCCAGAAAAATTTCCCAAGTCAACACTGAAATACAGACCAAGGTGGCCAGCTCTCTGTATTCTATACTACTTCTAGGGTCAC
Organism: Phyllotis vaccarum; assembly: GCA_033318265.1. Classification (NCBI taxonomy): domain Eukaryota; kingdom Metazoa; phylum Chordata; class Mammalia; order Rodentia; family Cricetidae; genus Phyllotis; species Phyllotis vaccarum. The sequence goes on from JARWLC010000002.1 coordinate 194,628,490, forward strand.
TGGGGGCACCTTCTTGTTTTTGAAAGAATGAAATATTAGTCACTAAGTGTCAAGTATATCTCCACCTTTGCTCTTGGGTCCTTTATGGTTTTGGTTATGGAATTCACAGAGGGCTTTAGGACAGGGTGAGATGGGAGACAGGATGCTAATGAGACAGACCTGGCAGGAGTTAGGCATTCTCTTGCTGCATTGTGCTACCCTTGAGGACCCAAAAGCTCTTAAGAACCACCTGGCTTGGAAATGCAGTGGATTTGACAGAAAGTATTTCGGGGCTGTGGAGCAAGGGCAGAAGTATATTCGACACATGTCTTTTGTTACTCTAGTGCATGCAAATATACACAATAAAAATTCTTTTTCATAAGTTCTTTATATGAGATTTTTTTATTGACGAACACTTTGGGTCAAAGTTTAGTCTGTTTGAAGGGCTTTAAAGCAGAGAAGTCATTTCTTATTTCATATCCTTTATTGTCATATTTGAAAAATATTAAACTTATCTAATGATGGGCTAGTCTGCCCTTTAAGAAGAAATTTTAAAATTCAAAAGCAACAGTAATAACTTTGAACTTTTAAAAAATATTTTTATTAATTCTTTGAAAATTCCATGCAACATATTTTGATCATATTCACCCACAACCATCCCTCCTAGTCCCTCCCCGATCTACCCTCACCTCCATAACACTGTCAGCTTCCCGTTTTCCTTTTTATAATTCATCAACTTATCAATTCTACATTTTAAAAGGTTTTCTTTACATATATTGGTGTTTTGCCTGCATGTATGTCTGTGTGAGGGCGCTGGATCCTCTGGAACTGGAGTTACAGACCGTTGTGAGCTGTCTCTTTTCCTCTCCGGGCTGCAAGGTTGAATGACTCGATCTTTTGCAGGTCCCACAGGTTCTGTGAGTTCACGAGTACAATGGTCCTGTTACACCCAAAAAATAGTGTTTTCTCTGGTCCTTCTGGGTCTCTCTGCCTCCTCTTCTGCAAGTGATCCCTTGAGCCCTGAAGGAAGGGTGTGGTAACTCAGAAGTTTTGTCTGAACCAAGGAATGGATGTTGTAGAATACAGAAAAAAAAAAAAAAAAGAATAGCAAAAACGGTCGCATGATGCTAACTCAGAACTTAGCCTGAGTTGAGCCGTGACTCTCCCATTTGCTTTTGAGGTTTCATTGTTCTGTTCATTTTCATATTTGGTGTGTTCTTTGTTTTGCACAGTTCGTGACCCTAACATAGGCCTTTGCAAATTACTGCTAGAAATGTAACACACTGATCCTTATGACCCATTGGCTCCCTGTCTCTTCCTTATAAATCTGAGATGATAAAACCAAGCTCTGACTGCGTTTTCATTCTCCCTTCCTTTGTTCCCTCAAAGCCTCATCATGTGGAAGCTCACAGTCGTATAACCTCTCTGGTTTATAGAGCCATATACTGCAGTGGTGTTATTTATGGCCACATCCTTGTTAAAATATTAAACATGATGGGATGGCCTCAGTCTCATCAGAAGCCAGATGGGGAGGAACAGCATCGTCTGGAGCTGGGAAATGCTGTTCTTTTGGGAGGCTTTGCCTTACAGACATTCGTCTATTCTTTGTCATGACCTCTCCACAGAGAAGACCGAGTCTATTGGAAACCAGGAAGAAAAGACATTCTCTAAAAGGTTCTTTAAAATAATTTTTCTTTACTTCTTCCCTGTTCATTAAATGAAAATACTTGTGTAGCTTATTTTAAGTTATTACTTAATTTTATGTGTGTAGGCTTTGCCTGCATATGTACCCTAGTACCACATGTGTTCCTGCTGCCTTGGAGGCCAGAATAGGGCATCACTTCCTCTAGAATTATGTCACAAACGGTTGTGAGCTCCCGTGAGTGATGGGAATTGATCTCAGGTCCTTTGAAGAGTAGCAGGTTTTCGTAACTACTGAGCCATCCCTCCATCCCTGGAAAGCAGTTTGTAAGGGTTCAAGCTGTTGCTATGTTTGGTACTACCTCAGTCTTCCTTTGCTCATGTTGAAACGTGTAATGTGATTCTTTTCAAGTTTAGTCTTTCCTGAAGAATACATGATTAAACTAGAATGTGTGTGTGTGTGTGTGTGTGTGTGTGTGTGTGGTGATATATATTTAGTAAAATTAATCTGGAATGTCACAGAACCAAGCCAGGTCAGGGAGGGACACCAGCACCTTTAATCCTAGCTTTAGGAATTAAAGAGGAAATTAGAGAGCTGGGCAGAGGGAGAGAAGAGGGTTTTTCAGCTTCCTGGAGAGGGTTCCTTTCCTTTCACCTGAGACATTTGGTTGGAGGATTCCTGAAGACAGGCCCTAGGAGCTGGATGGGTGGCTGTGATTTATTTCTGATATTTCAGCTTTTCCCCAAGACCTGGCTATGGTTTTTCACTATATGATAACTAGATTTTGTGGAATATTGGGCAAATAATCACAGCAGCTAGAAAGTATTTTGTGAATTCATGGATTGAGTTTTTGTTAAGTGGATTAATAAACAGAGGCCAGAGAAACGCAAATAAGCATATGGATCAGCTCAAGGCTCATCTGTGAGGCCACAGTAAAGATTATGACAAGCCCTCACAAATGTGGAGCAGCAGACTGAGTTCTGGGGCAGGGATGGGGCCAGAAGTCAAGTGACGTCTTCATTGAGCTTCCAAGACTTTGTTCCCTCTAACTTTTTTGTCTTATAATCTTCCCAAAGTTTAAGACAAAAGAAATAAAAAAAAGTGGAGAGTAAGCCTTTGATTCATACACCTTCCCACGAGAGTCCCTTGCTTGGGGAAGTCTCTTGACATTGCCATTAGAGGCTAAAAGAGGAGGCTGACAAAATGAACATGGTCACCTTCTGGCAAAATGGTCCAGGATAATCCCTCAACTCTGTGTTACCCCCTCCCCCAGTCCCTTCCCCTACCCCTGTGCCTGCACTGCCTGGACCTCTTGCCCCTCTGCTTTCTCCATTTTCTTCCTCCTCCTTCTCCACCACCCCCTTTCCTTCCTCTCTCTTCCTCTTTCTGCCCACACAAACTGTCCTGAGAATAACATCCATACTGCACTGCACAGATGACAAAATTTTCACGGTATTATCTCAGTTACCATCCACATGATCTGATGAAGTAGCTTCTGTTACCCAATTAGACACAGGCAAAATAATAGATTGAGAAAAGATATGCCATTTCCAGAAGACTACACAGTAGTCCGTGCATTAAGAGATATTAAGCATCTCTGCCCCACAACAACATGTGCAGTGAAGTCTTTAGTCTGGGAATGTGCTGTCTCAGCCTTGCCCAGGATGACCACAGACAACCCTGGCTCCGCATGGTGTGGCAGTATGTCTCGGAACTTGAAGGATGAGAAGCAGATTGCTTATACTAAAAAATATTTTCTTCTTTGTTTCTTACCCTCACTATGGTTTTTACTCTTAGAGTTTGCAAAACGCAAATGAATGAAAAACTGAATGACTTCTTCATTTAAAGTCTGAAAAGGCCCCTGCTTTCAAATGTGAAGCAAGGAGCTGAATGCTCTGAAGGGATGGGGCCACAGGGAAAGCGACCTGACCTCTTAAATGAGCTCCTAAGTCCTGGCTCTTTGTAACTTTTCTGTTAATCTCCTTATAGTTTAAGACAAAAAAATCCCTAAAAAATAGTATAGGTTTCTCTACCCCTAGTAGTAATCAAATTTAGACAGGTTCTATTCCAGTGTTTTTCCAGCGTATCCTATATGAAGACTAGCAGGCCAATGCAGATGGAACTAGTTTGGAGAACTGATTTTAGGTGCACGAGCAATAAAGGAAACTATCTTTCAAGTGAAATTTAAAAATAATCCTATTTACCATCTTATGCATATGTATAATTGGGCAGGCATATAATTAAAACTAGCTGCACTATGGGAAGGGACATGTTCAATAGTAAAAAGAAATGTGACTTAATCTACCCATCAAGTTAGAGAACCCACTGTAGCTACACCCTTTAGTAACTACCTTGTCCCCCAGCCCTGCTTTAGACCCATACAAAGAGACACTGGCTGTGACCCGTTCCTCTGAGTGATTCTCACTCATGTGTTTGCTACTTTCACGCTGATGTGTTTGTTTCTGAACTATTCCATTTACTTTGGACCCTTTTGCTACGTTGCAAATCTTTGTGAGTCCATTCTTTGGATACGTGGCCAGGAACCTGGAAACACCTGGCCCAGACTTCAGTATCTCCATCACTTCTATATTTGCTCTTCACTCTCCAGGAGTATTGCTCTTTGAAAGAGTATTTCTTATGCGGTCCTTTTCCTATTCCGATTGTGAACCCAAGTCCCAAACTCTTTCTAACAGAAAGCCAATACAGCGTTCATGTTAAGAGTCTCTGTTGGACCAGACTGTTAATCTCTACGAAGGCTTTCTCAGTCTTGTGACTGAGAAACTGTGGTGATTGTATATTTAGTAATGAAAAATTAGCCTGAAATATCAGAGGACAGAGCTACCCACAGAGCCAAGACAGGAAGGCCACGGAGTGGTGACCCATGCCTTTAATTCCATCACTCTGGAGGCAGAGATCCCTCTGGATCCCTGTGAGTTCAAGGTCTAACAGAGCCAAGTAGTGGTGGCACACACCTTTAATTCTAGCACTAGGAAAGTTGAACCAGGAAGTGAGAAGTGCTTTGCTTGGCCTGCCACTTCCCTTTTCAGCTGAGGATGGAGAGGTTTGAAGTTGGAGGATTTGTGGAGACAGGCCCAAGGACTTGGCTAGGTAAAATTTGGCTGTGGTTTGTTTCTTTATTTTTCTGATATTTCAGCTTTTCCCTAATATCTGGGTCCAGATTTTTATTATAATAACAATTAAAATTTGTGTAATAAACAACCTTGGTGGCAGAGTAACAATTATGTAAAGATTCTAGCACTATCCTTTTCTAATATTTATTGTAAGAAATGATGGATTTTATTATGACATTCTCATGTGTTTATGTCACATGTTTTAATCTTATTCAATATCATTACAAACCCTACTGGTCCCCTTCTTCTTCACAGAAAGTCCTTCCCTCATTTTTTTTAAAAACTGCTGAGTGGTACATTATTATGTAAATGTAACACAATTTTTTTAATTTATTCTTCAGTTGAGGGGTATCTAAGTTGTTTCCAGGTTTTGGCTATTATGAATAATGCTGCTATGAACATAGTTGAGCTAATGCCCTTGGGGTAAGAACATGCATCCCTTAGGTATATGCTCAATGGTGGTATTGCTGGGTCATTGGATAGATTGATTGGCAGTTATTTGAGGAACAGTCATACTGATTTCCAAAGTGGCCGTACAAGTTTACACTCCCACCAGCAATGGAGGAGTGTTTCCCTTACTCCATATCCTTACCAGCATACGCTGTCATCTGCGTTTTTGATCTTGGCTATTCTGACAGGTGTAAGATGGTATCTCAGTGTTGCTTTGATTCGCATGTCTCTGATGGCTAAAAATGTTGAGTGTCTTTAAGTGTCTTTCAGCCGTTTGTAATTCTGGTGAGAATTCCCTTTTTAGTTCTGAACCCTATTGTTAAATTGGATTATTTGTTTTTTGGCCTTGAGTTTCTAGAGTTCTCTATATATTTTTGAGATCAGTCCTCTGTCAGGTACAGGGTTGGTGAAGATCTTTTCCCATTTTGTAGGCTGTTGTTTGTCTTATCGACTGTGTCCTTTGCCTTACAGAAGCTTCTCAATTTCAGGAAGTCCCACTTATTGATTGTTGTTCTTAATGTGAGTGCCACTGGTGTTATATTTAGGAAGTAGTTGCCTGTGCCAATGCATTCAAGGGTGTTTCTCACTTTCTATTCTATCAAGTTTAGTGAAAATGGGTTTAAGTTGAACATGGGAGATCTTTCCATTTTCTGATATCTTCTTTAAGTTCTATCTTCAGTGACTTAAAGTTCTTGTCAAACAGGCCTGTCACTTCTTTGGCTAGAGTTACTCGATGATATTTAATGCTATTGCAGCTATTGCAAAGGGTGACGTTTCTCTGATTTTTTTTCAGCCTTCTTATCATTTATGTATCGGAGGGCTATTGATTTCTTTTGAGTTAATTTTGTACATTGTTGAAGGTGTTTATCAGCTGAAGGAGTTCCCTGGTAGAATTTTGGGGATCATTTATGTCTATGATCATCTCATCTACAAATAGAGATGGTTTGTCTTCTTCCTTTTCAATTTGTATCCCTTGATCTCATTTTGTTGTCTTATTGCTTTAGCTAAAACTTCAAGAAATATATTGAATAGATGTGGGGAGAGCAGACAGCCTTGTCTTATTCCTGATTTTAGTGGGATTGCTTTGAGTTTCTCTCCATTTAGTTTGATGCTGGCTGTTGTCTTGCTGTGTATCACCTTTATTATGTTTAGGTGTCTTTCCTGTATTCATGATCTCTCCAGGACTTTTTTTTTTTTTTAAATGAAGGAGTGGTGGATTTTTGTCAAAGTCTTTTTCATCATCTGATGAGATGATCACGTGATTTTTTTCTTTCAGTTTGTTTATATAATGGATGACATTGACAGTTTTTCATATGTTAAACCATTCCTGCATCTCTTGGGATGAAGGCTACTTGATCAGGTTGATAATTTTTTTTTGATACGATTGTGAATTCTGTTTGCCAGCATTTTATTGAGTATTTTTGCATCAATGTACATGAAGGAGATTGGTCTATAATTCTCTTTCTGTTGTGTGGTTTGGTTATCAAGGTGACTGTAGCCTCATAAAAAGAGTCTGATAATGTTCCTTTTCTTTCTATTGTATGGACAGTTTGGTAGAATTCTGTGCTGAAACCATCTGGCCCTGGATCTGGCCCTGGGCTCTTTTTTTTTTTTTTTTTTAAATTTTTTTTTTTTTTTTTGGCTTGGGAGACTTTTTATAACAGTTTGTATTTCCTTGGGGGGGGGTTATAGGTCTATTTATGCCATTTATCCAGTCTTAATTTAATGTTGGTAAGTGGTACCTCTCTAAAAAGATGTCCACTTCTTTTAGGTTTTCCAATTTAGTGGAGTATAGGTTTTTGAAGTATGGTCCAATGATTCTCTGGATTTCCTTGGTGTAAGTTGTTATGTCTGTCTTTTCTCTGATTTTGTTAATTTGGATACTCTCTCTCTGCCTTTGGTTATTGTAGATAAGTGTTTGTATATCTTGTTGACTTTCTCAAATAACCAACTCTTTGATTCATTGATTCTTTGTATTGTTTTCTTTGTTTCAACTTTATTGATTTCAGCCCTGCATTTCATCTACTCCTGGGTGAGTTTGCTTCTAATTGTTGTAGAACTTTCATCTGTGAATTAAATCTCTTGAGTGAGATTTCTCCAAGTTTTTCATGTAGGCGTCCAGTGCTATGAAGTTTCCTGTTAGCACTGCTTTCATTGTGCCCCATAGGTTTGGGTATGCTGTGGATTCGTTTTTCATTGAATTCTAGGAAGTCTTTAGTTTCTTTCTTTACTTTGCCCTTGACGTAGAGGTGGTTCAATGGAGAGATGTTCAGTTTCCATGAGCTTGTAGGCTTTCTGTGGTCTGTGTTGTTGTTGAACTCTAACATGGTAGTCTGATAGGATACAAAAGGTTATTCCAATTTTTTTTGTATCTATTCTTATTTGCTTTATGACTGAATATATGGTCAATTTTAAAGAAAATGTCATAGGGTGCTGAGAAGAAGGTATATTCCTTTGTGTTTAGGTAGAAAGTTCTGTGTATATTTATTAAGTCCATTTGAGCCAAAACATCTGTTAGATCTCTTACTTCTCTGTTAAGTTTTCTTCTTTATTTTGAAGTAATTAAAATCTCTCCAAAATTGAAAAAAAGCATTAATACTACCCATAATTTATTCCAATTAATTTTTGCTATATATTTGGTGGATTTTTTTCATTCTAAAATGAGTTGCAAAACGCAATGATACTAAAAGCATCATTTATTACTTTGACCTAAATATTTCAAGAAAAAATTAGTTAAAAATAATTGGAAAAAGATTGATTCTGTGGCTATTAAACATCAAGTTTTTAAACCATTTAATAAAGAACTGTTCTATATATTATTTTGCTGGGACTTCCATAATAAAGCACCATCGATGAATGACTTTTCTCACTGTTCTGGATTTTGGAAACCCAAAATTAAGACATTGGGAAGGTTTCTTTATCCTGAGGCCCCTTTCCTAGTCCTTCTGTCTGTCCTAGTCCATCTCTCAGTCTATCTTTTATGGTTAAGAACAGAAGACAATCTGAGTTAGGGCCCCACTATTTTGATCTCTATTAACCTGATTCACATTAAAAAAAAAGATTTCAATATTATGTTTATGGGTATTTGCCTGCATGTATGTCTACACAGCATATGCTTGTGGAGGCCAAGAGAGGGAATCAGGTTGCCCTGGAAATGGAGTTATAGGTGGTTGTGATCAGCCTTGTGAGGGCTGGGAATTGAACCTGGGTCCTCTTCAAGAGTAGCTATTCAGTGATTTTAATCATTGAGTCATCTCTATAACCCTGTTTTTAGAAGATCTGTTTCTAACTATAGTCACATTGGTAGAGTTTCGACAATGAATTTTTTTGGTAATACCCCCAAAGCTCCTTAATACTCAAGACATCCTAAGGCAAAAAAGGTATATTATAAAGCCATATTGGTAGTATAACTTCATTTTAAAAATGCACACATACAGAGAAAATTAGTATTGGGGTTTAGTCATCAGGAAAGGCATTTGGTATACAATTAAGTAAATGGTGATGTGGGAGAAAGCTGGTCATGAACTTGCTTTAGTACTCCACTTCACAATCTTACTGTTATTGGCGTTATGAAGATGACTCACACTCCACTGGGCATGAATATTATGGTGACGCATGTATGAGCTAAGACTCTGGTCAAGGCTCTCTCACATGGAAGGGTAGAGGGAGAATTGGAGAGACAGAATTGTTGTAAGATTTCTAGAGATTTCCAAGTATAATCATGTTTTGTAGCTCTTATACAAAAAAATATGCTCATAGTTGGTATGTGTGTGCATCGTGTGTGTGTGAGTGTGCATGTGTGCATGCGTGTGTGTGTGTGTGTGGTGGTCTGTCTGCCTGCCATGCAGGAGTGGGATGGAGGTGGGAGGTAGGACATGGTTCTTACTATGAAATGTCATTGAGTTATCATTGAGAAAGACTGTTCTTCATCTATAATATTAAAATGTCTCACTTATAAAAAGATTCTCCAATCTTATGAAATAATGTTTTAGGTGAGTTCTGTATGAGTAAGTTATGCAAGTGGGACGGACACTGAAGAGTTTTTACTTGAAGGATGTGCTGTACCTGCTTTGAGGGTCACTCTGGGAAACTGGGGCTAGCAGAGAAAAAGAAACGTTGTTAAATGTGGTCAGAGGTGCTACCTTTAGCTCAACAGGCCCCTTTGCTCAGTTTTCCTCATGGGCTCATGATCGCACATGGTTATAGACAGAGTGTTAGTAAGAAACACCAGCATCTAACATGCGGTCTGCGTCTTTTGCCCACGCTGAGCCACCTCCCCACAGACTGGTGCAGAGTCAGACAGCTGCCATGAAACATATAACAGAAGAATGTCGAAACTGCCAGAAAGTTTTATTTCTTGCTGCCCTTTGTCTTAAGGTAAGCAGTTGGGCATTTCCTCTCAAGGAGGCTCTTGAATAGCTGTCAGACCTAATCTGGGTGAGAGATGAGAGACTGACCTAGGGTTAAAGGCTCCACATCCACTGAGCATCTCCTGAGTTATCTAATCTGTCTGGAGGAAAAGCTTTCTGCAGAGGAAGCGTTATTTTATAGCTGACCCTTTAGCAAAGGGGAGGCGGTGACTATTAGGAAAGGCAGTTGGTGGTTGTCCTGAGATAGAGCTTTCTGAGTAAATCCTATACATTTGAAGCTCAAGAGAGAGAGAGAGAGAGAGAGAGAGAGAGAGAGAGAGAGAGAGAGAGAGAGAGAGAGAGAGAGAGAGAGAGAGAGAGAAAGAAAAGAAGAAAGATAAATATCTGGAAAGCCCACATAAATCATGTACAACAGGTGTTTTCTTGCTTGAGTTTTTGAAGATGTACATACACACTTGGGGGAAGGGAGGGAGAGAGGGAGAGAGATAGAGAGAGGGAGAAAGAATGAATATATCTCCAACCTGGCACTGAGCTTATCCTGAAAGAGGCACTGTCCTGCAGTATCTGTGCAAATCTGGGAAAGTCTGTCTCCGACTTCCATATTGCCATTTGTAAAATGGCACATGCTGCCAAAACCAGAAAAGGGGTCTGGGCTAAACAGTCAGTCCCTGACATACCATCCTTCTTTTTTTCAAATACCTAGAGCAAATATAAGTAATTGGTTATGGCGTTTCCTCTAATCCCTCATGCAGTCTTATATTTCCACTCAGTAATGATCAGAATTAGCAGTGTGAGGCCAACATGCTCTGCCTGTAGTTTAATGATGCCCGTGGACCTTTGTGTCAGGTCTCAGCAGTTAGTGGCTTGGCTCATGTGCCTTTGGCACAGCATGGCGTAATCAGCACCAGCAGGACAGAGCAGCAATAGTCATACTGAAATATTTGAGGGGAGGAAATCACAGGTTTCAGAGATGACACATGTGGATTAATCAAAACCAAAGGCCAAATGCCACCCGGAAGGAAACCTGTCGAAAATGCATTAGGTGAGTAGATTTTACCTTTTAGCTTTCTACAAACCCACGATTCCGCAATGTGTCGTCAAATAGTGAAGACCTAAGGTTGGCTCTCCTTAAACACGGAAGTTTAATTTCTGATTACATTATGAAGAGGAAGGTGGGAAAGGGTAGGTGACCATGGCAACAACCGATAACTCCAGAAAACGATTTCTCTTCAATCTAGCTCTTCGCTCTCGTGCTTTATAGTTAAGGCACCAGCTCTTCAACCCAACTGTGTCCCTGCTTCTAATCCCATGGTGGATCCTACATGCAGCTGCCATAAAGGCCTTTCAGCCACAAGACTCCTACTGTGTTGCTCTGCTGCAAAACCCCTAGTATCTCCTCGGTGGGCAAAGTCCATCAGATTGTGCTGCTTACAAGGCAAATTGTCTGTCTGCTCCTGCTCTATTGTTCTGAGTCTAAACAACCTCCATCTTTGTTCCCAGGGCCCATTTGCATGCTCTCTATTCCAGAAGGGTGCGCCCCACATTCATCTTTATAACTTCGGTAAGTATGAATATAACCCAAGCAGCGAGTCTGAGAAATGTTCCATAAAGACTACATTTCATCGGGCCTTATGGTTTCAAGGTGTTTTCACATACATTGATTTTCCTGTCCCCAAATCTTATGAATTAGGTATTATTATCTGTGACTATAGGTAAGAAATTGAAAGTCCAGAGAACTTGAGCAACTTGTCTAAGGACAAACAGCCATTGATTTATAGAGTCTGAATAAGAAACTGACAGCTTTCATTCTTGCCTAAACTTTTTCCAGGGTAACTTAGCAGATCCAAGAGAGGGGACAATTGAATGGCTCTCTTACCTTTATTACCAAACCTCCTTCTTCCTTTCCTTCCTTCCACGTACTATATTCACCCACCGACTTCACATCCATTCTTTGACCTAATTTTGCCTCTAGCATGTTGTGGACAATCTTGCTCATTCCTAAGCTAATCATGTGCTTCTCATAGAGGTTCACCAACAGAGACTGTTGCCTACACCACTGGCATTCTCTGTGAAGTTATCCTGGGGTAGGTTTTCTAGAATTAGAAGCGGATACCAGCATGTGTATGAGTTATTCAAGTGCTCACAAGCGATTTTCAGAGCACTTGGAGCTATAAAATAAGTATAAAGTTGCTTCCTCTTGAAGCAGAGTCTTCAAGCTTACATAATACTTCATTAGGCTGTCACTGGCCTACGGCCACCCCAGAAGGACGTGAACTCTACATACTCAACTGTCTCCACAGAGAAGCAAAGCTTGTCTGAAAAGGGTCACAGACGTGTGAGGATTTGAAGCAGTGGTTCTCAGCCTTCCTAATGGCCGAAAACCTCAGGGTTTAAGTCCCAGAGATGGCTGCTAGCATGTCATGTTTAAAGAATATACCTTTATCCTCTATGGTTGCATATAGGATTAAATGGGAGAAACCAACATGTGAGCTGAGGTGTAACTCATGATCAGGAATTAAGGAAACTAGTAGGGGCCTTGACAAATTGATAGGTAACAGTCATGTTAATGGAAGGGCCACAAAACTCTCTCTCTCTCTCTCTCTCTCTCTCTCTCTCTCTCTCTCTCTCTCTCTCTCTCTCTCTCTCTCTTAATACCAAGAACTTTCTTCAAGTCTTTAAAGAAATGGTGACTTTTGTCTAAATGCCTTGCTTTGGGAAGATGACTCTTGGGGAATCAGATACTCTCCTATAGAATGTTGTAGTTTCTTGTATGGCTTAGTTTATCCTATAGCTAAATAAAAGTGAGAAAATACTATTCTGAACCTGAGTAGACCTTAGGAATTTATAAATCTTGAATTTCAAATATAACATATTTATCAAGCATAGCAGCTTGGTACTAACTTGTGTAGGAGTAGGCAGAATTATCATGCTATATGGTTCCATGATGTTGGGGATTTTTTTCCCTAATCAATTATTTTATTTAAAGAGGCTGCCATTGTGTACATTTTCATCATTCAAAACCTGCACGAAATTTCCCAAAGGGAAGAGCATAAGGTAACTCCCACAGCACATAGTGAGAATTATTAAAAATAAAAGTAAAGGGTGCTGGGAAATTGTGACCAGCCAAGTGGAAACGCCACCTAATACTGCGACCCTTTAATACAATTCCTTATTTTGGTTGGTGACTACCAACCATAAAATTATTTTGTTGCTACTTCAGAACTGTACTTTTGTTATTTCTGTGAGTCATAATGTAAATATCTGATATGGGACCCCAAAGCGTCGCAACCCGCAGGTTGAGAACCACCGATTTAAAGGGAAAAGTCCACTGGAGTCAAAGAAAAACTAGTATGCAATTGTGAAAAAAATTGGACAGAATCTTGCCAGATCACAACAGCACCTGCTAGGGAAGTTTGGAATCGACCACTTCCGGAGGCTTGCTTAATTTTTCCGTATTAGCGCATCTCATCAGAAGCATACTGTACCCTGGAGCCCCACCTCCAGACACACTATAGGAGCAGTGTACATAGGCTTCAAACCCCATGGACCTGTGCTAAAAAGTATTCCTGGTATTCTGGAGAGCATTTCCGAAGCGTTGTGACTCAAGACCCATGCCCTCCGTATTTTCCTCGGGCTCTGATCTCTAAGGAACATCACCAGCTGCTCTACTCCATCTCATATTATTTCATTACTGGAGCAGTTGGAGAGCAAGGGGGGGAGGGGAAGGGTTTTGTCCCCCAGCCTGCCTAGCTCTAAGATGGATCAGCACTGCCGTGTGACCCGGAAAACCACAGTCCTGTTAGCTGGAATGACAAGGGAAATGGGGAAATGAATAAGACTCCCCTTTGCTGAGATGCTTCCCCTGAGAGGAGAGGCACGGAGGCTGGAGTCCTGGAGAGTAACAGTTGTGGTTGTCCTGGGGAAATAGGGTGTAAATGCACAACGTCAAAGTCCAGCCTGGGAGGGCTGCACAGGGCCCTGTCAGTTTCCGCCTGTCACCTTTGTGTGGCTCACTTACGGACTCTGTGGGTGCCACATCTGATTAATTTAAAACACGGCAGCTTCCCTCCTTTCTCATTATAGAGAAACCCATTGGGCCTTGTCTTGACAGGTTAGGCATAAGATGACAGATGGGGCTGAAGGTGTTCCCCCCCCCCCCCGCCCCCCACACAGTCAGAGTTCCTTCACTGACCTCTCTCCCAAGCTTGGAGGACAAGGCCTTGTGGCCAGGCTGCTGCACAGGGCACCACCTGCTTGGAATCTTGATGGCAATTAAGGAAATTCTCCATTGCATCTGCATTTCAACATTTCATTGTCTATGAATTTATTACTTCTCGTGTGAGGTTTTTGTTCATTCTACTGTAACAAACTAGTCATATTAAAAAGAAAACTATGATTATAAAATAATAAAGAATGTGGCTGTGTTTATGAAGAAATATGTTTAACTCTGCACCAACAGTATGTGCACTGAAAATCTGGACACATTCTAACAGTCTGCTTGAACTGGTTCTCTCCTGAGGGAGATAAGATCACATGGGGATTTTAGACTCTCTGCATGGTTTGGATGCTTACTATAAATGAGATAAAAATACAATGGTATTTCTATTAGAAAAAGAACTTACTGTTAAATTGACTCCACAAGGAATTACACCTGTATCCATTGTGCTTAAACAGCTGTTTGTTTCATTTTGGATCTCTCAACATGTAACCATGATGAGAACTGTAGAGAGTATGTAATCATTCTTAGCTGACAGTATCACATAGCATCATTGCATTTACAGTTTCCTGAGGATGTAATTGACATGGTTTTATTCATGGATGCTTAATGGTACATGGGTTCAAAGTCTATTTTTATAAAACAGCTTTCCTTGGAAATTATATATGAACTTTTTGTCAACATAATGCATCAGTGCTGATAGCAAGAGGGTTGGTTATCGCAAGAGGGTTGGTTATAGCAAGAGGTTTGGTTGCCAATGGCTCCCAAGCCTTACTAGCCAGTGAAAGGATGCCAAGGACCTTTAAAACCACCCCAGAATCATCTCAGGCACATCTCCACATTTTCAGATGTTTTTTGGGCATCTTTATATGTTAGTGTTATACTTAATATTTCCTATGTCTTGAATTGTAGCATCACAGGTGGAGGCCATCAGAGTCCAGGCAGCCTGCCAATCACCACCAAGAAGTGTGCTGAACTCAAAAGCCAGCCTCTGGTGCATTCTGGAGAACAAGGAGACATCAATAGCAAGCAATATTTCTTCTCAAGATTGAGAAGGCTCTAGGTATCTAGAGGGTTTCTCCTTCCCTTGGCCCTGCAAAGCTCAGACAATTTTCTCCTGCAAAAGCATCTCAGTGGGGGTAAACAGAGCTCTCTCCCCTGTCATGGTTGCTTCTCCGTTTGTCTCTTAATCCAAGAAGAATCTGAACACAGAACCACCACTGATGTCCCCACAGCCCATTCCATTTAGTTTGTAGGAGGCAAAGTCAGAGAAATAATCCAATTCATTAAAGACACTTAGTTCCC
This sequence comes from Phyllotis vaccarum, assembly GCA_033318265.1. NCBI lineage: Eukaryota > Metazoa > Chordata > Mammalia > Rodentia > Cricetidae > Phyllotis > Phyllotis vaccarum. The sequence continues at coordinate 194,643,583 of JARWLC010000002.1, forward strand.
ACCTATCCACGAACCACGGCAGTTTGGGAACTCTCCTAAAATGTAAGGCTGCATGTGGGTGTCAGTGTTCATTTGCTGGCGTCTATCTTAAATTTCACAGTTCTATATCAGGTAGAATGAGGCCTGAACATGTAACTATTCTCTGTTCTTCCCAGCTGGAAGTCAGTTCTTTACCACAGAAAATCCATCTGTACTTCTTTGTAATGTGATTACTTTTCATTTATATAATCTTCAGCCCTAGATGCTAAGTTCCCTGGGAAAAGAGGATCTATGTCTTATATCATATGCCCTCCCCTTCCTTCTTCTGGAGACAAGATCTTATTATATAGCCTTGACTATAAACTCACAGAAATTTACCTTCCTCTGCCTCCTCAGTGCTAGAATTAAGAGTGTACACAACCACGTCCAGTTCACATATGCATTTTCTAACCCAGTGGTTCTCAACCTTCCTAATGCTGCAACCCTTAACACAGTTCCTCATGTTGCGGTGACCCTAACCATAAAATTATTTTCATTGTTACTTCACAACAAAACTAATTTTGCTACTGTTATGAATTGTAATGTTAATACCTGATATGTGACGAAAGGGGTCACAACCCACACGTTGAGAACTGCAGTTTTAAACAGCCCAATGACATTAGTAGATGTTGGGGATGAAGAGATGGCTCAGTGATTCAGAGCACTGACTACTCTTTCAGGGGACCCAGGTTCAATTCCCAGCACTCACATGAATCTCAGCCATCTGTGACTCCAGTTCCAGGGAGAAACAAACATTCTCTCTGCTTCTACAGAAGCAGAGCACCAGGTATAAACATAATATGCAGACATCCATGTAATCAAAACACTCATAGACAAAAATAAATTTAAAGAATTTAAATAAAACAGTTGTAGAAAAATAGAGCTTTCTTTACCCGAAGAGCTCATAAAGCTTCCCATTTTGAATTTTAATTTATATTAATATTTTAAGCTGTACTTTCATTAAAATGTCTAAATGACATAATAATTGTGCATGTTTAGGAAGTACAGTATGATAACACTGAACATGTGTGAGGTGTATTGATTGAACCAGAAGTTGGCATTTTCTTTACCGTTTCTCTGTTAGGAACTTTGAATTTCTCTCTTCCAGTTCTTTCTAAAATTAATGTCAAATTGTGGTGAACTTTACTCATCCTATTATTCTGTAAAACATGAGGACTTTTTCTCCTATGTAATTAGATTTTGGTATAAGTTACACAACCTACTTGCAATGCCACAATGCCTCACTCTTCCCTTCTTAGATAAAAGAGTGACCACTATTGTACTCTTTACTCCATTCATACAGTGTGTGTGTGTGTGTGTGTGTGTGTGTGTGTGTGTGTGTGTGTCTGTTTGCGCAGATGTGAGTATGCATGTAGAGACAATAGGTTAACCCCAGACATCATTCTTTAGGAGATGCTTTGGTTTTGAGACAGAGTCTTTGCATTGGCCTAAATTGTGGATTAGGTTAGAGAAGTCCAGAGATCTGCCTGTCTCTGCTCCCCTATGCTAGATAGAATTACAAGCATGCTCAGCCATGCTTGGAGTTTGTACAAAGGTTCTGTTGAAAGGATGCAGGTCCCCTGCTAGTACAAGGACTTAGCTAACCGAACCATTACACAGGCCTGCATGACACCAACATTTTTAGTTTCCACCTGTGAGGGAGAAGATGTATTTGGTTTTGTGCTTGGTTCACTTAACGTAATGCCCTCTAAGTTTCCATTATTTGTGGCTAGAGAATAATCTTTAATGCTGTGTAACAGTTTCTTGATACAGTCACCCTTTGTAATTACCTGGAACCTGTAATTGGTTTTGTATGTTGGCTATGTCCTTAGTGCTATGATAAGCAAGGTATCGTAGGGTCTCGTTGATAAACTGACTGCATTACCTCGGGGGATACCCAATAGTAGTTTAGTTTGATGACAGTCATAGTTCTTTGTGTTTGATGAAGTTCAAAAAATGCAAATAAATGACTGTACTGATTTATATTTCTATCAATAATGTATAATAGTTCCAGGGCACTGAAAGTTTCAATTGGCATAGCAGAAAGGGAATAGGGGAAAAGAAGGGGTAGGTTGGATAATCAATATTAAGAATATATGAAGAATCTTATGGAGCCCCACTATTATATAAACTAATCAAAATATAATAAAAAGGAGGAATAGGGACAGAGTTATCCTGCATGGGTGAACAGTGCCTGCTCCTAGAAGACTTGAGTTATTAAATGAAGCCCTCTGTGTTATTCATGGGATGCATCCTTATGAGTTATCAGACATGGAGGCCCCAGTGACACTTAAAACAACAAAGACTATTGACATTGTCTTTGGTGGCCAACCATAACTAAATAATAATCTCTATTACTGAAGCTGCCATAAACATCAGTCTCAACCTAATGAGGAAATATCTCTACCTGCTGGCTATCTCTCATAGTGCTGCAGAGTGTTAAATAGGCACTGGGAAAGAAAGACATTAATGGTCTCACTCAATTCTAGACCCTGTATAATGTAATATTCATCTTCCCGGCAAGATATGCCCTTTGGTATAATAATAGTGGCACAATGGGTAACCTATAGCTTTCTGATTGGATTTGAGGCCTCTTATATGAAAGGGGTTTCATGCCTGGTGTGATAAACACAAGCAAAAGCCTATCTGTGAGGAAGTTATAGGCCATAAAAAGAAAACCTACTGTTGTTTTTGCTGAAGAGTCATGTTAAATTGCTTTTATTTATGTTTATGTTAATAGGTATGTGATGTTTTCAACTGTGATTAGAGGACTTCTTTTACACAGAGTGGTGGCTAATGCAGAGATCTGCTAGTAGGTCAAGTGCTGAGAGTTAGTGACTCCGTGTATTCACTCGAGATGGGTTATCTTTATCAACATTCTCCCACTCAGGTCTCAGGGAAAATTGCAGAAGATGGGGTGAGAATAATTTTAAAGTTGGGGGATGGGAAGGAGAGATATGAAATGCCTTCTGGGTATAACATGGTCATTGCCCATATAAACTACAACAGCTAGGGTTACCTATACAAGATCTGCACAAGATCAAGCCAGCCAAAATTCCAGCATGGATCAGAGAGGGGCTTCCAGTGTCTCCCATAACTGAGAAGCTATTGCCAACTGGAAACTTCCCAATAAGGGAAGAGTTACTTTCTTAGACAGTGAAGCTGTGGCAGGTTTCTTATGCTCCAGTGGACGGCCTTGACATCATACATATATAGGCAGCACAAGTCTGACTCAGTGAGTTATTAATTTTAGAGGCAGAAAGAAGCAGGTGGATCTTTATGAGTTGGAGGCCAGCCTGATCTACATAGAGAGTCCAGCTCTCTATCCATAGGGATAATTGTGAGATAATAGTGAGGCCTTGTCTCAAAATAACAACAGTAACAACAACGACAGGGTGTAAAGTTGAGACGATGATGTGATAGGCATCCTGTGGGAGAACTGGAAGAAGACTGTGGGGGTAAAATGATAAAATACGTTAATGTATGAAAATTTCAAAGAATGTATAAAGACATTATTTAAAATACAAAAGCTAGTATTTGTGAGTGTGTTTTGAGAAAACTTTCTTTACAAAAAAATGAGTTTCCCTTTTTATGAATCACTTGTCATTTCTTGTCTTTTTGATCATTGTCATTCTAATAGGTAAGATGAAGTCACATTCACACTCAAACTTTTGTATAAAAAAGAATATACATGGTTAGAAATAAGTTCATCTTAATGTATTAGGTAAGGTGTTGAATCTCAGAGATGTGTGTTATATTTAGTTGTCTTTATTATTCTGGGAAAACTAATTAACTCTATGAGCTGCAGTGATCTGTTGGAGAAAGCAGAAGCTGCTACCTTAAGAGTTGTAACTATTTTAGATGAAGCAATATATCTAAGGTAATTAACATACTTATTTTCATATACCATACACTTATTAAGTGATACTTATTAATTTTTCGTAAAGAATGGTAGTCTGGGTGATAAGGCTTGCTGACAAAGAGATTTAGGCTCAAATGTTCAATGCAGAACTGAAAACAAGAGAGGAAGAAAGTGGTCCCCACTGTTTCCCCTCTGCTACTTGTCCTGGTCATTGTACTTCACCATATGCTAGAAATTAACATCTTACTGTTGATGACAGAAATTAAACTCACAATAGAAACAAGAGCTAGAGAACTAGATTGGTCACTTGTCCACAGGATTTATATAATCCTTTCTCTACTTCTTGTCCCATCCCCTAAAATGCACACAGGCTGATAACTACTACCATGGGCAGAAACAAAATAATTAGTCTTCAGTCGAAAATTTTGGAATACTTTTATGAAAAATTTGAGTCGGATAACAGCCTTTTAGTTTTTAAGTGGGAAGAGACAGACAGCCTGCTTAATGATGAATGAAGAAGCTTCTTCTCCCTCCACTGTGAGAGAGTCGTACATTTAATTCTAAAAATATAGACGAAGTTGCCAATGTGAAAATGAATTCCCTGGAGGAACAGAGATAAGAATGCTGACACTTTCTGAAGTGCTGTTGCTTGTGGATTTGTATGGCTGATGGAATACTGGTGTTTACATTAAGAGCAGACTGTGATTGAATCAGAAACAAATGCTTACTCTTGCATTACAGAAATGAAGGCATGTGCAGCAATAGTGTTCTGCACAGGAGCATACAGATGCACAACAATTATTGTCATTGTGGGACTTTCACTGCATGATTAAGAAACATCAACTTTCAACATAAAAATGAGAATAGGAAGCATTAGCGTTGTTTAAATTGCAGTAAGAAATGACATTATTGATTAAAACGTGAGAAAAAAGTTCCAATTTAATTAGCATAGATGCTATAAAATCTTCCATTATGTAACAGCTTTTCAAAACAATGCTGGCATTCATATACAAAATCTTAAATTATTCTAGTAAATTATGATATGGAGGAAGAGAAAATGATCAGAGACCGAGGGTCCTTGGTTTTGTGTTCTTCAAGAAGCTTCTTGCTTCCTTTTGTCTGATGAGGTCCCACAGGGACCTGTAGGCAGAAGACAAGGTCACCTGTTTTATTCTAAACCTCCATAGAACGTCTTGTGATTTTGTTTCAGTTCTAGGGTAAAGTATATTAAAGTATATTTCCTTTTTTAAACTTTGTACCAATAACCTTTTATGTGTACGAATTCAGAAGTAGGGCTCCCAAACATTTTTTTGTGCAAGGAAAGTGTGATACATATTTAAAAGTTAATAGCTATTGTTTCATGAGTGTGATGGACACTATTATTATTTCATTGCTATTCACTAAAATTATGATACCTAGATACCTGACTCTGTGATGCATAAACCACCAGCTGCTGCTCATATTTCATACCCGCGTGTTTAATTGTCTTGATGTATTGCAGAATGGAAATAGAAAACCCTAATGCACAATTATAGATCCTCAGAAATGGAAGCAAGTGTTTGGTAACTGTCCAAGCACTATAGATATTTAGAACAGTGAGGAGCCTGAGGAGAGAGACAAGATTTCACCGAGGTTATTTCAATATTCTGCCACACACGCTGAGTTGGAAGCCGGAAAACCAGATATTTTAACTTAGGATGCAGCAAGAATTGGATTAACTCTCTACTTTTCAGTTGACTTAATTCTTAAAGTATTTATATTCTGCCTTGATGTTTGGGACTGTTTGTAGAAGATGCTTCATTACACATTACTGATTCTTCCAATGAAAGGAAGCAGCAAATCATCAAATTCTGGGAAAGGTCCAGATTCTTGAGACAAAGTTGGAACCACCACAATTCTAGATTTTCTTAATATATTCTGATGTTTTCTTAAACATTAGAAAATATCCTATCTTCAGTGTGACAGATCTATGCTATTGATATATTCACTAAAATACTGAAACATTGAGCATTTGAAATTGTAAAAGTGATCTTTGCTGATTTTTAACAGTGTTATGAAAAACATGTTTAATCTCAGCCTGTATTTAACCACTCACTCTAAACATCCTCCTCCTCAACAGTCGGCTCCGAGTTGCTGCCTATTTCTCTGAACAGGATGCTGAAGAGACACACAGTTGAGGTGGACAATTCAATCACAGCCCCAGGTGTCCTAACTTCCTTCGACACTGAATCAAGATCAAGAAGCTTGTTGGTGACAGCACCTGCTTTCTGCGAAGAAACAGCATGTGGACTGGCACCATGGAGCAGGCTTGTTTAGTCTTAAGGTTAAACCTTTCTTGCTTTGACTTGTGTTTGTCACTGCCCATCATCTACCTCCTGGCTCAGGGGTTGTCTAAATGGGAGATTTCTCCTGTGGTGTTAGTTGAAGAACACACTGTTGGGTGCATCTCCCTATTCAAAGTGTGACTTAGCAAAATCTAATCACACTATGCAAGAATGTTTTCACTGAGCTGAGCTGGCCATGGGGCATGACTCTCCCAGCATGTGCTGCCA